>JAUNZM010000109.1:0-1360495 GCA_033459285.1 Clamator glandarius
GATTTAATTCTTTGCTGAATGTGATAAAATTTTTCTTTTTCTGGCCACTTCTGTGTCAACACACACATTATTTGTTCGCATGGTTTTCCTAAATTTAAATTAATTTTTTATAATATTAGATGTTTGTATGAAGTGGAATACTGACTCCTTGCATATAAACTTAGTAGGAAGAACTTCCATTTACTTCAGCATCCTGCTATATGACTCATTATATATAAAGTGTTGGCTTTCTCAATGCAGCCTCTGGAACTTTTTGTGCATAGGCTAATCATAACAAATTTCCACACCAGGAAAGCTGTCACAAGTTTGTCTCAGCTGGAAGCAATTTTGCAAATCTCAAGTTGTAGAAACAGGAATAATATTTAAAAAAAAATAAAAAAGAATGAGTAAAAATTCACATGCTGCTCAGGCATGGAAAGGACACTGACAAAACAAATACATTTTGCCAGTGATGGAAAATTTAAATCCTCTTTGTACAGGCCTCCTCATTTTCACTCTCATATGAGGAAGAGGATCAGAGACAGGTTTGTTTTGATCAAACTAGAAGATGATCAAGGAGTTGCTATGAAGTACTTTGATAGCAAACTGGTATGAGGACTAGAATTATCTTGGGAGATGGAAAACCTTCAAATACTGACTTGCCATTGCATTGGCTTATATTTGTTCCTTATATTAAATCTGCCTTAAACTTTATATTTCCCATGGAATTCTAAAAGTTTCTTGACTGAGAGTTGACTTCAAGAAACACAGGAAAAATGAATTTTTAAAAGTCTCAGCTGAGAACAGAAGCAGATTTTGAAGAGTACTTCTACAATGTCTTTTTCTTGATATTATGCATCCACTGATAAAATTTCAGGTGGCTTTAAAAGGTCTGCTGTAGTTTATCAGATGCCAGATACTTAAATTGGAATTGACTCTACTGCTGAGGTCTTCAAATACATTCTACCAGGAAACTCTGGTTTTCAGATAAGTGGTACAAAACTGCTGTCAGCTAGAGAAGGGGAAACATGCAAGGTAACCATAAAGTTGAACAGACATCAAGGCATCCAGGAGAGAGAAGTAAACGCAATTACAGAAAGGTTTGCTGCTCAAAGAACTAAGATAATATTCATTCATGTTAAATTCATAGAAAAACAGGATTTGTTAAACAATAAATTTAATTTAATTTGCTATTGATGGACAGGCAGTGGTAGCAAAACCATGAAATTTCAAAAAAAGGTCAAAATGTACTTGACTTCTTGTCTTTTAAACTGTTCTTTTTTAGTGTCAAAATAATTTAAACTTTAGAAGGGTCAGGCAAACCACTTTAGATCTTAACTGACTTAAAGTTACATATTTTTTTATCTGTTTCCTTCGACTAAAATATACGAGTTACCCTGTGTGTGAGTGAAGATAAAGGAGTTTGGTTTTACAATAAAGTAGATAAGGAAGGGGTGAAACACCGACCCTGATGAATCACCACCTCACAATATTGCAGTGTCTTCTTTTCTCTGTTTTGTCTATGATTTTTTCTAACCACAGAGTATCTCAGAGTTACCTTCAGTAAGAATTTCATGTTCTTTGGTACTGAAATGAGCCTACAGGCACTCAAAGAGGCAGGATCTTACTCTGAAACTCAAAGTGAATTCTGTATTCAAGAGGCCTTGGGACAACAAAGGATGTGTCTTAGTCTCAGGGAGTTTTTACAATATCAAAATCCCAGAATCCCAGAATCCCAGAATCCCAGAATCCCAGAATCCCAGAATAACCAGGTTGGAAGAGACCCACTGGATCATGGAGTCCAACTATTCCTATCAAACACTACACCATGCCCCTTAGCACCTCCTCCACCCGTGCCTTAAATACCTCCAGGGAGGGTGAATAAACCCCCTCCCTAGGCAGCCTGTTCCAGTGCCCAATGACACTTTCTGTGAAAATTTTTTCCTAATGTCCAGCCTAAACCTCCCCTGGTAGAGCTTGAGGCCATTCCCTCTTGTCCTGTCCCCTGTCACTTGGGAGAAGAGGCCAGCACCTTCCTCTCTACAACCTCCCCTCAGGTAGTTATAGAGAACAATAAGGTCTCCCCTCATCCTCCTCTTCTCCAGGCTAAACACCCCCAGCTCTCTCAGCCGCTCCTCATAAGGCCTGTTCTCCAGCCCCTTCACCAGCTTTGTTGCTCTTCTCTGGACTCGCTCCAGAGCCTCAACATCCTTCTTGTGGTGAGGGGCCCAGAACTGAACACAGGATTCGAGGTGTGGTCTCACCAGAGGGAGAATAACCTCCCTGGACCTGCTGATCACACCGTTTCTGATACAAGCCAGGATGCCACTGGCCTTCTTGGCCACCTGGGCACATTGCTGGCTCGTGTTCAGTCGCTGTCAACCAACACCCCCAGGTCCCTCTCCTCCAGGCAGCTTTCCAGCCAGGCTTCTCCTAGTCTGTAGCTGCACAGGGTTGTTGTGATTGTGAACAAAAGATAACAAAGGCAGATTGAGCAAACAGATCAGGGAAACTGTGTGGGCAGGAAGTGGAATAAAGAGTAATTCTAAGTATCCTCATACATGAGCTCTTGTCTGCAAACTTGCCTGGAGTATAGTATGCTGATTTGAATATTTAATAATCACCTCTGTTTAAAGCTCTGACAATAAGAAATATGCAAAATCTAGATAAAGGCAGATTAAGTTAATTTATTACTGCAGTCTAAAATAATCCCTTCATTTCTGTTCTGCAGGACATTTCTTTTTCCATGCAAGAAATAAAGCAGAAATTATTATCACTGTAACATTACAAAAGCATTATGTAGGGTTCTATATTTGTAGACTTGAGATCAGAAATTTCCTTCTTGTGGTAATGCCACCATCAGCTTCTTAGAGAATATTTTTCTTCTCTGGAAAGAACTCACCAAGGATAAAGAATTTAGTCTTAATTAGTGGATATTTCTTGCAATATTTAAATACTTTCCTGGGAACAAACTAATGAGCCTGCAGAATGCTAGTATCTGTTTTTACATGACCTTATAATGTCAAGAGTAAAGCAGCTTTTCTCCATTGGCACAATTCATGAGATACTTTTCAATAATACCACCAAACTGTGCTTTCACTTTGCAGCTTATGCTCAGTTCCCAAGTAGCGTGCAGGATTCAAGATTTCTAATCCCATGTGCAGTTTCTATACAGAGCCCTGATCATGGAGCAGATTTTTCCACTGGGATTTATCTACACCCTGTCTGCAGCCTCCCTCTCCAGGTTTCACTGTTGCATCCTAGGTCTGAACAAGCACGGATCCACATCGCCTTCCATCCCCAGGCAAACACTTGGAGAAACCATGGATTTTGCTATCATCAAAGCACAGGTGAGCATGAATTTCTCTCCAGATTATTCACAGATTCACACTATTAGCCACAGTCTGAGATGAGTATTTCTGACAAAACACAAAGTTGAGACAATTTCATGTGGCGTCAGTTTCTACGGAAAATATTACTTTTAGCTCTGATAAACAAGTTGGAATCAATGTGCTCAGGATTTGGGCAAGCCTGCACTGATAACAGTACAAATAAACAAATCTACCCAACATTAATTTTTAATACGAGAACATAAACAGAACCATCTACTCTGGGACTCATACATAAGCCCATCCTTTCCATGAGGACAGTGAAGAATCAGTTTTTAAAAGTGTCCTGCTGCTGCCACCTGGCCGCCAACCTCCCGCTTAGCCCAATTGGCACTTACAGAAGCAGCAGTCGGTCAGGGGAGGATCATCTTCCACAAGTGCTGATTTAGTGCCTTAGGAGACAGATTGGCAGTGACAGGAGGTAAAAGGCTTTTGAAAGTACATGGGAGAGGGGAAGGGAAGGGAAGGGAAGGGAAGGGAAGGGAAGGGAAGGGAAGGGAAGGGAAGGGAAGGGAAGGGAAGGGAAGGGAAGGGAAGGGAAGGGAAGGGAAGGGAAGGGAAGGGAAGGAAGGGAAGGGAAGGAAGGGAAGGGAAGGGAAGGGAAGGGAAGGGAAGGGAAGGGAAGGGAAGGGAAGGGAAGGGAAGGGAAGGGAAGGGAAGGGAAGGGAAGGGAAGGGAAGGGAAGGGAAGGGAAGGGAAGGGAAGGGAAGGGAAGGGAAGGGAAGGGAAGGGAAGGGAAGGGAAGGGAAGGGAAGGGAAGGGAAGGGAAGGGAAGGGAAGGGAAGGGAAGGGAAGGGAAGGGAAGGGAAGGGAAGGGAAGGGAAGGGCCATGCAGAGAGGAAAACAGAAGAGGATAAGCAAAAGCACTGAAAAGAGGAAATTGGGAGAACTTTAGAATGATATCAAAATTACATAGGCTGTGAAGGGGGGAAAAAACCTCTGAAGTTCAATTTTCCTCTGTTCCTATGACTATAAATAGTAATATCTATACACTTTCACGAGGTCTTCCAGGCTAGCTGTGCTTTAAGTGCAATGTATAATTTTTCTAAACTGATCTTATTTAAATAAATGATTTTAGATTTAAACAAATACACTGCTTTACATAAACGGTTTTGACATCACTGACCTGCAGTTCCATCATGTGTGCTATTAAGGGATGAGGGCTGCTAAAAAGAAGTGAGTGTGGCCCAAAGCCTGACATTTAAAAAGTGGCATCCATATATACATTTGTTTGCAGCAATTAATTCAGAGCTGCTACTTTTTTGTTCAGAGGAGTCAAACAGCTTGCCCCAGGTGATGCAGGTGAAACTGTACAGGCACAGAGGGAGCCTGTGAAGGTGTGGGCATTAGATTCTCATCGAGTTTAATTTCAGTCACTGGTGAAAGTCGTTTACAAGTGTCAACTGTCGAGAGCTGTGAGAAAGCCACCCTACAATGTGACACTTAGTTATTTTTTCTAAGAGGAAAAATCTTATTAAAACAGCAGGAATGCTGCAGTGTAATCAGACGTGGAGTGCGTCATGCCTGTGTAGTGTCAGCAGACTCGTTCTCTGGCTTGCTAGGCACAGATCTGCCTTCCTTCCCCAGTCCAGTGACATTTCTCTCTACATGAAGTTTTCTATCTAGCTGAGGGATTGCTGACATTAGGACACTCAGAAACGTTAAGTTAAAACACAGTAGAGCCCTGTGTGAATTCTCTCTCTAAAAAATAATGAAACTCAATATCCTTGAAGTTGAGCTTGAATATGTGAGCTTGAAACTGCAGTGCTCCATTCTGAAAGGCTCCAAAAATGTCACACTCTGGCTTAACTAGCCTGAAAATTTTGGAAGCTCTTTTAAGAGTTTAAGCAGCAACACTAACATGAGAATTTTCTATCTGCTGTTCTTGTCTGCTTATTTCTGGACAAGACCACAGCACTTTGCCTTCTCAGTTGTGACTTATGAACAGGCAGGACCAGAACTGACACCTGTTAGCCTCAAGCCCCACACTAGGAAGTGTTATGAACTACATTTCCCATGATTTTAGATTTGCTTACATGGAAGCTAAATCAAACACTAGAGTTAAAGCATTACCAGTGTTCTCGTCAGGCTTTTAGAGATAAATATCCTTCTTATGAAAAACAACAATTTCACATTCCAGCAAAATTATATTCTAATGCCAAAAGAAAAGACAACTTAAGCTGCCAGGACTTCCATTCTTTTGTGACCAGACTGTTTGTGGTAGAAGAGCTTGTTTACAGCTAGCTCAGATCTCACTATGTAACGCTGAATTGCTGCATACTTATATCAAGAGCAATTACTGAAAAAAGTAGTGTCCTCAAGCATACCTTTAAATAGCTCTTTACTTGTGTTTGTCTCATTTTTCTTTTTACTGTTTTCTAGCTTGGACTTACTCCTTTGGTCTTTGGAAAGTTGGAATAATGATCCTCTGTGAGCACTTCTAGGTGATGATATGTATCAATTAAGGCAGGAACTGGACTCAAGTTTTCAGATGCCTGAGTGAATGCTTCAGCCACAAAACTCTGATCTAAGTAGTGGATATTGTGGGCACTGCTGTCACAAGTGAAGTTAGCTCATTTATTTTAGATCTCCAAAGGTAAATTGCTACCTTGAAAAGTTCATGAGGTTTTAGGGAGGAGCTTCTTTGCCTGACATAAAGAAACTTCCTACTCTGCTGCAGTCCAGAGGATGGTCACATGGAGGTCCTGTCTTACTCTGTGTGCTGTATAGGAGGGGTAGGAGAGAACGGAGGAGAGACTTTATTCTATTCTAAAATCAGACCTTTTTCCTAATTCACGCATTTAGAATTCAAAGTAGATTTAGACATTTTCTTACTGTTGTCATTTGCAATGTCTTATTTTCTCACAAGTATGTAACAAGTGATTTAGAGGAATATTTCATAACACAAATAGTGAATTTGCTGTGGAAAACAGCCTAAGTATAACCCTTGTAAGCAATTTGCAAACTGAATAACATATTTTAAAAAGAAATGTCATATTGCATTAATAATACTATGAGCAATTGCCTTGAAGAGAAGAGAGTTTAAGACACATCTTCCTCTGGAGCCATTTAAAATATCTGGCAACAGGTAGCTCCCTTTGCAATGTTCACAATTCACAGTTAGGCATCCTAGGGTACTCCACAGTTTGTGCGCTGAACATCTTTGTGCTAGATTGTATAAAAAATGGAATAAAAGGGATGCCATTTTGAGAAAGATTGTGTGATCTAGTTTATAATTTGTAAAATTAATATTTCATTTCACTAGACAATAGATTTTTAGTAAGTAATTGGGTCAGTCCTTGCCCTTATTTTTTGTCTAATATTTCCCTGTCTCCTTATGTCTATGTCTCCACTCATCCATACAGCTTCCTCTAACAACAAAGAAATGTTTCTATGAATTTTAGGAGCTTTTAGCAAAGATTGGTGTCAGTAGATATTTCGTTGATACATGGGGGTTAAAATCTGCCACAGATACATATGGTTGCAGGAGAATAATATAAACACAGGTAATGAATTTCATATCTTTAGTCCCTTGGTTTCTTGGTTTTGAACTACTTAACGACTTAATGTTCACCCTCATCGAGAATGCTACATGCTATGTGTCACAGTGTTATGCCTTCTAAACAATAATTATGATTCCTGATTGTTATTTCAAACATATGCTCTAGGTGCCCAAATATTTGGCAAAACCTATTTAAGTGTGGTGGGCTTATCATCATTGTCACGTTACAGTATCTGAAATTGCTTTTATACAGAACTATCCATCTGGTCCTCTGCTTCATTTTGTTCTTTGCTTATTCAGATCATAATTACAGTTGTGGGGTATCAGGATAACGCTCTAGTATTGATCCTATGTGTAACATCTGTTGAGTGTGCCTGATCTGCATATAATTAGGTAATTGTGTTTGATTCTGAGTTATAGAATATTCTTTTGGAAGAACAATTTCATGTTTCTCATGTGGCTAGTATTTTAGCTCAAAAATGGCACTTTGGCACAGAAACATTAGCTGAAATTATAGTGTAACTTGTACAGTTCCAGATCATTCTGCTTTTACTCACTCTATGGACTATTATGAAATTACAGCTAATTTTCTCTTATGTCTGTCTATATTTTAGATATCTTTATGTCTAGATGCAGAAAAGTTCCATTTTGAGTGTTCGAATTCTTTGGCTGTGTTCTGCTCCTGAAGAGCCAAGGAAGTATTCTACCATGTTGAAATGAAACCAAATCCAGGCCTGGGGGGCTAAGGGTCACGCTGTGATCACCCAGTATGGCTTCTGCTTTGCATTCTGCCTTCACTTACTGCAGTAATTATCTCAGTAAAGAGAATTCTCCTCTTCTCCTACCCTTAACTCAGTAATGCAGTAGCAACTGCATTGTTGCCAAATGAGTCAGCAGCAGAGGGACAGAGATAAGGGGGAAATTCAGTTTTGCCCATTTATGTATTCTCTCACAAAACACTCTTGTCACACAGCATGTATGGACTTACAGAGTTTAAAATAGATTTGTAATTGCATACCCCACCAATTAGAAAGAGCCTTCATGGAAATCTCTTGTGTTATATCTTCATCTTTCACAACATTTTCTGCAGTATCCACAACAGAATATATTACAATTGGATGGGGTTGCTGCATTGGAAGTTGAGAAATCCGAGAAGAGAAGAACGATGTTTCATGTTAAATTGTGGCCTACGATAGAAAAAAAACATAGGAATTTTTATGTCAGGCCACCTTTTTTTCCATTCATCCTTCATTAATATACCCACACATTCATTTTTGTCATTTTTCTTCCTAGAAAATTGCCTCTGAAATAATTTTAATTCATAGCCAGCATAAACGTGACACCTCACTTTTCTGGTAACAGCTCTAGAGATCAGATGAAAATGTCCAGAGGTCAGGTGAATCAGAACTGAAAGTGCTATAATGCGTGTGCACTTCTCTGGCAAGGAATAAGCATATTCTGTTGTGGACTCTGGCTCTTTTCCAACAAGGCCTGCTTCCACATTACTTGTATTATTAGTCTAACTGAAAACCAATCAACCCATGAGACAGACAAAAAAATAGCTGTAAAATATCTCTGTGATCATCTTCAAACTGAAACAATTGTCATGCTGTTTCTCTCATATCTCACGTCTACTTACCCTCATCGTAGTTGTACCACTCATATTAATAACTTAGAGAACTACACATTATAATAAAATGATTGCAGAGTTTACAGCCACAGCTATTGAATAATGAAGTATTTTTTCATAGTCAAACGTTGCAGAAAAAGCTCCCTGATTTATTAACATTTATACTACACATTTGGTAAATTTCACACATAAGTTTATTTGGGTTTCGCAAGGAATTTTCCTTGCAACTGAGAGATGTAATTAGCACTTAGGAGAACTGAATGCAGTTTCCATCTTTCCTGTAGACCGCCTGTGGGTGGGAGGGAGAAATGAAGAGCCACATTCAGCTAGTTGTGACTTATCTCTTACTGTTATTCTACATTCCACAGGTTAATGAGAAATTTAAGCCACCTACTATACAGGGTTCCCAGACATGCTGTACAGTCAAAGAAGAGAGGTAGTTATGGCATCTAAGCCAGCTGTGGGCAGTGTTTGGTCTGCTGACAATTAATCCCCTTTCTTAAGGGGTTCCTTTCTCATAATGCGCAGTCTCGCCAGGTCATAAGCCAAGAGATAATGTGCCTATACCTTGCACATGCATTTTGAGCCTTAGCTTGATTGGTTTTGTGCAGTAATTGGTAACAACAGTTTCTACAGACTAATGATTGACCTGTATTTATTACATAAATATGAAATACGAGTTTAATTAATTTTATGAAATTTGGAAAAATCTGTTTGGCAGCACCCTTTTGATTGCTATTTTTCATGTAATGAAAATGTGGCAGAGTGTTGCTTTTGGTAGATGTTACATTTTGCAGGAATGTGCCTTTTTTGCCCTTTTATTCAAAATATAACATTTTATATTTTTCTGTTCCCTGGTCTTACTTCTTTCTCTTTTCCCATGTATTAGAGCATTTACGTTCAGTACAACAATATTAGTTAAATATTCAGAAATTTTATAAGTTCTAGGCGACATTTGGCCATTTATCAGTGAGGCAAAAAATTGTCTTTTTTAACCTGTAAAGGAAAATAATTGATTTAGAAAATAAAACTTCAGTCATCCTTCACTGCTTTAGTTATGTGGTGATCCAAAGATCTCTGATGGATTAAAAATGGCTAAAAATTTGTTCCTTCTGTTTGTCAGATATTTTGGCATTTGTTGCTTATTTTTTAAAGCAAAACTGAAGTCTGAAAATTGACTGTCCCAGTTGCTTTTATGCAGTTCAATCATATTAAAGCAGAATCGTAAAAAAAAATTAAAGACCGGACATACACCTTGGTAGCCTGTACTCACCAATGGGTGGTCTGTACTTCACGACTGAGGGTAAACCAAATATATATTTATGAAAACATCATCCAAGAGTAACTCAATGTAGTTCTAATTAAATTAATGAAATAAAGTAAGAGTAAATGATAAAATCCTCAGACTTTAATTGCAGTGAAAAGAGATGTCCACAAAGGTGAATTCATTTTTCTGTATATTAATAACTTATTTCTGAGGAAAAAGATACACAGCACATAAAGCCAGGTGGTTCTTTCTTCCTGATTTGTTTTCTTTATTGACTTTAGTGAAGAGAAGGTGGCATCCACCACCGCTGTGAGTGTCTTGGACTAATTCACACATCATATGTATCTTGTCACATTTTAAATAGTTTTAGTTTAATCTTTTTAGGGAAGGCATTTAGGAGAATGTTGCATGTAGTGAATGGCCCATATCTTCTTTTTTGATGTGTCTTATCCTATATCTAGCAGAAGGTCAGTTCCTCAAATCATAGGAAGTCAGAATTGTCCCAATGTCATCTGTTTTCTCTAAGGAGTGTTTCCTATGAATTGGGGAAGGGGAAAAGAAAATAGTTAAAATCGGAAAAACAAGAAATATAAACCTGAAATCCTTCGCTCAGTAATCTTCAGAACATGCTAAAGAGATTCACATTTCAACTGCTTATCGAGGCTCAGGGGATCAAATACCTGAGCTGTTAGATTATGATCGATGAACAGAATGAGTTGTGACACAGGCACATGCGTTTGAGAGAACTGCAAATAAATATACATCATTTAACATTTAATCTAAGACAAGGCTTCCCCATATGTTTTCCTGAATGACAACATAGTGTGAAAATTTGGAGAATAGTAAGAAAGAACTATAAAACATTTGCTGTTTTCCTTCCAGTAGGGACAAAATTCCCAGTGAATAAAATATAAGTTAAAAATACAACTCAGTTACTGAAACTGCAATAAGTGTTTGTAGAAAAGACAATTACATTTTTCCACTTCATCAAACTGTTTATTAATAGTAGCAGCCGTCTTTTAAATGCCATAAATCAACTTGCCACTTACTATCATGCAACATGATCACTACATTTTCTTTTTCTTTAGAAGAGCCTCGTGGACTCTTGTCAATTTATGACAAGAAACATTTCATATTTGAAGTTGCAAAATTCCCAATAGGTGATGAAATCTGGAAGAAAGCCTTCTGTAGTGTTCCCCATGGGATTAACAAACAATGGAAATTGTTGATATTTCCTATATTAAAACTTATACCACAAGGACAACATAAGAAGGGCACAGGCCTATTGCAGTGGGTGTAGAAGAGGGCCAGAAAAAATGATCAGAGAGCTGGAGCACTTCTATAAAGACAGGCTGAGAAAATTGGTGTCGTTCAGCCTGGAGAAGAGATGGCTCCAGGAAGATATTACAGCTGACTTCCAGTTCTTAAAGAGGGCCTACAAGAAAGCTGGAGAAGAATTTTTTATAAGAATAATGGCTTTAAACTGAAATAAAGTAGATTTAGATTAGATGTTATGAAGAAATATTTTACTGTGAGGGTGGTGAGGCACTGGAACAGGTTATCCAGAGGAGCTGTGGATGCCTCATACATGGAAGTGTTCAAGGCCAGGCTAGAAAGGGGTTTCCTTCCTACTTTCAAGAGAACTTTCAAGTTAGATTGAATTTCAATGAATTCCTAAATATTTTCAACAGTACATTCAGAAGTTTCTCACCTTTCCCCTTTAAATCAATTGTATGAAAAGGCAGATCTGTTATGCACTCTTGCAGTAGAAGGTCAAATTAGAAGCTAAAATACCTATATTATATTAACTTCCTTCAAGCAGAAGATTAAATACTCATACTATATTAGTATGTTATTTTCCAAGGAACTGGTTTTAAAATTGACTCAGATCACTGACCATTGAATGACTTTTGTTGCTAGGGAAAAGCTCATATTTAGCTGAAGAAAACCAGGAAGGAAATGAGCAGAGTGCTTTCAAGATATTACCATAAGACGTTTTGGCCACCATCCTTTGCTGCATTCTAGTGCTGATTACTACTTCCTCCAAAAGACATAAACATCATTGCAATAGCTCTTTTTGTTATGAGGATGAAGGATGGGTGTTTGTTTTCCTGCATGTTTTTTTTTTTTATATCTGAAGTAGTTACCATTATATCACAAGAGCAATGAATTTGTAGTTGATTTAAAACATATTGTTTGTTGTTTTTCAAAATCATTATTGACTGAAAATGTCAGTGACCACGAGTTCCATCCACTCTGTATGTGTCGAAGTTATTTTAGCCATGCATTGTTTTGGAAAAATGGAGGCCTATTGATTGTATTCAAAATTAAATTCTGCTGTGCTGCTGTAAGCGTCCAATGAATCACCTGTAATAAATTTGTTTGCAGAACTTGTTAACTACAGGACCTTCAAAAAAGAAATCAATGGCATGTGCCAGCTGACCTTTAAATTAGCAAATGTAAAAAATAAATGTTGTTTAGTAACTTTAGTCTTTGTACTAGTGCTGCAACTATTTTTGAACGCCAACATGGAAAAAAAAATAACCAACTTCTCAGCTGCTGTAAAACAAGAAAGTCTTATTCAGTTAATTCACTCATAGCCTTAAGAGACTAAGAGTTCTTACCTGCCACTTTTCAGTTAAACATTCATCGTACAGTTCAATGTTTGTTCGTGGATTTTAAATACATGTCAGCTAATTGAAATTCTGTGATTATTGACTAGTCTTTTAGATCTCAATATTTTCTTTTACCACAGGCTGAGGTTCAAACAAATACATCTAAGAAATGGACATGTGAGGGAGTGTCACAGGATGCCAACTTCAGACAGTTGTGTTCAAAATGAAACTCTTTCAAGTGACAATGCTAACTGCAAAACTCCAGTGTTGCTCAATGGTCCTCTTCAGTGTTTTGTACAAGTAGCCATGAAAACACTTTAGAACAGCAATAACCTAATATTTGCTAAAAGGAATGTGATGGTGATTTTTACCCCCCCACTCACTTCCAGCAGTCAGACAAGTTTATTCAAACAGATAGTGTGCAAGTCCAGCTGCTTCAAATGCAAAAGGGACGTTTCTAAGAGAAGAATGTACAGAAGAAAACACATGAGGGAGTCTAACTGATTAGAGGAATAAACAAGATGATGTGCATAATAAATAAAAGGACTTTGTGAAATAAGCAGGTAAACAGAATACTTGTCTGCACATGTCTGCAAATGTCTTAGAAACATGCATGTGATATAAATGGAGAAAGACAAATTTTAATTAGATTCAGTGACCAAGCTACACCCAGCTGGAAGAACATTATGGCCACCACTAGTGTACAAAATGTCACTAGCTGCCCAGTTGTCTTTTAAGATAAACAAGGTTTGATTTAAAATGGACATATTTTCTACAGCAATGATGTTAGGAAAGTCAGATTCCTTGCCAGCTTTCTTCAGATTTTCATTTTCTGTTAGTTTTGACATGGAAATGAAGTGTAATCCTTTTAATATGGTTCTGCTTATAGTTTAACTGCAGTATGCTGACATAAAAGCCTTCCCTACCAAAATCAAAGGTGGTAGGTTGCATATTGCAACCTGTGATCCCCAACTAGCCCTCCCTCATTCCTGCAGTGCTCTGATCCAAACCTGAGGTAATACACCTGAAATGCAATAAGCTGATGCTGTGATAGAGCTGGGTGATGCACCACAAACCCGCCTTATTTATTTTTCTGCACTGAAGCAGATAAAATGCTGGAGATCTCAGATCAGATCTGCAAGGGGAATAACTCATGCAGCTGCTAAAAGTCATGGCAGAAGCTCAGAAAGATTTAGGCAGAGACTTGAAGACATAGCATGTCTCTGCTGCCCATCATACTCGTTTGCAAATCTCTGTCCAATTTGTTATAACTGTTTGTGCAATGCTTCCCCCTTTGATGTCCAGCTCATTTTGCCACTGTAACCTAGGCAAGAAAAGATACTGCCAGAGGGCCATTGTAGCCAGCCTGTCTTGAACCTCCCAGTACTACTGAACACTGCAAAATGCTTAATCTCCTAAAATACATTTCTCGTAGTAAGAAACATAAACTCCTTTCCACTTGTGAAGAAGGCTGGTTACCTGAAATATATTAGCCTGTGTTGCTTTTTGTTATGTTACCAAGCGTGTTACTTGAGATGTCCCATCATGTCATGCAAGTACAGTAGCCACTGCCACTATTACAGCTTCCACTGTGGTGGGCAACACATATCCCTCAATGGCCAGTCTCACTAGCTGTGGGCAGATCCCAGAGTGGGACGGTTAGGACTTTTTCATCTGCATACTTGCCCTATGGGGAACGCATGTGTCCCAGGTCTAAAAACCCACTCGAGATTCTGAGGGTTTAAATTTTATACTCAGACTGCTAGGGACAATTAAATTATTCCCACATTTTGATTATTTATAACAGTTGTTATGTGTCATGTGAAATTTTCTGGTGCCATACACATACACTGATTTCTGATGCAGCAGATAATTTAATATGTTGGAAGAATATCAATTATATTAATTAGTCCCATAAAAGGGATAATGCTCAGAACATCTCATTCTCTTATAATACACTGCTCAAGATCACCATAATTTTCTGGAATTAAATGGGACAGTGTAAAATAGCCTGTAAACCACACTTTTCATAAAGCTGTTCCTGTTGTATAGGATAGCCTTACCCTGTGTGCAAGGAGACAAAGATTTTACAAAAACGTCTTTCCTTTTAAAATACAGTTATATCTGTAACCATTTGCTTCTATTACTTTGCTTCACTTGTGCTCAAATTGTCAATCAGTGGTTTCCTCACCGCGGGACTGCATGCCAGATTATAAAGAATATTCAGCAGTACAGAAAGTCACTCTCAATATCAGGCTATTAGTCATAAAAAAGGAGGTTTTCATAGGGGGCACTTGTGAAAGATCATTTTGTCTTATTGACTGTGTGTAAGACAAGAAGCCAGCCATCTTATTTATCAGAAAAACAGAATTTAGGCTAGATATTAGGGATAAAAGTTAATTGTTGGGTTAGAGAAACACTAGGAGGAAGGACAGGAAATAATTAGGAAGGTCAGCAGTTAGATAGGACATGTGTTTTGCTTTTAGTGACCAAATTTTAAGGAGGGAGAGAAATCAAACCCATCCTGATGAGCTTTCATCTTTACTTAAGCACTGTAATAGCACATTTTTAGACTGTACAGTCATGTGGTTTAAGTCAGTGGGCAAAGTTAGTGATATCATAGATTGTGATGCAGTTCTGCATGACCATTTGTTAGGAATTTAACCTCTGAGATGGGTGTGATGTTTATTTACTCCATTTTAGGTGTTCAAGAAAGCATTCAGAGCTTATGTATTCATGTATTACTGCAATATTGTTGGGTTTTTTCTTTTTACAAGATAGTAAGTCTTCATTAATGTACTTAGAAACAGGCAGGTAAGAGAATTCAATGGGTTTATGTTCAAGTACACTGGTAGCTAATGTCAGAAATCCTTAGATCCTCTCCAGTGGAACAAATCAGCTGTAAACTAGCTTAACCAGCCTTTTGAGCATGTTCTTACACAAGAGTTTTGTCAAACAGGCAGCAGAAAGCTGACACAGCAACTCTTAAAAAAATGCTTTCCTAAGGTTTCAATGTCTAAGCTGTCCCCAGGCCATCTTCACATGGGAGGTATTTCAGCTTCTAGGTGTGCCTGACATCTGAAATAAACTAAAGCAACATTCGATTTGCTCAAAATTGCTAGAGATAAAAAAAAATCCCCATAAGCAGTGAAGCAAAACTGTGGTTTTGAGGCACTCCAAAGCCAGGTGGGGATAAATCAACAAATACAAGAAACAAAAAACATATAATGTTTTAGAATAACATTATTTCTGAATTTATTTTCACATATAAAGAGTAGAGAATGGACTCTAATATATGGCACCTCTGTAGAAGTGGAGGTAGGCACCATGATTTTGAATGTACAGTTTCAGCTGTGTGATGAAAATACAGCTATTTGTGTCCACCTTAAAAACTTTCACGGTTCTTCTTGCTATTGCAACACTGACCCTTAAGATAATTTTCATATGTAATTTGCCAGCAAAACAGTATTTTCCTTACATTGTTCTGAAAAGAAAAGCCATCATTATCAATTTAAGGAAACATTAACAAACATAAAAAAAAGTGTTATAATGATATACTTTGTTCTCCTGAGGACATTAGTCCAGGAAGGGGGAACAATCTATTCAGGAGAGATCTTGATAAATACAGCTACTACTAGGCTGTGATTCCTGGTTTAGGACATAATGATTTACTGCATTTTATTTTAGGGGACTGCAATTACTTATAAAATCTGTCCAAATCTATGCAACATGCTGTTTACTTCAGGCTAGACAGTCTCAACAAATTTGAAACAAGAAAAAGAATTTTAAAAAACCAAAAAAAACCCTATACAGCATATGAGTCATAAGAACGTAACAGTATGTTTGACCAGGTAGAGATGGGACCATCCTGAAGCAGCTCCAACAATCTCTACAGTATGCCAGTGGAAGCAATTAATGAAAACAATCTCAGCATGAAAAGCAAGACTCCACCTTTTTCTTTAAAGCTTCTGATAAATTATTCCCTATTACCCATACATTATTCTGCTATGTTTTCCTAGGACTTGGATGGTAACTGTTTTTTACCACTGATTGTTGAAACTATTTACTATATATTTACCACAAGTGCCATAACATTTTGGCTGAGCGACAAGCTTGCTGCTTAATCATAATGCTCTGCTGGCTCATAAAACCACTTAATTAGGAGATAGATTAAATCCATTTTAGTACATATTGCTGGTCAAGAAAATATGAGCTTCGGTCTTTTTAATTGCTCTCCGTCTCGTTTTCAGAAGAGAGAGGAAAAACAGTTCGTAGAAAGTGATTTTTCACCTCAATACAGAGACTTTGAACTTAAGCTTCAAAGTCTGTACCTCCTCTACAAAGTATTAATTGCCTTCTTTTTTTATAGTGATACTTAAGAGCTACTCTGAAAGCATGGTACAGCAGAAGACAACATTGTTAATCCCAGAAGAAAGATAAAGTATCTAAGGTATGAAAAAAAAAAAAAAATTTCTAAACGAGTCTCAACAGATTTATCAAACACTGCTCCTTAGCTCCCCAGCTCCAACACATTGCTCACCTGCTAAACGCATTGCATATTACTGAGATGCAATCACTATTCTGTTGAAAAACTTGAGTAAGGACAAAGTGTGTATAAAAAAGGAATTCTCTGGGCTTGGGTTATTGCTGCAGAAATGTTTCATTATATACCAAGGTGTTTAACTTGATATAGAATCCTAGTGGAGACAACACATGAGTATTTTTCACTTCATTGTAACAACTGGGCACCTTTAAATGCGACTACTAAAGAAGACCTTGAGTAGCTACAGCTTTGTAAACTACCTGCATGCTTCCTGCTAAGGGCATTCTCCATTTAGAACTTGTAGCTGTGGGAACAAGAATTGAGTTAATAACTGGTATACTAAAAAATGGTTTTTTATTTCCTTGAAATCAAGACTTTAAATTCTAAGAAAGGCCTAGAATACAGCCAGCTGATGAAAACCTAAACCCACTTCTTAGATATACCACAAATGGCCAATAATTTCAGAAAGGTGAAATTACTGCTTGCTTTGCTTGGCACTCACTCTTAGCTCCTCTCATCTGTGACACAGCTTTCTAGAACTACTGGAAAAGTATTTTAAAAGCAGGAACACAGAGAAGAGATTTTCACCAAGCACAGTGGCTTTGAACTTTAGGACTGTGATGTGTTATCCGACTTCAAATGATAATTTTACCATTATTCAGCTAGAGACTTAGAAATTCTGACTGAAGGACAACGTGAAAAACTGAAAATAAAGAGGTAAATCAATTTCAAATGGGAGTCTTAGAGCGTGTAATGTACTAAGGCACAAGGCATGACCTGGAAAAGTGCACATGGATGAAGGAATGCCAGCTCCACAGTGATTTCTAAGGCCAGCACAGGAGAGGGGAAGCTGAAGGTCTTTTTTATTCTTTCTTTTTTTCATTCAATTTTATTTTTTCTGCAATATGGTACAAAAGGAACAAAATTGGAAAAATCTGAATGCCACAGATTATGTACCTTTCATTCTCTGTTTCTTAAATCTAATAACAGTATTGCTATACTTATGAAAAATGTACTTCCAGTCCTAATTGGACAGTTCTATCCTTAAATTAAGTTAGTGATAGATAACAACAAACTGATATACAGAGGATTAAAATAAGATAAAATATTCTTTCACATTGCTGAGCTGTAAACCAAATACAATAAACTTGGAAAAGACCTAAGAGTCACTGCAGACAGCAGAGGCCTGCCAGAAAACAAAGCACTGAATAAAGGACAGAGTAGCACTGTGGATTTCTCTGTTTATTAGTGGCACAATACCAAGTGTTCTCTAAGGCATTAAATCACTAGTTATCCGTAATCATTCTCTGACAAAAGTGGAAGCTAGCAGTCAATATTTGGTGCACTTGCAGAAAAAAGGGAATCTACAGGCAAAATATAGTTCTATATTTGAAAGAAAATATAATATAACTTCCTGATTTAATTTGAATAATGATAGCTGAGCAACTGTGTTGTTCATGTTCATATTTTTGAGCAAGTGAAATGAATTTCCAAACTGGTTTAACATAAACAGGAACAAACCATTTTTCTTCCCGAATAAGACTGGTCACACAATGAGGTCAGTAATAGCTTATTCAGTAATAACTATACCAAGAACAACTTGATATATATAGACTAAACCTTGATCCGAGAGCTCTTTTTTCCTACAGTCCATTTCTACAAGAGGCATTAATCTTGGCAACTTTAAATCCCTGAGGAAAGTTATTGTCATTCCCACAAGTACTTTAAATTATTTTCTTCCTGGTTAACCATAAACCAAACTATAAATAAGCAATTAAGGATTAACAACACCATTCATTAGACATGACATACAAGCCTGACACACTACTGCACTCAGCATTACTGTCTATCTGAAAAAAAAAGAAAAGGCTTCTACATCTTTTAGGCAGAAATATTTGTGGTACAGAAGCAAGTGAGTCATCTGTAAAACTATAGATGATACCAACAATAGAATTGAGAAGATTTTGAATGGTTTTGAGAAAGATTATAAGCATTAATATTCTTTCATTAGGGTGAAAAAAGGAACATTATCTCTGAGACATATTTGATATCCAAGTGAGTTTTGTCTTTCATCTGAAGATAACTACTGTCTGATTTTTTATGACTTGTTCTAATTAAAAAAAAAAAGAAAATCAGCTGATATTATTTACCTCCTTTTAAAACCTGTATTTCATAGAATCATAGAATCATAGAATAACCAGGTTGGAAGAGACCCACCAGATCACTGAGTCCAACCATTCCTATCAAACACTAAACCATGCCCCTTAGCACCTCCTCCACCTGTGCCTTAAACACCTCCAGGGAAGGTGACTCAACCACCTACCTGGGCAGCCTGTTCCAGTGACCAATGACCCTTTCTGTGAAAAATTTTTTCCTAATGTCCAGCCTAAACCTCCCCTGGCAGAGCTTGAGGCCATTCCCTCTTGTCCTGTCCCCTGTCACTTAGCAGAAGAGGCCAGCACCTTCCTCTCCACAACCTCCTGTCAAGTAGTTATAGAGAGCAATGAGGTCACCCCTCAGCCTCCTCTTCTCCAGGCTAAACAACTCCAGCTCTCTCAGTTGCTCCTCATAAGGCCTGTTCTCCAGCCCCTTCACCAGCTTCGTTGCTCTTCTCTGGACTTGCTCCAGAGCCTCAACATCCTTCTTGTGGTGAGGGGCCCAGAACTGAACACAGGATTCAAGGAGCGGTCTCACCAGTGCCGAGTACAGAAGGAGAATAACCTCCCTGGACCTGCTGGTCACACCATTTCTGATACAAGCCAAGATGCCATTGGCCTTCTTGGCCACCTGGGCACACTGCTGGCTCATGTTCAGTCGGCTGTCAACCAACTCCCCCAGGTCCTTCTCCTTCTGGCAGCTTTCTAGCCAGACTTCTCCCAGTCTGTATCACTGCACAGGGTTGTTGTGCCCCAAGTGCAGGACCCGGCATTTGGCCTTGTTAAACATCATGCCATTGGACCCTGCCCAGCGGTCCAGCCTGTTCAGATTCCTTTGCAGAGCCTCCCTACCCTCCAGAAGATCCACACATCCACCCAGCTTACTGTTGTCTGCAAACTTGCTAAGGGTGCACTTGATGCCTTCATCCAGGTCATTGATGTAACTGGCCTCCAGCTGGATTTAACTCCATTTCCCACCACTCTCTGGGCTCGGCCATCCAGCCAGTTTTCCACCCAGGAGAGTGTGCGCCTGTCCAGGCCAGAGGCTGACAGTTTCCGTAGCAGAATGCTGTGAGAAACTGTGTCAAAGGCTTTACTGAGGGCCAGGAAGATACATCCACAGCCTTTCCCTCGTCCAGCAGCCGAGTCATAGAAGGCGATCAGGTTAGTTTGGCAAGACCTGCCTTTTGTGAATCCATGTTGACTGGGCCTGATCACCTGGTTCTCTTGCATGTGCTTCATGATTGCACTCAAGATCAACTGTTCCATGACTTTCCCTGGCACTGAGGTCAGACTGACAGGCCTGTAGTTCCCTGGATCCTCCCTGCGACCCTTCTTGGAGATGGGCACAACATCAGCCAGCCTCCAGTCCAGTGGAACTTCCTCAGTCTTCCAAGAATGTTGGAAGATGATGGAAAGGGGTTTGGCCAGCACATCCGCCAGCTCCTTCAATACTCTCGGGTGAATCCCATCCAGCCCTATAGACTTGTGGGTGTCAAGTCAAACTAGCAGGGCTCTGATCACCTCCTCTTGGACCATGGGAGCCTCATGTTGCTCCTCTAGCTCTGGGGTTTGTCCACAGAGGGAACAACTTTCTTTACAATTAAAGACTGAGGCAGAGAAGGCATTAAGTACCTCAGTGTTTTCCTCATCCCCTGTCACTGTTGTTCCTTCTGCATCCAATAGGGACTGTATGGTCTCCCTAGTCATCCTTTTATTATTTATTTATTTATAGAAAGATTTTTTTATTATCTTTCACCGACTTTGCCAATCTGATTTCTAGTTGAGCCTTTGCCCTTCTGATTTTTTCTCTACACAATCTCACTTCCCTCCTGTAGTCCACCCAAGAGGCCTGTCCCCTCTTCCAGAGCCCATAAACATTACTCTTCTTCTCGATATCACTCAAGATCTCCCCGTTCAACCAAGCTGTTTTTTTCCCCTGCTGGCTTTTTTTCCTGAACATGGGGATGGCTTTCTCCTGAGCTGCTAGGATCTCCTTTTTGAAGAGCTCCCAGCCCTCATGGGCTCCCTTGCCCTTAAGCACTGTCTCCCATGAGACTTTGCCAACCAGCCTTCTGAAGAGTGCAAGTCTGCCCTCTGGAAATTTAATGCTACTGTCCTGCTAACCACCCTCTTCGCTTAGCGTAGAACAGAAAACCCTATCATCTCATGATCGCTTAGTCCTAGGAATCCTCCTACTGCCACATCCCCCACAAGGCCTTCTCTGTTCACAAGGTTTTATTAGGTTCTACTACTCTGGGAAATTATTAGATAAAAAGCCAAACAGTTTCAGTTAGAGAAAAATCCTTGGGGCTTGGGGATTAAGTTAGGTGACCAATGTACTGCTGCTACATCCTATTTCTAGAATAGCTGTCACAGATCTCCTGCATGACCTTCTGTGTAATCTCCCTGGCTGCAATGTACACTATCTTCGGGTAACAGGATGAAGCTTCATAAGTGAGATCTCCACATCTAATATCTTAGAAAGCGTGTCAGTCACACATGCTGATCAATGTAAGATTAGACTCCCTTTTTAAAATTTCAGTAATCCATGCACAACTCCGAGGACATTGAAATACCATCCACAAATGGACGTGGTCCACAAGCAGTTTTCTTCCTTTCCTAAAATATTTCTGGATTGCCATGCCAATATAGCTCTGACTGCAGAAACCTTCATGTTGGGAAAGAAAGTTTCAGGATGCTGGTCTTACAAGGACTATGGGTGATATCTGCACAGTTTCCATTTTGTGAATGAAACCCAGAGTAACAAACAGCCCAGATACAAAGAAGAGTTCTGCATATTTCCCTCAATCTACTTTGTTGTTAAATTGATCAGATACAAACATGCACCTTTGTACTCCTGTGGTCATGAAGGTGAGGCTAGTTCAGAGGACATTCTGTAAGATGAATTTGGAGAATGTATTTTCTGCAGAGGAGAAAATTAAGCGTACTCCTAGAAGGTTGTCAGTTTCGCTTGCAAAACACAGAATGGATGTTAAACAGAAATTACCACTGAGCCAGGGTTTTCATTTGGGGACATAATACTGAGAAAGCTTTTAAGAATGACTGGTAATTTGAACCTATTTATAAAGATATTTGAAAGGTTATTTATGGCAATAATAACCATAAATTGAGGAGGAAGAGAGAATTTTACATTTCACACTGGCTCCAAGCTTTCCCTAATAGCACAATCTGTAGGAAATAACCATCAAAAGTCCTGCAAAATCTGTACCGGAGCCATACAGTATTCTTCTTAGTGTACCTTTTCAAGGATGCTATTATGACCAAAGAATATGAAGCAGCTACCCATGAATGCCTTCAAATGCAAGAGATGCGATATTGCCTGCATTAAAGGTAATGGAGATCTTGTCTCTGGGCACAGGTTTTGCTCCGAGAAAAATTCTGTTCTCAGCTTTTAATGCAGACTGCAGTATCTGTATCTGCACATTTTTTCTCTCTTCTGACTGCTTCATATATGGACCTGCTATAATTTGTCTTTCAGTTAGAAGTGTGTTGTATGAAACATAGGAGTTTATTAAACCACCAATCCATTATTTGAAAAATAAAGAAGGGTTCTTAGTTTTTTCACATGATGAATCATTGAGCTTGCTTGGTTTTCACTAGCTATCAGTGTACTAGATTTCCAACTAGCATTGTTTCCTTTTAAGATTTATCAGCAAAACATTTGTACCAGGTTAATCCTGTAATAGGAAATTATATATCACTTTTGATTACAGAACAACACTTGTGACAATTCCATATCCTAAACATGATTGCTACCTGCCATAATATTACTTACACCATTCTGCTTGGGACTTGCTGTTTTGTTCCTTCACAGATCACATTTATTATCTGCTAGTTATTCATAATGCAGAAAACTAATGTGAAAAGTCGGTGCAAGCGAACTGTTTACTGGTAATGGATTTTTCTCCTGATGAGAATCCTGCAGCTATAGGCAAAACTAAACAATGCCCTGTGTAAGCACTCCCTTACAGTTCAACACTGGATAGCAAACAAGTCCATCACAAATGACTGCAGTTTCACAGGCAGAGTCCTAAAACTTCTTAGAATTTGACATTTATATCAAGTTTACCTAGCTCAAAAAATCGAAGTACAGATCGGAAATAATTTGCTTCATAAGTTCCACATTTAATCTTGCAATGTGCAAGCTTCACTCAAATATTATGTAATGATTTCTTATACTAGCATATTTTTAACATGAATAATTGTGAGTGAACACTGAGCTATCAGTTTTCTACTTCTGCAAAACAGATATTGGGATACTTCTGATCCTGGCTTGCATGAATTTGCCTGAATACCAGTAAAATCTGAGCCTGATTTCTATCAATGTCTGTTTCATTGAAACAAGTAACATCTATTATGACCTAAAGTTATTCATGTGTCAGCAGCTTTAAAATCAGTAGTAACTATTAGTTTTCTTAGTTATTTTAATATAATATTTTCTTGTGCATGCAACAGTTTAAATAATATACAACTACTGTGTACGTGGCATGACATACAGAAAGGAAAGAATTATATGGATGGCAAGAATGAAACCTTCCCTTTCCTAAGAATTGTTTTAAAAGCTACATCAATTCATAGTTTTCATTACATAGAGCGATTACAGTTCATCTTCTGTTTATACAGCAATAATATCTGTAGGTCAAATGAGAGATTAGGCTGTGCTGTGCATTGTATTTTATAATCAAATAGAACTGTGACAGATCTGTCTCAAGAATCTCACATTCTTTAACCTTGACAGCAAGCAATAAAATGTTGGCTATAGTGGTCAAAAAGCTACAGGCTTGCCAGTAGTCCACAGTGTTTTTTCAAAGCTATCTCAGCAGACTGCAGAAATGCCTATGCATCAACTTTTAGCCTACTCCTAGTGCATCTCAGATTTGTAAGGGCTGCAAAATATTTAGGAGAAATGAGTATTTTGAAATAAAAAAAATTAATAAATCTAATAAAATTTAATTTTCCAGAGGATATCCAGATGATCCTCTACAAGTTAAGCTGACCAATTCAAATCTACATGACAGCTGAAAATACTAAAAATATTAGATTAGATTGGAATTGCAGGTTCATTTTTTTAATACTACAGATACAAAAATCCAAAGGTCATTGGCTGTAACACAGGCTTTATGATTAGACTGTATTTGTAGAAAGTACATAATCCCTTTTAATAATACTTTGTCACACTTCACAAGTAATGGCACTCAGGAATCGGTAATAGCTTCAGGATCAACAGTTTGGATAAGTAGTGATGGGGTTTGGGTGACTCACCTTCCATTACTGAGAAAAAGAAAGTATTGGACATTAGGATTGTTGATTTTGTCTCCTCTGTGGAAAAAGACTCCACTTGATTATAGTCTGTGGAGATGGGTTGAAAGATCAGACATCTGGCAACACCCAAGAATGGGAACAGCCATAGGATGGATATTGGAATCAATATCTACAGCTCAGGTGGTGTCATTTAGGAATAGATTGGCAATACACAATCTAACATTACAAACTGAAACACTGGCAAATGCAACAAAATTAGGGTTCACAGATTTAAATGAACAGGCTACCTCAAAAATAGTTCTGCAAAATATGTTGGCTCTAGATTGGATACTTTTACATGAACATGGAGTACACACTTATTTAGATTTACAAAATGATAGCTGTTGTGTTCACATCCCAAATATAACAGAATTTAAATTTTCACAGAATCACACAGAATCACAGAATAACCAGGTTGGAAGAGACCCACTGGATCATCGAGTCCAACCATTCCCACCAATCCCTAAATCATTCTCCTAAGTACCTCATCCACCCTCACCTTAAACACCTCCAGGGACGGTGACTCAACCACCTCCCTTGGCAGACCGTTCCAATGCCTAACCACCCTTTCCGTGAAGAATTTCACGGAGATCATAAGATCAAAGAAGTAGCTGAGGCCAGACAGGAATTACTGGCAGGATTAGAAGGATCGTTAAAACCACTGAATGGACTAGCATTTTCACTAGACAGATGGTTAGCAACCCTTTTACAGAATATTATTATTATTGTTTTGATAATCAGTTGTATTGCATTAAGTTGTATCAAATGATTGATCCTTCAAGCAACTACTGGAACCTATGAAATGCTTCTTAAGAGAAAAAGTGAGACTGCAAGATAAAAGGCCTGCAAAATAAAACAGGTGGCTTTAAAAGTCTCAGAGGGGTGAAATGTTGGTAACAATCCACGAAGACGAGGAACTAAGCTTTTGAGAAACAAAAACGTAGTTTGTCAGCATGATCACTGAATTAGGAACTGACAACTTAAGTAAACCAAAAGGTCCCAAGTCAGAGATTTTAGGAGTACTGAGCCTGGAATTGGGAGGAGATTGGGAAGAGTTTGGCAGGAGTTGGCCATTTGGCAAATTTTGCAAGCCACTTTTAGGGGCAATGCAATTAAAAGACCACCAGACACCGTTAAAGCCCCCTAGAAGCATACACAGATGCTATGAATGACTTGGCATTATTATAATTATATGTAAATATGCAATCACATGCATGATGAATAATATATAACTTTGTATATAAATGGAGGCAACAAGTTCCCCAGATGTGCTTGATTTGAAGGAAACCTCCAAGCACCCAGGATTTGCACAACCCTGAATAAAGCAATGTCTCTCTTGGTGATGTTATTTTCTTACCACACACCAGGTAATGAATTCATATTTTTGACAACAAAAAGACTTTAAGAACACTTTCATACAGGACACAGCAGGCACTTTGTCAGCAGCACCACAACAAAAGGCGCATATATATGTCTAATTAGGCATGAAGGAAAAACAAAACTGAGAAGTGTATAAAGATCCCTGAACTGTCTATTGATCACTGAACTATAGATCAGAACTACCGAAATGTAAAAACCTTCTAGATCAACACTGAAAGTCCAAACTGCTTGACGGTTGCACACTTTCTTGATACATTGATTTATCAGTGCATTTTCCTACTGACATGTTTTTCCTTTGTGTCCAGTGCAAGATTCCTGTGAAACAAGTCCAACATATGTTCTATGATAAAATTGCAAATAATTTAAAACTCTGCTTTCCACACTAGAATGGCAAATTATAAGAGGGAGAAAGGTGCCTTATTTAACTTATTTACCTTTAGGGCAGCTTAGAATACCACTGAGTTGTCTTAGCCAGTGAAAAAAATTAAAATTCTGGCTCCATTTTCCAGTTTTCAGGTACTGAATTTTTAGAAATGCTTCAAATTTTTAAGCACATTTCCTTCAGGGGCATATAAATCATCATTGCTAAATTTAAGAAAGGAAGCTGCAGGAATTGTTAACTTGTTATCTGAATAAAGCTTTTGTCTTGCTAAACAGATGAAGATGATGTACTATGAATCAAAATATCTTTAAGCAAGTAACCCATTGAAACATTCCCAGTGCTAAAAAAGGTCTTTCGAAAGAACAAGAAAAATACCACTTGACTGTCCAGGATATAACTAACAAGGATAAGGAACAATAAATACTTCTAATCAACTCTAATAAAGCAAAACACTTTTGGGGAGCTGCTCTGACTTTATACAGAGACAAAAAGTATAATAAATGAGTAACTCTTGAATGTAAACATGTAAAGGACACCATAAATCACAGTGCACCATTTTTGAGCTCTTTTTCCAATTGTTCGCTCACAGGAACTCACAAATGTTAGTTGAATGAGTCGCAACAGTATATTGTAATTGTACTATTACAATTTGCCATATCTACAACTTTGACACTCTATCAGTTTCCTGCAAAGGGTAAAAATGAGCTTAACAGCCTGGTATTTAAACTTATATTCCCCAGCCTTGTAATTATTTTGGGCACAATAGCAAGCCTCATTGGAATTGGCCATCCAAGCTATGGGGAGGCTTGGAGTTAATTACATCACTTTAGACAATAATTTGCTCTTTGTGGTGGTAGTTATCTCTTTCCACAGTTGGTTCTCTTTTGTTGTTGTTTTGTGATGTCCCATTAATCACAGCTACATTTACCCAGTGTCATGTGATTTATCATCCTTTATCCCTGTAGCAGTTTCCATCCTTTTGGACTTAAGATTAACTGCCCATTTAAGCAGGTGATGTCTAACCTTGAATATCGCAATGGCTTGTAACACACTGTTGGAGTTCAGCTACTACATTCACAGAGACCAAGATTTTTAACCACTCTAATTGCTCTACAGCTCCTGCTTATATGTTAAGGTAGAGACCATGTTCATCTCAAATGAATGGAAAGTTTTTTGATTTAGGCTTGACATGACAGGGCATAAAAATATGCATAGCTTATCTTAATGTAGGAGTATGCAATTCCTTTTCTTCTTTCTTTCCTTTAACTATACTTAAATCTCAGTTTTGTTCCTGACATGACATGAAGCTGACTATATTTAGAGGACTGTGGAGAGGTGAGAGACAGGAATATTTTTTTTTCTGTTTCACTGTTTTTCCAAGCATTTTCCCACTGACTTCTGTCACCTTCTTCTATGATATGTGTGATATAGCCACAGGGGAGAGAAATATTTACGTGAAATTAAAATGAGACAAGGTAGGTATAATATCTAACATCATAATTTGGCAAACATAAGTATTTCAAACAATAATATCCCTTGATTTCTTTTTTAAAAAGAAGGATTTTTCATTTATCCTATTTTTACAAGACAAGAACAGCATATTGTTCATTCAGTGGGAGCTAAAAACTCATTAGTGTGATATGTATGAAAGAACTGTATTAAAATGATAGAGAAAAGTACTGTATTTTTTTTTTATTATTCTTAAGAAATTTCCTGAGGGCAAGTGTAAGACACTTTGACTCACTCTTGCTTATTGTGTGAAAATTGTAGCTCATAACGGCTTTGCAGTAGGACTGGCTGCATCAGCCTGAACAATGCAGTACATTTCTATGCAGGAAGCAAAAGCATTTCTTCACAAATTACTTCAGTCTGCTGCTTGCAGCAGGTGGAGGAGTAGGTGAGCAACAACAGCAGGAAGTGTGATGCCATTGCTGGACTGACATCATGCCATTCACGGTAGAGTACGAATACCAAACTTTCTGCATATGTGATGTTATGAACATCTTCCAACTAAATCTTTTTCCGAGTCAGAAAAAGGAGTGTAGCAGAGGGGAGAAGAGGAACTGACATAAATGTAGAAGTGTCTGCTCACTACCAGATCTTGGTACAGGGAGTACAGGGCATATTACATGTGCTGGCAGTCCTGTTCACTAAATCCAAGCCTGGACTCAAAGGGATTTCAATCAAGAACAAGTTGACTGACTTCTAGCTCCATACCTATCTTTGAACCTGTTACTCTCTCCAGTTTTAAAGCTGGAGTTAATGCCACTAACAGCTCCATTTGCTCCACACCTGCCCTATATTGCTACTTTTGGTTTTGCTGGAGAAAGAAATCAATTTTCACCAAAGGTAGACATTTAAGGATTGAAAATTTAGTGTGACACTTTCTAGTGGAAACATTAATAGCTTTTGAAGAACAAACAAGTGGAAGAGTTATATTTTGTACTGAAATCTTATGAGCACTTCGGCCTTGTCTAAATTAAGTTTAAAGTGTGAAAACAGTATGCGTTAATTAGGTTTTGATGAGCCTGTTTGATGAAGGATTTCTCATCCAACTTGGACATCTAACAAATGCATTAGGCAGAATATCTTTTCTTCAGATTTCTAAAATATGTAAGTCAGAATGTTCACTAATGTGAGTTAACTTCTCCTATTTAGAGTCCTGTCAACCCAAGACTTTAGAAACAAATCAAACCGCTGCTTGAAACCACATTTTGAAAGTGCTTCTTCATTTTGTTTTTTCTATTTGTTGGAAGACTGGAAGACACCTTAAGTATCAACTAAACCAACATATTTCTAATGGTCATCAAAATGTGTGAACTCCCACAGAGGCCAAAGTTTCCACCTTTTGAAGATTCACTCACTTAAGGAACAAGTTAATAGCCTGTTACAGAACTCTCTTTTACCCCTTTGGTGACTTTTCATATTTGCAGTATGCCAGTGCTACACCACTCATAAAACTTTGATGTTGTAACAGCCATGCTTTTCAATGAAGTATCTCATTAAGAGCTTTATTACTCACACTTCAAGAAATTACATTCACATGATCAGCTAACTATACCCTTACTTCAAAAGAGAACCAGTTATTTGCCATTGTATCACCTGTATTAACAAATACAGATTTAGCTATACAGCCTTCATGCAGGGTCCATGCTCTGTGCACATCATCTGCTGAAGTTTTCTCGAAAGCTATAAAATATCATAATAAAACACTAGTTTAGCTTACTTCTCTGTGAATAAGGCATGCTGTTCCACCTATCTCATCAAACTCTGAAGGCAGAGAGACGCCACACAGTTTTAGGCTTTACAAGATCCACAAGATCTAATGTCATAGCTTTCTGATCCCTGCTAACCTCTTGACTAAATCACTTCTCCTGATAAGGTGCCTTCTTAGAGCAAGGACATTTTTCCTGCTATTTTAACATATGATACAATAAAGACAGAATATTTTATATGGAAAGTGTTACAGAACTGCTGTTTCCTCTGAGACTTTGAGAGCTCCTCCAGAGACACATGGGAGATGCAGGGAAGACTATGATAAAGACACCTCAGCCTTCTGCATTACCTCTTCCAGATGGGACAGGCAGACTGTCCTTGCCCTGACATTCCATTTAGTTTAAGAGGCTGTAGGCTGCCTTTATTTTTTCTTTTTTTTTTAATGTACCACAGCTTCTTCTTTTCACAGAATCACAGAATCACAGAATAACCAGGTTGGAAGAGACCCACTGGATCGTCGAGTCCAACCATTCCCACCAATCCCTAAATCATGCTCCTAAGCACCTCATCTACCCTAACCTTTTGTTGCAAATCCTTATTGAAATATTGAAAAAAGTTCAAGTGCCCTGCCACATGCATAAGAGTTTTGTTGTGGTGTGCAAGGACTTCCTGTGCTGACATATATAACATGATACGATTTTCATAGGTTTCTTGTTCACACAAAAAGCTGAGACTGTATACAGTATACAAATATTTCATCAGTTATTTCTGTGCAAATTCCATTATATTATTTTCTAATTCTAGCTACAATTATGAAGCAAAGAATCAAAACACATGAAAGGAAGAATTTTTGTTCATATGGTATGGTAAATAAGATTTGATTTTCTATCACATCTTCCACTAATTAAATAGAAGGCCTGACCCTAATTACAAGTATACAAGATTAACCACAAATGCTAAGCATCCTTCCAATATACACACACTTTTGCACCTGCAAGTCATTGTAAAATTGATCAAAAGAAAAAAGTGCATTTCAAGACACTCTCCTGCACTATGGGATCCTGGCAATGATCCATGATTAACATGAAATTTCTAAATGAGTCTTCTCTTTTAAAAGTGGTTTCATTGGCAAATTAGAAATTCATGTTGAAAGTCAAGGACAAATGTAACATACATTGACAATGGTCTCCACCAGGATTACTGCTCATTAATTTGCATAATTTGTTTATTGTTTGGTGCACGTCTGTTTTTTAGGATGTCTATGCAAACCAGACCCTTGAGGCATCAACAGTAACAGTCTACTCTCTCCAAGAACATAATTTATACTCTTAAAGTCTCACAGTGAATAGTAGTATGAAACCAACTAAATTAGATGTGCACTGGAGTTCCCAGACTGATGTAGACTGTACACAAACCGAGGTAACCAGCCACTGCCCAATTACTACATAATATATTTCCCTCATTAATAGTAGATATTTTTTTTAAAGCTACAGCAAACAAAATCACACTGAGAGAAATTTAAATTAATACATTAATATTACTGCCAACAGGTCAAAATCCAATCAATTTACACACATAGGGCTTGATTCTGAGAACTGCTTTCTAAAACCCTGAAAAACAGGAAAGCACATATTTAATTGAAAGGAATGTCACTGTCCTGAAAGTCAGAGGGACAACTCCCAACACTAAATCACAAGCCATCAGTGTTCGATATAGTCAGATCCATAGTGTTTAGTACTTTACAGGAGTAAGACTTTTTTTACTGTTTCTGCCTTGATTCCAAATATTGACACAAGGAAATGTCAATATATGATTAAAAGGTCACAGTATTCTTGTTGTTAATGCCATTAGTGAAAAAAAAGGGAAAAAAAATAGTTTAGAGTACATCATATAGCATTCATGCTATTTCATAGCAGCAAAAATTTGGTCACTTGAGACCCACTTTTAGTATTGGGCTCTTCATTTTGTCATTGGTTAAGATATTTTCTGCTTCACATCTGTCTCTCAATCAATCAAAAAGTAGATTGTATTTCTATCCTCTAAGAATCTTAAATTTTAATACAAACAGACACATCAATATACATTCTGTAATTCTCATGTGTTATTCATTTATTAATCCCAGGATGCAGGCATTCAGAGGGAGCTGGATACTGACTTCAAAATAAAATTACTGCCATTTTTTTTTTCATTTTTCAGTTATGGTAAAGAAAACATATTGTACCAAGTTAGCTGAAAGCTTGCCATCTCATAAGAAATCACTGTGTGCAGCTACTGCAAATATGGAATATATGAAGTTCAATGTAGATGGCATTATCCCGTGATTCCTTTAATTCTTCTGATAATGACATACACAATTTTGCTTCATACTTATTTTTCTTTAAGTCCAATGGCAACAAATACAACTGAATTATGCATTTTTATGTGTTGTCTGCATCACTGCTTACAGTACAAAAGTGGAATAATTCAGTTAATGTTCCCAGTAAAGCCTAATTGCTGCTGTACGTTTCTATCAAAGAGGAGCCATGTGACATTGGCAGGTAGTTTTTGTAAGGGATGATAGGGAGTGAAGAAAAAGTTGACAAACTACACTGCTTCTGTTGTTGTTCTTGTTCTTTTGGGTCTAAATATTCAATAGTTGGCTCTACAAGGAACCACATATAGTTATGTGAATATAGAAACTAATCCTTAAAGATAACGAATGTCTTAAGGGTGAAGACATGAAATTAATTATTAACATCTTGAAATGAACAAAGGACATTTCCTCAAGTGTAACAGTAAATGTTAAGAAATGAATATGTCTGCAAGACTCCAAAGAGAATCACAGCTAATGATCAGTATTGTCACACCTAAGCCCTGCCTGAAATCTTGCAGGACTGAGTTCCCTGTATATGCCTTGCACTTCACACTCATGCTGCCTGTGATTAATGTAAATCTGAGATGGACTTTGTAACTATGATGAATTATTGATAGTAGAGCATTTAGGTAAAGCAATGCTATGGAGAAGATAAAATATTTGTGACTGCAGGATGATGTCAAATTTTGTAAAACTGTATTTAAGCTAAAAGGCAACTGAGGTTCATCAAAGTCCCTAGGAGGCTTCATCCCATAAAAGTCCAGATGAGGAACACAGCTGGAATAGCACACAGATTGTTTCTGGACTTCAGAAATGTGTTTTTTCCCAGGAAACTAGGAATATTTATATGACTTATCATAAAGATCAATTGGGATTCTTTTATAAGGGTCTAGTGACACGAATCTATTACTAAAAATGCAGGTGCTGAGATCACCTTAAGCACACTTCAGAAACGACAGCACAAAAGAAAAACATAGTTCAAGTTGCTCTTTCTCCCTATTTGGGCTGAGGTGGAGGGGAAGGAAGAGAGAGAAATACTGTGTTTGATAGCTCTTCTGGAGCCCAGTCAAGGACATTTAGTCCTTTCCTAACAATAGCTCAGACGCAAATGTTTTATAGTAAGGTTTCTGTGCAGATGCTCTTTTCCCTTGTAGTATATTCCTTCTAGGTGTCCTTACCATTATGCCAGGGGCTGAGAGAGCTGATTTTGGATCCATATCTAATATTTCTCCTCTAAAACCTAAACTTAGATCTGGTCACTGTGCCTAGATATTGAGAGAACATCTATTTTTCGATGTCATTTTCTATTCCTGTCATGGCTGTACTTCCGTGAGAAGAAACAAATTCTGCGGACAAAGCTGTATAGGGACGATGGAAAAAGCCCTTCCTATTACCTAGGCAACAGTCACTCATATTTCAAGAGTTTTCAGTTTCCTTCCTTTAAACTCACACTTACAGTATATTCTTCAAAGGTGTTTCATAACTTATATTTTTTTGGCATTATACTCAGTTGAAGTCATAAATGGTATAATTACCCATTATAAGTTGTCCTTTTGTTTTCAGAGGTGCCTTACACACTTCAGTGCTCAAGAAATAGTAATACAAGAGTAATATAGTATAAAAGTCAAATCTTACACTTGGTCACCCATTACTGATTTTAATACTTATGCACAAAACTGTATCCGAAGTAAGACATTATTTAGTATTGAAATATTCTCATCTCTTTTATTCAATTGAGAGGAAAAAAATGTAAAAATCAATCAAACACAAAACTTATTCTAACAGTAATTTGCTTATTTTCTCTTGCACGTTCAGAACACAGAATCATAGAATCGACAGTTTAGGATAGACCTTTAAGATCATAGAGTCCAACCATACCTGCCTACTACTAAATCATATCTCTAAGCACTTCATTTACCTGTCTTTTAAATGCCTTCAGGTTTGGTGACTCAATCACCTCCCTGGGCAGCCTGTTCCAGTGCTTGAAAACCTTTTCAGTAAAGAAGTTTTTCTTAATGTCCAGTTTGAACCCTTCCCTGGCACAGTTTGAGGCCATTCCCTCTCATCCTAACACCTATCACTTGGGTGAAGAGACCAACATTGACCTCTCTATAACCTCCTTTCAGATAGTTGTAGACAGTGATAAGATCTCCCCTCAGTCCCCTTTTCTCTAAATTGGGCTAAACAACCCCAGTTCCCTCAGCTATTCCTCTTAAAACTTGTTCTCCAGCCCCTTCACCCACTTCATTGTGCTTCTCTGGACACGCCCCAGTGCCCCTTAGTCTTTCTTATAGTGAGAGGCCCAAACTGAACACAGGACTTCAAGTGCTGAATACAGGGGAAGAATGTCTTCCCTGGTCCTTATGGCCACGCTGTTTCTGATACAAGCCAAGACCTATTGTGTTAGAGAATCTGGGAGGCTGAGGTTGGCACCTACCACGCTGGACAGGAACCTGCTGCCATTCTCCTCCATCTTCTAAATTTCTCTCCTCAGCTGACTGGAGAGAGAGGGTGAGGTGCCTGCCTGTTGGGTCTGAGACAGGGAGCATAGGGTGTTATTCCAGTTGTGTTGTCTCCCTCTCACACTCCCTGGTGGTCCTCAGCCTGCTCACCTTGTCCCTGAGTTCTGCTATCAAGCAGAGGAGTTCTTCCATCCGAGCACAACTCCCACAAGACAAGCCCTGCAGCCCAGCATCTGGGTGGCAGCGTGAACCCACTGGGAGTCTGTCTGGGGGGCTGCATCAGTCACAGCTGGTACAGAAATAGAAGCAGCCTTAATTTTCTGCCAAGTGGCCACTGTGGTTACTTGGTCCTTGCAGAAGGCAATTATTCACACTGTAATTTAGGAAAGACACTACCTTCTACTATGTCTGAAAAAAACAGACATTTGAGTTCCCATGCATGAGTATAATGCAGGTGAGAGTTTAACAAAACAGAAAACTCTCCAACAGTACAATGCTCTCAAAGTCACGTGGGGCTTGTGACAGAGGGATTGTGCTACTAGTTAAATCATTGATACTACATATTTGTTCACTAAAACCTCATCATCTAATTTTACACAGCCCTTATGACATTTCTCTTGCCAAAATGCTCCAGGGAAAAGTCCTGGGCAGCAGAGGTGAAAATACACCTGAACAATATTCTCAGTTTTGTTCGTTACCTGGAGCAGGTGTGAAGTCTTCAAAGACGTGGTCCTGGCTATGATAAAGATTGTTCACTCTGACTTGTGGCTGGGAAGCAAAACCCTGAAGAAAGAACCAAATTGACAAACAATTATAGGAAGGTCAAAAGACCAAGAAACCTGTTCAGCTTTCAACTGGTGTATCACTGTTGAAGTCTGGAGTGAAATGGCATGCAAACTTCCATTTACAGGTGATGAAGTACTCTTCAAGAAGCTTTAGGAACTATAGTATCTAAATCTTCTCACTTTACATAAATATAGAGGTGAGATAGCTAGCTGTTAAAATTGAAGTGTTGCCTTCCAGCCAGCAGGTGCATGCTCAGAAGCTGGGATTTAAGGAACAAAATATTTTTCAAAATTTGCAGTGATAAGGGGTTAAGCCCTTGCAATATGTGTCCAAACCCGTGTGGTCTGTGGCAGACAATGTCCGTTAAGTCAGTTTAGCCTCTAGCAGTAGTGTCCTACCTCAACACTACTGACCATACTTCATAGCAAAGTAGTTCTAGCTGAGGTCTTTTTTTAAAAAGATAGTAACTTAAGCTCTAGAGGTAGGACAGGTAGATAAGGATGGACATTAGTATATTGATTGTGACAGTGCTTTTTTGTGAGCTACACACACTGACAGAGGGGTTCCTAAGCACAGGCCAAAGCAAGTCTTTAAACATCCAAGGAGTTGAGAGCCAAAAGCTTTTAGGAGTAGGTATTAGTATAGAAGAGAATTTCAGAACTAAAACTTATAGTCAAAATGCCAGTATATAAGCCTCTTTTAGGTCAGAGCATTTGGACCATTTACTAAAGAATCTCTGGTCATTCTAATTGCATACTTGTTTCCATTAAACAAAACACATTCATGGCAGGAATGGACAAAGGGTGACACCTAGGTGACACTAGCTATGTCAGGTGAGATGACAGGAAAAAATGGTCCATCATTTCACATACATTGACGAAGAAATATTTTCTAGCCGCAGAGAAATTGTCAAGTCTCAGGAAAAAAAAAAAAAAAAAGAAAAGGAACAAGGAAATCAGTAATCTGTTTCTCTGGAAACAATGTCAAGAGTTTATTAGTCTGATTAGCCTGAAAGCTGAAAACAGATACTCCAGTGTTTACAAATGAACTGTGTTTACATTGTATGTTAGGAAACATAACCAAATTTCACTTTGCTGATCCTCTGTTTAGAAACACTTCATTTTCAGTCCACAAAGAAATTCCCTGAGTTTCAGAAAGTATCAAATACTCAGAATGTTATTCTACTTTTTTTCTTAGGAGACTTTTATTCTGCATTTATAGCAGGAAGAAACAGAGGAGTTAAACAGAAGTTACTGAAAAATACACTGAGTGAGATTTAATCTTAATGGAGTTTAGGTGTTTAATTCCCATAGATTTCTTCAAAAAGCATTTATTTAATAAATGCATTGAGTAAGAGAAGACCTATGCATTAATATAATTTAAGACTATAGACCATTCAATCATCCAGCTGGTCCACTTGTATTATACCAGCTGTAAAACTTAATCTAGTTACTCCCAAAGTAAGTTTGTGCTTTGCAAATAAATGTCTTTGGGGAAAAGAAAAACTTTCCTGGACCTGAAGACATCCATAGGCAGAAGGCCTACAACTTAATTTGATACATATTTCACTTATTGTTCATTCCCATGGCTAAATTATGTCCTTGATTTCCCAACTGAATTTATGCAGCGTCAACAATCAATCTTCACCTCTTTTTAGGACTTTTTCTACAAATGCTTCAACAACTTTTAGACATTAAGCTCTATCTTGGAGATATTATGCGCTACCTTATTTGTAAGTTACCTATTGTCAGGTCAATTCCTCGATGAAACCGCTGATGTATTTTAGAAAAAAACATTCATGCAAGGAATATTTCACCTGCTTATTCTCATGGAATTCTCTTCCGAACATGCAAGAGGCACTGCACGTACCTGTGCAAACATTTTTTGAATGACTCATAGCAAGCCACTGTTCACAGATGTAGTCAAAACTCTTTATCTCTATGAACATTCCTGCAGATAAAATGATCTTGGCTGAGTTAAAAAATAAATAAATAAAAAGCATACAGAAACACTATGGATGCTCTCAAAGCAATATCTGATATTTGTGTCAATATATTTCACAGTGTATTCAAACAGTCTACTATTTGCTTAATTTTTCCTCACATTGGCACAGTTGTATATTTGTTATGACCACAAGGACATGTGTAGACACACTGTCCAAAGAGTTAACTTGGACTTGAGATGCTACTTACATCACCATGGTCTGAAACAAGACATTGTGGGATAGTCCTTTCACCTGCCACCAGAACCATCCCTCACTTAATTAACAAAAAGTTATGCTGTAAAGAAGAGAAGGCAGAGTATACACCATATCTGGCTAGTCAGGTTGAATGTCTCTACTGGTTTTGTTAACTTTTTCCCCTTTGTAACAGTATCTTGATACTTTTTGTTGTTGTTATTCTTGTACAGGACATTATACTAGAGTTGCCATACCAAAACCCAAGAAACAGACTAAAGAAATTGCAAAAGCAACTTGTGAGTATCTCATAACTTCAAAATAATTCCCAGTTTAAAAAAGACTTAAACCACATGTAATAACATTTTTAGAAACCAAATTTAAACATTTTATAATGAAGTATACATTTATGCAGAAATTCCATGCCAAGCTGCAAATAAGTGCAAATCAGAGGACATGGTGCACATGTTTTCCTCTATTAAGTTACATTTTTTTAGAAAGATCTTTCCTTCCATCCTCTAAGAACTATCAGTGTTTTAGTGCAATGGAAAATAATGGAAGAATTTCAGCCACAGGCTTCTCTAGTTACCTTCTCTAGTGTTTTTTTTAAGATTCTTCTTGCACTTTCCCATCCTTGGCTACCACCTGACACACTTCTGTTAGCACTGGAAAAGCTGGCCAAGCTTGCCAATAGCATCATTTGAGTGACAGGCTGCAAAAATATAAACACTCCACAAAAACATCCTTTTCCTCTGGAGAAATGGAATTTGACATCTTTATATTCCTTGGGGTTCTGAAGTAAACTCTCATCCATGGAGCATAAGGCCATAGGTGATGATTTAGTCCAACAGATCTAAAAGGGTTTTATTCATACTTTCAAAAAAAAAATATTTTCTTTCTTTTTTTTCCAAATACTGTTCTGCTGCTTTCCCAAGGCAATTTTGGATTTCCAGCTTTCATACATTGATGAAGTAGTCGTGTTTATGACTTTCTACTCACATATGATTTATACAAAGAACTCCTGGCAATATAAAAATATTCACAATTCTTTAAACTAAAGACTTGCCTTCAACTTCTAGATACCTGCATTTGTCAATTCTAGCTTGTTAACTCAGGTAAGAATTTCCTTGAGATATTTTGAATACAATTTTCCATTTGAAGATGTCATTTCTTTAACTTTTTTTCCTCTTGGTTAAAATATAACAAGTAGAAGAAAATATTTGTAAAAGTGATATTGGTAAGATCCAAAATGAAGTTTCTTATGAAAAATCAGGAAGTCTGTTGCCAAATTTTTACATCACATGGAATTAGCTAGAAAACTATACCTAAAAGCCCTGCTTTGTTTTGTTCAGAACAAGATTTTGAGTCTAATTTTTCCACCTCAATAACTTTAAATTAGGAAGTAACTTCTGATATTTCTCACAGAAACTTTTCCCCAAATGATTTTACCATAATTTTTATGCAAAATGAAAGCATGTTTTTAAAATCTTTTCTTTTTTTTTTTTTTTTGTTAAAAGAATAACCATTCTCTGGACAATTCCAGTTTAAAAAAAAGAAAACACACATCTCATTGTAGTAGCCAAATAGGATGTATTCGCAAAGCTTAGCTCTGTACTCAGCCAAGAATTGGCTGCACGAATAAAAAGCCCCTTGTTTTTCTTATCTTTTGCAGTGGAATTACTCTTTCATCTTAATTCACAGAATCACAGAATCACAGAATGACCAGATTGGAAGAGACCCACTGGATCGTCGAGTCCAACCATTCCCACCATTCCCTAAATTATGCTCCTAAGCACCTCATCTACCCTAACCTTAAACACCTCCAGGGACGGTGACTCAACCACCTCCCTGGGCAGATCGTTCCAATGTCTAACCACCCTCTCTGTGAAGAATTTCTTCCTAATCTCAAGCCTAAATCTCCCCTGGTGGAGCTTGAGGCCATTCCCTCTCGTCCTGTCCCCTGTCACTTGGGAGAAGAGGCCAGCTCCCTCCTCTCCACAACCTCCCTTCAGGTAGTTGTAGAGAGAAAATTAATTACTAAATGCAGGAGAGTATATTGTGTTTTATACAATATCTGCCCCTTAAAAGTCATTTATACCATGAAAAATTACATTGGAATTCACTGTATAGTCTCACCTGAAAAAAAAGAAAAAAAAAACCAAAATAGTTTTCAAATCTCAGCATCTCCTCAGTATCTTTGGTTCTTTTAAAACCAAAGGGTCTCTCAAATCCTATGGCACAGGCTTCTCTTGATATCTCCCTCATAAATTTGCAGCACCACTGAATTCAAGGATTCAGTGTGATCTGCCTGGATTCAACAAAATCAGTCCAGATCTATACTGGTAAAATATAACCAATCTTTTTTTTCAATAGTTGTAATTAAAGGCAACAGTGACATTGAGCAGATCGCTTCTCCTCTTTTGATTGACTTTAATCCATCTGAGAGTTGTGTGCATATGCCAGTATTTTTAATAGACCTAGTCTGAGCAAACTGTTCAGGTTAATGGGAGGGAATCATAGAATCACAGAATAACCAGGTTGGAAGAGACCCACCGGATCATCGAGTCCAACTATTCCTATCAAACACTAAACCATGCCCCTCGGCACCTCGTCCACACATGCCTTAAACATCTCCAGGGAAGGTGACCCAACCACCTCCCTGAGCAGCCTGTTCCAGTGCCCAATGACCCTTTTTTGTGAAATTTTTTTTCCTAATGTCCAGCCTAAACCTCCCCTGGTGGAGCTTGAGGCCATTTCCTCTTGTCCTGTCCCCTGTCACTTGGGAGAAGAGGCCATTACCCTCCTCTCTACAAAAAAAGAGTTTGTTTTGGTTTTTTTTAAATGTAGAGACACTGAGCTCAGGAACAGCAATATAAATTAGCCCAGAATAACTTAGAGCAAAGAACAACCTTCTGCATTCCCAGGGTGCTAAGTACCCAATTCCATGAGACACTTAACTTCCAAACTGCTCAGGATTAGGTGCTACTTTAGAGACTTTCTCCAAAGTAATGCCAGTGTTGTGGCAGTCAATATTTTCTTTACAGTAAAGAATCGTTGAGGGGATAGGGGAGTCGCTCCAAAACCACCGAATCCCAGGGCAGTCTTTCTCCTGGCTCTCAAGAGTACTGGACACAACCCATCTCCCTACAGGTATGTACACCTTGAAAAGAAAGCACAGTACTACCCCCTTCTGCATGAAGTGCATCTATTTTTCCTTTTTGGCCATTACTGCAACACTTAGGGCAGCTGCCTTGGTGCTGGCTTGACTCATTTAATAAGAGTCTGCAGTGTTTATTAGCTGAGAGAAACAGTTATGTCTCCAACATTCCCGAGGAGGGGTGAGTGTTTTGCCAGGAATTCCTGCTCACACAACGGATTTCAACATTCCCCTTTTAAGACAGGAACAAACAACTGAACCTACTGAGAGTACCCTTTGTCAGAGCTTGGTAGTGGTTTTCTAATAAAACACAGATGATTTATAACATGTTCACATGGGAGATGTATTTGGCATATAAAGCAGCTGCAGCACAAAATTCTTGGGTGCCAGAAAGAAGTTTCTTGTGATTTCATAACAAAGATCTTCTGTTATGGCTCAGAACAGTCAAGGAAGTTTTCTGTGCAGCACTAAAACAGTAAGATATTCTCACTGGTTAATAGCCACAACCTATTTCTGAGGGTGTGCAGCAAACCCACAATGACTTCAATTGTTCTACTGCAAGATAAATCCCTCAAGAACTACTGCTCAAAGAGCATCAAGGTAACAATAGTTACATCCATGTCATGGCTAGAATAATTCATCTGTATATCACTGGTTCTATAAGCAAGTCTTGGTAGCAGATAAAGGGAGGAAAAAGTCTTACCTGTACAGGGCTAGAGGCAGTGCCAGTGCAGGGATGGCTGCCATAGTGCTGCCATTGTCCCAGGAGGGCAGAGCTTCCAGCACCACTGAATTTTCACAGGCAAAGATTGCCCAAACAAGGCATTAGGCTCTTTTATCTCTCTGTTGGTTGACTCATTAGTTACAGGTATTTTTTAGTCTCTCTACCTTCACACCATGCAGATTGACTACAGAGCCAACAAGCTATGTGCAACCAGATACATTCAGTGAATCAGGTTAGGTGGAGGAGTAATCATCACAAAAACTGGGTAAGAGGAGGCAACCCTCAAACAAATATAGAAGTAAAAAGGGACCTAGAAGAAGCCCTACTTCTTGATTCTCTTCCTTTTTTTTGCTAGACTCGAAACATTACAAGAGTAGGTCTCACTTTTTTTTTTGCGTATTTAACTCTTTAAATGTCCTCATAGAGCTGCATTGGGAAAACATATTGCTGAGACCCAGAAGTTAAGTTGAGCATTCAGGTGAATTGTTAGTTCTACAGGTTATTTATGCAATTGACCTTACTGAGGTTTTGGTAATTTTTACTTTATAGCTTATCTTTTCTTTGCTCACTAGAGCCTTGTAACTACACACAATGTCACCAGTAAGAGCAGACCTAAGAAGACCTGTAAAAACTTGAATAACCATGCATCAGCCATCCCTAGTACTAAAACTTGTTTGAAATGAGCTTGAGGGAAAACAGTTGTAATGCAGGCCACAGTCACATTTCCTAAGTAAAACACAGACTAATAGAATAAGTGACTTTCTGACAGATAAGAATTCATGCTAACAAAATTTGCAATGTTCACCTTAATAAAACAGGGGGAAAAAACAGTCCTTTGGGTTAAAAAACATTCATCATTTTAGCAAGTTTCACAAACTATGTTTTATATGCTCTTTGTTTTACTCCTCCCTCTTTATTTAGATACAAAACATACACAAAAAAACTAATGTTTTTCCAGCTTTCTGAGGAATACTACATTTTAAATATGATGTATAATATTTAATTATATACCTTCCATTAACTACAGCTCTGAACATAGTTTGCATAGTATTTTAAAGCAGGGTCAGAAACAATTAGAAGCAAGCCAGTTACAAAAAAAATGTAATAGAGATTAAATCAGACCAACAAGTAAATAATTTTTTACAGGCCATTCAAACTCTAATTACATCAAAACTCTGTCCTTTGTTATTTATCAATATTCAGATGAGAAGTAGCTAGTTTTGCTGCACAAAATAAAGCTGCAGTGAAGGAAAACATCGATCCATGTGATAGCTGGTACTATTTCCCTTATGAAAGGAGCATTTGAACACAGCAGAATGACAGCTCAGTCTCAAATGAGCCCATATAATTAATTTATTGCCCTGAGATAAACCACACATCTTTCAGCTTATCAGGTTTGAGTGTCCCACATTCATCAAATTACAGGTATGAAGCATGCAGATTACATGACCTTCTACTTATAATACACACAAAAGGTAAAAATAGTTCCATGCCAGCAATTAAAATATGCTCTACCACTTTGCCCCAGGTATCACCTTCTTATCACCTGTCATAGACACTCATAATATCTTAGCCAGATGACAACTAAAAGTAAAAAGTAGGACTGACAGCCAAATATTTCAGCTAAGGTCTTAATTCAAAGATTTCTCATTAAAAAATAAGAGAAGTCAAACAAAGACAGCACAGAAAAGGAGGCTTTACACAATTGGACTTCAGAATAATCACTTTACACAAATTAATTCCCTCTGAGATTTCATACCAAATGCACAGCATCATTCAGGGGGAAAAAAAAAACAGAGAAAAAGCTACATATTGTGTCCAGACTAGAACATGGCTCTAAGCTGTTGAGTCTATTGCCAAATGCCTTCCAATCTGAGCTTTTCAAATCAGAAAAACAGAGGAACTATTTCATGAGAAATTTAGAAGCTGCTAATTCAAAGACTAGTTTATTGCTTTGCTGCTCCCTCTAAACAGATTTTTTTTCCATGTTCCTTTTATAAACCTAAGGAATATTCTTAGGCAGGTCTGTCATTTTATTTATTTGAAAACCAGTGTTTTAAGATAATAATGTGGAGGCAGCTGGGATAATAAAGTTTTAATGTAACTGTAATGGTAAATTTTGGGGTAAGAATTGTTTATGTAAAAAATACACAGTCCTGTTGATGACTTCGCTTGCAAGACAATGTGCTGAATTCCATTGTTATTTTTAATGAACACTGAAGTTAAAGTAGTTTTCTACCTCAACTTTTCAGCAGTGAATACTGATAGCTGATGTAAGTGCCTCTGAAAGTCTGTTGGATGTAACAATTATCAGAGATATTAATCATCTTTGAATCTAAATGTGGGGGTTTGCATAGCAGTAATAGGAAATGGTCTGTTGCTAACTTATTTCAGACACAAACTAGACAATGGAAAGTTTAACATCTCCATCATGCTAGCAAAATTATGGGACACTTCCGTGTCATGCTACAACTTGCTGAATTTCTTAATTTGCTGTGGAACTTTGCCAGCTCTGACTGGAAGTTATTCTGGAGAATACTCATTTGGCTTAAAAAATGTATTCAGTGGCAATTAAATGTGCATCTGTTAACATTCTCAGTGTGCTGAGTGCCATTCCTAAAATAGCCTTAAAGAACAAATCTGTAGGACAAACTTGAGCATTGCAGAGACCTATACCTTAGATGATCTTCTACACTCTGAAATGCAGACCATTCGAATTAGCCGTCTCAACATGAGGACAATTAAGTGCTGAACAACTAAAGGCTCAAATGTCCTTGAACAGGGACTTAGATCGTCAGTGTGGCAGATATTGCTGAAAGAGCTGAAATTGCATTTGTATCCTAATATTCTCAGAGATTCAAAACACTAAGTTCTTTCTTTCAAATGCCAGGAACCCATCAAGTTGTTTCAAACATAAGAGGAGCTAATAAATCAAAGTTCAGCAATGGAACTACTCATTAGGAGTGTAGGAGCCAAATGCTTTAAGCTCAGCCGAGCATCATCCCAGCACAGGGAATTTCTTACTTATGCTTTTTATTTCACTTCACCCAGAAAAGAGGCCAAGGGCTCACTGAGAGGCAGAGATACAATGATGACTTCTATAGAGTACTGGCCTTTAAAATGCTGACCTCTTACAGGTGAAGCTTACACCCTCTGCACTTGCCCACTGCAAACCAACTAGCCCTCCTCCATCATCACAAATACGCATTTTCCTCATTTGTGCTTTTCCTTTTCTTGTCTCTACCTTCCAGATATTCCCCACCAGTTTGGAAAATATTAATTAATGATTAGTACATTAATTGGCACAGAGGCGGGAAGCGAGCTCTCACACCCCCTAAATGATTATCTTGAACAGAAAGCAATGGACTTCTACATTTTCATTTTCTTGTTCTAGGCCAATTCATGGTTAATTTTTTCACACCTGAGCACATCTGTTGGCTCGAATCTTCCAGGTAGAGTTGGTGAGTATTTTGCGAACCTTGGCAGGGCTTAGGCCTCAGTCATCTGCCAAGTATCTCAATGCTGCCAAGTATCTCAATGCTATAACAATACACCAACAGTTTTCCCTGAGGAAAGCTGATGCAGAGAAAGTTTTAGGCACCTGCAGGGTTACGCATGAATTTTGTTCATGACAGTGTGCGTCTACAAAATTAACTAGTTGCCCTGCCAACCTGGCTTCCAGGTTCAAATACTTACAAATGAGACAATAGGACACCATTATTGCAAATTGTGCAAATGAAAGGTTCAGCTTCATTTAAATACTCAAACAGAACTGAGGAATATTTTTCTACTTCTTCCCTGAAGATCCACATGATCGCTTTCTTCATTTGACTGACACAGGAGCTGTCCGTACTGGACACACACTTCTCTGAGTGGGGCTGTGCTATTCGACTGTGATTGAGATGACTGGAATAAGAAAAAAGTTTCTGTCAATAACACAATACTCTTGACATGTTCCATCTTCACAACTTTTCCCCCTGAAGTCTCACAGTGAATTATACAATTAAAATTTTGGAATTGCAGGAGTGCTGATTGAGTGCTCAACTTCTCATTTTCTCTGGCAGCCGCTCAACTCCTTTGTCCAGTTATGGCAGGTACTGAATGAACTGCAAGTGAAATAAATTTTCCCCAGAGAACTTTCATTTTATCAATACTTACTTCAGGTTCTTAGAATACATTAGCAGCATTATGTCTTTCACAGACGTTATTTCAACTGATTTTCTTCTTCTGAAAAAAGAAAACTATCTAATTACACCCAAAGAAAGACAAAAGAAATTGGCCTTGAGTACAGTGTTCCTATCTCTTGAGAACAGTAATTCAGCAAAATCAACTGAATTATCTTTATGACTGTGGGAAATAAGGATGAATGCAGGAATAAAAGCTAAGTATGGGAATGGGGCTGAAAATGGGGAGGAATGAGACTGTGTGTTTCCCCTCTCCCACTGTCTTCCTTACCCCCCAACTCCTTGCCATGGGTTAAGTACAAGGTCTTCAGCAGAAAGGAATGTATCAAGGGCATCTGAAGTGGGGGATGCGGTGCCTGAGAACAGGCACAGCCAACTCTTGCTACTGGCAAGGACAAGAGCCTAATTATTTTCTAAGAAGATGTATTGCAGCTGCTGTGCTCATCATTCTAATATTGTTATAATCATTCTAATATTGTTATAATACTAAAGCATACCTCCACAACTAAGGCTACCTGCCTCCTGCCCACCTCTGAGACAAACCACTCTCATGGCCACACATATTGGGCTTGCGCACTTAAGTTTCGATGAGCAAAGCAAGAATTCTTTCTCCAACAATCAGCAATTAGTATAGTGTACAATAGCAATTAATATAGTATACATTACTATAAGTAAAGTAAACAAAGGAAAAGTTTTGGTGGTCGGGCAAACGCAAAGAAAAGAAAAATGTCACCAAAGCTCTAGGGATCAGCCCTAGACTTCATGGGGGTAAGCGGGAGAGAGAAGAGGAGGATGTGATTGAACCTCAAACCTTTTGGGATTAGCCAGCAGGCTGGATCGCATTCATCTTCCTTCCCCCCTACTTCAGATTCCATCGGGGTAAGCGGCTGGCATCATCCATGCTAAATATACATATTAACATCAAGCTAATTAACATCAAGTTAATTATTAGTATCTCTCCGTGTACATTAACCCTATCTACATGTTATCTTTACTTACATCTGATTGTTATTGCTACGCACCATTGCTTGTTGCTTGCTTGTCACATTTGGGTGCTGGGTCATAAATAGGGTTGTTCAATGTTTTTTGCAAACAGAACCTTCTTTGCAGCTATTAACAGACCTTATTAAGTCATGAGCTGTTATTCAACTTGTTTGTACAAGTCTCTGCAGTAACTATCTAGAGGAATTTAAAGGGGAGCCTCTAATGGAATGTAACAAGCTGTGTGACTATTAATTACTCCTGCATAATTGTTACATTACTTATTGTATATGTAGCAAGCTAGATAGTATTATATTATTAATTATCTTTGCATCATTACTACTTTAATTATTTGGACAGGCTGGGAATTTTTGCTCTTTTGACACTGTCAGATTGGAAGATTCTGGTTAGTAGGCTGTGTGATGCTTATGTATCTTTTTCACTCTTGCAGTACTGTTTGGCATGGGTTAAACAGATTGATAAACTCTGCTTTTGAAGTCTGTCGTACATATTTTCCATTTTACCTGCTAATGAGGTTAATCATGTTGTCTCTCTCAACACATGACAACTACACTGCAAAAGTTTTGGATATTTACTTTAAACTTTTAATAAATACTTCTATGTTATGACTCACACTCAGTGCTATTGATTATTGTTTCGAAAACTGTTTAAGTAGACCTTTATGAGCACAAACAGGCAAAGGAGGAACTAGCATTGAAACCTCAATGTAAGTTCTGTTGAAAAGCATTTGAAATGAATTAGACATAGTCATGCATCAAAAGCTAACAGTCTTAGGTGCTTTGCAGGACAGAAAAAGTTGTGTTCCCAGGTGCACGCAGGAGTAAATTCAATGTATCAAAACACAGAGAGACACAGCTTCCTGGGTCATCAAATTCAGCCCACTACAGTTAATTACAAGTAATATAACCTCTTATACACCTTCAAAGGTCCATCCTAAAGTGATTTAGACTCTTTGACTACAGTATCTCATCTGGAGTACAAGTCTTATGAGGAGTGGCTGAGAGAATTGGGATTATTTCAAGGTGCCAGTAGGGCAACCTTATTGTTCTTTATTACTAGCTAAACGGAGTTTGTAGTTAGGTGGGTGGTAGTCTCTTCAACCAAGTAATAAGTGATAGGATAAGACAAAATGGTCTCAAGTTGCACCAGGGGAGGTTTAGATTGGATATTAGGAAAGATTAGGCATGTTGGTATTGTGTTGATGGTTGGACTTGAGAATCTTTGAGGTCTTTTCCAACCTTAACAAATTTATGATTATAGTTGCATACAGAGCAATGATTCTTTTCTCAATCACTTCTCTAGTTTTTTATCCTAAACATATTATCAAGAACAGCTTTATAATTTCTGGTACGCCATGCTAAGGAAATGAAGTTAGATTGTTAACTAATGTAGTTAGTAAACAATTAGGTAGTGACTAGTGATCGTTAATTAGATAGTAACTAGTGATTGATAGTTACTGCATCATTCAGAACTCTCTAGCAGTCACTCCCAGTATTTGTTCCAGCTGAGTGCATGTATCAGTATGAAAAGAAGGGTATACAATATTATTAGACATCATCTCCAAGGCCTGATATACTGAATGTAAAACATATTTTACCTGGTATTTTGTAGCATCAAATCTCTTTCTCTGTCCATAGGACATGAAGAAATTGCCTCCATCCATTTAACAATTATTACAGCAAGGTTATTCTCTGTCTTACATCACTCAGGAGGCCCCAAATACTTCATCTTACAATGCTGGTCTTAATTTCTCCAGTCTTTACCGTCATCAATGTTTTAGTCTTATTTGTAACTTAGATGCATCCTAAACATCAACAAGTTTATAGAAACTTACTTCTTGTACCAATTTCACTTTTGAACATATTGAATAAGTTCAGCACCAAAAATGAACTTCAAGAAACTCCCTGAGCCTAATGGTTCCTCATTGTCACAATTCATTGTCCTTCTGGATTGTCAGCTAATCTGGGTCTCCATGATGCCCTTAATCATTTGCTTCTTGTTATTGTATGAAGCTCAGGCTTAAGTTCCTGTCAGCATTTCTGTAAAGCAGAAAATATTTTTTACCGAAGATATTCATCAGCTTGGCCAGGAAAATGCATAATGCATTTTGCCTCCATTTATTAATTTATATCCATATCCTTAAAGATTCTCTCATTTAAACTGTAGCCTTCATTTACTAAGTTTAGACTAATGGGACTGTAGTGCCTTCATGGCTTCCTTGTCTTGCTTTTAACACAAATGCTCTATTTGTTTTACTTCTGTCATGTGGTATCAGTTTAAATAAATTACTAGAGTTATTTAAAATCATTGCAGCATGACTTGTGGTTTCATGTGCTAAATTTTTCAGTCTTCTAGCATGGAGATATCTGCTCACCACTTCCCGGTTTAAGTGCCTTGAGTTCTGCACCCTAGCACCATCTCAAAGTTTTTATTTCTATCCCTGTTTCCACCCACCATTCTGCCTTTGCACTGTTTCTATCATCATCTTTAATTTGCAACAGAATTTCTCCACTGTTGGGAACTGCATTAAGTTAGTTTCAATTTTGACTTCTTCGTTGTTGAAGAAGTCAAAAAAAGTCTTCTTTTCTTGTTCTATTTTTACCTTGGTGGATAGAGAATCTCTTGATACTCATGTTCATTTCCTGGAAAAGTCTAAATAAACTTTTGTTTGGTTTATTTTTTTTTCCCTCTCTTAACAGTTCTTGAGGTAGCCCAGTACTTTCTGATCCCAAAGCCTTTCTTTTCTAATCAGCTTGATTCCCCTTTGTTCTCTGGCCCACTTTCATTTGAATTATGTTAATGCTTAGCATTTATTAATTTTTCTTAGTTTTTCTACTGGAATATTAAAGCAAACAGCATTATTGATGTTTGTGACCTGAAAATGAAACATTGAATAATGTAATACAGTATTGAAAGCATGTTAAAATTCTTATGTGGTTAGGAAGAAAACAATGGGCTTTGAATGGAAATTCTATGACAGTGTGTTTCCTTAAATCGTAGCTGAAGGCAGAAGAGATAGACATGATCTCCACATTTTGTGTATAAATCTTGATTTGAAATCCCAATGTTGCTTGTATATGGGCTGTATTTCTAATTAGGATGAGCAGGTTGCATAAACAGGCACTTAGGTTAAATTATGAAAAATATTTTTATGACATGCTCTTTCTTGGTATTCATGAAACATCTTGGAGGTCTCTGCATCAGCACACAAATGAATACTTTCAATATAATTTTTTTTGCATTAGTTCTTAATAGCTTGGCTTTGCCAGAAATACCCTGTAGTCTATATTGAAGAAGCATGCATCTCTCATTCCCAGCCACAGCTGTTCGTTGCAATTCAGAACCACGAGAGGTTAATAGTGTGTGAGTAGCAGGGTCTTTTCATTGAATATTAAGCATAACAAGTTTTCTACACTCTATTTTACAAGAGTTCAGGGAGGAGTGGTCTAGCTATCTCACACAAAAAGTGATAGGAGAATATTGGGCTAAACAGTACGTTTTTCAAATAAAGCCAGTGCTACAATAATTCTAAAAACATGGAGAAAATTATTATTTCTTTTCTATTTTTCTTTCCTTTCACAAGAAACTTTTTATATATCTGATATGGGCAGCAGATGCTTAAATTGTTATTGACTAGTTTGTGATCTTTTCAGATTAGATAAAAAGAGCGATATGGAAGGATGTTATCAAATATCAAGAAATAAATAGCCTTTTTGTTCATTATTAATAATTTCTAAATCATAACGTAATATTTTTAATAAATGTGTTTGCAGTAAAAGGATGATAATTTGAGAGCTCTGTGCCTCATTCTGCTCTGATTAACATAAATAGGCTTAATTTAAATAGGGATTAGTGGCAGAATCAGTGTGCTAATTACATGAATTACAGTGTCATAGTGCTTCATAACTGTGAAGAGTATTTTAAATGCCTGATATTTGTTATTTGTTGCATACAATTCGTAAAGGCCATACCTTAATTCCTAGATATATTCTTATTCTTTCATACATAAATACACTAACTTCAGTGGAACTATTGAATTAAATATCTATGTGCTAATTTCCAGATTGTCTAACACAGAAAATACTGTGATTTTCATCTAATAAGTGCAGATATAGAAACAGAAGATATATATAATGATGTCAATCAAATTTTGAAAAGAAAATCTTTGGATTAACATTTTCTATAATTGCATTCACACCAGCAGCACAAGACTATATGTTACAGCAGTTCATTTTTTTAAAGAGGATTTCATTTATTTTCAAAAGCTTGAGTCTTTAAATGTGTCAAAGACATTCAACATATTTTTTACAAATCTACAGATGACATTCTGATCCTCTTTTCCATTGACAGTCATTATAATTCTAAAATAATAAGAAGAAATAAGCTCTTTTTCATGGTTTTAACACAAATTACTAATAGTCATTCTATTCCGTCACCGCTGCATTATGGGATAAAAAATACCAAAAAAATTTTGGGGTACCCCAAGAAGCTCTGGATTCTCTGAAACAGCAAGAATTTAGTGCCATCTAGAGACAGAATTTAATAGTGAAAGATAATAGGAAAAATAATATAGGCTTATCAAAGCAATTGTATCAAACAAAGCTAAGGTCATTCAACAGTATAAAAATGAACAGAAAAATGGCTCAGATCTGCTCATTCCTTCCCAGTTTTTCTAAGAAACCTGGAAACAATTTAGCACAAATTTTAAGCATGATACCTGAACCCATAACAGAGATATTTAATATTTCTATCAGTAATTCTGTGAACTCACTTTCATACACCCTTGTTTAAAGTAACCCAGCAGTGGTCATGAGTTTAATTTACTGCATAATAAACACCATTACTAAGTCATTTCACTTTTTATTGTTTCACTTCTCAGCTGAGCTGCCTTCAATAGTTGTTAAATCTTATGAGGAGCGACTGAGAGAGCTGGGGTTGTTTAGCCTGGAGAAGAGGAGGTGAGGGGAAACCTTATTACTCTCTACAACTACCTGAAGGGAGGTTGTGGAGAGGAGGGTGCTGGCCTCTTCTCCCAAGTGACAGGGGACAGGACGACAGGGAATGGCCTCAAGCTCTGCCAGGGGAGATTTAGGCTTGAGATAAGGAAACAATTCTTCACGGAGAGGGTGGTTAGGCATTGGAACGGTCTGCCAAGGGAGGTGGTTGAGTCACTGTCCCTGGAGGTGTTTAAGGTTAGGGTGGATGAGGTACTTAGGGGCATGATTTAGGGATTGGTGGGAATGGTTGGACTCGACGATCCAGTGAGTCTCTTCCAACCTGGTGATTCTGTGATTCTGTGATTATCATCACTGGCAAGTTTAATCTTGCTTGAGCACCTAAGTCACTTGAATTATGTGAATAACCCAATTAACTTCAGAAGTTATCCACATGCTTTGTCTTGCAGGAACACGCTCTTAGATTATAAAATTGTCTGTTATATGCATCTTATTTCCTTTAACTGCAAAGCTTCTGTCTTGATTTGCCATAAGACTTAAAAATCACATATATCTATAAAAATATACCTAAAGTAAAAATAATATTATAAGATAAATAAAAGGGCATGCTGGTAACAGAAAATCCACATCAGTACCTGATGAGATTTAGAAAATTACCAGCAGTATACTTCGTATACTGTATTTTAGGTAGTCTAAATGCATGCATAAATCTGTCTTCTCTTAGTTTTCATCTCAGTAGAAAAATGATTGCAAGTCCAATACAGCTTTCCAATAAACACTCTTTGGGATCTTGAATTAGATTAAGTTTCAAGTTGAAAACAATGCCACGGAATTCCAGAGGCAGAAACAAAACTGGGATAGCATTTGTTGAATTTATGCAGAGGTAAAAAAAATTGCTGTTATTGACCTTAAAGGGTCAATATTGACATTATTCTCAAATGACCAGACTTTCCAAGCACTTTTGGGTAACTTCTTTTATTAAATCTCTGTTTCTATCCTGAGACTGAAGAGGTGCACAAGGCTGCAAACAGCTAGCAGAGAATTCTGCACCTATGGAGAGCAGCAACAGGGTAAGCAGGAACCCAGCAAGCAAAATGTTCTGTAGCATCTGAAAAGTAATAACTGTGAAGTCTGTAACTGCTCAAAATTCATCACATGAAATATCGAAATGACCTGTTTAGAGCTGAAAGGCTAGCAGATTCAACCAGAAAACAGCATGTTCTAAGCTGAAAAATGAAATAACTTGAAGTAATAAAAAATAGAGTCTTACTTTTTTAGAAAGTTATCAAATAACGGTGCCAAAGTTTTATGGTACTGCTGAATTAACTTTGACACCTTCAAAGGGCATGCCTGTATATCCATAGATTCAATTCTATACCTGGTATCTTTCAATACTGCATTGAATACGCACATCCATACAGATACAGATATAAATATATATAAAATGCTGAGAATAAAATTGCTTTGAAATGTCTGTATTTTTGCTGCTATAACAAAAATGAGTGTGCTGGTAAAATATGAAGCATTACAGTGCACAATGAAATTATTCAGCAGAGGCAAAATAATTTCACAAAGAGTTTTCTTTCTGTACAGTCCAGCACAATTGCAACTTGTGGTATAGGCTTTCTGAAAGGAATTAGCTTGAATTTTTTTGAATATCAAGTTTATATATTCTCCTTTTCTCTTTCCATTTCTTCCCAGTGCCTAGACAAATTTCTTCCTTTACGGTCCTAACCAACAGGTAGGTTTCTCTATAAAAGCGCTAGGCTTTGGATTTTCTTCACCTTATACAAGTCAAAAAGAAATGTCATACCGTCTCCTTGGATATTAGCAAAGGCACATGGAGCAAAGCCATATAGACAGAGATTAACGAAGAAGGATGAACAAAGGAAGTAACTAGAGATGAAGTTAAAAGTGTTGCCAAAAAGAAACAGAATTTCCTGAGAATCTGTTGACATTTTGTAGAACTTTATCTAAAGTTTTGATGATGCTCACTTGCATCTGCACCTTCCTTTTGATAAAGTCATGAGCAACCTTTATATGACACCTGCTTCAGAAAATATATCTTAAAGAAGACAATGCACTTGACATGAAGAGGCCTAGATGGAATTCGAGGCAGATTGATGAGCAAATGAAAATAATAGTGTTTGATACACTTGTTGCTTCCAGAAGAAGAAATGGCTATTTTGCCCTCACTTGTCAGCTCTGTTAAAGGAAAGTTTAGAAAAAAAAACAAAAGTCCTAGGGCTTTTTCAACCATTTGCCTTAGAATAATAAATCAAAAGGTAAACCAAATACTATCTGGAGAGTTGAAACAACTGCTTCTATGGATTTCATTTGACTCTCCTTTATTCAAGTTTGGGAGATCCACAGATAAAGAGTACAAAAGAATTTTCACATATTTTCATCATATCTGAAAATCTGAAACTGATACAAGTAACTTCCACCCCTTCTTTTTTCATGTGAAACATTGATTCCCAGTGAGATTACTGCTCACCAATGTTTACTGCCATTTCCTTTCAACTGACAAATGATAAATAGATAACTTTTCAGTATGGTTATGTTTAAAAAATGCATTATTATTAGTCTTAATTATTTATTTACAAGGACACATAATCAAATTACATGCACGTGGAATTTGGAAGAAAAGCAAGAATGTTTGTTTTATCAGTTTTTAAACAACTCAAATAAGCAAGATTACAGCTTGATTTCAGATTGCTTTATGAAGTCTAAAATCAAGAATCTGAAAATCGTGATCCTATATGTTTCAAGGCTAGTAAGAGTCGTTTCATTACCACATCAGACAAGGGATCAGGCCACAAAATATCATGTGTTCCTTATGTACAGTTCTAATATGAGTCAGTAAGATAAAAATCTAGTTTTCTCATATTTCAGAGACCTTTTCTAAGAACATAGTCACTTGGAACACAATGAGTAGCAAGACAGCCAAGATGAACACAAAAGAGAGTAAATCTCAAATGAACCAGCTTCTGGATCAGAGTTATGAAAAAATCAGTCAGAAAAACAAAGCCATAAAATCTCTTCAATTACAATTATATTTTTATATTTTTTTAAACAAGTTGTAACAAGCAAAACCGCTAACACTTTCTTAGCAATTGGGCTATCAAAGATAATACATAGAATCATAGAACAACCAGGTTGGAAGAGACCCACCGGATCATTGAGTCCAACCATTCCTATCAAACACTAAACCATGCCCCTTAGCACCTCCTCCACCCGTGCCTTAAACACCTCCAGGGAAGGTGAATCAACCACCACCCTGGGCAGCCTGTTCCAGTGCCCAATGACCCTTTCTGTGAAAAAAATTTTCCTAATGTCCAGCCTAAATCTCCCCTGGCGGAGCTTGTGGCCATTCCCTCTCGTCCTGTCCCCTGTCACTTGGGAGAAGAGGCCAGCACCCTCCTCTCCACAACCTCCCTTCAGGTAGTTATAGAGAGCGATGAGGTCTCCCCACAGCCTCCTCTTCTCCAGGCTAAACACCCCCAGTTCTCTCAGTCGCTCCTCATAAGGCTTGTTATTGAGTCCCTCCTCATAAGGCTTGTTCTCCAGCCCCTTCACCAGCTTCGTTGCTCTTCTCTGGACACACTCCAGAGCCTCAACATCCTTCTTGTGGTGAGGGGCCCAGAACTGAACACAGTACTCGAGGTGCGGTCTCACCAGTAACAAGTACAGAGGGAGAATAACCTCCCTGGACCTGCAGGTCACGTCATTTCTGATACAAGCCAGGATGCCATTGGCCTTCTTGGCCACCTGGGCCACTGATGGCTCATATTCAGTCAGCTGTCAACCAACACCCCCAGGTCCTTCTCCTCCTGGCAGCTTTCTAGCCAGACTTCTCCTAGTCTGTAGCACTGCACAGACAACAAGGTTGTTGTGCCCCAAGTGCAGGACCCGGCATTTGGCCTTGTTAAACATCATGCCATTGGACTCTGCCCAGCAGTCCAGCCTGTTCAGATCCCTTTGCAGAGCCTCCCTACTCTCCAGAAGATCCACATTTCCACCCAGCTTAGTGTCATCTGCAAACTTGCTAAGGGTACACTCGATGCCTTCATCCAGGTCATTGATAAAGACATTGAACAGGGCTGGACCCAGCACTGAGCCCTGGGGAACCCCACTTGTCACTGGCCTCGAGCTGGATTCAACACCATTTCCCACCACTCTCTGGGCTCGGCCATCCAGCCAGTTTTCCACCCAGGAGAGTGTGCGTCTGTCCAGGCCAGAGGCTGACAGTTTGCATAGCAGAATGCTGTGAGAAACTGTGTCAAAGGCTTTACTGAGGGCCAGGAAGATACATCCACAGCCTTTCCCTCATCCAGCAGCCAAGTCACTTGGTCATAGAAGGCGATCAGGTTAGTTTGGCAAGACCTGCTTTTTGTGAATCCATGTTGACTGGGTCTGATCACCCGGTTCTCTTGCATGTGCTTCATGATAGCACTCAAGATCACCTGTTCCATGACTTTCCCTGGCACTGGGGTCAAACTGTCAGGCCTGTAGTTCCCTGGATCCTCTCTGCTACCCTTCTTGTAGATGAGCACAACATCAGCCACCCTCCAGTCTAGTGGAACTTCCCCAGTCTTCCAGGACTGTTGGAAGATGATGGAAAGGGGTTTGGCCAGCACATCCACCAGCTCCTTCAATACTCTCGGGTGAATCCCATCCAGCCCCATAGACTTGTGGGTGTCTGGTCAGGTTAGCAAGGCTCTGACCACCTCCTCTTGGACCATGGGAGCCTCATGTTGCTCCTCTAGCTCTGGGTTTGTCCACAGAGGGAACAACTTTCTTTACAATTAAAGACTAAGGCAAAGAAGGCATTAAGTACCTCAGTGTTTTCCTCATCTCCTGTCACTGTTGTTCCTTCTGCATCCAATAGGGACTGTATGGTCTCCCTAGTCATCCTTTTATTATTTATTTATTTATAGAAAGATTTTTTTGTTATCTTTCATTGACTTTGCCAATCTGATTTCTAGTTGAGTCTTTGCCGTTCTAATTTTTTCTCCACACAATCTCACTTCCCTCCTGTAGTCCACCCAAGAGGCCTGTCCCCTCTTCCAGAGCCCATAAACATTCCTCTTCTTCTTGATATCACTCAAGATCTCCCTGTTCAACCAAGCTGGTTTTTTTCCCCTGCTGGCTTTTTTCTGGAACATGGGGATGGCTTTCTCCTGAGCTGCTAGGATCTCCTTTTTGAAGGGCTCCCAGTCCTCACGGGTTCCCTTGCCCTTAAGCACTGTCTCCCATGAGACTTTGCCAACCAGCCTTCTGAAGAGTGCAAGTCTGCCCTCTGGAAATTTAATGCTACTGTCTTGCTAACTGCCCTCTTCACTTCACCTAGAACAGAAAACCCTATCATCTCATGATCACTTAGTCCTAGGTGTCCTCCTACTGCCACATCCCCCACAAGGCCTTCTCTGTTCACAAACAGCAGGTCCAGGAGGGCACCTTCCCTTGTTGGTTCATTCACCAACTGTGCAAGGAAGTTGTCTTCCACGCACTCCAGGAACCTCCTAGACTGCTTCCTTTCTGCTTTCTTGTACTTCCAGCAGATATCAGGAAGATTGAAGTCTCCCACAAGAATGAGAGGCATTGATCTAGAGATTAACCCCAGGTGTTTATAGAAGCTGCTTCTCCTTGGCTGGGTGGCCTGTAACAGGCTCCCATCACAAAATCTACCTTCTCATGGGCTCCTCTGATTCTAACCCACAGGCGCTCAATCTCCTCATCACCACAATCCATTTCAAAATGTCCAAGTCCTCCCTTACAAAGAGGGCTACCCCGCCTCCTCTCCTACCCTTCTTATCCCTCCTGAAGAGCTTGTACCCCACCATATCTGCACTCCAGTTATATGCGTCATCCCACCACGTTTCCGTGATGGCAACAACATCATAGGCTCCTTGCCCCACAACAGCTTCCAGCTCTTCCTTCTTATTATCCACGCTGCATGCATTGGTGTAAATGCACTTCAGCTGAGCTGCTGAGCCATCAGCCCTCTTAGAAGGAACAGAGTTCATTCCCAATTGCCTGGCAACTGGAGTAGGTAGTGCCAGAGCGCCCGTATCTCCCTTACCACCCCCAGGCGTGTTCACCCCCACTTTCTGTGTGGTGATGTACTGGTGGTCCCCTCCAGCACACCCTCTGTGAATCACCAGTGCCCCACGTCCAGGCTCGCTCCTGTCTAGATTGGTCTCAATCCCCTCCCCCTTCACATCTAGTTTAAAGCTCAATTTATGAGCTTAGCTAGGTTTTTAGCAAGGGCTTTAGCCCCCTTAGGAGACACACGTGTCCCATCCTTAGTAACAAAGCCTGGGGGTGCATGAACCACCCTATGATCAAAGAAGCCAAAGCCCCTTTCCTCACACCAGGCATTAATCGAGTTGTTCTTCCTGACTTCCAGGTCCTCTCTATTTAGCCTTAGGATGGAGCAGAATACTATTTGTGCCCCAGAGCCCTCCATCATTTTCCCAATGGCCCTGAAGTCTTTCTTGATGGCTTTGGTCTTTCTGTTTACTAAATCATCATTACCAGTTTGGACTACTATCAGAGGGTAGTAGTCTGTCTCGTGGACCAGGAAGTTTTCTAGCTAACTCCTTCACTGATGCCACCAGTAGGCAGCAGATCTCTCTGTGGAGCGGGTCCGGTCTGCAAATGGGTCCCTCCGTTCCTTTTAGGAGGGAGTCCCCTACAACAATCACCCTCCTCTTCCTCTTAATGGAGGATGTTTTTATCTATTTCTGAGGATGGTGTGGCCTAGGGAAAGATTCTAGGCTGTGGGAGCCATCATCCTCATCCTCAGGACAGGATTCCACCTGCAGCACATGGTACTTGTTCACCAGAGGGATCTGGGGTTTTGCTGTCTGGTTGAGGGGAGCAGGTTTCCTTCATCTGGCAGGAACTTGCTGCCATTCCCCATCTCTTGTAACCCCAACCTTGCAGTTTGCAGGTGGGTGGTGTTTGGAAGTACCAGCTCCAGCAGGCTGCTGAGTGAGTGAGAGGGCACTGCTCCACTGCTCTATCTCCCTCTCACTCCCTGATGGTCCTCAGCCTCTTTACCTCCTCCCTTAACTCCTCCACCATACAAAGGAGCTCCCCCACTCGAGTGCAGCTTTCACAAGCGGACCCAGTAACAGAGGCACGAGCTGGTGTGGGAGGGGGGCACTGCCTGCAGCTCAGGGTCTGGGTAGCTGCCTGTGCCCACTGGGGCTCCACCTGCCTGGCAGCTTCCATCATGCTTGGTGCAACCTTAATCTTTTGACAGGGAGCCACCATGGTTCTCAGTCCCTTCTGGCCGTGCTCCAGCCCCTCTCTGCACCCTCCCTGCTTGAACTGCCACTCAAACTGCCCTGTTTTAACATACTCCACTCCTTTTCCCCTGTGCTCCCTGAGGGCGGTTTAAATCCCCGCGGTAGTTCCCGGGACCGCCCCCTCCCGTCAGGCCCCGCGCGAGAGCGGCCGTTAGGCCCGGAGCCCGGCGCCCACCCCCGATCGAGTGTTTTAGGCTGCTCCCCGCTCAGGGCAGCGCCCCCCCGCCTTTTAATGTCCACCAGACCACAGAACTCACTGTCCTGTCGCTGGATGCAGCTGCTAAAAATTCACTAATAATTCAGTAATGTTTACCTATAATAAATACGATCATGAGACAAAGATTTTCTTTCAGCATCACTTGAATGATATTAATTTGGTTTGACTATTTTCCCATAAATTATTTGCAGACCAGTAGAGCCAAAGCTTGTACCCTCCTAAATAATATGCCTTATAGCAGATCTCTTGCCCTATAAAACCGATTTCCCATCTATTTGAATATGTATGTATATATATAATAATGCTAAATGGGGGGGGAAATAATTTAATGAAGATATAAAAAGAGCTGAACAATTCATTCAATGAAGAAATTGAATATATCCAAATTTCAGTGTTTTAGGGGAGCTAGAAGATGAAGTTTTTTTAAGGGAAAAAATGAACCCATTTTGAAAAGCTCAACTATTTCCCTGCTGTGGCCTGGAGTTCTTGCAATATAAGTTTATTGACTTTTGTGCTGTTTTGAATTTGTATGAGGCCATTTATATCATTTATGAAATCTCATATATTACTGTGAAGCACATAATGTGGTTATGTAAAATGTGGTTTAGTTGCCAAGGAAAATAGAGTAGAAGAAAACCAAAAGCCCCTGGTGTCTTTGGGAGATTTTAGTATGCACCGAGCTTTTGAGGATGAATATGAAGCCAAATCCAACCTGAATGCTTTGGGTTTACCCTGAGGCCTAAAGAGAACTTTTTTTTCTTTTTTGTACTCTGCCTCCACTTGGAGATACATGCTTACAGAATACTGAAAAGCTATATTTAAAAAAAAATAAATAGAAAAAGTCATCAACCACAGTCTTGTCCTACTTCAAAAACATGGACTAGTTATTTTTACTGTCAATCTATGAAAAAAATCATTCCTTCTTACTGAAAAGTAAAAGAATTGATAGAGAGAACAGTATAATGTGAAATAATGTACTACTGCCTACATCCTTTCCCATGAATTATTATTCAGTTAGTCATCTTTTTCAGCAAACACTATAGACTTTACTCAATATGAAACTATCCTACTTACAGGTTCTGTAAATTCATGAATAGGGAAGTTTGAGAGAATTTGAAAAGGCAAAGTGATGAAGAGAGATTAAGGATTGTTCTCTGTCCTTTGCTCACAACAGCCTTACTGGAGTTGCAGGAATGAAAGCAAATCTGTCTGGAGATATTATATTACCTGGAGGTAAACTGGATGTTAACTGGGTCAAAGTCCATACAGCTGTAATTCTACGGCAGGAGAATTCAGGACAGTTATGTTAGTGCAGCAGCGACTCTAAATGACTGATTCTTTCCCCTTCAGCAGAGAACAGCAGCTAACCTGCAAGGCAAAGAAAAGAGACCTTACAAAGAAAATTTTGATGAGGCCATTTGAAAATGAAAACAATGTTATAGCTAATGAATTTCCAATGCAAATGAAAATTTGTTCATTGTTGCAGAAGTCTGTGAGAAGGAAACCACCTACAGTAACACTAATAATTACTGATGCTGCTTATAAAAGTACAGCTAGAGCAATAATATATTTTCAGTTTAAAAAGAAAATAGTGCATGTGGTGACTAATAGTGGGAGAGGACATTTTTCCTCGTTATATCAAGATAGAAGATAAAACATCAATACTTATTAGAAAAAATGTTACACTCAGGGGATTACTAAAGTGGTGGAACTAACCATTTTTCTACTTTTATTATATAACCATATTTCAATTTTTATAATAGAATTGTTTTGATGTGCTGTCACCAGCACTGAGCCTCTGAAAGATTGCCTCCCATTTACTCTTAGAATTGTAGAATAACTTGAGTTGTAAAAGACCTGTAAGAGTTATTGAGTCCAACTGCCTACTGCTTGTTAGACTACCTAAAACTAAACCATAGAATGAGAAGCACCATCTAGATGCTTCTTGAACTCTGACAGGCTTGGTGCTTCTTTATCATATGCCATGAAAAGGTTTATAGTTTAAAGATCAGTCATTTTCTGGATATGGCATGACACTGCCCTTCAAAAGGGAGCACTTCAAATCTGGAGCACTGGCAGGGCCAAACCCCAGACTGATGGAAAGTCTTCATCCAAGTTTATTATTGGTGAATAGTCCAGTGGATGTGGCTGCTGAACTCAGTCGTGCTGCTAGAAACTGAGAGTAATCCTACCAAAGATAATCCTTTGTAATGTAATATTATCAAACCAAAGTGGATTTATAATTACTCTGAAGAAGCCATCTCATGAGGAAAAAGGATGAGGAGGACTCAATTAGCTGTAATGTCTTTTGTTATCACAAGACTGTACTTTTTCCCATGGCAGAGAAACTGCTTAGGAAAATAGAACATGATAAACAATTTAGGTCCAAGAAAAAAGATGAATAATCTGCCTGCAAGTCATGTAATTACTATTTTGAAGTTATCATTAAGTTCAATATTGTGAATTAAATAGAGGAAGAGGTCTGTGATTTAAATGAGTAATTATACCTAGTTTAGATAACCCAGTATGGTACCAAATTACTTACTAAATTTCTAGTGCATTGAAAATAGACTGCAGACAAAACCTGCAATCTTATACACAAACACTGTACTGTATCGTTAGAGGAGAGATAGGTCAATCTGGTTAATGTCAGTTAACAAAAGGCATATGTCACCAAATGTAAAAGGTTATAACTTTCTCTAGCACTCTGCAGGCTTAACAATACAGTATTCTGAATTCTTTTGCTTCTACTCTAGAATAAATATAAACATGTTAAAACTTAGATTTATAAGAATTGATAAACAAATCCATATTTTTTTATCTACATGCTAACAGATTGATTACTAAAAATATTGAGCTCTGTAGCTCATCTTGAAAACCAACAGAAAGCAGTGTTGCTCTCTATTTCTAAAAGCAGGTTTTATTTAGGGGATGCTTTGACACTCAGATACGGACAGTTAGCCTGTATCCACTATTGAGTGAAACATAGAATCATAGAATCACCAGGTTGGAAGAGACCCACTGGATCATCGAGTCCAACCATTCCTATCAAAAACTAAACCATGCCCCTCAGTGCCGTGTCTGCCTGTGCCTTAAAGACCTCCAGGGAAGGTGACTCAACCACCTCCCTGGGCAGCCTGTTCCAGTGACCAGTGACCCTTTCTGTGAAAAATTTTCTCCTAACATTGAGCCTAAACCTCCCCTGTCAGAGCTTGAGGCCGTTCCCTCTCATCCTGTCCCCTGTCACTTGGGAGAAGAGGCCAGCACCCTCCTCTCCACAACCTCCTTTCAGGTAGTCGTAGAGAGCAGTAAAGTCTCCCCTCAGCCTCCTCTTCTCCAGGCTAAACAACCCCAGCTCACTCAGCCATTCCTCATAAGGCCCATTCTCCAGCCCCCTCACCAGCTTTGTCATTCCTCTCATTCTTATATAAAAGTGAATTCACCATGCATTCCAATGAATTTAACCTATGTTTCTGCCTGCGTGAAGGCTGGGACTCTCCATTTTGCAAATCAGATACCTGATGGATCCTTGAAGCAGCAGAACATATGCAATTGTCCTCTCCCCTCCCCTCCCCTGCCCTCCCCTCCCCTCCCCTCTCCCTCTCCCTCTCCCTCTCCCTCTCCCTCTCCCTCTCCCTCTCCCTCTCCCTCTCCCTCTCCCTCTCCCTCTCCCTCTCCCTCTCCTCTCCAGGCACTCAGCTGATTTGTTTATAGCTGCAGCAGTTCCTGGTCGTCTTTCTTGCCTTCCACTACTAAGTGCCTTTTCTGGTTTATAGATGTTGCCAATACACATAAAAAACTTTATGAAGGACAGATAGCAAAAGAGGCCAGACCATCCGTCACTGTAAACTGCATAGCTCTGTAGACTGAAGTGAATTGAAACCAAACTGTACTGATTCACAAAATATGTTTTTCATGCTGGAACACTGTGTTTTGATATTATTTTGTGGCTGCATAGACTCTCCATATTTTGGTTGTCCGTTTAAAAAGCAGATATTTCTGTTTGCTATGCAGATTTATTTCAATATGTATTTGAAGCCAAAGAGATCATCTGGACCCACAAATAAAATGCCCACAGTCATTCATGCCCACTTACAAATACTGTTGGGATGACCAGAAGTGGAACCTATAATTTAGCTGTCAGGTTTTGTTAATGGGTCCATAAAGTAAAAATTATACGTTGACAGCTTCCTCTGTTGGGAAACTTGCCACTGAGATATTCTGAGGTCTCTTAAATAAAAACTGTCTGAGTGAGAAAAGTATTGTTAATACAGTTGGGTGCTTTAGGGCAGCTAGATTTCTTCTAATTCCCAAATACTCTATGCTGTTCTTGAAGGGTGAATGCATAGATTAATATCCTGTCTCCCAAGGAGGTGTGTAAATTTTTTTTTTTAGAGAAAAATGCTAGATAAACATAGACACCATTTACATAGGGTTCTTATTGATTCTCTGTCACAAAGGATCTTGACTTGAAACCAAAATCTTTTCTATCCTTAGAAATTCACCCAAGTGCACTTTACACCAAAACAAATATTTGCTGAGAAATAATGATGGGTTGCAGCAGTATGGTTCTAAGCTGTCTTACCAGGTCCAGTGCAGGGAGTTGCTGTCCCACAGGGCAGCAGGAGCTGTCATCAACCACAGCAGCCAGGAGCCCTTTTCTGCAGTGACAGAAGGGCTGTCCCACAGAGCAGCATGAACTGCCACCCAGCTGGGACATGCAGGGGGAGGGCAGTGGAGCACTCACCGCTGTTCCGAGAACGCAAAGAAGTTTCCTATGCAGTACAGGAGTTCATAGACTTCCTTCCTTCTGCTCATTAATAAAAGAAAAAGAGAGAGAAAAAGGCTGTCCTCATAGAAATATTAAGTATTTTTATGCAAATCTTTACATTTACAGCTACCCATAACCAGATAAAATTCTCCTTCAATGTGTCATAAGAAATATTTATTTTATTGTATCTGGGTGCAGTAAAAAATGTAAATTATCCAAAGTGATACTTTTCCCTTTTCTATGTTTGTTTGTTTGTTTGTTTGTTTGTTTACTTAAATAAAGAGGCTACAGAGAGAGGTAAGTTAACCCCATGAGGTTCAGTGCTGTGAAATGCTAAATCCTTGTAGTGAATAACCAAGACCCAAGACTTCAGTGATGTCCCCTTCTGTGTACTCTCAGGAGTAAGATACAAAGCCTGGGGGCCGTGGTGGAGCTCTGAACTTGGAAAGACCATGGGTACTACTATGGGACAAGTTCCTATAGTCTTTAAAGCCAGTAGTTCCAATCCCATTTTTATTTAAGCTTAAGTTGAGGGCCAGAATATTGTTCCATCCATTTTCATCTCTACGGCCTCTTTTCTCAACAACCCCGGTTTCTTTTTAAGTTTCAAAATTAAATAAAAGATGCTATATAGGATGAATTGCACAATGACCTCTCTCACATGCAAATAGCCTCATCAAAGTTGCAGTAGTCAGGGGATCAGGATTGTAATGAATATCTTGAATTATTACACCCTTCTTTTCTTATTCATCTTCAGATGTCTTGCTTTTATATTTTCCTCCTTTTCTTTTGCATTCTTCAATTCCCTGTTGACCTTTTTCCTCCGGCCATCTGGTCTTTCTCCATAGTTCTTACGTAGAAGAGAATCTGCATCATTCTTGATAGTAAAATAGGGAAAGTGAAGAGTTACAAGCAAAGTATCCTTCTGAATCATGCTCACCTAGGGCCATTGAGGCATGTATAAGCTTCATGTATTACTTAGAGGTATTTAAGAATCTAAGTACTTACCGCAACAGAGGTCTAACAAGTTTTATTCATACACAGACTTTTCTAGGACACTCACTGTAACTGGTAATTCAAACCACCCACAACTATGCAGCAAAATTCCACGTCATTGTATAACCAAGTGCCCCTTGAAAAGCAATTTCTCCATGATTCTTGAGGGCTTTGTAGGTTTATTTGTTATTTATTTATTTAAATTACTTAACTAATGTACTCAGATGCCACAGCAACAGGCAAGATATAAGAAGCAAAGTAGAATATACGCTGAAGAAAACAGAACAGTTTAAGATCAGATTCAATTAATTAGCTATGGTTCCTTCTCTTTTCTCCCTTTGTCCAGACTGGAATATATGTGATCAAACAGAAGGAGTTACTTGGATGAAAATTCTCTCCGGAGTATAAACAGAAGGAGAGTGAATTGCTTTCTTTAATTACTTTTGGGGCTCTGACAATTCTTTATGTATACTCCTTTAAACTCTCACCTGGATCATCTCAAAGTTGGCCATTTTTTTCTGATGTCTAGGGGAATCTGTCAAGAGCAAAAAATGGAGAGAAAACACATTTAATGTAATCTCACAAGCTTAGCAAAACATAAGAATGCCATATTATACTGCTTTTTTAGTGTCTAATTTTAAAATTTTAAGATTTCAGGTTGATAATGTCTGTCCGAGGTAATAAGGCACGACTTTCCCTGAATTTTCTTAAAAGAGACTTTTAGAAAACTAGGGTTATTTATCCAAATTGGAAAGTGAATGTGAATACAACCACAGAAAAATAAAGCCTGTGCATTTACTGATAGCAATCAGAAAAATATTAGAGACAAATTAGCCAATTATAAGGAATTTGAGAGCAGCCCTTTAAAAAAAATAATGATAATGACTTTTTGATTCTTAACATCTTACCTCATTTTGTGCCCCCTAAGTGCCAACTTTTCACTGAATAGAAGGATTTTATAGGTGCTCCTTCTTCTGTGTAGGACTGCTCAGGTCTTGGCAACTAAGAAAGCTCTGCTTTTAATACCCTGGAAAACATAGCCTGAGTATCTTAATATGACTGATCACACCTAGCTTTAAAGAAAACAGAGCATAAGCCCTAAGTTTAAAGCACTCACGTGCTCTGTGGACACCATTTCCAATCACTGTACCACACACGGGTTTTGAAGCTATCAGGCAGGGGGCTCCACAAGTTCTAAGTTACCAATACAAATACAGAAGGAAATGAAGGGAGCACTAGAAGTTAAGTCTTGCTCCAACCTGCTGCCTACCTACTGACCACACATCTAAATGCACCTGTCCATATCTAGATGTATAAATGTGATCATATTCTGCTCAAAATTCATCCCACTGCCAACTCAGTTGTCTAAACTTTTGCTCAAGAGCTGTCAAGATTCATCTGTTTCTTGTCAGCTGTAGGATTACACATAAAACCAAGGCTTGCATGATCAGGCAAGTCTAAATCATGAAGTTCTTATATGAGCATCACAGATCGTTCACAGGTAGGGAAGCACCAAGGTGTTTCACACCTATCCTGGCCTGGAGGTTGGTGAAGTGTCTGAGCAAAGAGGCAAGAGAGATTTGTTTGTCTACCTGGGAACATTCAAGTTAGGCTGGAATATGCACCAGGAGAAAATGAACAGTGATGGATTGGAAAAGTGTGTCAGTTAAAGAAGTCCTGAAGAAAGATGCAAATTCATGCAAATTCAGACCAGGAAGAATGGACAAGCAGGCAGCACAAGAATGATAATGCTGGAGCAGAAATGAAGTTGGGTTCTATAGCAAGCTATCATGCACACTCTCTGATTTCTAGGATATCTACAGCCTCAAGGCCTTCGGGAAAGCAATGGTCATTCTCTTGAAGTATTTAAAACAGCCTGACTCATACAACTTAGCTCTCAGGCTCAAAAGCAGTTTTAATTGGGTGCTTGGGCAACAGGTGGTGTAAAGAAATTACAAAGTTCTCCCATTCCTCCTTCAGCAACTCTACTGGCTTCACCAGCAGCTCTATGACAGAATAGGAATCAACTTCACTGGTCACTGACATCTGTAATTCCCCACTTACTGCAAGGCTGCCCTTCATGCCCACTGTAGGCAGTGGGATGCCACCAGCAGCAGCGCTTCCTCACACTTGCTCAGGAGAAAGATGAGGAGAGAGATGGTGTGGCAGAAGAAGAATAACCTAGACAGAAAGACTATAGTGGTCTCCACCATATCCCATCATCCAGGATTTTAGGATACTCTCAATGTGGGATTCTCTTAATGACTGTAATCACTTCAAAAAACAGTGAACAAAATATGCAAAATAAGCTGAATTTTTTTCTTTCTTAGCCTTTACAGTCAAGCGAATAATTCACAATGAATAATTTATGCAGTGACATGAACTCCTTTCCCTTCGAATGTTATTCACCCACAATGTGTAATTCTCTTTTCTGAGTTACTTGTTATTCTCCACTAGTTAAATTATTCCTATAAATATTTATTGGTTTATGGGCTGTTCATGAAAAGTTTATCCAGGATATTTATTACGTGAAATTTAATGAATTAGTTATTTTTGGTGTACCCAGTCCCTACTGCCTGACTAGATTCATGCAATTTGTTGAATCAGGTCTTTTATGCAAATTATTTTTCTTATACATCAATTATATTTTCTGTATATATTCCTGCTTATAATGTATGTTTGAGAACATCCTTAGCCATTTACTCATTCTCTGGAAAAAAAATCTAGTTTTTAAATCACAAATCCAATGTTTTAGTTAAGGTAGAAATACCCATTTGCATCTGATCTTTCTGTATCTTGTTCTTCATGTACAGAAAATGAATACAAAGTTAAAAAATAGTCTGGTCCTTTTTTTTTAATTTAAATTAAATTACCATTAACTTCTTTAACGTACAAGTGATTTAACATGATTAAAGGCAATACTGTGTGGATTTACATTTTCCAAATGGATTAGCAATAGATCTCTAGGAATTCATCAAGAATAAGAATTGAAGCTGTAAAACAGTAATCTAAGTAAATGCAAGGAATACCAAGAGATCTGTAAGGCCAATAACATTGCAGCGTAGACTTTATTGTAACATTAAATCTTTTGAAATATTTACAGAGAAGAAATATTCTGTAGCTCTGAGACGAATTATGGAACACATAAGTTTGAGCAAGGTATAATTTACATTTTCACTTACCTGAGGGAATCATTAATTGCTAGAAACAGTTCACTGTTTAAGATGTCTTCAAGTAAAATTATGAGAAACAGGGAAAAGTTCTGTGTGACAAGTGAAGCCTGTTTTAAATATAGCTTTGTACTTCTGTTGTTGTTTTCTAAAGAAAAACATGTAATAATATTTCAATGATAAATTAAATGCATTAAAATATTTTTATGTTGCTGTTTCATCCTTGTGTAAAACTGGAATAGCCAGCAGACTAATTAACTGTAAGGGCATTTATATTTTTAATGCTCACAGTGTTCTGTAGTATTTTTTATTTAGTTTTAAAACCTTTTTAATCAAATCAAAGGATAACAGTCTCTCATGGACCATAATCTCCAGAGTATCATCTTTCTGCATAGCTGCTTTTCCCATATCAACACAGTCCTTTGGGGACAGATTTTATTTTTAGTCGGGTGAAAATCTCAGTTAACATCTTTCAGGGCAATGGACAAACAGATAAGCTCTTCGGAGTCTTACTCTAAAGTATTTGTGAAGCGTGCACACATTTGTATACCTTTGCATCCTCTCTCTCCAACTAAGCTTCCATCTTTGTAATTGCTAAGCATATACACACACAGAGTTTCTGCCATGGGAAACTACCAGATATCAGGGGATGAAATCTATGTTAGTCTGATAGCTGCTATTCTTAATATTTGACTGAAAATATTAATTACTGCAAGAAAAATTTTTTCCCTGATTAATTTTAGACGCGGCTATGCTTGGATTAAACCGTACAGTAATTTCACTGTCAAGAGTACTGGATGCTAATCTAATTTCAGATAAAGAAAACTGTAAACATAATCTTCTCATTTCAAATGCACATAACTTTTATCTAGTATATTATCTCAGATTAAAGTTATTTTTCTCATCTCTCCAATTAAATCTTAAACAAATCTGCATTCTCAGGTACATTTTTAAAATAAATAAAGATAGAAGACTGTTAACAGAAAGTTCGGCTGTGGATAAAGATCCAAATCTAACCTGTACTTCTGATTATAAAATATCCCAGACTTGAAAGTATATTCTTTGGAATATTTTCCTTCTGTCTTATACTCACTGATACAAGAGTACTTTTCAGTGAGACGATGTTTCCTGAGGCATAGTGAGTACTGGCAAGCTCAAAAAAAGCCAAGACTATAGAAAACGCATATACTGATTGTTTCACACAATAATATTATCATGTATTGCCTAATCTTTCCGCATTCTCATGCTTCTACATGAAACAATGTGGGCTAAAAAAATCACTAGAAAATATACAAACAAAATCTGCCACAGATTTATTCACATATTTATGAACTATTTCACCCACAAAGAGTGGGATTTTTTAAAAGTTCCTAGATGTAGCATTAACTTAACTCTGAGCTGACTGAAATAGTGTATAAAGGCTACTGATTTTGAAAACTACTGCCCTGCTAGCTGTGTATATATAAATCAGAATCATTCTAGCAGCATGCAATGTTTTCTTTCTTTTATTTGAGATACAGCTCATCAGTACCAAACAGAAGACAATATATCATGCAATTATGTCTCGGTTCTATGATTAGCATCACAGTAAGCAAAAAACATTTCCATTGAGTTCAGTCATCTCCACATTTAAAAACAAAGCTAGTAAATCCATCTGTATCTGGGAGCTCCCAGAACAGTTGCTACAAGGTGGTTTCAACTAGACCATGAGACAGTAATGGATAAATAGCCTGCTGTGGATGATTTGGGTGGAAAAAGAAATAAACCTTTAAGAGGGTTTACAAGGCTCAGAAGGTTTGGGATTTTAGAAGCATAAAACCCTTCCCAGCTGCACTCAGTGGAATTCCACAGCTCCTCCTGCTGCTCACGGCAATACATTATTTAACACATGCAGGAAAGAAACATCTTGAGAAAAGCAGTTTTTACACACCAGATGCACAATTTCCTCACATGTATTCTTCCTTAGATCACTACAGACAGCTTCTCACAATAGGAAAGGAATGAGAGCATTGTCAAACTGAAAACACTTTGCAAAGAGATTATTTGGCTGATCTCAAATTTCTCCACCACTGTACATTCCAGCTTTTTATTTTTGGCTTCTGGGTGCCCATATGTGGGTGCTCTTTCTGGTTTTAACTACTATGTTCTTCCATACTTTCTGTGTTCTCTTTGTCTCTCCTTTTTCAGGGTATTTTAACTTCTTTCTTCCCTCCAAACCCTTTGGGAATTATCGTGGGTTGGGCAGCATTTCTGATTTACAGTCCTGGATCTTTTGCCTTTGCAAACCTTCCCAAAACTGGTTTTACTAGTCAACTGCTTTCCTCCCTCATCACATTTAATGAACAATTTTCTGTCTTTTTATTCAGTCACCTCTCAACTGGATATTAGCAGGTTATGAGAGAGAACTTAGATATTTAAGAAAAAAACCCACTTGATAATAAAGGCCATATGCAAGTTTGGCTGTGTGCATTTATCTTCAAAATTGTAGTAAACAGGCTTTTGCAGATACCTCCTTGAAACAGCAACAGGAGCTTGGCAAGTGACATTTGGCCTGTCAAGTTCCTCAAGGCACTGTGTTACCACAAAAAACCTCAGGAACAGCAATCCTAGCCTGGATAATCCACCTGAAGCTGCAGAAGATTAGGCCGTGGACTGTTCAGGCCACGGGGCTTGTTGAGAGAAGCTGTTTTTTAAAGTACTGTACACATATGGAATCAAGGCACTAATGAGCAACCATGAAGAAACAGAAAGGTTGGATTGTTGTGAATGAAGTGGGGAAATTAGTGGACACAGGTGATTTGCTCCTCAAAAGGGAAAACCAAAAAGAAAACAATTTATCAGCAACATGGATTGAAAAGAAAACCAAAGCAATATTTTAAAAAAGGGACTGAAACTATATACAAAGGCATATATATAAAACTTACTGCATTGCATTACTGTAGTGTTTTAGCCAACAGCAAATAGGACTGTGTAAATATTAAATTAAGTCTGAACTGCATTTCAGTGCAGTCACGTCTCTGCCATTTCTGTAAGATCAGTTCTAGGCAGAGCCAGAGCAGTTTAAATCCTGGGCTTTCCTTCTGGGCTGGATCTGCCCACGGAAGTGCCTCTGCCACCACTGGGAATTACAGAGGAAGAAAAAGTACAGCCCTCATCCACAGTAACTGTCTTGAAAGAAATCACACCTGCTTGAAAAGGATGATGAGGAGAGCAGTAGTATAGGGCCCATAAATTAGAGATATACATTGGCATCTTGGTAGGTGGTAGGGGTACATAAGTGCCCTCTTGTCCTACCATCACAGGGTGAAGAAGGGATAATTGGACCCATGAGCAAGAAGGATTGAAAAAAAGGGATTTATTCCAACAAAACTTACAACCTCCCACTTCCGAGAACCCAGGGCCATCCTCCAACTCCACCTCTGCTGATTCTTCTGACATCATGTCCCCATCAACACTTCTTACCCACCCCTCCCTTCTGCTGAGATCTCACTTTACTGCAACACTGAGTTTTCCTTCACAGAACTTTTTCTTTGTCTTGGCCATAACCAAATTCATATTTACTTACCACACAGAAAAGGCTTGATCCAGCTTTTATCTAGCCACAGAAATGAACCACCAACATCTGCCAGTTCCCAAATATTACCATGGTGAGTACTCTAAGAAGTCCCACGGAGATCAGACATAGATGGCTCACATAGTACAAACCACCTAAATCCTGAGCAACATGAGGAGCTGGGTAAGCAATACCCCTGGTAAAGTTTAATTTTGTGCTTTTATCTTAAGCCCAAATTTTCATCACCTGTTTTCAGCCACAGTCTCTGGATTTTCCTCCGTGGCTGAAAAATAGATATGAAACAGAATATTGGACATAAGATACAAAAATGGCAGCTCTTAATGGCTAGCATTCCCTTGAGTTGTTACAGAAGCTATATGCTAGCTTATTAGTAAGATTTTGTTCTGTTTTGTTTCAATACAGAGAAAAACTCTATAGAGAAAGATAGAGGGAAAAGCTAGACTGACCTGCAACTTTGTGCTTTCTTATTACTGGTAGACTAGACATAATCTGAAATCCAACAGATTAAATTGGAGCAATAGGGGCTCTTAAGAGTCAATGGTTAATGGGGGATTTTTCTTCTAAGTAAATGATGGACGAAAATTAATGGACACATAGCTTCTTAAATCAATCGTTCATGACCATCACTGCAAGCCATAAAGAATATTACTAAATACATAGATTATTTTAAACGGTCAAAAGGGTTGGAAACTTTATGGGAAGCGAGGACATATTCCCTCAAGGTCTACTATTTTAATTTTTTCATATTATGAAAAATGATATGCAAAAGGTGACAACAAGATCTATACTTGTCATCAAACTGCTTATGCACTTAGGTTCTTGGATACAGGAACTCACGCTGCTGTCTCTGTCACATGTCAAACCAAACATGTAAGCTTTGTTTGGGGAACAATCAGGAAGGAGGGCTAAACCTCAGTAACTGGCTAGTGATACTTCATTAGTGCAAGAGAACTGTTTCTATGCCGCAGTGGCTTCTGTAGATGTTGCACTGCTGTTAATGATGGCAAAGTTTTGTACCTAGTAGGTACTTTTGACCAAATAACGTCATGTATAGTGGAAGTAACTTCTGTAAAGAAAAACAAACACTTGGATGTGGAGTACAATATGTCAGAACCTAGTGGGTAGAGTTTGTGGAAATTTCTTCAATACCAATAGTTTCAGGGAGAAAACTGATACTCTGAAACTTGCCCCCAAACAGGCCTTTCCAGCTCATTTCAACTTTTTTTTTTTCTTTTCTTTATTGTAAAAAATTTCTGCTACTTCACTTGCTTTAAAACACAGCCAGTGTGACATGAAAGATGTCACAATACAGTGTTGTGCCATATTCCTGGGCTGGGCTTTTTTCCTTTTCCTTGAACGTTAGACAGGCAGCTCATTCCAGCATGAAACCAATTGACTCAAACCACAGCCAGGAGCTGGACCACACAGACACACAATCTACACAGATTTTTTTTTGTTCAGTGGGTCACCTTGTAAAATAATAAGGCCAAAGCCACACTGTAATCCCTAACTCCCCATTATTCCTTATTTCTCTTTCTTTTAGGTGCAGGCAGATATCAATTGCTTTCTATATGTTGTTCAATGGCAATTTTCTCCATATACTGTAATTTGGCAACCCAAACAATATATATAAAAAAGGGATCCATTAGACAGTTTTCTTCATAATGAGGTAAATTCAAAATAATTTTTAAAAAGGCTTTTTAAGCCAAAAAATAAAGTGTCTCCTTAAGGATATTAATATTTTCCAAGGTGTTTTGCCATTTTACATTTTCTTGATTTTAAACTAAGTCTCAATATTCAATGAAAGACTTCTAGGTCTGGAATATGCATAGTTTGAGTTTTAAAAGATCAGAAGACATGTAACTTACTTTATTCCTTATACGTAAAGACAGAATTCCAGGGATGTTTATTCAAGACAGAATTCCAGGGATGTTTATTTGCTAAAAAGTCAATGGAAGTTCTTTACATTCAACCCAACAGCAATAACTGACTACATAAAAGACACTTATCTAATCCAATGAATTAATGTTGTTATCATGTGCCTGAAATAAATTTGGGCCATGAATGTTGTTTGTACAATGGAGCACTAAGATTATACTGTATATTTTTAATATATTTTGTTTTCCTTAGCTTATGATAATCTAAAATTCAAAATGCCACAAAAAGAATAAAATAACCTACCTCAACAGGTAGTGCCTACATGATTGCAAATGCTAATATAAATCCAAGATGAAAGAGGAATGTTTTCTATATAGTTGCATCAAATTCCTTTTTAGAGAGGCAGATGACCATCTGATTTTACCATTACCTATTCTGACACTTTTAATTATCCATTCATTTTGGTTACAGTAGCCCTTCTTCATTTGTAGATAGCCTGTTTGACATAGGTAATAACTCTGAGTGTTAACAAGCTTTTCCTGATATAAAAATCTACACTGTCAAAGGAAATCAATCTTAGGTGCCCTGCTGCTGGATTTGGAATGACAATAAAATAATTTATGAATTGTTATGATAATGAAGTTTCTTTAGGGCCAACTTGGCCTGATTTTATATGAAAAAAAAGTCAGGAAAGAAAATAAAGTTAATTTACACCTTTTCAAAATACCCTTCTGGCATTTTGTTGTTAAAAATTTGAACTATCAGTTTTAAGAGTCATGCCAGCATCTCCAGGCTACCTGAGAGCTGTCTTCTAATTAACAGAAAAGTAAACATTTTCAGCAGAATCAAACAACTGCAGCAAAACTGAAGAAAAAGGGGAGGCCTCCAGGGGTCATCCATTACAGAATCACAGGATCACACAGAATCACAGGGATGGTGACTCAACCACCTCCCAAGGCAGACTGTTCCAATGCCTAACGACCCTTTCCATGAAGAATTTTTTCCTTATCTCAAGCCTGAATCTCCCCTGGTGGAGCTTGAGGCCATTCCCTGTCGTCCTGTCCCCTGTCACTTGGGAGAAGAGGCCAGCACCCTCCTCTCTACAACCTCCCTTCAGGTAGTTGTAGAGAGCAATAAGGTCTCCCCTCAGCCTTCTCTTCTCCAGGCTGAACAACCCCAGCTCTCTCAGCCGCTCCTCATAAGGCCTGTTCTCCAGCCCCTTCACCAGCTTCCGTTGCTCTTCTCTGGACTCGCTCCAGAGCCTCAACATCCTTCTTGTGGTGAGGGGCCCAGAACTGAACACAGTACTCGAGGTGCAGTCTCACCAGTGCCGAATACAGAGGGAGAATAACCTCCCTGGACCTGCTGGTCACACCGTTTCTGATACAAGCCAAGATGCCATTGGCCTTTTTGGCCCCTTGGGCACACTGCTGGCTCATGTTCAGTCGCTGTCAACCAACACCCCCAGGTCCTTCTCCTCCTGGCAGCTTTCTAGACAGACTTCTCCCAGTCTGTAGCACTGCACAGGGTTGTTGTGCCCCAAGTGCAGGACCCGGCATTTGGCCTTGTTAAACCTCATGCCACTGGACTCTGCCCAGCAGTCCAGCCTGTTCAGATCCCTTTGCAGAACCGCCCTATCATCCAGCAGATCGATGCTTCCACCCTTAGTGTCATCCGCAAACTTACTAAGGGTGCACTTGATGCCTTCATCCAGGTCATTGATAAAGACATTGAACAGGGCTGGACCCAGGACTGAGCCCTGGGGAACCCCACTTGTAACTGGCCTCCAGCTGGATTTAACTCCATTTCCCACCACTCTCTGGGCCCGGCCGTCCAACCAGTTTTCCACCCAGGAGACTGTGCACCTGTCCAGGCCAGAGGCTATTACCTGGGAGAAGCAAGTTGAGGTATGAGATCCAGCTGGCTAGGTGAAACAAAGCAAGCCCACCTCAACACTGATCTTGTTCCTTACTTTAAACAAACAAGATGGGGAAAACATACATTTCCATATCTCAAGGGCAATTGTGGGAAACCAGAAAATGAGGCAGAATTGAAATTGTCAGTTTAAAAGAGCTGCTTTCTAAAGCTGAAAATAAATGAGACATGTCAAGACTAAATTCAGTTGTTCCACCTATTTCTACCCAAGCAATATTTCATAAGGGATCTCTAGACTCCTCTGCAACCACTAAGTCTGAGAAATCATGACAGTTTTAGAAGGTCTACTTCCTAGCACACCATTTACATTTTGCCATATATACCAGATCAATATACACATTCTACTGTCATTAAAAAAAAAATCAATACAGCACATCGTGTGAAGTGAGGAGTCAACAGAAGCAGTTACTATATGTACTCTATTGGTTAGAGCAAGGTCAGACTTTAGTCTGAAGAAGAAAAAAGAATGTTACTCTCTTTCATAATTGAAAGACTTAAAATATGATCTGGGGCACCTTGCATGGAATGTAGAAATGTTTCACACACAAACAGTAAGATTTTTGTTTTGCTCGTGTAAAAAAAAATAAAACCTACTTTGCATCAGTAGCCTTTTTGGAAATGTTTATAAAAATGGCAAGTGAGAAGTATCAAAGCAAGAGTAAAAATATCTGTGGTATTTTATTTTTAAAAAGGAGCTACACATTTTGCAGGCAAAAGTGAATTTATAAAATTTGAGGAGGAAGGTGAAATATTTCATTATCATAAATGGCAGACTGTCAAAAAAAAGTCTCTGCAGCATTAAGCTGAAATAGGTAATGATAAGCTTGTAAGGGACAATAAGATACAACTGGAACCACCTAAGAAGCAAGAATCCAAAAGGCACCTGAAGGGGCACAGAACAGCCTCCAGCTTCCATGACCAAAAAACCCAACTTTGTGTTATATCATCTGTGCTAACTTTACTGCCAAATGCCATTAAACACTGGAGCTGAAAGTGATACTTTTGCTTTTTCCCCACACTTTCCTTTAACTATTGTTTTCTTATTCTCCTTTCCAATGCGCCACAGAGAAGCATTTTTCTGGGCCAATCTTTATTGCCAGTTCAAATTAAGAATTTTTCATTCTTTAAAAATTCATCCAGAAATCTGCACTGCCATCCTTGTTCTGACAGGATGTAGATTAGGAGTTAAGAGATAATGCATCTGGATAGAGCTAAACAAGTTTTAACATGCAATGCTTATTTGGGTGTTTTATTTTCTTTAATTTGTTTTGGATCAGGATAGAGTGTTGTAATTGGCCGGGTACATTTTGATTGTTGTTTCCTTTGAATGGATCTTACTTTCATGTCCTTGTTCATCTGTTCCAAAATCCCTGCATTTAGATCAGCTTGGCTTGCATTTTTAAGAGTTCACTTAGGTTGGGTTACTCTGAATACATAATTGGTTATAGACTGCTTCAAAATAATGTAAATCATTTATTCCTTCTGAATTATCATTTAATAAAAGAATCCATGTCTGGAAGCATTTTAACATGAAGGATTTGTAGATAGATGTGGAATTGACAGTACTGTCTATCTAAATGATGGTTGATTGTGGGGTTTCTTGCTCTCTTGGGCTAGCTATCCATGTCAGTAACATCACCAGCTGGGAAAGGTCATTCCTGCCTGTGAGCACTGTTACAGGAATGGAGGAATATGAACAAAAAAAGTGTGCTGTATCTGTCAACAAATAAAAATGAGAATCTCTTCATGGAATTAGAACTGAATATTGTTCTTTTATGCTGTGAAAAACGTAAAACCTTTCAAGGCAGGATTTGTCTTGGCATTACTTTATTTACAGTAACATCTACATACTGCATACACAGGACTAACGCATTCAACCTGTAACTTTCAAAATTCCCCTTAGCATTACTTTATATTTGCTCAAGTTGTTATCTTTCTAGACTACAGAAAAGCTTTCTACCTTCAATTATTTATTGCAAGTTCTCACCACTATTTCTTTTCTTTGGCACTACATTTCCTGCAAATTCCTCAAATGAGAGTTGCTGTTTCCTGGTGATTTATGTAATTTGACTTCCTCAAGCTATTCTGTTTCTTCCTTGCTCTTCAAAAAAAAAGTTCTGTCTTTATGATATTCTTACTACTTGTGTGAATGTCCTTGGAACATAGGGTCACAGCTGTGCGATTGCAGAAATGTAGCTACAACAGTGATGGGGTTCTGGGCCTTATGCCCTGCAATGGATAAGGCCAGTTTAATGATGGAAATGCAGGAGAGGACTGAAAAGAAAACAAAAAAGCAACAGCTTCAATGTTCTCTAACATTTTTTTTTGGTAAATCCATACCTGGCAGCTTGAATTCATCTCATCCTCTAAATTTGGATAAGATGAATACAAGTCATGGTTGAACACTAAGAACACAAATCCAGAAATACTCTCTGTATCCTTTGACAGTGAGCCATAAGGTTTTGCTAACATGCTTGTGCAGTGAAGCCTCTCCTCTCCTCTCCTCTCCTCTCCTCTCCTCTCCTCTCCTCTCCTCTCCTCTCCTCTCCTCTCCTCTCCTCTCCTCTCCTCTCCTCTCCTCTCCTCTCCTCTCCTCTCCTCTCCTCTCCTCTCCTCTCCTCTCCTCTCCTCTCCTCTCCTCTCCTCTCCTCTCCTCTCCTCTCCTCTCCTCTCCTCTCCTCTCCTCTCCTCTCCTCTCCTCTCCTCTCCTCTCCTCTCCTCTCCTCTCCTCTCCTCTCCTCTCCTCTCCTCTCCTCTCCTCTCCTCTCCTCTCCTCTCCTCTCCTCCTCTCCTCTCCTCTTGGCCATCTTTCTTGCTTTACACTAGTAAGAGCCGTGTCTGCTTTATAGATGTTGCCAATGCAACTAAAAAACTTTATGAAGGTCAGGTGACAAAAGAAGCCAGACCACCAGTCACTGTAAACTGCACAGCTCTGTGGATTGTAGGCTTTTCTCCCAAGTTTCAAGGCCATTAATAGTCTAAGCCCTAGTGACATTAGTCGAACACCTAGTTATAAATGAAACTAATTAGATTCATCTAGAATAATGCAGTTCCTTGGATAGAGTGGTGGTAAGTGGCATAATAAAAATGCAAGCTATGTAAGTTTTGAATCCACAACATTAAATCATGACAGAGAACAGTGAACTTACTGACAGCACTAACCAGGAATCTTCAGATGTGCTTTTAGAATGAGTTTCAGTATGGAATATTTGGTCACTGACATGTTAGAAATATCTTCCACAGAATCAGTAACATGTTCCTACTACACTACCTCAACAGTATTATTGAATTATTGCTTGGACAGTTTTGTGTTCGACACTTCAGTATGAAGACACGTTCAAGACTTGTTAATCTTCTCTGCCAGCAAATTAAGAAGGTAGTTAATGAAGAAAAACATCCTCACATCAAGTGCTAATTAATTTCTAGACTTTGTTTAATGCCATAAAAGGCCCTTACTAGATAACTTTGTTATAATAATAATAATAATAATATAATATTAAAAAACTTTAAAATAATAAATAATTTTTAAAATTAAAAAATAATTTCATTTTATTATTATTATTATTTTTTTAAAATGAGAGTCTGGCAAAGTAGTGGTGATGGGAAAGTGCTAAAATATTTGCTGTGTGTGTTTCCTTGCTAAATTCTATCTACCACTTGTTTGCTGATTCAGCAGTGAAAGCACTGACACTTTCAACAAAGCCAAGCAAACTGTATGGCAAACAATTATATGGTTGTCTTCAGGCATTATACTGCTTAAATGCACAGCATAGTGCTCAGGCTTCACAGACAGAGACAGAGGGAAATACAGAACAGGTGAATTTGACTTTCCTCCTTAGGGACACACTTCAGAACAGTGACAGTGACATCAAATACTGGGGTAAAAAATGCCCTTTTGTGCAAGAATACCTTAGTCAAGGTGTGAAGTGGAAATAAAAACAATGTATTTCCCTGCTCAGCATTTCCAGCTGAATATATTCTTAGGTCACACAGTTACCACTCTACATCTGTGTTACCTTGTCCTTCAGTCTCTGTGTGGTAGATGGTGCACTCCCATATTCGGAATCTCCAGATCTATAACAAGATCAAATATCTTCACTCAACACACTATGACATGGCTCTAAGCAGCAGTAAGAGCAAAGGCTGTGGAAACAATTGTTTACTCAAATTTTTATAGTCATGAAACCCACACACCAGTACTTAGCTACATTATACATAGGGATCCATATAATTAGTGTATTTACTTTTGTGTGCTAATTTCATATATGATAAATTTTCAAAAATAATTCCTTTTTCCATTCTTACTTCCAATAAAAGTCATCATGGAAGTAATAAGCAGTTAAAATGTTCTTGTCATTAAGCACTTTTAAACACTCTCTACAGGATGGAAATCACAGAATCACAGAATCACAGAATCACAGAGTCACAGAACAGTAGGGGTTAGGAGGGACCTCTGGAGATTATCTAGTCCAATCCCCCTGCTAAAGCAGATTCACTTAAAGCAAGTTGCAGAAGATCACATCCAGGGAGGTTTTGAAAGAAATTCCACAGTCTCTCTGGACAGACTGCTCCAGTGGTCTGCCCCCCTCAAAGTAAAGAATTTTTAGCTCACATACTGTTCTCCAGTTTGTGCCCATTGCCCCTTGTCCTGTCGCTGGCCACCACTGAAAAGTTTGGCTTCATTCTCCTGATGCCTTTAGGTATTTATAAGGTATTTGAAAGGTATTTATACCCTTTGGGTATTTATAAGCATTGATGAGATACCCTCTCAATCTTCTCTTCTCCAGGCTAAAGAGATGCAGGTCTCTCAGCCTTTCCTCATAGAAGAGATGCTCCAGTCCCCTAGTTACCTTTGTAGCCTTCCACTGGACTCTTTCTAGTAGTTTCTCGTCTTTCTTGAACTGGAAAGCCTAGAACTGGACACAGTGCTCCAGATGCAGCCTCCCTAGGGAAGAATAGAGAGGGAGGACAACCTTCCTTGACCTGATCGTCACACTCTTCTTAACGCATCCCTTTTTTCACTTGCAACCCCAGGGCTTCATTGTCTTCCTTGATTCTGCCTGTGTTCTGGCTTGCGGTGTTATTCATACACAAGTGAAAGAGTAACAGTGGAGTCTGTGCACTTGACAAGCTGTGGCACCCGCTTGGAAATCTTGCACCTTCTTGAATCTTAGCATCCAAAATGCAGCTTATCTTTCACGTGTTCCTGTCAGATCACCAGATGAGTGCTTCAGTGCCCTTTAACTCAAAGTCACCCCCTACTAGCACTCATTGTTTATTTTTACAGTATCCTCTGTGTGGTGCTTGTACAATTTCTGCATGCAGACCTTGTTCATAGGTATCTACAGCTGCTAAATCTTCATTATCTGTTTCTGGTTGCAATGTTATAGGGCAGAGATAGAAAAGGAGTCCTGCTTTTATGGGTCACTAGGGTCCAAGGTGCCTCACTCTCACTGGTGTTTCACTGGCTACAGGAACATGGTAATGAAGCTACATATTTATCTCTGTCTCAACTCCTCTCATACTGTGCAACTTCATAGCTTTTTCTTGCTATCAGCCACCTGATGTAACAGATCATCAATCTGTGTGCACCTTATGCAAGTACTCACCTTTTCACTACAAGAACAGTCTGGGCACCCGCTGCAACCTACTGCCTGTACTGAAGACTCCTTCGCCTGTTCCACCTGAGCAGATATGTCAGACATCTCAGGGGCTTTCTTTGTAGAAGCACTGGTTTTAACTCCATAGCAAGTGCTCACCATTTTGTCAGAGACCTAGAACTCATATTTTTCTGAACTCTGTTTATTGAATTGTCATAAATGCTTTTAACATATAGAAGCAAGCCTCATATATGCTTCACAACTTTAAGTACTTCATTACAAAAGTACTTGCTAAATCTTTGTCAAAACCCCAGTATTTTAATGCTGAGAGTTAATGGATAAATGAATATTTCCAAAGTAATGGTTATGTTTTCTGTTTGGGTTTAATGATATAGTAATTCTCAGTGTTTATTCTCTATCATACCAGTTAGTGGGTAAAGACCTTACTCCCATCAAAATGAATAGTAAATCTTCCATCACTTAGTACTGAGCTACACATTATGTATATTTTATGAAAAAATAAACACTATGTCTAGTCTACAGCTTCTTAAACTAAAAACTGGAAAGGCTACCTTCAGCATGAATCTAATCTCTTGAGCACCACCTAATGACCAAATTGTAAAATCACAACGACCAAGAAGCAAGTTGGCACTTGTGTTAAAAAATGATGAACTTTTTAACTCAAGCTGGTCAGGAATTTCCATCAGAGGTTTTAATGGAAAGGAGTTTTTTGCTGAAATGGAAAACTCTATGAGTAGTACTCATTTTGACAAAATTATGGAGGAAGATCTCTATGAAAACAACAGCTGTAAATGCTAACACTTTGTTTTAATAGGTCTTGATTTTTTTTCACAACATAATGAAAGAAATACTTAGAAGATTAAAAAACCTTATTGTTTTTGGCTCTCTCCTGAAAGGGAAAAAAAAGATACATTTCCTCACTAAGCACTACTAAGCATCTTCATTTAACACTTCTAAATGTTCTCTTGAACAAGACTTGCAAATACAAAATCACAGTTACAGGTATATTACTGTCAGTATAGTATTTCACATTTATTGTCAGTCGAAGTATATTTAAAAAAAAAGTAAAATAAAATTACAAGTCTGTCCAAAAAAACCAAATAATTAAGCAACTGTGATGAGTAGTAGGAAATTAATATGAAGACTACTTATATCAGGCATGTATAAATACTTTATGTATCTGGAAAGTTCAGTTGTGAACAAAAGATTAAATTGAAATCAGAGAGAATAAGACAAAAAGTGATCAAAAAATTGGAAGGGAGAAATAGGAAAATAAGGAAGGGATTAAAAGACATAGATCAGAGAACAAAAAGAAGAAACATGGATAGAGCAGTAAAGTCATGTCACTGAAGGAGCATGGAGTGCTGGCATTGACACTGAAGGTTGGATAAAGGGCACATAATATATATTTATGAATTTTCAGGCTATAATGGAAAGCTCAATATGTACAAAGCATGAATAAGTCAAGTGGAGACGCAGATGGGGAACTCGACATGGCCTAAAAATAGAAAGTTAATCTTCCTTATAGCCTTAGAGGTATTCAGAAGAGGGGTTTAGTTTTTTGAAGCTAATCTTTTGGTGGTGCCTAACTGCACTTCAGATCACATTATGAAGCAGCCTCAGAATACACAAACTGCATGTCTTTTGGATGAACTACCTGAACATATGCTGTAGTGCTTTGAAGTTAACAGCACAGAAGCCTCTGAGAGGGAATGGCCTCAAGCTCTTCCAGGGGAGATTTAGGCTTGAGATTAGGAAAAAATTCTTCACGGAGAGGGTGGTTAGGCATTGGAACAGTCTGCCCAGGGAGGTGGTTGAGTCACCTTCCCTGGAGGTGTTTAAGGTGAGGGTGGATGAGGCACTTAGGGGCATGATTTAGGGATTGGTGGGAATGACTGGACTCGATGATCCAGTGGGTCTCTTCCAACCTGGTTATTCTGTGATTCTGTGATTCTGAGTATGATCCTACAAGAGCTAAATCAGCTTGGACTCTGCCTCAACAAAGGGGCATCAGAAAAGCCAGGTTTTTGAGCAATCACAGGCTCAGAAAGCCCTGTAGAAACAGCCATTTGCACTGCTGTTGTCACAAATCAGTGCTCCAGGCACTTCTGCACCCAGGTACTGGCTCTCACACCAAAGGTGAGAGCTAATTCCTGGAAAAATCCTCGCCCTGAAAACATCTGGAGTTTTGCCAGTCAGTATTGGTGGCAGCTCTCTAAAAAAAAGACACCTGTTACATCTTTACAAAAAACCTCAGCATTTAAACAGCAAACAGTTTCAGGGCAGCTCTAGATTTCAGCTTTCATTTGAGCCCAGCACAGGGCAGAGAAGACAGCATCTCCCTTGCAGCAGCCAGCTGGAGCAGCCTTTCTCTGGCCAGAAGCTCAGTCCTTATGAATTCAACCTTCACTCCAATCACTGGCAGCCATCAGCCCAGCATTCATGCCAATGCAAAAATCATTATTCAGTGAGAGTGGGATGAAACTATGTAAAATAAGGGCTTGATTTACAATGAACTTTCAACCCAGCTTCACCCACTGTCTGTGTGTGGCATGCAGGGCTTGCATAAGCAGGTGTGAGAGGGCCAGAAGTTCTTGCGTAGGTACGTCTGGGCAGCAGGAGAGGCTGGGCCCCAAAAAGCAGGTGCTAATTGATTGGGGTTAGAGCAGACACTCAGGGCAGAATGGCTCAGTGTTCTGCTATCCCACCTCCCGGCATATGGCAAGTGGGAGCGAGCGGCAGTGGCATTTATGCACTTCATAAAAACACCACTCCGTCCATCACGAGAGCCCTGAGATTGTAACCAGCCCGGACTGAGGGGCATTGACTGAGCTGCAGTGGGAAGTTTGCACAGCACCTGCCTGTGTTATATCTGGCATGCATTGCTGTGGGCAGGCCCCATCATTCATGGGCAAAAAAAATCCTAATAAAATGAAATTTTTATTAATATTTTTTATTAATCAAGGCAGCCTGATCTAGTGGGACGTGTCCCTGCCCATGGCAGGGGAGTGGAACTAGATGATCTTTAAGGTCCTTTCTGACCCAAACTATTCTATGATTCAATGAAATTCATATAGACTATTATATTTTTAAATATATATATAGCTTGTGCAAAAGGAGAGGCGAGTGTTTGTGCTCATCCCAAATCCTCTTTGATTCTATGTTTGATTTGACAGATTAATATCCAATTCTATGTTTGGGGATCCTCTATGATTCTACAATCCTGATCTCCCCCTTCTGCCTGCTCAGAAACACCTCCTGCCCCCCAGCAGAGCTGTGGGCTCTGCCCCGGAGGGGCATACAGGAGGGGGCAGGACAGGCTGCCAAACCCCCACATTGCTGGTCTCTTCCAGTGCCAGATTTTCTGTCAGAGCTGTGTCTTTTCTTTCCAATTCTTCCAGTGCCGTCAGTTTCCCAGCAATCTGTCTAAGCAAGGGCGTGGGATGATCTGCATAGGGGGAGAAGGTTTTCACTTGCTGATGGAAGTGATGTTGTAGAATCATAGAATCATAGAATAGTTCAGGTTGGAAGCGACCTTAAAGATCATCCAGCTCCAACCCCCTGCCATGGGCAGGGACAGCCCCCACTGGATCAGGCTGCCCAAGGCCCCATCCAACTGGGCCTTGAACACCTCCAGGGATGGGGCAGCCACAGCTTCCCTCGGCAACCTGTTCCAATGCCTTGCCATTCTCATCATGAAGAAATTCTTCTTTATGTCTAGTCTAAATCTGCCCATCTCCAGTTTATACCCATTGCCCCTAGTCCTGTCACTACAAGCCTTTGTAAATAGTCCCTCCCCAGCTTTCTTGTAGGACTCCTTCTGGTATTGGAAGGTCCCTATAAGGTTTCCTCCAGTTCAGAAGGGAGAGGTCCCACTGAGAGAGCTGATCCTCTTCATGAAACGTGGAATGGTTTGTGTTGGAAGGGACCTCAAAGATCATCTAGTTTCTACACTCCTGCCACAGGCAGGGACACCTTCTACAAGATCAGGTGGCTCAAAGTCCCACCAGCCTGGCCTTGACCACTTCCAGGGATGCCACATACACAACTTCTGTCTGGGCAATCTATTCCAGTATGTCACCACTATAATAGTAAAAAATTTCTTCCTTATATATAGTCTAAATCTACCCTCTTTCAGTTTAAAGAAACTTTGTCCTATGACTCTGTGCCCTTGTAAAATGTCCCTCCCCAGCTTTCTTGTAGGCTCCTTTTAGGTGCTGGAAGGTTGCTATGAGGTCTCTCTGGAGCCTTATCTTCTCTAGGCTGAACAAACTCCACTCTCAGCCTGTCTTCACAGGTGAGGTGCTCCAGCTTTATCTTCAAAGCTTTCTTGGCAGCGGGACACTTGGTTCCAAATATGACCAGTTCACTACCAGCCAAGATAATGGGGGTTTGGGATGACAGAAACAGACTTTGGATGATGCTACAGCCTCCATATTCCAGCTGACACCTTATGCTCCTGGACAGTTTTCACAGCTCCACTGTGCAAGAGCCAGCATGCCGCCACAGCTCCCATCACATGCCGCAGCGTCTAGGATCCCAACACCATATGTGCAAATGGACAAGCCCCACTGGGCTCATACTGTCTGGCACAGAGACAGCTCCAATGCCTTAACACTGGGCAAAAGTATTCATTTGCCATGGAGAAGTGAGTACATCTGAGGCTTTTCAGACTCCACTGTAGTTAATATTTGAAATGGGTTTCAAGCAGCTGAGGAGAAAATTCCACTGAAAAAACAGCACCTGACAGCTGATTTCCATTTGCATTATGTCTAGGCCTGCTTAGCCTTGGACGTGCTCTCCTAAGACATGAAAATAGAGGAACACTAAGTGAACAAGAAAAGGAGAAAGGTATTTATCAGAGATTGTGCAGTGGGAATAGAGATTTGGGTATCTTGGACAAATCTGTCACTTAACTCAGTATTTCTGTCCAGAAAAACACTGTAAAAAGTACATTACCAAACACACCAGGTCGGCCATTCTTTCAGCATCTCATCACAAGAAAAATCAAGTCCTTCAAACAACTTCTTGAAGAAGAAAATATTTTTTTTAAAAAAAACCCCTAGCTTTTGGCTGTGGTATTAACTTCTCTAAAGTCATTGCATGAAGCATATAATAAAGTACCACACAGATATTCTTTGATGAAACTCAAAGATTCGCAAGTTGTTACTTTGACAAGTGCAAAAAAGCTATGGGAGAACAGAAGTAAACTTCGCAGCATGATGATTATTTTCCATGGTGGACAAGAATTGTGCTCTTTAACATCCAAGGATTATTAGTAGGGCTTTTTTTCTCCACGTTTCTGTTTTGTTAGATAAAATGTCAGGGTAACAATACAAAAATGACTTAATAAGATTATCACATGCCCAGTGAGGTTCAGCAGCTTGTTTCCTTAACTGCTGATGTGATGCCCAGAAATGCTTCTAAAACTTGACACTGTTTAGCTTGACTTTTTTTCTCCTGTATCACAATAGGAATTGCACAGTAATTAAGTGAGACCATTGCACATGTCTGTAGCTAGAAGATGTGTGTCAAAGTCTGAACTGTCTGTTTTAAATCTGACATTAAAAAAAATTAGATTTAAAAACTAAAAAAAAATCCACAGAAGAATAAAGGGACCAAAGACAGCATTCAGCTCTTAAACAGCAGACTGGCACAAAAGGCCAGTGTGAAACCTAAGACTAATCTCCCAATGCAACATACACTATATTTTCAAAAGTCAAGTGCTCAGGTCTCTTCACTGCCATGTGTATTAGAGGGAGTATTTGTAATGCGTTGTAAAGCTAACAAGCTTGGTTAAGCAGAGGTGTGTGGTCTTTCAAAGTGTATTCCCAGGGTATAATCTCCTTCCTCAAGAAACTCATTTATCACTATGATGGTTTCAGCTCATTTGAAGCCAAGTTATTGTCACCCTTAAAATAATGTACCTTGACAGGAAAAATGAAATTCACATGAAGTTATACAGTCATCACACTCTGGAGTCAAAATAGAGACTACCCTATCAAAACATGAAGCAGATGAAAATTTTTCCATGTATATTTTGTAGGTGGCATTTACTTGTACCGCAGCCTTTTTTCCTTTTTTCTTTTTTTTTAAAAAATCAAAACCAAACAATGAAATGAAATGTAAGTATTTACATCATGTGCATATGAAGTAATTAATGGCCTGTGGTTCAATGTCTTTAAAGGGAGGTGTCTATGCTTCAAAGCTGCCTTGGTATGGTAGCCAGGGCTTTTAAAATGTTAAAATGTAAACTAGGCTGAGAAATATGCGCATATATTTAATAGGGAGTAACTGTTTAAATGATTGGTCACCCCCTAGTGCACGGTTATATTTCAGGTGTTTTGAGAGTGCTAAATCTTGCCCTGTCGTATTCCACAACTAATGTTTGCAGTCTGGAGTCTCTTAAATCTTTCTCTTCAGCCTTCCACCCTCAAAAATCATTGAGGACCCAGAAATAACTAGACAAAATGAACCTCTGAGTCAAAACAGTTCCAAGTTAAGCCAAAATCTCCCCAAGAAGCTCAGTCCTTGGATATGTATTTTGAAATCACTTTGACATACACAGTGTGCTCTGAAGAAGCTGAGCCAGAGCACTCTGTGCTACATGTTGTCACTGCAAGGCGGTGCTTTGCTCAAGTCACAGGCTTGAGCCACTTGAACTCTGATTTTTTGTCTTTTTTTTTTTTCTCTTTTGTCTTTTTGCTTTCATTCTTTGGCCCCAGGATTAGCAGATTTTACTCTGAAGATTTGTAGGATGGTTGACATTTTCCTAGCTGGCTGCAAATTCATATAATAATTGTTATTTACTGAACAAAAAATAAATTTCTGAGTATTATGTCTTTATACAACTATTTTCATGTTTACTGTTTCTCTAAACATTATTGAGGCTCATCTGACTTTTCTGTGGATATGGATTTTCTGTGGACATTCTCTGTGGGGCTGTACCTGTTGGGGTCAGCAGGTATTTCCTAAACTCTATATGATATCTGTGTTTGTCTTTCAACTTAAATCTGTATTTAGACTTCCAGTTAAGCAGTTTGAGTGTTATAACCTTGTAGATCTTAGTGAAGTCATAAGGAAAATCTGGCCATGTTTAGGGGGCTGGAACTGAAATTTGGAGAGGGTATGAAAGTCACAGGTGACATCAATTATGAGCACGTAAACAAACGTGCCCTCCTTGTCAGATTATTTGAATGTCTCTCTCGTTACCTTATTCTGTCTGTTTTATCAAATTGTCAAGCATATGGAAAAGCAAGTTGGTAACTTCTTTTCATTTGTATGCTAACACAATCAAAAGAAATAATTATACAAGGGATGCCAGGGGGGTGGTTGTTCAAGGGCTGTCTCAAAAGCCAGACTGTCCATCTTTGCTTAAGGTTCAGGATTAAATAAAATTATTTAAATCTTGTAAAGCTTATTAGTAAAAACACTGAGGCAAATCTAGTTTGTGAAAATATGCAGTTTTGACAGAAACAGTTTGTTTTACTTGGATTTTATTCTGAAGAAAACAACATTTCTGACAATTCCAAAACATGTCTTAAAGCTACATTACAATTTAATTCTTCGATTTTTATTCTGAAATAACTTTTTATTTACTTTTTCTTAGTTTACTTCAAACCCATGTAACATATGATCAAAATGCAGACCACGCAAACCATAAGAAAATTAAATATTTCCATGTTGTCAAATGAAGAACCATCAATTCAAAACAAGAAGACATCCTGAAAACCTGGCTTCTGGAAAATGTTAATGTTCCAGATTTTTTGCCAGTTTAACACAGCTAAATGTCAAATCCCTTTGCAAAACAAAATTCTGTTTTTTGCAACAAAATGAAGTAACTGGAGATTACAAAACCATGAGGCCCATTTAGAAGAGGAACAGCATTGCTCTCAATGCTGACCTTAATACTGATAAAGGAGTCTGTTTTCAAAACTGGGTACTACTCATATTTGAAAATCGATCCTAAGCTGAGTATTTGTATTTATCTTCTTCTTATATTCAAATTTTTCCTCCAGCAGATTCTCTGGCACCCGCTAAACTTCTGATGTCATGAAGGGAAACATCCAACAGAGGATTTTTAAGGTAGCTCATTTTCCATGTGATTGATTCTGATTTATTCTTTTCCATGTAACAAGAAGCATAATAATCAAGAGATATACAAACTATGATAATGATAAACTTCTGCTACAAATTTCCAGCTACTTCCCACATACATTTCTCTCAGAGTAAATACTGATGTCAACTTGGGAACAGTTCTGCTGTTTACTGAGGCAGATTCAAATTGCTCCTGAATTGTTAATCTATGCAAAATTGAATTACTAAAGAACTTGAAGCAGCTGTACTGAGAAACCTTGGTTATGTTTCTAAACCTCCAAATGCTAAAGAGGCTCTCATCAAACCTTGTGTTTCCCCAGTACCACACAAATTAAATCCTTTTTTTTCAGATGCCTTTGCTCTACCTATAGATCTCACCTGGAGCTACTTTCCTTTGCTAATCCAATTACTTAAGAGCAATAAATAACTTAAAGTACTAAGTAGAACCAAAAGTGATTTCATACATTATATTTGATAGCAAAAATAGTACCAGCAGGCATAGAAATAGTCAGGTATGGGATTAATGAAAACTCAAATAAGATTAAAATACTATTGATAAGACAGAGGTAACTTGTATAATAGTCACTGACACTGAATTTTAATGTTAAGCCTACTCTGTATGTCATGAAAGGATGAACAGATGAAACAGTGGGCATATAAGAAAACTATCAAACAAGAAGAGCTGCTTCTATTCTTAGGAAAGAGATGAATCAAACCTAGAATAAAAGTCAAGCATAGATAGAGGAGATTAACCAGGCTATTACATAAACAGAAAATAACAAGAGGAGTGTTGACAAAACCAGTAGAAAATATGTTCTGCAGTGACAGACTGCAAAACACTCATCAGGGAAAGGATTTAGTGATGACTGTGGACAGATGCTTGAAAACAGCAACCTGATGTCTGGTAGCAGTTAGGAAAGTAAACAAAACATGGGAAAGCATAAATAAAGGAATCTCAACAGATAACTATGTCCTGGTACAAAGGGCTGTTGTGACCACACCTGGAGCACTGCATGTTATTTTGTGCATTGTGTAACAGGAACTCAAGTGTAGCTACAAAGGCAGTGAATAAAAACATGAGCTTAGGAGCAGGCAGCTATAACTGGGAACATCGCTCTGATGTAGGAACACCAACAGTAAAGAAAAACTGCCTGGCAAAAAGCATTTAAGGAAAATATCAACTCAAATATCTTTAAATGGAGGGAAACTTGGGGGAACATAAGGCAATTCAGCAGAGTTGACACAGTGCTATATGGTGATAACATACTGACAAATCCTGCAACTACATTTCAACAGAGCTACAGCTATTGTTGTGGCTGAGGGCACAGCATAGTTTTGTGAGAGCACTGTGGCATTACCATATGACTCATGGAAATGGAAACGGAATTGTACATGATGCATATTGAACCATGGAACCACAGCATGTACCATTGCTCAGAGATGTAGTCCTCCACTGTCACTGAGTAGATCTACCTTGCTGAGACTGTTCAGTTGCATTGCGGGTAACTTTCTACTGTTTGAAGCCTTTACAAGCATCTCTAAAGGCTCATGTGCTCTCCCTTGCCCATGCCTTGGAAGTCACAGATTGGATATTTTAAGTTTATCCATGTAATATTGAAACAGGAAAAGCAATATTCCAGGAGGAAACTCTGCTTCCATTCTGTTACATGCTGGCCGTGTGTATATTAATGTCCAGGTTTAGATCAGGAGAATTTTTTTGGAGACAGTCATCTAATGGCACCGCTTAGCGCATGTGAGTCATGTTCTGGAGCAACCTCAGCATACACAAACTGAATTTCTATCAGATAAAATTAAACCTTAAGACCAATATTGAACCTCCAACTGCTCGCTGGCTTTTGTTGCAGGGATCAGAACCTTTACTGAAGCAGATGTAAACCCCTCAAAATGAATATGGATGTTAGGTCCTAAGCACTGATCACTTTGCCCACCAGATTTGTTCCTGCTGGGCTACAGTAGTTGCTGATGTAAGCATAGCCTATCTCTACTTCTTAACCATAGCTCCTCACTGCAGTTCCTGGTCACACTTCTGTATTTTGCCCAGCAGTTTTTATCTCCTCACTAACTGTGAGTAGACATCAAGATCAAGGTATGAATGGCATATCCATCCCACTGGAAGGGGAAGTCATAAAAGAATGATCATTATCTTCTGTGTTTTAAAACAATAATGAACACCAAGTAGGCACTGACAAAAAATATATGTCTGGTCAAAGGAAACTGATAAGCCACAGAGCTTCTTCCTCTCCCAAAATGTTATTACTGTGTAAATATGAACCATGTACATGGTTTGGCTATTAGCCAGTTCCACTTTGGTGTGAAAAGCAGCTTTCATGTTTGAAAAGCTACTTTTCTGAACCTCAAATAGCCATGGCCATGTGAGAGTCATCTATTTAAGAGCTGGCCCAAGTAAAACCAGACATAAAAGATGAACTAGCTGGTGGGGCTCTGTGTCACCCCTGAAGCTACTCTCATAACTTTTTAATAGTCCCTTATAAACTGGCTGGGGAACCATCCGACACAAGCACAATGGCTTAGCTGGCAGCTACTGACTGCCTACAAAATATGATTACTCAAAGTTATATTTTATTGTGACCCATTTCCAAAACTTCTTGTGCCTAATTGTTTATTTTCAGTGGACTTTTGGAGAGGTCTTGTCCATTAGTCAGAACAGCGAAATGCCCCAGAGTGGACTGTGTTCCTCCAAAGGAGTTGTGAGAACAGGTTATTCAAGAACTCATTTGCTGGTTATAAATACTCTGAAGTGCAGAGCGGGAGTTTTGACAGTGGAGAGCACATTAGGAGCTGATGGTGCAGCTGTGTGGATATATTTCCCTTGACTTGTGTGGCATGGGGCTTAGAAAGTATAAAGGGTAGGAAGTGAGGTGGAACTGGAATTTAGAATGATCAGGGTCTCTCTGCACTGACAGCATGGTAAAGAAACAGCTGAGTACATAAAACTTCATAAAGAAAACCAAAACAATGATATTCCCTATTGTGACTGTTTAGTCTTTCTGTAGAGACTCATGAGGTCTGGGCTATTATCTATTTTTAATATCACTTGACCTGAAAATTTATGCTACCATCTGGAGAATGTGAGGATTCCTGTGTTACAGACTTAATACTGTCAGGGAAAGAAAGAGGAGGGAGCAGCAAGGGAGGTACATTACAAAAATATTTAAACTTTATTCAGCAAATGCAGCTTGTTTCTTTTGATTTTTTTCCTAGAGTACTTAAACAAAATATATATCTTAAATTGCAAAATGTAAAAATATGGATTAAGATGTGGATTCATGTATATTGTCTCAGATAATATTTGCTTTACATACCTTTCTATTTCAAGACTCTTAGTACCTTAGGAACCTAAAGCAATAATGAGAGTTCTGCTGCTAATTTGCCTTTTTTTTTGTGTGTAATAAATTTGAAATACCAAATACAAAAAGAAAAACAAAAAGCTATTTTAAACCTTTGTAATATTATTCTTATTATTATATTTATAAGGCTCCAAATAGGGAGGTTTTTAAATCATTTTATCTAAGCATCAAAATAAATTCACTCACATATGGTTTTTTCATCCTTAATATTAAATTCCTCATGCTTCAAAACATTTCTGGAAACATGACAGCTAAAAATCCTGTTGGAACTGCAATTGCTACAATACTAACAAAAAACTATGTTATTAGACTCACAATAAAGTCATAAAAACTGTAACACAGAGAAGCAAAGCCTCACACCTCAGCACTCTCAGGGCGGGAGGGGAAAATGCTGTATCTTGCCTCTGTCAATACAAGCAGTTATTATTACAAAAAAAAAGTGGAATATTTTGATTTAAGTGAAAGGAGAGTTATGTTTCATCTAAGTAACTATGTTTTTTGAAAGGTAGATAGAATATCCCTCTGATAGCATATTTTCTTTCTCTAATAGCATGTTTTCTTTCAGACAGTGTTTTTTCCAGACACTGTTTATTCTTTGAAGATGATAACATCTTGTGTGAAGTATGATCTTGTGCTGAGCATATGTCTCTTCTATAATCTCCTCTGTTTGGACTTTCTTTCTGTGTTAAAGGTAAGGTCAGGCAGAGACCTGGAACCAGCTCCAAATTAGCAAGAGTTTTGACTGTTGTGAATTTTCCTAATATTGTTAAAATTAGAACTTGGAAAAAAGGAGAACATGCATAAGATTTCTGGGGAAGTTTATACATATGCATGTAAGTGGGAAATATATTCTGTCCACAGCTTTTGTCTCGTTGCACATGATTGATGGAAATCAATCCCTCATGTTGCCCAGGCTTGGTTAAAGGGTGCTTGCTTTCTAAAACTCCAAAAAGAGTTTTCGGTATCACTGTAAGGGACACTGCTGGTCCCAGAGTCACTTGCAGTGGTCACTGACCTATCAAGCAGCATTTTGATCTCAATACTCAGGGTGCCAAGGGAGCTATTATTATCCAGTGTGGTGGGTGGCATGAGTGGTCCACGCTCACGTTGCTTAGTGCATGATCCCTCCATTTCTCACTGGCTAAGTCCTTGATACATATTACTTGGCCCTTGGATCCCTCTGGGCTCATGTGGCCCTACATGGGGGAGGAGATCCCATTTCAGTGCATCTGAAATAACATGAGGTTCAAGCTGCAGCCCATCACCATGGTGCTCGTATGACATAAAACTGAAGGTACGTACCATATGTCCTGAAGTATGAGGCTGTTTAGGGAACACAGACTGCTGGCATAGCATTGAAAAATGTGTGAGAGGGAGGAAATTAATCCTGATGTAGTCTTGTCCATGCTGCTGACTGCGATAGATTCTTAAGATGAACTGTCTCCTAAATCATGCTGACGATTTACCTCAGAGATGGCTTACTGGAGCACCCCAAGAAATGAGTGCCTGTAAAAAAAGTAAATCTAACTAGGCTACAATAACATCAATCCTAAAGTAATACATTGCAGAACAGTAATTAGAATTTTATATTTGTCTGTTTGATATTAATGAAAGACTGAGATGAGCTTCCAGCTAAGGAAGAGTGTGTGACTTTGAAAATGTGCATTTTCGTATTTTGGCTTTCATGATGCGTGAAACTTAAGAAAGGAGTGTACACAAGCTCATGTCCAGAATCAGGTCAAAAACAAAATTAATTCAGCCTTTCTTGGTGGAAGTTAGAAGGGCTGCTTGAAGTTTATAGCTAGGAGTCAGAGAAGCTCATTTGATTTTCTACAGTAGGTGATAATCAGCTTGATTTTTAGAGTTTGTGATAGCACCCTGTAAAGCTTACTAAAGTGACTGGAAAAGATGTATTTCAGTGCTTCTGAAGTCAGGAAATATATTGAAAATTCCATCATTTGGACCAAATAATTGGAAGCCCAAGTCAGATTTCATTCTTCAAGATCAAACCCTAAACCATTCATGAAATTTTCCTATTAAAAGCAGGAACCGTACAGCTTTGAAAAACTGATCCAAGATATCACCAACCATGAAAATCTCAACTGAAGTTCATTTCATCACCCACAATTTAGTTTTCTCCACAACTATCTACCAACAGGCAAGTTTAAAAGCTCCATTTCCTTTCTTTGTGGGTTTTAATTTGACATAATGTAATCAGTAGCTACTCTGTTGTTAATGGAGCCCCACAGGGTAAGAAACCCATTTTGAAACCCAAAGTGATCTTTTCCTTGGATCTCTTACTCAGGTTCCTCCCAGCTGTGGCTACTTCCTGCTCTGCTACTCCTGTTAAAATTCACCCTTTCTTTCTTCACAGCAGCTAGTAGGATTTAGGGATATTTTCTCACTTTGTCCAGTTCCTTAACCCTGGCTAAGTGCTGTAATTGAACAAGAGGCCATACATTATGAAACTCTCCACTGACACAATATAACCATGCAAGTTAAACAGCTGATCCTCCTTATCTAAATAAATTTGCTATCTGAGAGAAAAAGATCTTACTTGTTTGCAGACATAGAGTGCTCTGAAATACTGACAAGTGTGGTATTGAAACAATCCTGATGCCTGAATAATAATAATAAGGCTTTTAATCTTAAAACCTGAGAGTTAAAGCTATTTTGTTCAGACTGTTCATCCAGCTGTAAACACTGTAAACAATGCAACTGTCACCTTCCTGCTAGTCCTAAGGTCAAGGCTTTATACAGCATAATTTTTAATACCATGGGTTTGATTGCATGTCTGACACATAACCTGTTGTGTTCTGGAAAATTGTAGCTAAATATCCCCAGATGATTCAAAGAGCAAAACAGAAAAAGTTCTTGCTGTTCTTTAAAAAACAAAAGTTTTTTTTACAGCAGAATTTAACTCTCCTGTTTACCATTTTCCCTACATCTTATGTTTTCTGTAGCAAAGTATTAACACAGGACAGTTCTAATTTGTTATTATATAACATATTGGAATATAGACAGTTGAGCTGCAATATACACAACTGCATATCAAGTTTGCATGCTTATTTGCTGAGTCTCTTTTTTTATACTCTTACAAGATATTGCAGCAGAAGAGTTACCAGTCAGGCACATGTGCAACCAGGCCCCCCTGTTGCCGATGCCAACGTCTCTGCCAGAGTATGCCAGAGGCATTACTTATTTCCATTCATAAAAAGTGAGAAAAAAAGAATAACTGCATCATCTATAGATCATGCATATCATAGTATGCTCAGAATATGAAAGCACATTCCCTAGAGTTCTTATTGTGAGTTATTAATGTGATTAATGTGTTCCTGTATCTGCTATTTGTTTAACTGAGCATTGCCTTTGCATTTTGCACTGGCTGCTCACTTCATACATAGATGTTCATTGTTCTGACTCCAGGCTTTGTTCCCTTCTTTCACACATTGAGAAAGTTTTCCACAAACTGAGTGTTTATGTGTTGAGTGCAGTACTCCATGGACTTTAGAGTCTAATGGAGTGTGAGAAGGGGCCTGTGGTTTTTCATCTTGTTTTCAGCTGTACAAACATCATGTACTTTTCCCTTCCTTTTAAAGGCCAGTCTACAGCCTGCTTAAACACCAGCACACAGCAATGTAGTTGCTGAGGCTTTACAAGTCAAACTGGGAGGACCTGATGCCATTCACCTTAACACCAAACATATTGACAGTGTTTATTTTCTCTGCCCCAGCCTCAGCTCTCAAATAAACATATCAGTGGCTGATTTTCACTGCTCCAAAGAAGAAAAGCCTAAAAGAGTATCTATCTCGTTGTCAATAACAAGTATAAGCTCTCTCAGACTAAAAGAGCTGGGGGTAGGGAGATAAAGAAGGGTATAAACAAAGGAAAAGGTGAAGTTCTCTTTTGTAAGCCTTCTTAAAAACTGGTATTTATTTCAAGACACTTTTTGATACAAGCAAGATCTTTCGTTTTGCTTTTATACTTTTTGAAGTCTCAAAGGGACCTGAACTAGGTTGTTGGATACTTTGTATATTTTTTAGCGTGTGCACCTTGCCTCTGGGAAAAGCCATTCATTAAATTGCTGTTCTTGGGTTGATGACATACAGATTTACTTTTCTCTTCATCAAGAAAATCCTGTAGCTGTCTAGAAAAAGAAACAGCATCTCCTAGATGTGTTTGAGCCTTTAATTTAACAGGGGCAAATGACTACTAAAGTCAGCACAGATGCACTAATGTAAAACCTCAAGCTAGAAAAAGGAAAATCCAATCACAAGTCAATACTCTTGGCACAAATACATGGCCAAAATTCATTTGTCAGTGCTTTACAACATGAACAGCAGGCAATTTAAACCCTTTTTAAATAGAAATTTACATAGGTGTTCACAGAGAGCCTAGTGAGTTCGAAAGTCCACTTTGTTAATTCCTGAAGAATGAGCATCCTTTCTAGTGAATACTAATTTTAATACTTGTACACATTACTTTATATCTCCAGATTACAGAAGACACTTGACTGATTGTGGCATAGTTACAAAATACACCTATAGTTTGCAAATAACAAAACAAAAAAAGAAGTGTCTGAAGTTTGCTTTTTAATCATACTGTCTATATTCCTGGTTCTTATTTACGTATTTTCTTGGGACTATGCTGTGGAAGCTGTTCAGAGCACCGAGTGACTGTCACCACCAACTGTCTCTACAAATATTTTCCCAGATCTTACTAGACGTGCTACAGTTCTGTAAGCCCTGTTGAAACTAATTTATTCTAAAAGGATTTAATTTACTTGAAAACTCAGACCTCAGTGTTATTACTACGGGGTTGTATTAGCTAGAGAAATCCTGTTGAAGCAGCAGGATCCAACCACGCAAGACGTACAGTAAGACGATCATTGGGCTAAGGATCTGGGAAATGGTGCTGCCAGCCACAGAGACAGATTTCATAGCAATACGCCACCTTATAAAGCCAGAGTTAAAGTAACTCAGAGCTCCTGGTTCTACAGTCCAGAAATTTTAAAAGTATCTGCAGCAAGGAGCAAAACAACCCTCTAACACTCAGGTCAAATCACTTCCCTGAGTCATGTCAGATGCATTTAGAATACATGCAGATGCAGTACTGAACAGGTTTTTTTAATCCTTGTTTGTAGTGGTTTGTGTAGCAGATTCCTGAACTCACTCTTCATGAAAAGCATGCTTTTAGGACTGGGTTTGTGGCCTGTACTTCTCAGACACGTCAGGTAGCCTGCTCTTCCTATACAGGGAGCATGACCTGAGAATAGATGACCAGAAGATGGGGGAAAATAAATGAAAATGTGAAAATCGTATGTGATTTTAGCTCAGGTTAACTGGACATATTCACAGCTAAGGTCAATAATTTTGGAATGAAGTGCCAAAGTGGAGGATGCTGTTTGTTTAGCATATCAAGCAATTGATGGCACATGGCAGGTTTGTGAGGGATATAAAGCCAAGCAAGGATGGCTAAACTAGGAGACTTATAAAGTCTTTTAAAAGTAGTCACAAGGTATCACATTCTTCTTCAGGCATTTATTTTAAAAAAGTACATAAAAACATAAACATGTACATTATAATTTATTCCCATTTCTATTCCTTTTCCCATAATCTCAGTTTCTATTTCAATGCCTTTCCCTTTCTTTTTTAATTTTTAAAAATAAGAAAGCTAATAATAATTGTATACAGACCAAAATCTTTCAAGCCTTCTGAGTATTGGCATGTTTGTAATTAAGGTTTCAGCTCTCCTGCTGTCACTTTTATTAAATTCAATTAATATCTGTCAAATCTTGGCAGTCTATAAGAATCCCCAGTGGAGGCAATTGAAGCTGCTTTCTCCCATCATCATTAATTGCATACCATTAATTTGATAATGCACCACATGCATCTGATAGTTCTAGAGCTGGCACTTGCAATCCAGGGCTGCTGTAACTGGAAATTCATCTAGACCCCAGGTGCATACATACAGCCCCACTGAGCTATAGCCTAATTTGAGGATTTACTCTCTTACCAGGTACCTGTTTTTTCTGTGTCTGAACTCAGGTATGTTTTGAGGATTAGCACTAAATTTGGCTGGAATTTCAATTTATACTTGAATATTTTGGAGAATTTGAAGTCAGATTTCCAAAATGGCAGTTGTACTAAAAGTGGTGCAGCTGCGAAACTAATACATCTTAAAACAGTATTGGAAACATAAGCTTTTCACATATAAGTAAAGCGAGTTTTCCTAAAGCTCAGCTTGTTACTGCTGCACAGCTGATCAAAGATGTAGCTTCTAGAACACCCAACATTGCCATCAGTACTGTGAAAAATCATGAAATAGCTGTAAAGCTATACTGTTTCAACCTTTTATAGATTTGTTCATCCCTCATGTTCAAAGCTGAGTTGCTAAATATAATTCCTGTGTGTAGCAAAAATAGTTTAGTACTATTAGCCGTACCACAAGGACTTCTTATTTTCAAAAGGCACATACTCTGCCCTCTTCCCTGTTAATCCCCATGGTGTGAGAAGCTTTAATCTCACAAACTAGAACAGCTCTCAGCAAGACAAGTTAGAGGGGATGGATGAACATCTTCCTCTGCTGCTGCTGGTGTAGAGGTGACCTTCAGTATGATAAGAGATGAGCTTATAATGAAAATATGTAATCCAAAAAGGAAGATGGCATGCTAAATTACTGCTTACTGAAACTAAGGAGAAGGCAGAGATATTTGGTTTTCATACGCTCTTTGAATTCTTAAGTATAGTGTCCTTCAGAAAAAAATTTACTATATCTTCACTTACATAACTGGGAGTAAGGAGAAGACGAAGTATTTCCAAGCATTTCTTGCTCTGGTGCCTGCAAGACCTGACAGCAGTTCTTTTAGCTCAGGCTTTACCTCAGCCCAAAAACATTAAAAAGCTGAGCCTGGGCCAAAGTGTAAAGGGCCACTATACTCATTATAGGCAGAAATCAGACATTATTACACTTCTTCTTCCCAGGAAGTAAATAATAATTCCCATTAACAAATTAGAGGTGTGCCAGATGTAAAATATCCCTGAAGCACTTCTCTCCCTGCTTTAAAATTTCTATGTCCTAACAAAACCAATGGCAAGAACTTGACATCTAGATAATTAATATTTTTAGAAGGAGAGTGTGGCACTGGCAGGCCTATGTGTTTTAAAGTTAATTTGGGATTTTTGGCGTCCTTTTGATTCTTGAAAAGCTCCACTCACCAGCAACTTCCCACTGTTTTCCCCAAGGCCACTCAGAAAACAACTTTACTGGTTTTCTTCCCACTAGTTCTACAGTTTCTCATGGTGGACATAATTAATTTTCAACTCCTCTGATGCCAATGAGAATTGGTCTTTAGCTGAGAGATTTTTTAACTTGATCTCAAATGAAGGGACTGATCCTACCCAAGGCAATATAACTTCTCATAAGTAATTCTCCTTTGCTTGAAAATCTTGCCATGAGGAACCAATTTCCACTGACAGGCATATATTTCTGAAGAAATGGCTCGAGCCTTTAGTCTGGAGTGAGCGGGGGCTGAGTGAGGAGGCCTGTGAGCTAAGAGTTGCTCTGTGTCACCACCGCCCTTCCTGGGGACTTCTACAGCAGGCCTCGTGCCTCTTCCATGGGAGCAATGAAATTCCACAACTTCCACAACCCAAGGACTCGTGTAACCACAAGACTGAGGCACAGCTGGCCTTCCTGAGCATATATGCAGCACTCTGCTAGTATAAGACCCAAAGGACATTTAGCAGTTTTCACCCTTCTTGTGTTGCACTCAACTGCCTTTTTTTGACCTTTCACTGATGGCTCCCTGTCTGTGGCTGGAGCTGGATTCTGCCATACAGCAAAGGACCATTGTGAAGCCTTCCATCCTTGCCCTGTAGATGTCCTCTATCTCATCAGAAACATGTCCATACTCCTTCCCACACTGGAACACAGGAACCTGCAACAGCACATTACAGAAATTCAGCCAACATTGCTAATGGTGTTAAGGATTAGCCTGAGTTTTTATTACAGCTACCTGATTTTAAATGATTCACTAAGAAAAAAAAAAGAAGAAAAATTAAAGCCTTTTGGTGTAAGATTTCACATTTAGGGACTCAAACAGAAGAAATTTGTTTTTAATTGGTGTAACACCATAATTAGGAACAGTTTTACCGTAGGTGAAAAAAATACAGCTTATTGTTTTCATGTGTTTGTTTTCTGCTCCTGCATTTAATAGACACATTTGTTTAATAAGGGACAAGACTACAATATGTTTTTAAATTGATAATGTATGCTGGAGATGTAAAACCAGCTATTGTCCACATGTAACCACTACTCTTTTGCCAAAGTGTATAACATTCATTTACTGTTAAGACTACATGTAAAACTTCCTAATGGACATGCTTCCAGATTCTTATCTACGCAGTTTCTGGGCAAGCGCCTTTTTTTTCTATCTTGGCTTTAAATATAATAGATCTTATTTCTTACACATTGAAAAGACATTGAATTAATTTCTCAGGTAGTAGACTCCCCTAAGATGAGTATTGTTTTTAAAAGATGTAGTCTGGGACATTATTATGGACAAAGTGTTATACTGCAGAACAATTACACCATATAATTATTATATTTTGCATTTCATGTGGGACTAGTGGAAATAGCGATAAGTGAACTACATCATGTAACAACAATAAATGAGGTTGTAATAGACATATCCCATGTTTAAACATATATGAACAACATACTTTCTCTTATAAAGAGCCCCAAAGACTGAGCTGGAACTTCAAAAAATACCTTAATGTATAATATCTCTCCATCTCTGATTCCCACAGTCCTAGAGGTGTATTTTTAAGATGTGAACTGCCTAACTTTTCCCTTTTGCTGTTCTGTTCAACGGAGGGTCAAACATATCATTAGCACTAAAATGAATAGTTGTAATAATAATTGACAGTGGTGAAAACACTATTCGGTGTGATAAACAGATGTACTTTCATCTCTTGTCATGCAGGGGATATTCTATTGCTGGTCTGTAACTCATGACATCAAAGGAAGCCTAAGTCTAAGAAAGTTGCTTCATATTTCTAGATTACAATCCACTTTGCTCCTTTGTGATTTGCAGAGAGCTCCCAAGAGAAGTTTGTAGGAAAACATAACTATTTTTTAAACCTTTTTGTTGGAATATTTCACCTATTTCATTTACATAGTCCCCATTCATTTCTCATCATCTGGATGTAGGAGTTTCACTGTTCATCCATAATTTAAATCTTCTTCATTATTCTCAGGCAAGTAGATTTCAAGAGAACACTTTAAATCAGGAATTATTATACAAGAGTTGATACTTGCCTGATAGTTTCCATTGTCAGATACTTGTCAGTGTTTCTCAAGAGCTCTCACCAGCTTTTCTTCTTGATATTTGTCACTGATTAAATTTAGATTGAAGATGTATTCTCTTCACCAGAGAAAGTTCAGCCTAGTCCTGCCTGCAGAGAAAGATTATTTCAAAAAAAATTACCATTTTCCTGTTTTTATTTGGAATCTTCATGGAGAAAAAAAAAGCACACCTGCACCATTTTCAGCTACTTGCAAGCTGTACACACCCCCAGCAGATTATTTCCACTCTAAGAATAATGACCATCTGTTGACAGCTAATGAAGTGGTGTGCTTTGTAGTGTAAATGGCAGAAATCTGTGTAGCACTTCAAGGTCATGTTATAGCTGCAGCTCTGTTTTCTTCTTTTTAAAAAAATAATGTCTCAAAACCACCACAAATCTAGGAAATTAAAGAAAAAAAAACACCAAAAAAATACCTATCAAGCAGAAACTTATGTTAAAAGAGTTATATTTTAGCTGGAATAATCAAGTACTTGAAAGCCAGGAAATGGCAGATTATAGTTGTCCTATGGTATACCAATACATGATCACAGACTGCTTCTTCATGGCCTCCCTCCACATTCACTAGAAGAGACTGACACACAAAGCCAAAGTTTCTTGCATAATTATATTGATGAGCTTGATTTTACAAGCCAAAAACATCCATATCTCAATGTTTCTTTGTTATGTGGATAATGTACATAAGGTAAATTCTGAACTAATTTTTCAAGAACACGTGGCTGGTGACTTGTACTTCAGGACAGAATCTGAGATGAATGTTTTAAAAGTGCAGGTTAGATGCCAAGGTATTGTCCCACTCAGGATCTGTGTCTGACCACCCTGTGACAACAGAGGAATGGGAATGGTGTTTCAGATGAGCATCCAGGAAGCAGGGTCAAAAGAGATGAATAAAAATAAGGCTGCATGTGTGTTGCAGATGTTAGGGGAGTCCTGGGTTCCTGATCCCTTAGTTTGTTTGCTTTTAAAATATCTAGGACTTTTGTAATCTGTGATTTTTCAGATCTGCGTACCCATGACTTTGCAGGATGTGGAAGGATGTGAGCGAGATGATGGTGGTGGAGATGTGTTATGGTTGCACCAGTTTCACCAAAACCAGTGAAATCCTAAGCCTGCATTTTGCTTTAACAAAGAAAGCCCACTGAGTATAAGGATAAAACAGCTTTAAAAGGGAGGGAGATTTCTTGTTCCCTCTGTAACTTCTTTACGAAAACATTGGAAAGCCTTACCCCTTAGCAGCTGAATTGAAGCAGTAGAAATCTGCAGGCAGAGATATGTGTTTTAACCGTAGTTGCTGTAAATTCAGACATTCTGAGAGAGTTTTTGCTCATATCAGTTGAAAAGAAATTAAAAGCGGACATTAAAAATTGGAGTTCTCATCCAGAAAAAATGTGCTTTTGGGTAAGGGCATGAACACAGCCATTTCAAACCACACTTTTTATTATGGTACTCCTAATCATGGCTAGCAGTAGAGAAATGAGGAGAGAGTGTAAGAAATATTATTATAAATATAAAGTATTCCTTCCCACCTTTGTCACTCAAATTTAGCATATTGATAAGTAATACATATCCAGATCCTTGTGTTTAACAGTCTAAAGTAATATATTGCTGAACAAGCCAAAGTGAAAAGCCACTTTATAAGACTTTCTCTATGTACAATCATTCCAAATTCTGAAATCCTGGTAGAGTATAATATTTACCTTGAAATATTATTCTATAATTTTATACAAGCATCTGTAAGAAGTTTTCCTTATGGCAAACTTAAGTTTGTTAGCATCATTAATTTATATTTCTTAGTGATGTCATGTAGAGTGCATATATTTGGTGATGAGTGGTGGAATGGCATCTCCTTTTAAGTTTTCCTTAAACTTCAGCTGATTGAGAACAGCAGAGCACTGAGTTTGTGAGAAATTATTTCTCAGAACAAGTCTGGATTTACTTTATTTATATATTTCCCATTATTCTCAAGGTAAGTAACAATATTCTTATTCAATTTAATCTCTCAGAAGTATCCACCACTAAGAGATTTCAGACTAAAAGACCAGATATGGTCAGGAAACCTAGAAAAGCTGCCCCTGAAAGTGGTGCACACAGGTCATGTTTTTAACTTCTGCAGATTCATTCACCACATATTCTGTACTCCAGATGAATGTTTCTATGAGCTGCCTATCATTCCCTTTGTTAATGTGTTTTGTAAATATTAAATTTAGCCTGTAAACTTATAAAAAAAAGCCTACATGTTTCTCCCACCTGGCCCACAAACACTCACCTCTTTCATTACAATCAGAAAGTAATAGGGTCCAGAAGTCTTCAACATGAGATGTCTTGAAGGTCAGCTAACTGCTCAGACTTCTATCAAATGCCTTTTAGATGATATACATCAGTACTTCTGATAACATTTGTGCAAGTCACACATACCCACATCACTACATCAGCATTTATCACCTTCTGTGTATATGCAGCAAACCAGTATAAACTTTAAAGTATAATCATTATAAATGCAAATACAGTGGTTTCGCTCTCCAATATGCAGTTACTGGCCAGAACTGAAAATTTTCTGCAGTTGCGTCTTCCCAAGGACTAAGAGAATTGAGACACAAATCTAATGTCTTGTCAGATTTGACGCCTGAAATACATATTAGGTGAGTCAAAGGAAAGAACAAATCCCCCTAAAAAGAATAAGGTAATGACAAGGAACTACAGTCTCAGCAATGATTACTAATAAACACACATACTTTCTGTCTTATTTAAAACACTGCAAGGCAAATACAGGGCCCATGTTAACTCCATATGTAAAGCTGTCTTGGGAGTCATGCTTAGTAGTGCTGGCTTTGATATCATTAGTTTTGCAGTGCTATTACAGGACAGTCATTCTTGCTTCACACTGACATTACCTGAGATCGAGAACTTCTTAAAAAGGATTATCTTCTTCAATGTGCGAACTCACCCTTCCTTGCATGTGTCCATGGTTGATTGGCCAGTAAAAGACAAAATAAGTCATTATAAATTCCCTGTTGAAGGGCTGCTGGTGAGAAAAATCTCATTGACCAGAAGATACGTAAAATCCTTCCCTTTTGAATCCAATGTTGTGGCTGAGCCTATTGCTGCCTTAGCTTGTCTCCTTCTGCTCAAAAAATAAAAGCATCTGCAGTAAGTTTGACTGATACTTTGCTCATCTAGCAGTGTTTCATGAATCCATTTGACATGGTGAGTGTGTTTGTTGGGCTCAATTTGCCTGAGCAGAGGCCTCAGAAGGCAATATCAGCCTGGGACTAAAACGCTGGTAAATATTTAAATGTGTTTAAATCCTTTTCCATTCAGCAGAATATTGAGCCCATTTCTAATCTGCTGAATAGGGACACGTTATTTAAATTAGGATAATTTTAATTTTGGAACTGTATGTTTAAAAAGCGAAAATTAAAGAAGTGGGGAAAGCAAACAAGTTTTGTCTACTTTGCTTGCTAACTTGAATCAAATAGTTAGGCATCACTCATTCCAGAAAGATCTCCCTCAGATCATTGCACAAGAAATCTACTAATCTGAGTGATGGCTGAGTTTTCGTCACTCATCAAAGAGAAATCTTAGTAAAGATAAGAAGAAAACACTTCTGAGCTGGTACTTCTTATTGATTCAAAGCAACATTCCTCAAGAAAAGTTTTGGAGATTTAGTTAGCTTGTCCAGCTGATGGACAAAAGTGTTGCACAGCAGCAGTTTCTATATATTTCCTTCTTTTGATTTATAATATAATATAAATTGCATAAATTATGCTTTACTAGATATCAAAGATCCTGTCACAGACAGCCCTTAGCTGAGGAAAACTGGCATCCGCTTGTCCAACTCCACAAGTAAGAGAAAGTATAAATAAAGCATAAATGATTAATTTAACTTTCCCTCCCTACCTCCCATTAACAGCTCAAGGACCCACAGCATACTGTGCTCTTGTGATGTACCAGTGCGGTAGAGCCTTCAAGACTGTGGCTAACCCCTTTCCAAGTACAAACACCTGTAAAAACAAAATTAGCCCTGCCAATATGTCTAAGAAGAAATGCTTTCCAGTAGGTTATAGATATAATATTCACCCCATTCAGGGGAATCCAAACAAAACACAAATGTCTTATTGGGGCAAGAGGATATTAAGAATAATAGACAGATTATACGATGGTTTATTGAAGGCGAAGGAAGAGACATTAGTCATAGTTTTGCTATAAAATGAGACTTAATCAAAGAGGAATGGGTTAGAGGTCATGTGTTCTATTTGTGCTATTATTATTTTTAAATCATTGAGACTTCCATGAGTGGCAAAAGAAATGATCCTGAACAGTGCAAAACAAGCCAGACCTCACTGGAGCACTTCAAGATGAGCCAAGAGAATCTACCGCACGAGCCCTATGGGCTGTATGCTAATCTTTTTTAATGCCTTTTTAACAAGGGATGATTGGGATCTGGGATCATCTTTGCAGGAGAAGTTTGTCTTAACAAAGCACTGGGCTGGCTGGGGTACACTTAGGAATGTGTACAACCTGAGCAGAAAGCAACTTCTCGTGGAAACAACATTGTTCTTATATGCTGCTTCTTTTCCTTCCACTATCCATTTTTTAATTAAATAGGAGCACTCTTGTACATATGTTCAATTTTTCTTCTAAGTTCTTATGCATGTTAATTTCTGGATACCTAGGTTGATTCTGAAGAACCAGGGAGACCATTCTATGACACTGAACATTATTTACTGTAGTAACTCTGCAATTATATGGACAATAAATTTTTAGAAGTGTAACCACAACTGCACTTATATATTTTGTATGCAGAACAACTAGCTTGCATGCTTAGGCCTTACCAATATAGTTCAGGATGAAATCTTTAATATCTGAAAAATTACAATGTGTTTGTCTATAGGTGAAATGTTTATTCCTTCAATTAAAGTATTAGAATTCTATTTTTCATCTAAGCCCATATATAAATTTACACCAGAAAATTGACATTTTTGAGCATTCAGTTGAATATAGGATATAAAACTATTGAAAATGGAGTACCTTTGTAAAATGGTACTAATAATAATCTAGAAGAAAAAAATTCCTTTGGCAATGATTTAAATGATTTAAATGATTTAAATGATTTAAATGATTTAAATGATTTAAAAATAAAAATTATACAAAGATCTTCAAATACTTGGTTGACATCACCTTTCATGTTAAAACTAACTTTAAAGAGGAGACACCTCTCATCATAAGAAGAAATATAAAATGAAGAAAATCTTCAAACAATTTTACCTTAACTCCTTGCCCATGTATTGTTTTCCCATTAACTTTTTAAAAACATGCACAGTTTGCAATGTTATGTCTTATTTCACTCACGCAATTTCCACAGCTAAGTACACCTAGAAGCAAGGGTGCTTTTTCCTCTGTGTAGTCTATATTTTTCCTTTGCTATTTTTATACTGTTACTCCAAACTACTTTTCAATACAACATACTTTGGTCATTTTCATCTATCCAGATTCTTTCTGCTGCACCCAGTTTATTTATTGGCTTATTATTGTACCATGAAAAATAAGGATAACAAGTTTATCTGCATTAGTTAGTTAATTTTTCATTCATTGTCTTTGCTGCTTTGATTTTCTTCATATTCTAGATCAAGATTGTTTAAACTGCCTAATCTTATATGTTATAGACTAAAGACACCACACATCTGAGTGCCACAAGGCACAAATCACCTACAAAGCTGAGGGACAAAGGAGCTCCTGGACCACTTCACATGCAGGAGGTGACTGCATTCCTTCAGTCCTCCCAGTCTTCTCTGAAGGACCACTGGTCTCACTGGGACATCCAGATCATCTTAGCCCACTGCATCAACACAGCAGCACTTAAACCTGCATTTCCCCCTAAGACTCAGCTTACCCAGGGCCCTTTTTGGGGCAGTACTGTCTGATTACCAAACAAGTAACAGCCTCACCTGGCAGTCACTTTTTCCTCCAGTGAACTTACCCCAAACCTTCAATCCATTTAAACTGTCAAACCCTTCTCACAAGACTCAACAGAAGACGAAGTATAATGATGAGTTTTCTCTTTTATTCTATGTTGTAAGAGTTTGGAGGCTCAGCTAAGGACATAAGAAGCAAGTTCAAAATCTTGTCATGTTTCAGAGGTTTTGACCCACAGTTGTTCCTTGTTTAATGAACCCAAGCTAAACTCATACTTAAAAATAATAAGAATTATACTTTAAATATATCTTTAGTTCAAGAATTTGCAGTTAAATGCCATTTCATAAAGCAATAAAATACCACACAATATTTTTCAAATATTCCACAACAGAGAACTGCATAGATAGATAGATAGACACACATTTGTATGTACCTATATAGACAGTAGGTATATGTAAGAAAACTATATTAAAGCTGTATAGAATCAAAAAAGAGGAAAAAAAGGTTAAGGGATTTTGAGGCAGTGACAGAAACCCAACAGAATGACTAATGAGGTTCGTAAAAACCTTGCCTTTTGGAAGGACTAACATTAGAAGCAAAACCAATCAAACCATTCAGCAACAAGAAAAATCTTTTGCCTTGGAATCTTTGTCTCTTCAAACTACTATGTGTGTATAGTATTTCCATTGTGGTTTTATGAACATGTTCATTACTTATAGACCGTAAGTGGCAGTCTGGATACAAATATCTGAGGTTACTTTCTGACAGTGTATGTGTAACATTGCTGAAGTCCCACTGACCTCCTGCATGAGGTCTGTGTGAGTTCATGGTTGTGACAGTATAAAATTGGGAAAGCTTTAGGGGAATGTTTGTGGTTCTTACAGACAGCACCTCCTATTCTCATGTCTATATTCATTTCCCTGGCACTTCACTGCGGCCTAGGAAAAGTGTTCAGAGAGTTGTGTGGTTAAAAATGCTTTTTCCCAGCCCTCCAGATTATTGTTTTGTCCTTTGTTTGGGAGCCGTTAGGAGTTGGTTTCCTAGTAGGAGGGTAAGGATCCTTAGACTACCCCAGCAGCTTTGACAAGCACTTAATCTCTCATGGTCCACATCAAGCATAAGGTTTGTACCTGCGTCGCGGCACTGTCCCTTTCCTGTCTCTATCACCTGCAGTCAGATTATCCCTGGGCTGCTCACATTTTTCATACTCTTTGTTTCATCTTGCCTTCAGCATTTTTAACAAGTTATTCCCCAAAGTGATAATTCAACTTGCCTTTTGCACTAATAGGGATGTTAGAGAGGCAGCAAAGCCTCTGAGAGATACTCATTTCCCCAAATCCTAGATTATCAGGAGAGGATAGGGAACATTCAGCACATTACCAAGAAGAGCATTTGGAAATGGCCACAAGTTTCCTTTGGTTTGTCACCAGCTCCAGCTTTTGAAGATGTAACACACCTCTGAGTGCATTCACCTCTGTCCTGTGGGGACCAGCTGAAGTGCTTCCTGTCAGGGTCCGGTGTCAAAAGCACTCTGAGGGGTCTCAGTGACCCCTATAGCCTGTGCTCAAGTGGACAGCCAGCCAGATGGTCACACATTTCTGCATCCTTTCACTGTGTTTTTTCAGCATTACAAATATATGGTATAGTCTTTTGTCTGGCAGATCTAAAGGGAACAGAGCTCCTGAAGAAGAACTTACAAGAAAAATTACCATATGTAGCCGGAATCAACACAGAGAATCTGTGAAAAATTTAATCCGTTATCAAGAGTGAAAAATATCCAGAAACTTTTTGGTTTTTTTCTGGGGTTTTAATTCTGGTCAACAATAAGCAGATTAAATAAGAAGTTGAAAGACACTACCTCCTTAGTGATAGAAACATTCCCATTTCTAAGACAGGATATACATTCATAATTGTCATCTTAAAGCAAGCACTTATTATTATTCCAATTATTTGAAAAGTCAGTACAATATTCTGGAGGTTTTTGGTATATTTGATCTTTGTTGAACAGGTCTGAATTTTGAGGACAAACTGTGAACTCCATTTACTGATTCAATGAAAATATTTATATGACAAAAAGAAAGAATAGAAAGACCAGAGAACAAAAATGCTAAGATCCCTGGCACTTCTAGCAAAGACTGACCATTAACAACCTAAGACCATAGATACAGTATGCAAGCCAAAATCCTTGCGTTGCAGACTGCAGGCTACCATGATTCACCCTCCAAAAAATACAGTGGATTTCCCAGTGCTCACAACAAGCAGGCCAAGCATGCATTAGTGCTCGTCAAGACTATGAGCAGTTAATCTCATAACCTCAGCCTCATCATAGTGCTGTTCAAAAATATGGAAAAGCGTATGCAGCTCTAAGTGCGACAAGTTCTGACTCCATTAAAGATGACAGATTTATGGGGTCTTATATTTGAGTAAGAGTAGTAGACAGAGAAATAACAGTTTAGGAGACTGAGGCTAGCCAATGGTCTATGAAACAAGTGTATAGCAGCATTTAACAGAAAGTAGCTTTTAATTACAGTGGCTAAGAGAAAGTATATAAAAATGTCAGCGTGCATCACTGAGTCACAAAATCATAGTTATCTGCACTCTCCCATGACCGATTGTATATACATTATATGTTTATGCTTTGGCAAAATCCACCCAAAACCCAGTGAAGTGTGGATCCACTGGTGAACTTCACAGAGGCCACACCTGACTTAGCTCTAGAATTGGCTAAACCAACTCCCCTACAGGATCTGGAACCAATGTTTGAGGCTTGGACCTGTCTATCTGAGAACTGCAGATATTTAATAAGTAATTCATCATGTTTAATTTTCAAATTTTCAAGCATTATAACTTATGTTTCTTCCCAGGGAGGATTCAGTTTAATTGCCTAACTCTTCCAGCCTCATGACCAGATATATTATTTTGAGTGCCAAGGTCTACAGCAAGGAGATGGAGCACAGTCTAACTCGTTAACTCCTGTTTAACTCAATTCATAAATAGACAAAAGCCTGAAAAAATATTTGTAGAACTATGCCTAATAAAATGTATTTGTGATTGCTCCTTTCATCATGTCATATTACATACACTCAGCCTTTGCTCACATCTGCTAAATATATCTTATTAGCTGGAGGTGTGTCTACATGTCAGTTTTGGAGGGACTGAAAAGCTCTTAAATTCTTTACTAAAACCCTAGCATTGCACATTTGCCAAATACCATAGATTCATTATAAAGCTGAAGGTGTCCAAGCTTGAGACATTTCTCTCCCTTTTCCACCATCATCTAAGGACTGCTTTCATCTCCTTCCATCTCCTCCTATGTGCTCCTCTACTCCTTTAATCTTTTCCTTGCTCTTCCTTTCCCCATCAGAAAAGGAATGTGTGAACATTTATCTGCGTCTTCTAACATGAACATTCTTACCCTCTCTCTATAACAATTTCCCACCTCTTCTGAATGCTCTACAGGACCTGAGGTTCAGCAATGTAACTGTTGTCTAAATGAAGTGAAGAGCTGGAGGGAAATAAGTTAAAGGTACACAAGAAACATTCCTGTTTTGGCACAGCCCCTCCTTGACCTGATTGTCTGTTATTTGTATTTTTACACATTATCTAGCTTCAATTTTGGTTTGAGTAGCCCTACATCAGTGCACCACAGCATGCTGAAGCCTGAGTATCTCTGATTATGAACTTAACACCCCTAAAACACTCCATATGGATCCATATCAATTAGAGTTTTCTGCTATTTCCAGCATGGTTGGTTTAGGTTGAGAAGGTATCATTTCATGATCGGTGGCTTCAGGCTGCCCATCTTGTTTTTCAGATTCCTCTGTCTCCTGAGTGCTTCTTTTAATACGTTTACATTCCTTCGTGCCCCTTCTAGTTGAGCACACTCTGGATATTTCTCTTTGTTCCAAAGCAGTATAGTTTCTCCTCCATAACCTGAACAACAATTTTTTTTTTTTTTAAAAGAGGTGGGGAGTGAGGTGGGGAAGATGCTAAGATATCAAAAAAGGATTTTTTTTTTAAAATGTATATCTTCAATCAAAAATAGAAAACTGGATGCATGCAGAGGTTATGGCAGAAGGTGCTTTTGTTGCTGTGCAAGTGCTGCAGACCTTGATCTGGCCATGGCTCACGTCTTCTGCCACTGGCCATCACTTTTACATAGCTGTCCTGATTCCACTGTGTCACAGCCTGAGTGACAGCAGCCACGGAACTCACCAGTGACAAAGAAAGAGTGGCAAGGACAGGCTGTATGCGAGACCTCATTGTGGCTCATGGCCTCTTCCCTCTCAGAGGTCTGCAAAAGCAACCAAGCAAGACTAACTGCACGTACACCTGGAAAGACATCTGCACGTTATTTACTTTTCATTCTGGGGTATAACCATGGGAATTGCTAACTGCTTTGAGGCGACCACTAGAGGGAAATGTTGCTCTGCTAACAAAACCTTTTTGAAGTGATTTTACTGCATTTTTATCCATTTTTTAAATTTTATTTTCAGAGGAAATTTATAAAATGCGTGCTCTGCCTCTCAATCATTTGTTCTGTGCTTTTTGCAAGAGAAAATATCAGACTTAATTATTCATTTTCTTAAAACAGATTTATGTGCTTAACTCAGTGCATGTGAGAGTAGTAGAATTAATCTCACCTTCCAAAGTGCATTAATCTGTCATTTCCATCAAGGTAATGGCTAAACATCTTTTGTGATCTGATTTGGGTTTTTGCTGAAGGAATATATGTTCAGTTATCCCTCTGTTTTCTGAATACAAATTTTGAAACCAAAGAAATACTTCTCTTTCCTGATTCCCAAGTAAAAATTCTATGGTCCCAGACTAAGAAAGACTTCTATTAATTAAACTACAGGTTTTTTGATTAAGGACTGTAGCCCCTTTCACTAAGTCATTAATTCCTTGAATCATACCACAATAATAAATCATACCGTGATGCTCCAGTGTATACAGTCATTAAGCACTTTGGAGTGCATGACTTCCTGATAGGATGTGTCTACATTTTAAAATAAACATATGCCTATATTCTCCTGTTGCTTATGTGCTGCAATCACCTCTTGTTTGAGTGCCCAGAGTAGTGAGATGAATTGGCTAAACTCTAACAAAAAGTATGGTCAGCAATAAAGTGCATCGAGAAGAGCAGTAATATCAGGCTTCCTAGAAACAAGACGAAGACATTAACAAAAGAGTTCCTTCACTTGAAACATGAAACACAGTCAGGAGATTGTATTGCAATGTCAGTATAAATATTTTTTATGAGTGGTAAGTGCTAAGACTACAGAGAAGTATGTGCTAATATTTTGGGGTTTTTAAAAAATATGATCTAAAAATATGATCTAAAAATTATCCAAGGTGTTTCATAATGAGGAGAAGCTCTTAAGAACAAACTAGTGTTCTTAAAACAACACTTTCACAGACAATATTGAATTGCTTTAATCATGGCATAAAGAACAAATAAACATAACATCAAAGGGCTTAAGGTTTATTTTTTGGGGGGGTTTAATACTTATTATATATGTAACGCTTGTCTAGTTTGGTCTTAAAAATAAGATTGTGGGTTTTTTTGACAATCTCATAAGAGATTCATATATTTTCTGATCTCACTCAGACAACAGTCCTAACCCATCCTGCCACAAAATATTTCTGAGCTTGCCTAATGCTACAATAAAGCCTTTCTAGGTTATGTTACACCGAGTTACTGCCAGGTATAATGAGAAGTTCTGAATGCTACATCCACAGTTATGAAAGCCCAGATTTTATTTGTTGCAGTATTTTGTTCCAGATTCATCCAAGATGGAACCAAAAATGATTTATAAATCTTGATGTTTACCACCACTAAGTAAAAATTATAACAGACAGTAGTAAGTGTTCATCCCTCGGTAGCAACTAAGGCTAGATGATGGAAGCTATTTAATGAAAGAAGGTGTAGGATTTTATTATTTTATTAATTTCATTTTACTTTGATGACTAGTTCATATTTAATATTGGCTGAATATGTGTGCAAAATAGCAACCACATGATATTTCCATTGCTTCTCACCTTTAAAATGTTACTGCTAGTTCAGTTTTAAGAATATGCAAAGTTGGCCAATCTTCTAGGTGAGATGGACTCAAAAGTTAAAAGTTAGCAAAGGAATACACCCATTTAATCAAAACTGCTTTCTGGATGATGCCTCCTCTGCTACCCTGTATGAGCCCCTGCCCCGCTTCCATGAGGCTGCCAGGTCCAGGGGACAGTCAGAGCACACTGGTCTTTTTAAAAAGATAAAATAAATCTCTCCTGCAGCATATTTTAGAAGTGTGAATACCTTGATTTTCATAGGCTTATTATTCACAATGCAGGTAGTTTCTGGAGAAAATCATACTGAAATAAGTGGCTCCATCACAGTGGGGAGGTTGGTCTTTCATTTCCTGAGTTGGGAACTTAAATGCTTTTAGGCCCTTATGTACCCTGGAGACACTTTTTACACGGTTCTGATGGGCACAGTACAAACACTAAAATTGACAAACAGATTAAAAAAACAGTACTAATAGTGTGTGTTATTTAAATAGCTATAAGGATAACAACTGTGAGTTGATCCACAATAAAACTATATTGCTACTAAATTTTTCTTCTTATGGGTGTCACATTGCTCATACGGGTCTACTGTATTAGTATACCTGTTAAGAAAAAAGGCATCATTTTAGGCACAAATTCAGTAAAGATTGTTTCTGATCTAAAGCTCTGCTACAGTGACTATAGTTTGTAGCAAGAAATCTAAACATAATAATTGATATTCAACTATTTGTATGAATAGTCATCTAACAATCCTAATACAGCTGGGAACTCTGGACTACAGGAGGCATTTTGTTCATTCTTGAGCAAGAAAGAAATCAATAAAGTATTACTGGGTGCATAAGTAAAATCTGATATAGCAATAACAGTGAGGAAAAAGAGATGAATCATCCAGTTCATACAGGTAGCGCAACAAACAAGCATTATCAGAAACTTATGTGTTCAAAAGTGTTCAAATATTCAGCCAGACTGTTCCTTCTTACACATAATTCAGATTATCACTTCAAAATTTTTGTGTTGATACTCCAATTCAAAAGGACCTTTGTATGATAAGATGACCCAGCCAATCAAACCACTTGTTGGTTGGTTTCCATTATGTTCATATCTGCATAAGCAGAAATGGTGATGTTTTAATTACTGTTGGAAACTAAGTTAAACAACTGAGAATAGGTTGTAAATAGGTTCTCTTTACAAAAAAAACATTTCAAAAACTGGGTTTTTTTAAACACAAGATACTTGAGATAACAAAAATACACCATGCACAGTATTAAATTATGCTACCTGATTTCCTATTGAAACTTTCCAATTTAAGGTTGATTCATCCAGCTAGTTTCCTATAAGACAGCCATCATTACCTAAATGCCTGATGGTAGGCAATGGGGAAAAAAAATAAAATGTAATATCATCATAGGGAATATTTGATCATGTTTTCAGTGGGCTGTTCGTATTACAAAAAACACATTTTTCACTTTAGCTATAAAATGAGCTACTCCTAGCTCTTTTCCCTGGACATTCCAAAACAACCATCTAGAACATGCTCTGAGGCTGACAACTTCCTTCCATATATGGTTAACATTTTAATTTTCCCTAGACCATATTTGAAGTCTGTTATAAAATGGGTAGGGATCAAAATCCCTCCTTCTGAGCCAAAATGTTAAAAGCCAAATGCTTTAAAACATAAGGTGACCGAATGCCAGGCAGATTACTCACCTAAGTTCCATGCAGATGTACTCCACAGGCAAAATTTAAACTCTATTTGGGTATGACTGAGAGGTCAGAAGGAAATCTTTTGCCTGGAAAGAGAAACATGCAGAGTGCACCTACCCTGTGTATATGCATTCATAAGGTCTGTGTCTGGATATGAAGAAACAGGAATACATAAATCAGCCATAGAGTCTAGCAGAAAAAAAAAAAAGAAAAAAAAAAGAACTGCCTGAAGTTCTCAAACCGAGGAGAAAATCTAAGATCTCATGTTATTTCCATCTTCTCAATGAAAAGCAATGTAGTGTAGATTACATATGTACTAAAGCAAAGTATAGTTACATGTAGGAGTAGTTGACAATTTCAGCAATTGCACAAATGATTGGAAAAGTGACCTTTCTTTCATAATAACACAGAATAGTATTAATTCACTTCAAATCAGAGCACTCACATTGAAGTTAAGCCAGTTTGCACTACAGATGAATCTCACCATAGTATATTCATGATAATTTTTGTGGGAGAGGAACCATATCCAATTCAAAATGAGTTGTAATGATCTATGATGACTAGACTTCATTCAAAATACACATTTCTCCAACACGTATATACAGACATTTCCTACATAAGAGTAAATTACACTGGTCTCCAGAATACTTGTCTTTAATGCACTGAACTGTTGCCCTTACTAAGTCAAATGTATGACTATTAAGGAACTCAAGGCTAGCATAACATGGTCCTAGTGTTTCAGGAAAGGAATCTCCATGCCTCTACAACCTGGACAAGCTGCAAGGATAGAGCACACCCAAAACCTCTCAAGAAGGGAATTATGAACAGCAAAGATCACAGTCCTTGGATAGAGGACTGTTCCAACTCACCCAGGAAATGTCAAGAGCAACGTCAGCATTCTTAACTTGAAAATCTTCACTTCATTGGAATCAAAAGAATGTGTTTGCTCCTATTTTCAATCCTTACACAATGGCACGGAAATATGTCACAGGAGTTGAGAACAGGATCACAGAGGTGACTGTTGTGTCCCCTCTTCTGGGTCATAATAGTAACTTTAAAAGTGCTCCTCTAAGTTACCATTTGGTTGATGTTGATGAAGTACTTCAAACTTTGTTTTACCAATTACATGTCCAGCACTTTATAAATATTAAATGAGCTTCATTAGAAGCCTGAGGTCTGAAGAAGGAAGTTGTAATTTCCCAAATGAGAAATAAAATTGAGGAGTCCTTAGTACTAAGTTCAACATCTAAGCAATATGACTTAGCAAGCCATGTGTTAACTGAAAATGCTGTTTATTTCCCAGGAGGCTGCTAGGTGAAAGAAATGAGAGGTTGGCCATGACTGCTTCAGGAATGTCAGAACATTGGGCTGACCATGATCTCTCTTTTTCTTTCTAGGGTGAATACAAGTTTCATTCACTTGTCTTGGTTTTAAATAACTAACTGGTCATTTAAATAGTTATCCGATAGCTCAGATTCCATGGCATATGACAGCTGTAGATGCTCAGGTCAAGTCCACACATGCCAAGGCAGGGAGGCTAGTGCATTCTGGCAAGCAGACCTTACTGCATGTGCAGCAAAGTCATTCTGTATCTGCGACACATCAGGAACATGTTTGACATATCTTGTATGTGCTTGACCTCCTTTCCGTAGGTAGACAGTATGGCCAGTATACGCTTTGGAGTCACTGCACACTCACAACATATATGCACACTTGTCCAGACTGACATACAGGAATCCAAACAGAGTGAAGACTCCAATAAATCTTACCTAATAATGTTCTAAATAAGGCTTAAGTATTGCATTGGAAAAGTAGTATTTCCTTTCCTTTGTAATCCAAAATATTCCATAGTAAGTGACAACTAAAACACCATTAACATAATAAATATATGGCTTTCCCACACACATGAACATGGCATCTAGTCAAGTGACACAGCTGTTGGGAAAACTGTTTAACAAGTTAAAAAAAAAATAAAAAAAACATCCAGCAAGTCAGTAGTTTCAGGAAACACTTTCTTTTTGAGAAGGCACTTCTTTTTTATGAAATCATTGGGATCTGTCAACTGTAGGAGGATTCACCTTAAAAAACACAATCTGACAAACATAGGAGGAAGTTTCCTCTGAGCCACACTGTCTTCATGCAGGAGTTCTCCAAATCTGTTATATAATTTCAGCAAACCTCAAAGAGCATGGGACAAGGCAGTCATACTATGGTGAACCTTAGAAGCATGCCCTACTCACCACAGACATCTCAAATCCTTTTTCATGTTCCTGTGGACCAAGAGCTCATGAAGAAGACATGGTGCCTACATTTCTACTCTTGCAGAGATCAATAATATCAAATATCTAAATAGCATTTCCATTTCTCAGTGTTCATGAATCAGACCTATATGGAAACAGTTTGATTTTCTCCACTTCTGTTACACATGAATATTTATGCAAAAATAAATATTATTCACTTATTGTACTGCATCTAATCTTCTCTTCCTTGTGATCCTTAGTACAGAATGCTTACTTGTATAAGTCAGGCCTCTCCAACATTTCTTTTCCTGGCTTCCAGCAACCCTCAGTTCTGAATCTTAATGGGCACTGATTTCTCAATGGTTCAATGTGTTTAATGGTCACCAGTAAGCCCATTTTTCATAATGCTCTAATCCCTTACTGAGCCATCTTATGCACTATCATGTGATCTTGAATCTGATGGCTGGCTACTTATACTAATGTGTAAAAAGGATATTTTTTGTCTAGTTTGAGATTCTGGCTTTGTAAATGGTTCTCCTCTTGCAGTTCTCCTGAGCTCTATTATATCTCTCCATTGCTGCATCTTACGCAGAGATATAGAAGCCATTTCATGTGGATGCTATATTAAGTCTACTGTGCTTTGCTGTGCCCACCAACAAAATCATTATATTCTGCACTTTTTTAGTGGGGACTGAGCCAAATCAAACTTGCTCATTTTCAGATTTCTGCATGAGTTTCCAGGACCAGCAATTAAAAAAAGGCATCTTCAAGCACACTCAATAAAAAGATTCAAGAGAAAGCAAATGTGGACATAATAATTACATTCTTGCAAAGTATATATTACAACTTAATTTTAAATATAGATTTAGGAATTTATGGTAGAATTTTGAAAAGTGCAAAAACATTTTAGGAGCAAAATTCCCAGTGATTTTTGATTAATCTATAGTCTAAACACAAACAGAAACTTTTGAATAACATGCACATAGGTCTTCAAACTTGTATTGTAAAAACTTCAGGACCTTTTCAGCAACAGGAAATTCTTCAACTGCTCTACTAAAAATAGACTTGAATTTATGATGGAGGAACTTTGCTCCTATTGACTCTTCTAAAACATATCTAAATGTGCCATATATTCAAAAGAATGCTCAGAGAATCAAGAGGTCTACTTTATAAGTGTTCCATTAGTTACATATTAGTGTTACACGTTAATGAACATTATATTAAGCTCTCTCTTTGTATGTACATATATGTATGTGTTATATATATTCCATATTCCTACTCCATTAAAACTGCACTGTTTCCATAGTATCAGCATATTCTTCTCACGGATTTATGGTCATCAGGAATATAAGCATAGCCCTAACATTCTACATCTGCCCTGTAAAACAGCACAGGAACAGTGCCAAATACAGCTTTTGGAGCAAAGAGTTGTTCTTCTCAAACCGCTTCTGAGAGCTGTTGTAACTATGAACCCCCAAAATGGAATTTGCTCTTGAAGATTCAGGAAGCAACACATCTGTTCACACATTTCAGACTGTCTGAGCACCCTCACCTGAATGTCACCCACAGATTTGCTCAGCTGCCCTACTACAGACGTGTGGGAACACACAATGCTATGACAGAATTTGCTTTGGGATTGACTGGCCACTGCACTTCTTGATCACTATAAAGAGCATGACTGACGTTTCCGTTAGTTATGAGTATGGACAGAATGCAATTAAACCCAAGAAATCCTGTGATCCATGTAAGTGACTTTAAGATACTAATATGTGGAACTTGTATAGAACACAAAGATACCTAAAACATCTCATGGGGTACCTTGTTTGGGTCCTCAAAGGAAAAGACACAACATGCTTGATCTAGAAAAGCAAGTCATCATGTTCCTTTCTTTCAAAAGATGTCCCTAGGCTTTTGTGAGATAAAATTTAACTTTCTTTGCCTTCATAGCATATTTTCTCTGCAATAACTGGTTATTAAGGATGAAGGAAAGAGAGAAAATGCAAGAACTATACAAATAAATATTGAACAAAAGACTCTTATACACACAACTTTCCAGCAAGAAACAAAGACATTTACTTTGGGTGAAGTCCCACAGGAGATCAGTTCCACGGTCCCACAGACACCTACCTCTTGCTATCTCTATTCTACAGGAAGATGCCTCAGTGTTGTGAGACACGCAACAGCACAATCAGTAGTGCTTACTGATAAACACATCATTTGGACTGGAATTAAAAGCACAGGAGACCAAAACATCGTCCTGTATGATTAATGTGCTCTAGACTCAATTATGAGTGGAAATGTAGGAGAAGTTCCAGAGGAAATTGATGACATATCCTGCAATATATAAAACTAGATCTTTCTGATAACTGATGCTAGGCAAATTGTGCCCCAAAATATGAGGGTTTCAGAAACGGTACCTATATATGGTCATACCTATATATGTTCACACCAGTAACTGGAAGCTTCTATTTGCCTGTTTGCTATGCATATCAGAAATATGTGGTAGGTTACTTTTTTCCCATGCTTTCAAATATACAGGGTGTTCTGCATAGATAAATACTGCTGGAGGCAAGATTCATCCTAAATGTATGAATCCTTATTTTCACTGAAGAACCTGAAGTAGATCCACATTTTCCCATACATTACCTCTAACCTTGAATGGACACAACCCATGAGCTTCTAGCACATACTTTTTCTTTAAGGCTGCAGCTCTGCAAGTTATTTAAACAAATCTGCAATTCAAGCGTGTTGGTGGCTCTATACAAGTCAATGGGCTACACAGTTACACTGCGTTAGATGTACCTTGTTAATTAGGCTGCTGGGTGGGCTGAAGACGTGAATGATAATCAGTGTTTCAGAGGCAATAACAATCGGTTTGAGCACCAGCAGTGGCCCCTGGCTCTACAGTACTATAAGCAGAAAGATTGAACAAGAATTGAGTCCCAGACATTTGATTCAGAAATGAACAGTGAAGTTTCAGATACTCTAACAGGGACTTTCATCTTTATTATCACTCTTATTTTAGTGATTTTAAATTAGATATTGAACTAATTTGATTTCCTAAACAAATGAGGCATATGCGATATTGCTGCTGGGTTCCTTCTAACAGCAGTTGAACACAGTATCCATATAAATTCATCAGAGGGGCTCTTTTCTCTAAATTTTCCAGTTCCCAAAAGTTTTGTTAAAATAAGCTTCGTGGTAGGAGAAAGAGACCATATTGATCCCACTCACACAACACAATGTTATCCTCTGCATTTTCTAAACACCAGTGAATCCACACAGGATCTCAGCCTTCAGCATTAACTCTACAGGAAACCAGGCTTCATTGCCCCTGCCACTCAGACAACTATTTATACTTCAGCTCTTTCGTTCACACGTCACAATAAACAGTTTTGCCATGACTCCTTCTTTCACATGGCTGTACTTGACCCTGTTCAAACACATGCATGCATAAACACACACAGAGTTTGTGTGTAGAGTCCAGATCCCCTTTTCAATAAATAAATAAGTATATAGATGGATAGATGAAAACAAGAATAGAATCAGTGATATGGGACATGAGCTGAAGGCCTGCATCATGAGTTGGATGTCTAAGCACACACTTTAAAGAGAAGCGTGTTGAAAATTTTCCTCTTGCAAGCCCTTCTGACACAAGATAATGAGATTAAAATCCCACAATCTGATATGGTTTACTGTACTCGTGTTTATTTGTGCAGTGAGAAGTCTACAGAGGAGGTATAAAACATTGTCAGCTTCACAGAATGTTTTAAGTTACAGCCCTCTTAAAAAGCACATTCCTACCTGCACTGCCACTCCACTTCAGCATCCCTGGAGGCCCCTTCTATTGTTGGGGTGTTAGTGTCATCACTCCATTAGGAGCCTGCCTGAGTCTGTGGGCCTAATTCAGAAAGTGCACCTGTACAAGCACAAGAAGAATGATAATTCCTGGCTTTGCTTTGGTGTGAAGTGCTTTATTGTTAAACAAAACAAACTATTCATGCCACAATGAAAACTAACTCCTGCTGTACCTGTCAAAGGATCAGTGGGTCTTTTCTAGTGAATGAATGAGAAGTGACTGGTCTTTTTTAAGCCACTGAAAAGAGAAAACCGTTCATGTAAGTAAATATATAACACAGGGCTAGGCTTTGCTGACATAATGTCAGCTAAACACCAGTTTTCAGAAGATATAAGCCATGGTGCTTCTATGGGATATTCACAGAGAACATGCTGAGGACATCACAAAATTGTGTGTGCACAGAGAACTGAACAGGCTTTTGAACCCTTTCCGTCTCTATGGACAGGAGCTCCCCACAGCTGCTCACTGCTCATGACAAGCACCAGCCTTTCATGGCTTAGCTGACTCACACATGCCCCACTGCTGCTGTCCTTTAGATAAAAAGCAGTGTGATTGTGACTGTCCATATTACAGTTCAGTCCTTGGTGTTTCATAGGGCAGGGCAGCTCCATGCTCCCTTGTGGGCACTGAGGAGTAAGGTGATGCTACTGAGAGCAGTCTAGGCAGTGAGTTCACTGAGGCTACCTGCCAGTAGGGCTGACAACATTTCTAATCCTAGTCTTCAACCAGATGTACAAGGTGATTCAGATTGCTTCGAGCTACTGTAAGTAGCAGGTAGTGAAGTCCGATATCTCTTTAATGCAATCTTATTTATAGAGATGTTAAATTATTTCTCTCTGGACTTTACTCCTGGCTCTGTGTATTTGTGTTGGGTAGACACTGTACTCTCCTTATGCCCTCCTCAGCTTCTCTCATGGATTTGTCTTACAGATTTACAAAGAAATACCCAGTGAAATGTCATTCACTTGCATCTGTTGCATAAGGTTTTGTTCTGGCAAGTAGGCTGTTGTGAATGGAAATTGCTAGCTCAACAGTGTCAGGGGTCTCAATTTCATGAAAGTACACCTTTTATAAGCTATCTTCAGTTATGCAGTTACCCATAGTTTCAAAGAGAATTTGCACACCAGATGACAGTTTAAAGCCTTGAGTTAACATTGAACTGATACTAAAATCTGAGTTTCCTTTTAGCTTTCAATTCTTATGCGTGTATCTAGAGTGTTATATCATTTCTCGTGACGTATTTCTCATGAAAACAAGAGATGGTTAGCCAAAGCACTCCTCTAGGAATTAGCATAGCTTGTCTGACACTATATTTTAGATGTAGAACTATATAAACTCCTTGTTTCCATACAGTAGGAAAGTAAAATAAAATGTTGGAATTGTAAACTATGATCAAAGATCTTACAGCAGCTTCTCAAATGGTGTAAATATTTCCATCAATTATTGTATTTACAATTCCAAAAATATTTCTTCTGTCGAAGGTCTGTGTACAAGACACCACTCCAAACCATTTTTAAGGGAGTTTTGACATAAATGAAACTTTATGCTGGCATGGCAAGTGAAGTACTTGATTAATAAAGAGTTTCACTGTTTTCAAACACATATTCCATGCAGGCTCATTTGAAGAAACCGCAAGTGGAGAATGCTTTACTGCTTCCAGTCACAAGGGGGTTGTGTATTTCAATCCCGCTTACAGTTAGCTTACTTTGGAGCTCTGGTAGGAAAGAAACATGACCAGGAGAAATAATGCTACATTCAGTGACCCTGCCCTTAGAATCAATTGGCCTGATGGGAGAAGTTTTTTTCTCTCTTTTGCTACTGTTTTCTTAGTTTTTAACCTTTTAATACTTAATATTTCTAGAAACATCATCTTTAGAGACATGCCTACTGTCTACCGCCTTGAAGTACTGGTTAATATGGCCTTTTGACACCGTGAATGGGAAATGTGAGACTTATATTGACAGTTGATGTATAAAGTAAGGTACATGTTTATAGACTTCTAGACATGTTTTGGTGTGAATTAATATGTTCTGATTTAAATACTGGGTTTTAATTATACAGCTCAGACTCTCTTATGCTACAAAGGAATTGAACTTTAACCACAGTGACAAGTGAAAGAAAGGGACAACTAGATCTAATGAAGTCTGCAGAGAATTACAAAAGAAAAATCTAGAAAATTAAAAAAAAACATCTCTTCAGTCAAAATTCAAACACACAGATCTTGTCTCTCTTAAACTAAACAACCTATAGATATGCCTAATTCCCAGTAGTTATACAAAAGCAAACTGGTTAAAAGCAATGACTGATTTTTGCTTTTTACTTCATTTCTTCCTCAATGTTCCCAAGTATTTACTGCCTCCTGCAGTGATATCTTGTTTCTTTAGAAATGAATCATTAGCACTGAATTTGTGTCAAAGGGCCATAATTAGAACTTACATTCTTTCTACCTTTAGGTGCTCTTCTGAACCACAGCGCTCCAGAGACAACTGTATTAAAAAAAAAATTAATTAAATATGTAGAACATATATTCTGAATATATAGATGTATGTTCACTCTTTCTGACTTCTAACTTCTAAAATAAAAAAAATAATAATAATGGCTGGCCAAATTCAGGCTGAATTTTTCTGTTTCAGTTTTGAGGGATTAATTTACTACAGCTTCAACTGACTGCCTCTTGGGACTGGCTACAGGACTTCTAGCTAAGTTATGTGACATCACTTCTGTCTTCAAATATTCCTTCTACCCTTCTCCATGTAGCAATACTTCAGAGAACAACATATTAGCAGGATCATTAAAATAAACCAGCTACACAAAACATTTAGCCCATATCCAGTCTATCAGATAACAATGCAAACTTGCAGTAGGATGCTTCACTAATCTTATTTTGCTTGAACACATACCATCACTGTGCTGGCTGGTGCTTTATATCAATGACAAATTTTCTTTTTCTTCCTATTTCATCTACCTGTAACTGCTATTAGGTTTATCTGGACAAAACCCCTTTTTACTCAGCACTCATTGGATTGTATCTAGATGCCACAGGCAGTTTTTGGCCTCCCAATACAAGGCAGAAGTTGATAGACTGAGAAACCTCTAGCAAAAGAGAGCCACAACAGTGGGCACTTCGCCTGAAAGGAGAAGCCAGGGAGCTGGGCTTGTTCAGCCTGCAGAAGGGGCAGCTTCAGGGGAGACCCAGTGGTGGCCCTGGCCAGCACCTGCAGGGAGGGTTTCGAGGAGATGGATCTCTTTATGGAGATGTATGGCTGAGGCACAGAGGTCATAAACTGGAATAAGACAGCTTTAGACTTGTTAAGAGCAAAAAGATTTGCACATATTGGCAGCTAAACAGCAGAGCAGGCTCTTTCAAGAGGCCATGTAGTCCTTATCTTCAGAGATTTACATCTGATACAGCCCTGAGCAGTCTGCTTGAGCATGAGCTGACTCTGCTTAGAGCAGGAGGTTGGGCTGGAGACCTGGCAAGCAGAGACCATGCAAGGTCGCTTTGCACGTGCATTATCCTTTGACTCTCAGAGTATCATTCAGGCCTGCCAATTAAACTCTCTGATTTGATGTTGAATGCCCAGAGTTATCAGCCAAGTTAAACTGAACACATTAGATAGAGAAAGCATAAGAATACAATAAAAACAGAACCTCATAATGCTGTTTTACTGAGATACTTTTCAGACTACTGTCATTCTTGAAATGTGGACCTTGGAAGATCTGAAGAGTTCCGAGATAATATGCACAAAGTCATATGTATTCGTATTTAAGGGACAGCTCTTTCTTGGAAGTTTTCCCATTAAAATAATTCTTCATTCCAGTGTATTACATCATTGAAATTCCCTCTTTCTAAGAATCAATATTTCTTAGAGGACAGGAAAATGTTTTTTGTTCTTTTTGGTATCATTAAAATATTTCTCAATCACACACTCCTTTGAATATTGGAAAAATTTGTCAAAATAAATGGTCTCCAAAAGATTAATGACCTTAGGGTCGTTATCAGTTTGTATGACTTTGCATGCCCTAATATAAATCATTATGTGGCCACTCTGATTTGCATGAGTAAATTAAAAGCAGATGTAAGCTGCTGAGTCAGCTTTGATACAGTAGCAGAATTATACTTTCCAGGAAACAAATGACCACCATCCATAATTATATTTTCTAAAATCTAAGATAAGCAGCTGAAACCAGAAATGGAAAACTGTAGACTTATGCAATTTCTCCTAGACATAGCAGATTAGCCTGATACACAGTTAAAGAACATGATTCTCAGTGAAGCGAAGCATTGGCTCCTAGAAAAGATAAAATATCAGCAGAGGTCACATAGCCAATACTGACTATATAATCTGAAATCATACAGAAGACCTGGAAGAGGTTTCATGAGACAGTATCAAGTATGTCTGTGCCATTTTCTGACAGATGTTTATCTACCCTTTCATAAAAACCTTTACTAGCTACAGGTATTGGTTTGCCTCCTCAGGAAACCTTTTTCAGTATTTCAGTACCTTTACTATTGAAAAGTTTCTCCTAATATATCTCCTAAGCTTCCTATGCTGTAATTTAAGTCCATTGCTTTTGGTCCTACCCAAACCAAATATGGAGTGGAGTTTAACCACTTCTTCATACATTTGTATTCAAATACCCCTATTATACCAACCCTCAGTTTTATCTTCCCACTCTTTGTGTTTTCCCAAATGTATCAACATCCTTCCTGAATTTCAGTGTCCAAGACACCTGTACTCCAGCTGAGGATACACTAGTTCCAGTAGCATGAGCTTTACATTACAGATTTTTTTTTAAAGCACTTCCAGTCATCTATCCTAGTGTGGACTTGTCTTTTTCACATCTGAAAGATTCTGCGTACTCATTTTCAGCTTCCTTAAAATCCTCATCTTTTTTTGCAGTATCCCTGCCAACAAGCCTATCCCTATCTTGCATTTCTCCAGCTAGTTTGCCCTGTATTTCATATTGTCCTTAATGCATTTCATTGTATATTTTCAGACCATTTTTTAAATGTACCTAGTACCTAGTAGCATTTTAATTCTAAACCTGTGACTGCCTGTTACTTCCTCCAGTTTGTTAAGGAAAAGGATGAACACCCTGGACCCTGAACAGGCAAGTGCAGAAATCCAGTTGATATCTAAACCAGTGTTGACAAGGAACCATGGATAGCATCTTCCCATAACAGTTTTCTTAATACATATGTATTTTCTAGGACCTGAAGAAAATCCAGCAACACTGTTTTAAAATTACACTTTGTTGATCATTTCTGCTGACTATTTGTTCAAACAGAATAGGGCATGTGAGGACTTCTAGGGAAGAACAATGGTGAAAGAGCTTGAGTGAAAAAGCAGCTTTTTCAAAACTAATTCCAAACTACAATGAAAAGGGTAAATAAAGTCATACAACTTAACAAAAATTATAGAGTTTGTTATTTTGTTTCTTCTCTGATATTACAGGAATACTTTCAAGGGAAGCATTTGCTAAGGAATATAGTCTGGGAACAAAACTGAACTTCTAGAATATGATGAAAGATTTGCAGTGTGGCATTTTTCTGATCACAGAGAATGAAAACATTATTCTTGTTTCTTATAGTCGATTCCTGTTATTATGAATGTTCATCCAGGAGAAGTATAGGGATCGCAATTTTTTTATGTTCAGTAAAAAATAAAAATATACATGCATACACATATATATAAAACTATTAACAGGAAACTGTTGACAAAGAACAGAAAAGAAGGCTGAGAAGAACAAAAAGGATGGATTAAAAATATACAAGTCTATGAAGTGGATTCCACTACTTAAGACTTCATTGTCTCATAGATCAGGTGTCAACTCAGATCAAGGCATAGCCAAAACTAATTTCCAAGCTTGTAGCTGCATCTTCAGAAGCAGAGCCGTGCAAATAACTACTACTAACCATCTTCAGCTTCTAGAATTCAAGCTGAAGTTTTGACTTAAAACATTAAATTCTGCATTAATATCCAAATTTATATACAATATTTTTTGTAGTTTCCTCCAGGCCACCCAGGTATGGCTAGAATAATTAGTAAAGCACAGCTTCAGATGGTTCATACATGGACAGAAACGACCACCTCCAAATAACTGCTAACTTGCAGATTAAGGTAGAACTCAGAGAGGAATTCTACTTTTGAAATATAGCATTTCAAATGAGTGCATATTGTCCTGTTCCTAGGGCATTCATTCTTTCATGAGTCAGACATCACTTCCTTGAATCTAAAAGACATTATTAAGGCGGGTATGTGTGACTACACAAAAAAAAAATAGACTTATTTATCGATTTATGACAATATTCAGCCTCCAGTCATGAAGTGTACAGGAAAAAGCTGAAACAACCATAAGATTTTCTTTATCTTAGCAAATGAAACCTTCTTAGAAGATCTAATATCTTCTTCAAGCAGTCCAAATTTCCTCCTTTCTCTTTCTGATTCTCTAGATTTAATTGCCAGTAGAAAAATGAGATTCTGGACGATCAGAGTTTCTGGATGATCGCAGTTGCACAGCTGGTGAACAAATAAGATGTTCTTGATCAAACAGAATGTCCTTCTCTCACAACTTGAAAACTACCACTTTTACCTAAACTATGCCACATACAATAAAAATGTCTTAAATCATACATACCTAAAATATTCAGTAAATATTACATAGAAAAACAAAAATAAGAGGCCTACCATATGTGGACCATTCAACATTTACTAGTAAAGAAACTTGCAACAGGATTTTAAAGTTATTAATAAAAGGAAAGGTGAAATTGAAAAGTTAGATTGTGACCAGGGATTTAGACATAGGGATGCTGAGTTTTGTAACAAAGCCTCAAGTTCACTACCACCTAATAGACTTATTCAGACTCACTCATATAACACATGTAGAGAACAATATCTCAGTAGTCACCAAACTGAGAGGAGCTAATACGATATATCTATTAAATTGGAGACCATGACAAGTAAGGTGAGAGAAAAACTATTAATCCTGGCAGACGTTATGCCTAAAATGGACACAGAGCAGCTCTTGGTTCTCCAATGTGATTGTGCATAAGTCCTTCTGAAATGCAGGAATCAGGGCTCTTTATTAATAGATATTTCAGGTTCTGTAAAGTAAGAGGAAGGATGCACGGTTGGCGGTGTTCATGGGATGGAAAAATCTGGACATTAATATTAAAGAAACTATTAGTCTTTTGTATATGTTGCCTACAAATTTCACTTGTAATTTGAGCTCCTAATTTATAAATTCTGTGTCCGTGTGCGAATATTTTGCACCCGATTTGAGCCATGGACAGTTATTTTTTGCTGATTGTTTCACATGAGACATTAGGTGTCCATGTTTTGTGACTAGTGTATTGAATTACATAGCATCACTCGGATCCCTTATTGGACTTAGCTGTCATGAACTGGTCTGATACAAATGTGATTAAAACTAAACCCATTCTGTATTCTGTGTGATTTTAAGTGTTGCTTAGTTATGCATCTCCTTCCCAATGCAAAACGGATTTCACCTAACCTAACTTCTGGTGTTACTCAAAGTCTGACTAATGAGTTCAAACAATCTGAATAAAAATCTGGTTTCTAATTCAGCAAGTGAATTCTGAACAGACTTTTCATGCTCACATCTTGTTTGACACTGGGTTTTTAAAAGTGAGATTACTGTAAGAGTATGTAATATATAAAGTGAAACAAAATAAAAAAAACTTGTAACTGTGGAAAAAAACAGTCAAAAACTCCAGTAACATCAGGAATTAATCTTGGTTATTATCATAAAGACAATATAGCTACTTAATCAAATTTTAAAAAGGGGAAATAAAAAGTCTATTTCATTTGTTACCACACAGCTGGCTGTCCAGATTATCCAGACTGAGAGTGAAGCACTGTAGCCTAATAAGACTGAGACTAATTTTACACATTGCTATGGAATAACCATAAATTACAGAGAGCCTGCAAATGACCACCTCATGAACTGCAAAGAGTTTTTTAATTTCATTTTGGTTTTGTTTCTGCACTTCATTCCTTTCACATCCTGTTATTCTAATCTGTGTGAAAGGAAAAAAGGAGAATTATACTTTGTATATTTGACAAAGCCCTTTACTCCAACATACCTGGCCTGCAGAATGATAACCTAGTGTCACATAAGAGAGGCTGCCAGATAAAATAACACTTTTTCTGTGTGGAAAGTTTATGACAGATCTCATAGATTTAGAAGAATACTCTATCCTGAACATAACAAAAATGTCACAAAATTATTTTTATCTCAGAAGTAAAGCTCCTTACATTTTCCTGGTCTTTCTGTGCATTTGATCAGATATTGGCTTTCTGCAGTCAACCTGCCTTCCTCTGGCTAGATTCCCTCTGGCTAATACTCAAGGTAACTTCCAAATCACTCTTAGCATCTCATTGGCCCCTCTTAATTGCTTGCTAAAGTATTTCTGTTCTACTGCATGTGATGTTGCCATGCTACTGTACTTAAAGGTCTTGTTTTCCTTAAAAGCTCCCTCTTCAGAGCCATCAAAGGATTTCCTTATAGAAGATAATAAAGTCAATCAATCAGCCTTTCAAGTAAACCATCTTTCTTTCTACCAAGATAAATTCTACATTCATGTTTTGCTACTTAGTTACTTAACCCACTCTCTTTGGAATTTGTTTACCACTCTTACAGCTTTTCCTTTTTATTACTCAGGCTCTTAGCATTTAAGAAAAAACATCCTGGGGCTTTCACTTGCCTTCTACACAGATTAGATTTGGGTTTCATATTGTGTCTTGACACTACTTGGAAACAATTTGGAGCAAAAAGTATAGATGCAATTTCAAAAATTAAATGGTTTGTTTATTCTTTTAGACTAAATATTGCATGTCCATTTTTTTCCATTAAGAGGCATGGATCTGGCACTAGGTTAAAAATAAGTTTAAATAGTAATAAAACCAAAGGTGATATGTGAAACTAGAATCCATTAGTGTGCGCTAAACCATAAAGCTACAACTTTTGCTCAGGGACTTAGTTCAGCAGTCGACAGGTACTGTTGGACTTCATGATCCCAAAAGTATTTTCCAACCAAATGATTCTATGATTCTATGATCTAATTTATATTGGGTTTGAGAAAATCTACTGAAAGGTTTAGACACAAGGAAAGTAGTGCCACAACTCATTCAATGTGGATTTAAATCTAAATCTAATGCTTTTAATAGTGGTAGTCATAAAGAAGCTTAAGCTACTTTAAAATATGCATCTGGGGATTAAGCTACACACTAATGTCTCCATGTTAACTATACAAGTAGCTCAATGGAATTCCTTTGGGACAGGCGTATTTGGTGTTCCCAAGGTAAACCGCTATCTGCATTATTATAGCAAGCTTTATAACCATCATAGTGTAGTGAAGTTTGTTCCCTTCATTAATTTAAGACACATTTTATCACAAGTAAGTGATGATAGTTGTGTGGCTATGCCACAAGAATTTGCACTCAAGGATCTAGAAGAAAGATACCACCACTCGTCCCTTGCTAATTATGCAACTTCCTTGTTGTACTGAAGCCTCATAGCAGGACACGCTCCTTTTTTTGTCCAGTTCATCTTTCAGGGTGGTTGTGAGATCTTGGCTGAGTAGAAGAAAAGTGTCCATTTCTGCACAAAAATGAGTGGGTTTCACTAAAAAGTCAACTTTGCTCAGGAATATGAGAGTTTACGTTCCCTCAGTAATGGGCACCAAAATCCCTGAAAACTGGGATAAAATTATATGCAGCTTTAATGGTGCAGGCCTATGGAGCCATTTATAAAAATAAGCTGGGTTTTATATGATTGGTAACAAAAATACATAAAAATGTTGTTTGCCCCATATATTGGGAAATATCCTGTCTTGGCACTCTGCAGCTGGTGAGTCATAATTTTACAGTTTTTACTAAAATAAAAATGAAATTAAAAAGTCCACATTTTCAAAGAAGTACAGAAATATAATATTTATAGAAGATCATAAACAAGTACTCTGTTAATAGCTGTTGAACTTTGTTTAAAGAATAACAGACTAACATTTCCAAAGTACTCTTTGCTGAGATTGAACAGGATTTTATTCAAACTGTTGCGGTAACTAATGAAAAACAAATGAGATTTCCAAACAGTTTTGACTGTTAGGGGTGTGATGGCAATATCATTGCTTTTTGCACTTAACAGCTGCTGCTTACACTCAAACTGCCCATTTAAAACAGTGTCATTTTATACTTGAACTCTTGATCCACAATACAGTGGGGCCAGGCATATATAAGTCAGACTGGAACCAGTCTGATGCAACCCCAGTTTGTCCTTGTGCATGAAGGCTCTTCAGCTTCCAAACTTACTTAAACCTCTGAAGAGGTTTGCAAACTACTACCAGCTCTAGAGCAGCTTCTTGCAAAAGAGTCTTATGGTGCTCTTTAGAGGCAGATGCTCACAGTAATTATAGTGAGAATGCTTCTTGCACTTGTCTCACCCTGCCAGTTTGCTTTCCCCATCAGCTACACTTCTGGAGGAGACCCATGGCAGAGGTAGAGCAGCTCTCCAAGACTGCAAAGCCTTTAGTGTCTCATGAGAGTTGTAGTTCAGCAGAAGAGGCCTGATATGATCAGCTGAACTATACCCCTTTTAAAGCATTTTGTTAATACACCTCAACAGAAGTTGAGATCAGACTAAAATATTTTTGTGGCCAAAATTTTCTCTTTGCTACTAAAGTCAGAAATTTTCACAAAATCCCCATTTTCTCCTTAATGCTAACATTTATTCAAACAAATGGTAGCATTTTCCACATACAAATACTTTCTAGGTAAGTCAGTATTAAAAATTACTGCATGCCTTTGGGATGATTGTAGGAAATCAGGTGAAAAAGCCACATTAGCTGATCTAACATCACCTGAATTGCAAAAGGTAGATAGAGCAAAATATACATATCCTTTAACTGAAGAGCCTGTTTTCATCTTGCTACCTCTGTATTTTTAAATTCCCAGGTAGTTGTATTTTTCATGCAGATAGGTCTGCTAAGAGTTCAGGCTTTTTTAGTCAAATGGATATAACTGGAAAATGGCCCTTATAAATCGTGAATTATTACAATTACTGGTCGTTGTTTTGCAGCTTGGACAGCGTCAAGAATCCAAATTATTCTGAAACCTGAATTTCAGACACTTGAGTTCCACTATTGAAAAGGTGAAACAGGCACTGCTTTAGAAGGATTGAAGATTCTGTTATTGAAATCAGTAGAAGTTTATCACTCATATTAACAAAATTTCACCTATGACTTTCCTTAAAAAACACAAAACTAAAAAGTGAACCAAAAAAATCCCAAAACAAAATAAAAAACTCACCCAAAAAACTGGAAAAACAAACACCAAACTGATATCATCTAAGTCCCTTTGAAGGTTTTAGCTAAAGGTTCAGACACAAACATCAAACGTTGTCAGAGGAACAACTGATCCCTGAGATTAGCAGGGCTGATACATTCCGGTTGGGACTGTTAAAGCTGCAGTAGGAAATTACCAAGCTCATACAACATTTTTTACGTTATTCTGCACATCAGGACACATTTTGTTTGTTCCACTACAGATGTAACTTCATCCTTCCAGATTCTCAAATCATTCCCTATCTTGATTTATGTTTGCTATAAATATTTTGAAGAAGGGCAGATGTGACCGCACAGAACCCCACTATTATTTAGATGGGGGCTACTTCTACTGCTGGAGACAGATGTGCTCCATAGGAAAATCATCTCTGTCGTGTTACAGTACTAAACTTTGACATACTCCAAAGCTTTTCACAACACCTGTTCTGCACAGATCTGAGCAAAGCTTTATTTAGGAACAACACAAATCACAGAGAGGAAGGGCTGAAAAATACAGTAACTTTATTTTTCCTTCAATAGTAACAGTGAGGAGAGTGTTCAGCAGAACATGAAGTGTATTCATACCTCAATTTTTTAAGCATGTTTTTCTCCCTCCAGTGTTGCATCTGAATTTCCACTTAACCATTTAGCATGAAGGAATGATGATAACTTAGAAGAATTAGAGGATGAAATTGCCCTGTCCTGCTTCAGCCTACTGAATATTTTGATGATAATGTGTTAATAGCAATTGAATGGCATATTTGTATGTAAGTGAGCTAAATTCAAATTCTAATTCAAGTTATAGCAGGGATCATTACTTGAGTTATGTAACTGGGCATGCTGCATACACAAACGACTCTGTGAAACACCCAAGGCAAAGAAATCCTGCTTTATAGTGCATATAATCGGAAAAGTAAGGAAAGAAAATTTAAACTGTTATTTAAACAAGGCTCATTCCAATTACTACTTTCCTCTCTGTCAGGGCCAATTATTCTCACTTTAGACATGACTAACATTTCTAGAGCCTTTATTTTTTTTTTTTTTTTACAATATAGACTGTACTGCACAGTTACTTTGAAATGACTAAAAAATAAATTAAAGTACACAGGAAAATCAGACTTGTTGTACTTAAAGATGCCCTCTTATTTTATCATACTGAGGCACATTAAAATACAAAAGGACTTTACAAGCAGCAAATTATTTTTGACATGCATCTACTTTTGCCCCTTAAAGTAACAGCAAGAGTTATGCCTGACAACTCCAGGAATGATTCCTTTTTTGTTTAGAAAAAAAACCACTTAAGTTAGGTATTGGTCATGAAATGAATATGGCATGATAGTTATAAGATCAGACTACTGACAGTCTAGTTTAGAAGCTTCCATTACACTTGCTAGAACAGATAAAATGAAAACAAACAAAAATAAGTGAGCAGTCAAAACTGAGAATGTATTTTTGACCTGGTTAAAATGAGAATAGGTTAATATTTTCTTAAAATGCTATAATACAATCAAAAAATTGTATTGATTTCAGACTTACCCATGAGACAACAGGGGTTTTGTCTTTTGAATAGCAGGTCAGGAACTGCTTACTGGTTGTCCACAGCTTTCTCATTTGCAGGGGACACAGTTGCTTGTACTGATTTTAACCAACCAGAACTGAGCGTTTCCAAAAACATAGGTATCTGGAGATCTTGCTTTGCTGTAAGTGTTTTTCTCACTTGTTTGACTTGGGCAGACCAGGCGTGCACAAATGAATCTGTGTTCCCAAGGACTCCATCCCACTCCATCTTGCAGGCGAGAATCACAACAGGAAGGGAAATTTACTATATGTGATTTTCATAAAGAAAGAGAACAGAACTGATACATGTCACTGCAGATTTTTGCCCTGAAGGCCTCCAAAATCTTTTGGTCATATTTCGTAATGGCTTATTCATTTGTATTAGTAATGGAAACACTGACAATCAAGAAGTACATGTCTGCTTTTACATCTCTCCCCATGCATATAGGAAAAGTGTGCAATCAGTAGAATTTCATGCAAAATACTAATTTTGTTTCCTCAATCATCTTGTAGTTTATATCCATCTCTTCTACTACTCTCTTCTGTATTTTGTCACAAATACAGAAGTATTTGTGATTGAGATGCCAGCACTGTTGATTAGCTGGTGCAGGCAGGACCTTCCTGTGGGTCTCAGAAAAACTTTGACAATAGAAAGCTAACAGCTTGGATGACTTTCCCTGCATTCATGCACTTCATCCATAGTATTTTTGTTCTATTAGCTCAGGAATATCTCTTGCAACTAAGGGCAACTATGCTTTTTCAGATTAAATTCACTGCATGAACCTCAGAGACCTGTCTGTGTAAGACTTAATACTCCATATATTTGTTGTCTCAATTTAGCTGCAAGTCTGTTTCCTAAATTTCTCATACATAATTCCAGAATAAATTGCACCCACAGATCCAGTCAGAAACATGAAACCAAGCAAAGTGCAAGCCTTTCATCTAAAATTCATCCTGGTCTGAAATTTAAAACAATTACAGAAACAAGTAATATGGAAATATGGGGTAAAGTAAGGGAATGAAAATTTACTCTTATATATAGACATGAAAACTGGCTATTTTAGGAAGCCCAATTGTCCCATGAGAAAAGGATTTGCAAGGTTATATGACAAGTACAAGAAATGTGCACTAATTCTGCTACCTTCTACACAAGGCTAATACCTCCTGAGATGGCTGTTCGCCTGTCTACAATTGACCTGAAGTGATAACTTCATGATTATGTCTAAAGTTGCCTTGCTTAGCTGATTTCACCAGTGTATCTGGTTTTGTATTGTGGATTCTCTCTCAGTTGTGGCATTTGGTTCTCTTTTTCCTCACTTGATTTCACAACCCATTTTATTTGCGTGCTGCTATCTTTCTTTCCAGTCTAGATTTGAACACAACAGCCATTTTCCTCCTCACTTTTCCTATCTAGAGTGCTCCAGATACCTGTCAGACTCCACACACTAGGGGAAGGATTTTGCCTGTTAGCAAGGAATGCTCACAGGAAAGGCTCAGCTCCCTCATCTCTTCCTGGCTGCCACAGAGACAAACACACACCATGGTTTGGCATTCTTCTTATTTCTCAGTCTGGCAGGTACTGGGATTACGAAGCATCTAAAATTAATCACATGATGACTTTATCTCTGTGCTTGAGGCAAAGACATTAGAGTGTACTGCTGCATAGTTTAATTTCTAGAAAGAATTTTATCAAAATTGCAATAAATACTGTTCTGACCATCTTCATTTAAATGTAACACAAAAGACAGTGTAAGTGCCCTTTCTTAATTTCACAACTATTTAGGCAGGCAAGATACATGTGTAGAAAGGAAATGTGTCTCTCTGGGTCTCTTCTCCTTGCCAAAACACAGTGAAAATGGCCACAAGGCCGTGGCTCATCCTCTTGTGAAATGTGTGTTGTACTCACATTCAGGATAGTCAAACAGCATAAACCAGTAAGAAAAAAAAAAATTCTCTGCATTATTGTGTGATTGAGTATCAGTTAAGAATTTCTTTATGGACGTAAGCAAGAGTTCAGTTCTCAGTTTTGTTAGGCCACATAGATTATAATACTTTTTTCACTCATATCTTTGTTTTGATTGTGTGTTTTTTCCTAAGTATAAAATAAATCTGAATAAACATGTAACTGGAATGAAAGTATATACTCCAGTTTCTTTGTGCATTGTCCCAGGACACAAAAGTGAGAATGAACCACTGTGAAACATTAAAGAAAAAAATCCGTTGGCAATAACAAAAGGTAGACATATGGTAAGCTTAATGTCACATCCCTCAGGAGAATCCGGCTGCGTTATGATGATTTGGTCTGCATTGTATACATACACATTCACATAGCAGTCAGCCAGGTACGATTTAGGTTTGTGCAGAACGTTGAAGGAAAGAAGAAAAATTGAAAGAGACCTAGGATCTTTTTTTTTTCAAAGGAAGAAACATTCACAGCTGAAACACAAGGCATTCTACCAGGAGATTCCTCAAAAAAAATAAGAAGTTTATTGACACTTTAACAAGGGGAAGCATTTCTCTGAATTACAGCCTTATTTAAACATTACACAACAGACATAGAGAAAAGCGGGTGAGAGGGTTTCTGTTAGTCCTTATAGGACTATCAAGGTCAATTAGAGTACTTCTTCTAATTGAAGAGTTAAAATTATTTCCTTGCTGCCTTGCATAGTGTGTCCTGCCTTTACAACAAATATTTATTAGATAAATCATTCTGTTAGGAAAAGACATGATTCATCCTACCCTAAGCAGACATAAGTGTAATTGTAAATGCAAAATTCATAGTTTCTAGCACTGGTAAATATTTGCAGAACACCATTTCCTGTTCCGTGACTACAAAAGTCTAGTTTGCTGAAGACCCAGTTAATACTGAAGCCAAATCTTGCTTACAATAGCCACGCTGATGCAGCTGCTGAAATTTGTGAGAAAATTTACATGAATGAGATAAGTAGAACTTGACTGGTGATCAGAAGAACAAATCTTCATACTATATGTCCTCAATATCCTCTGTTTTGGCTTTGCAAACCAAAAAAGCAAGTACATTCAGATGAAAGGCTAGACTTCATACTCTCTGTTTAATAGATTCACACACCTACTTGTTTCATGGCTTCTTCTACTGTGATTCATCATCACCAAGACTGTTGTTCTAGTTGCACATTAATATAGTGGATGGTGTTTATTTTTACCGTTTTTATTGAATTATGTTAAAATGCCAATACCTATGTTTATCTTTCTGACAAGCACTGTATCTGCAAGTCTATGTGATTTACAACCAAGGTGAGAAACAGAAAAAAACTCAAAGAGAGTGTTTTTATTTTAAGTACTGCTTTGCTCATTCTTGTTTACTTCTTGCTGATGGAACAGACAGCAAGGGATTTGTATAGTTATTTTTGCTGATTGCTTAGAGAACAGACCAACTGTGCCCCCTCCCCGCCCCAGCTCCCCTTCCTCATTTCCTGGTAGTTTCTCCAGTTTAAGAAACTGAGGGCAGTGGGACTTGGGCCCAAAAGTTTTCTTATATTTTCTGTTGATTTAAGCGGGGTTTTGGTACTGCTGAGTATAATTGTTTAGGGATAGCTTCTCAGTGTAAGCTGGCAAAGAGCCTCTGAGTGCAGCATAGCCATGCCAATTTACACAGAGAATTTGATACAATTTCAGCGAAGGGAACATAATGCTACACACAAAGAAATTCGAAAGTCAGAGAGAGGCAGACTGACAAAAAGCTCAAGAGACTGAGAGAAAAAAAAAAATGTATCAGAAAATCTGTTTTAATAGCTCTGTAAGAGGCCAGTTGAAGGTAGTGGGGGGAAAGACAGTGAAGCCTAGCGGGCTGAGTTAATCTTTCTCTCCTTTTGTCCATGCATGTGGAGAAAGTACATATGATTCATCTTCCTTGCTAAAGCTGTGAGACAATTAAACAAGATATCAGTCATTTTCTCATGTGCTGTGAATATAACAGCATCCCTGCCAAGCATTTCTGTTATGTCATGTGTGAGTTTGGTTTACAGCATAACTTAGAAGACAGTGTAATGAAAGGTCCGTCATGCTCTGACTACACATACATTTAGAGGCACTGTGTACCACATTCAGTAATACTTAGATTAGATCAGACAGAACATCACCATCCTGGAAATCGTTTGAGTCTGGTTTATACCTAGAATGTATCCACATGGTCCATACTTAAATATTTACAGAGGAAAGCCAGTGAAGCACTTTCTCTTTTGCTATATTTCTATAAACAAAGCTAATAAAAATGTGGCACCGGGAAAAAAAATAAGAAACTCCACCCATGGTAGCTTGTTGAGATCACCCAAATACTTCTGTAAAAGGGAAAATCCTCATTAATGAGCCGTGCATCTCCATCCTCACCATCAAACTTCAGTCTGGAACAGCACTGCCTAGTTCCAGAAGTTTGGATTTTGGATGTCATCATGTGAGTCACACTGTAAGCACAAAACCTGGCAGCCTCCAGTGATCAGAGGTAGAGGAAGAGAAATAGTAGTTATTTTGCACACCTGGAAATCTTGCAACTACGGAAGCTGAGCCAGAAGCAGAGGTAAGTCTGTGCCACTCAGGAGAATCTGAGCACCAGCAATAATTAACTCCTGATCATGCTAACTTGCAGAATGAGTCAGGGTCTGGGGAAAAGAAGAACAATTCAAGGTATTTTCATTATACGATTCAATGCAAAGCAACATTCAGTTCTTCAGTTTTTGACTGGATTTACTGAACAAAGAGTATCCAGTCAATCAGCAGCCACTGGAAATACAATTACATATATGGGGGCAGATAGAAATAGACCTTCCCCCTGCCCAGGTTCTGCCCTGGACAGAAGTATGATAATTCCATACATGAAATTCCAAGTAACCATTTCCTGTACAGATGTTATCAGTAGTAGCTATACACTATCTTCTGCAGGGCTGCAGTAAGTTGCACTGCCCATCCTCAAAATTTCTTTTGTCTGATATTGTCTATGTTGCTAAAGTTTGCATTTGTTTGGCATACCAGTCTCACATTCATTAATACCTTAGAAATACAGTGTAGAATAGAATAATTGATTAGACAAAAATGTGGAGAGAAAGCTGTGCTTAACAGATTTATGTACTTTTGATAATAAGTCATACAAAATAATCCTTCAGATAAAGATGCAATATAATGGTCTCACAGGAAATGTCATCTACATTGTTAAGACTGGAGTTATAGATTGGTGTATATATTAATGTACATATAAAGAAATATACATGCCTCTGAATGGAGGGTCATTTTTCCCACTTTTGGAGAAAACATGGTTTCAGTAATAATGTGTTTGATCTCTGATGGCTGAACTGTTATACTTACAAAATAAGCATTCACTACCAAAGGCCACTGAACTTCCTCATTAACTTCTCTAGCAAAGAGAAATACTAATGCTCCTCATTTTTCAAACATAGGAAGCCATACAAAATGTTGGTTCAAACCACCAGATCTCACTTAAATGTTTGTACACTGTTTCATATTGAAGAGACTTCTGAGCAGTAGGAAGGATTACCAGGGAATAAATGATGAAGTATGTAAAGAAAAAAATGAAACTATGGTTCTGTTACATTTTGTCATCAGGTCATTTATATAAGCACAAAATGACATTTGAAAAGCTTCAGAATTCACTTTTAAAATCAGTAGTATAATAGCTTTGGAGTTGTGTCTGTACACTGAAAAATCTGAAGAGCTCATCCCTATGATAATCAGTGAAGCACTGTGACCAATATTACACAGTCTATGCAACAATTTTGCCACAAGAGTCCAATTTAATTTTAAATCTAGTAAACTACCTTTTAAAGACATTATAGGACTGGAATTACTGTTAGTGTTTTGCTTCATATCTATACATTTTTAGAATTCATCCAGTAATGTATCCAAATAACACTCTGAATGTGACCCTAAGTAGCTGAGTACATATAAAACTCACCTCAACCTGGAGAAATCAGGTTATATTTTCCCCTAGATATATAATGCCCTATATTCCCCAGTACAGTCAATTGACCATCTTTCTACTGACATAGAATCATAGAATCACCAGGTTGGAATAGACCTTTGAGATCATCAATCCCAGACATACTGGTCCACTACTAAATCATATTCCTAAGCACTTCGTCTTCCCATCTTTTAAATGACTCCAGGGATGGAGACTCAACCACCTCCCTGGGCAGCCTGTTCCAGTGCTCGATAACCCTTTCAGTGAAGAATTTTTTTTCAAATGTCCAATCCTAACTTTCCCTGGCACAGTTTGAGGCCATTCTTTCTCATCTTATCACCTACTACTTTGGAGAAGAGACCAACACTCCTTTCAGGTAGTTGTAGACAGTGATAAGGTCTCCCCTCAGCCTCCTCTTCTCTCGGCTAAACAACCCCAGTTCCCTCAGCCTCTCCTCCTAGAGCTTGTTCTCCAGCCCCTGAAGGGTTTGTTGCCCTTCTCTGGACATGCTCCAGGATCTCAATGTCTTTCTTGTGGCGTGGGGCCCAAAACTGAACAAAGGATTTGAAATGTGGCCTCACCAGTGCTGAGTTCAGGGGCAGAATGACCACCCTAGTCCTGCTGGCCACTCCATTTCTGATACAAGCCACGATGCTATTGGCCTCCTTTGCCACCTGGGCACACTGCTGGCTCGTGCTCAGTCACTGTCGGCCAGCACCCACAGGTCCTCCTCTGCCAGGCAACTTTCTAGCCACTCTTCCCCTAGTCTGTAGAGCTGCACAAGGCTGTTGTGTCCCAAGCAAATGACTCCTCACTTGGACTTGTTGAACCTCATCCTATTGGCCTCAGCCCACTGATCCAGCCTGTCCAGATCCCTTTGTAGACCCTCCCTAACCTCAAGCAGATTGACACTTCATCCCAGCTTTGTGTCTGTACTAAGCATGCATTCAACCCATTTGTCCAGGACATTGATAAAGCTATTGCACAGAATGAGCCCAAACACGGACACCTGGGGAACACCACTTGTGATCTGTCTCCAACTTGATTTAACTCCATTTACCACAACTCTTTGCACCCGGACATCCAGCCAGAGAGTGCTCCAGACCAGCAGTAGCCAGTTTCTCAAGCAGAATACTGTGAGAAAGGATGTCAAAGTCTTTACCGATGTCCAGGTACACAGCCTTCCCTCATCCATTAAGTGGGTCAACCTGTCATAAAAGGTGATCAGGTTAGTTTGGCAGGACCTGCCTTTCATAAACCCATATTGACTGGGCCTGATCACCTAGTTGTCCTGGTGTGCTGTGTGATAACACTCAAGATGACCTGTTCCATGACCTTCCCATTTGGACATCAGAAGCTAGAGGGATGATGTCATGCAAGGACTAGAGGAAATGTTGTTCATGTGGCATAGAAAGCTGGTAAAAAAAGTAAAAGTCATATTGCCTGGACAGACCTTTGTATAGTCTTTTATTAGGAAAAATGGCACAGGCTTTTAATTTCTTCCTTTTAATGGAAATACTCTACACAGTTTCTCGCAGCCATCCTGCAGGCATCCTCTATGTTTACTACTGTAAACTCTGGGCTACCTTAACCAAGATGAGAGGGGAGCAGGCAAGCAGAGGATAACACAACAAATCTGTGTGATACACTCCCCTCAAGCATTGTGTGTTTATAGAAATTAGGCTGGAGATTCATTGCTTTCTCATAGAAGATAGTTTTAGACTAAGAGCTCTCCTATAGGCTCCATGTTCTGCTACAGATCAACAAAGAACCACAGAATATCCTCAATAACATCCGAAGTGTAAGAGAGCACGAGGCAAACACTAATAGTTGTTGTTGGGGTGGAAAAAGATGATGATCAACAGAAGATAGAAGCTTTCCTTACATAAAATCTCAACAGTTTTTAAGTTTTTATAGCTGTATTTTTTTTGCTTTGTCATTATTTGTTTAAAACGCTAATTAATATAACACCTTTTTAAAAAATATTTAGCTTTTGGTATTCAAGATCACTTCATTGAGCACAGGTATATTGGTAAAATTGCAGAAGAAAATCCTCATTTTGAGAAAATATGTGGTTGGTTATTATTTTTTTTAAAAATTTATAGATTAAATAAATTATTCTCACCATTCTGAAATCAATGTCTTTAAGAAACTTCTGTCAAATGAAAAATTAATAATATTGATCTACCTAATGTGGAGAAAAACTGCTGTATTTATGTTAGAATTTCTAAACTACAATGAAACATTTTAAAAAAGAGCACTATCTTTCTCAATTGAGAAAGACTTGAAATCAATAGTAAGGCAGAACTTTTGTATTAATAAGTGTCAATGAAGAATTGCTGCTGTAAAGCAAAACAAAATGTATATATTTTAAATTATCACCAGTACTGGAATATCAAACACAGTTAAAATGCAGCCTTTATTGCTCTTTAAATTTGCCTAAATAAAAAAACAAATTCCATCCCAAAGATATTCAAGGACTAACTAGAGCTTTCCTGCAAGAAATAGTTTTGTGGGTTTATCTGAAATTATGATGGTTAAAATGCAGGACCTTTATGACCTGCTCAATGGCAGGTTTACGTTGAAACTGCCATAAATTATTACAGAGGTGAAGCCAATCTAAACAGTCCAACATAAATATATCTGCAGACATACTGGCTACTACATATTCTAAACACTGTCTGTATATGAATAAACAGAGCTTTCTAAATCATTTAAGAAAATGTATTTATTCATAAAATCAATAATATTTATTTTTGCGTTTGACAAAAAAGGTCTATTATATCTAACTTATTGGAGCTTGAAAACTTTTTTAATGGATTCTTATGTGGGTTTCCTTCATCTGATAATGGTAGAGTACTTTATTTTGGATTACATGAATGTCCGTAATAGGCTTTGTATTTGACTAATCCTTATCTGTTTAAATTGCTATTTTATTAAATTTTGAAGTTAAATATTTGAATAAACATACTGTACAGGGCTACATTTATTCAGTTCTGTGTCAACTAAAACTTTTATCAGACTATAAAACAGACAAATCCATATTTGTGTGTTTCTACTTCCTTATTCATTTAGAACTGCAATAAAAATACACATTTTGATTCATACTATTATAATAAGCAGCATTTGTGGCAGGAAAGGAAATGTGAGATGTTAACACACAGTCAGACCCTGGGTATTCCATTTATATGCATGAAACCATACAGGAAAAATCACAGACTCAAACAAAGTTATGTATAATGACACTGTTCGTGTTCCTTCCTAATTGCATACAATATTAAAATATGTAACATTAAAGTTCTTCATGTTAACTTCCCAAGAAGATTCTCAGTGTTCTTTGCAAAAGGCAAACTTGAGAAAAAATTGCACATAAGTTACATATTCAAAATAGTGCCATGAAGAAACGGCTGCAAAACTATAGAAAATGGGAAGAGAGAAAGACAGAGTCCTAAGATCTGCTGCATTGGATCTTGCCATTGGGTCATAGGAACCTGCCAGAAACATAAAGGCAATTGTGAGACAAGAGGAATGCCAATTTCTTCCCCTAACTTCTGTTATTTAAAAATATAATTTCACCCAGAAGCCTGTTGTTTAATGTATCCTTTGAAACTCCTGGTTGTTTTTTTTTTTGGTTATTGCAATGTTCTGTTGTCTTTCCTTATTTATTATATAAATACCTTGTAACTTTATCCAATATTCATAGCTGAAGCATTTGCATACAACCTTGCTATTCTCCAGCACTTCCCTTAAATAATTCCCCCTTGTACCTACTATACTATTCAAAACAAGAAACTAAAGCACCCTTTTTATTGTGAAAATTATACAGCCAAAAATTTCAATCCTTCATATTCCACATATTTCCAAGTTTTCAGTTATACGGATTTACTTTACCAGTAGCGTGTGTCTGTGATAGACGCACAGTTTCAGAGTGCTGGCTTCCTGTGCCAGTAGGAACCGGTAGTTCTATTCTTATTGCTTTCCTATATTGCCTTTGGTTGCACCCTCTGAGGAGTTCCCCATTGATGCTGTGTTCATTTGTGGGGAAAAGAGTTTGATTTTATCTCAAAAAATTAACTAGGGATTTTTTCATGATTTGTTGGATAGACAAGGAAAGTCTGAGGAATGTAACAGCTCTTTTGGGTCTGTAGTCCCTGAAGAACTGCTGGATAAAGCATATTTGGAATCAGATTTCATTTGATAAAGTAGAGTAGTTACAGATAAGCTGTAAGACTCAGGGACAGGAAAGAACTCTTTTAAATAGGAAAAAGTTTCTTCCCTCCAGACCCATGCTGCAGAGTCTGGATCCTGACCTGAACGTCCCCCATTCAGATGTCTCGTGTTTCTGCTCAAGTCCCTCAGCTGGGGTGGTAAACCTGGGAGAGCCCCGCGACATGGACACAGGAGTGGAGCTGGCACCATCACTTCCCAGGCTTCCTGCTTTACTTGGAACTGTCACATGCAGCCCTTGCATTTGATAAATCGATTAAATAAAAATGTGATTACAGTGGACCTCTGCCAGCCCACAATCTCTGGAAGTATCAGTGAGCCAGGATAGTCAGCTATTTCACACTGCTGGTGGGGAGCAGCTCATGACAGCTCCAGACAAAACCTCTACAAGGCAAAGGGGCATTTTTACCCACTGGCCAGCAGCAGGGAATAGATGGTCTGGCTTTCAGCAGGTATGACAAGTGGGGTGCTGAGCTATGAGTCACTGTTGGCCTCTCTTGCTACTGTAAGCACGGCTTCTTCAGGAAGCTGCCTTCTAAGATAGCACCAGCCATAGAATAAACAACTGCCAGCATTCCTGCAGTTCTCACTCACTACTTCGTTCCTACTGATGGGAAAAGAAACTAGACTCTGTGCTGGTGCTGAGATAAAGATAATTCATTTTAATCCATGCTAACACAACAAAAGAGTGAAGGAGATGGAGGATGTGAAATAAAAAGAAAAATCTAATAAGGATTTATGTACGGTTGTACTGAAGACAATAATTTAATGAAAAAAGTAGATTAGTATTTAATTAAAAGAAAGAAATGTAATTAAAATTAATTGAAACACAAAGAAAATAATCTTAAAGGAATAATATTTCCAAGTAAAAATATACTCTGATTGTTTAATGAGTTCATATTTTGTATGCAGAATATAAAAAGGTCCTCTCAAAGGAGGAAGAAATTCGTTTACAAAAGACAAATAACAAGAAAAGCAAACAAAAAGAAGCAAAAAAAGAATGTTCAGAGGGAATAAATAATATTTTTAAAAAAAGCAAAGGCAAACCAAAAAATCTCTAAGCAAAAATAAAACTCAGGCTTTATCTATGATCTAATGTTTTGAAAATAGTACATTGCAAATTACATTTGTTCATAAATTTCCACAATATTAATTTAGCAATCACCTCCTCCTGGGCCACATTTACCTTGTGAGTGTGCCCTCCATCTCATAGCAAAAGCTGTGCTGTTCCCACAGCAGGACAATTCTAATTCTAACAACCAGATTTCCAAGAACCAATTATATATGTAACACATCCAGCCCCTGTTAGTATTGAATTATGCAAATTATAAGACAGGCAGGAAACCATATGCATTGTATGTAATAAAACCACATTTGTTGGTATTTCTGTAGCTGCTGTGCTGCTTAGTCCTTTTCTCTTTCTGTTGTCTTTTAAACTCAGCTCAGAGATCAGCTGTCAGCTACAGTGGCATGTTAACAAATTTCAAACCTGTGTCCACTACTGCAGTGACAGGAACAGGATTTAAACAAGTCACACTTTTTACCAACTGAAAAAGACAATTTTTTTCCTCCAAGTGAACTGTGGAAAAATTTAAACCTTCTCTGATAGGGCAAAAATATAATTGTCTGAAAAAATAAGTCTGAACGTGAGCCAAGTGTAGGCTGGCAGGGAATCGTGTGACAGAGTAAATGCTCATTTGTCATCTCAGGGGAGTGTTAAGTCTGACACCTGCTTACCGAAATGTACATGTCATCGAGGTAAATCCATCATGGCTGATTTAAGAGTAATTAAAATCAATTGTTAATTGTTTAAAGTTTCATTTTGCACTGGAAATTACCCAAAGATTTTCTGTAAGATTTCTGTAAGATTTTGTTGCCACAGTATTTTTCATTGATTTTTTTTGTAAAATAAAACACTTCCAAATTTTGGTTGTCATTTTGTTACTTCTGGTTTTTTCTTGCGTTTTTATCACCATATCCTTTAACCATAACCTTCTCTCCAATGACCAATGTGCATTTTTTAGTAAAAAAATCAAAATGGTACCATTCCAGGTCACAGAGTAATTTGAGTTTGATTTAGCAGATCTGCAAAGAAGAGAAATACAGAAAAAAATTCGTTATGGGCCTTTTCCTTAATGTGGTCTAGAGCAGAAATTATGCTTTAGTGAGGGGAATTCTAGTTGATAAACTAGCAGGAATTCTTTTTTTTTCAATAATATCCCTCTTAATATAGCAGTAAGATCAGTTGACGTTTAAAGGAACAACATTCCTTGACATCTGTAATATTGACAAGCATGATCTATTTAAATATATTACTACTGATTTTCAGTTACGTACCAGTGTTGAATGCACATCCTTTTCCCCTCCACACATCTGAATGAACCAGTCCACCAAATAGAAGTTAGATTATTTGTATATAACTCTGCCAGTCCCATCAATGAACAGACCTCCAGCCTCCAACACTTGAGCAGGTTATTTTCAAGGCACTTAAGGCTGCATTTCTAAAGAAAAGGTAAGCACTAACACACGAAACCATCAGCGTTAGCTAATGTTATTCATGCTGCCTTGTAGCAAGTAAGTTCTATATCAAATGATAGTTACAGATGATGCTTGGGTGGGTTTAGACCAGCTTGCCTGATTACAGTTTAGTTGCATGATGAAGACTCTGAAAGCAGAATAAAATTTAGATATCCAGAAATCATCACAAATGGCCGCACCTTCTTTATCTTCCTTTGTTGGGAGGACGAATAAAGTAGATGGCACCAAAAATAAGGGGTAGATCTCTACTTTCCTTGGCTAGAGAAATTGGCATTACGAAGTCTACAATATCTAATTTGCTTTGTGAGAAAAGAAACTTTTAGTTTTTCTGGAATGACTGAGATTATACTGGCTCTGGGCTTTCTTATTTTATTTTTTGTTTCTGTATCCAGGAGCAACAGACATCACTGCACCTGCTGTACATGTGCACATTAAATCAAAGGCCAATAATACTTTACATTCCTTACAGTCAATCTGTGGACCTCATTTCCAATTTGACTGTTACAAATCAAGACTTCAGTTTACCTAATTTGCTCTCTGTGGCCGTACAGTTAAAAGTTTAAATGGAAGATGGGAGAGACCAACCAGTCTACACTTCTAAAAGTGTTCCATAAATTATGACAAATAAAATACGAAACTTTAGTTTTCTATATAATATTACTATTTGAACTTTTAACTTTTACTTGGAATCAGAACTAATCATGATGAAAAAAATCAGAAACCTTGATGTTTGCCTTTCTAGAATTACATAAAAATCCGTAGAATTAACCTTCATAAGCTCTTCACTTATATTTGATCCTGTCCAAAGTCTAGTTAAAAGTGAGTTTTAAAAATCTTAGAGTCTGAATGGTTGGGAGGTTCATCCAGTTGAGCTAGCTAAATAACACTGGGTCACTGCATATGCTTCTGAACATAAATTTACTTTCATGGAACTAAACCTGACATCATCATGAAAGTTTTGGCAAAAATATTTTGTCAAATTCAGTATTAAACTGTACCAGTAAATTAAAGAGGAAGAAGATATGTTGGAAGTATCAGGATGCACCACTACTTTGGCTTTTATGTAAAACAGATGGACTCATTTCTGTGTACATTGATAAAAAATAAATATTGTCATTTTATGAAAAGAAGGCAAAGAAAATAAGTAGAAAGAATTTAGAAAGCTTATTTGTAGTCAAACCATATGACACTCAGAAAACAGTCTCTAATCCAAAAGATGTGTATTTGCAGACAGTGCCATGAAGGCAGATGTTGATGTGGAAAATACTATATTTTTCCATAATTAGGCATCTGTAGACTCATTATCATTCAGAAGAGTGGTCTGATTTTCAGAATTCAATGACACCCAGCTATACAACCCTGTCTAGCGTTTCTCATTCATGAATAAAAAAATATTCAAAAAGTAAATCTTTACACACACTAATACTCAGTGATTGGCATCAAATTAAATGTAAGACAGACTTTTCCAAGTAGAAATGCATAGAAACAAACATTTCAGCAGAAATTTGGATTAATAAACAAAAAAAATTATTTATGTATAAAAACGTGTTGGGAAGTAATAAACCCTAGAGAGTGTGCTAACACTACTCAGTAATAATCTAGCCTGGGAAACAGTAAAAGAGCATATATTTTCTGTTAGAGATTCAGTCAGGTGTTCTGAACACAATTCTTATCACTGATTCAGTCTTTTCAAAGCCATGTAAGGGTATCACAGTGGCATGAATAGGCTATAACAGAGTCCCTTTATTAGCTTAGGAATGATTCTTTCAGCAAGAAGATGGCAAAGGATTAAGCAAACTTGCTTAAATCTGTGCAGAAGTACTCCATGAAAGAAGGATTTCAAGGTTGGTTTAGCCTGCAGGTCTTGCGGAGGACCAGTCTGTAGGGATATCCCAACCTGGCCTGCCAACTGTGCCCAGTTAAAGAAACATCTAAGATTTTATTTCAAACCTTGGAAAAGGCAAAAGAAAACAGGAGGCTGTGACTGTGAGCTCTGCGCTTTGCTTCTCTAGTAGCTTAAGGAATAGTACTACAACTCAGCTCTAGGATTCAAATAAGAGGGTCTGGCTTCTACTGTACCTGTGCATGGAGCAGAGTGTAAAGGAACCACGCTTCAGCTACAACTATTACTACCTAGTCATTGGCTCTTACTTCCTTTTATCTTATCATGTTGGATCACAGCATTTTGCACACGATATCTGACAACACTGTTTCCCCAGAACACCTTCTCAAACGATGGAAGGGCACAGTCCAAATGTTGAGCTCTATTTCTGACAACGTGAAACAAAATTCCACGTTCAGTTCTGGTAATCATGCAAACACCTGGGCAAAATCACAGAATTTAAGATAATAGTACTTGTAGACAAAAGAACTTTCCTCCTTACGAAGCAAAGGTTTTCACAATGACTATATGTAATTCATATACATTATTTATAAGATATTATTTAGAAGAAGTGCAGAGCGTCGGAGATTACCTAAGTGTGTTATATTGAACTGTGTTGTTGGTAGCCTCAATAGAGGAAGTTAAATTCAAGGCCTGAGATCTGTAGAAAGAGTTTAAGTAACTACAGCAAACTTAATTGAGGGTTTTCACTGAAGTGTAGGCTAATGCTTAACTAATTAGATTTGTATTCTTTTTGATGGACAGAGTAGTACGTGCATGCACATTGCTCCGTCTGTATATACATTATAAAAATATATATTTATATTTTTATATATATGCTTATACATAATGCTAATAATATATAATAAGTGTTATCTATGTTATATATATATTAGAGTTATTTATATACTTTTAGTCTTGATGTTTTAGTGTTGGTTTCATGAACCTATAATGAAAACCTTCAAGATCTGTTAGAGAATTTTATTTGCACCATCTGATAAAATTCTGAACTTCACCCAGCAGCTCTTATTGATAAGATAATATTGTATTTGAGGCATTTTTCAAAAGTTAATTTTTCTACCAAATCTACAGGTTGCTTGAGATAGTCAAAATGTGTGATTATTTGGAGCAGAAACCATTGTCATGTTTATGTCGGTTAGAAGTCTGACCAATATGCCAAAATCATATTCAGGGAAATATGCAAATGATTGTTCAAGTTATTTTAGACATAATGGTATTCAACTCAGGAAGTTTATGTTAAATACAGTCTAGTTACAGTGAGAATATCACTTTGGCTGATGGATGATAAGAATGAAGTCCTCTGCTGATGAATTGCACCTTGTATACATACCTACAAGCTATACTCAAACAGCTTATTTCACATAAAATTCCTACATAATGCATGGTTTCATATAACACTGATCCCACTCTAGTTGGATCCTAGACTATAAGATTGGATATTTCAGCTGAAAAAATACAATAGTAATATTTACAAATATTACCTTCAGTTCAGGCTCTTTTAACTTAAATACGTGACATGATTCCCAGAGATAACTTGAGAGGCAGAGCTTCTTTCTGGACAGTTCAGAGTTTGGTATTTCTACAAAGTATTTGATATTTTAAAAATATATATATATACTGTGGCAGAATGGACAAATGCTGTTAATAAAGTGAACATTAATATTTATGAATGAGGAATGTCTAATAAGATATGATCCAGAGTAGGAAAAATCAGTTGTGGTGGTATCAAAGTTAAAGTATTTCACTTTGGATCTCAAAGTACTCCTGAATGAAAGATATTTTCACAAAAAAAAAGTTTTCAAATTACCAAAATTCTTCTTATATAAATTTCAATCATTTCAAGCAAAGTTAATGCTGTTGTGAAGTTACTGTGAAATCTGACACAAAGGCATAACATATATAGAAAGAGTAGTGAAAACAGTTATATTTCTGAATGACGTGATTTCTTTGAGCTTTTTGATCCCAAGAATATAGTGTCATAGAATCATAGAATGGTTTGAGTTGGAAGGGACCTTAAAGATCATCTAGTTCCAACCCCCCTGCCATCAGCAGGAACATCCCACTAGACCAGGCTGCCCAAGGCCCCATCCAACCTGGCCTTGAACACTTTCTGGGATGGAGCAGCCACAACTTCCCTGGGCAACATTTTCCATTGTCTCACCACCCTCATTGTTAAGAATTTCCTCCCAATGTCTAGTCTTAAGTCTTCCCCTCCTCACTTTAGAGCCATTCCCCCTAGTCCTACCACTACAGGCATATGTTTTCTTTGCCATTTGTATTGTATCCCTTACCAACAAAAAATCAATATTCTTCTATGTGAAAAAGTGAAGGCAATGGCTGCTTTAATTAATCTATTTTTCTCCAGTACTGATTTCTGGCAGGAGCAGGTAGACAAATAAATGAGTTTAACAGATTGGAAGAGTAACTGCAGATCATTTCTTGTTCATCTCAAACCATGGAATTGCTAAAATTCAAATTGTGGCAACTCAAAACTGAGTTTGGATCCCCAAAAATATAACTTAGCATCATGTGAATACTTGTGGTCTTTTGTTGGTTTGTCAGCTTTGTAGTCAGACAGAAAAATGGTTGGCAGGGTAAGAGGAGGTGCAAGTAGGGACGTTCACTTGGAATAAACCACAAACAAAATATTGCTTTAAATTTTTAAGTAAATTCAAAGTTAAAAGTTTTTCCTTGTTTTGAGTGAACACTGCATTTTATCTGTATTCACTGGTCAGTTTCCGTTGGGGCCTCACTTGTATCTCCTATTCCTGGGTTTTGGCTCTGGGAACAGCTGTGACCTCCCACAGGGAAGATGCACTCCTACTCTGCTCCCTCAATGGGTGAAACAAGGCTCCTTTGGCCACTAGCTTCTTCAAAAAAATAAAATGTATTTTCAAATCTTTCTATTCAGTAGTGAAAACACTGACTTTTTAGACTTCCATAAGAGATTATATTCAGCTCTCCTCCAAACCACTCTGCTGTCATAAACACATCCTCTATGGCCATGGGTTTACAAAGACATTTTTCTAGGACAATACCAGTTTGAATAAATGCTTCTCCACATGCTCCATTTTTTTTGCTTACTTATTTAGACAGCATAACTCTTTACATGGTGGTGCAGTAAGCATAATTGAAACACTGAGCTGGGTCATAGGTCTCCAAAATAAAATTCTACTAAGGCAATGACTCAGTCAGATTGGCCACTCGACTACTTCAGTCCAAGGAAAGGGGTGATGTGGGGACTGAGAACAAGCCCCTTCCAGCAGCAGTGGAATCCTTTGATGATCAGGCCATTTCTAAACTCAGGACATTCATTTAAACACAGATATAAGAGCTTGGACACTCTAAATTGAGTCATGATTTTTGCAACCTCTGCCATAATGCAAATTCAAGGGAAAGGATAAAATAATTTAGACCAATGCCAAACTTGCAATTTAATAGAATATTTAATAAAGCAATGCACCAAAGAGGGAACACTAGTATTTCTTGTAAGATCCTTTACATTTGAATTAATTCTCTGTGTAGGATGGTGTTTAATATATTCATTTATTGTATCTTTTAGCAGCTCTGTGTTGCCTTAAATAACAAACTGTGGCATAGAATTTCAAAAGTGCTGGCTGCAGTTGGAATTTCTGTGTAGTGGTTCTGAGTTGTTGAGTGTCGTTTTAAAAGGATTAGTTATAACAAAATATTTTTTAAAGGGGAGCATTATGAAAAAAGTTTTACCTGCTAAAGAACTCTAGGAAGATATCTACCAGGCTTGCCACTTCTAACAGATGCACTCAATCTCCCACCTTAGCCAAAGCAGCAGTAGTTTTGTTCAGGATGCAGAGGTAAAGACCTGTCCACAGATGGGCCAAGAGCTCCTCTGGGAAACCCATGGGGAGCAGAGAGACACAGTGAACACCAATAAGTTGTGCATACAAGGAGCCCTGTATATACTTCTCCCTTTGTATGCATTTTGACTATGAAGCAACTCCTTTTATGTGATACATATGACTACCCACAAGAACCTTCTTTGAGTTCTCCTGGCTGAGCAGTGTGGCTGCATGGTGATGCCCCCTTATGCTGGAACACCTCTCAAGGGTGCTCCAAAGCAATGAGACCTTTTACCAATGACAGACTGGTGGTGGGTCCCGTTTGAGTCCTCCCTGGATGGGAGCTGGACTGCATGATCAGGCAATCCTCCTCTTTAGCAGGGATTAGTTGTCTACAGAATCACACACAGAATAACCAGGTTAGAAGAGACCCACTGGATCGTCGAGTCCAACCATTTCCACCAATCCCGAAATCATGCTCCTAAGTACCTCATCCACCCTCACCTTAAACACCTCCAGGGACGGTGACTCAACCACCTCCCTTGGCAGACCGTTCCAATGCCTAACCACCCTCTCCATGAAGAACTTTTTCCTAATCTCAAGCCTAAATCTCCCCTGGCTGAGCTTGAGGCCATTCCCTCTCGTCCTGTCCCCTGTCACTTGGGAGAAGAGGCCAGCACCCTCCTCTCCACAAGAGTTTAGCTTAAATAAAGAAGATTTTAAATTGAGTAAATCCTTTCTGAACATGAGTAGCCAGACTTCTTAAGCACTAAGCTGTGAATTTCCACTTATGACTTTCCCAATGTGTGCAATCTACTTTATCAAAACAAGGCCTCCAGAGTCAACAAAATATAGAAGATATAGAGGCTTCATGGATACAGATCATCAACACCAGATGCACTAAGGCAGGATTAGAACCCATCTGAAAGACGGCAAAGAAATCCTGTGAGGAACAAGATGACACGGACCCAAATACTACTACCGGACCAAACCATCATGTGAGAGGCAGTAAATAGTCTGTAAGGAGATAATTGCCCAGGGATTTTATGAATTCCCATGCCTGAGAGTTTGCTTCATGAAACTTCAGATTCAGATTTTGGAGAGAACTGACACCTGGTGGAGCCAGCAAGACACCCAGACAGAAGGTGAGTGAAAAAGCTTGATTAAACTTTGAAATCTTAGATATGTCATATAGAGAATTAGATGTGCACGTATAATCCTTTTTTTATAAACACATATAACCCCTACCCTCTCTCCTTGTCTTCTGCATCTTTTAGCTATAAACCATTTACTAAGTCTGGGATGAGGAGTAGATCCAGCCACACCTAGGCTAGTCCCTGAGAAGGACTTCAGAAAACAAGGTGGTCTGTTCTGAACATTGTGACTCCACAGAAGAGTCTCCCTTAATTTTTTCATCCCCAGTCCCTATTTAAGTCACTCTAAATTGGTTCTAACCCAATATTCCCACTGTATGTTTCCTCCATCTTGTAAATAATAGTGTGACCTCGTGATCAAACACTATTAAGTTGCACTTTTATCTAAATATTAGTTATACCAAAAATATTCATTTACACCACTGCTCAACTGATCAGTTTCATAACTTGGTCAGAAGAGATGGAAGAGTATGAGTCATGTATGCATGCTTCACAGAAGTGGATTTTTTATAACAGCAGTTGTCATTCTGACTAATTCTTCTGGGCCTAAAGAAAACTGATATTTGTCACTACTGGAAAAGACCTTAAACAGTTGTTTTCTCCCAGCTCAGTTTAAAACATTGGTTTAGCTGAACTCCAGGGTGCACATTTCCTTTATCCAGGAGGACTGAGGACTGTGATCTAGTGGAGTTTGTTCAGTTCATCAACGGACAGTGAAATTTGTTTATTAAAAGAAATATAAGGAATTCTTCTATGTTTTACAAGCATGTAATGGAACTTGTGAATAACTCGCCTCTTAGTAAATGGAATACACAGTACAAAGATAGCCTTGATTGCTCCCAGCTCTGCAGTGTTTACTTAGAGTTTGCTGAGAGCAGGAGGTTTCGTTCAGAATTTGGAGTTTATTCTTTTTAATTCTGGGGAGTGATATTTATTTTTTATTTTAAAATAATCTTCTTTCTTACTGCTCAAAAATGCAACGGCATGTGTTTTATAAGGATACAGAGAGTTTTCTTAAAGATAAAATGTTAGCTTTTCTCACTGTGGGTACCTCCATACAGAGCAGCTCTTTCTGAGTCTTTATAGCAGGGAGGGTAGCTACATTGAAAGAACTTCAGAGACAATACATGGTGACATGGTATGGAAGGAGTCTATTCCTTTTATTACTTCCCTGTATGAGTGAATTACAAATGGTGTTACCAGTCAATAACAGAGTGCATGCAGTTATTAAATGTGTATGCACACTTCGTTGCCTCATCCTTGCCCATTTTGCAAAACGTTTTAGCTCATTTTCTCTGTACACTAGATGCTACTTTCCATCCCTTCCCATGCCTTCTGTCAATTTTCCTTGCTTTCAACAACATTACCTGTATTTGAAAAGTCAGGCATGGTCCGAGGCCAGAAATAGTCTCTCCAGCATGCTGACTACAAATATATTGTGAAGGTTCAAGGAAGGTTAACAACTGAGAAACAAGAAAGTTTCAAGATTTGGGAATACTTGCATTTCATGAAAAAAAAAAAATATAAAAGAGTGATGTGAGGATAAAAAGAGAGACACTGACAAAGCAAAATGCTGAATAGGGCACAGAAACTGCATGGGCAACTGTTGTTCATATATTTTTCCACCTTAAATGCAGAATGGCAGTTAAATAAAATGGAACAAACCACACAGAATAAAGGAAATTCTGTTTCAAGAAATCCACAATTGTATAATTTGATTGCCAGAAAATATCACTGAGAATACTGGCTTACCAAGATTAAAAATATATGAATAATAATAATATTAAATTATAGTGTTCAACTGGAAACAAGAACAAATACCCATTGAAATCTCCACAGAAATTTCCTGCAGAAAAAAAAATAACATTAGAAGTGTGTTTTTTCCAAAATTTTCTATTTTAAAACTTTAAAACTAAAAATTTAAAACTTCCAAACTAAAAAAGGAGATTAATACATATTTTCAGTAACTGACTTATTTATTTTAACAGAAGTGGAAATTTTCTTCATAGAAAACACATTCCATCTGTGTAATATCAATTTTCTTATTGTAAAGCAGAAGTCAGCCACTATGTGACTAGGTTAAGAATAAGCAGGACAGATTTTATGTCCATTTCTTACAACCTTCTCCCTAGCAGCTGAACACTAACAGAAATAAGACTATGTGGACCACTGAGCTGTTTCAGTACCATAGTTCCCATGCTTCATATTTAGGAAATCTATGATTTAAACATGCTCTGACTTCCATGAAAAAAGTAAAATAAATTGCACATCTTGCTCTAACATATACATTTTGTTTTACAATCAAATTTTAACTTTCTACCTAAATATCTGTCTTTTGTTACCATTTACAGGAACAGACTTTCACTTCCACCAGTACAAACAGAAATGAAGCTGAAAAAAGAAACTGTACAGATTTTGTGGTATATAATAATTCTTTTCTCGACTGCTCATCCACGCCTTTACATATTTCCAAAACTGTGCATAAGAACAGCATTTTTTATTAGTTTAGTGAGCAAAAGACTTCGGACTTTTAAAGCAATAATTAGTTAGGAAGAGTTAGTTATTTTTCTATAAAAAAATTAAATTTGTAAGACTTTACAGCCGAGCTTACTATGCTCATGAGGGTTAGAACATACTTTTATACAAGAAAAATTTACCTAGGGTTTAGAGAGCGCAACATTTTCCACATTATTGGGTACAGTGGGACTAGCATAATCAGGAAATTCATGTTTTATGAGTTTAAACAAGAATCAAAGTTACATAGTCATGCTAAACATCACCTTCTGTTTAGTAAGGTACTCCTGCTTAAAGGGTCTAAATCATTTAAGAATACATCTTTGAACTTTTGGGTTCTTTTAAATTGCTATAAACTAAGCACCTGATTCATGAAGATTAACTGGTTACAACTTCATGCAAAACTCTTAAAATTACTTTTCCTTGGTATTTTTTATAGCCAAGTACTATATATATTGGAAACAAAATTTTATGTCCTGCGTATTTATTCATTGTTCTGCAAACTAAAATCTCACGAGACTGTCAAAACCATAAATTATATTTCAGTGAAATAGGGAAACAATTTATTAATTTGAAGATTCTTTGCTGAACGAATCAAAAATTGGTGTTTAAGCCATGAAACTTTCAAAGAATTAAATGACGTATCTACACAACTTTCACTTATATAAATTCTTAAAGGATTTTGCAAGTGGAGAATGGCTCAAAGATCCTAAAGCTGTCAAGAGTCCTCCTTTCTGTTGAAATTTCAAATTCTAATATCTCAGATTATTTAGAAAAAGAAATCTTTAATCTGTTCATAAAATCTCTAGCCTGATATAAGTATTTACTCCACAAGAAATGTGTTTTGTCCTGAATATATTTTCTTGGATGATTTACAATTCAGAATACACAGGAGGTATAATTTCTGGTGTTTTGGTTGCAATCAATTATGTCACTGTTCCAATAATACTAAGTCTTTAATAACATGTACTGTAATTTAAATGTATATCAAAATACTCGCTTCAATTAGCAGTGGCTCAAAAGAACATAAGAGAATTTAGGAACTAATTCCTGCATAACTGAAATGCAGTTTTGATAATTTTTTACATTGCTACACATCTGACTAGTCAATGTGTAGCTGATACAGTACTTTCTTACACATAATATTGATGGAAGATTTAGAAAGAAATCCCTACTCAACCTTTAAGAGTTAGAATACGCTTGTTCATTTATTTGTTTATATTCTCTTTAAAATTTACATTTGGATCTTAAGAAACCTCTATTAAGTTTAAACCAACTGCTCTAATAAGCAATTTAATGATTCAAAAGCCACAAACAGCGCTGGCAGAATTTTAGCAAATATTTTGATGTCACTTAAAATAGTAAAGGAGAAAAATATTTCTCTTTGCCCACTAAGAAAAATAAAACTCATGTATAGCATTAAATGTCTTAAAACATCGTAATAATGCAAAGTTTCTGGAGAAAAAATGTAAGGCAGAATGACATACAATTCCAATGAAGTTACCAGAAACAGGTTTGTCTAGTTGTTTTAGGCTAAACATATTAGAACACTTATTTTATTAGAACTTAAAAAATATTAAGTATACACGTCCTTGTATTCCTTTAAATACTTTAGGACAGCTGGTCTCAAGATGAGCTAACCTAACTGTTTAGTAAAAAAATATTGTGACACCTAAACATAAATGGAAAAACAGCACAATCTGTTTGGAAATGGGGAGCAGACTCAGACTTTATATGAACATCCTTATTCAAATAGGCCCAATGTGGTTATCAACTTTAACTCCAGAGCAAAATTCCACAGATGAAGGGTAGACATTTCTCCCTTTCTATTGATGAAGTATTGCACAAACATAAATGAAAATTATGGAAAAAAATTAAGATAAAAGTTTTCCTTTTTTCTGCCTGTATTTTTCTATCTGTTTGAAATGAAGTTTTTCATTATGACATACCATATGCTAGAGGGCACAAGAGACCATTTTGATTGTGCAGTTAAAGGAACTTAGTAGAAACATGAAATCATTATTTCTGGAGGATTTGGGACATTTTTTTATTTTCTTGTGGACAGCTGTTGGCTATAGACCTGAGGAAAATTTAATTCAGGAAAATATCCTAAGTAATGGAGCCAGGGAGGCTAAATCAGAGTGGTAAGTATTGCTAAGACATCATTACTTCCTAATAGCTATTAGTCATCTCTATTTTTTCACTGCTTGCTTAAAGTTCTAAAGAACCATTACTCGTGATACCTTCTTAAACAAATCAGAAAAATCTATCTTCTAAAACCCCAGAAGTCTGCCAAGGTAGCCTTGAGGTTCTAGTTTAAGCCTCTGAAGCAAAGAATTCCACATTTTGAGGGTTTAAGTGGAAATGAAATAACATCCAGTTTCAGATTTTCCTCCAAGCAAACAGTGGTGAATAAACAGATAAATACAAAGAGAGAAGGAAGGACTTACTGCAGAAGAGATAGCATAAGGAAAAGACTACAAGCAGTGTGTTAAAAAAAAATACAGCCCTCCAGTCATAAACGCTTCATGATTGATTAAGGACTTTGTATGCCTCATAGAGTTTATATCTATGTAGGATTTAGCCGAGGGCCTGGCTGGCTGAACACATCTTGCTGCAGATAGGGTATTGTAACTCTCACACTTTATATTGGTCTTTTTTTTTCTTTTTTTCAGAAAGAGAGAACATGTCCTTGTTTGAAATATTTGTTTCTAGAGTAGTGCATCTTGATTAAAATGACCCAGGAATAAAAAGAGAATCTTGGAAATTAACCTCATATATGTAAAAAACCTAAAAGCATGATTAAAGGAAAACTAGTTGGTATCTCCTATATTTAACTAGTTTGTGCCCAAAACACTAGGAATAAATCTGTCCTGTTATCAAACTATTGACTTCTGGCAGATGACAAGAAACACGTTAAATTCAGATGTGTCTTTACCATTGATTATAACACGTTGCATGCCTCTTTACGTAATTATGGCAACCATGGGCATAAAGCACCAAAGCTGCAAGGCAAAACCTAGGCACAGTGACCAAGATGAGCTCAAATGCAAAGCAGCTTCTAATGCAAATCAGCCAAAAATAATAACTGGACAGACCATATTTCTGCTTATCCCAAGTCTGCCATTACACATGGGACAGATGGGATGCAAATTAGGGGACCAAACTGAAAATGCAGTCCAGAGATTCAGAAGGTCTGACTAAATAAAACTTATTCAAACTACAGGATAAGGAATCAATCCTGTCTCTTAAAAAGTTTATTCAGATAGAACAAAACATGGACAAAACACAGTTCTCGCTGTAATTTTCACAAATAACAGCCATAGGTTTATCTGCCACGAGGTGTGAAAGAATCCAGATAATATATACAGGATGCTGCAGGCTGCAAAATGACTTCTTAAAGAAAGACCAGAAGCAAAAATTATTTAAGAGTATATTCTAAAGTATAACATAGAATATAAGAAGCATGCTGCATAGATGCTAAAATCACATTTTCATACATTTGTGTAGTAATAATAACAAGTATATATATGTTAATGTTATTTAATATTTAAGATCCAGTTTAGAGGACATATATGTATTAAATAAATACTTGTTATCACAGCACTGGTATGGTTTTCTCTATGTGACACTGAATGATGGTAGTAAGCCTAAAAATCTTTAAATGTTACTGTTTCGGGGATTTACCCTGTTAGAGTTTTTTTGGGGTACAAATTTTTTTTAAATCTTAAAGAGAACACACATCTGAATAGATGCTGATATATGCATCATTGTACCTGGTCAGGAAGTGCTCAAAAAAAAACCCAAATTCCTGGGATGGCCTTGATGGCTCAGACACGAACATTTCTTCTATCTGAAATTAGGAGAGGTGAATCCTAGAAATTTCCCACATAAGAGGGTTTTTAAGGTAAACTTCACCCTCCGAGAGAGATGAGAATCCAGGCTGCACGCTCATAACCAATACAACATATTGTGGAAATCCAGTAATACAGAAACAATGTGTTGTAATGACCTATTTACTTAGAGTTCATTATTCAGCTGCCAGACCTCCCTGCACTGTCCTGATAGAGCTCCAGATGGAATGTGTATTTCAGCCAAGAGGCAAACTGAGCTGTGACTTCAGCTGTTAACAGGACGTTTTTGTTTGTGGAGGAACTGTTTTTTCTGTCATTAAAAGGCACCTGAACAAGAGCCTGTGATTTCGTAAGTGGTGATGTAATGTAGTATGAGAAATTCTTCTGTGACATAGTGACTACTCTGATTACAATTACATTCTTCAACATCTTTTGTCTTCAACCAATCCACAACAGCATTGCAAATAATTTTTTTAAAAGTTCTGTTTTTTTAAAACAATTTTCAGGAAAAAAAGAAAGGTGCTATCATAAAAATCTCATGGTTTATGCCAGAAGCAAAGAAGACAAAGATTTTGTATTAATAATCAACCACAGGAAAGAACCCAGATTGTTATGCTGTGCTTCAATACATATTTCAAGCCTATAAGTGTTACAATTCCCGTGGTCTGAAATCATCACATTGAACAATATCTCAGGCAAGTTCAAGCTCTGTCATCATTCTAGGATGAATGTTAAAGAGCACCCTGAAGCTACAATTACTATAAGTATCTCTAAAATGTGCAAAAAACGTGTTTCAAATTGTATTTGATCACATAGAAGGCAGCTGGGGTAACACAACAGTCAAAGGCAATTAACAAAACAAATGAACATTCATAAATCTGCAACAACAATTGAGAGAATCATTAAAAAATTACAAGCCATGAAAGAAAGATATAGAAAAAACCAACAGAGAGTTCAGAACAAAGTAACAGGTGTTGATCCTTGTATGAATGTCTCACTACAAATACGAATATTTTGCAATAAACTGGCCAAACACAGGGTGACTTTTTTTGTGCAGCTTTAAAAAAAAAAAACAACTTTTTTTCCCAGTGTATCTATTCCTTAACTGTATCTGAAAAAACGTTCTCCTCCCATTTCTTTCTTTGCAAAACAATTCTACATGAGGAACTTAAGCGCCACTTCTGCCTGCATCCTTAACACAGGCAAACTACACCACTGCACCATGATGGACTGATATTACCTAGTCCATGAGATATGAACGACAAAGCAGCTGGAGATCTATTTAAACTAAATACCAGCCCAAGGAGAAAAAAAGTTATTAACCAACTCATTTAAATCAAAAGACAGGTTCTGTTTCAGAGGAGATCTTGACCAGCATTGCTGTACAGACAATGTCTTCACTAAAAACTTCACTTTTTTAAGCTGGGGAAGGACTTTTTTACAAAGGCATATAGTGGTAGGACTAGGGGGAAAGGCTATAAATTGGAGGTGGGCAGATTTAGACTAGGCATAAAGAGGAAATTCTTCACAATGAGGGTGGTGAGGCACTGGCCCAGGTTGCCCAGGGAAGCTGTGGCTGCCCCATCCCTGGGGGTGTTCAAGGCCAGGTTGGATGGGGCCTTGGGCTGCCTGATCCAATGGGAGGTGTCCCTGCCCATGGCAGGGGGGGTGGAATTAGGTGATCTACAAAGCCCCTTCCAACTCAAACCATTCTATGATTCTATGAAGACGTTTAACCAATTCAGAAGTAGGAAATTTATGGTCACTCAGTATATAGTGGAGCATATGCTTGAAGTCCATGCTGGCCTTCTGTTATGTAGGTCTATGTTCTTATGTTGTATTTAATATTTTTTTTCTCATCCTTTGAATTGTTTTCCCATTAAAGATGGAAATATTGAGCAGAACTCTCATAACAATTATAGTGCACTGCTATGTATCAAAAGTTCTGAAAACCCTAACTGGAAATCTAATCTTGAAATAAAATGCAAATCAAAGTTATTACACAAGATGTTAATTTAATTATATGGAGTGATGTATGATTCTCACCAAGCAAAGTTTAAGGTCAGAAGAAGGTTACATGGACTCTTCAAAGCACCCTCATTAACGCAGATGGATTGACATTGAGGAAAACCATGTATTCTATGTACTTGTATTCTTTATTTATCTGCTTAGACTTTTTCCCTACTGATGCCTTTTAGATATTCTAGGTGTCTTAAACCCATTTAAACACATCAAAAGGACCATAAAAAAGACAGACCTCTCAAAAAAATCTCCTAAAATATATGAGACATTGTAAAAATTGTGCAAGAAAATCATATGAGGCCAGGAAAAATATTTTATTTCCCTGTGAAAGTGAAATCTTAGATTAACTGTTGCTCATGTTGCTGAAGCATTGAACACTATTCTGAATTTTAATTATCATAATTAACATTATTATGTATTTACATTTTATCTTACCTTCCTTACTGGGGTTCCAATACTACTGATCATGTTTATGACAAATTTCCAGGTGACTTCAGTGGGACCAGGATAAAATGCCATGGTCACTGTCACCTGCATGGTTTGTATATTAACATCTGGAAAATTGCAATGTTCCAATGTGAGCCTGACATGAAATTATACAACTCCATACCTAATAACCAAATTCAGTAGTTTGGTATCATGTGTTGGTGTGTGTGTGTGTGTATGCATGTACCCTTTCCCCCTCACACACAGATTCATGTCTGATGAACACAGAGACCAAGTCATTACGAGATCTTGCTTTTATTCCCTGAAACATACTGCAGTGGCCTGGCCTGGCTATCTCAAGACCTCCCTGTTTTATTCTGTTCATGGTATTAGGGAAAATGCTCAACCCAATAAAAAGTATAAAGTTTTTCTTCACTGAAGCCATACTGCCCCCAGAGATAGTGACACTTGCAGTGTTTTCACATATTCTTGTGACCATCCCATTCCTTTCCTGAAGACAAAACAAGTCAGGACTTTGGTAGCTGAAGAGCAAAATGTAATATATTCCTCTTTACAAAAACTTTCCCATCTAGGAAATATCCCTGAAAGAAAAAACAGAAAGGGGCAGACTTTTGGAAATCATCATAACATGGGAACTAGAAATGTGAAAATTGCATTGATGTTTATGTGTGGGAGAAATCCTATGCAATAAGGAAAAATGTCACTCATAATATTATACACTTTGATCAAACATATCTCTATCACTGTAAGTGGAAGGAGCTACAGGTTTGGTGATTAACATGTAATTTTAAAGTACACAAATTAAGACAGGGCATCCAGTCTATAGTTTAAAAATAGTTTGAATTAATTACTTAAAGCAAATCAGTCTGAGGAATGGCAGAAATAAGAGTTTTAGTTGATTTGATGTTCTTGAAATAGAAAAAACAATGTTTATTCCTTACTGTTCTTGTCTGTTTTCCTTGCATATTACAGCATCTTAAGTCTTTAAGTCTAAACTAAAGAATAATCTTTCCACTAAATACAACAAATGTGTAGCTACTGTATAATTAAACCTTTCTGCTCCTTTTGATGCTCTGATTTCCTTGTAAATGATAGTTTGCTTTTCTTACTTAAGCAATAAAGGAATTCTGCATACTTAATGCATTCTGTGAAACCTCCCACATGGATCTGTGGGTTTGTGGGTATATGACGAAAAGGTAGCCTGGAATGTATTATGAATTTATCAGAAACCCAGAGGGGTAATATGAAAACAAAAGGGTGGAGTCCAAGGCAGGTGCAAGTGCAGTGGTTTGCTTTTGAGATCATTACTAGCTCTTTGTTTAAAACTACAGAACTTGGAAAGGAGTCAAACAAAATCAGGCGGTGTATTAAGGAGAGCTGAAAATAGTCTTTGCTTCAGTTTGCTGAAGTACATCAGCAAGAAAGTGGAAGGAAAATGAAACTTTCTCCTTATTTTGCCTTCATTTTTTAATGAACTTTTCTTAAAACCAAATCCAGTACTTCTCCAGAACACATTGTACCCATTATGAAACCACGGACAACTACAAATACTTCCATAAAGGAAGTTAGCACTGAACAAGCCATAAGGACTGAGTAGACAGAGAATAAACACTTTTAGATCACCATTTGATCTGTGATTGTGGTCATCATGAGAAGGGCAAATGTTGCAGGATGACTTAGGAGAGATTGTCTATCAGTAAATCAGCTTTGAACCCACCCCCACCTTAGTGCCTTAACAGCACAAACCCATTTCATAGGATAAATGTGCTTATTGGCCCTTCACCCGAAAAGCCATTTCACTCAAAGCTGGTCCTTCTGTCTGCCCCTGGTCATGCCTGCCCTCTCTTAGGCACATTGAAGTGATGTTCAGTACACTAATAGATAGCAAGCATATTGACTTTGAATTCTCTTACTTGTTAGGTGTAATTATATGCCAGAAAACCTGAACAATAATGCAGAGGCACAAAGCATGACCATTGGTTGTCACTGTAGCAATATGCACATAGACAGACTTTCTAGGTAAGACCTAAATCTCATTACAAACAGCCAAAATTACAATCAGCCAAAGCATTTGGGAAAGAGTAACACCTGGTCACTGACAGTAACTGTGAACTAACAAGCTGCTAAATGCAACATTTTAACTTCAGGATTTGCTGTATAAAAAGACCAAATGTTTTATAAACAGAGCAACTGATCCTCAGAGGAATTCTCCTTCCAGCTATCAAATGGTGACAATTTCTTTAGGTTCACAATTGCCTTAAAATTCTTCTCCTACAATATCGATTTTGTTAGTACTAAAACTGTAGCACTGAAGTATAATTGTTTTCTTATGCAAACGGCTCTTGAAATAGAGGCAGAGATATAAAACTTAAATGCTTTCTTATAAAAGTGTTGAAATGTGTTTTAATTTTGCCCTCTGATATGACATTAATGTAAGCACTGTGAAGAAAAATACAGACTGTTACTTTGGAAACTGACAGACTTTTTGCTGGGTGTTCAATACCTACTAATGCTTTTACATATGGTACCAATTCTGCATTAATTCTGTCAAAAGTGATATCATACTCTGAACGTCCAAATTATGACATCACTAAAACAACTTTGTTCTTCATGGGTTTGGAGCATGACTGTGCCAGAATTGACTAGAATTTATTCATGCAGCCGATTCTGACAAGTTAGTTTTAATTAGTTCATGCCCTCGTAATGAACAAGAGACTCTGGTTTGGAAGATTTGCCAGAATAGTTTCTATTCTCTTCAGCTTGAGTGCCAAATGCGTGGACTTCTTTATACTATTTATACCTTTGCCTATAATTACTGTTCCCTAAGGTGTGATTGTCCTATTTCATAAGAGTTTGTGCAGCTGCCAACATGAAGATGTAAATAAATTGTAATACCATTGCTATGAGGTGTAAAAATCCCACAGCTCATATCCAGACCCTTGTATAATAAACTCAAGTAAACATTCCATTTCCTGTAAGCGATTGTGGTTTGTGACTAGATTTAAAAAGCAGTGCAGTAAGTCATCACTTTTTTAATGATTTGTGGAAAACAAAGCCGTGTAAGCATGAAACGAAAAACAGCAGTGTACAAATATTTATTTTTATGAAGGAGAAATATTTGCATGCACCGATGCATGGTTCACTGCTATTTGATATGGAAGCTGGTCACATTTCCATTTACTGAGGAAAATATTTAGAAGCAGATGATATGCCATAAGTAGACACCAAGGGCTTCTACATGAAGATGATTTGAAGGTCACCTCTAGTCTATTTTGAATTTACTGCAACCTTTGCAGATATTTTCTCAACTCCCTAAGATTTTTTAAGATGCTGTAGCTGTGTGTATTATGAGTGCACCACCATGGTGAGAGGTGAACACAGCAAAGATTCATGCAGATCTGTCCTTCTAAAGCAGTGAAAGCGTGGAGAGCAGGATATCTTTCTTCCAGTACCAGTCATACCTATCACATAAAGAGGACCCCTCATAGGTTCCTCTTGCTTTTATTAGAACATCCATACCTTACTGAAGAAGCTTTGTTATTTTTTCCTCAGCTGATGCTTGTTAAACAATCGTTTTACTCATCTTTTCTCATCTGGGAGATGTTCTGCTGTCTGTCCTCTCAACCAAGTTGCAGCTATAGTGTAGATATCATTTGATATGGGAATGATTTAAACTGAAGGCAGGCACATTTCAGTAAGAGGCACTAGTTCAGTACTGGTGACAGGCACACTGCAAAGTGTAACTGTGAAAAGATATCAGCACTCACATCTTTTCAATAGAGAGGTTTCGCATAGAAACCTCAATAGAGAGATTAACAGAGCAGATAAATTAATTGTTCGTTGCTGATGGGAATAAGATGAGCACACGATGTCTGACTTCATGAGTTCAGCTGACCATGGAGCGGCAATAAAATATTCAGGCAACTTTACAGCAGCAGGTGTTTTATATAATGACACAAATAAGCTAGTTTACATGTGCCACAGGATTTTTAAGCTCTTTGCTGAAGTCACTTTTCAAAATGTCTCTAAAGCCATATTGAATTCTCATGTCTGAGCTTCAAATGGAAAATGAAAGCATAAAACTAATACTTTCATATGGGGAGTTGATGCATTTGATGCATTCATGCAGCTGGGACATTATATCAGGAGCTGGGACAAAGTGTTTAATTGCAGTTCAGCACTAACTTCTTGCATGACTACAGCTGACTCATTTCACCAACTCATCCTCCCTTCTCTTTTCCTCTTTTGAACATAAGGTGCCCCTGGTGAGGGCTGTGTGTGATCATGCATTTCTGCACGGCTTTTCACTGGGCCCTCAGTTCCAGTTGCAGCTGGAGACAGAAGCTCGATACAAAGTATTTTAAAATATTAAGCATCACCTACATATATTTGACTTTTAAATTCTGGTTTTATACTCTACCAAACCTAGCAGAAGAAAAAGAAGTCATATCCTGTTGGAAAAGGGGGAATCCCATCTCTACCATGGTATAATCTATTTCTGGTCCTAATGAACTGTGGGTTATTGAAATTTAAACCAGTCATTATCCCAGGACTGAACATTACATGGCCTGGGAATCAGTCCAATGTAATTTGGGGGTGGGAGGGTGGCTCTGAATTCCACATTTGTGAGGAAAGCAAGAAATACTTTCCTGGCAGGTTTGTTTGAAAAAAAAAAAAAAATGGCAGCTGGCTTTAATTGCAGGGAGGGTCAGATTGTTAAAAACAGTCCCAGCGGAAACGGATTAGTGCATGGGAGGATGTCAAGGTGCAAGATATATGGAATTTAGTCTACTCTGATGGGTTAATATTTGGATAGCAGCTCCATGTACTGCATATATGTACAAAATATCTGATATTATGGATTCATGTCAAGGCATTACTGTTGACATGACTGTGGAGTGACAGCATTATTCATGAAAAGCAAAGATATAAGTAAATGAGTTGTGCAAGTTACAGAAACTGAGCGTGAGGAAGCCCTTTCCATCAACACCACAGACTTCATGTTTCCTTTATGACATTATATTTTTTGGGGAAATTATTCCAGAAATGCCTAATGTAAAATGGCCATGTGCTTTCTCTCTGGTTTTTGTTCCTCTCTCTGTAAAGTCAGTTTTTCTCCCAAAGTGTATCATGAATCTGTATCCTTCAGAAAGGAGAATGAGATAAGACAAGACTCATTCTAGTAGATTAGCTATCTCAAAAATGTGTATAAAATGTAGGCTGTGGTGATTGTTTGTATTGGAAGATCATTATATCCCTCCAGTGTACACTCTTCAATTACTGTTCTTTTCAGTATCAGACTTGTTTAACGAGGCCTTGGTGTAAGATACATACAAGGCTTTAACTGAGATCCCAGTATCAGTTCTGTTGAATTAGATCAAGATAATGCAGTGCAGAAATCTGACTGAGGGTCAGAATAGCAATTGTTTGGAAACAGGAACACTATTTGCATAATCTAACCAAGGCATTGGAGTAAAATAACACGAGAAACCGCCATGACACCGTTCACTATTTGTTTCAGCTGATTCATAAGGAGCATCAGGTAGAATTAGAGGAGATGTCTCTGTCAGACATAAATAGCCCTGTTTAAATGGTGAAAGCTGTGAGGAAGTTAACAGATGTGACCAACGTAATGTCTGGGTTTGGATCCAAAACCAGAGCCTCCAGGTAAGATCCTGCTGCATCCAAGTCAATGCTAAAATCACACACCATCTTAGCCAGGATGGAGGGAAAGGGCAGGTTTTCAGCCTGGTGCTGGCAGCAGCTCCTGTTTCTTTGCCACTTTCTGTTCCGTTTCTTCTGTCTGTTCATCCATGCCAGTCCTTAGTCAGGGGCTTCCTCATTTCCCCAGCAGCTTCTCATGAAGGGTTTGTTTCAGCTTCAAGGAAAACAATAATTTTAGGAAAAAAATTAGGAAAGCTAGTTTCTTTTGTCATTTTCTGCTGATTATTCTAATGAGTTATTTCACTTATATTCACCTGTAATTACCCAAGTAACTGGCATATTTTCTAAATATTTACTGCTGTTCCATATTTCATCTTAGCATCACAGTTCACTTTAAATTGTGCTTTCTTACTAACAGTTCAGCTACTGTTTTTTTCTGTCTAAGTTCATGTCTTATGAACTAGTGTTTTCCTGCTTATCAATTTATTGTATTGATATTGGGTTTCTTTGATTAATTTTTTTCACAGATACTTCAGCCTCACTGAAGAGAGTTCAAAAACAAATGTTGTTTTAAATTTTTTTCTAATATCTGTATTATCCAAAACTTCTCAAGGATGGAAAAATTAATCAGTCCATTTTCTCACACAGCTCCTATCAAGACGCAAACAAGTACACTTTTAGTATTTTTGACTGTATTTATTGTGATTCTTCAGCTCATACATTAGCTTTTGCCTCTATAATTCTCATATTCCGCAGCACCTTCTCTTTTCCTTGAATTGAAATAGATTACTATTTTTTGATGGCTGCCATTTTGTCTTAAATAACATATTGAAACTTGTAATCTAACTATACTAGCTTTTAATTGGTTTTCTATTTTCTTTTTTGTTAAGGTGCATTCATTGCTCTGTGACTCCTGGGATGCCTAAGAAGCCTCCATGCTGTGTGTAAGGATTTTAATTTCCTCACTAACCTTCTCCTTGAAAAAAATTTCATTATCAAAAGTTTAGTGTCACAGTCCCACATTTAGTTCAATCACTCCCTTGAGAATGTTGAACTTAATTATACTGTGGTCACCATTAATTAGTGGCTCAGCAATAGTTGCTTCTTGAACCAACATTTGTAGATTACATAGGACAGAGTAACTTTCCCTCATGTGTGCTGTAGAACCAACTGCTATAAAATATATAGTCTGAGAGGTCAAGAAGTTCTTTCTTTAAATCACCCATTGGAAAGGATGGATTTCTATGCAGATAGTTGAAAAGCTCCATTACAACCATTTATTAGTCTTGGTTGCCCTATTTCTGCCTGCTGACACCTCACACTTCAATATTAATATTACGTTTTTGCACGACAGGAAATTCTGTCATAGGTTATTAGAAATGTAGTATGTGCTTTCATATTGAATTCAGGTCTGGTATCAAAAGTCTCTCAGGCAAAAAGGTTTGAAAATGTTGAAAAATATGTACTCTTCATGTGAAGTTCTCGAAAAGCCTTGTTCAGTATTATTTTAATGATGTGATGATTAGTAACTTATCAGCTACTTTACCGTGTTGACATCTGTATTCACTGAATTCCTCTGCATTGTTATGATCTAGTGTTATTTCTTCATAATAATAAAATATTGGGCTCCCTACAATTGACATATATGGTAGTACTTGTCATATTAATATGAAAATGTTATTCACAGATTTTCAAAACAGAGATAACTTACACTCACCTTTCCCAACAGTCTTTTTAATTTCATATTCTATATGTTGAAAATGTTTATTTTTTCTAAATGTACACTTGGAACATAACTGTAATTACATTTTTTATTGTTTTCCTGGACTTAAAGAGATTCAGTTGTTTAGATTTCTTTCTTTACTGAAATATTTCCATATTGAAATACTGTTCTGAAGCATCTGATTTCAATAGGACAGTTGCATATCTTTGAAATCTGGCCTCAGACCCACTAGGAAACACCTAGATGTTCACAAACAACAGCAAAGATATCATTTTCAAAGGAGATGACTGAAAGACCAAATGCTTAGAGGAGATAGACCAGGCATGTAATTCAAAATCTAAAGGGTTCCATCAATTCTGGTGGATGGTAACTTTCCTGTAGAATTCAGCTTTTTAACTTCACATGGCTTAGGTGCTGTGCTAAATCAGCCCAATCAGGTTGTTTTATTCACGTATAACATGTTCTACAACCTGAAGCAATCTGTTTAAATAGAAGAAGTGCACCCATAGCAAGTTTGCGGACGACACTAAGCTGGGTGGAAGTGTGGATCTGCTGGATGATAGGGCGGTTCTGCAAAGGGATCTGAACAGGCTGGACAGCTGGGCAGAGTCCATTGGAGGCATGAGGTTTAACAAGGCCAAATGCCGGGTCCTGCACTTGGGGCACAACAACCCTGTGCAGAGCTACAGACTAGGAGAAGCCTGGCTGGAAAGCTGCCAGGAGGAGAAGGACCTGGGGGTCTTGGTTGACAGCGACTGAACATGAGCCAGCAGTGTGCCCAGGTGGCCAAGAAGGCCAATGGCATCTTGGCTTGTATCAGAAACGGCGTGACCAGCAGGTCCAGGGAGGTTATTCTCCCCCTGTACTCGGCACTGGTGAGACCGCACCTCGAGTACTGTGTTCAGTTCTGGGCCCCTCACCACAAGAAGGATGTTGTGGCTCTGGAGCGAGTCCAGAGAAGAGCAATGAATCTGGTGAAGGGGCTGGAGAACATGCCATATGAGGATCAACTGTGAGAGCTGGGGGTGTTTAGCCTTGAGAAGAGGAGGCTGAGAGGAGACCTCATTACTCTCTATAACTACATGAAAGGAGGTTGTAGAAAGGAGGGTGCTGGCCTCTTCTCCCAAGTGACAGGGGACAGGACAAGAGGGAATGGCCTCAATCCACCAGGGGAGGTTCAGGCTGGAGATTAGGAAAAAATTTTCGCAGAAAGGGTCATTGGGCACTGGAACAGGCTGCCCAGGGAGGTGGTTGATTCACCTTCCCTGGAGGTGTTTAAGGCATGTGTGGATGAGGAGCTGAGGGGCATGGTTTAATGTTTGATAGGAATGGTTGAACTCAATGATCCGGTGGGTCTCTTCCAACCTGGTTATTCTATGATTCTATGATTCTAAGAAATGAAAGCAGTGTGAAGGCAATGGCTCCAATATGTCAGGAGACCCAGGCTGAGTTACATGCTTACATGTAATGGTCTATAATGCTCTATGTAGCCTGTTTTTCTACCTTTTTTTTTTTAATTCTTCACGTATGACAAGTGATATAAGTTATTTTGCTAGCCTAAATTCTTATAGTGAGATTAAAATGCAGGAATTTGTGTCTTCATGGCTACCGTTAGATGCCTATTTAGTGAGAAACTACAACGCTGCATTCTAGATTCTGATAACAAATGCATTGTTTGGGGAATGTATATATCCAAATGGCTCATTCAACCTCAAGATACAGATATCTATGATTTAACCTTTGGACTGTGAGATTCCTCCTCAGACTAAATTATACACACAACCCTAAAAAAAGAAAAAGAAAGAAAACAAAAAGGAAAGAAGAAAATAAAAGAAGCAGGTTTAATATTAACTTTTGATTTTACAAAGACAGAAAAGGGAACTAAGCCTAGTGATGCTGGAAATTCCAGTGCCTCAGGTGAAAAAATGCTAATACAGATTTAGATATGGTTTTAAGCTTTGCCAAGTAGGAAATGGAAAATTAAGAGGTTTTTGGAAAATGAAGAGGTTTTGACTGAAGATCAAGACACTGACTTAAGAGAGCCTGAAACTGCACAAAGGCAATTACCAGCTTGCGTCAGTGAGAACAAGTGGAAACAATCCAAAGAAATTTATCAATTTTCATTGGCAGCTGAATCTAAAAGAGAAAGAATACTGTGTTTATTCTTATATTTTGTAATTACAATACCTCAGCAGCTTTTCTCCCTCACTGTGGCCCTGATTCTCAGTTCCCCTAACATATTTTTACTCTTTTTATTCTCTTCCTGTAGTTTTTGCATTATTCAAGGAGTCCAAAAGTCCCTTTATTTTAATTTATGTAACAAAGGGGTTAATATTCTCAATGTTTTCTCTGCTGGGATGCTAAACAGGGTCACCAGATGTGATTCATAAGTTATTCTTGCATGCTGCTTAGCAAAAGCACAGCTGTGGTTACACACTGAGGGTGGAGGGAAAGGGGAAGAGATCCTGACCCTGTTGGAGTCAACGGGAGTTTTACTATTTACTTCCACAAGCCCAGAATTTCACCCTAAGTATCTACATGGGTCTTGCTGTTTGTTTTCCTTTGTTCAAAAGGATCCTTACTGCCATCACCGTTAGATTTCGTAGAGATTAGATGTGAATCAATAATGTAATTAATTATTGTTATAAACACCAATCCGCAATATTGGATGACAAGCAAAACATGACTAAAAGCATTCACTCATGATTAAACCTTATTTGGTTAGAGAAAATGGGTGTTTTATCCTTTTTTTTTCTCAAAGCATTTATTTTCCTGAAAAGAATACTGGCATCTAAATGTTAGCATTTGGAAATAAATATTTTATTCCAGTTTAAGACTGCAGCCCCATCTACCCTGTTTTCTGCTTCACAATTTCACAATATTTTGAAAAAATATTCTAACTTTTTGATCAGCAGGCACAAAGATTTATCTGCCTCTAGCACTATCAGTAGAACCTTCACTGAACTTGGTTCTCAGAAAAATGTCTATTTCTGAAATATGAAAAACTGTAAATGACACAAACACAGATTTAACAGAACCTTCTGTTTTATCAGTGCATTCCCTCTAAGTTGATTCTAAGTACATTTTTATTAACTTACCAGTTAAAAAAATTAATTTTGCTAGAACTACGGCTGAAGTTGCTTCAGAAAATGTTATTGTATCTGAATGGGTATAGGGGAAACATTATCTCAGATGAGAAAATCACACTAGAGTTTTTCTTAAGAAGGACCTTACATTTTGACCAGAAAAGGATCTTTCTAACATCACATTCCACCACTTTCCACTTCTGTGAAAACTAATCTATGATGATCATTTTCCATGGTCTTAGCAGCTCTTACTCTGCAAAAGGTAAGGCTTTGATATGAGATCATCTAATTCCTCCATGGAAATAAGTACTTTGTGACCTCTGTAACTATTGGACAGGAACACATGCAAGACAGCAAACGTAAATGAGTAGAGACAAACTCAATTTGTCTTACTAGTATTCTTGTACTTGGATTCAACTACAAGATGTATGTAAAGTAGCTGCACATATTTATCTCCTTTACAGAACTTGTATGAACTACAATGACATTTATTCTGATTCTGCTGTCTTGGCTTTAATGGGATCAAGTAAGATTCATTGACAACAAAGACTATGTCTCAATGATCAAAATCTCCTATTCAAATATGGTGGTCATGGTCTGATGGGATAAATAGAGTCCATTCTGGAATACTTTCATAAAACAAGTTAGTGCAAAATTTTTATTTTATAAAAAACACAAATATCATTTATATTTTCACCAATTTACTCACCGTACATGCAACAATCTGTACAATGTTTTCACCTCAGAACTTGGGGTAGTCGTTCTTTCAAATACAGAATCAAACACCAACAACTCTCATTAGATAAACACTGAAGTACAGACATATTCTCTTTCTCAACCATATCCCAGGTAACTGCAATGATGTGAAGGCAGTTGCTGGCTGGCTCATCAAAGAGCTTGAAATTTTTAATATTTGCTTCCAAAGTCTCATTTACAAACAACACAAAAGAAATATGCAAATTTTCATAGCTTTTATGTCTACACCAATATAGTAAACATGCACGTGTCTGTTCTGAATCCATTCTACTAATCTTTCTAGCCTTTGAAAAATAAGTGACCAAATGCAAACTCCCTGCTAAATCCCATGCTGAACCCAGGAACTGCTTTGGAAAGTTTTTGCTGGACTGGGCCAAAACCATCCAGGGACTTTTCTAGCAATTTAGCAGTGTAGCTGTCTGAGTTCCAGTCTCCAGGAAGTTCCTTGCCTCTGTTTAATTTCATAATAGAGGTATAACTGGCATTTGCAGGCACCTTTTCTCTGACATAATACTGTATCAGTTTCAATATTTCAGTAATGCTCTGCTGCATATTGAACACCAAACCAAATCCAAACAACCCTTCTCCCCAAAATACATAAAAATTATTTCACAATCACACAAAAATCAAACCACTACTTAACCAGACAGGACATTTTCAATGTTCTGAAGTTCAGTGAATAAAATGATCTTTGGCTGTTACACAGGACCATTCATCTAAGCATTTCAAAGAGCTTTGGAGGTACTAAATAAGGAAAATGTTTGCTTTGGGAGCAGCTGGAAGACTGTAAAAGGAAAGCAGTTCAAATCATTGCAAAAAGTTATTAACAACAAGCACATAACACACTTCCAACAGAACCGTTAGGCTCTGATGTGTTCTATTCTTGTCACTGCTGTAATTCTATTTGGAAATAACAATTTGCACTTCCTTCTTATAAAATGTATTTTGTTGCCATACAGGCAAATGCAATACATTAGTTGTTTGCATTCTGAATATTTATTAAACAACTGGGAGAGGACAGTGAAAAACTTTGAGATGCTATCCATCAGTCTGCCATCTGAACTCACCATGGAGACTTGGTGTGCAGAAGGAGAAATACTTCACCATCCACTCAACTGGGACAGATGAATCTGTTACGGTGCCAAAAGGAGGGATTTTGAATGATATTTATATATGTTATGATGGAAGATTTTATGACTAAAATGTTTTATTCTAGCTCTGGGCACCATCAGCCTCCAGTTCAGTCTGATCATTAGTGACTGGAAGGACTATGCTAAGGTCCTGTTCGGTATGTCTGTTTCTAGTGCTTGGTCATTGACATCAGGGACCACCTAGATGCATCATCCCTGCTGGTATTATTGCCTGGAGGCGGGTGGAGGAGCAGATAATCTCTGAGGATGGGAGGGAAAGCAGCAAGTAATCACCAGTGGCGCATTTCTGTGACCCAGGAAGAATTTCAACTGCATTACCAGTGAGGTCATGCCAGCAGATAAGTGGAAGGAGCCTCAGCCCAGACAGCAGAAGCCAGATTCTATTTTCCATTGAAGTTTTACCTTACAAATCCATAGCAAGTCATCTGCTCATGAGGAGTTTTTCAGAAGAGAGGACTAGAGGGCTGGTTCTAAGTTTAATGGATATATGTGTCTGCGCAACTCTGGGTACATTCACTCCTGTTTGAGTGTCTCATTTTCCCTTTTATCCCTTCTTGCTGTTCTATAGCAATGTCACTGTTATTGTCTCTGTGTGTGCACATGCACACATTAAGTGTAAAACCTCTCTTTTCCAAGTACTTTCTCTCTCTTAGGCAGTTACCCAAAGCCACAAGCATGCAGGTACTCATTGCACATGTAGGTCTGTCTACGCAGTGCAAAAAGATGCTCCAATCCAGCCTTAAAGAAGGCAGCTCAGGTGCTGGAGGTAACACGTGTATTCTGGCTAATTCTGGCAGAGAGCTTAAATAAACTCAAAACATGTAATCACCTACAATCTAACTTAAAATTCTCCCAATTATTTAATTTCAGGAAATTAGATTTTACTGACTTCTGACATAGTGTTTTCTCTTTCCATCTTGAATGGATGCATAACACTATTTTATGCTGTTCAAAAGGCAGTGGTTTCCTACCTTTCAAATGGCAGAATTCAATAGAGTGAAGCAAGTTCTACCAGTGCAGGTTAAAATTTTACTAGTTTGGACTCTGTCTTTAAAAAACATGAAAGTTTTTAAATGTCTTTTTATAATTAACAGTATATTATTAAAACACTATAAATTAAAAAGGAAAAACATAACAAAAATGTAGTCTATGATTTCAAATTTTATCTGGCTTTCACCAAAAATTATATTCTCTCCTCTGATCTTTCTTTCCTACAGCTTTTGTCAGTTATTATGCCTTCAAATGCATGATATTCTTAATAAATGTTACACAGAGTGATTTCCATATTGATCTCCTGTTTGTACAATTCTAGAACTTACTTATTACAGCATGAATTTCCCAGGCCTGTTTTGTGCATGACTTTTACATATTTTTAGTAGTAACTCTCCAGCCATTATTTGTAAGATAAGAACAAAGACAGATGAATAGTACAACGAGTATTGCAACACACAAAGTAGAGCACTACCAGCAACTCATTATGCATCAGGTTTCACATAGCAAAGAACTAATCAGCGGAATTTTTAACACAGGGCTCTGTGAAGGCCAGATATTAAAAGGAAGGTAAAGAACTAAGACAATCTCCCAGAGGATCTGTTTCTTGGGTAATCATCAGCTGAAAAGATATAAACTGGATTAAACTGAATTAACTTTTTCCCCTATGGATATGCTAGTGGCTACTGTCAACATTGGTATATCTTTTGATTTAAAGGATTCTTTGGGGACTGAAGCATTAAATTTGGAACGAAAATAGCTGTCATTTGGTAATATGTAAGATAACTTCCACAGCTAAAAATAGATGGGCTTCAGAGAGTAACTATGAAATAAGATGAAAAAGGGCAGGGTAATGGAAAATATAAATTCTAGAAGTAGATTTCAAATGTCGTAAGTGAAGGATAAAGTTTAACAAGATAAAGTTTATAGCAACCAACAAGCCTTTAAATTGCCTAAATACCTATGAATCATTTAAAGTAGCTGTGGCCAGGCATGTGGATTCATTTTTAGACTCTGAAACATCTCTGCCAGTAATTTTGTATGAAATTTCCTAATCTATGGTTGCACTTGCTGAGTCCAACAGGTTTATGCTCAGTACTCTGTTTTTTCCATTAAACACTTCATGAAACCTTGTCTATGCCAATACAGATGGCATTCAAGCTAACCTGGACACACTCAGATTAAATAGAGAATAATGAGTGAGGCCTTTCAAGGTGATTAATTATTGTTGGGTGACGTGACAACCCAAGCTTCTCTCCTAGGATGACAAAGGATTCCCCTTTGATTCCCAGAGACCATGTGCAGGGTTGGCCCCATAGGATCCCGCTATGGTGACAGGACATGTGCCCTGAGTGAAATAGAAGTGCTCACAAATGGCACTTTGAGGGCTACCATCAGAGGAGCTGTGATAGGAGAGGACAGATGTTTGTATTGCTGCACCTCATTTTCCAGCCTATATCTCACTGGTTTCTTCAACCTAAGTGGCCTTGCCAAAGGGTATCCAAATTGATTGGTATCCAAAATTAACCTTGTCTTACTTTAGGCATCCCATGATCTTTACAGATCATCTTATTGGGAAAGATGCAGAAAGCACAGCAAGTTTCCATAAAATTTCAAGGGCCTTAGTGAGTGTACTGATTGAGGAAAATCTAGGAAAGATAAAAAGAAATGTATCTTCGCATAGCCAGCAAGAGAAGGGACACATCTTTCATGTGATGCTTTATTATCTCTAGTGTTGGAGGCTACACACTTATTCTGGTTTGGCACTCAGGCAGAAGATTGGGTATGAGAACTCAACTCCAAATGGGTGATGACACAGCACATATCCAAAGTAATCCCACTTACCGCTGTTAGACAGTAATCTCTGTTACCTTCAGGAGGTGGAGAATAGCCTTATACTTTATTATTTTTTTTCATCTCATTTGTTCAGTAGTCTCTGTATTCTCTCATTTTGTGGAAAGTTTATCTCTTATTAGGAATATCAGTCATAAAAGGGATGTGAAAATTGATCACGATAGGACTACTAGAGTAATGCAAGAAAGAGCGGTGGAGAGTAGGACTAAAACCAGTACCTTTCATGCTCTCAGAGTTACACAATCAATACATAACCTCTATCACACGCATTACACACAGAGATACAGATTAAACATGAATGGAAAAATTGCCTTGACCTCAGAAAACTTAAAAAAATTCAAAAATGTTCCCACTCTATTATAAAAATATTGTATGAAAATGTGATTTCTGTAAAAACATAAAAAGACAAGTCAAATCATATAGCAGTCTCATCAGGCATGTATGTGAACGTAAGCATTATTGAATATAAAGGTCACTGCTTCCAGGTAGTGGAACCACTTTTTGATGGGTTGCTCTCTGTGACTCTTGCTGGAGATATTTCCACTTAAAAGAAAACTAAATAACCCCTGCACAGGGGAACTGAACCTTGCTTTGTACCTTCCTATGTGAGTACAAGTTGGTTATTTTTCTACAGCTCATGAGTCTCTGCCTGATCTTGACACAAACATAATCAAAACTGAAAAAATTTCAGTTTGTTTGTTTGCTCTCTCTCTTCTTTTTTTTTTTTCTTAGAGAGAGAAAAATATATTTAAATAGTGTTTTTAAAATAGTCACAGCAAATTCTAACCAGAATTTGGCTTTCATAATGAATGGATATATTTTAGCGGAGCTGAACCACAGTCACTGGTGGAAAAGGCAGCATCAATAAATTAACTGCTCTTGCGAATAATGCAATTCTTAAAAGAAATAATCTTCCAAGAATCCCAAGTAAGATGGAAAAAATACCAAAAACTGAGAAATAGTAGGGAGGAGGAGGAGGAGGGAGTGGTGACCTACATGAAACCGAGGAAACATTTGCTATGGGTATGAAATAAGGTGAGAAAAAAAGTAGGGAGTTTCCTACTTACGTCTTAAGTGACTGCAATAATATAGTATTGCAACACTGAGGCCAAGAACTCCATTTTCACTTCAGGTATAGAAGAGAGTTACTTTGGAGTGTTATTATTCCCAAGACTCTTAGGAGGACTGTGGCAGACACGACTGAGTCCACAATCCTGAATGCCATTATTTGAACCTGTCTTTTCTGTGTCACACTAGTTTGAGTGTATATACTATATTACCTTTAATTAATTGAGTGTTTATGTGTTAAAAAGTTATTCACTTGTGCAGAGAGTGATTTGCCAGTATTTATGATGGGAACATTTTATAACAGCAGCATGTGTTTCCCTACATTTTGTATAGGTTCATTCATTATAATTTTTCCTGATGTTTTGCCTACCATATTATTAACTTCCCCATAGCAATGAAATAGCAGCTTGTCTTCTCACAGTAGAGAAACGAGAGGAATAATTATGAATGTGGAAATCCCAGTGAAAACATGCTTCTATTGAAAGGGCCTAGTGGTCCAAATAGAAGCCTGGTGGATTTATGAAGTCTATAAAAAAAGCAAACATACAGGAAAACAGATGCTTTTTTTTCTTCCAAAAATCTTGGAAGTCCTACACTTAGGAAAAAAGAGGGGGAGGGAGAAGGAGAAAAGAATGTTACATTTATGCCAGTGTTAAAAAAAATTATTTTACTATAGGTCATGGAGTCTGAATAAATCATCAAAGTTTCAAGCCCTTGCCGTGTATAACTATTTAATCATTTGGAAGTGTTCTTTTCAAAATGTAAGAGTTTGTGAGCATAGTGTTTGATTCATTACTTCAGTAGCAAAATCACCTTTGCTTCAAAGGGATAGCTCTTTAGGACTCTTTGCATGCAAGAATTTACAATAATGGGAAAATGAATGGCATTCACCGACTGTGGTAGGGGAATTTTTTTTCCAGGCTGTCAGTGAGGAGGGTAGGGGGAAAGCCTGTGAAATCAATTCCAGAAAGTGTTGTGGATCACTGGTTATTTTACAAAGATCCGAAGCTGACAGGACCACCACAGTCATTTGTGTTTATTGTTAAAGAGGGTGCTTTTTTGGACCATCCCTATCAAAACCAACCTCGTTTAAGAAAAAAAGAAAGGGGTAGTCAGGGGGACCAAAGAGGAAGCAGGAGGCAGTGTAAGCAATGAGTTTGTTCCAAGCCCCACTCTAGGACAGCCTTCCCCACTACTGCCCTGGCCCTACCCGTCTCTTAGGCACTTTGTATTATTACATGTGCACTCTTCATTGTTATTTCTCACAACAACCCTGTCTGCTTCTGCACTTTGTCATCTGGGTGGCCACTCATAAAAAATGTGATTTACATTCTTGTTTCACTCTTGCCACCTTTTCACTTCCTGTTGCTTCTCCAACCCGAGATTTGCTTGCCTTTTCTGTTTTTTTTAATTTGAAAACTGAATTTACATACGCTTCATGTTTATTATTGTTACATGATTATCTGTGCAGCAGAGGGAAACATAGACCACTGTCATCAGAATTGTTCCAGGTTTCTTTTAAAATAAATGTATATGTAATAAAGTCTTCAAAACTGTAAAAATGAAAATCTGAATTTGCTGGAATTGTCAAATTAATTCCAAAACACAAGCAAATAATTTTATCGCAGTTCCTTCTCATCAGATCCCAAAATTTTTCATACCAAAAAATAATTACATCCAAAATATTATTACTGTTATGATACAACAGCGTCCATTACAATGGGCTGAAACTCCTTTTGATGTCATTGAAAAGCTGAGCAAAACAATACACAAAAGCTGAAGATTGTAGGGGTCACATGGTGACAGTGGCTTTCATAGATGAAGTCATGGAGCTTGAAAACCTGTGCTCACCTTTTGCCTTGACCAAACCTCAAACAGGCAAACTCAAGTCCTTTGAAAAAGTTAATACAATTTACCCCTACTGAGGAGCTGCCCCAGTGAATATAAATCCATGTTATGGCAGAATAAAAGGGTCATTTTGTGCTAATTCAGTTCCACTCAGCAGCAAAGGCTGAGCAGAAAGATCTGTCATCAAGTAGTAGTCTCTGACTGGCTGTACGGTTTTTGCTGTAAATCTCATGGATTCTCATAAGAGGAGGCCCATCCTGAGTTCTCGCTGGAGACTAGAAGTAGCCCTCAACTTTTGTAGAAACAGCAGGCAGCTGTGGCTGTTTGTTCTTTATTCCCCTGTCTGCTTTAAATTCAGAGCATGCTTTCACTGTTGAAAGTAAGGAAAGAAAAGTGATTAACTTGATGAACATAAGAACAAGTAAATAGATTCAGAGTTGAAGTATGCACCAAAGATTTGGCTGCTCCCCTGAAAGTTATCTAAATTTATCTAATTTTTTTTCCAGGGATAAAGAATGATACATCACACTCGCAATCTTCCAACGGATAGAGTAATCTTCTTCTGTTCCCCACTCCCCAGAAGCAGGCTACTCTCATATATTAACATTTCTTTTTAAAGGGGTAAACAGGTACAACACCATCAATCTTCCAAGCATATACCTTTTAACTGCACTGTGCTTTTCATCTAACCTCAGCACCAGCAGAAAGGGAGAACAGTGCCTACAGCCCCAGGTGTCTGACAGGATTCAGAAGGGTGTTGAGGTCAGATCTGCTCTGCATGTACCATACTAATGTTTCAGTACTCACCTCACCATTACTTCTCTGCACAATGATGAAAATGTATACATCTATTTCAGTACACAGCATTGACTAACTTTACCATAGGAGCCACACCACAAGCTCAGGGCTGGCAGCCAGCAGCTTCTGGCTTCTCAACGCTGTTATGCCACAAATGTACACAATGACACTGCAGTAGTAAGTTAGACCCTCTCTGCCTCATTTTCCCCAGCTATAACATAAAGTTAATTATTTCTCTTTTGAGAATCACTTACTTCTGTGGGGAGGAAGGGCAGAATTATATGGGTAATAACATTGAATCCTTTCTAATAGGAAGAAAGGAGAAAAGTGCAGTAAGTCCAGGAATAGCAAACTTAAAATAGTTTTAGTGTAACAGTAATAGTGTTTATGTGGCTTAAAAAACATCAAGGCTATTAAAAGACATTTTTTATCTGGTTTCATGCTTACTTTGTAAATTAGTGATTACAAAGGTTCTCATTTAAACCTACATCATAATATAGGTATAATATATCATATTACTGAAATGAAGTCATTAAATTCACTCCAGTGCAGCATGGCTGATATAATGACTATATTCATTTGCATTATATTGAATGATTAGGTGGAGAATAACTTCTACCTTATCTGAGACGCAGAGAAGTCATAAAGAAATAGAGATTAAAAAAAGAATTAGCATTCTAACAGTCCGTCTGTGGAGTCTAAGACAAATGAAGAAAAAGAGATTTGAATGTGCCCAGACAGAACATATGACAGAGTTTTAAATCAAGCTCAGGTTTCCCTACCTCTTGCCCAGCCTTCACAGTACAACCTTGGTACAAAATGCTGGTACTGCTAAACTACTAGGTTTAAGCTTTAGTTGGTATATTTGTGTTATGCTACATGTGTAAAACAGTGAGTGTCATTTAAAGGACTTTCTGCAACTCAAGGTACAGCAAGTACATACACTAACATCCATAAGGCAGGGAACAAGGGCTTTCACTCACAGTTAATGGCTTTAGTGGCTGGGCTGCAAGGCCAAGAAAAGTAAGTGAAGTCTTCACAAGGATGCTAAAAGATTTTTTAGATCATGTAGGAAAGAAAGGAAAAACATTCAAAATCTCTCCATGGAGAAAAAGGAAAACAGAAAAATCAGCAGAAGCAGAAAGTTTAGTGGTTATCAGGACTAACATTAACTTTTTCTTCTCTGCTTTGAAAAACCTTTAAATACAACAAATACTCCTCAGACTGAAACCTCTTTGATTTTAAATGTTTCTCAGTGTCCTTCTTAAGTGCTTTGTTTTAAATGATGAAGTCTTAATAAATAGTAGACACATAATAAGCTTCTGTGGGATTTGGACTTTATCCCGAAAGTGAGAGGAAGACCTCATAACTCAGAGTGATGAAGCCGCAAGAGAGTTATGAAGGTTTTTCCGTACTAGTGGGATTAATTCCATATTCCACAGATGCCCATTATATAGAGGTTCTCTGTTTATACTGCAAGGAGGCAAAAAAGCTTTTTTTTTTTATTAGATTAAAATGTCAGGGTTGAATATAAATATCTTAGTCAGAAGAGTAAAGAACAGCTGCTTTATAGTGTCACAAAACATCCTGAAAACAGCAGCTGAGTTAGTAGAGACATTCATTGGAAGCATTTTGTGTAGCAAGCAAGCATCACTACAGATCACTTGCTCCCTGTAACAGTGTTCTCACATTTGTGCAGTAGGGAAAGGGACCCTTAGCTTTTGAAGAGTATATGCAAATTGCTTTTCTTCATCACTTCCAGCATTCAGGACATATAACAGACCCTGCTTCTACTTCTCTCAGCCTTTGCTGCTGCATGGTGTTGAAGCAGGTCTCCCCAACACTCCAAGGACACTGACAAAGCAAAAGGTGAACTTATAGAAAAAAATAAGATATCCCAGTTAGAATCAAAAATAACCTCCAATTTATCTCTCTGCTACTCTAGGAGACCACTGAAACTTACCAGTTTACCGTGTTCCAGCAACAAGGAGTGTGTTCCATATTAACCAGCGATGCATTTGCTCAGAAAAACCCCCAAACACTGCCCGCCCTTACGCTAGATTACTGCTTTCCTGTTATATGCCATTGTTTATATCTGCCAATTTCTTTCTGTCCTAATGCCATTTAAGACTGGATATAAACCTCAGCATAAGATAAAATCAGACTCAAGTATTTACATATCCTGTATGCACGGAGATACATCCTTTTAATGAAACTATGCTTATCTACAAAATGGAAGGAGTTCAAAATTTTAAAAATACGTTTGGGCTTCAACCACAATTTTTCCTTAAGAGAAAGAATTCTCTGCAATACTAAGCTGCAATTTAAAAACTCAAATAATTCACTATTATTGAAGGATCTTCTGTATTTATCATTATATTAGACAAGACATTTTGATTTAGGTGAGATATAAACATTCAAAGTATTTTCTGACCACATATATATTTACAGATGTACACTGTGATGTGTAAGACTTGCAGTAAAGGATCTTTTGGTTTCAGTCAGCAGCAAGCACGCTGCCTGCAAACACTGTATCATTCTGCTTAGCTTTTAAATACCTGGGAAAATATCTCCCTGTCTCTTCAACTCAATTGCTGCTTATGGGTTCAACTGAAACTTGCAGCTTGAAATATCCAAATAAGTAGGCTATGCCTGAACTTCAAAAATCAAGCAGCTATTTCAGGATTAAGTCTTGCCATAACCACAGAGCACAGACCTGCAATGAAGTCCAGAGTATCAAAACGCTGCCATCTGGCACAGGGCAGCGGAAATTCAGATCATCCTGCTGGTTACTGTTGATAGTGCTGGGCAGCTGCGAGAACACACTTTTCTTTAATACTCTGTCTGATGCTCCTTTTAGAGAAGCAGGGAACTCCGCCTGCTGAGATGCCCAAGCTGTGGTCCAGTTCCAGTCACTCCACAGAGAACCGGTGAGCCACACAGGGCTGTGTCCTTCTCTGCTGCAGAAAAAAAAAGAACAGAAGGGCTGAAAGGGAGTAAATAAAATCAAGAGAACAAGAAGGTAGTAAGATTAGTGCTTCTAAAATGGGTAACATGCCTCTTTGCATGTTAAAGTGCACCCATAAATCCCACATTGTGCAAAACCACAGTTCCTGCTATGACCACAATTGTGTAAGAGATGTTCGCAACAGCATCTCCTCCACATGGGCTGTGACTCATAAGACAGCCTTTGTGAACTGTACTGTCTCATTAAGAACAGATTGGAAACCCCTATGCTATGCCGAGACATGAAACAACCACAACAAGAGGGCAAGAGACCTGAAAAATATCTGACCTTTCCTATGATTCCAACTGAGGTGGCAGCTCAGTCTAGGTCTGCCTTAACCACAAGTCTGTAAAATTGAGGTTCTGCTCTTGGTAAGACGCAAGGCAAAGATCTTTTAAAGGACCTTTTATCCCTGCTTCTGATGGATCAGTATTTTGAAGTCAAGTATTTTTAAATATTTGGTTTTAGTGCTGTAGCATATCTGCTTGCTTACTTTAAATAGCTAAAAATGTATTTTGAACACAAAAACACAAACATTCACATCTTTAATGAGGCTCTGAAGTTACCTCTCCATCAATCACAGCAGTGTGGAGAGGTGCTACAAGGAGAGCTCAGCAGTAGGTTGCTTACAGTGCTCTGGTACTCTCTGTGTCAGAAAGAAGACTGGGAAAAACAGCAGAATTTGAAAGTGAGAAAAGAAAAGAAGACAAAAGTTACAGTGGCTGTGGACTAGAACATTAGCAAACTCCTTTCATTTCTCTCTAAACATTTTCACTCTACTTTTAAGACTAAGTTTTACTATTCTGTCTCAAGGTAGGTAACACTTAGGTTAGTCTGCAAGGACATCCTTGACAGATACACAGAAGAAATTGGGCTGTGTTCTATCAACCAACTGTATTTTATGAATCACCTTCTACACTTCAGACCCAGTCTCTTCTGAGATATATTTTTTTACAGGAGACTAATTCCACAGACTTCCTTGTGGAGTTGTTCCATATTTATATTAATTCTGTTGAAAACTTTACTAATATTCCTGCGTGTTTTCCTATTGGGAGGAGACAGGGAGTGGAAAGTTAGGTGCAAAGAGATCCACCACAATGAAATCATCCCTTTCCAATGTGGAAAGATTTCTACACCCAACTCATGCTGATCCCATCCATTTTATCCCACACAGAATCACACTACTTGCTGTATAATTCGGGAGTAGCTAACAGCTGGGATCTGGATGTCTGGCTCATCAGGTTGCAAAAAGCAGGAAAAGAGGAATATTCTGGTTTAAGCTAAAGTATAATCAGTTTTCAAACTTCGACTTGGTCTCATATAAGTAACTGTATTTTTTGAAAGTTACAGACAGATTGTCCCTCTGATAGCATGTTTTTTCCAAACTGTTTTTCCAGAAACTACTCACTTGAGAAATTGCAATGTCTTTTGTTAAGTGTGATACGTGCTGAGCAAAGGTGTTTTCTTCTGTAATAATCTGTGTTTGCTTATAGTCTCTATCTACCTATCTAACAAAATGCAAGGTCAGACAGAGAATGACTACTGTCCCAGTTAGTGGAGATCTGGCTGTTGTGAAGTTTATAATAACATTAAAAGCAGTCCTTGGAAAGTAACAGGATATGCATAAGATTTCTGGGAAATACTATACATGTGCATGTAGATGGGAAATATATTCTGTAACTAACCGTTGTTTCGTTACGCATGTTGCTGGAATCATTTCTCCATGAATTCGGCACTGTAATAAAGGATGCTTGCTTTCTAAAACTCCAAAATGAGTCTTGGAGAGTTTATTTGCTGGCATTTTGGGTATGAAGCTGGGCATTAGGACTTGGGAGTAAAAACACTCATCAGCAACAGCCTGCAGCATGTCCTAGGGGCAGAAGGAACAGAGATTAAAGCAGCATGTTACCTTTTCTTAAATAATTCATGAAGGCTCTCCTGCTTTCCAACAAGATGATTCAGAACTGCAGTTCAGAGAGGGTGCAATATGCTTCTTCTGCCACCTAAAACAATCCTGGCAGTGTTGGGAAAAAAATAAACATCACACCCCCTTTCTAAAGTCTCCCTCACTCGAATGACACTTTAACTCCACAGGGAAGCAGGGAGGAGACTGCAGGAAGATGACATCCTGTAGGCTGCAGTATCCTCCCCTTGATCAATGTATACACTCCACTGGGGGTATGACTTCAATTCTTTCCTTGAAACATGAATCAAATGAGGCCACAAGCGAATATATTTCCTGTCAAGCATTTCACTCCCTGGAGACGTTTAAGAGCTAATGTGATATACTGTGCATGGTTTATTTTTGCTTTTGGGCCAGCGAATTGCTGTACTGTTCTCCAGGCCCTTAAACTTAGTTTGCGTTTGCTGAAAGACACATTGCAGACACATTAGCTCTGAGTTCAGTAGAGTTTCTAGCACACTGACTAATCCTAAACTTTCTGATGGGGAACTGAAAGAGCAGTAGACCAGCTTCAGGCCAGAGGTACACGTGTTCCTCTTTGCTTAGGGTCTTGAAAGGTCAGACTGTGGAGTTTCTTTCATGTCATCACACTTGCTGCATCATGCAGTCTGCCTTTAACAGAACTTACAACTGATGCAATTGGCTGACTCATCCATATAAAAAATAGAGACCCAGAGAACACTCTTATTCTGCCTTTTTGTTGTTCCCTGACCAAAAAAACATTCAAAAGCTGTGCAAGTGCAGGCTTTTTGTGTTAACTGTGTAGGTGAGAAACTGAGGCACTGAGCAGTATGCCTGGCTCACAATGACAATTGGAATAAATGACAGAGCCAGGAGTGGACCATACTCTACAGACAACAGATGCAATATAATTGTTCATTCACTGAAGTAAATGCAATCCAAATTTCATTGAATTAACATTATCCTAAGTCTCCCTATGATATAGAAGGAGAGGAACAGATGCTGGAGTGTCATCAGTGATTTTCCTGCTATTTGGGAGAGTTCAGAGATCATCACCCACCTGGTAAGTTTAAAGCAGCTTTCCTTCTACCAGCAGGCATTAACCACCCATAGAACCAACACAGCAGAGCAGCCTTAAAAAACAACCACAATAAAGTTGTTGAATGACTGCTGAGTACTCTGTCAGGGTTACCTAAATGTTACAATGAGAAAAGCAGGTCCTCAGTCCATAAGAAGGAAGTAAGGATTGTCAGCAATTGCAGGCAATTAGCCCTGGAAAACACCCCCAGGACTGCATCTGACTGCTGTTCTCCTGTGGGGTTGAAGAGCTGCATGAGATGTGGGCATCACTATGTAATTTTAGGGAATATCTCTGATACCCTCTTAATAACCGTAATGTTTTGCATTTCTACAACACTGCTCATTTTACAAGCCTTCATTAGTTAAGTGTCACTAGGTTGCAAGTGTTTCAGAAACCAGGAGAAGCTAGCATGTAATCCCTCTCCTCATTGCCTCACCTGCACTCATACAAGCAATACTTCATGAAGAAAAGGACACAAAAATGAGTTATTCAGGTAATTCAAACAGTCTCTAAATATTGTATGAAGCAGCCTTCTGTCTGAAGAAGGCTGAAATCATTCTTGGGCAAGCTGCTAGCATGATGACAGCTCTAGAAAAATGCTGAGATGTTCATATAAACGTGACATTACTTATTCTCTTTTTTAATAGACGTAATCTCTTTTGAGTTCCGTGGTACTAATATACATATATCAGAATTAGCAGAATCTGTGATCTTGCAGCATAGAGGTGCTACAGCACTAGAGGACAAAATCAGGGGTAAAGCAAAAATTGAGTATTCCAGTTTTCCATAGCATTCATCCATTTACAACAAAAATTGATGTTAAATGATCCAAGAACCATTTGATGTGGCCTTGAATTTTTGAGCACCATCTCCAGCTCAGGATTCCTGGTTGGTCACATTCCCTTGTATGGGCAGATATGTATGTATAACTTCTGCCTTTAGCTACTTTTCAGTAAAAAAGTACACATCATACAAGGTAAACAGACATAAAAACCCAAAACTTCATAAAAGGCAGTGAAAATATTGCTATCTATACCAGTATTAAGGTGGTTCAGTGCCTTTAAAGGTCTTCAAGGAACAGCAAGCAACTCCTCTCTCCTTCATTCAACAGTTTGACTATGCAACTAGGTCAGATGCACTGTAGCAAGGGAAATCTCATTTTGGTATTGGTAATGTCAATACAAATTTTCCAACACAGATAAGCCAACATGCTTCAGACTTCACCTGGGAAGGAGAAGAGGAAATAGCTTGGTCTCTGTAGTGGTACCATCCTCAACATCTTTGCAAAGACTGAGTGCAGTGCCAGCTGTAGTAGTTAGTGGTATTTGTGATGTGGGAAAATGCTCACCACTAAAAAAAAGTCACAGTGCTGACTTTTCCCCTTCTTTGTCTTCCTGAAGTGCAGAGGAGAAATGTCAGAGAAACTGCATGTTTGTCTACCTTGTTGTTTTAATGCAGATGTCCCATCAGCTGTATAGTTGGAGGAAAAAATAAACTAGCATATGCTTCTCTGAATTAATGTTTTAACTGTCACACTGTTCATGCTGATTTCCTCTGACTGCTTGAGAAAAATCTCTTTATTTGTTCAAAATATATATAGTTTGATCCCTCTCAAAGTGCTTCTTAAATGTTATCCTGACTTCAGATTACTCACTTTAATTCAATATCTTTGACCACTTTCCTCTCTTTCAAGGACCATGAAAATTATCAGATTTTACTTCATTTATGATCTAGCAGTCGCAAAAAATGTTACTTGCCACTGAAACCATCTTTCACTAGGTACTTTAAATACAGAGAGAGGCTGTCCCAGTCCTAAAGGACATTGTAGATTGCACAGGGCTTTGTACAGATCTCTGCAGAAACAGAAAGCTGTACTTATTTAATTAGACCTCTTCAGATGGTGTAACTCAAAAGCTGATGCAAACAGTGGTATGATCACAAAAGCAGATATTTTTTACATTAATGGATTTTCTAATATAGTCATATAAATTACTGGAATGAATGGAAGAAACATTATTTTGTGTGAAGGATCCAAATAAATTATAGTTAAAATTATTTTAAAGTCTTTCCTCAGTTCCTAGTTGTCAAAAGGTTGTTATTGATCTTAAATATTTCCTTGAATCAATGGAGATATCAGTTTCTATATTTTGAAATTCTTAGCTACTCAGGACAATTTCATCGCTTGCCCAGCAGAAGTACATGTGTTTTCGTGTTTAACACATAAAGAACATACTTGGATAGTTTGTATGAGTATAGCAAATTGACAGATATATACACACATTTAATGCTTTCAGATGAGACTATTCTGTAGCAATCTTATCTTTTTACCCTAAACTCCACTTTCCAGGTAAATGTGTTTTTTTTCATATTCCTAAATTATGATTCAGTAACTACTGAAGTAAGAGTAGCAATGGGAAGTTCAGAAGGCCTATAAAGTATAACTGCCAGGAACAGAACTGTGCTCCTGACATCTCTATAATGTAAAGGGGAAGTACACATAAAACCAAATTTACCTTTTAGTATTTTCATGAGAAGAAAAGGGTTTAATTAAGGAAGTCAAGATTCCCTTCCAGATCCTTCTTCCAATAAATATGTTCAGACTTTGATCTTTGACCTTTATTCCTAAAATTAATTCTACATAATATTTCTGCATATAGCTCTCTAAGGAGAATCAAGTTTACACTTCCCTCCCAATCCAAACCATAACAGTGCTTAATTAGGTGATAATTTATGTACTACTTAGCATGAACTTTTGACACTCTCTGAAGTAGGCAGCATGAGTGTACATATGTTATCACCTGACTACATCAAGTGACAGAGCCTGCACACCAGTCAGGTATCTTGGGTTTTATAAGGTATCAAATAACATTTACAACCCTGTTGTATCTAAATCTCTAATAGGTTGGACCTGTCTCCAGTGTGCATTAATATATATGTCTGTGTGTACTTAAAGCACTGTTTGCAAGAACTTCATAAGAACCAGCAAATAAGGGAAACAGATGTCAAGACAATCTACAAGGAGGCTGTGCAAAACTTTGTCACTCCACTCATTTTTATGGAAATTGTACAGCTGACAAACATTTCATTTTTCTCACTCAATATGATTAAAAACATGGAGTTGAGTTCTCTTCTTGCCAAAGTTAAACCTTGAGCAATTATAACCACACTAATCTGACCTATTAAAAGCATACAGAGCATTTTTATACAAGGCTTTTTTCCCTACCCATGGAGCCATACTGTTGTGTTAGACTGAATAGCACCTTTCTGATGGAGCTGCTGTTGTTTCTACATCACAGTATCACAGAATCACTAGGTTGGAAAAGACCCATCGGATCATCAAGTCCAACCATTCATATCAAACTCTAAAACATGCCCCTCAGCACCTCATCCACCCGTCTTTTAAATACCTCCAGGGATGGCGACTCAACCACCACCCTGGGCAGCCTGTTCCAGTGCCCAATGACCCTTTCTGTGAAAAGTTTCTTTCTGATGTCCAGTCTGAATTTCCCTGGCACATCTTGAGGCCATTCCCTCTTGTCCTGTCCCCTGTCACTTGAGCGAAGAGGCCAGCACCCTCCTTTCTACAACTGCCATTCAGGTAGTTGTAGAGAGCAATAAGGTCTCCCCTCAGCCTCCTCTTCTCCAGGCTAAACAGCCCCAGCTTTCTCAGTCGCTCCTCATTAGGCCTGTTCTCCAGCCCCTTCACCAGATTCATTGCTCTTCTCTGGACTCACTCCAGAGCCTCAACATCCTTCTTCTGGTGAGGGGCCCAGAACTGAACACAGGATTCGAGGTGCGGTCTCAACAGTGCCAAGTACAGAGGGAGAATAACCTCCCTGGACCTGCTGGTCACACTGTTTCTGATACAAGCCAGGATGCCACTGGTCTTCTTGGCCACCTGGGCACACTGCTGGCTCATGTTCAGTCGGTTGTCAACCAACACTCCCAGGTCCCTCTCCTCCTGGCAGCTTTTCTTTTTTTTTTTTCTTTTCTTTTCTCCCAGTCTGTAGCACTGCACAGGGTTGGGTGACTTTGACCACAGTTACTTCATTCTACTTTGGGAAGTTTACAACACATGGTTGGGTGACTTTGAAAGAGTTAGTTCATTTTGCTTTGGGAAGTTTAAGCCTGACTCTCACAGTGTGAAAGATTTGATAAATTTATAAATTGCCTTTACTGAGCAGCTGTAATAAACAACATGTGCTATTACATCCCCAGTGTGGAAACAAGGATACTGAGTTACATTGAACATGTCAAAATAAAAAAGATTTGTACATCCATTGTGCTATGTGCTTAGCAACCTTTCTTATTGCCACAGGCAATGGAAACAATACTGTTATGAATGTGTTTTCAGTCATCCTATCACCTGAACTGTTCTGAACACTGTATTTTTTCAGAGTCCTGCAGCAAGTTTATAACAGAAGTCAGGCGTTCTGATTGCCAGGGCAGAAAGGTCTCTACACCACTAGAAAATAAGGAAATGTAAGCATACCTTCGATCTCAAAAAAACAAAAATTTGTTTCTACAACCTTCTTTTCTATTCATATTATTTACTTCTCTCTGCCTCATAGCAATCAGTGCTATATCATCTAGTGCTGTGAAAATAAAATCATATCTTACCGAACCTGTTCAGTATGTTATGCAAGCATGTTTCATAAGGAATTAAAATTAAATGAACAAATGCTGAATAAAAATAGTCTACTTTGATTTACATTTATTTATTAGCTTTGTTAAAACAATTTCAATATTCATAGTTACAGCTACAAATAGTCCTAATACTGCTTATGAGAAAAGTAAAGACATTGTAATTCTTTGCCCTGTTATTATGAATTCCAGAAATTTCCTTACAATAACTAGGAAATAAAATATCCACTCTATTTCCTATGTTCTGCAGAATTGTATCAGCATGGCTGTGCCCTGCTTACCGTTTTGTTGATACTGCTTGTTTCACAGACACATAGATATTTAGAGAGCCCAATGAATGTGAAAACATCTTTTCTAAGATAGTTTTAAGTGTGATTAAACCACCAGCACTCCTTTAGTGGGATGTTACATATGCAGAAGGTGTACATTCTGCTTGTAAATAATAAATAGTAAATAAAAAATTAAATTAAAAATACTACTTTAAATATACTGATATTTATTTACAGCTAAGCTGCTGCTTCTCCCTGTAGTGTTTTAAAGCATATGATACTCAAGCATATATTTTTGGTAGATTAAACCAAAATTGAGTCCAAACATAAATTAAATTATGTTAATGCAAATTGTAACATCACACAAGTTTTTTTCATTAGTCAACAGTTATTGGATATGAAATAACTAAGCTCATCAGTCATCTTAAAGAGGCAAGAAACAATGAGTTTGATGATTTTTGCTTAGGTTTCATAAGACATTAATTTATGAAGAAGGCAGACTATGAAATGCAAGTGAAACTTCTGTTTCCATGTATGAAATTCATTGATTTCCTTTTCAACTACAAACAGATCAGAATTAATGGGAGAGAACCTTGAATGTCGAGAAGTCTTGACTAAGAGACACCTGATACAGATTCTGAAATTCCTGCTCCATCTCTACTCCATACTGTCCCTAACTGGGTCTGGTTCTCCAGTGCCTTGCAGCCAGCACGGTCTTTCACAGCAATATAGAATGATGCCATGGTGGTTTGCTACCAAAATAGACCTTTGTTCCTCAAGGCTGTGTAATTTTAAAATATGCAGGACATTAATTAATCTCAGTACCTGTCCTTGGGCAAGTCGTTAATCTCTCTCACTGCATCCTCTTCTTTACAACTCACAAATTATTGAGAAGACTGACAAGTTAGAGCTGTAGCACACCACTGAGTCACTGTCAAGATGCCTCCCAGCCCACTTTGTTTGCTCTGCTTGGTTACTAGCCATGAGGTAAAAAGGGAATGCAGTTCCTGAAGCAATGCAATGCAATGAAAACATTACTTGGATATTTCAAAGAGTTATTCTTAAAGCTAATTCTAATTTTGTACAGTGTCTTTGAACAGGGAAAGATGGAGGCTCAACATTTTTCACCAGCTATTAGAGTTGTCAGCATCTTGTCCCCATACATGCAAGTCAAGTTGGGCTTACCCCTGGATCTAGACATAGACTCTGAACCTTAGTCTGGATCCTGCCATGAAAAACAATAACAGCTACTGTGAGGAGCAGTGAGAAGCAATGGCTAGTTTATGCTCTGTCTACAATTTAGCATATGACCACAAAGAATATCATTCCAGGAGACTCAATTCAAAGCAAAGCGTCTGAGCTTCTGTGCTGCAGAACTTTATGCATGGCCAGGGAAAACAGAGAACAACAACTTTCCACAGTGTTTAGCTGCTTTGCTTGTGCTTCCATGGTACAGAAGCCAGTAATTTTCACTGAAACAAGTCCAAGACTTGTCTAAGTGTGTCCACTGAAAATGAGACTGACCTTGGGGAGAAAGAAGAAATGGCAGGGCAGTGAAAACATCTTATGCCTTAAGGAAAAGTGTACACTAAGTAGCAGCAACTCATGCCTGCTCTCAAAATAATAACTAGGGCTATTATTTACTGGAAAGAAATGATCTTTCTCCTTGCACAGTAACTCATTGGTGCCAACAAAGGCCAACAAGGTAACTGAATAAGTATTCTGAGAGAAAACAGGAGCAACTATTCAGGAGGATGCAGATTGGACAGGAAGCAGGAATGAGAGGTTCTCTTGCTCCTTCTCAAATGGAAAGCATTATTTATCATAGGTAACCAACAGAGAAAAACAGTGTATGTCAGCAGAGCGAGAACTGTAGAACTTATGGCAATAGAAGTAATATTACATCAGTAGTGATACAAATGAATTTATTTTAGCTTCTACAGACTCCGTTTTTATATAAATCGTTGTCCTACAGACTCTGTTTATATATAAATGATTTAATTATATTAAGGTTCTATGGTCAAAATTCCCCTTGAACCTACTTGTCCATTCCCAAACTTAAAAACTAGCTACGAGGCAACATGTAAAGCCCACTTATTTTCCAGTATTTTTCTAACAAGTGGACAGACTATTTTACTCAACCAAAGCATCACCTCCCAGGAATTTTTTTTTCTATTTTTGGTTAGGAAAGCTTAAAGGTGCTAGGCATTTTCTTCTGTTCATCTCCTTTGCCATCCCCTCTTGTTCTTTGCTGCCTTCACAATGTATTCAGATCATCTTGTCTGTATGTTCTAGGGAGTGGAAAAGAAGAAAAATTTTCCTTTATTACCTCTTTTCCTAGATTTGTTTGCTTGTCTGGTAAGGGTGTAGGAGCATGTGTCATGAGATAGTGCACTGCTCCCACATCCTGATGCCCATGAGGATGGAATCGCCCAGTCCCAGCACAGTGTGCCACAGCAGTTGAGCTCAGTGTTGATAAATGTTCCGATATGTTGCAAAATTCTGAATATCTGAACAAATGAAAACATGCCTCATTTACACAAGTTTCACGATTAGGTTTTTCCTATGTGTTTTCTCCTAATTAATTTAAAGCATACCCAAGAGTAATTCTACATGACATTTTTATCACCTACTTAACATTTGAAATGAAACATGTTATTGCATTTGATTTTATTTAAACAATTATGATGTACTCTTCAGTCCTACAATTTTCAGTGTCTTCTGGCTATATTAAACAAATATTTAAAAAACAGATGGAGTATGTGATTTTTTTTTTCCATTTTATGTGTTTAATCTGTAATAAACACATAGTATGTTGCAAATACATTACATATATATGGCCATTTATGCATTAAGTGTTGAGTATATTTTTGCATTACCATAGCTAAGCTTGTCACATTTTCCATTACAAACTTAATTTCAGGGTTTATAACTTCTCCACAAAATATACCCTTCAGGAAGAAGCTTGACATTAAATTCCACTGCTGAAAAGAAAAAGGATTTTATTTTACCTTTTTTAAAGCTTATTAGTAAAAATAATTGTTTAGCATTCTTTTCTAACATTCATAAACAAAGTGAAAAAAAAATTGGATTGCTAACCATTGCTGCTTTTTCCTCATCTCTAAAAATGTTATACCAAAAACATATTGCTGGTCACTACTTCATTTCCTGAACAGGACAGGAAAATATAGCCTAAGACAAATCATGCAGAATAAAAATGTAAATGAAATTAAAAGCTCAGGTACTTTCTTCAAATTTTTAAGCAAATAAACAAATTTCTGTTAATAAAAATATACTTTTCATAAACACAAATAGTTTGTGATTGAGTTAAATATCAGAAGCCTAAATTTATTGCAACTTTTACTTTCAGACCCATGCACGATTACTGCTATTTTTATAAAAATGAAACAGCCTTATTTTCAAATTCTCACGTGCTGACATCCAACAGTTTTCCTCAGCTACAGTACTTTCCAGATTAATCTTTCCCTACATTGCCAAATTTTATGACCTTTATTGCAAGTCACCCAACAAGTGTTTTCTCAGAGTTCTTATTTTCCTAAGCAAAGTAAGACTCGTAACTTTCATTCTTTCCAAACATAATATTATGGCTCACAACTTAGCTAAAAAAAAAAAAAAAAAAGTGACTCAAAAATGCCCTGATTTTGAGCATTTAAAAGACAAACCAAGTCCTATATTTATTATATCCAAAAATTCCCCAGCCTTGTGACATTCCAGACTTGACTATGATTTGTGAATTCTTCCAGGGTAGCAATACTGTATTGTGTTCCTCAGACTCCTGTCTGACCACGACATTCACCAGCTGCTTAGTCTTCTATCTTTTTTCCACAAATTTCACCCAACATTTTCAGATTCAGAAGCCAAATTAAATAGCTTTAATTTTATTCAGAGCTTTGTTTTATATGTTTTCTAGATAAAATTTTAAATGGCTCCCATGTATATGGTTGCTTCACCTCACATGGATTAGTAGGTAAGAACTGTGGATTTTGTCTATGAAATGCTTTTTCCTCTGCCGCTAGGTACATCTTTAAATAGGAAGAGGCCATATTCTAGTAGCAGATATACTTAATATTGTTTTGTGTCATCATTTGCAGCTCTGGTGGGCTGTTATCCAATGTTTTTTAAAAAAACAGGGTTTAAAACATAATCTAAGAAAGTGTGAAACCTTCTAGTAAGGTCAAGACTTGTCTATAATTTAATTTTAAGCTGTTGCAGATAATCTTCAAACAGGATGTTGAATTCATGAGACCTGACATAGGTGAAAAGGAACAACATCATGGCTCCAACCTACCAATTACGGATCAGAAGCCTTTAATTTCCAGATTTTCCATGGTATACTTTATCACGAGGAATGTTTACATTTGTAAGCAACCATAGCAAATGCGTATCACTCTTAATTTAAAGCATAACTACGGAGAATTGCCGAAGTTGCAGTTCAAACTAGCCACGTGGTCAGTAAAAAGTATCTTATTTTAGCATTCAGAAAACTCTTTAGGGAAGCAATTGTGTAGAAACAAAAGCAACATTACACACTGTAAATATCTGAAGGAACATAGATGAACTTTAGGCAGAAACATCAAACAAATGTCACAACACTAACTGTAGACAATTTCTGTTCTTACTAAATTCAGACCCACATCAGAATTAAAGAATTAACATTTCTTACTTAGCTCACCATACTTAGATACTTCAGCAGCTATATGTAAGGCTTTCCATCACAGGAGAATTATCTTGACTACTTTAAGTTATCTGATCAAGTTCCCTCTGTTTTGGACAGTAAATAGGCACCTCTAGGAGGTGTGAATAAATTACCATGCAGCTCCCACATCTTGGGCTATAATGTACTACTAGTAAAAGAAGTATAGGAAAAGTGGAAAAATATCAGTAATATTTTTTCCACATCTTCTAAACACTTGAAAGACACATCTACATCTGAATAGCGGAAGAGGTCTAACACTGACTTTATCCATCTAGGCCATAGCAGTCCTGATCACGCATGTGAGTCTCTATAAAGGTATCTAAAACAAATTGAGATACTTTAGGTACTTTTAGGAGATAGGTATTTGAGAGTAGCAGGAACAAACTGCTTTGTCTGGTTACATCTCTGCTAATAAAAACATTGATGGCAGCACAGGGTCAGTCATAGCACACTGCCATCCATTTTGATAAGCTATCTCTGGCATGGTGTCAGCATCTCCCAGACAGCAGTCAGGATGGCACTAACCAGAGATTTTTCCCAGTGAGGCAATCTCTTTTTCAAGGGAGGAAGGAGAAAGTTTACCCTATACCAGTTTTTAATTTCTTTCTCTCCATATCCTCACAGAAGTTTTGAAATCAGAAGTGTGACATCAGTTGAGAATTTGGATTTTGGACTTCAAATTACCACATCACAAATCAGCACCTTGAGGGAAAACAGAAAAGAAATATCTTAATTTAAAAGAAAACAAAATTCAATAACAATGAACCACATTGGTTGCCACCAAGTAAAGAAAGGGATCTGTGACATGACCTTATATAATCATGAAGAGAAAACTTACCACTATTAAATTCCTTGCTGTATTACAAGAGGCATGAATTATTTAAAACACAGCATGACAACATTTTTATTTCTTCAAGTGATTCATTTAACAAAATCCAAACCGCTAAGTGTTAAGGTTGGTCTATAATTAATTCTTCACAGATTTAGTTTTGAATATGAGCAAACAATGTAGTCCCAGTTCCTACAAAAAAAATTTATCTACCTTTTAAAGGCTGATGTCCTCATCTCTTTCTTCCTATTACTGTCATCTATTGCAACTATGATGAATATAATAAAGTCAAGTCTAAATTAAATGAGAGGAAATATAGAACTTGTTGAAATAAAAGTGTTTTTGAAGTCACAGTCAAAAGAGTGAATACAGGTTTTGTTTCCTATGAAAAGCATTGAAAGTACTGGTGTACATACACTAGGATGTGAACTGTAATAATTCACACTCTTCACTGCTATTTGTCTTCTTTAACTTTCCATTTAGTGAACAAATGGTTCGCTTTTCCCTTCAGAGAGCTGCAAAATACAGAATTCTCTATTCTTTAAAGAAATTACATTAGAAAGAAAGAAATGCTAGAATTGTTCCACCTTCTTTAAAAAATTTAAGCCAAATCTCATCATTATTTTCAGAAGAAAAAAAAGGAAGTAGTACTTTTGAGTGCATCTGTAGTTTTTAGTCATGTAAATTCCCTGTTACTCAAGTAGTAGTTTCCCTGTATGAGGATAGGAGGGGAGCAGAGACAGGACCTCTCCATTCGACTTCAGAAATGTTGGTCTTGCACATTCTTCTCCAAAAATGTAATGTACAATGCATTTGTTTGTAGTAGTAACCAAGAAACAATATTTATTTTGGAAGACACTGGATTTCATTACTCTAGGCAGAAATAGGTTATTCATCCACAGCCCTGGGCTGAGCAGAGAGAGAAGATAGTTTCAGGGCATTCTGAACCGGCCCTTTTCTATGCAGTGGCTGTGATGCCACAGTGTAGAGGGGACACAGCAACCACTCTGCCTAGCCATTATCATCCTGCCAGGCAAGCTTTGCCCCATGACATGAGGTTAGAAATTATATTGAAAGGTTTTGTTTTGGGAGGGAACCCTAATTTTTTTTTTCCCTCCATCCATATCTTGTACGCTTGCAGCCTCTTGACCTACAAATATATGGATGGTAAAAATTATGTTTTTCTTAAGTTGAATTTTTATACAAAAATCAAAAATATCAGCACAATATTGCCAGTCCCAAGCAGTCAAAACCGACAAGTAAGACATCAAAAATTATGAGATTAGTTTGCACTTCAGATTTAAGAAAAAAGTGCCCTTAGTTATATTATTCATAGTCTACAGTCTGGTCAAATTTTTTACCCTCTGCCTGCAACCACAAAAGCAGATACTTAACCAATAATTAATGCATTGTTATATTTTTTGAATGAAATGACATTATTACATAATACCTGATTTTAGAAACCTAGGTATTCAGATTACTAGATGTCACAAGAAAAGTCATAAAAATTACCTGATTTGGAATTTTATCAATTGCTAGTTGTGCAGCTATAGTCTGGACATCTTGGCACCCATGAATTGACACAGATTACAAGATGCATGCTGAGATTATATGAATTATAAATATATTATACTACGCTTCTCTTTCTTGGTGATATAAGAAGAGTTAATTTTACTCTGTATCCCAGAAATGACAGCCAATCACACCTTTTACTCTTTGAAATGATCCAAACCCACATATCTAGTCAATATTCTTGCATACTTTGAGTGGTTTCAAATTCAAGCCTTATGCCAAGAATGCCTTTTGATTTGGATTCTAGATTGAGTAAAAAATGCTTCATTCAGATCCAAACAAAATCTCAGAAAAACATTCCCTTCAGACTTGTAATCTTCTGATTTGTGAAGAATGCTGGGGTTTTGAGTCGTAAACCCAGAAAAGACAATTTTATAGATTTCTGTCCTATGATCAAAACCCTAAGCTGAAATTCTTGACTAGATTTAGCCACAAATCTTCAATATATAATTTTTATATTACATACACAAATTACTGCTCTTCTGCTGAAGCAATCACTACCTAGAAATGTTTCATGATTCAGAGTTGAACTTGAGAGTCAGCATAACCAGATTTTCTCCCTCCCTATGACTGGGAAGGCTCACATTTCCAGTCCCAGGACATTGCCATAAGGGTGGGAGACTGCCCAGATGTGAGGTAACTTATTTTCAAAGCTGGTGTTTGAGAATCCCAGCTGCATAGTGATTTTTCTGTCCCTGTTGACAGGAGTGACATGGACAGTAGGACTTCATCATCATAAATGACATGTTTCAACCCAACTTTACTATTATGTGTAAGTTCCAACTAACCCAAGCTCCACTAGACTGGGATGGCTGAAAAATTGGACTGCATTATACTCTGTCATTAAAAAAATCCTGAGGCGCTTTCTTGCAAAAGTGAAAAGTTATCATACAAAGTAATCATCTGACGTCTGTAACACTTTCCATGGGACACCTAGGGCCTAAATTACAGATCTGTGAGAAACACCCATAAAGCCAATCCGGTAATACCTGGATCGTATATGCACACACGGTGCAGGCTGCGAGGTCATGCTACTACCACCTGGGGTGCGGGAAAAGAGTAATTTTTACTGTTTAATAATCTAGATAATTCGGTTTTACTTAGGACTGTAAGTTTAGTTTAATCATCTTTCTATCAGCGTATGAACACTGAAGTTGACAGTTAATCAGGCATTAAGCAAGAGATGCCATGGTTAGGAGTCTGTAATTGTTCATTGGTCTTTTATTTCTAGGGTTTTTTTCCCAGAAGCTCTTTACTGAATTGTTCTTAGGCTTCAGACCAGTCAATATCTCTCATCTGTATGCACTGCTCCTATTTATATATCCATACAGGCCTTATGAGGAGTGACTGAGAGAGCTGGGGGTGTTTAGCCTGGAGAAGAGGAGGCTGAGGGGAGACCTCATTGCACTCTACAACTACCTGAAAGGAGGTTGTAGAGGGGAGGGAGCTGGCCTCTTCTCCCAAGTGACAGGAGACAGGACGAGAGGGAATGGCCACAAGCTCCACCAGGGGAGGTTTAGGCTGGACATTAGGAAAAAAATTTTCACAGAAAGGGTCATTGGGCACTGGCACAGGCTGCCCAGGGAGGTGGTTGAGTCACCTTCCCTGCAGGTGTTTAAGGCATGTGTGGACAAGGTGCTGAGGGGCATGGTTTAGTGTTTGATAGGAATGGTTGGACTCGATGATCTCATGGGTCTCTTCCAACCTGGTGATTCTATGACTATATATATATATGTACACACACACAGATATATACATCTTCACTCAGACTTCCACTACAGGACTTCTTTCCCTAAATCATGTGCTCAAAAGATGTTTTTGCTGTGTATTCACATTTTTTATAAGGAAAGTAAAAACAGTAAACATTGTACTATGCAACTGAATCATTTCCCACATTTCACATGATTAAAGCTGAACTTGATCCCTCAAATATCTGCCACTTGTCTACACAGAGGAATTAGCAGCAATAGCAGGTTTTCCTTGTACCTACCAGCTTAAAAGGGAATATATACAGTCAGTAGATTTCATGGATGATAATAAGGCTTCAGGTCCATCACAGGTTCTGAAATGTGCAAATAATTGTGCTCTAATATGCACAAATATTGTAATTCCTGCTCTCTCTCCTGCAGGATGACCCCATCCATTCCTCATCATTTATCACTGTTCATTGGTTCCAGACATCATTTTCCCTCCATCTTCCAGCCTCACTTCCAGATTCACAGATTGAGTCATGAGCTCTTCCATTACAACCCAGTGCTCTCCCTTTTCCCACTGCACAGGTTTCTGAACTTTCAGTTAATTAAACAAGTCTTATTAAGAGGTCATCATCTTTTAGGTCAGGCAGGTATGACAAATGGGTAATATGCATGTTTTATCTGTGAGTTTTAAGCCTCCCAGGGGTTTTGAAGAGCAATGAGTCCTGCCCTTTCCCTACCTCAAGTCTCATCCTTTATATCACTATGCCTCTCTTCTCTCTCCTTCTTTCTCTTGCTCCCAGCACAGTTCTAATAGTTCCTTCAACTAAGGCTTTCTCAACTCTTGACAATTATAGTCTCTTCCTTTGACCTCTGGTCTCATGCCCTGGCATATCCATTTCCCTCTGTTTGTTTCCCAGTCTTCATTTGTAGTTCCAGGATTTCTTCATCCCATTATTCTATCCTCTGACTCCTTTGATTAGGTCTCCCCTTACCACACATACTCAGTGTACCCTGGAATCATTGTGTCAGCAGTTCAGACACTCGCTTCTTGCTAGATGTGATTCTAGTAGATGCTAGAGAGGGAAGATCTGAAACAAGAGAGATTTCAAAGATAACAATTCCTCAGTGTGCACCTCACCACAATCCTATTCATCCACTCTCAGCAGCAGCAGCAGTAGCTGTTGCCCTCGCTTTGCCTGCTCTACCTGCTCTCTCTCACAAAAAAAAAACAAGTAGATCCACTCAGATCCTGTTGGGCCATATTCATTCAACATATCAAGAGCGAATTAAATCCTCAAACTTCTCTATTTCAGTGATGTTCAAGTCATTTTACATACAAGTCAATATTTTATTTTAAATTGGATTTTGATGTTTTGATCTGACTACAGGTTTCATGGGGCCTTTCCAGCCAAGTAATTAACTGGAAACCATTCCCCACTTAAAGTCTTTGTAGCTGTAGACTTATTCCTTCCTATGAAAATTACTTTTGGATCAGAATCTAGACAATCTTTTTTGATTATTTATCTAAAACTAAAAGCAGGAAATGATTCATTTGATTTCTGCCAATACTGGAGTGTTGCCACTTTTGGCTCAGGAAGAGTAGGCTTCCTTTGGCACGCTTTGATTTTGTGATGATGAATGAAGTTCTATGTTTAGTGCTAGCTAAAATTTTATAGAGTCTAAAAAAGCAATCTAAAAACATGTTATAGGGAGTGGATAAGTTTTTTTAGATAACTATACCATAAGCTTTCATGCTGTGTTAGAGCAATACATTCAAGATATACGTAGAGGAGGGACTCTTTCCAAAAAAAGATCTTTAAATACTTGATAATGCACTATTTGTCATAATAAGCACATAATTCCCCCAAAGTGAATGCACACTTACAGTTACATTACATAGAGGAAAACATAAATGCCCCTCCTTGTCTTAATGATATAGCACCCAAATTATATCCAGTCATTTGTCACTGAAAAGCATAGACCACCATGGAACAGGCAGTTAAACAGCACAATTAAACCTACTGTAGACCTAACAGGCAACTGCTACATGCTGATGAACAGGAAAGTCTTAGAAGTCTTGACAATTTAAATATTAGTCTGCGCTAAGAGTTATAGTAATTCAACCATGATATCATAACTGTGGTGAGGGAATTGTGTAGAAATGATGCATTTATATCTGATGAAAGTATTCAAGTATAGTTTCAAAAATAATCATTAATTTTACATAAATTGATCTCATTGGACAGCATTTGCTATTCAGACAAAACTTACTTTCAAGGTCGGAAATTAAACAGAGGTGTCTGAGTAATTCAGGATGTTTTACAAATATTTTTTATTCAACTTTAGTGTCCTCAACTCTGTTCCCACCTATGTTTAACTATTAATTGCCTTTGTGATTTTCTGGGATATTTCTCCCGAGTGTTTCTTTTGACAACTCCCCAACAGTCTTCTGAAGTAGCATGTTCTGGTGGGCCAGTTCTCATGCTGGATGCAGTCCCCTCATTCATGAACTTTGCCTTCAGGAGAGTCCTTATATCTAGACCAGCACTCTCAGAAGCTTTCCACCTCTGTGAAGATCATGGCTCCACTTGATGTTCATTGCATTTGGGGTCACGCCTCTGTCAGGAACATAAGTAAGTCAGGAACTTACTTATATAAAAGTACTAGTGGTACTTTTATATAAGTAAGATTTCCAGAGGACTGGATATATATTAGAGCTATGCCAAAATAATGTTGGTTTAGCATCCAGTCATACCTAATTGATTCATTTGAAGGACAAATTAGCATCATCAGTCATTCTTTTCTGTTCACAACATGCAAATCACTTGCCTCTGGAATAGAAATGAACTACAATCTAGCCAATTTCTTTTCTTTCATACAATTAACCTAACTGCATGTGTTTGTCTTAAGACCTTACCTTTCCTTACTTCATCTGTGATTGTTTTCCACATGAAGAATTACTTTACACTTTGTTTTGATGACATACAAAAAACTTTCAAAATTAAGGTATCAATGAGACAAAGAGTGTTCAATGGAAGTGACATTAATTCTATAACAACATCTCATTAATTATAATGCTTGGGCAGAAAACTGTCTTGGAAAAAGAGGAAGAAGTACACAGAAAAAGATAATTACAAGAACTGAGACCTTACCTGGAGTACTGTGTTCAGTTCTGAAGTCCTCAGCACAGGAAGGACATGGATATATTAGAGGAAGTCCAGAAGAGTGCCAGACAGATCATCAGAGAACTGGAGCACCTCCCATATGAGGACAGGCTGAAAGAGTCAGGCTTGCTTAGCCTAGAGATAAGAAGGCTCTGAACAGAATGTATAGTAGCCTTCCAGAACTTATAGGAGGTCTACACGAAAAACTGGTAGATACTTTTTCTCAGGGAGTGCAGGGATATGACAAGGGGCAATGATTTTAAGCCAAAAGAGGGTAGATTTAGATTAGATATAAGGAAGAATTTTTTTTTTACTGAGAGCGTGGTGAGGCCCAGAGAAGTCATGGAAGCCCCATCCCTGAGGGTATATCAAGGCCAGGCTGAATGAAGCTTTGAGCAGCCTAGTCTAGTGGAAGGTGTCCCGGCCCAGTTCCAACAGGGGGGTTAGAACCAGATGATCTTTAAGGTCTCTTCCAACCTAACCCATTCAATGCTTCTATGATTCTATAATGTGTACATTATATCCCAGTCCTACTTCCTTTAAAGTTAACTGTGGAGCCTGGTTGACTCCTTTGGGTAATGTACAACTTCAAATAAACAGTCCTGTCTGATAAGCATCTCAAAGGCACTTCATACCAAAGAAGTGAGAGACACTCACTTCAGAGTGGTGTTTGTTGTTCTTTTTCTTGCAATACTCCAGAGGCATTTTCAAGTTGTTCCTGGAATTAACAGTCACTGGTAAGTTCAGCTTTGAACTGTGATTATGAGGGAGTTCATAACAAAAAAATAAAAAGTGGAAGGTCAATATGCAAACGTGGAAAAACAGAGAGTGGAGAGTTTAGAGGGTAGCCTGGGCCAGATGCAAGGACTTTGTGATAAGATACTCTGGTTTCAGGGAGCACCAGGATGAAATAATAAGCAAAAATAACTTTTAAAATAAGCAGATTCTCACTGTCATTCCACTTCAGATTTCATTCTGTTCTGCAACACTAAGAGACAGAGAAGCTCAATTTAGCTTCCTATTCAAAATCTATATCATCTGTAATTGTATACTCTTACAACTAGTACACATTTCCTGTATCTTTTAAAAATCTTGCCTACATGATAAGAAGAACTAGAGTAATATGAAAGTAATTTGACCCATATACTACACACAAGATTTGACTTCCACGGTTGTATTTCAGAAGTTTAAATGTATATATGTAAAGGAATGGAGGACTAAATTATGACTTGGTCTCTCAGTTGTCATCTCAGTGGAGAAGGTAGGCACTTTCTCCCAATGCACATATAAGACATTTATAAGTGAACAGGATCCAAAAGACCTTATTTATTATTCTCCATGTATGTTTTTGAATACTATGTGGCCTGCATGTAATTTACCTCTGTTCTGTTGCTGAAAGTCAGAAACACTCACTCCTGTGGTATGCAGACTGAAAAATCATTGAACATCAACTAAAACAGCAGGTGGACTTATGGCCGTTCCCCACTGATGGAAAAACACAAACAAAATGAATGTAATGAAATCACTTGTTCCCCAGTGACTCTGCTTTCCTCTCGTCTCTTAAGCCCTTTCTCCTATTTGGCTTCCACTCACTTTGGTTTTCTTCTTCCTAGCCTGAACTACCACAGAATGGCTTCTTAAATGTTAATCACTACATGATTCTTTCTCACATCCAAGGTTCACAAACAGAACCTCAAGCTGTGTGCTATCTATCTACTGTTATATGTGTGCTCAAAGGTAAAATTTTTATTATCTTCATTCCATCAGAGACCAGTACACTGATAAACTCTGCTTTAAGGTCCAACACTCAGGTATGATTCCATTTATGGTGCTAACTCAAATTGGCTCCACCTTGGGCTAACGAAATGTTGAGTGAATACCAAGGCTGTATTCAAAACTTCCATTTTCTTCTCCAGACTCTTTCTGATCACAACACTGTATCTTGCTTCACTGTAATTTCAGGTTTGATCACCCAAGGAATCCCTCCACCCACTTTCACTTCTTTCTTCCAGCTGCCCATCCCCACTGCCAGTCTGTGATAGCTGCATGAACAAATTGGAAGGAAGGAGATATTTTCTTAGCTTTCATTTTCTTATATCACTCCCTGAGGACATAAGAGACTAGAGATATCAAAGCTGCAAGAGGCGAGTCCTGAGAAAAATGCTTACCACTTTTTGTTAAAAACAGCTTTTCAAACTAATACTGAATGATAAAAAAGACATCTATAACAAAATCCTAATTTAGAAGCCCTGTAACTCTCTGCAAAACAACTAAATAACGGAAAAAGTTATCACCTGAAGCATCTTAGTTGCTCACATGAACCACTGTTGTTAATCAAATCTCACAGTCACGTTTATTAACAGTACAGTGCAAACAAAATTCTTAGTAAACACTGGAACAGACACTGGAGATGTTGCATGCAGAGGTACTTTAGATACTATATTAATGAAAATGAAGTTTTAACACATTAATTAAGTAGATTATTAGCTATTTTTTTCATGTATGTACCCAGGTATGAATGACTAAACACATTTGGATTCTTTAAGTTGTATTAGAAGACAAATTTTCTGTGCTGTGTAGATCCAACAGTTACAGATGAAAACTGAGGAAGTCAAATCACTTTCCTTCAGGAATATTTTTTGTGGGTATAAAATATTTTTCTGAACAGAGGCTTAAAGAGGGACTAGACAAAAATAGCAAGTCTCCAACAGCATATCAGAAACTTCATTCAGATGTGTAGCATTCTAAGAAGCAGGTTGCTTCTGTGATCAGCAGTTATAGAAAGATCTTAAAAACAGAGAGAGCATTTTTACACTGATGACCTTGTCTAAGATTACATCATGTCTCTGTTCCCCTGAATGCTGGCTGCAGCCTTACTTTCTCTTTTGTCTGCTTGGAGGTACATTTCTGTTCTATATCAATAACATGCCATGTGTGTTTGATCTGGGAAATATTTGTTTCTTACTTCCACACTTACTGTTAAAGCACTGACTTAAAAATTGAGTTTCAGAGAAATTGTTTCCTTTGCTGTTAGATCTGGCATACCAAACCAACAGTTTTCTCAGCTTTAACAAAAGTGTAGGCTAAGGGTTAATTCTGTGCTGTAACGGGCTACTTAAACATGAACAACCAATCCAGTCATGAACAAATTACACTAGTTATAGGGGCAAATTGTTTCTATAATGCTCTATCTATACACTGGTGTTACCCTACAGAAGCAAATTAGGCTTAGTGTTTAGCTAATTTCAGGTACAATACGCAGTACTCTAGTTAGAATTGTGATCAAAGAAGCAATGACTGCTATTCTTTTTTTGTGATACACACATGCAATCTATCTTCCCAATTTCATTAGGAACAAAGCAGATATGCAAGGCAAACTGTTGCATTCTGGATTCTTATGTATCCTATTAACTTGGTAATGTCTAAGTATCCAGCAGTAGGATAAAAACACAGTATATTGGGAAAAAAAGAAACAGATGATAGCATTGCACAACCTTTAAAAATTGTTTTGGGGAGAGTGGTTATGATATCATATTCTTCTGCAATCTGCAGATGTTTCAGTAGCATGAAAAATATTTACTTTAGCTGAGATCAGAGGGTATACATTTATTGCCTTCATTAAAACTTGTCTGTGTGTGTGTGTCTGTTCACCTCTTCCTGTGCAGAACAAGTTCTCCACTGGATGAAGCCGCATCCTGTCCTATGAGCTTAATGCTTTTAAACTCATATACTGGTATATATGCGCTGCAGTTTCACTGATGAACTAGGACTGTGAAAATGCAGGACTGGGTCAATAGACCAAGGAAAACTTCTGTCTGGGAAGATGAAACATTACCTCCATAGCAGCACTCCACTGGATGTGAACAATCTCCTTGTGTTCTGGAAAAGTGCTAGAAGACTGATCAATAAATATAGCTGTGTCCAGATCCTGCTGTTTAACTTGGAGGTCTCCAAGCTTCTCAGAGCCTGAAATCTTCTTTATTCTTTCCTTTCAAAGTAGTTCCTAAAATTCGGGGGTTTTGACCACAGAATCACTCTGACCAAGCAGGAGAACACAGTAATATTGTGTCAAAGAGCTCTTTTCTGTATTATTCTTTAACTGAATAAATCCTCTAAAAATTATTTAGAATTTCCAAGTTCGTTCAAAGCTATTCCTTTATCTGAAGCCTTAAAATGAAAGATATACATTATCAGTAAGAGTACCAGTTGCAAGAGTTTCTCTCTTTTTGAAAACACGTTCTTTCCTCTCATCTTTCTCTGCTAATTCTGTGTAGAAATCTTAATTATGAATTATTTTATTTTGCCTTTCTCATACATGAACTGAAATGGTTTGCCATAAAAGGGAGTTTTACAGACTTATTTTTACGCTGTTACTCCAGAAAAATTATTGCAGACTGTTGGTATCACAGTCAGCTTTGTCATGATTCAACAGCCCTATTGTGCTAGGGTTTGTTTCAGCACAGAAGAAAAAGATCATCCCTACCACAAAATAAACTTATTTTCTTTAAAAAAGAAAAAAAAAAAGTTAAATCTCCATATAAACTTAAATTTAGACACAATTAAAGCTCAATTATTTGGCCATAATGTTTAGCTGTGATCACTGAGCCACTGTTTTTAACGGAGAACAAATGGTTTCCCTCTGAGAAACTCTGGTTGCAAAGCAGGGTCACTTATTCAGATTTAGATGGGTCTGTTTATGTAGTTTTAAAAGTAGCACAGCTTCATTTCTTAGAAGGCTACCCCCTCAATTTCTTTCCAGGACAGTGGTTTTTTTTAATTCAGGGCTAGATTCCTACTATGGAGTCTTTCAGTGCCAACTCAGAACAGGTTAAATAGAGACACTGTGGAACAAACTCTCATGTTTAGCATGCAGTCCATAGACAGATAGGCATTTCTCCAGAGAACACCAGCAGGAAGGTTACTTAAGGACAAAGGCAGGCCCGAATAAGATAACAAGCTTTGGTTTGGCTGCCCACACAGGTATGGATTTCATGTACTATGACAGAAAGGTAAAACTGGACAGAAATTATTAAACAAGCTCCAGCTTGTTCTTTTAATGTGAATTCTTAAGAGTGGGAACATATGGAACTGCTTTGTAGACTCTTCTGGGCAAGACATCTGTTTGATGACTGTGATTGCAGTGGACTGGATATTCACTTTGAGCACTAGATAACTTTAAAAAAAATACAGGAATAAAGTACATTTATTCTGTCAATATTGATCGTTACACTACCACAATCTTTAGGACTGCAGCCTACAACACTCCTCCTTCATCTCATTTAAGTTCTTTCTTTGTCACAAGTTTGACTTCTCTTTCCAACAAAAATGTGAAACTACTTAGGCGTGTTAAAATAGCCTTTCTCATCTGGGAATTTCACAGGCTAGCATGGTATCATAGAGGCAATTCATGATTATGGGATTTACTGTCTTCAGGGTTTTCAAACATTTACTTGTTAGCTAGCCTACTTGTTGCAATTAAAAGTCTACATTTTTACAGAAAGAGACCAGCACTAAAAGGAAACACCTGAGACTTTTGTAGGCAAAGCTCATCCTATGAAAAACTGCTGGTTTATGGTGGAATAAGAATTCACATAAATTTAACTTCAATATTGGCCTTATCCTCCTGGTGCTGCTGGCACATGATTACACTTCCTCTACCTCCTTCATCAAGTGTAATCACTGTTAAAGTTACTCTGGAGATATGCTTGGCAGCTCTACGATCCTAATGTGAAGCTGCATTATATATTTTCCAGCAGCAACACCTAGACTTGTGGGCTGGCTCCTAAAATGAATGTAGCAGTGATAGTTGGATGTTTCTGTTGATGGATGCCTCTAAGGCTGCCCTGCTGTTTGATTACGCTCATACTAGATGGATTCTTGACCTATTAGGGTTTTTTAAACATTCCTTCTAATTGAAATGTGAAACTACTTAGAATGCATATTAAAATCACCCTTCTCACCTGAGAATTCCAGAGATGAGTATGCTGTCTTAGAGATATTTGTTCATAATATGATTTAGGCAGATAATGATCCTCAGTGAGTCTCGAAAATTTTATCAGCTATATTAGAAGCTGATGCATTCCATCATGCAAATAATTAAGACACAGAAACAAAAAAAAATCACAAGTAGTGTAAAATGTTGGAATTATTCTTTAATAATTTTCCCCACTGGAAAAAAATTAATTGTCTTTCTAGTAGGATATTGAGAAACATTAATATTTCTCTTAAAACATCAAAGTTACACTATTTAATCAGATTTCTCTTGACGTGTAAATATATGTCTGAACAATATGTCCTTCTATGGAAAATATTTCCATTCTAAAACCCCTAATTTCAGCCATGTCTGTCAGAATGCTTTAGAAATGTAATTTATATCAAGCTACCTGACGTCCTTGTAAAGATAACACAAAAGTTTACTTGAAAAAACATGGAAAGGCTGCAAAATTGAGCACCATGAAGTTAGAAAATGCAGAATTATATTGATTATATAAATATTGCATTATTCCCTACATATTTAGTTGAATACTCCAGTTTCAGAGAATCTGAACTCAGTAAGCATACACCTGGATCATACACATTGAATGTGCAACTATTCAAAATTGTATTTAATCTTTTCTTATTTCAGTCTTATGTCAAAGTACTAGTTTCCTTAAGGAAATATCTAGGTTGAATTTTTATCTTGCTGCAATGGATTTTGAAAACCTAAATCTATCCTTATATTGTCTTCAGTATTCCTTGGTTATGCAAGAGTAAGTCACAGCTGGGCAATCTGACATATCTGCTTCAGCTGGCACCTGAGTTCCAGGTGAGCTTTACTGTGTCTGGCTGGGTTTAAGTTAATTTTCTTCATTGCAGCCTGTATGGTGTTGCAGTTTTGGACCTCCGAGTAAAACAATGTTGACAGCATGACAGTGTTTGGGCCATTGCTGAACAATGATATGATACCAAAGCTGTCTCTTTTTCCCACTGCCCCCATGCCTTTTCCAGCAAGTGGGCTGAGGGTGCACAGAGATTGAGAGTGGACACAGCAGATATGCCGACATGAATTGAGCAAATAGTACAGACTGTATAATGTCATGCTCAATAATAGAATTAGTATAGGAGAAGAAGGTGGAGGATTTGGTCTTCCAACACAGCCATGGTCCAGAGAATGTTTGAGCACTGGTCATTTGTCAGAGGCGGTGAGTGACTCTTTGCATTACTCTTTGCTTCACTTATTAACCTTTCTCTATCTCAATTCACAAGTTTTCTTGCTTTTTCTCTACCTATTCTTCCACTCATCCTGCTGAGAGGTAGGGATTAAGTGAGTGACTCTCTGGGTATTTGGCTGCTGGCCAGGGTCAACCCACCATATAAACATGTTGGATGACATAAGAGCTATCACAGGACTACTTTTCCATACCTTGCCATAGGAATGATAGCAATATCTAACCTCTATATTATTTCTCCCACTTTTCTATTCCCTGATTGACCCCATCAGGGACCCTTGTAGATACCAATGACCCCTTGTTGGCTGCTTTACTTGAATTTCCTTTCCATGAAGTCAAGAACTCAATTCCTCTGAGTCACGAAGAAACAGGACAGAATTCATTCACCAAGAGGTAGAAGCACTCCATGTGTCAGAGTGCAGACATCAGTCAGCTAGGACTACATGTCAAGAGATGTTTTAAGCATGGTTTATAGTAGTAAAATGTCCAGATCTTCCTAAATTGAGGAATTTCACTAATTAAATGCAAACTCTGCCTAAAAACATATTATTTTATTCTTGGTGGTTGAAATTGTGAACACAAAATGGTCAATTGTGTCCAAATTAAAGAGGGTTAAAGCACACTACTAAATAATTTTTTGTCTCAAGCAGTCTGAGTTTCCCTTTCTAAACTGAAAACAGTATATTGTAATTATAAGTTTATGAAAGTGAATAGGAAGTACTATCACTGCCTTCAACAGCAATACCATTACGACAGATGACCTGCCTCTTTCAATTTAACTAAATATTCAAATTCAATGTGGGAGTGAGAGGGAAAGTCATTTAAGTTCTTGGGAACAAAATACAGTCAGCTTGAACTTGAGGAGTGAATTAGATGAGCTGAATACTCATGAAATATCTAATTCTAGCTACAGCTGTATCATTCCTTTAAATACTGGATTCTACGTCCATAACAACCACCAAATCTGGCAATGCTGGCTACCCTGCAGCACAAATACACAAACTGTTAGATGTGTACAACAAACTATTCTGTATGGCTAATTTCCATCAAAACTTTTAACTCATTTTATTTTAACCAAAACCGTGAAATATTTATTGATAAAAACTGGAATTTTTTGCCACTCTCTAGATCTAGATGGAATATTTTTTGGTCATCACTTCATCTTTTTTTTTTTAAAGTCACAGCAGATTTTCAAAATATACTCATAATAGACTGATATGTAGCCATTACATGTGACTACATCTTAATAGTCATGAAAGTTCCAAACTGTTTTCATTATTAAACTATTGTAAAATCTAGACATAGATAGCCCCAGCCTACATCAATGGTGCTTTGCAGCATACGGACTTTTACAAACCTGCCACAAAATAATTATGAAACAAATATCCCTTATTCCTATTCTCTTAGTTTTAAAGCTTAAATTAATATGCTAATTTCTTCAAAATATCTTTCTCTGTATAAAGATTAGGCTATAAGCTGAAAGATGCCTAATATGACATGACTGATGTGCCTGCTAAGCTAATACAATGAGTGAAGTAATAGAAACTATGAACTGCTGATAGAAAATACATTAGCATAAAGCAAAACCAAATCTTTTAAGTATTTTTCCATAAAGTTGGGCTCACTTAGGTCAATGCCAAGTGGAAGGCAACACTATAAAACAATACACTACTTTAAATAATGATCTCTTTTTTATTTTTTTTCCTAATGAGGGAAACCTGCATTTCAGACTCATAGATCATTTTTTTTTACAAGTAGACCTGGAGTCAACAACACATAAAAGTGATCTAAAGAAACTTATTTTTCTGTCAATGTATATAATAAAGAAGCAAGGCTGGAAGGGGGTGGTGCGACATCTTTTATTAGGCCAATATTTTTTCATTCTATGCACCATGCTTCTCTAACATCCTTAACTACCATGGCTACAATGTTTATACAACAATGAAAAGGCCTCGCTTCTTGCAGTGATATCAAAGATATACTACCATCATTGTTGGGGCAGAGAGACAGATTCAGTATACGTACAACTCTAATCAAATATTTTATTTAATACAAAATTCCCTATTGATTTCTGCATGCATATTGCCACTAGCACATTTGCCAAACTGACAGCAGAGAAAAAAAATATGGCATTCATTGCTAGAAGCAGAGCATAGTGGAGTACTAAAAATTCCCCAGATCTAAATGGTCTCTTCTTTCAGGGCTTAGAGACACCACAGGTGGAAACATGTACAGTTTCTTGGAATTTTGCATGGTATATTAATTAATGTTATAAAGGAGGTGGTGCATAGAAAGACCTCCAGATCAGCAACTCATTTTAAAAAATTCCCTAGTGCTGGCTTGAAGCACTTACTTTGGAATTGCTGTATTGCAACAGAGCTGGGTTTAGTAAGTAAACCAGTTACAAAGGAGGTAAAAAGAGAGCTAAGAACTCAAGCTGATACTGAACAGCATGAGTGTGAAAGTTAGGTCAGTGCGTATAATGCTGTCAGTTCATATAAAGGAGAAACCAGCACATGAGGAAACTCTCCTCTTTGCCCATCAAAGCACTTCATATATTCACAGTGTGAATTTACACAAATATTTATGTAATGAAGTACAGCAGAGCAGTAGCAGTTAATATTTGTTACATTCCAACAGCAAAAAGAAAAGGTAGCATGGACTGAAACCAGTCTCTCATGTGTTCTAACTGTCCTCCACCGTATTCCATTTTATTTTGATGTTTTTCATAGCAACCCAGAAATCTTTGATGTTTGCTCTGCCAGAACAATCAAGGAAAACAGATACACAAAACATTAGGCAACCTACAGCCAACAGGTACCTTTGGGGTTTTGTTGCCTTTTGGCATCTTTTCATCTTTTTAAAGCAATAAGAAACATAAATTGAAAATGAATATTCAGTCATACAGACAGATTTCAAGGATCACATTCACTAATAAATTTCTTTAAAATAAATACTGTACTTTCAGCATTTGTTAAGAAATTCAAGCTGTATCAGGGACATGTTGTTCCATTTTCATTACCAAGGGACAATACAATTGATTTTGCATGAACCTTTAAGAACTGCTTTTTCCTGTTCAGTGGTTTTATTTTCAATTTAATAGTGAAACACTCACAAAATTCAAAGTTTTATTGGGGAGAGGGAGTTTAGTACTTTCACCTGGCAACTATCTGAAATGCATACTCAACTAAGGATTAAAAATCAGCATTCCAGCAATTTTTTTTCACTCTGCCATTTGTACATGGGGTCAGGAAGACCAGCCTGTGCACAGGTGGTGGAGGTGACAGCAAACAGGGAAAGAGTTCAGAGCAGCTGCTTGGGAAACCATGTTAGAGGTGGAAGTAGCTCTGAGGTGAAGGCACTCAGGCTTTTATCTACTGAGTCCTCTGAAGCGAAGCAAAAATAATCATAAAATATATATTTCAATAGATAAATTCTGTTGAGATTTTAGTCAAATTATCCAACACCACATATTCAAAAGCAATGAGAGTTTTTTCTTGTTATGAGTTCAGTATGCTCTGTCTCTGGTGCTTTGATCAGAAACAGCTTTTCAAAGTGCTGGGACTGAAGATTTCACAAGTTCTGGATCCAGAAACAACCTTGGAAAATCTTGGATCTAGGTCTTAAAAAATGCTGATCAATGTCATCAACAGGAGATGTCATTCCAGAGGCAGTGAAACATCAAACTGTGAAAGTTTAAACACAAAAATATCGTTGTCAGACACCTCTAAAATAAGCTTAGAAACCATCACATCATGAATGTTGCAAAATTTAGATAGTTACTTGTGAAGCTCAAGGTACCTGGATTAAAAGTGTGGTTTATTAGTATTTACTCTTAATATAGTTGAAGAAAGCAAAGGCAGTTAAAACAGCAATTACAAGTAGCGTCTCACGTAAGTTCAGAGACAATTTCTAAACTAAATATCATGATTTCTTTTCTCTATCTTTCCTGTTGAGAAGGGCTCAGTATAAAAGGTTAACAATTTAAAAGACTAAACATTGCAAAAATTGACATGTCTTCAGTTTACCTGTCTTAAATATTCAATACACAAATAGATTGTTCAACATTTTCTATGAGAAAGGATATCATAAATCAAAAACAATAAGAAACACAAATTGAAATGGACAATTTTTAAACTTTCTGATAAATGTCATTTTTTTAATTATTTTTTTCCAGAAACATTGTGCAAGTCACCTGTTTTCCAAGTCCTCAAGAGCTCATATTTATCACAAAGAGAAAATTGAGTTGTTTTCAAAAACCAAGGTGTACACTGACTCTTTCATGTTATATGCCTTTCTACTCCTGTGGTCAAGTACCTTGCAGTTATTATCGGTTATTTGTTCAAGTGGTGAGGAAATATTAAATATCACAAGTTCTCAGCAGAGATTGAACAATAATTATCAACAGATGGCTGGCAGGAGGTTTTTGAGATAGAGAAAGAAATTACCCTTCCTTCCAAAACACCTCTCCATGAGAAGCCCTAAGCAATTCATTGGTGACAGTTTCAGTTAAAATCAGATTTAAGTTAACTACCTGTTTTTTAACACCATGCTTTCAGTGTTACTTTAATCCTTGCTTATTTATTTGTGATAAGAAAGCACAAATGCTGTATGTCCTGCTTTTCTCATAAGGATGATATTTACCTCTGAAAAACCCAAGAACTTCTTATAATTTAATCTCCTATTAGAAGTAATACCACTGTTGGGTAATTAAGCATGTACATTTTTGCAATACTCTCTTAAGCTTCCATACTCATGCATCTTAAATGGATCTCCAGAAGATGTGGTAATGCACAGTGGGATAGATCTTCCACTTAAGTTATTGATGGAATTAAGATAATTTATTCCAGTCACTTTTTACATGTGATATGCTTTATTTTCAGAAGAAACATGTGTCTAATCAAACCACCAGACTTTAAGCTATTTATTTCACAAATCAGTCCTTCCCCAAATATTATGAAAGCATGTCTGGTTTGCAAATACTGGGAAAAGTACAGACAGTAGAAATTGCTTTAAAACCCATCACATTCCATTTTCCTTTGTCCTGTGAATGAGAAGGGCTCCGTCTGCTAGGAACTCTGTAGAAACCCCAGTGAACTAATGCATAAGGCTAAAGTCCTAGGATCTCGACTGGGTTTCTACAATGGAAAAAAGAATAGACGTATTTTCTTTTGTTAAATCTGGTCTTTATTTGCAAGCTGCTACAGAGAAAGGTGTTTTAGAGACTGCTATAGGAAGATGAGTTCTGCACTCCTCATATTGCTATTTTTTGTATAAAAAATAGCCAGGCAAGAGCTCCCAAATCATTGCAGCAATTCAGGTGCAGCCTTTAAAATTATTAAAATAAGCTCCTGAGGTTCATTCCTGCTGGTTCTCCACTGTTTTGTCACACAGTATCATACAAAGTTACCTGGAAGGCAGCTGGAAGGAGGAGGAATTTCTGCTTTACTCATGCCAGCATGTCCCTCTGCTAACAGAGACAACAGTGCCGTTGCCTGCGACATACGAAGCCTTGAATGGAGCAACTGGTACTTGGTAAGACCAGGGTCCTAAACGCACAGGACTTTCACACCACAAACTATGGCAAGTTCACCCCAAGGTCAGCTGCACTGTCCATGCACCTCTCCTGCCTGAGGCAGATCATACAAGGAATGTCATCCCATCAGCAAGGTGGTCTCTTGTTTTCATTCTCTGTTGCATTTGCTACCTTCATCAATACAATGTTTATTCCTTTCTCATCACAAATGAAAATATAACTACAAATTTTTTATTGAATCATTGTGAACTTATTTCACCAAAATTTGCAGTGATTTTCTTTCATAGTCAGAATGGGGCATAATTGTTATACAGTAACTGGGCTGGCAGTCTGCTTGCAGGTGAATATCCCTTTAAGATACTATTTTAAATACTGTGCCTAGGGTATGTGTAGCTTAAAATCCACTTGAAATTAATATTAAACCAAAAATAAACTAAAGCTCAAAGTCAAGGCTGTATGGCTGGGCAAAACCTTCTCCAGTTGTTTCTTCTTTCTAAAACACAACTAATAAAAGGAGATTCCCTTCTCCCCTTTTTGAGAAGTTATTGAAGACATAAAACCTACCTGTTCTCTTGTAAAAGCATTTCATGCCCTTCTGCAAAACAATATATATGATGTATTACTATGGTTTGCCTACAGTTGAGGAATGTACCAATAAACCTTAAGTACCTCTGGAGTTTTATGATGGGAGTAATATGTTGTCGTGAACCGATAAGCAAGTATTATGGCATCCAGTAAATTAAAACATTCAATCCATTTATGTACAGGATCAAATATTTATTTCCTGAATGAATTTATTTTCTTGATCTCAGTAATTAAAGTGCCTACACATGGATATCAAACCACACTTGGGACAGATTTCTGAAAAGCTCTCTCAATGATATTTTCTGTTAATTTCATTTAATATGTCCCAGAAACATTTACTCTTGCCTTTTTTGAAGGATCAAAAGCCCAAAAGAAAAGTTAACAGATTTTTTTAAAAATCAGCCTTTTTGCCCTAGCTGGTTTAATAAAACCAGTTTTCATATTTGCATATTAAAAACTCATTCAGTTTTTAAAATTCCTTTAATCACTTAGTTTGGTAATTTTACATGTGTTTCAATTAAAAAAAAATCTATCCAATTAATTCCTTTTTAAAAATACTAGAAAGTTTAGAAGCTGAAGATCATACAATTAAATAAAGGGCTTGTTGCACTGATAGGAGAGTGTGGAATAGGTAAATGTGAGCAGCAGCAGATAAAAAGTTGTATATTCTGGACCTCGTGCAAGCACCCTGCCTGCATACACAGGCACACAGACACACACAAAGATGGATTTGGACTAGAACTTGCCAAAATCCCTGCCTGAGGCAAACCAGCCAGGCCTGGAAGGCTGTTCCCTTTCACATAAAAATAGTAATAACAAATAAAAATACTTGGCAATTCTCCAATGCCTCATACAGCACAATTTCTGTTTCTCTTCCCCATGTATACCCACAGGCTTGCTCATGCTCTACAGTCCCACTTCTCCCTGGTTTCTCACCAAAGTAATATATTTGCACCACTATGAATAAAAAGCAACATTCTGAATTATAAGTGCAAAGGAAATCTGTGTTCTTAATGTCTTCTTACCTTTTCTCAGGGTGCTATATTTCATCACTCTAACAAAGATCCCATTCAGGATAGAAATGACATCCCACACACTGGACATGAGGCTTGGAGTTAGGTCAGGTTTTCTTCTCCCCATGTTTCCCCTATTGCCTTGTGTGACCTTAGGCAATTAATTACATATCTGGTACCTCAGTTTCTCCTAGTGCTAAACTCTGGAGGAAGCATTTCCATGCCAGTGGCTTTGAGATCAAAGAGTAGTTTACAAAAAGCAGGAATCCAGTATCTAAATCCTAAATCACAACTGAACATTCCCAACTTTCTTCTAATCCTGGAGGCACCTTAATATTTCAGTTGCACCTCTGTATGACCTGGAAACTTCCAAAGTGAGTGGAGGTCTGTCTTACAAATCCTCCAAACTGAGAGCTGTATGGCCGTTTCCTCACTCAGCTTGACAAGTATTCACATCCCATCTATGTGCACCTCTTGACTAGGACACCCTTCTGAGTGGGATAGGAAATTTGAGTTGGTTAACCTCCAAGGCAGAGGAGAGCACTGGGTACAAGTAACATTTTTCTAGATAAATGGCCTAGCAGACATTACTACCCATCTTTGTACTTCAAAGGAAAGGAGGCTGCTTCTGCAGATTTTTTTAAAGCAGACACTAAGAGGAGGACCAGATACATATTTGCAGCCATAAGTAAGACACCTAGGTGTTAAAGCAAAACAGCATTTCAGGCTACTCTTCCCCTCCGTGTTTCTTGTAGTATGTCCTCTGTCCACCAATGAGATGGAGATTTCATTCTCAGGTATTTCATAGAATCATACAATTTTTTAGGTTGGGAAAGACCCTTAAGATCACCAAGCCCAGATATAAACCTAACGTTGCCAAGTCGACCACTAAATAATGTCCTTAAGCACCACACCTACACATCTACACACCTACATGGTTGGACTCGATGATCCAGTGGGTCTCTTCCAACTTGGTTATTCTATGATTCTGTGATCTTTTAAATACTTCCAGGGGTGGTTGCCTGTAATGGTTGTGTTTCAATGCTTTAATAACCGTTTCAGTGAAGAAACCTGAGGCCAGTTCCTCCCATCCTATCACTTGTTATTTGGGAAAAGAGATCTATACCCACCTTTTTACAAAGTACTTTCAGGTAGCTGTAGAGAATGCTGTCCAAGAGTTGAACAAGGTTAGATGTTCAGTGCATGATTCTGAATGCTAGGGCCTTAGGATCTGCAAACTGTGGTTTGCATACCAAAACCCCTTGGTGATGACTTAGAACCTAACTCCGTATCATCATCCTGCAATTATAACAGGAAAGTGAGATCTGACAGATATGGCAGGAAAAATACTATCACAAAACACTTCAACTTAAAATACTGGATTGTTTCCTCTGCCAGCTTATAGTAGTGACCATAAGATCCTGCTGCCTCAGTTTTGTCCATACAGCTACCACTTAGTAATAATCATCAGTACAATCATGAGTCCTAACTGTGGAGCTAGTGTTCAGTCTTGTGGTTTTGCCCTGCTGGTTGATCTAACATCTTAAAATATGATCATTTCATCAACTGCATGTTGAACACAAGATAGCATTTGAATATTAGGACTAGTCAAGTTCCAGCAAGCCATTTTAAAAGACATGACAAAACTCCAAAGTAAAGATAAATTAGAAATTCTAATGAAAATATTTTCAAGTTCGACTTATGCCATCTCCAAACCTATGAGGTAGTTTTCACTACTCTTCCATGATTGCAGTCCTATGCCTGCAATTAGCAAATTAGCATGTGTATTTATGTCTCGTGCTAGATGGAATCTCTATTTCTTTGTCTTATTTCCAGATGTGCAGGTACTAACTAGGTAGTCCTGTGTAGCTGAAATGCATAGCTTCATCTATAGGTACTGCACAGCTCCATGTGAAAAAGTGACAACCTAAATGACTATAAACATATTAAAATCTCAAGGGCCCTGGAATAAATCTTCATGTTTAAAACAGAATTAGCTGTTCTTCAGACAACATATGTTGAAAAATGATTGTCATTTAAGCAGGTCCAAATGAACTATTATTAAGATTTCTCTAAGAAAAGCAAAAAAAAAAAAAAAGTGTGAGAATAAGCTTACGGTGACAAAGTACATGTGCTGCTCTGACTTTTAAATTCTTCTATGAACATGGACATTCTCTTTAGATGCTTACATAAAGAAATAATGAGTTCAGTCCATGTTTCTGTTTAACTACCATTAAAAGGCCATTATTCAATAACACAAACAGCTTAGTTTCACCTCCTCTAAGGCTGACATTGTTCTTGGTGGCTTGTTTTTCTTTTTTTAAGTCTGAGAAGAGGACAAGACACAGCTATACTGTGTGGCTGCTGGACAGGAGAAATCATTGTGGCTACCAGAGTTTTATTTATCCTTAACCCTAAGAAGCAGTCCTTTAACCAATAGCCTTCTCTATTGCCTTTCCACTGGAAATTTAGTACTATACTTTGCCCTATTCCCAAGACAGTTTTTAATGGCTGTTTCTCGTTACAGAGAAAAAGTTTCTTCTGAGTTGGTCATGTTCCAGTGCAACAAGTAACAGCACTTACCAGGAACTTATACAGCAAATTTTTGATGCTCAGAGAAGATCCACTAGTACTGGCAAGTCTTTATGGCAGCTTGCTGGTATTTCTCAGATAAATGACTCATTTCTGAAATAGTCAAGTGGGAAAAGAAAAAAAAAATAGCAAACTGGGCAAAAATAGCACTTTGGGAAAGAAAAGAGTTTTTGTCACTGGCTGTAGTCATCTAATCTAATTTTCAATACATGTATACAGTAATAGTTCTAACATGATTAGCAAAGTGTCATAAAGACACAGTTCCTGGGCAGTTTTAAACATCCACGTGCACACACACACCCCCAGAGCTGGCAGTCACAATCTGTTATTATCAGAGTGAATAGCATTAATCATTTTAATGGTCAATCTGTTAAAAAGAAGTTCTAACTGATTACTGGTGAAAAAGAAAATAAACATCATGCATACAAATCTTATTTCCAAAAAACTGAAAAGCTTTTGTCAGGTATTTAACTTAAACCAGCAAAGCAGACCATCAAGAAGGCAGCATTTAAATGGATGCCTGCAGCGATGGCCAGTCAATGGCCTCTTTATTTGTTAAAGATGGATTATTTTAAATAAATTACAGAGCACTTTCACTGAATAAACAGAGTCTCAGTGGCTGTGGCATGCTATACATGCTTAATTGAGCCACAGAAATCCTAAATGACTACTGAGCTGTGTAATCGCCTTTGATTTTGCTGATAGGACCTGATTCTTTAAGCAAAAACCAAGCCATTGAGGGCTGAAAAGCAACACTACCTTGAGGAAAATAGAAAGTTTAATCTGGAATATATACTTATAACATTTCAGAAACCACAGGGATGGAGTGTTCCAATAACTGAACACAAGGCAGCTTCAGAAGTGAATGATCCGCATGTCATTTTTATTTGAGCTTTATATGTTAAATGTCCCAAATGTTTATGTTGTATAAACCCACTTAAACATTGTAAAGTGCAACAGATTCATTGGCAAAATAAAAAGTGTAGCTTTCTTCATCTTTCTTGCTGTCTTTTTGCATCGATACAGAGCATAATGCGCACACGTGTACCCAGGGGGTTTTCTTAAGTAATCGTGTAATTTGACCGCTTTTGGGGAACCTGTTAATGTAATTTATTTTGAGTATTACCTATGGCTACTATAAGCTGAAGTAAAACATTAGGTCAGAAACCAGGAAACAATACTTTAACCCTTACTGATCATAGTGTTTGTTTTGAGATTGTGTATTATTAACTCTTTACTGTTTGGTCTTCCTGTCTCCCAGCTACCAAAAATTCCCACCTGAAGTAAGTTTCTACTTGGTATATATGACTTGCAGAATCAGATCCTTCCTCTGACATAAATGAATCCTGAGCTAATGACATATGGAATTCATTTTGACAGAAGTTATGACCTTAAACAATATTACTTCCATTTGTCAATATCTCTGGAACACGGTTTGACATTGAGAGGCAGTTTGAAAACTACCTGGAAAAACAGCAATTAAAAGAGAAATTAATACTATTAGGCACTTTAGTAATTATTCTGTACCTGTATTTTCTCTAAAGAATTTCAACACCTACAAAGCTTTCTTCCCTAAGCAAGTGCAAAATACTCAGCTGTGAGATTTGTCTCTCTCTAATGGAGCACAATGAGCTGCATTTGCAGTTTCCAGAATTCCACTATACGTTTTAAAAAAAGTTCTGAGTTTAACCACATTGGTAAAACAAATGCCTCCCAACATCCAGTTATAACTGATAAGAACAAAATTGAAGTTCACTCAAACAACAACAATCCTAGAATATTACCATATGCAGTTTTAGATTGTCTAAAGACTCTGATGAATTCTATGTAGTTTTTGAAAATAAAATCAGGATGTTTCAAAGTGTCACAAACTGGTCAAAGGGGAGTACCCATCAAGCTGAAAAACTTTGACCAAAGCAGCTGAACTGTTCCTGGGTGATTTCAGAAACTCAAAAGAAGAAGCAGTAGAGAAATTTGAAGATACTCTGAATGCAGTTTTGGTTATCCCTTCACTGTTTTTCATAATATATGTAAGAAGATTTCACAGTCCCGAATGTTACCCTTTCATGGAGGGAAACCACCTAGAGTTTTTCACACCTCCAGGGCCAGAGCAGTACAGCAGGGATATCATGGAGCAAGCACAACCACTACAGATCTGTTTAGTATCCTGGCACCATTTTCTCAGGGAAAGGAGAATACACTTAATGCTCCTCTCCAGTTAATGTTTTTTTAGTGGAATTAATGAGAAAAGAAATCTGGAACTTACAGCTGTGTTGACTTGTGAACAGAACTATAGAGAAAATCCTCCAAATATATGAAAGAATTTTGTAAGAGCAGAAGTTTCTGCATCTCTTTCTCAGGCTATTCAGACCAACTCAGGGCATAATTATATTTATGTTTTCTTTGGCAGTACACTTTTTTTTACTTTAGCCACAAAGACACATTCTCAGGAGGCCACCAATCATGCAGAAACTGTGTGGTAGAGACGGGTGTAAAATTCAAATAGCCTGGTGCCACGCAGGCATTCCCCACTCCACTCCAAGGTTTACATAGCAATGTGGCAGCAGGTGTGACCAAGTATGTACACTTTTTTGGTACTTTTGGCCCTGTGGGAATAATATTTTTGTCCACTAACCCCAGAGCTGTACTAGACATGCTCCCATTTCCTTGGTGACCTTAAAGTAGAACCTCATGTAAGTAACTTAGATGTGTTTGTTTCATGTAAGTCCTTTTAAATTTTTTTTTTCTCCTTTTAAATATGGCTACATGCTAGCCAGGAATCCTCTTGACTGTGCATGCTGCTAATTCACAGAGACATCTGGCCAGACTCAAACATTCAAGTGCTTTTTATGTTTCCCTCTGGCCACTGAGCAAGGCATCTTATAGAGATATTCATTGAGAGGATCCCTCTGTATCCCTTTGCTCTTTCCAAAGGCCAGAAGAGCTTAAATAGTGAAGTCACTGCTAACAAAACCAGTCAGGGCAAATTTGCCTGAAACAGGAGAGGAGTGATTATATCTCACATAAGAGAATTTTAGGCAGACCAAAACAATACAAACCAGAGACCTGAAATTTCATTGTATGTGTGTAAGGGGAAATATGATATAATTGGTTAACTGAGACCAAACTAAAAGAGGAAACAGGTTTGAACATTAAAATTTTAAGACACAGTTAATATGAAAGTCTCAATAAGACACAAGGGAAACAGCTGTATAGGTGTGGAAGTATGCTAGCTATAGGAAAAGAAATGCTACAGCGGGTTTGACTGCTGCAGAAAAAGCAACTGACGTGGTGAAACAATCATAAGAAACTCACAGCCCTGCAGGGACTAGTGACAGAGATCACAAAACTGTTCTGCAGCCTGTAGCAAACTGAAATAAGAGAGGCCACTTAGGTATTAGTTATCTTTTAAGTAAGAGAACATTCATGGAGCTGCTGCAGAACCTCAGGATCCTAGATCCCAGAGACAGCCCACACACTGTCGCTGTTTAAAAAGTGGAAAAGTCATGAACTATAAATTAAATACAGGTGCCATCCTTACAATTACTGTGCAAGTGAGACAAATTCATCCCTTCCTAGCATAAGCAAAGGTTCTATTAAATAGATTTTTCTCCTAAGTACATAGCATTTCTGGTAAATCCTGATCCATGACCAGATATTTGTGTTACAAACTCAAGAATCCAACCCTGAAAGAAAATGCACTGCACCTTCCCCAAATCAAGTCCTAGAACAAATACTGTGAGTTACATGAAGAAGGACATGTTATTTATTATATAATGTCTTTCGGACCAAAACATTTCAAAGTGCTTAACTAACCATTGATCAACACAGACACCCTCACAAATGTATTCACTGAGCAATAGGTTGAAGATAACCTTATGTGAGGAACTTTATAATTAATTCTTAGGCAGAGAAGGAAGACAGTATCTGTCTACAGAAGAGGGGCAATTGGCAAATATTGTACTCTCCTCGTGCCCCCTTCTCTGTCAGTGTCAGACTCCACAGGGATTGCCTTTTTTTGTTTTAAAGGTCAGTCAGGGAGTTCAGCTGCATAAAAACAAACAATTTGTGGAGGATGTTCTGGGGTGAGACATACAGAGGCAAAGTTTTAAACAATACACCAGGCACTGGGGAAAAAAATTGCTTATTTAAATATTACAGTCACTCCAGATACCTTGCAATAGCACTTACAGTAGGGAGGTCAAGCTCCTCACTTTGTTATTGCAGAAGATAAGTATTTAGTTTTTTAAGAATACTCAAAGGTATTTTCGCTATTTCCAATTCCAGCACCTGCCTTCACACATTACCTACCAAAATCCTTCTCATATTCTTCTGCATAGGACTCCATACATGCTTTCTGTTTGAGACATTCTTGTAATAGTTTTGCTTTAATCTCAAGAGGAAAGCAAAGAAAATCTCAATCAAAGAACTATATCCAAAAAACAGTGTATAAGTCAGCTTCCTAGACACTGGTTTCTCAGCTAAGGCTATCTTATGAGCAATAACTACAGCTATTTTTAATCTTTCTCATGTTTTAATGGATCATAAATCTAATTTGACTTTGATTGTCATTGGCTGACATATGTATGTTTACCTCCTTTATTTATCTCCATTTTTCACTAACAAGGGTAGAGCAACGGTGCAGCCTACAGGTATAAATGGATTAATAATTAGTGTAGATTCCTTTCCCTCCTTGTGGGCTGCAGGTAGCATCCTGTTTCAGCCTTCAGCAATGCAAATAAGCTGATGTTGGCAGTATAGCATAAACTGCTCACCAGTCATTTCCTTAATGACTTGCTAATTTTCCTCTCCATAACCTCCACATGACACTCTGGAACCTCACGTGCCTGTGCAGGCCACTGCAACTGAGAATGTAGCCCATGTTGATGGCCCTGCAATTTTGGTTTTATGCCAGCTCTTGGTTTTGTTTTCCCCTTAAAGAATCTGTTTCCAATTTTTAATTTAATCTTTGATGGTGGCATAAATACAATTCCTTAAATATTTAATTTCTCTATTTACTGTTCCTCCTGCTAATCTGCAGCTGCCTGAACTTTGTGGTTTGTGTCAAAAGCCAGATATTAATGTTTTTATTTTCTGTTCAACATCTCATTCTTGTTCTCTTGATTTATCCAAGTAAATATTATGCTGCTCTTAACCCAAACGTTTTAGTTATTTTTTTTTAATTAAGAATGAAAGAACTTGTATCCTTGAATTTGCCCCCAGAACATTGTTTAATACTTGCAGAATACAATAAAATCTTTCTTGGATTTGAATGCTACTTTCAAGGAGTTATAAAAGCATTAATAGCTGAAAAGTACCATTGTCTCCCAGGGTATAATAATCTCCTTAAATCTCCCGAAACAACAAGAATATTGTTCTTCTTTTGTATCATAACACTGGGATTTACCAGACCAATACAATAGACTCTCATTCTGAAAATTATATTTTCCTATCTATTGACTGAAATAACTGTTCCGTGCAACCTAGAACCTAGAAATTCAAGTATATTTTGACTTAGTAATGACATATGCTCTAAATAGAAAGTACTTAGAGCCATTTTCATGGGGCATGTACCTACAAAGCAATTGCCCAGGAGTCGCTGCTTTTTTGGCAGCATGCTTGATAATGACCTGGCCTTAGGTTTTAGAAAATGGAAGAAGCCTGTAGTCTTACCAGCTCCAGATTGCACAGCAGCTCAGGGCATTTTCAGTGTGTTGAGCTCCAATATGCAGCTGTCAGCTACACCAGGACTCTAATATGCTAATATCATACTTGAAGGTTTAATACCTGCAAAGTGTTTTTTCTTGGCCAAATTGAAAATATTAGTAACAATGAATTATTAGAAAGTCAATCTGCAAGATTTTTTGTTAATGCTCAGTAAAGCAAAACAAATTTTTTTGGGGTTGTTTCATTTTTTTAATATTTTAAAATGAAACCTATGTGCTTGATCTCCCAGTAGCTGACACAGTCACCTGGAAAAAAAGCAAATCAGATTCAAACCTCCTTTCTCTAAGGCCTCAGAAGACGTCTAGCCAGATGAACTACATGTTATCTCACATTATCTGCCTAGTGTAGGCATTGCTTTTCAGGTTTCACTGGCACTTATTAGCTTTGGGTCAGCAATGGGTTAGCAACCCATATTAGGTTGTACCTGAGCTGGCTTTGATTTTTCTAGCTTGATTTCAGGCTTAGAAAGAGTAGACAAAGTCTAGATGGCCACTGGCAATTTTTTTCATGCAATGTGATTCAGAGATACCATCAGAGGAGATCTTTTCACACTGCATGTATGGTAGCTAAGCTGCAGCAAACTTGCCAGCAGGGCATGGGGCCTTGCAAATGCAGTGGACACAGGGAATCATTCAGATAGAGTTCAGTGAGTAACAGGGACTCAGGGACTGAGGCAACATGCTCCTCGCTGTTGGACAGAATCCGAAATAGAAAGCAAAGTCTGTGTCAGAATTGAAGAGACAAATCATTGCAGCTACAATACCAACAGTAAGTAATAGTTCAGAGCAAGACAATGAGTCTAAAACACAAATTTCAAAAAGAAACAAGGCTCTTTTACTGCTGTATTTGTTTTTTTTCTTTATTCAGGGTTTTTAAAAAGTAACAATCTAATATATGAAATAAGTTACTCAGTTTCCCTGTGCTGTCCAGATCACCCAAAAGTCTCTTACAAGCCAATATTTACTACTTTGTGAGTTCATAAAGAAAGTCATCAGTAAAGCAAACCACATTTTGGTACATGTTCTACTGCTTTTGTAGTTCAAGACATGAGGCGTTTTTTTTTTCATTCTGTTTTTGGAGGTAACCTAAGGAGATGGAGCACAGCCAGAGAAACAGTTAAGAGAATGGACAAGAAACATAAGAGAAACAGAAAGAGCTGGCAAAGACAAAACACAAAGGAAAAGAGTTGGTGAACAATAAATGAGAGCCAGAAATACAACAAAGATTTGGAAAAAAATGTTTATTTTATTTCAAATTAATAGCAAGAAAGAACCTATAACTGTGGTACAAATTGCTCAATGCCCCATGCAGTGCCAATATTATGCCATTCATTATACTTGCAGGTGTATTATTTCTAGTTCCCTAGATAAAAAAATGCTTTCCATGTATTCTTTTGTATTTTTTCTCTTTTTTCATAGTGCCAAAGGTTCTTATTCTTCCAAACTCAATAATAACTAATCATTTTCCTGGCTCCAGACTAGGAGTGTGGTTGCTATTTTTTGCAGGTAATTCTTCCATCTTTATTAAAGGACCACTTTAAAATTTTCATCCATCTGTATTTCAAGTTCTTTTCCAAATGCTTATTTTCCCTTGCGAGGAAGGGTTTTCTATTAAACTTTGTTCTGATTCCTAATTCCAAATCTGATTTCTCAATGTTGGGTTGAAATATTTATAATGATTAATTTTACACACTTTCTCTCTAAGAAAATTGAAAAAAAAATTATCACATAAAAGTGAAATGTATCTTATCAACATCTTTCCCCATCCACGTACAACCACTGCAAACATGCTGCTATCACTTGACCTCTTGTGGCTGCTCAACAGGTCAGGAGAGGGTTTAGGAAGAAATAACAGTGTCCAAAATCCAGCAGTAGAAAAATTATGCTGGAGGGAATTGCTCCAAGATTTCAGATACTTCTCATTACCTCTCATGTTCACTGATGGGCACAATTCAACTTTGGTTCAAGATCTATGCAGCGGCTTACCAAAGTTTCTCAAAGAAGACAATACTCTTGTTCCAAATCTGGTCTAAGAACACTTGTCTTGTCTCCATGGCCACCCTTGTTCAAAGAGGAAAGCTGTCCCAGCCACTCCAGAGCATAGGAAAACCCCACATCAAAACCATGAGTCCCATGTGCTGTGCACTCATCATGTGCTCGGTTTGCATCTCTGCGTGTGGACTCCACCTCACTCAGAGTGGCTCCAAGTTCTGTGTGCAAGCAGTCGGCTGCCCATTGTCAGTTGCTATGATAGCCATGCCAAAACCATGTAAATACTACAGAAACTAATCTGGATCATAATCTATTGAAGCTTGCTAAAAGCTAATGAGAATGATAGCCTATCCTTAAATCACTGGTTCCACCAGACACTGCCCAGGGAGTCTTTTTTGGGCTAGCAGTCAAGCATCCCAGCTTTGACAGAAGACTCTCAGAAAGAATAACTCCTGAGTTTAACTTGGTTTTGACCCCTTTAAGTCTAGACATTTAAGGTGGTGGTGATTAATGAGAGACTACTACTTCTCATATCATGGTTCAGTCCTCCAAACTGAGAAAAAAATATTATGTTACTGCCTTATGCTTTCCTTAGCATTTTAAAAGCATATCACCATCATGGTATGGAGAAGTCCAGGCTCATTCATCCACTTTTGGAAAGAAATCTTTCAGACAACACCCTAAGGGAAAAAAAGCTTGTAATAGTCCTCCAGCTGCTTTAATTTTTCTAAGAAAAGAGAATTTATATTCTATCAGAATATCTAGTACCACAGTCATGTCCAAGAGAGAGATTTTTGTCTCGGGTCCATGCTGAAAAAGTGTAATAATAATCAAGACATCTATGAAGCAAACAAACTGTATAATGAAATGACACTATGCTTTGACATGCTGTAATGTGCATGCTAGGAGAGAAATCACAATGATTTCAGTGATGTCTTTCATCCTTAGATGGTCTGGGGCTCAGTGCTAAACTCTCTCCACTTTGACAGCACTGTACTTTCTCAACTTCTAGATTCTAAGAACTTTTCACACTATAATAAGGATGTGGTATGTTGAGATACACTGCAAAATTTAAATGCAGCTTCCTCGAGCTATATATGAATGAACATAATCATGCCTAAACATCAGTCTTGTATCTTGTCTCCATTCATACATACACCTATGCCAATTGCTCAGGCAACAGATCTTATTACAGCACTTTATATTCTTGGGACACTAGAGGCATAAATGGGAATTCCATGGGTTCGTTGTGTGTCAGCAATATTTCTGTGGCTGTTATAGCCATTACTGAAGTAGTAAAATAGTACTAGGAATTTAGGCAAAAAAATTGAATTTCCATTACGAACGAAATCTTGACGTTTTGAAAATTTTAACCGTAATGGAAAGCCAAACTTCAAGCCAAACTTAAAAAATTCCTGTTAATGAAATCCTGTCAATTTGACCAGCCAAAACCTTTGTTTCAAATTCTATTGCAGTTACCTTTCCTGATATATTTCAGAAGTCTGTATTATAGAACAATTTTCAAAGCCAAAAGAGACATTTTAAATAAAAAACAAAGTTGTAACTTCCTGATCTAATACTTCTGCATTTTTTCAAAATAAAATTTCAATGAAAGTTTCAGTTCTCCACTAAAATATACCAGTTCAGTCATAATCGTGTTTTATGATAGAAGGATAGTTTTAGTTGTAAAGAATTTCCAAAGTTTTCTATGGCAATGAGATCAGGACTTTTTCCATTTTTTGAAAAAAATGAGCCATACAGTCATTCTCTTACCTGTTATTTTCTCTCTCACACACACATGTCCACACACCATACAGATATACACATGAATTCACTTGCTCCCATACATCACAGACACTATTGCCCCTTTTCCTTACCCATACTGCCTCCATGCTGTTCTTGGAGGCTGAGCCTTCTGCCACACCAATTTTATCTTGTTGCTTCATGCATTACTCTGGACAATATTGGTTTCCCACATAAGCTTTAGGTCTTACCGTGGGTCTGGTTATTGTTTTTTTAGTCCTTATCTACAAACTATTGGTCCCTTGTTCCCAGATAACTTTATAACTCCACAAAATATTTTTATTTCATGGTGAATGAACTGAACTCACACAACAGCAGCTAGAAAACAGAAATAAATCCCACTTAGATTGACCGATCTGCTCTCTGCAGACCACCAACAAATTCTTACTGAATTTCTGAATGTTCTGGATATAGATTTTATGATTTGCTGCCTAAACAACACAGGGTTCTTCTGTTTACGTCCAGTAGGGAGTCTGGCATTTACTCCAGATGAAACTAGACCTGTAATGGATAAAAATAATGTAATATGGCCAAGTTTTCAGAAAGACAGAGCTTTTGAGGAAAAAGTTTGTGAGTGTTCACTATTGCAGTTAGGGCTACATGAGCACTGAGTTGCATCTAGTTTTTCCTTTCCTTCATTCTATGCTGTTATGAAAATCAGTATCTCCAAAAATAAATAACACTCTTACTTCTTTCTGCTTCCAGAATTGCCCATTCTGGTTAATAGTGATGCATTGTGGAAGGAAATATCAGGTCCTTTACACAAAAGTGTCCTAGAAGGGAATTTTTGCATTAATTTTAAGATCCTTCAGCACAGAGACTCATTTACCCATTTAAATCATGTAAAGAGAGAAGAAAATGTTTAAGCTAGGCAGTTCAATGCTGTAACTTAAAATCTGGCAGTTCTAGTCTTCCTGTTTCCCAGAGGAGGATTAATTTGCTTCTTTTTATTCTTTGCTCTTTATTATTTCTATTGGAGGATATAAAAGTGCTATTGAGAGTTTTGAAGGATAAACACTATATGTGGTAACTGCTTAAAATAAGAATAAAATTTATTGAGAGTGTAGGCATTTTTATCACATTAATGTGACCTATTAATGATAAAGGAAATTTCCTTCATCTAATGTGTTCTATGTTTATAAATGTAACAAGAGAGGACGTTTTAATTCTTACTATAAATGTAAGGAAGTTAAAACTTAACCCCAAGGTACTTAAAATAGTTGATTCTGTATTTAAAGGGAATGTTGTTAACTTTTATATTGTTTTTGTTACCTACAACATGGAGATTGGATATTTCAATATGCTATTCATTACATTTTATAGATAAGGTTTTGACAGATATTTCAAAGAAACCTACATGCCATCAAAATCAGATATAATCACATATTCAGAGGAAAGGTTGGAAATTTCTCTGCTAACGTGACATAAGTAATACACGGAATTGCAGATGACCAGAAAACCTCATTCTTATAATCTGAACATATCTAAATAATCAGATACAATTTATTTGACTTCACTGTATTACTGTTTGACTGTACTGTATTAATTTAATAGGCACAAATGAAGACAAGGCTTAGCCATTCTTCGTTTCTACCAATGCATTTTACTACACTTTTTAGTATAGTATTTAGCATACTTTTTATTAAGTCAAAATATTCTCTGGTGTTGAAAGAGCGCCTACAGTCCATATTGAAAGGGTAGGGTTTGGTGACCAGTGCATGGAAATTCAGTGCATGGATATTCAGTGCTGTCACCAGGGGCTGCCTTTCACACCTTATACTAGACAAGAGGAACTTCTACTATTAGGTATGTCTCAAAATTTCCTTAAAATACTAATTATCAACCACAATAAGAATTGTTCAAGGGTCCCGGTTGTCTTTTATATGATCAAGACTATCCCATCAGGTGATAAAAATATAGATAGCTCCTCTCAAAGGTCCTGACACATTTTTATGTGCCTGTAAAGTCCTCAGGATGCACCCATATACTTAGGGGGTATGAAATGGCTGAGGAGTGCAGGATGAGGAAATGAACAGATTTCCCAGATAAAGCAAGGGGAACCACATTAAAATAAGAGATTTTGTAGAAGGAGAGGTATCTGAGATATGACCAGGTACCGATTTCCACATTTCTAATGTGACTCTCCACCATTTCAAGCCTTTAAATCATGTCCTTTGGTATTTTATATCTGTGAATATATGAAAAGTGTGCCTTTAGAATGATCTTCATGCTCCTATAACGACTTTACTAGTTACCTCAACTAAAGCTTAAAACCAGCTCCTGCATTGCTGCATGAGTTGAAGTTACATCTAAGCCTATAATACCATCACACCTTCCAAGAAATTCTCAGAAACTGGAGCAAAGATTTCTTCTGCCAAAAAGGAACCACTTCATAGCCAGAAACCACTTCACAGCCAGGAACCATGCCAGGTCACTGATGTTTGCTGGTATTGATAAGAAGTGCTTAAGAATAAATAAAGCAAAGAACAGAGAAATTTTAAAAGTGTAGTATCAAATACTCTCATCCAAAATCTCTTCCTCACTAGAGAATATAGATTATAATTTCAATGTATTTCAAGATTCTCTCTTCACTTAAAAATTACATGATTTCACACTTGTCCCTATGCCACTTCTGACACATCGACCCTTTTGACTCCAAGAGCCTGTCAGACTAAATGAATGTTACATTTAACCATCCACAGCAATTAAAGTGCATGGCCTGAAATCAAATTTTTCTGTGTTTCAGATGCAAATATTTATATAATTTTAAAAAAATTTGGAGTCAAAGTTTTATAAACAACTGGAAAAAATGATTGAAGAGAGTGTTTTAATTTTAAATCAAAGTCCAAATAAAGAATAAGTACACTTCCCCTTTCTCTGTATGTGTATCTCAGCCATCTGCTAAAAAAAATATCAGGTTCAATAGTAATTGGCAGTATAACAATTGCATTCCTTCTGCCCTTTGCTCAGGCTCATGCCACATAAGTTTGATGCCATAAAATTTAATTTTTTCATTTTGAATGATTTACAGTGGAATAGAACCTATAAATCAGAACAGTAACAGGGGTTATGAATAGGGATGTATGTTTTTCCAAAATGTCTAAATGAAATATTTTGAAACATGGTAAAAGAGCTGCACAGTTCTCCACCTGGCAGCCATAATTGAAGTTAATAACACTTGTTTAGACATAAGGAAACTCTTTGACACCTAGACTTTTTTTTTAATAAAATGATCAAACAATCATCATCCAGCCTTAAGAAATCAAAGCAGTTGGCAATATATTATATAAGGCAGTCTTGCTTTCAGCTATGTTTCCAACTGTGTCTAATAGTTTTGAAAATATACACCAATTCCTTAGCTAAATCCCCTATTTTAATCATAAACTATATTGAAAATCCTATTGCAGCACTTAGAAGCCATTACCATAATATCAGTGACAGGTGATAAGAAACACATGAAGAGGCTTTGATAACCCCAATATGTACTATTTTGGAGCATTTCAGATGCATATTTAGACTTTCCAGTCTCTATCCTGTATTAGTCATAACCAGAAGTGCATGAGACACAAGTGCTTATTTCCCCACAGCCAGCAGCACCAAGCTTTGGAAAATATTCTGTTCTTGTCTGCGGTGGCATTCAGAAAAAAAGTAACCACATAACTGAATGGAGTTCCTCTGTTCAAGGCACAACTTTTCTCAAAGAGAATGAAACCAAACTGGCAAAAATGTGAAATCCTCTAAAAATGTTTGACCAGCAGAGCCCTGTAAAGCACCAAATCACTCTGTTTACTCATTAATTCATTCTGTGCCTGGCTTTCCAGTATTCTTGATGAATCTAAAGGTGAGGTTGAAGAAAGATTGCCATAATGCTTGTCTTCTGCTCTTGAATCTTCAACCCACTTCTTCACTCCTAGAAGCTGTGAAGTACTTTTTATTTACTCCTAGCAACCTCCTATGACCTCTTTTTGTGTTCTGAGTAGGAGAACAACTACGTCATTTTGTTAGCTGCCCTTTTATCTTATTTCATTGACGATTAGGAAAGAAACACGTTTGCAGACACTCCTGTGGTTGAAAGCCTCTGACTCCACAGTGGGAGAGAGACATCTTCCAGACTACAGAAGAGCTGCTGAATAACATCTTGAGGAACAGATACCTCATGAATAAGGCTGGTGCAGTAAAGGAAAGTATCATCCTCATATTTGAATGCTAGGTCCCTGTACCATACTTCATGGTTGCAATGGTGCGCCTCTACAGACCTCACAATTATTCTGGGGCCATATCGACCTCTTTTTTAATGTCCCATCTTTGTATCATGCAGGATTAAAGTTCTCACTGGGAAGAATAACACTTCTTTTCCTAAATCTGTTAAATATTAATCACTTAAATATTTTACAGACTGCTCCAATTAAAGCTAAATGAGACTTTAAACTGATTAATTTAGAACATATTGCTTGCCTTGCTTAAAATTCACCTTATTTCCAGGCTACTTTGAGTCAGTTGGGAACTAAGTAAGTTAACTAGTCACTCAATCAGATGTGTGTGCTCAAGTAGGAATTTGCATTAAGACAAGGTAGTTAAATTTTTGCAAGCCCACGTGTCCGCAAAGCCAGAAACACATTTATACAGCAGATGTCCACATGAACATAAATTATGATCATCAGAATGGATGACGTAGGAGCATCATAAGCTTTTTGATAAGTATTTTCGAGTCCCAGGTACCTGGCCTTGTGTGAACTGTTCAGATAAAATTCTTATGGATTTCTGACGTGCCCTGGCAGCCCAAGTAGGCACATGGCAACATGAAAAGCCAGCAGATGTTGAAGTCATCCACCAGGGCCTGCTCCTATAAACCCAGGAAATACCAATCAATTTATATCTCATCATCTTAACCCTGAACTTCTAGCTAATGGTTTTACCTTGTAGTCCCTCCTTTTCCAAAATGTTGTCTTGTTCCCTCTTAACTTGATTTACTCTACTTATTTCAGCTGCTGACTTTGGCACTTTATTCCTAGCTCTAACCAACCACAGTGTAAAGACATATCCCTGAGCGGCTTCAATGTAGAGCAGCAGAGAACTTGTTCACATCAGTTCCAGCTCAGGTTAATAGGCTTGTACTTGCAAAAAAAAAAAAGAAAATTAGAAATATTTAACAAACAGCCTCAGACTCCACAGGTGTGGATACCCACATCTGCTAAGCCCAGTGTAGAAAACAAGGCTAAAATTCTATCAGCACTTTATTCAGTATTGGGCTTAGCTGTTTTATGTGTAAGCAAAAATCATCAAAGGAAAATACAGATTTCACATCACAATCCAAACAGTGCACTTGCATGTGGCAGAGGGACACTCTGCATTTTGTCACTTGAAAACTTTCCTAAAATTTCATGCATTTTTCACAAAAAAAAATATATAACACTTAATGCATGTGCAGAAATGGCACAGCCAGATTCTTCAGCTGGACAAATGAAGCCTTTTTTGTTTGTTTTTCCAATTTCAACTACAGAAAAGTCATCCTGGTATAATTCATTTCAAAGTCTCAAATTTGTTCCAGTGATAATTTCTGAATTTATGCATATTTAGAACCCAATACTTAACTAAAACAGCTATGCTGGGTGATTACATACAGATACTGTGCCAATTTCTTTGAATAGGGATTTAGTAAATTACTACTGATTACACAAATACTGATTAAAATTTGAAGGCAAATAAATAACGAAGAGGGATGTTATTTATTTGTCAAAATGCTACTAAGAGTGCAGTCATGCCAAGCACAACTTCCAATGAAAGCATTGGAAATGCAGCATTATACTGGCTGATGACCTGGACTGAATCATGAAGACAGAAGTAACTGCTTGTTTAAAATTTGCCCTGTCTCTCTGTCTTTTTTTTTTTTACCTTGTTAGCTCTACACACTAGAACTTGAGCTCATATCAGGAAAGTTCTGACATTAACTTTGCACTTGCAGTTGCTATTTAGCTTGGGTTTTCCTATTGTGCAAGTGAACAGGAAAGTGAAGATGCAATCTGTTAAGTCAAAAGAAATATTCTCAAATGTTAAGTTTTTATCCTCCATGCAGTACCTGCAAGTATCTTCTACAAACTTTGAATCTCAACGTAAACCTCTCTCTGGAAAAAGACAGTGCATCTCCTAAACACTGTCTTCAATCTGTTTTACAGGGAAGGGTATTGACTCTTGGAGGCAGAAAATTATTACTTAGATGTTGAAGAATAAAAATTTCATTTAAACTAACCTGACCCATAGGAGAATGTTGTAATAATAGTTAACATCCACAAAGGATAATGTTACTGCTGTTTCATGCGATTCATAGTCCAGGGTCTTGGGTGGCACAGGTCAGTACAACTGCGTTGAAAGCAGGGGCTTTGGGTTGATTTACTTGAGCTGATGCTATCTGATGAAACTGTAATAGTGTTGCAAACAAAAGTCAGGGTTCTGGGCTGGTTTGCAGCTGAACATGGATGCTTTACACAGTTTCTCTGTAACAGCTGTGAAACTTAGCCTTGTGAATATGTCATAAACAAAGATGGCCCATAAGGGCTGTAGGGCTCTATATCTCAACATCTTCTCATATAACCACAAAGCAAGGTTTCATTGTGCTCCAGACCACAGTTGCATCTCTTTTTAGGTATATTTAGTCCCATTATGTCCATCCTGTGCTGTTTTTAAAGCAATTTAAAAGTGCTCCGAGCCATAAGAAATAGGTACAGGGAGATCTATATTCATGTCTCTAATACTTATGTTTCTTTAATTAAATTTTGCAATCAAATAATCACAGAATCATGGAATGATATTAAGGTTTGTATTCAAAGGGACCTTAAAGATTGTCGAGTCCCTGTTCCCTGGCCATGGACAGAGACAACTTCCCCTAGATCAAGTTGCTTAAAGACTCATCCAATCTGACCATGAACCCCTCCAGGGCATCCATGAATTCTCTGGGCAAACTGTTCCTTATCCACCCTCACAGTAAAAAATATCTCCCTAATTGCTAATCTAAATTTACACCATACAGCTTGATGTAATCCTTGTTTTGGCAACTGAGAAGCAAAAGCAAAACCAGGTGAGAACCTAGGGATAAGACACTGAAACAGATTTTCATGCAGTTTGTTCTGTATTTGTTACCACCCTTTAAAACCTTTATTGAGCAGGTATATGGATTTCGTATTTATAATCTGTGGAGAAATAAACTATTAAGCCCAGTTTCAGCATGATTTTACATGCTTTTCAGGCCTTGGAGTACTCACTATCCCTGCTTTTTAACTACATCATTACTTAATCAAAACATTTTAAATGTAGAATAATAGAATCATAGAATCATAGAATCATAGGATAGTTCAAGTTGGAAGGGACCTTAAAGATCATCTAGTTCCAACCCCCCTGCCATGGGCAGGGACACCTCCCATTGGATCAGGCAGCCCAAGGCTCCATCCAGCCTGGCCTTGAACACCTCCAGGGATGGGGCAGCCACAGCTTCCCTGGGCAACCTGTGTCAGTGCCTCACCACTCTCATCGTGAAGAAATTCTTCCTTATGTCTAGTCTAACTCTGCCCCTATCCAGTTTATGCTAATTGCTCCTCAATCTATCACTACAAGCCTTTGTGAACAGTCCCTCCCCAGCTTTCTTGCAGGCCCCCTTCAGCTACTGGAAGGTAGCTATAAGATCTTGGAGCCTTCTCTTCTCCAGTCTGAACAACCCCAACTCTCTCAGCCTGTCCTCATATGGGAGGTGCTCCAGCCCTTGGATCATCTCTGTAGCCCTCCTCTGGACCCATTCCAATGGTTCCATATCCTTCTTACGTTGAGGATTCCAGCACTGGACACAGTACTCCAGATGAGGCCTCACAAGAGAGGAATAGAGGGGCAGAATCATCTCCCTTGCCCTGCTGGCCACGCTTCTGTTGATGCAACCCAGGACATAGTTGGCCTTCTGGGCTGTGAGCGCACACTGCTGGCTCATGTCGAGCTTCTCATCGACCAGCACCCCCAAGTCCTTCTCTGCAGGGCTGCTCTCAATCACATCACCCCCCATCTTGTATTGAAATCAGGGATTGCCCTGACCTAGTTGCAGGACCTTGCATGTAGTAGCAGGAATAAACAAAACTATACTGAAATGTCATGGTCTCTAACTTTTCTGTAGCTCTCTTTGTCTCTTATCTGAAAAATAATACTATGGTACAAGGCAGATAACAAATGTATGATGTCATTGGGGAAACATATGTTTATTTTTAAAGATTCTGCTGGGAGTCCTCTGTATATGGAGAACTACTCAGACTGAAACTTGGGGTTTTGTTCAGCTGATTTATTGTGAACCGTAAAACAGATTTCACTTGTCTCTGGTGTTATTTGTAGAAATACGTATCAGTGAGATCAGAAAACTATTCTACATTCTCCTTTTTAAACATGTCCCAATAAGCAGTCTGTTATATTTCTAGTAGTGTAGCATATTACGTTACCTTTTAAGTTCCTGCCATTTGGGAGCTCCTTCATTCAAAGTAGAATCTCAGTTTAGCTTCAGGCTAGAACTTAGCAATAATCATGTTATTTTAAGGAACTAATTTAGACTTTCTATAAATTCAAAGTGTTGAGTTAACCATGTTCTGTTTATTTGTGGAATATTTTCTGACACCTTGTTTCATAATTATTCTACAGCCTCAGTTTTTACCCTGGTCCTAAGAAAGGGGCCTGACATACATAGCCCATGCCACCTGCAGCATAATGTATTCTTTCACTCTTATCCCCCTCACAGATACCAGCTTCCTGAAACAAAAAACGTTCATACTGAATATCATTAATTCAACAGTGCCAGTAGAAACAAAGATGTACAGAAGTGGAAATGAGAAAAGAAGAGATGAAAGAAGTCATTAACAGCCACCCACATCTAAGGTCTCTGATTCCATTTAAGTGGATAGGGATTTTGTCTTAGACTTCGGGTGGGCCAGAATTCATCAACATCCAAAGGCAAATTGGTATCTGCAACTCACCCTGCCTGAATGATCTTACCAGTATCTCCTACAGTAACAGGTTATGGATTCCTGCCATATACATGACCTTCAGCCCTTTCCTCGTCCTAAACAAGGGAAAAAAACAAACAAAGGGAAATACAGTTTATTCCCTCAATAACATAGAAGACTTATATTGAAATACAGAAAATGCATGCAAAAAAATAAAGGATTATGGGAATGATTGCAGAATGGATAAAAATAATGATTTTTTTTCCCCTGTATTACTGTCATCATCCATAGCATTTTTCTTTTTTATTTTTTCCAAATAGTGTATCCCAGTCCAAACAGCAGAGATTAACTGTCCTGTCTTTCCAGTGAGATCCAGTCTCAGCTGGTGTTGTTGCAGCGAGCAATGATAGTAGCATAGGGAAACAGTACCTAGAGTCTGCCATCCTTTCACAGTTTCTTTTCATCAGGCATTTTGGCAAAAATGTTTAGTAGCTGGCACCCCAGTTGCTCTAGTTTTTTGTTACCAAACAGGTAAAACTAAGCTTCAATAAAGAAGGTTATTTTTTGTTTTAATTGTAAGTATCATTTTCATTTCAGCAAGAGCCAGTCAGATCTGTATGAATAAGAAAACTGTTCAAGCTAAGTAATAGCTCAATATTTTTCCATCAGGAAAAGGAAATAATCAAAGCCATCCCCACCTAGGGTACTCTAGTACAGTACAGCATGAGCATAATTATGTATAGCAGCTTTTGTACATACATGACAAATTAAGCAAGATCTGATGAATTATCCAACAGTTCTAAAATGGTCTGTAATTTCCCTCACATGTCACTCTATTATTTGTTAGCTCCTGAATTTGCCACTTAGAAATATTACTTGTGATTTGTTGAGTAATAAAAATATGTTTCTTTTCTACAGAAATTTTCCATCTCCCAAATCTTGAATGCATCCAGAACCTCAAATCCCATTATTGCTTCTATAGTGGGATTCTCTGTATGTAACTCAACAATCACAAATTTAAGTACTAATTCAGAAATGCTAAGAGAAAGCTCAAATTTCCCTGGAAGACCAGTGAGTTACAGAATCACAGAATCAGAGATTGGCCTGAGTTGGAAGGAATCCTCAAGGATTATTGAGTCCAATTCCTGCCCTTGCATAGGACAACCCCAAGATTTGCACCATGTGTCTGGGGGCATTGAACAAATGCTCCGTGAACGTTGTCAGGCTTGGTGCCATGACTACACCCCTGAGGAGCCTATTCCAGTGCTCCACCACCCTCTGAGTGAAGAACCTCCTCCTGATATCCAACCTAAACCTCTCCTGACACATTGGTCACCAGAGAGAAGAGATCAGGACCATCGACTCACAGGGATCCAGCTGCAGCATCAAATCCTGCACCAGTTCAGGGTTGACTGGGAGGCTATCATTTACACAGTCATGGTCCAGGCCTTTGGGAAGGGCCAAGCCCATCATCAGTATTGAAGACAGAGGTGAAAAAAAACATTAAATATCTCTGCTGTGACTATATCCCTATTTATGAGGTGTGCTCATCAAGTAATGGGTCAATGTTATTTCTGGCCTGCCTTTTGTTATTAACATATTTTAAAAAGCCCTTTTTATTATTCTTCACAGTGCTGGTCTGCCTAAACTCTAATTGAGCTTTGGCTGCATGAATTTCTGCCCTACATAAGTAGGGCAGAAGAGGAGTAAAATTTGATACTGTAAGGATAGCTAGCATCTATTTCAGAGAGAGCCAGACATAAGTCAGGGTTCTGGAATTAAAATTTTCAAATGTTTTATTCAAACCCTACCCAAAAGAATCTTTATCATTTTGAGATGTATATATTTCCAAATCTGAATGACCAAGTTCAGCTATTTGAGAAGCTCTATGCTTTTCAGAAATCATCTTTGCTTGGAAAACAGATCGTTTATGATTCACAAGCCAGAAAAGAGAAATCTGAATGTATTTCATTTCATCCAAGGATTCCTCAAAGGTTAGCACCATCTCTGACAGCCACAATGGCGCCAATCTGCGTGATGAGGACCTAAAAGAAACATATAATGACAAAGCATTTCCCGAGTCCTTCAGGTAATGAGGTAAGGCTTTGGGTCTTCTGTTCACCCACTCAATGTCAGATTGAAGATTAGTGTCCAGGATTGCCTCCATTCAGCAGATGGACACTTTTGGAACATGGTTCAGACATTCCCACAGCCTTAACTTTCCTGACTATGCTCTCTCTACACTGACAGCTGAGAAAATATTGAGCTCCTAGGATCCTGTTTCAGGCATCTTATTTAAGTGTATAGAGTTCAAATGAGTTGCCCAGGATGGTATAAGCTGTCTGAATGAGAACATAATTGGAAATAGGCTAGTAAGTGCTGATTATCTTATAGCAAAGATTTTATTCACAATGAGAGTGGTGAGGCACTGGAACAGGTTGCCCAGGGAAGTTGTGGCTGCCCCATCCCTAGAGGTGTCCAAGGCCAGGTTGGATGGGGCCTTGGGCAGCCTGATCTAGTGGGAGGTGTCCCTGCTAATGGCAGGGAGGCTGTAACTAAGTGATCTTTAAGGTCACTTCCAACCCAAACTATTTTATGATTCTATGAAACGATTGAAAGTCAACATTTTGCCCTAATTCTGTAACTTAAAAACATGACCAATTTTACTAGCTGGATACCTTGCACTACAGGCACAGTCCTGAAGCCTCAGCATCTAATACTGAGCAGAAGTTACCAGACTTGGAAGTGCTTTGTGTAACACTGTACTTGAAATATAAACTGAGTGCTACAGAACATGAAAAATCTGCAGAATTGTTGGGCTTTGGTTCTAATGTGCATCAACTACAAGACACATGTCAGTATCTTCATATGAAACTACAGATCCTAACAGAACAATGAAAAAATCTACACTAAAATACAAAAAAAAAAAATAAAATAAAAACAAAAGCCATGGTTTTAACACAAACAGTTTATCTTCAAAAATGACAGCAAAGTTTCCATAAAGTTCAGTACAGTCTTGTTGGTTACTGTTTATTTTACACAAATGATGGTCAAGTCTCACCATGGTGAATAGCAGCCTAAATCGATACAGGGTAATATACAGCGGCTGCAAGCTCTGCCCAAGCAGGGCAGTCATAGTCAGCCTCTACTTGAATGCTGGAGCCCAAGCAAGGACCTTTATTTGGTTTATATGACCTGAGCAATCCTGAGTATTTTAATGGTCTAGCAGGTAGATTTTTGCTCAAGTTGTGAAAATGGGCTTTTTGGAGAGCAGTTATAGCAGCCCAGGAACAGCTGCTCCTCAGGGCCATAGGAAAGCTTTTATTCTGCAGGCTGGCTTCCTTTCAGTGAGGCCCTCTCTTTAACCTGAAGGGATCATGCAGGAAACATAAAAGTTACTGAGGCCTTGCTGACCTTGTCAAAGCCACGTGTGGGAATTTTTAAAGTTTGAGTTGCTTCAAAATTATAGCAATTACTAGAAATATTCCAGAAAAAAAGGACTTTTCTTTTCTTCTGCCAGTTCAGATTTCCCGACTGAAATTGTCATTTTCATCTGCTAGTCCTTTAAAAAAATAGAATTATAGACACTTTCTAGTCACTGGATAACAGATGTTATAAAACATTGTGGCACTCAGTCATAATTAAGTCAGGCCTAATATGCATCTGTCAGAAACTGTTGACCTTTGCTGATGATGGTATGGAAAAAGCTTTGATACTCTAGTACACATTTAAAGGGTTTTGAAGGAAAAATGTCAAAGGTTTGGGTGTTCTGGCAGGAAACTACCTCTTGTGTTCCTAGTGACAAATGTTTTTAGCTTAATCTAAGTAAACAATGAAATGGTGATACTTCAGTTGGCATTTCTAATCCAAAATACCATCTCTCCTATGTTTCCCTAGCAAAGAATCAAGGAATTCCAGAACTTATATAATTTTTAAGGTTACAAACTGTCAGAGCAAAGAAGTAAAAGCTTCTAATGCAACTGACATCTTTCACCTACAGAAAGTGGAGATAAAGGAAAATTTTAAAAGGAAATAAAAATCATTTTGTTTTTAAACAAAATTTAACCTTACAATTGACTTACCTTAAATATTGTGGACAGCAAAAGAACTGGATATAAAACTCTTTGGACAAGGATCTGTAGTTCAGCAATGTTCGACATTTTGAGACTCGTAATACAGCTTATCTGTGTATTAGTCTCCTACCTTAACTTTAAGCACAAGTTATCAGCTGTTAGATACCAGCTAAGAATCCTTGTTTGTAAAGTCAAGACACTATGCTAGAGCTACCTTGAATGCACACCAATCTGAAAGACCTCATCCTGTTCATATAGTCTCATCACATAGGCATTATATGAGCAAATACCTGTGGAGGCTGGGAAGTGGGTAGCTAAATAAGTGAAAACAGCAGAAAGGAACACTACCCAATGGCTACAGCACTAAACTAGAATCCCTCTGCAATCTCAGCTTCAATTTCCTGCCTGACCCAGGCTCCTGGTGTTTTCTTGGCCAAAAAATTTCAGTGCAGATCACAAAAAATCCCAGACATCGAGGCATCCAGGTCCTACTGATATCAGCATAACTGGAGGATTTACACCATAAAATTCCCTTATGAACCCACACCTTAATATCTCCCTGCCTCTGCTCTCTACATTGTAAAATGGTGGTAATATTTCCTTTCCCATGGAAAGTATAGTGAGGATCAATGAGTTAAAGACGGTGAAGATATAAAAGGGGACTATTAAATAATTTCAACAGAAAAAGGAGATACCATTTTTCAAGCCATACAGCTTTGAGAAAGCCACATGTATGTATGTTTATGCATGTATGCATTACTGTATTTATTTAATAAAATTTCTAAATCATGTAATGAAGACCTGCAAAGAACATTTTAAAGGTCTTATTTCAGTATTTTACATTCATTTAACCTTTTATCAAATTATTTTTATCGCTTTTCAAAAGTCTGACCACTCATATAACACACTCCTAAAAGTCTTGTGGATTAACTGCTGCAGGAGAAAAAGATGGTGTTTTCATAGCTTGATTCCTTTAAGCAGGTTACTGTATTGTTTAGCCTCAAGAACAGAAATTTACCTAAGCCCACACAGAAATTCAGGCTTGAAAGCTGTACAAAAGCCATGACAAACAAACAAAAGCTTATTTGGGAGATGAAGGAACATAGCCTTTTTTCCAGTACATCTGCAGAGTAGACTGCAAGACAAATGGCAGTGAGGAAAAGATCAAATAACATCCCCCATTGCCTAAAACAAATAAATAATCTAATACCAAGGATTAAAGAGGAGATTGTTTAATATATATCCCTTCTTGGCCATTGGAACAAGTATACATGGTAGCATTTTATGCTTAGCCTGGTGAAAATTTGCCCCAAATGCAGGCTGCTTGCATAATCAAATTTCAGCTTTGAAATAGCTTTTGCCTTCCTGTTCCAGAAAGGAAGTCAGTGCTTCCCAACACTGCCCTGCGAATGCCATTACTGCACCTACCTAAACAACAAAAAACAGAGCGGAAAATAAACTCACATGGAAGAGAGGGGAATGGAGAAGCAGCAGCCCCAAGACAGGAAAATAAAACCACCCCACACATTCCGATGTGGCTGGTCTTGAATTAAAGAGACAGTGCCAGGCAATTCAGTCATCATTTATGTTCTGCGGTTTGACAGCACATAATATTACTTGTTCTTTTGAAGTAAGAGGGTTCTAATGCTACTTAAACTTCTTGCTGCCTCACTAGCAACTTAAAATTTTGAAGCACGTTCCTAGGTTTTCAGAAAGACAGTGAAAATCTCTCCAAATAAGGAAGTGGTGTTCAGGAGGAAACCCTTAAGTCTGATCCTGATTTGGATTTTATGCAGTGAAGCATAGATGTTTCCATCAATCTTTTTTCTTTTTTTGGCTGTTGAGAAATACTGTAACTTACACCACCTTTATGATGAAACACCAAGTCTTTCTTCTTAAAGTTATTTTCCAATTAAATTAATGGGTATGGTGAATTCACCTGATAGCAATTTTTTGCAGTGAGATTGAAAAGGGTATACTTCCCCCAATTAAACGTTACTGTATTGTATTTCTTGCTAATTCTCTCATTTCTGATTTCAATTAATCATGACAATATTCATTACCAATGCCTTATGTTTACATAAATCAGCCCCATAACCCAAATATAATGTTCTTTACAGGAGGCATATTCTTATTTTCTCCAACCAGACATGCAAAGGGCTCAAATGGGGAACTTCACGAGCAGTCCCGTGGAAGAGGCTTGGGCTGTTCACATTGTCTTGGTGCACAACTAAGATCTCAGAGCTGCCATACTCCCATTCCCTATGTCAGTCTCCAGCATCTGCAGCCAGAAGTTGCCAGAGAAGATATTAGACTTAACCTTTAACACTAAGTGAGTAATCAGTCGAAGCTTGGTCACTTTCTCCTTGAGTATACCACTAGCTTTATTTTACCTTTGGGTTTAGTATTCCATAGTCTCTTGTCTGTCCATTTTATCTGGTTAGTTCTACTCACTTCCTAATTTATGATGCTCAAGAACACAGATGGATAGCCTTTGGGTTCATTCCGTATTATTCCTGTTCATTTAACCGCATTATTAAACATTCCTTTCTTTTCCCCCTAATTTTATGGCAGGCTCAAACCTCCACACTGATCCCCAAACACAGCAGATGGTGTGGAAATTTGGACCCAAGCCTTGTAAATGGCTTCTATTTCTCTTACAGTCCAAACTAAATGCCCTGATCTGGCAGGAATTCAGAAATTCAAACAAGATCCTGCAAGGCTTCAGCACATATCACACTGCAAGGAGGTGAATGGGCTGTTTTGCTTCCATGGACCTGCTCCTGTCTTCAAAGTTAAGCATATATCTAAGCTGCCAAAAGGAAATTACAGTCAGGTCTCTCTTTCACTCATGCTAATCCCTCATTGCTGAACAGCACCTTGCTTTCTGCCTGGGGATCTAGTCCACATACAGATGTCACCAACCTGTGCCTGTCCTCTGCTCAGGTTGTACCCAGAGCCCTTCAGTCACAGAGAAGTAACAGGGTCTACATATGCAGAGTCAAGACGGAGTAGCCACAGTTGACAAGGAAGCATTGGATGGAGTTGACCTTACCTCCAAAGGCTGTTTGGATTTTTTTTCTCCATCTGGAGGGCAATGCTAGGGTCTAATATTTATCTGAACATTTAAGCGAACACTCAGTGCTTTGTCAGGACTTGGTATGAATACTGAATTCTGAAGAACTTCAAGTGTACCATGAAACTGGAAAAACTCAGCTGCATGCTGGGAGGGGTGGCTGGGATGGAGCATAAGGTCATAACCAGGAGTGATAAAAACTATAAATCTTGAAAAATTGTTGTTTGACCAACAAATATTCTTCCCTTGATGTCCATTAAATTTTACAGTGCAAGCAGTGCTTCAAAACTCAGAAGCAAATGTGTTTTATGCAGCCCAGTCTTGATGTAAATGTTTGGGTGAGGGGGAAACCCTTCAAGAAGAGGATGAAAGGCTTAAGTCTAAACTGAGATTTTTCTTCTTAATTAAAATCATGCATATTTGGAAAGAACTGACCACTATTGAAGAGAAGGAAAATTTGTCCAAAGGACAAATGTCAAAGCTTCTTTGTCTGGGCCTGGCCAGCAACTGGGAACCCAAAATTGTCTGGAAGACTTCAGTGGTGAAGTTGTGGTTTATACTCTACTTTGATGGGTGAAGGAGGAGAAAAGGTAGGCTGGTAAAGCTTTTAAGTATCTCCTTTAGGGAAGGCAGGCTGTTGGTTTTCCATAAAGGCACAACTTAAGAAATCATCACTTCATTCAAAAAATCCAAATTTCCACTGCCCACAGAGGTAACTGTGATGAGACAGTTCTCAGAGGGCTTAATTCTCCATATGCCACTGACCTGGATAAGGCAGGTCTGTTGGCACATATTCTCATGGCTGTGGTGAAAGGCTAGTGTTCCAGTCCGATTTTGATCCCAGAGCTGCAGTGCTGTTAGGCAAAATTATGAAGGCCCATTCCTTTTCCAAAATCAGCCACAGGCATTTAGTTTGCTCACTGTTGAGGATCTCATGTAAGACATGCTCTGTCCTGGGCTTCTTGGCCATACATCCTCTGAAAGGGGCACGAAGCAGCTCCACTTTCATGCAGTGTCTTCAGAAAGTGGGTAATACCCCTTGGTTCAACCACATCCTCCAACTCTGCATAAGCTGTTGATAAGGTGCATTAGAGGCACAGAGGGGAACTAACAAGTAAGGCTCAGTGTTAAATCTGAGATAATTTGGGTTGAAGAGAAGAAAGTTGCTAGAAGACAATTTGATTTAGTCATCTTTGACTAGATCTACCTTCTGTGACAAGAGCTTGCAACCTATGGGGGCATATATCTCCACCTGCTGCTCAAAGGCTAGGTAGCAATAGCTATGTCTGAGCTGTGGCCCTTTTTTTCCTAAATAAATGTAGACCCTTGACCAATTTATATTCTACAGCCATAACTGAGGGAAAGCATGTGTGAAAATCACACTGGAGAGGAAAAGATGAACCCCAGTCCTACAAAGGGAAATCATTAATCAACTAAAGAGCAGAAGTTAACACGTAGCTTGCCAAAAGCATTTGAGATTTCCGTTAAGCTGTAAATAATAAAAGGTTTGACACAGTTCCCAGTGCCATCACAACTATGTAATTGGATTTCCACATTGTTATAAAGTCACCTATTTGGTTATGTCAACAAATACATCTCTGAAGATATACAAAGCCCACTGTATTAGGAGCTCTGCTGGTACACAGGGATAGAGCTGCCACTTAAATCAATCCCAAGATTGAGTTGGGCTGTGTTAGCTCTTGGAAAGTACTTGAGCAGCGGTCTAGGAAATGTGCCAGCTGCTTTTCCATTTCCAGAGGGAGTTAAGGTGCTGATGTTGACAAGTCCCATGTCAGTCTCATATCTCTCCCATCGTCATGTTTCTTGTCCTTGGACCAATAGATCCAGTCTCTTCACTCGTGAGAAGCTGTCATATTACACTGACTCTATAACTGCAAAAGACAGAGAAAGGTGCAGAAAAAATAGGTCTCTCTCCTAATGTATTTCTGTTACCATTTCCAAGTAGAACTCAGGCTTCTAGGTTGCTCCTGGTTTACATGTCCCTGAAAAATCTGAAAACCAAGAATAAGAAGAAACTGGCAGAAGTTTGAGAAGTAAGAAAGAATCTTTTACAGCCCTCTTCAGTTAAGGTGCAGACAGCAGTTAACCCTAAGTATCTCTCCCCTTGCATATAAGGGGTCATGGGTAATCACTTATGACTAATTGCACACTTGTGTCAGGGAGATGGCTTTTCACATCTGGTTCAGATAATCCCACAGTCCTGAAATGTTCCACCAAATGTTGCAAAAAAATACAACCTGTGCAGTATAACAGCTGGTGGATGACCCAAGCCTGCAGACTGACACCTAATAACACATTTGCACCCTACAAGAAGATCTTATTACAGCATGGTCATTTTACATGATGAAGGATTATCATCTTCAGGATGGGAATTCCATCTTTAAAGTGGAGCTATAAACATTCAATGAAACACTGACTGAAGAACAGACCAAGTACTATAAAGCCAAATGCTAGACTTGAGGAGAGGGTCAGGACAGGACAAAAAATCCTGTAAGTTTGAGTAGCAGCTTTCCATTCAGGGATCTAAAATTTCTGACAGATCCACAGCTTCAACCTGCCTTTTTTCTTTTCATACATGAGCCTTTATTAGCCACTTCAAATGTCTTTTTTCTAATCTCTAACAAAACAATTTTGTCAGAAAGATTAGGAACAGTTAGATGTGATATTTCAGATAAATTAAAATGGGAAGAATATTTTTTTCCTCCTAAGAATGTAGTGTTACAGATTATTAAATGGCTTCACTGAGATATCCTATACTTCATTCAAAGAATCATACAATAACCAGGTTGGAAGAGACCCACTGGATCATCAAGTCCAACCATTCCTATCAAACACTAAACCATGCCCCTCAGCACCTCATCCACCCATGCCTTAAACACCTCCAGGGAAGGTGAATCAACCACCACCCTGGGCAGCCTGTTCCAGTGCCCAAAGACCCTTTCTGTGAAAAATTTTTTCCTAATGTCCAGCCTAAACCTCCTCTGGCGGAGCTTGAGGCCATTCCCTCTTGTCCTGTCCCCTGTCACTTGGGAGAAGAGGCCAGCACCCTCCTCTCTACAACCTCCTTTCAGGTAGTTGTAGAGAGCAATGAGGTCTCCTCTCAGTCTCCTCTTCTCCAGGTTAAACAACCCCAGTTCTCTCAGCCGCTCCTCATAAGGCCTGTTCTCCAGCCCCTTCACCAGCTTCGTTGCTCTTCTCTGGACACACTCCAGAGCCTCAACATCCTTCTTGTGGTGAGGGGCCCAGAAATGAACACAGGATTCGAGGTGCACTCTCACCAGTGCTAAGTACAGAGGGAGAATAACCTCCCTGGACCTGCTGGTCACGCCGTTTCCGATATAAGCCAAGATGCCATTGGCCTTCTTGGCCACCTGGGCACATTGCTGGCTCATGTTCAGTCGGCTGTCAACCAACACCCCCAGGTCCTTCTCCTCCTGGCAGCTTTCTAGACAGACTTCTAGTCTGTAGCACTGCATAGGGTTGTTGTGCCCCAAGTGCAGGACCCAGCATTTAGCCGTATTGGACCTCATGCCATTGGACTCTGCCCAGCGGTGCAGCCTGTTCAGATCCCTTTGCAGAGCCTCCCTACCCTCCAGCAGATCCACACTTTCACCCTGTTTAAGTGTTGTCTGCAAACTTGCTAAGGGAGCACTCGATGCCTTCATCCAGGTCATTGATACAGACATTGAACAGGGCTGGACCCAGCACTGAGCCCTGGGGAACACCACTTGTCACTGGCCTCCAGCTGGATTTAACTCCATTTCCCACCACTCTCTGGGCTCGGCCATCCAGACAGTTTTCCACCCAGGAGAGTGTGCGCCTGTCCAGTCCAGAGACTGACAGTTTCCGTAGCAGAATGCTGTGAGAAACTGTGTCAAAGGCTTTACTGAGGTCCAGGAAGATACATCCACAGCCTTTCCCTCGTCCAGCAGCCGAGTCATAGAAGGCGATCAGGTTAGTTTGACAAGACCTGCCTTTTGTGAATCCATGTTGACTGGGCCTGATCACCCGGTTCTCTTGCATGTGCTTCATGATAGCACTCAAGATCACCTGTTCCATGACTTTCCCTGGCTCTGAGGTCAGACTGAGAGTCCTGTAGTTCCCTGGATCCTCCCTGCGACCCTTCTTGGAGATGGGCACAACATCAACCAGCCTCCATTCCAGTGGAACTTCCCCAGTCTTCCAGGACTGTTGGAAGATGATGGAAAGGGGTTTGGCCAGCACATCCACCAGCTCCTTCAATACCCTCGGGTGAATCTCATCCAGCCCCATAGACTTGTGGGTGTCTAGTCAGGCTAGCAAGGCTCTGACCACCTCCTCTTGTATCGTGGGAGCCTCATTTTGCTCCTCTAGCTCCAGAGTTTGTACACAGAGGGAACAACTTTCTTTTCAATTAAAGACTGAGGCAAAGAAGGCATTAAGTACCTCAGCTTTTTCCTCATCCCCTGTCACTGTTGTTCCTTCTGAGTCCAATAGGGACTGTATGGTCTCCCTAGTCCTCCTTTTATTATTTATATATTGATAGATTTTTTGTTATCTTTCACAGACTTTGCCAATCTGATTTCTAGTTGAGCCTTTTCTCTTCTGATTTTTTCTCTACACAATCTCACTTCCCTCCTGTAATCCACCCAAGTCATAACTGTTGACAAGAGTTTTCAGTCCACTCTCTCAGTGACTTTAATTTTTCATTATCAGTGAATTACTTAGCTCTCACTAAAGTTTATAAACTTTGTTTATGATCTATGTATGATTTCTGTAGGTATAGTACAAGTGATATAAGACATGGTACACTGCCTTGTCAGACTGCTGAGTTTCACTATTTAGTACAATTTTCATTACACACATTACCTCTAGGAATGTGGCTTTCTGTACCAAAAACACTCTAAATTACTAATGTAGATGCACCCTTCAAGACAAAGTAGAACTACTTTCCTGATTTCCAAGGACACGTGTAAATAGCCTCCTCAGTTTTAGAGTACCTATCTCCCAAGGTGAAGCTGTATTTATATAGACATTGCATTAAAACATGCCTAAAGATTTTGTACTGTATCAAGAAGACAAGTGAGAAAAGTGATGGGAATTACAATATCTGTGGTGTCCAAGGCATCAATTATTCAGTCTAGCGATGCAGAATTTGCATATTCTACATCATTAGAACAATAACCACAGATGTCTACAGCAGAAGTATCTGCACAGAAGCTAATCTATGCTGTTCTTTATTGCACAGTATAGTGACCCATGCAGTTCAAAGTCACTGGTCCTTTATGTGTGTATTCTAAGAGTAAATTCAGACTAATCTACAAATCAGTTGTTGACAATACAATTTAAATATTTTAAGAAAAGAATATAACGGCAGATGTATAAAATTCTGTTCTGATCAAGAACCATTGATTTTGCAGAAGTGAGAGGAAATAATGTGCAAATATTAATAAAGAGGTAATAACATAATAGTGTGTCAAAATACCATCAAGACATAGGGAAAGACAAAAACCGGAGCTTTTCTTCATCCAGTTCTTGAGAAAAAAGTATAGCAGAGAGTAAATAGAGATTACATAAATCATAAAAATTGAGACAGACATAGTATTAAAGCCTTCAGTTCCCTCTGCTCCGCACAAAAGTGTCCTGCTGGTTATAAAGGTTTGTCTTGTGCTACATATTAGGAAAGCCTGTATATAAAAATGTTCTAAAGCCTGAAATGCAACCTGGTCTGTCTTTGAGTATTCAAATTGTCAAGCTGTTGTTCAAGGCACTGCAGACTGTGTGCTGTGAGGTCAGCTTTGGTGCATGCTGCTTAACTATCCCATTTACCTCTCTGATAGTCTTCTAGAAGGATCTTCCATTTACCTTATCTGTCTTTCATGAACGATGTGAGAGTACCAGCAGAGAGCCATGATGCACCTGGCAGGTTCTCTCTAGAGGGGGACAAACTCAGATCCTTACTGATACGTATCATAGCCCCTTATCTGGCATTCACTGAAGCTTATTAAGACCATACCAATTTATAGGCTCACATTCACTCAGTTTGGACAAAATAAAAATTTGAGGTTGAGTGCAAGTCTGAGTCCTAAAATACAAAGTCAACACAGTCAGAAAGACCCAAGTAAGCACTGAAGTGAAGTGAGATTTCCTACTAAAAGTTGGCTACAAAAAAAAAAAAACCTGCTTAAATAAAAATTAAGAAAAAAAAAAAGATGGAGTCACAGTTCAGTCTTTTTCTGGTAAAAGGTATGGGCTCCACGCATAACTTTTTGGTAGTGTTCTCTGTTTTCAAGAGAAAGCAATTACATTTAAGTGCAAAAGGTTCCTATTTTCTGTGCCAGGAACTGTTTCATGTAGCTGGAAGACCAGTCCTTATAATCAGAGGAGAGGGATCAATATCTGGTGAACAATGCTTCATTTACAAAAGAAATAATATGACTCTTGGAAGAAAAAAATATGACCTTTTTTTCTATTAATATAATCAGGTATAAATTCCACGATTTCAAAAAATTGCTGCTAGAAGAGCCAAGATCATTGCAAAATCATTGCTCAAAATGGACAAAAGTAAGTTTCCAGTTGTGTGTTGGAGATCTACATTAATGAAACCAGCTGAGAGTTCCATACCTCCCCCAGGACATGGGCTGTGTTTTCCACAAATCATGAACTGCAGATGTAGGATAAACCCTGAAAGTTTATGTTAGGTGAGAGTCCACTTTATGAGTAGTACTGGCAAGACTCCACAACTCAAATCATTTTTGCGTAATGAAATATACTCCTAGAAACTAAACTCAGCCCTAGAGTGTGAACTGGATTGTTGGAGCAATACAAGATAGACTTCTAAGCTGAACAACAGTCATCTCTTGTACATTTTACTAAATTAAAAATATAACAAAAATACCTTTTAGAAAAACAATAAGGGAAAATCAGGAAAAAACATAGTAGTTATATAATGTAACAAAAAAATACTGCATTTGGACCTCTAATCCATGCTAAAACATTATACATCTCTGAGGCAAACAGAACTTGAAAGGCCATGAAGGGAGTAGCTCTTCTGGTTTATTACTGCAGAAAGCTGCATGCAAACACAATAGGCCCAGTACTACACTATTTAGAAGAGCCTTTTTTGGTACATTTCACATTGAAACATATCACACGTATAGGTTCATCTTGGGTTTACAAAATCTAAAAACACAACAGATCACAAGATATAACAAAATTCAGAACACCATATTTTTCTGACTAGTGTAAAATATTATTTGGCTTTCTTCTTTCTTTTTTTACTTCACGGAAAGCGTGGTTAGGCATTGGAACAGTCTTCCCAGGGAGGTGGTTGACTCACCGTCCCTGGAGGTGTTTAAGGTGCGGGTGGATGAGGTACTTAGGGGCATGATTTAGGGATTGGTGGGAATGGTTGGACTCGATGATCTGGTGGGTCTCTTCCAACCTGGTTATTCTGTGACTCTGTGTGATTCTAGTCCTGGAAAGGCAATGCAAGATACACATTCCTAAAAATGATTTAGTGATAAACCTAATGATAGTTTAATACAAAATTATTACAAATGGGTGTGAAGACTGTGATTCCTGTCACTTTCTGGAGTTATACATGTAAATAATTACATCACTCACTGCAGTCTCTTTATGCTGCTTAAATATGGTGAAGGCAGCGTAAATTGGCCTGGAGTTCAGAAGTGGCAGAAAGCCAGCGCACTGGAAAGATGGAAGGATGCTGGTAGGAGTAGCCACTACTTGAAATTCCTCTAATCTGTGTCCTGGAGTGGTCCAAACTCCACTTCTGGCCTGTGGTTTGGTAGTTTGTTTGGGGTTTTTTTCCGGCACCTCTGCCTCCCTGAAAGCAGAGACCCTTGAACCCTAAAACGGCCTTACTTGCATTTTGGTTGGAGCTAGGAACAACTTCATAAGCTCACCTGTGTTTTCCTGACTTGGATGCACAAAAAGAACTTTTAAGAACCTTTCTGAAATCCAGAGACAGGCTGGAAAACTTTAAAAAATGTGCCTAAATTCCAGTGAGTGTTCTCTCGTGTTGTCTGCAACCATGACATACAATTACATAAATGGTAAAGTACAGCTTGAAAAACCTCTCAGCAATATGATTCTTTGCTGAGCTAATCAGTTAAAACACAGATTCAGGTTCATTTTCATCCTTTAAGTTTATTATTAATGGTATTACTAAACAGGTTTAACATGGTTGCCCCTCACCCCCTGCCTTAAATTCTGGGTACTCTCCATGGGCACACTGGGCTGCTGAGGGAATATTTGCAATGAAAGACAGAAATTTTTCCTATGTATTCCTGTTGAGACCTTCAATAAATTAAGTTGGTGGTTTTTAAGTTTTTCTGCCTACTTGCTACCATAAGTCTCTAAATAGAGCCTCTATAGTTTTTTCTATATAACCCATCTTGGTGTTTATAAGGTGGTAGCAGTTGTGGAACTTACCTGCAGTCTTGCCAAGGTCAGTGTATGAGCATAGATCTGCCTTATTAGACTTTGGAAACATTCCCATTTGGAGGTTCATTTTCAGATGTATAAATCTCAGTTGGTAAAATACCACAACCTTCTAGCAACTTCTAAGCAAAAAAACTACACTCACCTCATACATCAACATAAATCTAACTTGTATCACCTTTTATTCCTCCTCCTTCCACAGCTGGTCCAGCACTCAGTGGGAAACTGCTGAGTTTCAATCTCAAGGGAACACTTTGCTTTGCAGTGGTTGCCACTGTACCAGTGTGGCAAGAGCCATTTTTATCTCTGAGGGTTTTTGCCAGAAAAATAAGATCCTAATATTATTCTGAACTCCCAGAAATAATTACTACAGTAAATAATTCTGAAAGTCCCTTCCAACCCAAACCATTCTTATTCTGTGATTCTACTTCTTCCACTTGCAACTGAAGGCAGTAAGAATTTTATTTTCCTTTGTGATTTCTACTGAGTTGTTAGAGACCTTGACAGAAACTTTTAAAAAGATCACCTAAGGCCAGTTTAATTCCAGTGGGTGCAGGGAGATGAGGTTTGCACCTTTATGTGAGATCAAAGACTACTGTTCTCTGTGAGAACTCCTCTCTACACAACATTTCCACTTCTCCCAATACTTTAAAGTTCCCCTGAACTCAGAGTCACCTATAAAAAAGCTCTAGGGCAACTCAGAAATCTTCCTGGGGGATGCACAGAACAAGGGTTTTCTACAGGTACCAGCCAGCTTGCCTTAAGTGATCTTTAGCTAAGACAATTCCTCCAACTCCTTGGATTGTGGCAGCCACCCAGAGGAGGAAAGGTTACAGGAACCTATTTATTACTCAAAAATTCACATCACGTAGTGATCCATATTGGTGGCTGTTCTTGCCATGGACATGCTCAGCCAATTAATATTAAATGCAACCGATAATGTCAAAATTCTACCAAGCTCCCTCTTGGGGTTCATTTTTTTTTCCTCCTAAACCCTGAGGATGAGTCTAGAGCCTATCTTTAACAACTGATTATTTTATCCAATCAGGTAAAAACATTGTCCAAAACCAGGGAAGGGCATTTGCAACTTTTTTACTTCCAGAAACAAACAAAAAAAGGAAAGAGGAAAACTAAAAATCATAAAAATGGCAGCAAAGCAATACAAATCAAATGTAATTTTTAAAACCTCTTTGTTGTCAGCTCCATCCCAAGAAGTACTTCAGTCCTTGTGACTGAATCTGCTCATACTGTAGGCTACATTCATTCACAGAGTTGGTCAGTGCATAATATGGGCTTTTATTATCAACACAGCTGTGAAAGAGAAAATGAATATAAGCTGGGGAGAAAGGACAAATAAGTCTAATAAATCTCTGATGTAGAAAATGTTTTTATTCTATTTTTCAACAGCATTCAGCATCCATGCCAGCAACTGTACAACAAAGAAAAAATATTGGGGAATAAAAGAGGGGAAATAGGAGAAAAAGAAACTAAAAAAAGTGGCAAAGTAAGACAGAATAAAAGAAATTGGAAGTACCCAAGAAAAATATGAAAACATGGAAAGGAAAACAAGAGGGAAAGGGTAACCATAAGTCTTGCATTGGAACTGTTACAGCCAGTGTAAAAACTGGTTGGTAAAACTGTTTGCAAAGATACTTTTAAATCTTTATGTGTGCAGAGAGAGAAACACTAAGATCAGTGACAAGCCAGGAGAAGGTTACTCCATCAGCAAGAGCTTTTAATCCTATCAGCTGTGAAGTTAGGAGCAGGGGATCTGTAACATATTTCTTCTGCCTCCCATGAACGCCAGTATATATTCAGCCAGTGTTGAGCTGAGGAGTGCACTCCTACCACCTTGAAGGAAAATATTAATTTAAAGCCTCCCAGAATTCCCTAAAATCAAAACATTCTCTGGCTATTACCCTGTCTAAAACATTACAGTCAACTTCTCAAGAGCAGTATTACAGATATGAAACAAATAATAGCATACCCTATTAATTATTTTGTTTCTAAAATGCCACGCACATTCTAGATGTTCAAAAAAGACAGTTCCTATCCAAAGAAACTAATTCATGGTGTAATGACAGAACACTGGATAGAAATGAAAGCAAATGGAGAAAGCAAACAGCAAGAGAGCTACCATGAAAACACAAGCAAGACATTCTACTATGGCTAGGAGTAAAGTAGGAGACAGAATAATAACTCTTCTACCACTGAATCTATGCAGCTATTAAAAGAAAGCTTTTAATTAAAAATCAGTTCAAGTCATCATAGTTAAATCTCAACAAATCACAGAATTGTACCACTCAGATAGTTCTGTGCATGCTGCTGCTTGTGCAATTTACACTTCAGCCCTAAGTGATTACTGGATCAGCCAGCTGACACATGGGAAATATTTGCAGAGAGCTGTGACATGGGGAAGTTTGTGGTTTTTTTTTAAAAAAAAAGGAGGGGGGCTGAGGGGTGGGGAAGGTGCTGTTAGTGTGGAGACTGTGCCACTCCAGCTGAGTGAAGCCAAAGTTTCACTTGGAAGTTTTCCCACCAGAACTTCCATCGTCTCAATGGTGTTAGCAAGAAAAGTCTTTTGCATTCATAATGCTTTGCTTTCATATGAAGAGAGACCCATTGCTGGAGTGCAGTAAATGTGTCTCTCTCTCTAATAACCTACCTATTCAAAGAAATATTACTAATTGAAATATTACAATATTAATGTAGAGTTGTCACACGAACTCAGATGTTGAGCTCTACTTCTGTCTGCAGGGTGCATTTAACAGGAGAAAACTTAGCTGCTCTTGCTAGTAGTGCTGGCAACATATTCAAAAGTTTCTTTCCCTTTGAGTTAACAACAATAGGCTTCCACGCTACAGCACCGGTGAATGCCATAGGATTAGCAGTGCCATCTTCTAAATAACACTCAGGATCAAGCTTGTCCCAATCAGCAATCACTAACCTACCTAAATACACACTGTGCAATTCAAATTCTCGCTCCGGTGGTTCTCTGGACAGTTTCAGCTGGAGATGTTTGCTGTGTTCAGTGCCTGCCATGCTGCAGTTTGCTGCTGTACGGCTGTTGAACTGATGCCATGTTTCGGTTCCTAAGTGGCTGGCTTGCAGTACTGGGAGAAGTAACACACATTAACACATTGTATAAATGAGCTAGGCTGCAAAGCCCTTTTAAATCCACCAAAATGATAATTGCTTGTATAGCAAAGGAGAGAGGGTTCACATTTTGTTTCTCTTTTCATGTGTTATTACTCCAGCTGCTGGGTTACATTGCAGAAGATGCAAAATCTTGTACCATGAATTACCAGCTCATTTACATGCTTTGGGTTTGAGCCTGTCTCATTTACTTAGCTTGCCTTACCAGGACAGCCACAGAGAAAGGTGCTAGTAGCACTCCAGGCTATGCCTGTGCCCAATGGGGCTTTGAATCAGCAATGAGAATACTGCTTAGTGTTCCAAAAAAGAAAAAAACACACTTCATATATGAGATGAACCAAACCAGCTCATGGAAATGTACATCCTATAACTAAGAAAAGTATTTTGTTACCATTGGTGTTACCAGCTTATGAGAACTGAAAAGATCACAGCCCACAGTGGTGTGGCTAAAAGCCTCCAGAAAGAAAAAGGCTTTTGTAAGTTTGCGGGAAAGAACCTACTTCGCAGCCCTGACTTCTGACTGCAATGGAATAATTATTCTACTTTCAAATGTGAATCAAAAAAATATTGCTAGCATATTTGTCTCCATCAGCCAAATTATTTGTCTTATAAATACGCTTTTTTGCTAATTCCTCAGAGGATGACAGCTGGGTGGTAGATTTATACAGCTTAGTGCAAATTTTGAGAGGAATCCAAGCATTTTGAGGCATCTAAACTTTTCCAAATTTCCAGACCTTTAGAGCTTCATTCCTCACTACTGAACACACAGTATCCACTCTCAACAGTGTGTCATTAGAGCTTACCATGAAAAAAAAAAATGCACCAAAACCTTGCATCTTTAAACTGCTGGAAATGGAAGTCGGTAATATCTTGCAATTTTAGCTGAAATAAGAGTCTGTAACGTATTACTTCTGAATGTTCAGTGATACAGTACTGATTATCAAGGATAGTCTTTCAGGGCTTAGGGAAAATATGAGCAGAGAGGGGGGAAAAAAAAACACTACTCAGTCTTAGACGCTCTCCCCTCTTATTTTTAAAAATAATAAAAACATAGTCAAGTTTGTTAAGCCTTTTCTATTGGTTTCTTATAAATAAGGGAGGAGAAAATGGAAAACATGGCAGTGTGAGGCAACTTGCTACTAGAAAATTCAAAGTACTCAAGTTCAAATTTTTAATTCAGGATTTCAGAGCTTAGGAAAAGTTTTAAGTTACTATTTGCAGGAGAGTCTTGAAAAATGAACCAGGACATCTTCCTATAAACTGAATAACTGGGGTAGTTGTGCACATATACATATGGAAAAGAGAAATAAAACCTAAGAAAATATCACTGCATCTCTGGCCTCACTGAAAAGAAATAGTAATATAGACGTGGAAGAATCAAACGACAGTAGGATGTTCAAGTAAAAAACACCTGCATTTAATCTGAGCAAATGCAAACAAATACTCTTGGATCAAAGAAGACAAACTGAATGAGGCCTTTCAAGTGGAAGCTCCAAGCTCCTGGAGAAGGGCTGACAGCTTGTGGTAATATCTGCAAAGGAGTTCAACGTTATCTCTGACACACATTCAAAACTACCTTAGGAGAGAAGCAATAGGTTGCACAGTGTGCTCACAAACACGGTCACAGCAATGAAAGGCATACCCAGATGACTTCCATCAGCCTAACTTAGGCACCAAGAGCAGCTAAGCCCAGAAAGCGCAGGCTTCAATGCGGACTGTTCAAGCACAGCTGGCTACCAGGTTATTTCCTGTAGGATTTGAAGTTCCCATCTTCTTTTTCTTTGCTACTGGTATCTAATTAAATCAATTAAATTAACAGATCTGGCCAAAAATTCTGCAGGCTTTGGCCAGGTTAATCTATTGGTATTGATTACATTGTAGGCTATGCATGATATAAGTAGTCCAGGGCTAATAATAATAAAAAAAAAAAAAAGGAATGTAACTACAAAAGAGAAGTTTCCTGGCTAAGTGACTAAGGATTGGTAATATTTTCTGCATTTTTCCCCAATTTTCTGCAAAATCCTTTTCTGGCTCTAAAGTCAAAGCAGCATCATGCATACATCAAAAAAGGAGTAGTTCATATTGAATAACACTTATGTTTTACATCCTTAAAAATATTGTGTAGTTTTTACCATGACTATTAACTTCTGTCCTAAAAGCTGTGTAATTTTGCTGTGTGCTTTTAAATGGCAGCCATGTTTTGACACAGGATCACTGTATTCCAAGGGTGAGAAAAATCAATGCACTACTGTTTAAGTGGTCTGTAGACTGCTTTGAGAACCAACCAGAAAAGTGCCTTGCATTTATTTCATTATTTATTGTTATTGTGCAGAGGTGGCTATAAAGTGTGCTGGAATTAATTTCCCATGTGTGTTTGGTCACTGGGCTCTGTGCAAGGACTGAGGGCACCTCTGTCCCATTAGGAGCCTTCCAAGGGAAAACAGCAGAGGTATCTACTCCAGGGATTGCATTTTATTTACTTTGCTTCTTAAACAGAAATATCAACTAGTTTTCCAGTGCTGGACTGGTTCTGATGGCCCTCATCAAATGGGAAGGCAAAAGAAATCTTATTTTTATAGTTCATGTTCCACTAAGAACTGAAATATGAGAAAGTTCCTCCTTATCTATATTGATAGTGGCAATGTGCATTTCATAAAAATAAGTAAAACTTGGTTTCCTTACCAAATATGTATTTTTCAGTTACGTTTGGCCAGGGATACATGGCACAGAGAACATCTCCAGTCTCCTGGATAATGGTCATCAAAGATGGGATGTCATCCAGAGGGACCTGAACAGGCTGGAGAACTATAATATATGCATGAAGAATTCTAACATGATGATTCAACCTACTTGAAAGGAAAACATTCTTTTACCTTCAAGCCCACACCTTCAAAACAACTGTTATATATGTTTTGCTACTCTGTAAAAGTTTTTCAGTATTTTGATTTATTTTCCAAATCAGAACAAAAATTCAGATCAAGAGAATGTTTAAGAAATAGTATACAATTAAATTGCATAGTAACATATTTTATGAAAAATATATTAATTTTTTTCCAGAAACACGGTTTTTTTCCATTTACTTCCAGAAACACATTGACAGAGGATGAGGAAAAGGCTGAGGTACTGACAGGGGATGAGGAAAAGGCTGAGGTACTTAATGCCTTCTTTGCCTCAGTCTTTAATTGAAAAGAAAGTTGTTCCCTCTGTGTACAAACCCCGGAGCTAGAGGAGCAAAATGAGGCTCCCACGATCCAAGAGGAGGTGGTCAGAGCCTTGCTTGCCCAACTAGACACCCACAAGTCTATGGGGCCGAATGGGATTCACCCAAGAGTATTGAAGGAGCTGGTGGATGTGCTGGCCAAACCCCTTTCCATCATCTTCCAACAGTCCTGGAAGACTGGGGAAGTTCCACTGGACTGGAGGCTGGCTGACGTTGTGCCCATCTCCAAGAAGGGTCGCAGGGAGGATCCAGGGAACTACAGGACTCTCAGTCTGACCTCAGAGCCAGGGAAAGTCATGGAACAGGTGATCTTGAGTGCAATCATGAAGCACATGCAAGAGAACCGGGTGATCAGGCCCAGTCAGCACGGGTTCATGAAAGGCAGGTCTTGCCAGAGTAATCTGATCACCTTCTATGACAAAGTGACTCGGATGCTGGATGAGGGAAAGGCTGTGGATGTATCTTCCTGGACTTCAGTAAAGCCTTTGACACAGTTTCTCACAGCATTCTGCTATGGAAACTGTCAGCCTCTGGCCTGGACAGGCGCACACTCTCCTGGGTGGAAAACTGGCTGGATGGCCGAGCCCAGAGAGTGGTGGGAAATGGTGTTAAATCCAGCTGGAGGCCAGTGACAAGTGGTGTTCCCCAGGGCTCAGTGCTGGGTCCAGCCCTGTTCAATGTCTGTATCAATGACCTGGATGAAGGCATCAAGTGCACCCTTAGCAAATTTGCAGACGACACTTAAACAGGGTGAAAGTGTGGATCTGCTGGAGGGTAGGGAGGCTCTGCAAAGGGACCTGAACAGGCTGGACTGCTGGGCTGTGACCAACAGCATGAGGTTTAACAAGGCCAAATGCCGGGTCCTGCACTTGGGGCACAACAACCCTATGCAGTGCTACAGACTAGGAGAAGTCTGTCTAGAAAGCTGCCAGGAGGAGAAGGACCTGGGGGTGTTGGTTGACAGCGACTGAACATGAGCCAGCAGCGGCCCAGGTGGCCAAGAAGGCCAATGGCATCCTGGCTTGTATCAGAAACGGCGTGACCAGCAGGTCCAGGGAGGTTCTTCTCCCTCTGTACTCAGCACTGGTGAGACCACACCTCGAATCCTGTGTTCATTTCTGGGCCCCTCACCACAAGAAGGATTTTGAGGCTCTGGAGCGAGTCCAGAGAAGAGCAACGAAGCAGGTCAAGGGTCTGGAGAACAGGCCTTATGAGGAGCGACTGAGAGAACTGGGGTTGTTTATCCTGGAGAAGAGGAGGCTGAGAGGAGACCTCATTGCTCTCTATAACTACATGAAAGGAGGTTGTAGAAAGGAGGGTGCTCACCTCTTCTCCCAAGTGACAGGGGGCAGGACGAGAGGGAATGGCCTCAAGATCCACCAGGGAAGGTTTAGGCTGGACATTAGGAAAAAAATTTTCACAGAAAGGGTCATTGGGCACTGGAACAGGCTGCCCAGGGTGGTGGTTGATTCATCTTCCCTGGAGGTGTTTAAGGCACGGGTGGATGAAGTGCTAAGGGGCATGGTTTAGTGTTTGATAGGAATGGTTGGACTCAATGATCCAGTGGGTCTCTTCCAGCCTGGTTATTCTATGATTCTATGATTCTATGATCTCAGGATTTAACAGAACTTTTCCTTAAAATAATTCACATTAGGATATTTAGCTAAACTGTAGTTTTCTCCCAGACCAATTCTGTTTCTGTGGGCTGCAATTTTCTGATGTAATACGTTTCACCAGAAAATTCTTAATTCTTTTTTATTTTAACTCTCACATATTTCAGACTACGTAATCATTTCTAATGAGCACACTTTAAAAGCAGTAATGATTTCATCTTATCTTTTGAGGTTGTGGGATCATTGTTGTGCTAAAGACTATTCTTCTAGGTGCCAACACATTCCTTTGTCATGCCTCATATTGTATGGCATAATTCAGATATACAGATTTGCAGTGGAATATGGGGACTGGGTGGAGAGTGTCTTCATGACTATCTCCAAGTGAGCTCTTAATGGGGCAGTTTCCCACTTCAGATCCTAGAGGGTGAAAGCCTGGCACAGAGGAATGATGACAAAGTGGTACATCAGAAACATCTACTGAGTAGGGCTTACAGTCAAGGCATTTTGACATTAGCTAGCACTCCTGAAGTACTGAGAGGATTCAGGAAATTCTCAGCTAATTATTCTCCACAATTCATTCAGTAACTGATGAGAAAGGGCCCAGACAAGTCAAGATATCACTAGAGTCTCTGGAGTGTTGAAAAGACTGTACAGTTTAAGCTCTTCCCTGAATGGTAGTACTATGAGAAAGGTACAGATAAACCTCTACACAAGTCCTGGGAAGGCCCTCCAGTTTAGCTCTTGATTTTTGGTTAGGTTTTGGTGGGTTGTTTTATTGAAAGAAATCCAAGAATTTGACAGTAAAAGAAATTAAGAGTCTCATATCCTGGGTTTTATACCCAAATATTCACTAATTAATAGATATAAGGGTGCTTAGTGCAAATTTGAATCTCTCATGAACACAACAAGGATAATACCCTGCTTGTCTCCAGAATTTAAACAGTAAAAGGAATGTAAATCAGTCCACAGAACAGGGCAGGAGCATTCTGACCACACAGAGCAAAGGATGGGTTGCCTTCCACACTGGGTATCAGCCATATGAATGTAATGCAAATTAAACTCTAGTACTAGAGACAAATGTGACCAGCCCAGAACTCTATCATTTATTGTCTTTTTCTCTGATTCCTCTTTTCTATCTCTTTCCCCACCTGCTTTCACTTGGCCTTTCCATCTGGTTTTGCTATTCCCCTTCATCAGCACGTGGCTGTTTATTAGTTTGCTACAAAGATATTGCATACGTATTGGATAACAGGGAAATTATTTACCATACAGATTTTTTCCCTTTACAATTGTCTTTTCTCTAATTTCAGGTAATTCTTGGAAACAGACTTTCACTTGTGCTATGAGCTGTACAAGTTAAAGACCCTACCTTGAAAAATAAATGTTAAACACAGTTAATAATATATGATCAAGTTTTGAGTAACTTGTTCAAAATCCCCTCTTCTATCTGTAGTAGAGCTAGAAAATGAACCTTTATTTTCCACATTAAAGGTCAGGGATTTAACTAAGCTTCTCAGCTTTCTTTTAAATAGATAAATAGAAGAAGCAGATTCTATGGAAAACCTTTAAAAGATCAAATCTTTAAATCTCAATTTTTCCACTTGGAAAGTACAGCTGATAGAGAACAGCTCATACACCCATGTTTTCTCATGGTCTAGTACTGCAGAGAGTAGTGATAACTCTAGTGACAAAATGCTGTCTTCTGACAATCATCACCATCTCTAATATCTAAATATTAGCAAACTTCCTAGGAACTTGCCAAAAGAGAGACCATATGTCAGAGGTAAAAGCACTTGAGTGAAAGGCTCAGTGATTGCCTTCTTGCTACACCTTTTAAAGTGCAGGACTTCTGGAAAGGACTCCTGAACTCCTGCCTTTAGGCTGGAAAAAAATGTAAACCCTCTGACAGAAAGAAAGAGGCAGCAAGAGATAAACATGGGTAGGATATTTCAAGGTATTTTAAATCTTTTGCTGTCCTTTTTCCTCAAGAAAGAACCTTAAGTCTCCCTATGTTCATGGATTACTATTTAAAAATAGCTGGGTAACTTCCTGGATGAGCAAACCAGAAAGAAATAATTCAAATTTGTTGGCTGCCTAGTAGACATTACATTGTTTTCTTCCATGCATTCACACAAGTAATTGCCTCTACATACACAGTCCTAGATGTGTAAGTTACCTCTAAGATTGTTAGATTGATTCTAACAGGCTTGTTTGGTTATTTGGATGCCCAGTGGCTTCAGGAAGTCACTGCAAATTCCATCAAATCACACACAGCTCTTCAGATAAAATGCTACTATAAATATTCAGATATTTTACCACTTGAGAAGAGACTGAATTTACTGGTCCATTTCATTAGCATCCATTTGCTGCTATATCACATACAACATTTGCAAAGAGTAGAGTAGCTTCTTTTGGTTTTGTTTTATTTCATAATTCCATTCCTAGGGGTCTTGGGAAACTGCTGAGCTCAATCTCATGCAATGTCATGCAAAAAAATTATTATCTCTTCTGAGGACATTAGAACAACATAGTTGTAGAAAACCCAGAAAATGAGTCAATTTGAAACAGGCAAGAAAAGATAAACCTACATGACTTCAAGTTGCATATAATGCTAACCTTGTCCGTGAGATTGGTTCTCCTACTGTAGCACATGGCCACATTGCTGATACTTGAGGAGTATAACACATGCAAAACACCACTGGGAGGGAGTTGTCTTCTCTTTTCTGTGCTGCTTAGGTATATTTACTTGGCTTGAAATAATCAAGCAGATTAAACATGTTCATCATCTCTGCCTTAACTCTTACTTCCGAAGCTATGCCCAAAGCCTATTAAACAGAACCATATAATGTAAATATCCCTGCTTGTGCAAAACCAAACTTACTGTGTGTTGTTTATTTCTATGAACTTCTAAGACTCACAAGAACATTCCAAACACACTTAAGTACAAAAAATGGCCATATGAAGGCATCAGCAAAAAGCTGATAAAGAAGAGTAAAATCTATAGCAGTCACAAGGAAACAGATTTTATCAAAACATGGCCTAGTAAATGCTTACAATACTTTCATTCTCAAAGTAGTACAGTAATTAGTAGGAATTTATTTTAATAGGGAATATGCATTAAAAAAAACTTCTGGAAACTAGGGTTCTTTTGGTCAATCTTAGATAAACATCCTATTTGAGTTCCCAATTTCTCAATTTTAACTCAAATGAAAGCAAGGATGGCCTTCATTCACTGAATCAAATTTGCCAGAATTTATTCAAGAAATGTTTTCCACAAAGGACATCAAGATATTTCACAGTTCCTATTTCTCTTTTAACCTCTGGAGGGAATCAGCTCAAGTAATATCCCAAAGGCAGTGAATACCAGGAGCTGTGCTGAAGAGAATTCACTTTGCGCTAGTAAAGCTGTGATGCTACATGCGTTTCTGCAGCAGAACTCACAGGGGAAGCCTGTGTGAGGTCCCCCACAGTGAAGAAAGAAAATAGAATATTTCCAGTTGGAAGGCTCTGTATGGACTCTAGGATCTCACATCCCAGTGAACGTGTCCAAGTGACCAAACAAACCCACAGCTAGAAACAGTAACTTAATCCCCTCTTCCAAACACATTTTAACAACATGTGGAAGCCAATAAGTGGCTTGCAAAAGATAAGTGACCACACATAACAAAATGAGACTGATCAAAATAGTTGTAACAGACTGAAAACAAAAAAAAAGGAAAAGAAATTTGGAGATAAAAAAGGAAACTAGCACACTAAAGGGAAAGCATACTACAGCACACATGGTAGGTCTGAATAGAACACAGTTCACCATCTTTATACAAAACTTGATTTGAAAACAGATGTGTAACGTCAGCAGAGCCATCAGCTTTCACGTGAGCATGAAAAGGGTTTATAGTAAACAAGTGGCAGTACTGGAATCAGAGAGCATAGTATTACAGTAGAAAGTTTCAGCTGGCAGGGAGACAGAGGGGAGTAAGTCCTTGGAGTAAATCCTTGAATGAGTAACTCTCTATCTTCTATTAAGATGAGTTAGTACAAGAAAGCAGAGAATCCGATCCATACCTTTCTGAAACCAAATGTCTTTCAAGAGAAAAACGCTACACAAAAATTTATAGAAGCAAAAGGGTGACTCACTGCTTGCATTTGAGCTTACCTAAGAAATGCTTGTCTTACTTGCAGGGTAACATTTTCAGTAGGTGGTCTCCCATTTTTGAATGAATATTTGCTTCCTTTTTTCAGGCAGCTACACTGCTTATAAAAATGTTAAGATTTTTTTCAAAGTCTTGCCATTCTGCACTGTTTAAATAGCACAGCTCTAAAACTCAACACATTTTGAACACATTACCCACCCACATTACTAATCATTAAATGAGCAGCTGTGTCCCAAGGCCTCATGCAGACTGCAGGACCTTGGAGAATCCAGTGTGGAATCTACTGACCCACATTGCTCCTCATGTGGTGCACTTACACAGGAGATGAAGCCACTATTTCAAACACACCTCATCACCTTCTTTTACTTAATTCTTTGTGCTTTTCACAGGGTGACCTTTTCAGTCACTTGCAAATTTTAGTTTAGAGATCTTTATTTGTTTTCTGAGTGGCTCATATTTGCGGCTCTCAAGCACGTGCCCTTTGACTCCATCTTCCCAAAGGACAGTCATTTTGGTCACACCTACTTGCTTTTCCTAAACCACAAAACAACACTCTGACTCTCATGATAGGGTGGTTACTTCTGCTGCTAAGCTCCAGACGTGCAGCGCTTTGCATCTGTTGCTATTGTGTTAATACTTTTTTGGAGATGTTTTACTTCCCAATGCTCATTTCTCATTAAGCACAGATTAGATACATTCCTTCCAGATCTGGTCAAACCAAAAGAACTTTTTGCTTTTTCCTCTCTTCAGGGATGATTTCCATGAGGCAAGTTTTAACTGTAGGAAGCTAAATAATTAATAAATACTGCTTTGCATGATTTGAGGTAAGTGAGCAACAGTGCTGAGTGCCACCAGAAATATCTTTGGGTATCCCCTGGTCTCCAGTAGGGGATGTCAAAACCTTCCAGGGCCACACAAGTCCTTCATAGCTTCTGTACAATGCCTGTCAGTCCCACAGATCTGTCTCACACATCCTACGGACTTCTAAGAACATTGGTGACTGTAACTGAGCAGAAGAACCGAGTTCTATGATTTATATTGGGCTTTCAATAAGTTGTGCAGACAAAATAGCCTAAGGATCCTTCATTCCAAATAGTACAGAGCACAAGAACTTATGGTTGCAAAACAAAGGTTTAACATAACATCTAAGCATATTTATACCTTGAAGAGCACTTAAGATGTAGACTGAGCAGGAAATACCAGTCGCACAAATATCCAGTGATTGGATACAATAGACACAAGACCAGAGAGTAAGGCAGCTCTTGACAATGCGTGCGATTCTAAAGGGAAAGCTAGATAAAACTTGCAGTGCGGCTGGATGGAAAGATTTTTAATAATTTAAAGGAAAGACAATAATCTGTGGTTAAAGAATAGGTTACAACAACATCTTACAGGCTTAGAAATCTCTCTCCAATTTAACTTAAGGTTTGAAAGAGTTAATTCGCAAAGGTGGGGACCTCCACAGTCTTACATTCTGTGTGTTATGTATAAACATGTATATACCGAATGTCTTTTCTTCCTTGTCCTTCAGGCTCTTACAAATCTAAACAGAATAATGAAAGGGATACAGATAAACAGGTAATAGTTACAGGTTAGGGAGATGGTTACTAAATTTTTCACGGAACAAATCCATAGCAGAACACAAAATTGAACCCTATAGCCTGAATCCCAGGTCAGTGGAATCCCTAACTCTAAACAGGTATAGTCCATTTCCCTAATACTATTTTACGTGTACACACACATTAATAGCATACGTCTAAGACAGGGGATTGAAAGATCTGGACTCTGTTTTTCACTTGAAGTTAAACATTATTTCCAGGTAGCTTAAATCATCGCAACTACATCAGAATCCACAATCCTTGTCAGCAATTATGTGCACAATCTTCAGACATCAAAGATAGGTTAAGGAGTACTAAACTGAATTACACAAATAAAAATCTCATATTCTTCTGTGTTTTGGGTTTTTTTACTAAATCAGTGGTAGTAATATTTTTACATTTAATAATATTCTTGGGGATTTTTAAATTATTAAGTGTAAGGCTAACACCCTTGTTTTTTCAAACAGGCTGACTGTCTTTGGCTTACACTGATTTCAGCCAGAGCTGCATTCCCTTGGTTTGTATGAAAACTTTATACCCATGTAAACATAGGAATAACAGAGAAAATAAGTATAAAATCAGAGACTTAAAGGGGCAGAACTGACACATTTATATATTCCAATAGGCAAAATTTCATCTCCTTTGTATTCAAATTGATGCTAACAAGGAAATCTTGCCATGGTTTTGAAAATAGCTCTGTTGGTAGCTATAGAAAAGCTGTCTGAGGTACCTGGCCTTCTGCTGCTGGGTCACTCTCTTGTGGAAGATTTTTAGCCCACTCAGCCTCCCACTAATAACAAACAGATGTACTTAATGCTACTGAATGTAAATATTATTCTAACACACTTTTGCCTAGTTTTCCATGAGGCCCTATTTTGAACTGTACATGCTTGTGAATCCCCCTGCCCAAGGGTTCTGCAGGTGGCCTATCTCACAGTGCCATTAGAAAGTTAATTACCTACAAGGGAAGTTTAAACAAGTTGTTCCAAAAGCAGTGGAACTAATAAAGCCTGGTTTCCTACAGATTTGTGGCTTGCATCATTCGACCCTCCATACTGCAACAGCCCAAACCCCTTTCACATACTCCTTTGATAAATTCCCCTCCCTGCAATTCACGCTGCCCCCATCTCTCCCATATCCATCAGCTTCAGGTCAAGCAAAAGGCAGCACACACCGTGCATGTTTCCAAACATTTTGTGCATCAGTTGCTTGGCCAGGATATGTGTGCTGAAACATTTTCCTTTTACAGGTGTACTAATGCCTTTCCTAGCTCTAGTTTTCTCACAATAGACAGGAACTTCATAATTTTGAGAAAAAAGTGGCACTTACATCCAGTTAAATTTGGTCAACAAATTCAGAAGTTTCTTCGGAAAAATATTCTCTAGTCATACTCAGTGAATGATTTTATTCAATATATTCCCTGATATATTCAGTTTAAAATATTCCTTCCTCTCAGATCATCTGTTTGTATTTTCCCATTAGTTAAGAGGATGTTTTCTCTCTTATTGTTCAACCTAGTACCAAATCTTCGAGATCATTCACTGTCTTCTTTATCTCACAGGTAATTAAGTCTACAGAAAGACAAATGCACACCTTCCAAAATCTATCTATTATTGTATAGCACTAAATTTAAAATGAGAACTTTAATTTTTCATGGACACAGAGAATGAGACCACAATCTCAGACACTTGAACTCTTCAAGGACCGAGGTGTCTTATTTCCTTTTGATAATCTTGTCCCACAGCTCCCATAACATCTTTCCCTCACTAAGCAATGGTCTGAAAGTATAATTTTCTAGGACTTTCCACTCAGCCCTTCTTAGAACTATGTAAAAGTCATAGGTCTGTAAGCTATACAAGGCAGGTTTTCTAGCCTCTCACTCACAGAGAGATTAGACTTTTACAAGAGGGTCTTTTTTTAACAGCAAAAATAATAAATGTACCTCCTAAAACAGCATCTGTGAAACTGGCCCAACTCATCCAGATATTTTTCTATCATCCAGTAACTATAATATGCATGCATATTACTATCCCTGAGCATTCTGGGCCAGTTTTCATTAATCTTTCCCCTGGACACATAGCCTTCCAAGCCATGAATCATTATGCTTGATTTTGCCTGCACTTCTCCGTGTCAGCAGTTTTCCTGCCCCACTACATGATGACAAGAGCAGCATGCAGTGTTTGTTGGCTGCCAAGTGTTACGCTGTCACACTAGTAGAAAAGCCAGTGAAAAGAGACCTCCTTTGTTAAGGATGTGCAGTCATTTCATAGGCATCTCCCTTCTCTCTAGCTCCATCTATAGAAATCCCATACCTCCCTCCACAAAACAATCTCCAAGATTCCCCAAAGTACAGGAACACACGAGGCAAAATTACTTTACCACAGGGTAGTATGATACAGCCTGAAAAACCTGAAGTGGTGACTGCACAGTTACAACACCCTACTGTAATACCCATTTCTGTAGGCTGATTCCATCTGAAGAGCCTGACCCCGTAACATCAGACATTCCCCACGACGTGCTTGACCTCCCAAGTGCACTTACATCGCCCTCTTTAATGAACACACAGCTGCTAATGTTCTTTGCAATACCCATCGTCTCTGTATCAGCCTTGCACTTTTAATCTCTCCCTCAGCTGCCTATATTTTGATGTGTTGCTGACTCCACAGCAAAGCTACACCCTTTTTTGGAGAATATGTTAACTACTTTTTCATTACAATAGTCATTAAAGATGTATCATGAGTCAAGCCTTCAGTCAGGACTTTGTTTATTCTGCATGAGAGCTTCAATGGAACTTGTTCCAATTGTATATATTCATCTTACAGCTGATGAGAGACACAGGGAGAATTTTGTTTTGACTTCCCCAAAACAAACACTTTCAAGAAAAGAGATACAAAGTAAATAGTAAAAAGACTGTAAAATATTAAGAGGAAACTTGGAATGTAGAGGAAAGTTGGAATGTGGAGGAAACTTGGAATGTCTTAGAAGATTACATAGTATCTTCCTATTTAATGAGATTAATTTCTTTTCAAACTCCTCTTTAGATTATCAAATAAACATCTATTCGAGTAATTACTTAGAAATTTAAAAACAGAAGGGGGGAAATGCCTAGGAAAATATAAAATAAAAAGAAGTTAATGTTCTAAATCATTTTAAAACTGGTCCTAGCAGAAGTCTCTGGTAGGGTACTTCAAGAAAATGTACAGGCAGCAGCAGAGGAATCAACCCAGCAGCAAAGGGGCTGTCACTGCTCAGGATCTGAAGAAGGAGAGGTCCTGGGGCAGGCTACAAGCTCCAGCCAGCAAGATGTTTATTCTGCATCTGTCGCAGTGTCCTTCTTTTCCCTGTACTCAAGAAGTTCATCTGGTTTGCCTCCACTGGATTTTAAGCCAGCAAGGAAAAGGAGCGAAAGTATTTTTCTTTGCAGTTTTTCCCCTCCTCTGTCCTTTCCCACTTCTTCAAGGAACAATGAGAGACCTAGGAGAGAAGGAGGTGGGAAGAGAAATGAACACCTAGTTGTTCTCTGCAAGGGCAGGGATGAAGAAATAAACAACTCGCATTACTCACAGGAGGGGGTGAAGAGAAAGCAGAGCCAGTCTGGATGAGCTGGATTTTCCTGGCTCCAGCAAACCCCTTATGGACTAATACTTTGAGCCACCTCACACCCTTCACTCCTTTATCTGAAATACATTGTTCACTCACAAGCAGTGCTTTGCCTTCTCTTGCAGACTTGCCCCTAGTCGCTTTTTGTAGGTAAAGGAACAGAGGAACCAAGGAGTCCAAAGCATGGGCAGAGACTCGGCAGAGGATAAAAGCCAATGAAGGCGCAAGGACCTAGGAAATCCAGTGTCATCTAGGAAAGAGGTAGGAATAACCTATGTTGTTTGCAGAGAGATGCCCCAGCTGTAAAGTTGCCAACTTTCCTCTTGACCTGTCACAGAGTTACTTACGTGGCTAACACACAGAAAGCTGGTAAGCTGCACAGAGACTAAGGAAAGTAAAAATAACATTTCTATTTACTGCATTAGACTTGAGACTTTAATGGCAGAGTGACAAACCAGCAACACATAGTAGAGGCTGGTATAGTTTATGCAGACACATAAATTGTTTGAATATGTTTAACCCAAAACACATTACCAAATTTGAGAGGAAGTTAGCAGGGGCAAATTATGTGGCTTCTTGAAGACTCAGATTTTAAACATACAATATCATACACTCAGAATCTTTAGAACTCTGAATCTCTGCTTGTTTTGTAGTAACTGAAAACCATAGGCTAGTGTCCACACTAAAGCTCTGTTCTTCCAAAAGAAAAAAAAAGAGAAAACACAACTTCCAATGTATTTTACTTCTTTCTGCACTCAGTACAACTTAAAATCACCTTTTCAATTCTCCTACACTATCAGAAAGACTGCATATCACCACCTATTTCTTTATGTTCCCCAGTAACAAAATGAGATCACAATCAAATTCAATATTTTACATAAGCTCCCAAAATTATGGAACATACTGTGACTAGTAGAAAATTTTTGGAACTTTACTTTAATATGTAACCACCAGATGGCCATGCAACAGATTTATAACTGTGTTAGGAGGGTGACTTGAAATCTGGATACAACCATTGTGATGAATGATGATATTTGAGTTGTCTCAAAAGACAACTTCCTCTTCTACTGAAGATGCATTATAAGGGAAGGATTTACAGAATTCACTTTCCATTCAACCCTAGTTTTCCTGAAAGTAATTCAGAGAAAGTAATCCACAAACTCCAAGTCAGAGCTGGAAGAACAGCAGCCCAACAATAAGTAGAAGGAACACAAACTGAACAGGGGCACCATACTGGCATGAGTGTTGTTAGCAGTCTGTGTGGGCAGAACACTGCCCAACCCACCTGATCTCAGGTCACCTTGGCCTCCCAAATATCTCCAGCATCAGCCTCCTGTGTATGACCCCATTAACACCTCCAAACCAGGAATCCCAGGTAGAGACCAAACAACAGCCTAGTAAGCAAATCAAAAAGCCTGCCTCTCAGTTTCTTTCACAAACCCGTTCTTAGGCATCGTTATTCATTGTCTGAGCGGGCTTCTGGCACCTACCTGGTATTCAAAAATTTCTCTTCCAAAAAGGAGACAATATACAGGAGCACTGAATTGATTCTTCACCTCTGCTTAGCAGTAGACAGAGGTCTTTGGTGCCCAGATCCATTTTTTCAGACGCAGATTAGGCATCAAGGACCTCAAGATCCACTAGTCTGCAATAAGGTTATATCGAAACACCACTGAGACTTTGAAACACATGTGTTCAGTCCCTACATCTCAAAGTTGACTTCTGTAAATCATTTCCTTCAAACATTTTGGAGGCAAACACTATCAGAACAAGCTGAATGAATTTGTATGTTGTATGTGTCTGTCTCTCTCTACAGATGTAATACAAAGCAAACCCTCATTCTTTTAGAGACCCACAGATTTCAGATCTCCTCCCCTACAGGATCCATTATCACTGCTAGTTTTGTTGCAGCATTGTCAGAGATTCCAGTAAGGACCAAGGAGCTCTGTTAAACATCAGGATCCCACGCGGAAGACTCCCAGTGGTTGGCCAAGGTTTAGAAGACAATGCTTTGATCCAACTCAGCCTAATAAAAATCCCCCACCTAGCAAATGTTCAGGCTGTATTATTGGGCTCGAGACTTTCATAGAAATTTTGGTGTGTGTCAGCTAACAAGAGTCCATGCTAAGATCATCAATGATGTACTTTCCAGAAAGAAAATTTCTTGGGAGTTATTTTGCAGTCTAGGGCCAGGGTGAGGCAACTTGCAGTAGTAAAAAAAGAAAAGCTTAGATGTAGTTCCACTGGAGCTGGCCAGTGACTGAAAGCTTGAACATTCACGAAGTCCTGGCCCCATTAAAGGCAGTGAGCAAAGTCTCACTGGTTTCAGTGAGGTCTTAACTTCTCCCAGATATACTTAGAAAAAATGATCCAAAAAACCACCCTAGAGGCAGGGCTATGCATTCACATTCCTGCTTCTGTAAAGAACCAAAATACACTCGACCCACAGTGCCAGAAAACCACACCCCTATCTAATGTAATTGCTTTTCTCTTCAAAAGCATGGCAACCAGTCCAGAAAAAGGATCAAGATGCTTGTTAAATGTTAAACAAGTTACACTCTTCTGTCTCTCCTCTATGTTTCCTCCTGTTTAGTTTAAAAGGGAGCTTCTTAATCCAAGAACATATTTCGCATCCTATAATGTTTGTAGTGAGGGAGTTATGGACATTACTAGTCTGATAAAATACTTACAGGATTTCTGAATTGGCTTTACTTTTTCTAAAATCATCAAGTCTTAAAATAAAGTAAGAGAAATATCCGGTGGAAATGTGTTTTATCAAATGGGAAAAAGACTGCACCTATATTTAGTCCAATTCAATACAGTTTCTAAGCAAGATTGCAAGTAAAACTCTTAGATGACACTATATAAACACATTATTTAAGCTACATTTTGAACCTGATTAATTATAACAGGAGATCAAATGTTAACAACTTAAGAATCTTCTCTCCCATCTACATATATGGAGTACTTTAAAAAGTACTGTAAATTCGGAGTAATAAATATGAACTCTCAACTAAATTATACAAGCATTATCTTTAGGTTGTTTTAAAGGTGAATGAACAATACAAAGTTTTTACTGCAGGTTCATTTGCAGAAGTTGCCCATATATGGCTTAGGAGAGAACAAAAGAGGAAAATTATGCCCTTTGTCAGAACATTTAATTCACATTCCTGTTCTGTTTTTTGTACAGCAGTTATGCTTATGACAGTTACACATTCCTGCACTACTTACAATGTGTTTTTATGTGAAAAACGCATTTATATTCATTCTTTGCTGAGAACATGTCTCACATTGCCGTGAGTTTTACAGTAATCTTCAGTTTTTAACAGAATAAGGCAGGCCAACTTTCTCAGTATTCAAAGCCCAAATTCAATTTGCAGCATTACCATTTTGCTTCCAGTTATTTTCTCAAAGACTGGAAAACTTCCACTAAGCTCTTCATCTTACAAAAATATATTGAATGTTTATTGCCTGATAACAATTACAGCAATTTTCAGTACAATCAGAACTGCCACATCCTGTAGTCACCAATTTAAGAGAAAGGGAAAAACTAACTCCAGTCCAAACCATAGCACAGATAGTCCAAGCTGATTCCAGATGGGAGAGAGCAGAAACACAAGCATGTGGTGATCCCAGGCTACCAATACAGACTTTTATATGTCACATATCACCTTATAAAATTCAATAATGGAAGTGAATCCTCTATTTGAGGTTTCAGTTATTTTCCTTTTTCCTTCCCTTTTCCAGAAGCAGACACAGTGGGCCAGAATTTCATTTTGAATTGATAGTTGAAGTGGTCAACCTTAAGATGGGAGACTTACAGGGAAAGAAAGCCCAGTATTTTGCAGAAATTACAGCTCTAAACCAGGGCTGAAATCTACTTCTGTGACTTTTCATGGCACATGATCAGACTCTTCAGAGAAACGCCTTTCAGCAGAACCCAGGCCCTGAATTTGGGTAACTTCAGACTGTGAAACAGTGAGGGAGGAGGGAAAGAAACAAATGGCATTGTTTTAACTCTTGCTTGAGTGCCATATTTGAACCAGAAGTAGACAGGATTTGTATCAGGTGTCACCATGGCATTCTGTTAACTCCAAAGGTTTATTACCTTAATATGCCACAGTATCCATCCTCCATTGTCAAATGGATACCAGAAATTAAACTGTTGTCTTACGTATTCTGATGACTGTAACAAAGAAAACAAAGAATATTCTGGAAATCAAAATGTCCATTCACCTATGAGACTTGTCACTCTACCCCATTCACATTAGGCTACTCAAATGAAAAGTTTAACTTTTTCATTTACTTTGCTTCAGAAAGCAGCAAATATGTACAAAGCATGGAGCTCTAAGCACAAATTGAACAGAACCTCTCTGAACAGTCATTGGTCTTCTCAAAGTGTTCCACACAGACAACAAAATGGCTAATCAATCCAAAACAGGATGAAAAATCATGACATTGAAAACATTAATAAACAACTAATAGGTCAATTGAATTCTTCATGCAGTTTGCTGTTTCCCTGTTGAAAATACAGGGTTTTTTCCCCCTCACAGCTCAATTAAAGTTTCGAAACAAACCAATCTTTCATTGTCAGCAATAGAATAAAACTCTTTCATTTAGGAAATGGTTGAACAGGAAAAAAATGTTCTTTTCTTTAAATTGCACTACTAAAAGTAATCTCGTTCTTTAGATAAATTTTCCATTCTATTCTGTTGTTTTCCAGCATTAAATGTGTAATCGGAGTATATCTAATGAGGTGTAACTGTCATTTCCAGAACTGATAAAAGAAGAATCTAGGTATTTGATTGGTGTCAGAGGTCTACAGAGCAGTGACTTGCCTTAACCAACTGCCAGCTCCTGAAATGAGCCTCACCCATACTCTATGCCCTCTCCCTCTTCCCTAGCCACTTCCAAAACCATCCCATTGTACACTGAAATCACAAGGCAATAACCTCACCTGAAACATGACCTTTTGTTTCAGCACTTCTATTATCTTCTTGGCTTGCTGAAACTGGAATTTCTCATCAGTTCCTCTTGTGTCCATAGATGTGCTACATGTTTTGTTTAGGCATCAACCTCACATTCACACAGGAAAATGCAGTCCAGTGAAATCTTCAGAAAGAACAGCAGAAGATGTGGTAAAACTCAGGAATTTGGGGACTTGTATGCTTTGCCTTTCTGCTAGGGAAAACAGTTTGCTCAAGGTATGATAGGACACTGATGAGGTCATTCTGTAGCCTTGGCCAGCTAAGAGCATATATGTATTTCCGTATAATATATTTTCTTCCTTGATTAAGTCTGATATTTAAAATGTAGATCACATGGAAAAGGTAGCTTGTGTGGTAAACAGGTATGAAAAGCTACAGTGATGATGGCAGTATCAACTACTAGAAAAACGATTAGTGTTTTTTTCTACATTATGTTTAATATTTTTCAATACTGTGTCATAATGGCACGGCTCCAAATTACTACCTCAGAACAGCAAGTGGATACTCCTGTGGATAACAGCTTTTCAGATTCTAATGGCATGATTTCCATAAAGAAATAAGCAGGCAATAAACCCTCCCAAATGTTAAGTAATGTGTCTAAAAACATCTTTGTTTCTAAGGAACTTAAATATGTAAATTTTGAACTTGCACTTAAGCAATTTTGAAAAGTGTTAATGCATATATGAAGAAAGGTGTTGGAGTCTAACACTTTCAAGAAGAAAAAAATAGGAAGGAGAGTCAAAATGCCTCTTTTTTCTTTGTCATTAAGTGAACTGACAAAGTTACCAGCTGCTAAAGGGCTTGAACTAGCTGGTATAAGCCTTGTGTAATATGTTCACTTTTTTAAATTTAGATGAGGATTAACAAGTAATGCTAGTCAGAGCAAAGGTGAAATATGGAAACTGTCTTATTGGGAGATTAATGGGTAGTGTGAGCTACAGAAATGGATCTGGACTTTTTGTTTATATAAAGGGTCAACCAGACAAAACTGTAGCTCTAGGTTAAAGTCACACACTTATGAAACAGGTGTCGCCTTCCTCCTTTTCATCTAGTACTAGAGCATTTCTACCACAGTAGGTTTAATCTGCTGTTGTTTTTCACTGTTGTGACACTGAAGCGAATTGAATGAAGATGAAGCCTTAATTCCTTAACCTGATGCAGAAATCTCTGGAAGCCCTTCAGCTGACGGTGCATGGCTAACAAAAATCTCCTGGTTCATCCTCCCTTCTCAGTATTACTAAGAGAGAATAAACCTTTTGCAGCTAAGACCAGAAAGAGTTATAATTTCTTTGGCTTCCTTGAACGTAGGACAAGGCAAGATGCCCTTTGGCTTTGGAAGTTCATAAGTCCTGTCAAAAATGCAATGAATCAGCTTAAAAGGCATAAGCAGAGGTGCCTCCTCTGCCGTGTGATATGTCCATGCCTAATGTGCCCAGCACCAAAACCCGCAAGCACATGGCCAGTGCATGATCCAGGACAGTTTTGGAGTGCTGGAATTGCAGGTTGGAAGCAATAAATCTGCCAGTTGCTTAGACTCATCCCAGAAGGAAGGAGGAAAAGCAAGATTCCATTTGCTGACAGCAGAAATTGGCTCAGCCCTGTTCATGTCAGCTACAGCAAATCATGAGCAAAGCCAATGCACTAAGTGCAGGTGACCAAGTCCCTCTGAATATTGAGCCTGATGCAACCAGAAGGCAGTGTTCTGTAATTGGAAATGATGCTCCAAGTATTAGGACTCAGCCACACAGAACACAAGGAATGATTGGATTAAGCGTGATGGCAAGCCTCTTCATCATGGAGCACACTATGGTTTGGTGACGTCTTACATGCCATATGAACCCAGCAACTGACAGGACCAAGCTCCTGGGTGTAAGCAGGCTCAGAGGGAAGGGTGAACGCAGTCACTACATACAAATAGATGCAGCCGATTGCTATGAACACCTAGGAACACATGGGAACCCTAGATGTCATTCAGATGCATGGCACCAAATGCAATTTTAATAACATTTTTTCACTTCCTGATGCACACATAAGGGGCTCTATGAGTCTCATTTGATCTAATCAGGCCTACTAACAATTGCTGGGCCTGTGCTAACCCAGGAAAATCAAAATCACTTCATCTTCCTTAAGACACAGTTCTTCGCTGAGAGCGCGGTGAAGCATTGGAACAAGCTCCCCAGGGAAGTGGTCAGGCCCCAAGCCCATCAGTGTTCATGCAGCATTTTGACAACACTCTTCAATATATGGCTTAATTTTTAAGTCACACTTTGTGGAGAAAGGAATTGGACTCGATGATCCTTGGAATTCTCTTCCAACTAAGAATATTCTTAACCCAAGCTGCTGGAACTGGATGTCTTTGTAGTAATAGAAGAGATGTTATACATTTCTCTAGTCCAGTAAATGAGCTTCAAATCCCATAAATGATCTTTTCATGACAGAGGCGATTGACAGAAAGTCTGCAAGGTCTGTAATTTTTAAAGGTTACTTTTGAAGGGAACAACCTGATGAGAAGAAGTCGAATCAGCTGGGATGATTGTTTCTCAGTGCAAATATTTTGCTGTTATATATGGAATGTCATTATCTTCTGTATGAATGAAAGTTTCACAAATGGAGGTTCCCCCTTCTTCAAAAAATAAAAATAAACAACCATGGGTGAGCCAGCATAAAATTCACATTATAAGCAACAGAGTTCAATGCGTTAAAATCTATTAATCATGCTGAGGTCAACCAGTGCTTTACGTATTTCCTCCTCAAACTGTCTTGTGGGTGATCTGTATCCTAACAGGTTTTGTATTGCTGAGTTGTAAAGCTTTCCTGATGAATTGATTTTGGCACTCAATCCAAAGACTTGGAATCCTGAGTCCTTTAAAATAAAAAGCAGAGTCTTCCTTTAACTGCTGGACAAAACACTGGAACAAACTCTGCATTGTATGCATAACAGGAGAAGAGGCTTTGGCCTGTGCATAGGTTTGTCTGTGATACCAGGGAGAGTCAGGAGGCTAATCAGCAGTATTATAAAGCAAAACCATTAGAGAGATGAGAGCATATTTGAAGGGAAGGCTATTAATTTTAAACGTACACTTCCGCTCTGCCACAGCAACTGTGGGACTTGTTACTGCCCCCAAAACTCCCACTGTGAGTGAGCCATACCATCCTCCCTGCTGTCCTATTACTCTCTCTGCCTTTCCTTAACCTTTCACTCTCATTAGTTTTTTCATACTTTTGATAGAAATGTGTATTTCTTTCCTACACTGTGTGAAAAAGCAAAATCCCCTCTGGCTTCCATCCTTTTATCTTGTTATATCAACAGCTGCCGTTTACAGTCATAGTGAAATCTTTCCCACTGACCCCATTTGTCACTCAGCCCAGCCCAGCTTCTCCTTTGAAATTATGTCCTTCCAGATACAGTGAAGCGCACCTCCTACCTGAATCTAGACCTTCGTGCTCCACTTTCACTGTTCCTCAACTTTCATCTGCATTTATGAGATCTTTGTAAACTCTCCTTCTGTTTCTTTCCTGCTTTCTACAAAGGATCCCAAGACTCCATCCTCTGTGTATGCCTTTTCTCCTTCAGCTTCCATATCTGTTTTTATTGTCATTTTTGTCTCCACATCCTCTCCAGTCTACAGCCCCATAAGAGTTGCCTTCAGCTGCCCAAAAACACTTATTGGATGGCCTTCCGTGTGGAGAAACACAAGTTTACCATAATCCATTCTCTCTATCAAGTTTCCACGTCCTCCACTTGTTCAAAGTAGTAACTTTCATTATGGCCAGGTTATACATCTATTGCATGTGTCTAAAGTATTATTCTTTCTTTCTTATTAAATCATTAAAATATTGTTTGCATTTTGATTCATCAAGTGCTTTCTTTGTGTCTATCATTTCATGGCTTTGCTTTTCATGCCTCTGTTGTTTCCACTAATTTTCTGCCATTTGTCAAAGAGCCTCTGGTTAACACTTACCTCAACTTCTCTTTTAGAGCTGGTGCAGAATTCAGCATGAAAACAGGTCAGTTACATAAAAATTTGCTTTCTTTCAAACTGAGTTTCAAGAGTTTTATTTAGTAAGTAGATATACACAGGAAAATACTTTGTCTCCCAGATAGAAATAAAAGAGTTCCAGAGACAGTGGTCAGAAAACAAAACAAGTTAGTATTAAATTGCTTCTCTTTCAGGATATAGAATAATGCAACTAAAGTTACATTTGCAATCCAGACAAAGTTCTTGAGCAGAATGGTTTTATCAGCTGTGTATGGAAGAGGCAAACTCATCAATATTCAAAATAAGTAGCATTGCATTCTGTAAATAAGCAACACTCCTAGACCACACGGAAGGTCAGAGAACCATTCCTTTCTATTAACTTTCTGTTCTTGTTCTCTTATCATATAAAATTATTGCCTGAGAACTGTTACAGTATTTTTAGGCAACAAGTGAAAAAAGCAAAACATAGTTCACTCTCAAGTGGTTCTGTTACACAGTATGCCATACAGTCATACCTTATCTGGATATACCTATAGTCTGTCATAGTTTATTTTGTCCTTCATAATACCACAGAAGTCTTTCTAAATTACTCATATACAATAACATAAAAGGACAGCTTTTCTATTCTCAAACAAATAAACCACTTTCCAACCAATAACGTCTATCCAGCCTAAGAATGATAGTAATACTGTGCCTCACAGCTGAGGGTTTATGTGGGCTTAACTATGCGGACTAATTTTTCATAAAACTTGTGACTTGAACCAAAAGGTCTTTTCTCCATTTGTTTTCATCATGGTCAATAGGAATCTATTCCTCGATTTCAGCAGAAGCTGGATTAGACACTTATTTTCTGTGATACCCAACTGCATTCATCATTGTTATCTACTATTTATTCTTCACCACTTGACTAAGGTTGTCATTAAAACACAACTAAACTAAAAAACTCAAAGCGAGTTATTTATTCTTATAAAAGACATTAAAAATCTTGGCTGTTTTAAAGAAATCAGATAACACAGAAGAAATAATTATATAAAAATAATACAAATAACGTCTGCATAAGAATTAACAAACAGTAATGAAGGAAATTTAATAAAATTCTGCTTAGTCTTCATTCCAACAGTATTTTCTTTAACTATAAAGTACAGTCATTTTTAAAAAGCTGTTTTTTCATAATAATAACAGTTTCACCTATGAATATGAAAAAGAATATTAACATAGGTCTGTGAGGATCATCTCCTTCATTCATACAATTACTTTCACTTAGTTGTTCCACTTTCTGTTTGGTTATTTGTCCACATCATGTCTTGTCCTTTTTTTTCCATTAAATGCTCAGAAAGAATATTCTATTCTGTGTTTATAAACAACCTAGCACAACAGGACCCCAATCCTGGCTATAAGATTCAGAAATAATCAAGTTCTAATTATAGTGACTTCATCATTATTTACGGCCACCCACAAGAATGGCTTTATTTAACTCTGAGTTAAATAAAACTGTAAACACCATTGCTGTCAGCCCCTTGATTTTGTGATAGAAACTGTGGATTAAATAAATGCTTTAAGCATCGTAATTTTCTCTCTTGTGTATGGGAGAACACATTTTGCTATAGCCTCTCATGTCAATAAACAGAATGTACCATTTAATTCTTCATGCAAACCAGTGATGGATGTTCCATCTCAAAATTGCTAAGCAGCACTATGTTAGCCTCTAACCTCAGCTGCCCCAGTATCTGCTGGGGGTAAGTGGATGTAGCAAAAAAATTCTTAGTCTTTCAAGCTTTCCAGTGGTCTGATTTAGAGCAGCCCACATCACATCTGGCTAGTTGTGACCCCAGAGGGCTGCCTGCCAGCTGGGATTTGCAAGAACATCGTGTGCTTTGGACATTCCCCTGTTCCCACAGTAACATTCTTGTCAGGGGCTGCAGGGAATGTGCTAAGCAATGAGAATACCCAGCTCAGGAGGTGCAGCAATTTTCCAGACATGTACAGTGCAGAATAAAAGAGTTCAGACTAACACACCCTGAAGCTGTTTGTAAGAGCAAACCTTCTTATTCCAAGACTGAAAGATCACACCGTACTACACCAGTCCTGGCTCTGAAGGAGAAAAGTGGAAATGGTTCCTATGAAGGCACATGTATCTTAATAGGATAGCTAAGGTAAGCATTGCAAAGCTGTGACTGTATTTGGAAGGAGAGCAATAACTTAGCTCCAGATAACAAAGCTTTGTAGCAGTGTTCTGTCTTGAAGCAGTACTATCTGTCTTGTATACCTTTACATGTGTATTTATTATTTTTGTCCATCAGTGGAATGTCACCTTGATAAAATCATTGTATATAAATAAAGGAGATATTTTGTGATAATGAACTGGGTTGGCACATCACTTCTCTTTACAAGATAAAATACCTACTCAGGACAGGCCAAAAGTATTACCCACCAGCATATTAAATTATGCTTTTCTCAAAAATAACATTATTTGAATGAGACTTAAAAGTGAGACTCTAACTGCCAAAAGCACTTTAAAAGTCCCAATACACTTTTAAATGAAAACCCAATCAACTACCTTAGCTCATTATCTTCTGCTCTTTCAGTTCCTGTCCCAAACCACTCCCCAGGATTGCTCATGAGCGTTACGTGGTTATTGAATTCCTCTCTCATCGATCATGGTGCTCCAGTGCTGTGCCTCCAAAGCTGCGAATAGTTTTGCAAATCCCTGATGAAATGCATCAATGCAACCTTTAGGGGAAGGTTGATAAATAAAAGTCCGTAGAAATTTTTTGTTTAGCATAAGAGCTTAATGGAGCATGATCATGGTGGGTGGTATGCACCTTCGATGAGGGGTGAAGGAAAGACCTGAAAACAATTTCCTTGAGAAAAAGGAAGAGGCAGAGACAGTATATGCAAAGCTATGGTCTATTTTAGATGATTTCTTAAACAAGCGTCTTCCAAAATGAAGAACACATATTTTCTTTCGCTTTGAAATTGCATCTGCTTTTTATAAGAGTAGAGTGATTGTTATATAAGAAAAGCTTATTTGCCTGAGTATGTGGTTACACATTTTCTACTGACTTCACAAATTGTTCAAATTTCAGTATTTGTTGGCTTCATTATAAACCAGCATTATTACTGGCAGCTACTATAAGGTATTAAAATGACTTCTTTTTATCATTACTGTAGTGTGGCATTAAGGATCAGAAAATCATCTGAAATAAGTGAAAGTTGAAAGGGCAGGAGACAATTTACACTGTATTTTAATTTAAAGTCTTGCTAAAATAAATTATATTTACTCACCAGGTCAAGGAACAAACAGATATCCCAGATGTGTGACATCTTCCAAGTTCTCATCAATCATACCTCTTTGGTTCAAACCAAATCCTGCCTGATGACTCTGCTCAGAGGCTCACTCTGGCCTTTGTGCTTTGGTTTACCTCCTACTCAGGACATTCTGAATTCATTTAGGGTTGGTTGTTCCCCCATACTTTAATATTTTCTACTAATTTGTGGCTCATACTAACCAAAAACAAATTTTCCACCACAATTACCCATGAACATACAGCAGTAAGGAGGAACCCACACTACGATAAGCCACGAATACATGAGTTGAAGAGTGGCCATAGGTCAAACCAACAATAAAAATCCCTATTTTTGAGGAATTGCCAACTGTTTCTGCCAGTATGAGGCACTGGCAGAGAGAGGAACCAACAGATTTCAACCAATTGCTCATCTAATCACACATGGTACCCAGTACCAGACAATTCTGTGGCACAAAAGCAGGCTCTTTTGCAGCCTCAGAGAGAGAACACGTGGTTTCAGGTACTGTTTTCAGGAGGAACAGGCTTAGAAGGACATTTCAGCTCATCAAATCCAGCCCTGGCTCTCACAAAGACCAATTCATGTAGATGGTTTTATGTAATTCTCCTCAAATAACCTGTAGCTTGCTTTGTTTTCATGGGTTTTGTTTCTTCTAGTCATTTTGTTAGAAGACCGTTTCAGAAATTCACTGCTCTGAGAAGTGGGAAACTTCTCTTTACCAGCCTGACTACATTTTTATGACCCATATATCAGTCAGTTGTTCATGCCACTGCAGTTCTCAGCTTTTAATTTCCCTCTCAGTGAAAACCCCAAATAAAAGCAGATTTTTTTTTTTCTCAGCCAAGCCTCTTCTAAGTCATTAGTTCTTTTATGTACTGTAGCTAATTCAGTGTATCACCATCACAAACAAAGGCAGGGGCTGTATTATCAGGAGAGCAGCCTTTCAGCCAGACCTGTGCCTGTAATCCCCGTTGAAGCCAAAGGACTCCCTGATTTGCCTCATGTAGGTGACCAGACTTGAATTAAACTGAGATTTATAGCAACAGCACCCTTCACAAAGATCAGGTCATCCATATACAGATTCACATACAGCATTTTGAGGAAAACAGAAAAATCAAACTCCATTTGCAAAGCAGACAGGTTAAATCTCTGTTAATTATTTATGTTTTTACTCCATTTCATCAGCAAATTGAAACAAAAAAAAAAGTTTATCAAATCTACAGTTTTTACCTAGGTAAACTTTTTCCTTCACAATACTAAACTAGAATTGTACAAGCATGTACAAAACCCATGCCTACTTTCCTCCTGGTAAACAGAGTGCAGAATGTACGCATTAACAAGTAGAAACATTGCAGGCTGAAAACAAGGAACACTTGCATGAATTTCATGTGAGCTGTTGATTTTGAAGACAATACAAGACATCGATCATTTTTCTTTCTTCTGAACTGAAGTGCTCAAAGAACATGAGAATTATTCATAACCCAAACACCTCAAGAATGTACAGGGGTTCCCTAACTTTTCAGTGAGACACCAAATGCAGTGGCTAAACTGTTTCACTCCACAGGGCTAAAGTCAACAGGAGCCACCTTGCACCCCTGAGGGCAAAATGCATCTTGTCAGGTCTGCTCTCAGGAATAAGACGCCCAGAAAAGTAAGGTAAAGGTTAAATGTGATGGGGCAAAGTACTGAAAATAAAGTCGACAAGACAAAAAAAATGAAGGGTTCACCTCAATTTATGGCAGCTCTACCTGCAGACTATTAAAAAGATGTTATATGTCCACTTTGCTAAGTACTTACTGGGAAATAGGAAAAGGCAGAGTAGTGTATGGCTTTCCACAACACTACTAAACAGGGTAAACTTTCAGTATGTAGTTGTTTCACCAGAATTGAAAGAGTATCCGTAACACTATTATTTATAGCAGCAGCAAACTCTTGATAAGCTGCTGCAGCATCAGCTCTGCTCTTGAGTATGGGCACAAAACTCTCCAAGGAGAGATCTTCATAAACTCTAGACAAGAAAAGATTATCAGTTTCTCATCAGAAATGTACAGCAGTTGTTCAAATGACAGGTTATTTTGACACCTACCGGCCAACTCAGAGCATAGCATTGTTAAATTTCCAGGTTGAGACAGTGCCAAGAGTAGGCAGATGTTTAAGCCAGTCTCAGTAAAGCAAAACCTCTTTTTCTTTCCTTTTTTTATTCCACTAGAAGTCAATGTATGGTTGGAAACTGGAAAGGCAGGACAGAATGCCAAAGATCCTAGCCTAGTCTGAATCACATTTCTTTAAAATAATTTGAGGGGATAAGGACAGGGAGAGGAAGTAAAGGAAGAGGAATATGGGAACTGGGAATCAGGATGCTGCTTCAAGAGTGCAGCATTTACATTTGTAAGCGCTAGAGTTGTTAAGGGCTCTAAAACAGATCTTAGGCACTAATGCATGAAATCCATTGCCAGGTCCAGGTGTTGAAAAAGGACTTGACTGATAAGAAAAGGCTGGTCAGAACTGAGAGTGCTACCAATCATATAAACAACTGCCATTTGAGGAGGAAAAAGGATTAATCACCGCTGGAAGATAATCAGAGCACTATTGCCCCTAAATACCATTACTGGATTATAGTATCAGGGTCCATACAAAGAGATGGGCATTGTTATATTGCAAGTCAGTTAAAATATACCATGAAGGAAGAATCAAGGATATGGGATGAAAAGATTAATGAACCTTATGATATTTTGACACTGGAAGTCAGAAAGCATGGTTATTGTCAGCTCTCATGCCAAGCTGACGTGGATTCAGAATCAATAGATGTGGACACAACATGATGATCCTGCCTAGAGTTTGGTCCACAAAATGCAGATATTACTAATGGCCAGAAAACAGGGCTTTTTTTTGAAAGAAGGACTAGGTGTATTAACATACTTATTGATCTCAACATTTTCCAATCTTCTTTCCAAGAGCTTCTGCACTCCACATTTCCCTGGCTGTGCACCTGAAAAAGAAGAGGGATTCCACAATGCAAGGCAAAGTAATGTTTAGATAAAAACCCACTTGAAAGCTGAACAGATTTTCCAGCATTCAGCTGTTCCCAGCCCACCCTTTACATTAAGCTACACTGTAGACAGTGTAAGCAGCAAATCATGACATAATTTTTGCAAGTAAGGAATGCAAGCAACATATTGCAAGAAAACAGGCAAGAAAGTAAAACATATTTGCAAATTCAATTTTTATTTACTAAAGAAATTTAACAAGTGGCACTAAAGCTGGCGTAGATCACATTATGCAGTGGGCAGGGATGCAAAACAGGCAACAGAGATAGACTGAAAAGTAAGTGTTGAAAGCCAGTACTACCACACCTTAGCCTGTCAGACTTAGACATGCATCAACTGTTCGGTTGGAACACTGAAGAGATGGAGAAAAATTGATAAGAAAACAGGGGCAAATTTTCCCAAGCTTGTACAGGTTCATACTTGACTCTGAGAGAAAATAGCCATTCTTTAAGCAAACAATCTACTAGCTGATATCACTCCCGCATGATGGTAATTTAAAAGTAAAGCAAAGCCACAGACAAATTATCACAAGTGCCATTTTTGCAGCTTGGCCTAATCTGGCAAAATGCACCTTTCATGTTGTACATCCCACTAAGACGGGGAATATCTTTTTGCTCTCCTCTGAAAAGACTATATTCTCAAGTATCTGATAATCTGAAGCATTTTGATGAGAGTGATATGAGCATAAATATGTAAGCAAGAGGAATTGCATTGTGAGGATTTAGCCTGCACATGTAAGCAGCAGCAACCCTAGGCACCTGCAGAGTGAGGGGAGCTAAATGCAGTTCCTGAAGTGTTGTCAAACTCATTTTTGTTTATGTTTGAGTTTGCTGCAGGGAAAACAAAAGCTGGGCATGAACATCAGTGTGTTTGGTGTCACTCCACCCAGCAGAACAACAACTGCTGAGACAGAAACATTGCCATTCCAGTACCAGACAAAAACATACAGACAAGTGCAGATGGGAAACTATGACAAAAACTGCACTGGTCATCCCAAAGTATAACTGTCTCAAGTTGCCAAGTGCCTGCTAGTCTTTTCTTAGGCTTTCTTGAAAAGCAGAATTTTAAGAAGTGATACTTAAAATTTATTTCTATGTAAAATTAATATCACTCTCTCCTACACAATAAAATGAGGAGAAAAAATCTTAAGTTCGTGCCCTTCAGCAAAGCTGAAGAACTAAAGGCAGCATCCACTGCATCTGAAATGTTAGCATTGCAGAATCAACATCTTGAAACTTTATACCATCAAATGATGAAGCTAAAAGTCTGTGGTAGCTATTAAGCCCTAAGGTCAGCTATTCTACAGCTGCACTCCAAGCACAAAAACAACTTTTATCCTAAGCCTCCCACAAAACTTCAGACGCCTTAAGCAAAATTCCCCACTTACACATGCACACTGGGTTTCATCTCTGCTACTGTTTGTTCTCTTCCTGTGGGGAGAGCTGGTGAGATTCTCACTGTAGCAGAGAAGGCAGAATAGCAGAGCTAAGATCTTCTCTGTGATTCCTGAGGGAAAGAAGTTGGATTTTAACAAGGCTGTCCAGGAAGACCAGAAGAACCACTGAAATATTCACCTCTCTTCAGCAGCAAAAATGCAAGTACTCCTGTTCCAGTCATATACATGGAAGAACAGGAAAACCTTGTGGACAAATTTCATTGTATGGTTGTGCTGCCTCACCAAGATATTATATGCTCTTTTTATCATTTCCAAAAAAGCAACCAACCAAACAAGCAAAAATTTTTGATGGATAAGAAAAGACGGTATCCTGTGTCTTTCAACATAATATTTCAAGTACGCGTTAAGAATAGCACCCAGATGCACTTAAAAATAGATAAAGCTATAGAAAACAGCATTTATTTTGAGACTACTTGCAGGTACTGAGGAAAATGAGCATGGGAATGACAAGGTTAGTGTAATACTTGCCTTAGTGCTGCATGATACTTTCTGTACACCTGTAGTTTGTATGAGTAGAAAGAAGCCATGTGTTTAGAGAGGGAAGAGAAGAGGAAGGCAGCAGCTGACTAGACTAAGGCAATTTTGCAGCTGTATGGGTTGCAGACATTATGGGTGAAACAAAAGAAACCCCAGAGATCATTTTTTCCTCCCACTAACTGGCCTCTGTTCTCTGATCATCTGCTCCCCCTACAGCTATAGTTCTCCAGGGCTATTTGAGGATTCAGTTTCAAATTATACATGTGCAAATACAGACCAAAATCCCATTTTACCACCAGTTTGGTCACTACTGTCTGAAATACAATTCTAAAATACATTGACTGTAATGTAGTTATGTCTGCTATTTGTAGTATAATAAGATACAGAAGCCAGGATCCCTCTGTATCAAGCATTATGCAAACATAGACCCATACAGTTCTTCCTCCATGAGTTTACAATTTAAGTACACAAATGTTGGACTACGTTAACACTACTGCTATTTCCTTCTTTTTCCCCTAGGCTCTGAAAGACCTAAACATCAAGTTGGCTGTATGTGTTACAAATATTTTCTAAATATTATTTATCCAAGAGGCAGGATAACAGCTTTGAAAGTGTAAGGACAATTTAGAAACACTTAAAACACATGCAACTTTCCCATGCCTCTCTCTTGCTGTCCATTTTACACAAATACCCACTACTGTTTTCTTCTAACAAACATCCTTATGTTAAGCATTTCCAATAAAAACAGAGCTTGTCTTTACCTCCAAGACACTATCAAACAATCACCTTATTCCTTTGCCCTGACAGCAGTATCTTCTCACAGCCCCAACTTGTATTTATTTCTGTCTGTGGCTTTTTTCCACACTAGCATAGAGTTAATAGATCTTCTGATTAGAAAGCGCAGAATCCCCTTAAAAACACTTCTGCCTCAAGCTTATTTCTCTATGTCACATATAAATGCTAGTAGGTTTCTCTACTATGCTAAATTACTTTTTGTTTGTCTTTGAGTGGACCCAAAGATGGCAGGTTCTTTATGGCCAATAACTCTGAAATGTCTGGTCCAACAGACAGCTTGACACATTTCACAAAAGGGAAACAAAACTGGAGTTTGTGATAAATACAATGCCACCATCACTTCTGAATTAATTCCACTTTCTTCTGTCCAAAAATATAAGTTGAAAATTAATCCTTCCAGTGGGCTTCCCAGTGCATATTCTTTTTCCGCTTTTAAGCACTAAACTCAATGAGTAAGGGACTGTTTTCCATTCTGAGCACAGAACTAAGCAGTTCTGTAATTTGTGATGAATGTGTGAAAGTGAACAACAGAACATACCATCTGAAGTTTCCATTGCAGACCACTGAGTAAAGTCATACATTAGATGTGAATTTCTGCAGAACAGACAGCAAGAGTTTCTCCTTCATGCCCTACTAGCAGGCCTTTTGGGACTTAACCTTTTTCTTTCAGGAATCACATCTAGACTGAAAGTTTAACTCATTGATAAAGTTGCAAAAATTTGTGATCTTGATGGAGATCCTTACTTGTATTAAAGATTTGTGGGGTTTTTGCTGTTAGAGAAGTTATTGCAGTCACAAATCATTCAGAAGAGATTATAATAAAAGAACATTTCAGAAATATCTTTCTGTCACATGCTCACAAGAAGCTTCTATATTTTACCCTTATTGCAATCAGTGGATTCATCTTAATGTACCAAAGAATTCATTCTAGTGATTAAAAAGATCCAGAAATGTATTTAATGGACATTTCTTTTTTGAAGAAGCTGCAGTTTTAAAGCTATTCATCATGTTTAAGTGGTTTATTACATGTAGCTAGCCCATTTAAAATTCAAGGAGCTTTGATTTCACTAATATTAATATTTGTCCTAAGTTACTGCTAATGATGGATACTAGTGTGAAATGATCCCTTTTCCTTTATGAATCTCACCTGCAACCACCCAAGCTGTGAGCCTACTGCAGATGCACCAGAGAATCCATCTTATCATTGCAGTCATGTCTAGTTTTTCCTCTTTGCTTTATAACTAATCAAAACATTTGTAGGAGGGAAATGAGTAGGTTTATATTATTGTGTATTCTAAACAGTTGATTACTCAGCCAAACTTTGGCCTTCTAGTAGCTCTAAGGCGGTATTGCCACATGTAAAACAAAACATACAACAACACATACCACAGGGAGTGCCAGATGTTCATGGGAGAAAACACACAGCTGTTGGGCTTAGATCACCTGAACTTGCTTAAAAGCCAAATACACCAGTCACCTTTGTTGAGCTGTCGGATTAGCAGAGGGACAGCAAAGACTGAATGCAAGGAAGGGTCGTCTCAGTTACAGTGAAGAATGCCAATTTATGCCTCATCAGCCAGCTGTCATGTAAAATTCCTTACAACAGACAGGACTAAAAATAATTAATTTGTCTTAAATGTACCACTAGGCACCCTGAAATAATCTAGTTATAGTCACTTGTCTATTACAAGCTGAGTGTTTCTCAAGTTTACTTAAAAAAAAAAAAGACGTGACACTAATTCTTCTGTTCTTCTATCAAGAAATAGCACTGAGCAATTCAGCAAGAGATTATTCAGCAAGACTAAATTTCACCATGTCATGAGATACAAGCAAGTGGACTGCAAGCTCCTGAATTCTACACAGTAATAAAATATTATCTAGGCATTATGATCATCCCACATACACAAACATAACATAAATATTGACTGATACGTATGCCTGAAATGGAGTTTCAGCAGAGATTAATTTTGATCAAAAGATGAAAATAGATTACAACAAATCATTAAAGTATTAAAGATGGAGTTATCCCAGTGCTGAAATAAACTCTCACAAAACTAGCTTCTAAAAGAGCACTTTCCTTAAAAAGGATATAGATACAGGATTTTTAAGTGATTTTCATAAACACCAGTCATAAAACTAAACGCAATATTCCATTCTCAATGCTGAATTACAGTAAGGGCAATAAATATTTTCCTCAGTTTTCTGAGCATCCAAACAGCAGGAACCTGTACTCTTCTAAAAGGATTCAGGAGTTACAGTGCTTGGATTAGTTATCTAAAAACTGTGAATGTACACAGTGAGAAACATAAGCAAAATATTTTTAAATCACAATAAACAACCAAATAATCTATTTTCAAGCCTATATTTGTTGAGCTTTTATCCTGTGCGTGTATCCAGCTGAAGATATCTAACAATCTGTTGTGTTTGCACATGCTTTTCCACTTAATTCTTTGAAATTCAGGTGGGGCCAGTTCCACAAGAGTGCTTATCTGCTCATGTCTAAATTTCTATTCTAATTCCCACTTAAATTTGAGGATTAAGTATTTCTAGATCTGTAGAAGTCACTAAGTTCTGCTAAGCTCCTCCTTATTTATTGGGAGAGAACAATCAAATTTAGAATCTTGAGAATATAGAATGGATAGCGTTACATTTCCCATGTCTCATATACATTTCCCATGCCTCAGATAGCTGTAAAAGCATGGCAACAGAATAAATGAACATAGACACAATGTGCAGGCAAACACTACACTACCATAAGCAGTTACTGGAACTATTCACATCCATGTATGAAGAAGTGAGAACAATTGTCATTGCATGTTTTATTCTCTCACCTTCCCATTAATCAACAGAATCACATTTTCTTCTTTTTCTACCACATTCAAATATAAAATAAAGTTCCTTTTGAAGAGATGTTCTTGCGTGTGGTAAGTAAATGAGCAGATATACTTCTGATTAGCACAAAGAAACAAAGTTCACAGAATCATAGAATAACCAGGTTGGAAGAGACCCACTGGATCATCGAGTTCAAACATTCCTATCAAACACTAAACCATGTCCCTTAGCACCTCGTACACCCGTGCCTTAAACACCTCCAGGGAAGGTGAATCAACCACCTCCCTGGGCAGCCTGTTCCAGTGCCCAATGACTTTCTGTGAAAAAGTTTTTCCTAATGTCCAGCCTAAACCTTCCCTGGTGGAGCTTATGGCCATTCCCTCTCGTCCTGTCCCCTGTCACTTGGGAGAAGATGCCAGCTCCCTCCTCTCCACAACCTCCTTTCAGGTAGTTATAGAGAGCTATGAGGTCTCCTCTCAGCTTCCTCTTCTCCAGGTTAAACAACCCCAGCTCTCTCAGTCGCTCCTCATAAGGCTTGTTCTCCAGCCTCTTCACCAGCTTCGTTGCTCTTCTCTGGACTCGCTCCAGAGCCTCAACATCCTTCTTGTGGTGAGGGGCCCAGAACTGAACACAGGATTCGAGGTGCGATCTCACCAGTGCTGAGTACAGAGGGAGAATAACCTCCCTGGACCTGCAGGTCACGCCGTTTCTGATACAAGCCAAGATGCCATTGGCCTTCTTGGCCACCTGGGCTCACTGCTGGCTCATGTTCAGTCGCTGTCAACCAACACCCCCAGGTCCTTCTCCTCCTGGCAGCTTTCCAGCCAGGCTTCTCCTAGTCTGTAGCACTGCACAGGGTTGTTGTGCTCCAAGTGCAGGACCCGGCATTTGGCCGTGTTAAACCTCATGCTGTTGGTCACAGCCCAGCGGTCTAGCCTGTCCAGATCCCTTTGCAGAGCCTCCCGACCCTCCAGCAGATCCACATTCCAGCCAGCTTAGTGTCGTCTGCAAACTTGCTAAGGGTGCACTTGATGCCTTCATCCAGGTCATTGATAAAGACATTGAACAGGGCTGGACCCAGCACTGAGCCCTGGGGAACCCCACTTGGAACTGGCCTCCAGCTGGATTTAACTCCATTTACCACCACTCTCTGGGCCCTGCCATTCAACCAGTTTTCCACCCAGAAAAGTGTGCACCTGCCCAGGCCAGAGGCACTGGGCTCCTCTGATTTTAACCCACAGGCACTCAATCTCCTCATTGCCACAATCCATCTCAACAGTGTCCAAGTCCTCCCTTACAAAGAGGGCTACCCCGCCTCCTCTCCTTCCCTTCCTATCCCACCTGAAGAGCTTGTACCCCACCATATCTGCAGTCCAGTTATATGAGTCATCCCACCACGTTTCCGTGATGGCAACAACATCATAGGCTCCTTGCCCTACAACAGCTTCCAGCTCTTCCTTCTTATTACCCATGCTGCATGCATTGGTGTAAATGCACTTCAGCTGAGCTGCTGAGCCTTCAGCCCTCTTAGAGGGAACAGAGTTCATTCCCAATTGCCTGGTAACTGGAGTAGGTAGCACCAGAGCACCCGTATCTCCCTTACCACCCCCAGGTGTGTTCACCCCCACTTTCTGTGTGGTGATGTACTGGTGGTCCTCACCATCACACCCTCTCTGAATCACTAGTGCCCCACATCCAGGCTCACTCCTGTCTAGCCTGGTCTCAATCCCCCCCCCCCTTCACATGTAGTTTAAAGCTCGATTTATGAGCTTAGTTAGGTTTTTAGCAAGGGCTTTAGCCCCCCTAGGAGACACATGTGTCCCATCCTTAGCAACAAAGTCTGGGGGTGCGTGAGCCACCCCATGATCAAAGAAGCCAAAGCCCCTTTCCTCACACCAGTCTCAGAGCCAGGCATTAATCGAGTTGTTCTTCCTGACTTCCAGGTCCTCTCTGTTTAGCCTGGGGATGGAGCAGAATACTGTTTGTGCCCCAGAGCCCTCCATCATTTTCCCAATGGCCCTGAAGTCTTTCTTGATGGCTTTGGTCTTTCTGCTTACTAAATCATCATTACCAGTTTGGACTGGTATCAGAGGATAGTAGTCTGTCTCGTGGACCAGGGAAGGAAGTTCAAACAAAAGAAACCCCAGCTTCTATCTGTTGTTCAATTACCTGTCTCTGTGTGTATCTGACACTAATCACAATATTACAGCAGATCTAGAAAACTTTCTCTAGCTGAAGGACAAAACTGTCATGGTGCTAGGTCATGAAAAATTTGTCTCCAAAAGCCTGTGAATTAAGTTCCTTGTTCCCAGTCTCCACTCACTGACTACATTCCTGTGCTTTAACACGCCTGTGCTGCATTTCCCCAGTGCAACTCTGTAAATAGCAAATTTATATACTCAAGTTTTTCGTCTTTGTGAACCCCAGACATACTCTGTCCTCACTTGGAACCAATATGCTCTAATTGCCTAAATCATGGCCTGGAAGAAAACTCAGGATATATCAAACATTTGCTGAAAAGTTTAGATTGGTCGTTATGGAGTTAGACTTTAGGCAAAGAGTTTATGAGGTCCATCTGCTTTCTGTAAGGTACGAGAGTCTATGAAATTCTCATTGTTTCATATTCTGCTATTAAACACTTAATTTCTTCCTAAATAAATATAGTAATTCAATCCATAAACTCACGACTATATAACACATTTATTAACACAGGTTTGACATTACCCATCTGAACACATGATTATCAAAAAATGGTGAGCATTTTTTTGCTCAGAGTATTTCTTTATGCTCTGAGAGAAATGTAGAAGAAAAAAATGAAACTATTGTAATGAAATATAACAAATACCTTAAATATTTTCATTGCTGTAAAACCTCCTGGGTGGTTTCATGGAAACACTCCCTTTTTATTAAGTCTAATAAATTCAATGCTTCCTTAAGTTGTTGCCTCAACTGAAGATTGTCATTGCTATAACAGCACAAAACATTTATTCATAAATCTGGTTAGAATGCCTTCTCTTTGACAAATTTAATCAGTGTAATTATCTATTTGACACACTCATAGTTAGACAAGTAGAAACCTCAGCAAAATGTAATTTACATGCTTCAATTAATCTTTCTAATAATTTGTCCAATCTAACAGATGGATCAAACTCTATGCGAGTATTTGACCAAAGGCTGTAAACCAATGGTAACAAGTTTTCTTTCAGGAAGTAGCTTGAGAAACTAAGGTTTTTTTCACTAAATTAGACAAAATAATGGTAAACCTTACAATAGCTTCCTTCCACATAAAACTATCTTCTACAGTAGAGAATATTGATGATGCTACATTCTCTACCATGAAAAAGAAAGGATAGCTTTAAAATACGTATTATTCTTGTCAAATCACTTTCCTACATTCATATAAAGAACTTCATAGCCCTGCATTACTGCAAATTAATTCACATTAACAATGACAAGCAAATAGTGAAATATCCCAAAAGGCAGACACCACTGTCACTATCTCACGTCAGAGCATGCTGTCAAACCAGAGACACTTCCCTGATCTCATATTTTTCATTAACATAAAAAAAATAGTGATATGAAATCAAAACCTGTCCCAGGGATGTGGTATTAGTCTAAGAAAGGCTCCAATAAAGGCTTTGTGCTGTGTAGGAGAGAGGACTATGTCACCACTGATCCTCCCTTTTAGAGATTGCACTGCACTATCCACTGCCCATGGAGGCATCGCCTGACAGTCCCAGCCAGAGAACCCATATTGCTCCATGGTCTCTTGAGTGTTGATTCCATGATAGCAGGGCTTGGCACACCTATGGCTGGCCATCAGAGAAAAGCTCTGGGCGTACACGCTGAAAGCCTCACAGTCGAGACCAGCCTGGACCTCCCAAGCTGTTCTCAGATGGAAAAGTAAACTCACCAATTCACTCCTCTGGTAATCAAAATACACAGTAGCTGAAGTGTAATAGAGTGCAGCAGGTCACCATGTTACCGCTGTCTTACTCTCAGCAGCGCTCTGTGCCCCCTTGGGCAAGCAAACAGAGCCATTCAGAGCTGCAGCACCAACAGGAATCCCTGCCGTTCCCCCCTGGAGGCACGAGACACCTGACACCTGGCTGGCCTCACCAAGAAAGGGGCACCTGCTCTAGCTGAGTTCCTGAAAACCCTGCAGAGGTGGCCACCACTGCTACCTTGCACAGAGGGATGTTGCTGACCATCTGAGTAACGGCATCCTCCCACTGACCAGCTTAAATGGCTTCAGCCAGGAAAAGGAAGAAAACTTGCATCGCTACCCTGCTGCGAGAACGAGCACCATGTCTAAGTGGAATGCCTACTCCCTTCACTATACAGACAATCTTTAAAACAAAACCTCACTCACTTTCAGAGCATGCTACCACGCTGCTGTCATAGCATGCCTTAAGATTAAGTAACTGAGTGACAAGTAGTACTTCTTACTCCTTAAAGCACAACATGTGAGAGAAACCACAGGAAAAAAGTTTGTTTGTCACAAAAACAGCCTCTTGGTTGTGACCTTCATCATTCTCCTCTCTGAAAAGTAACAGGAGCTTTGATGACAATTAAGGAGCCAGCAACATGCAGAGCAATCTAGACTGTGAATTGTGGGATTAGGTGGGAGCAAGGATTTTATTTAAATCTTCCACTTGTTAAGTACATCTTTCCATTTGTCTCTGAGTCAGCGGCATTCCCTCAAGGTTGATACAAAACTCAGGAGGAAACGAAACTGCTCCAAAACATTTTCAAACTTAATATTCGAAGCTAATATTTAAACACATCTACTCTAAAAGGGGGGGGGGGGTGTCCTTTCTGAACCATGAGCACATTTCAAAGGTACACTATTTTCACTTCAATGTGAAAAGCAGACTAAGTGCTCTAAAGCTACAAAGCCCTAACGCCCTTGATGTCTTAAAGATTATTTAAAATCAAATCAAAACAAAATTAATACCAGATGGGGAGGGGCAAGGAGGCCAGAGAAAGAAAAAAAATATTAACATTCCATTTTATCTACAGTTATTTTTGGCATTTCATATTGGTACTTTAATTTTTTTACCTTTCAGTCCACTATGACTAATTCCAAGCTTAACTGGCAGTGACTATTGGTAATTTTGCATACTTGTCAGATAATCATAGCAGTCAATTTTTCAAGATCTTTTATTTAACAGTGCCAAGCAAAGACATAAAAATTTATTCGCAAAAACCATTCCTTTGTCACTTATTTCTTCTGCTGATTCATTTGCATCCTGATTGTTTATTTAGGTGTTGGAACCTGCTTGAGCTTATAGTCACAACTTATTGCTCTCACAGAGCCAGCCAGTGGGACTACGCATGGACCAAAAGCTGTCTCATGCAAACTATGGATACATGCAGTCAAGCTTTGTATTTACAAGGGGGAAAAAAGCTCTTATTTCACAGCACAGAAAGAACAACTACAAGTCCATAAGCAACTTGGAAACCGAGAACAAAATAGCACATTTTTCAGTGTTAAGCTTGCCATAAGAAGTAAAAAGAATAATGTGCAAAACCAACAAATGATCCTATGGCATGAAGAACTTGAAGTAACCAGTTTAAGGGAAAAAAACCCCACAGTTTAAAATGAATTTACACAGATTACCAATTGAATATTAAGAACATGAACACATTCCTGACACAATCCATTTGTGGGAACTGGGAATAATCTTAAGGGATGTACTTTAAGAAGCTGAAAAGATCCCTTTTTTACAATGTTGCTAGCTCAATCTAACTGAAAATCCAATTAAGATGTAAAGTAACTTGCTTCAAAGTCTACTAAATGTCACATGGTAGCTTTGGCTCCACCACAGCATATTTATTTATACACATATATTATATTCAATATATATTACACTATATTATATTACATTGTACTCAAAAAAAACATATGGAAGAACATTAAATCTCCAAAAGCCAAACACGGAGAAGTTAGCAAAACACCAGACTTCAAGTTGTCCATTCTACCTGCCATTGTGCTGTCCGCTCCTGTGTAGGCATTTTGACATTGTCTTTCATTACACGACTGTTCAGTCTTTTCCCTACAGAAACCCTTCCCCAGATACTGCGTATTTTCTCCTTCTCTCTGCCAGAAAGGTGCGGCACTTTCTGTCATTTACTGCAGCAGCATGAAAGCCTTGCTGCGAGGGCAGGATTAATTTCCTCAGTGGTGAATGTGGTGTTGCACATCCCCATAGTAACTGAGTGCTTCGACTACACGTGTGTTTTCACAACACCCCTGTCACCATCCTCCATCACTCTACTTGGTCCCGGTCCCTCTGGCAGGCTGTTGCCTTCCACAGCTTCTCACGCTCCAGCCACCTAATTCCTCAAGTAATCTCAGTCTCAGCCCCACCTAAAGAATAAAGTTTCCATAAAAGTCGTAACTCCAACAAAAAAAAAAGTAAAAGGTGGGATTTAATCCTGACTTCCTTGAACTCCTTCTGCTGAAGCTCCTCTCTGACTCATTCAGACCCGCTTAAGAGGAGAGAAACCAGCCCAAACAGCCAAAGCTCAGCAAAGTTTTTTAAAAACTCAGTGCAAGGAATTGGAAGGGGTAATGTAACCTGGTAAATGTTTGCAGTTGCAGTAGCTCTGCCATTAGTTTTTGTAAAAGAAGACACCAGCTTCTAGTGAAAGGAATTTGAACTGAGGGGAAAAAAAAAACCACATGGGGTTAAAATCACCCCTGAAAGAGAAATAAGCCCTCACTTGCAAAGGCAACTTTCAAGTTGCTTCAATTTGCACCACTTTAAGAGCTAGTTTTCAGCAAAATGTGCCTACAAATGAAAAGCAACCTTATGGAACACAGGCAATTACAGTTGTGGTGAAGTGTTGTTTATGTGTGTTTTCTAATCCTTCCAAAAAGCAAAATATATTACATACTCTGAATTAACTCTTGCCATCTGTGCAGATTTGAGTTTTTTTAGAAATAACAGTAATATGAAATTGCACTGCAAGACTGGTTTTTTTGTTGTTTTTAAAATGAAGCACAATGTTAAAACTTCTTGTCTCTTCAGTAACTGGAAAAAATATTCTTGGAAGTTTTTTCCCATTATCACATCTTGGCAGTGAAAGCAACACACTCCTGCATGTCGAGGAACAGCCTGTGTTGATGAGCTGGTCACTCATAAACACAAAAAAGATTCCTTTTATAAAGCCGATATTTCTTTACATCTCCCAAAAAACAAAGCTGAATTACAGGACACAATCTGGATAGCCCAGATAAACCAGCTGTGGGTGGATGCCTTGGGTCAAATACAAGTCTTCTGTAGTACTTCTGTACAAAACTTACACCAGCCCTAAGAGGAAACCATAAAGCACTGTGGGGAATACTATGCTAATTAAAATCTCTACTGTCTAAAACCCAGCAATATGCTCTCTGGGTGCTACTCAAACACTGATTCCCCAGCAGTTATTTTAAACCTCAGAGTCTGAAGAAAATCCTGTCTCCACTTCTCTGAGTTCAAATTCCAAGTGTGGATGCTCAGGACCTGACTGGTGGTCTGTGAGCCAAATGCTTGAGCTCCTTCGGTCACTGTTGGACCTTTGAAGCTCCTCTTTGCAGGACAGCAGGGCAGCTGAGGACCTCATAAACACTCACATGAACAACAGCAAAGCAGTTTCATTTTTAGAGATCAGGCAATACCATGGCAGCACAGAGGAACTGGCCTTCCACTATGCAATATCATAGAATCATAGAAATCATAGACTAACCAGGTTTGAAGAGACCCACCGGATCATCGAGTCTAACCATTCTTATCAATCATTAAACCATGTCCCTCAGCATCTCATCCACTCGTCCCTTAAATACCTCCAGGGAAGGGTGACTCAACCACCTCCCTGGGCAGCTCTGGGAGCAAACCCTGCTAGGTGTGTGCGGCAAAAGACTTTTTCTTTTATCAAACAATTCATACTAGAACCACCCCTGCAGTGTCAGCTTCTAAAGGTTTCACAGTAGCCTGGAGCACTCGGTCTTCATAGGAAGCCTCCCCACTTCCTACCATCAGAGACCAAGGCAGATAATTTTTTCCTCGTTGCAACTTTAAGATCAAGAATAATGATCTCAAGTTAAAAAAATAAAAGAATTAGCACTAACAAAAACATGCTGACAAAAAAGATGTGCTTTTGTTTATTTCAGCTTTATCGAATCATCCCAGTGATATTTTAGAACATTTATTCAACTGGTCTGGATAAAAAGTAGGTTCTAAAATATTTTGAAGTATCATCAGATGTAAGACTCTCATAAAACACAAATTGAAAGGTCAATGAGACTGTGACTGTAAATGGTAACAAATTAGTAATCTAGGGCAGGAGTCCAACTGTTGTGAAATCTATCTCCTGTATCTATTAATTAGTAGATTAAGTACTCTATAACTACATGGTTAAACCCTCAATCCTTTATACATCTATTATTTATTAAAATTCAGCAAATGCTCTAAAGGCCACAACAGTTTATTACAGAAAAAACCTTCAATCAAGGAGCCTCTCTGCTTTTTTGCCAAAACTTGTTATACTGTTCACGGTTTTTACGCTTTCTGAAATGCACAGTCGTCAGATGAAGGATGTAAACCCTCCCTGTTATTCTTCCAGCCATCTCCTCAGGTTGTGAAGTACTAATCTGGGATTGAAGTAAAAGAAACCTTGCAATATGACCCCACAGCAGGTCTGGATTTCCCAAGGTATTACTGCATGTCCATAACAGACCAGAGAGAGAATCCCACATCTCCTGGCTCCAATCTGAGGGCTCTATTAGTGAAAGTTGGCTCTCTTTTTGAATGCCTTGTTGACAGCATTTATCCAGAATTCTATTTCTGACTGGGTAACTGCCTAGACATCACCATCAAGCACCAAAGTGCACACTTCTCAGTTAATAATACAGAAGTTCCCTTGCAGTTAAGGCATTCAGTGATGGCTCAGCCATCAAACATCCCTATCTCCTGCCTCCTCCTTGGAAGATTGGAAGATTTCACACCACCACTATGCAACTTCTTCACATTGAATGTATACTGTGGATATTACCGTTTTACACTACCTATGAGATTTTATAGAGAAATAAGTTAGAGAGTTTGATTTTCAAAACTTGGGGGTAGCTCTAGCCATGTCATCAGGTGCTCAGTTATGCCGTGTCTCATTTAAGGTAGCTCTGAAATATTCCCTGTATGGAACATAGTCAACTCTGTCTTTTGGAGCCAGATGTTCTTTGATGAGGCAGCTAGCTTGGGAAAAAAAAAAAAAGGAAAATTCCTGATAAATATTATTAGCTTCTGTGTTTCTGCCACTAATAACAACATGCAAGGAAAACAATGTGAATTGAGTATCTGGGAGCCCAAGAAAGGATTTGAGGATGTGTTTGCAGCCTGATTTTCTGCAGGTAGAACTGATATCAAAAGGAGGTCAGACAGTGGTGAGAAGGGTAAGAAAAAGATCACTTCTCTTTATAACTTTTGCATGGCCTGAGGAATACAGGTCATAAAGAGCAATACATTTTCCCTGGTCTGTGATTCCACGAGAAGCTGTCTTTACAGAAACACTGACCAATGACGCCTCTGTCCCACAGCTCACTGTTTCTCAGCCCTGCTTCAAAAACACGTACCAGGCCACATCATAGAATCATAGAATAACCAAGTTGGAAGAGACCCTCCGGATCATCGAGTCCAACCATTCCCATGAATCACTAAACCATGCCCCTCAACACCTCATCCACCCATCCCTTAAACACCTCCAGGGAAGGTGACTCAACCATCTCCCTGGGCAGCCCAATGACCTTTTCTGTGAAAATTTTTTTCCTAATTGGTCCTGTTTTCTAATAATGTTGGGTTTCTTATGCTACTTTTCCTCATTTTTTAAGATGATTTGTTTTCCTAGTACAGATTACGATGTTGCCATATAAATAAACATTCTGCCTTAGTGACAGTGGAGGGAGGATTGAAGATACTGTAGGCTGATACTATCGGGAACATCCAACTGCTGTGGAAAAATGACGAGAGCAGATTTGCATATCTGCTCTCCATCCATCTTTCCATTTCCCTGCTTCCCACTGCAGCTTTTATTGCACCATGTAATTAAAAGTCAAAAGTGAGCAGGCATGCTGCTTCTGCTTTAGAGCAGTGTAAGCAGCACTATTCCCGTGCTTTGCAGTGCTCCTTGGACCTGATTAGTTTACTGTAACAATGTAGTCAGCATAGCCTCGAGACAGCTACATTTAATATATAATATTAATAATGGTAACTACTTCCAAGTTGCAGCCATATGACATAATATTCTAGGTATACTGAAACATCTGGTAAAGAGAGACAGGTTAGGAGAGAACTAAACATCTACCTAAAACTTTGCTAGCAGTGACTACCAAGGCATATATATATGTGCACAAATGCTTGCGGATTTACGTACATGAGTGTCTGTAAGCAATACAATGTCCTACTAAAGTACAAAGCAATAGGAGAACCAGTCATGCTCAGAAGGGAGATGCACGGTCGCTGTTGAGGGTAACTGCAGTTGCCAAGTATATAACAGAAACCACTGCTGTCACGAGTTGAATATTTGAAGAAAAAAAAGAAGGAAAAAAATGAGGCTTTCATAACATTTTGGAGTTTACTAGAATAATTAGGGGAAGGGACAGGGAAGTAAAAAGACTATTCTTTCTCTTTTTAATTCAAAAGAATCCCAAGGTCGACTTATGTGGCAAGTCAGGCAAAGCATTCAACAATCCCTAGGCTTTGATAAAATGGTTGAGTGATCACTTGCATCATCTGCCATTTGTGTGTTTTCTAATCAGAAATGGGCAACATTCTTTAACATTTATAGCTTGCACGATGTAGACAGTTAGCTGAGATACCTTTTATAAGCTCACATCTATTTGTTACCTAAAATACACCTGGGCCGAGTCTGCACCGAGTATTTGGCTGTAAGAGGAGCACTGTCAGAATGCACAGCAGAAGCATTAACAAGAATCCTAGATAATATTGCTTGGTGCTCCCCATGTCTGGACAATGCATCAGTCAAAACTACAAAACCACGACCATAAGCACAAGGACATTCCCACAACTGTCCACAGCACTCCTCCCAGTCACAACCAGAAATGCTGTTCTGCAAACTGCTGTTAAAAAATGCTCATCTGCAAAGTCCTATTCTAAATAATCTCAAAGACATTATCACTTGAATTTCTTTGTGAATAGAAGAGTGTCAGCTAGACTAGTAAGGTCCTAAAAGCAGCCAAAAAATCCAACCCAAAAGCAAAAAAAAAATCAGCAATTCACCAATTTTCATTGTTCTGCTGTGCTGGATGGGGAAGAACAGATAAACAATCACAAAGAACAGAACTACAGTACCACCAGCTACTTAATACCGCTCTCTTGTAACGAATATTGCAGTATCAACATTACTTAGTCAGCTGGGTAATGAGGTCAGTGCCTTCATAGAGATCCAGATTCAAACTGTCTCAAACCTGAGTCAGATTCAGTGGTCATGATCAGAATATCCTTTATACTGGATAACAATTAGTTTCTTAATTGCAGGAAATCTTTGATATCTGGCAAATCTGCCATGGTAACATATCTCTAACTATGTAAAATTCCAGAAGAGAAATAAAGAGAAGCTGTAAACTGTTGTTTCCACATGTAAGCTGATCTCTGACAAGCACCTTAACTCTCCTTCTTTCCATCCAGTTAAGTTCCTTGCTGATGATTCAAATCAGGTACAGCACACAGCTTTGATTAACTTCATACCCAGAAACAAATAATGATGCTTTTAAGATCTGAGCTTGCATGTAGCCAGCCCTCTGCAACCCAACAGGAAAGTTATTTTTCACATTCTGGATGACAAAGAGGATTTTTACCAGTCGCAGAATATTTTTTAATGATTTGGGGATCTTCATGGACTATTCAGTTGCCATAATCTACCATATTTCTGTTGTCAACATGAGGGGGTTTTGCCAGAATAGGCAAATCCATGGTTGCAAGTGGTTGCAACCTGTGCCACAAGTCAGCAGATCAGTGCCTCTTATGCTGGTTTCCAGTCAGTTGTCAGTAAATGCTGCAAGTTGTTGTGTTTAGCTGTTCATACAAATACCTCAAAGTACACTTTAGGGTGTGGTACTACTAATTCCTCCTCAGATGAACGACATTGGAATTAACAATCTTTTACTCTTCTGGGAGGAGGTTTGGCCTCATCCTTGCTACTCCAGCCTACGAAACTGGAAAATGCTAAGAATTCAATTCAGAACACCCAAACTTTTGCTCACAAAAGCCACAAAATGTGCCCCAAGAGAAAAACGTGTACTGAATAATGGAGATTCATATGCTCAGAAGTTAGTAATAATTTAGAAACAGCCACTCTGACGTATCTGGGTACAAAAAGAGTTATAAGACTTTATCCTCTAACTAAACGTAGAGGTAACATCCCAAGTCTTGTGCTGATCCTGTTTAACACTTCTCTACTTTTCCACTCCGCAGATCACTGCAGGAATTTCATGATACAGAAGACCCTGCTTGGACCATAACCACAGCCTTCTTTCAAGCACATGATTTATATTACTACAGAGACAAATGTATGTGTGCAAACCCACCTTTATTTTGAAATGTTGCATTTTCCTTGAGTCTGTTTCATCTCTGGAGGGCATGTAGTTCCCACTGCCCAGTATCAATCACTCTGAGGTTTTCCCCTATGTTTATTTTAATGAAACTCTATTAACAAGGCTAAATTATATCAACTCAAATGTGCCTTTAGGCAGTACATGCAACAATGATTGCAGACAGTAAGAACAGCAGACAGCATTATAAGCATGTTGTCTGAGCTGGCAATCTGCACTTGTAGTCCAGAAAACCAACTATACCCTGAGCCACATCAGAAGAGATGTGACCAGAAGTTTAGGGGAGGTGATTGTTCCCCCAACCCCAAAATTTACACCATGTGTCTGCGTGCTTCCAAAGGCTTCTTGAATACCATTACACTTGGCCCCATGAGTACTGTCCTGGGGAGCCTGTTCCAGTGCTCAACCACCCCCTGGGTGAAGAACCTCCTCCTAATATCCAACCTAAACCTCCCCTGACACATCTTCCTGCCATTCCCTTGGGTTCTATCATTGATCACCAGAGAGAAGAGATCAGCACCAGCTCCTCCTCCTTTTTTTTGTGAGGAAGCAGTAACCTGCTGTGAGGTACGCTCTCAGTCTCCTCCAGGCTGATCAGACTAAGTGACTTCAGCCGCTCCTCATATGACTTCATCTCTAGATCCTTCACCAACTTTGTGGCCCTCCCCTGGACAATCCAGTAGCTTTATATTCATTCCATGCTGTGGCACCCAAAACTGAACACAATGGCTGCACAAATGCAGGGCTTCTCTCCAGCCTCTCCACTCCCAGTCTGTAGGTATAAACTAGGGTTGATGGGTCTCAAGTGGAAAACCCAGCACTTGCCCTTGTTAAACTTCACATGGGTGGCAATTGTCCAGCTCTCTGGTTTTTTGAAGGACATGGATCTGTTAGACTGAGTTCAGAGGAGAGCCATAAAGATGATCAGGGGGCCAGTGCACCTCCCACACAGGACAGGCTGAAAGGGTTGGGGTCGTTCAGCCTGCAGAAGAGAAGGTTCCAAGGAAACCACACAGCAGCCTTCCACTATTTTAAGAGGGCCACCAGGAAAGCTGGGGAGGGGCTCTTCAGCAGGTATTACAGTGATAGGACAAGGGGTAATGGGTTTAGGCTGAAAGAGAGCAGATTTAGATTAAATGTTAGGAAGAAATTTGTAAGTGTGAGGGTGGTGAGTCCCTGGCACAGGTTGTCCAGAGAAGTCATGGCTGCCCCATCCCTGGAGGTGTTCAAGGCCAGGCTGCATGAGGCTTTGAGCAACTTGGTCTAGTGGAAGGTGTCCCTGCCCATCGTAAGGGTGTTGGGACTAGCTGATCTTTAATGTCCCTTCCAACCGAAACTATTCTATGATTCTATAATACAATAGTACAGGTATCATATAATGTACAATTTAACAGCTGCAAGGAACTGGATTTGCTCTGCACACGGAATGAGAACTGCTTACCTTCTGTCTCCAGACTTCTACAAACTAGGTGGCGTAGGTAGTGTCCAACCTGATTCAGCAGGGTTAGTGAGCCTGCACTGTGACAAACTTTTCACCCAAAGAGGAAAAGACTCTGCCCACACCCGGGAGAAACAAAAAGAACAGAAACCACACAAAAAAAAATAAACAACACAATCAACCCTCCATAAAAAAAAATAAGAAACAAAAAAACCCAACACAAACCAAACCAAACAAAACCCTGCTAGTGAACTGTGTAGGAATCTAACTAATAGCATTGCCATCCATTAATCCACACTGAGCTTTCTCCAAGCATGCTCAACCACACTCCTGCATCACTGCTGGCTGTTGTCTGTATCTGCTGCTGGGGAGCTGACTGGCCAGCAGGTCCTCTGGATGGAGTAGATCAGGAAACAATCTAGGCAAACCTCTTAGCTATACAGAGACAGTCTGACTGTCAGTTAAACTCTTGACTTCCAAACGCTGGCCATTCAGTCAGAAATATTAGCGGAACCACGGTGGAAAAAAGATAGGGAGCAGTCTGTTCAGACTCTTGATTATATTAAAGCTTAATTGGCACAAACACAAATCGTGCCTTCAATTGGAGAATGAGTAATCTGTTTAGTATAAGCTTATTTGCATCCCTGAATTTTCATCTGGATGATAAAACCAGGGAAGAGGTTAGACCAAAAGACTTCCATTTCCTTTCTTACATCAGTGTGCGATTCCTGGGGGTTATGATTAGTTTTTCTTGTTGTTTATGCTCAGTTGTGAGCTCACTCACTGTTATAAATGGGTTGTCTGTATGATTGTTACCAATTACATGTGTCTTGCTGCTAAATGGCACAGAGAGCACATTTGTGCCAAAAGTCAGTTTACACTTCGCTCTCTTTCCAAAACGGTGGGGAGATAAAAAAGCAATCGGATTGATGAGTGGGATGCCAAAATTTCTCTCCAGTTTCCATTATGCAGCTAAAAATTGCCTCACCATTCTTTGGCAAATACTGGAACACATCCAGAAATCACACTTCATTTTTTTCCAAGATGGTGATCAAATACCTCCCCAAATCTAAGTGAGAAGAACCAGCCCTTGTTTATCCTCCCTGTCAGATCTCCAATTCAGTCTCTACAAATGGGAGCTTGATGTGTTTTCCTGCACTATCAGTCTGATGTTCAGTTTGCAACGAAGCCTGCCAAGTGTCTCCAGATTCCATTCTTTGTTTCTGATTCACTATGGATCTGAGGAGTATCTGTTCCAAAAACAGCAGCTCCCTCAATGTCGAGTAAATACTCTGCTCACACAACTGAACCACATTTCAAATTTCTTTTTTTACTTTTTTCAACATCTTTATCATCTACGCTGGGAGAAAATATCAGAAAAGCAACTGAAACTTTAAGAAATACTTTTTTTCATTTTTTTCTTCTTTTTAACTTGGAAGTGGCTTTAGTTTATACCTTTCACAATGGGTATAAAACTTATGAAACAACACTGAAATTCCTGAAAGAACTTTAGCCTCAAAGGCATTTATTTCAATGCAGCCAGAAAATTTGTATCAGCGAAGTATGTCAGAATGTATTCAAGTTTGTACTTAAATACCATAGACTTCAAGGGAACTTAAATATGTGCTTAATTTTGAGCATATGCTTAAGTGCTTTTGGTGAATAGTATCGAACCACAGCATTCACCTATTTATAATTGAAAGAATGCTTTACAAAGCAACATTTACTTCTTGGGGCACAGTGTGTGTCTTTTAAATCCTCCTTTGATGTTTCTTAGTCTACTTTGTTTCTAAAAGCTCACCAGAAATCAAAAAGGATTAGTAGGTCATGATCTTGCAAGCTACCTGGTATAGATCAGTCCAGGAAAGGACAGGAATGGAGTTTAGCTGGCAAAGGAAAAATGTTTGCCTGGAGCAGTTTGCGAGATCCAGTTTTCTGAGGCACAAATTAGTTAAAATCAGTGTGCCACTTTATTTGTTATTTATAACCATTATAATACTGAGGGATATTTTAAATAAGAAAAGTAGAAAGCAGAATAGGATATTTAGCAGATTATGACAAGTGAAGATGACTAGTAATGTGTGTCAAAAATCCCTTCACCTATGTCAGGGATACCTCATACAACACAAGCAGTTTTGTCCACTCCTCCTTAAAACTCCTGAACTGCTGTATAATTACAGCATTTTGTTTTTAAATGGGGATATGAATTAATATTTTTAGTAAAATATTGATTGCCAATATGATATTAGAGAGTAGAAGCAGAGAAAGTGAAATTAATAAAAACATCTGGATTCCTATGTCCTCCAGAATTCAGTGCTCTAAATATGGTATTTGAGCAACCACAAGCTATTGACCTCAAATTTATATTCTTCTCAGAGGTTCATCCACTAGGATAAGGAACACTGTGCAGCAGTTAAATACAAAACAAACCTGACATTGGTACTTTCTGGGGTTTGGTTCTGACCAGCCTTTGAAACAGGATTGCTTTCAGTCAATTGGTTGTTTCAGCACTTGACATCACCCCCACGTAAAACAAGGCAAATGGCCAATTATCTAACTGGAACTTTTCCAGTTCAAAAGCCCTGGTGGTGCCAAGATGAATGAAGATGAAGTGGAGGAGAAAAAAATAAAAGTTTAAATTGGCTGAACAGTCAGCTCTCTATGGGGAGCTGAAAATAGAAATCAGTTCACGGAACTCAGGAGCTTCACTATCTTCTATTTGGGGAAGATCAAACTTCAGCATTTGCAAGTTAAACAGGGATCCCCAAGGCTTCTAGAGAGCACTTTATAAAAAGAGGTTTTATATCGGACTAGTGTATTTTGCAAATAAAACTGCAGTGCATTAAATTCTAATCACATTCTATACATAGGATCTGAAATCAGAGTATAAATTTGCTTCCTACGGATAATTATCTGGACTGGAGTTTTAATCTCATATGTACACCATTAACCCTATGCAAACATGGATAAACTTCGGCTTTTTCTTCTCAGTAGCATTCAGCTATTTTGACATTTTAAGTGGTTATGAGTTGGTTTTAAATAGAGACAGCCTGAAGAAATCAGATGATATATTAAGCAGTACTACTTGAACTGAGAGAAAAGAATGCAATATTGTTGAGTAAATTCTTTACTTAGGAAATAAGACTCAAATTCCAGTAGGAAAAGTAGTTTACCACACCAGCTTTGTAAATATATTTTCTATAAAAGTCAGTATCACTTTAAACACATCTGTCAGGCCCCTTATACACTCCTAAGTCACATCAGAAATGAAGGCAAGTATCCTAAATAGGAAAAATCCTCCTGCAGATAATTTCCCATTATTATAAATTTGTTATGTTAAGATACAGCAATTTAGTCTTGTGTCAATGACAAAACAAAGAGGAAAGTAAAGTTCTAGTTAGATATACCACAATTCACAGCTCGGAGCTGTGATGCAAGCATGGCACAGCTTACACACCAACAAGGCTTGGTCTTGCTCTTCCCAGCAACACCTAAATCTGTGGTCTCAGATCACCACATGAAATAGGAACACCTTCTAAACAGTACTGTGTGCTACAACTTCTATAAAAAGGTCACAGTCATCACAGTCATCATGAAACAAAGTTTGCAAACCTTCTTTTGTGAATAAGCAACCATATTCCTAGCACAAAGTAAATGTAAAAAGGAAAAATACTACTTTGACTTATTTAAATTGCCATCACAATCAAAAAGTGAAAGAAGAGTCATATCACTCCCATATTTTTCATTACAAAATTATTACAAAACTTTGGCTGAAGAAACAAAATGGCTCCAACAAGCAAATTAGTTCTGCATTTAAAAGAAGCCACCTGATCCAGACAGCCCTTTCATTCCAGTGAATCCCAAGCAGTGCTTTATGGAATAAGGGTTTTGGTAAACATGACTAATGATGGAGATAGAACAGATTTTCAAATTCCTCAGAAGAGCACTCTTCATGTAATTTTTCTAGTGACCTTGTAAATACCCTTATGAACTTTTCTTTTAAAATAAAAAGTTATTCTGGTTTAAAAGCATCCTTATAAGTTTTCATAACTTTTATGAACTCTCAAAAGAACGACATATTCGGAGAGGAGACCATGAACTCATTGTGGGTTCTGGTGCTCACAGCAATGGTCATAAGGGAAAATCCCTTCACGTTGCTGTTACCGAAAAAGCCAACTTGACCTCGCCAAGTTTCACAACCAAAAAAGAAAAGAAGTTGCATGAGCCTAATAACACTTCAAATATGTTTTAAAAACACCAGTAACCTAAAATACAACCGAGCACAAGGTACCTGTTGCTATCCACCCCATCATGAGACTGACCTTAGCAAGGTGCTGAACTTAAAAACAATCCCTAGCTGCAGAGCTGTTAGTGAAATGATTAGTTACAACAGCTCTAAGCAGGCAGCTCACTTCACCACTGTGGATCTGTCTAAGATCACAGCCCGAACACATTTCTTCTTTTCATCTGGCCTCAGCTTCAGGAAAACACATGCTTCACCCCACCCCAACCCACCCCTCACGTCAACAGACATTAAGCATACGTTGCCTCACTTTTGGAAAGCATTGCATTATTTAACTTCATTACTGGTTGTTGAATTGCTTTCAAACAGCTTTCACCTTGCAAAAAACTTTTAAATGCATTAATATTCCACATACTTAAAAGTCCACCATATGTGAATTGTGTGCATCAGCAGTGGGACATTACCTAAGAAAGGAGATCATCTGCACATCTCTCTGACTAAGTTTGTTTCTATCCCTCCAGTCTCCAGGGCCCGTGTTTTCTGTACCGAAGTGTACAGAAAACTCTCTCTGTGTTGCTTAATCCTCCAGAATTATCTCTGACCTTTCTGCTCAGCCTGGTGGAACATGGGCCATACTGATGGCAAAGGCACCCCTCAACCTTCAACCACAGCTGCTGCAGCACTTCAAAGGCAGCTACCATTGCCAAGGATTTAGACTGCAGCTGGAATCTGAAGTCTCAAGGTGGGGTCCCCAGGCTGAGCAAAATGAGCAAAGCTAATTTGTAAGGATTAAAATCTGGACAGGTAATGGATCTAAACAAGGCAGGAAGGGTATGGAAAGGCAGGGAGAGTGGAAGTCAGTATACAATACAGAAAATCTGAGGAGGTTAAGAGGGGCAGCAAAAGGAGGGGCTGAGGGCACAAAAGACAGGATTCCTGGTTAGCATAAATAATATATGTGTATGTTAGGGAGGAAGAATGAGAGCAGCTTGGAAATGTAAACAAAAATATCTTAAGAGGGGGCACAGCTTTAACACAGCAAATGATGAAAAGATCAATGGGAACAAAGCACAAAAGGAGGTACAAGCCAAAGATGACTAAAAAAACAGACCTTGAGAATAAAAGAGATGAGATAGAGACATAGAATCCATCCATAAAATAGCTTGGAGCAGGACATGTTTCACAGCCATCATAGTGCAGGACAACCCCACATGTAAAAGCAAAATTATTATTCAGGGTAATGGGCTTCGCCTATCAAGTTATGAAAAAGCATTTTCTTCTGAAAAGACTCCAGAAGGTTTTAAGAGAAAAGCAGCATTTGTTTTTTAAGACCATGCTATATCTTACTGGGAATTAGGACTACAAGTTGACTCACACGCACTAGAGAGAGATGGCACTAAGCAGCCTGGCTGAGCCAGGCTCATCCTCTCAGGGAGGGGGCACTTCTCGTGAATATGTGAATGTAGGGGTAGAGGTCAGCACACAAACTAACCAAAAAAATGAGGTTCAAAAATTTACCACATATTTGGAGGGCAAAAACTTGTAAACTTAACAGCTACTTCAGAAAAACTGTTTGAGCAGAAGTGGAAGATAATTCACCTCTCAGCTGCATTTAACTATAAGGTAGAGATATGCAGTGAGGCATGAGCTTTGTGAGACAGGAGCAAGAAGACGGACTGTAGAATAAATTATTTACTGCAAATTCACACCAGCCTTATAGAATAATTTCTCAGTATCTCTGCTTGTTTCTTAGAATTTGCCAATTTGAATGATAAAATATTACAACAATGTCATTATCAGGCTGTTATTGAAATATATGTCAAAGTGCACACTGAATGGTTTACAAGTGAATTCAGCTTTTCAATGAATTTGGAATACACCAAAATAAAAACAGATAATACATTTTCACCATCTGTAATCTTTTTTTTAAACCTAGTTAAAATAGTTTAACTCTTTATTAAACTATTAATACTTTATTAGTTCCAACTTCTAAGCACTTGCTGGAACTGCTTGATAGGAACACTCACTTGAAAGACCTCACTGCTTTCACTTGTGATATATAAGCTTCCTTTGCTCAGCCTCATTAATTTGCTAGATCTCCAAGTGTTTCTTTGTAAACACATTCTAAAGTTAAAACAAGAAAAGTTTTCTAGTGTGGAATCAAGTTGGCTTAACTCTTTTCTCTCCTTAGCACTGTATTCAGATGTGCCAGGAGAGAACTGCATACCTAAAGAGACTGTCATAAAAGGAACAAGGGAGAAGTATGATGATCATAGAGCTGACAGCTTTTTATTTGTCTTTTAGTCTGAATTAGAAAGAGAACAGTACCAGGCCAAAAGTCAGTTAATTATTAAAAATGACTGATCTTAATTGATCTATCAACAGTTTCTAATGCATGCTGAATATTTCACTCAACATTTACAGTCTATATTCATCCATATTCGTGAAGACATATGAATGTATCTACTACTGCAAGAAGTAATGCTGATGTGGTAATAAAAACACACAGCACAGAAACGGTCACATTTTTCAGAGCATCCATGGAGATAACTTGAGACTTCATAAAGTATTTTAATATTACAGCTTTATTTCAAGCACTGTTTCTTACTGGATACAATTTATACATTTTTCACTATGTATATATATTTATAGAATACTTCCCAAATTATCCCTAGATAAAATATATTATGTTGTTAAAATTATTCCAGCAACCGCTTTTCCAAGTTACATTTCATTGAGTGTTAGTTCAGATCACAGGTGAAAAAGGAAAAAAAAAATTAAAACACTTTGGCAAAATACCCTTCCATGACGATTTCTTGAAAAGTATTTTGAATGCAAAACTTCTTCATCCATTTTCATCAGTCAAGACAGAAGGAAATATATAAACACATACTGGTTTATTTAAATATAATCTAAAATAACCAAGATCTTAATTTTTCAAAGTGTGTGGTCCCCTGTTTGAATGTCATCCAGTCAAAAAACTGCCTGCTGCTTCTCAACATTCAATGGTGCAAGATGTTTTTGAAACCTCTAATTGCATTGTTGTGATTGGTCACTGTTAAAACAAAGTTCCTGGTAACCCCAGAGCCTGTGCCAGGAGCACCAGTAGGAGGAGTGCCAAAGGTATCAAAATGGAGAAGAACAGCATGGTCACTGAATTGCACACATCGAGCTTCTAGGAGGGTTAACGGTTCTGGTCACGGGCTCCTGACTGTAGTTGACAATATCTGCCTTCACCACCCTCTGTCATAAAAGAAAACACAGTAACAATCAGAAACTATAATCTCCATGCTGGCAAAGCATTCAACAGATATCTTACTGAGAAATATAAGGCAAACCAGACACCTTTTAGAGTTTTTTTTATTACCTTACAGAAAGTCTGATCAGGTTCTGATTCTTATTCTAAATACCAGTTTATCCATACTAAGCAGAAGGAAGCGCCTTGGTACGTTTTCACAACACCACGAATGGAATGTGATTTTTTTGCAAAAGCAATTAATACAGTTTTACTTTCATGGAATTTTTTTGTCTGGAAGTAATAAAACAATATTTGTTTACAAAGACTAGGTTATGAATTCTTTAAGAATAACTGCTTAAATTGTAATTGAAAATTGTACAGAAGTTTGTCTTTTGGTCTTTACTCCAAGCACTGCACAGGAGAATATGGACAGAATTCAATAGCAGAATGTAAAACAACCATATTTCAATAAAGCTTTGATAAGCAGGCTGACTAAAGACTAAGTTAACATAAAAAGAATCTTCTCATACCACAACTATTTCCTAATACAGATGTAATATTTTGAATATACAGCACTGAACGACCTTCCTAATACATTAACATGAAGTATTTCAGAATTTCTATGAACTATTTGGTTAATAGAAGCACTAAGTAATTGTAGAGAGTTCCAGATTAATATGTTAAGTATTACAAGTACTTACAGAGACAAAATATATTTTTCCAATAGAACTTACTGTAACAGTTGTTACTTCACGTAAAAGCAATGCAGTTTGAAAAAAATCCCAAATTTTCTATCAATACCTGAACTACTGCATTGAGCACACTTTGCTCTGGCAGTTGGAAGTGTTGTGGCGTTCATTATCTTCTTCAGGATATTTCACTAGTTCTGCCCTGACAACATGCTGTTAATCATGTATCAACATAATGGACAGAGGGCAAGCAGAGGAAAGTAAAAAGGAAAGAGAAGGAAAAAAATGGAGAGATTTATCAGTAGTTGAAAAGAATAAATGAATGACAAAAAGACTATGCAGAAGCAAAATGAAAGTGCATTTCTTTTCTGTAGAGCAACATGTCTAGCTGAAAGCATCATTATCAGCATCAGGGCTGCTTCTCAAGCTTCTTCAGGTACTTTCCCTTTCAAAGCACCAAAGTGAATATTCATACATGCGATCAATTAAAATATATTAAAGCAAGAGAAGGAACAGAATGAAAGGAAGGCAATTCAGAAAAGAAAATATGACAACGGCCTATTCCTTAAACCTAGGATACTTACATATCATATTGGTCAGTTTCCTATCAAAAACTGTAACAAGTGCATTAGATGCACACATGCATATTTTCCATTATCTATCATATTATTACTAAATACAGAATCAAAACCAGTGACATTAACAACCTCAAATCTAAGTGCTGCAAAGCTTTGACTTTTCTTCACTTCATATAAAAACAAAAGGTTCTCATCTTTCCCCCTTGAAGATGAACAAAACTGTTGAAAGTTTTCTCACTATTAATAGTGTTTAGGCAAAGGAGAAAAAATTCAAAGAACAATTTCAACAAAGAAGTAACAGAGGTCAGCTTGCTATGAAAGATATCCTAAACCAGTTTGATAATTTTCTTAAACACTTCAACTTTTACACAATGTATTTTCAAGGTTACAATGAATGGATAAATTAATAAATACTATTTTTTAAAGGAAACAGTATATACCTGGATTATATGAATATAAAAACAGTATATGCCAAAGATCACCTCTGTAAATAAAACCTACATGTCAAACAAGCAACAATTGTTGAATTGGCTGGGAAGGGATCTGGATTTATTAGCTGCTGAGCTTATTTACTGTTCTTGAATTTAATTGATCACACTCATATTATCTTATCTAGTGGACAATAGTGTTGATTTACTGGACTCCTGGCCTGATGTTATCAAGGAAAAGGTTGCCAAATCCCATGTTAGGCAGTAGCAGGAGTTTTAGCATTAAACTGTGTTATCTGAGTTCACAGGACCTAGTTTCTTCATACCAATCTTTTGACTAGAGCTAAGGGGGTGGGGGGGGAAAATCTTGCAATCAGTAGGCAATTAGTCGTTCCTCAAAACTTTGCTCTAAATCCCATCCTGTAAACACAGGCAGGTTAGTGACCCATGCTTAGGCAGGTTGTAGCAAGAAGCTGACTATCATAAATGACTTGGATTTTCTAAAGGAATTTCATCCAAATGAGGGTAAAAAAAAAATACCACTGCAACAGTTCTTTTATTAACTTAATTCAGTTAAATACTTGGGCTTCGTTGTATCAGTTTCTTTGTCAGACACACCACTGCCATGGTTCAAACCACTCTTAATAAGGGAAACAACCTTTCTTGGTGCAGGTGCTCTAAATTCCAGATCTGATTTATCTCCCAAACATTTTATTGTACCAATCTGGCACACACTCTAGTATGCTGAGCTGGCATGTAGTAAAAGAGAAAATTACACATCATTTACAAAAATCCTTGCTCTTGCCAATGCTAATGAACAAAGCTGTGCTCCATGCATTTTAACACTACAGTTGAAAGTAAAAAAAATAGGAAAATAAAGCATTTTGATTAGTAAAGGAGCTATTTCCTCAAATTTCATCAGACCCTTGCAATTTAAAAGGGAGAGTATTTTGAGGACTGAAAATAAGTCAGAATCTGCAATTTTCTTACTTTGGAAATGTGCCACTTCAAAAACATGCTCTACTTTCCAGTCATGCATAAAAAGTAATCTAGTTCTTTGTTTTGCCACAGTTTTGAGCAAATAAAGGTTTGATTAACAGTCATCTCAGCATGTTAAAAGACAAGGACTAGTAGCTCTAGCTGAGATAGTTTAAAAACTTACCACCCCCAAATGTCTGTCCTATTCCTCTGCTGGAGGTCACTGCTGCCAAACGACAGCTGGTGGAATGTAATGTGTACTTGCATCTCATCCACTTCAGTACAAATTCTGGCAGCTTCACTTAGAAACAACTTTCAGCAGCAGTTTAAGTTAAGCTGCTCAACTTCACCCTGATGTGGCCAATGCACACAATCACCTTCCATTTTCTGACTCTGCTGTGAGAGTGATAAATTCCAGCGAGAGGGCAGTAACATATAGCTTACATGGCATTGATATCAAGCTGCTGTGCCGTTTCCTAAAACAATGCATGCAAAATAATCAAACATCTAAGGCTTGTTCTCACAGTTAATTAACAGAAGCTGTGCTGTTAATTTGAAGTGGACCAGGAACCCCATCCACTTTTCACAAGAGCATCTGCAGTTCTGCCAATCAAAGCTCAAAAGCCATGAGTCAAGCCCCACAAATTCATACAAGTTACAATAACGTGTTTAGGATTCCTAATACTTATTTCTAACCACCAATGACTCACTTCTAAGATACTCCTGGTGACTGCGACAATTATAATTGATTTTAAAAACAAGTAATATCTTCAGGCATAAAATCAGTATGTGCTATAAATAATTTTTAAAGCTTACTCTCAATACAAGACACTTGGTAATAATGAAGAAATGCATCATAAAACATAGTTCATATACAGCATTTCACTGTTGGCATTTAACACAAACTCAGTATTTTATCTTATATCTTGTTACCACCTAGACTGAATGAAGACATCTAATGTTATCTGACAAACACATTCAAGCAACAATGTTGTCTTTTTTTCAAATCAAGGAAACCTCACATTACAAAAAATACAGAAATTTCAAATATATAATCCAGTGTGTAAACAGTGCACATTTGTAAAAAATAAAATGTATTTTATTCTTTGTTTAACAGTTAAACCTAAGTCAATGCTTGTATATTTACGGATTTAAGGGCAAGTCACACTTACTATTGTATTTGTTTGTTTGTTTATAGCATCCACCCATCTATCTATCTATCTATCTAACCACTTTTATAGTCCAATAACTAGAGTACTAAATGCCTAAAAATTTAAAGGAACACATGCACATAACTGTTACACAGTTTTAGGAAGCTCAGTGCCCATTTTACAGATGGAAAAGAAAAAAAAAAGCCACCAACACTCTAAGGAACCTGTACCTGTCATATGTCACAAAAAGTCTGTGGTAAACCATAAACTAAGGGCAACGCTATCTAACCTCCTTCCAGCCAAGAGACCAGCACTACGCACTTGGGAAACAGCATCAACATGTTACTTCAGTCTTTTCTGCTACAGACAAGGACATTTCTTGAGAGAAATGTATTAATGTTCATCACCCTGAGGACATGAAGGTTAAAGTTTTCCTTCTCCAATTTTATGTAAAGGCTTTACCTTTCCTATCTTAACAAGTGACCAAGGTATTTGGTTCCATACAACAATGATCCTTAAGATACAGCTAACAGACAGAGGCTTTGATACAATTTCTCACTGACTTAAATTTGAGCAGTTCCTACAGCCCACTCAAAATAGCACTCTCAAAAGGAATCAAACATTTTACTGGTAACAAAGAACTATCACTTGTTCAGAATAGATTGAAACTACGCTTGATTAGCAGGACCTTACAAAATCAAGAAGCTGCTTTGCATCTCTCTCTCTTTAGCTACACAGACAGCTTAGCACAACACTGCAACTCTGCTGTATCTGAACAGCAATGATGACGTTTCTTTTCTGTCCAACTCCATTTACTGGCTTTGTTTGTACTTTTGTTGTTGTTCTTGGTTTTGGTTTTTTTTGTCAGCTTCTTTTCTAATCACTATAGCTGAATTCCCATTAACAATTAAGTGTGAGCCACAGTGAGTTTAATTTATGCACATTAACTCTTTATAGGTTATTGTATCGCAATTTGCATAATATAGACTTTCTCTAATCCATATAATGCATATTCCTTTGACCTGCTCAACAAAATTTAAAATTGTAATTACAATACTGAGTCAGGAAGAAGCCTACTTAAAGCTCATATCAATTTGACATAGAAAGTCATGTACTCTTGATTCACAACTATGTAGCGGTTCTTACTTTAAAAGCAACCTAAAAATAGACACTTTCTTTGGAAAGCTACAATTTTCTCTATCACTCCGTATCTCATGTTCACTTTTAATTTTACGTATTTGCACAATCAAGTTACCAGAACACAACACCAAACAGCATAGAGAGGTCCAAGACTGATGTTCCAGTGCTAACTGCACACCCAAAGAAAAATTAAAGAACTCTTTATGTGCTGAATTATATATATGTAAATAATCCTAGAACTCAGAACATTAGATAAATGGTGCCTTAGTAATAAAGGATCCTTGAAAATATGCAATATTTCTCTACCTTTAAATTACAGCTTTTTGAAGGTCCTTAGCTTTGCTTGTTAGGTATGTACTAGAAGTACATTTTACCGTTTTACTGTTTGCAATACAGTTTTCTAGTTAACCATGTCAATACAAATTGTAAACACTGCTGTGGCAAAACACTTTCAGAAATTACATATTTATTGTATATTTCAAAAGCTGGAGACCATGCTGTACATAAGAAACATTCTTTTAAATAAGCCTGTTGACTTATTTTATGGTACTTGTTTAATGTTGGTAGCAACTAGCAGTCCCAGGATATTACACCACTAGAACAGCTACCTTATGGTTCAAAACATAAATTTAAAATAAGCATACTGTAATCTCAGACATCATTACACAGTGAGGGTTGCCTCAGTAGTATAATCTTTGTTTTCAAGGTTTCTGAAACTGAGTTTGTATAAAAGCTTTTTGGTTTAAACCTATATACACAGTCTTCCTGGCAGGAAAATTGTTTTTAGAAGCAGAAACTAGAAAGGAGGTGGAAAGAGAAAAGGGGCTGTTTTAGAAAACCTCTTGCCTGATTGCTTATTTGAACAATTAAAACAAAAGTGACTTCCATCTCTGATCGAGACAAGCACTCACATTTTAGTTCATGTAGTTACAGTTCAAATTTTTAAAAATAGTGAAAACATCTTTTCCCCACTAACTTGTAACATCATAAAACAATGTTTTCATTAGAGCAGTTTTGCATAGATCAATTACTGAACAGCATGAACTGCAACAGTGCTCTGCTACAGTTCAGAGCAGGCCATGCAGTTTTGCTATGCGTGCACAGTGAAATCATTATATCCACATCCTTAACTCAGCGCTAATCAACATAAAAAGCATGGGGGACAACCTTCTTGGTGACCTTCCCACCTATGTTTGGAAACCTCTCTCAGCCATTTCTTACTGCAGAAGAAATGGCAGAAAATCCTCAAGATAACACTCATAACACAAAGAACTAAACATAAAATGCATGGACAGAAACTATGCAGCTCCTTTAGGGGAAGATTATTTCAGACTGGTATAGTGAGAAAATAATTGCGGATGCCAGTGAGCCAGAACAGCTACCCAAATCTATGATTCCGCAGGTCTGACCGCAGTTGAGAATGGGTATGCTAAACTAGAGTAAAATCCATTTCTCATCTGCACATCAGAATAAAATGGGAAATAAGAGAATACAAACTCAATATTTCTTCCCCAAGGCAGACAAACACTGCCAAGGAAAGTATTTTTGTCCTGTATTATACGTGCACACAATAAAAACTGAAATGTGATATTAACCAAACACAGGATTTGACTTAGTTAATTCCTGACTCTGTGACTGACAAATAATATTTTTTCCTGTATGTCTAATAAGAATATTGATTTAGAACATTTTCACTCACAGAACTTTGTACTTTCTATCACCTAAATTTTTAGTGTTCTAAAATTATAGTTTTATAAATATATAAAGACTTAAAAAGAAAACATCATAAAAATCTGTATCTGACATCTATATACAGTGATTAACGTGTCTTCCACACCTGTATACACAAGTAGAGGTTTTAATTTGTAGAACAATTTTAAGTATAGTTTTAAACAAACAGCTCTCAAATTAGTTTTTTCCTGATTTTTGAACATACGTTTTCTTGTTTCAGCAACTATATCATGACAGAAAAACAAAGAATTGCTATGTTAAGAAAAGCTGTTATGAAAGTAAACAATGCTCTTCAAAACAACAGATGCAGCTTGCTTTAACGATAGCTATTAATTTGCAGTGGGATTATTGTTTTAATACTAAATAAAATGCTTTTTTGTGGAAAATCACCTGTGATTGTTCCAATTCTGCTTTGTTTAATTTGATGCCAAGTATATCAGCAGCAATTCTCTGAAAGCACAGGAAGACCTATGGAAAAAAAATAAATTGCCTTTAAATGACTAAAAACAGACATCCTTGAGGTTCCTTCAAATATATCAAACCATTCTTGAATTGTAAACAACGAGATATACAAAATTATGATCTGCATAAAACATCTGAGAATAACCTCCCCTTGTACATGCAATTTTGTTTAAAAACTCGAGAAAATAATTCAACAATGGTACAAGGAATGAACAGTATGCTGGATTGTTAAGCAACGCTTCTACTCTGCCTCAAGAGACCTAAGTTTAAACAAGATTTTACACAATCCACCTCTCAAATACTACTCGCAGTGCTATAAAATATGAATAAGGGTATTCACTAATGTTTAGCATGAGAATACATTACTAGTGTACTGTGCAACAGAGATGTAGGTTTCTGAAACTGAGAACAACAGAACTGTGCATCAACAGCACCAAAACTGCTACTGCACATGTTTAAAAGACATTAGCAATATGAAAGCCAAGCAATGATATATTTGTTCTGAAGAGTTTTTGCAAAACATTGTGAGTGTCACACTAACCAGAAGTGATCTAGGAAATGAGTAAAGTGGTGTACAGCATGCAACATCATGGCAGAGTTCGACTTTGGACATGGTTTGACATCTAAGGTGGGGTGGCAATAATATCTTAAAATAACTCCTTTACTTCATCTCAATCCAGTCCACTAACCTTACTGTTTAGGCAGCTGCATTTTAAATGAGACTGAAGAACACAACAGATGTTAATGAGGAGCAGCTCAAGCTTGTGCTGTTGCTGATCATTGTATTGTCAGGCTGTACGTTCTATTATATACCTGTGGTTATTTAGCTGAGCTCACCATCTAAACTACTAACAAACATTGCTTTTCATCATGCAGTTGTCACCACAAAAAGTAAAGCCTCTGTAAATGCTTTTAGTCATTTTCGATGAAAATTCATAAAAACACCATTTACACTATCTCTTCTTCAGGTCAGGAAGGCCAAGGCACACCTGGAGTTGAACTTGGCAAGGGAAGTGACGACCAACAAGAAGGGCTTCTACAGGTACGTCAATCAGAAGAGGAAGGCTAAAGAGAACGTACTCCCATTCAATGGTGATCTTCTATCAACAGACGAGAAGGCTGAAGTACTTAACAAATTTTTGCCCCAGTCTTCACTGACAATTGCTCTCCTCAACCCTCCTCGACCATGGGACAATAAGATGGTGACCAAGGGGTAAACCCCTACCACTGTAAAGGGGGATCAGGTTTGTGACCACCTGAGGAATCTGAACATATATAACCCTACAGGACCTGATGAAATGCATCCCAGAGGCCTGAGGGAACTGGCTGATGCGGTTACCAAGCCACTCTCCATGATATTTGAAAAGTCATAGCAGTCAGAAGTCCCTGGTGATTGGAAGAAGGGTAACATTGTGCCCACTTTTAGAAAGAGTAGAAAGGACAACCCTGGGAACTACCAACCTGTCAGCCTCACCCCTGTGCCTGGGAAGATCATGGCACAGATCCTCCTAGAAGTTAAGCTAAAGCACATGGAGGACATGGAGGTGACTAATGGCAGCCAGCATGGCTTCACCAGGGTCAAATCCTGTATGACCAGCTTAGTGGCTTTCTATGACGGGGTAACCACAGCAGTGGACACGGGTAAACCAATGGATGTGATCTATCTGGACTTCTGTAAAGCCTTTGACACAGTCCCCCACAACATCCCTCTGTCTAAATTGGAGAGATGTGGATTTGATGGGTGGACAGTTCAGTGGATAAGAAGTTGGCTGGATGGTCAAGTGCAAGGTCCTACGTCTGGGTCAGGGCAATCCATGGTTTCAATACAGGACTTGGGGTGCTGACTGATGAGAAGGTGATCCTGCCCCTCTACTCCACTCCTGTGAGACTCCACCTGGAGTGCTGTGTCCAGTTCTGGAATCCTCAACAGGGGAAGGATATGGAACTGTTGGAAAGGGTCCAGAGGAGGGCTACAAATATTATCAGAGGGCTGGAGCACCTCCCATACGAAGACAGGCTGAGAGAATTGGGGTTGTTCAGCCTGGAGAAGAGAAGATTCCAAGGAGATCTTATAGCGGCCTCCCAGTATCTGAAGAGGCCCTACAAGAAACCTGGGAAGGGACGTTTACAAAGGCATATAGTGGTAGGAGTAGGGGGAATGGCTCTAAACTGGAGAGGGGAAGACTTACACTAGACACTGTGAGAAAATTCTTCACGATGAGGGTGATGAGGCACTGGAACAGGCTGCCCAGGGAAGTTGTAGCTGCCCCATCCTTGGAGGTATTCAAGGCCAGGTTGAATGGGGCCTTGGGTAGCCTGATCCAGTTGGAGCCATCCCTGCCCATGGCAGGGGGTTGGAATTAGATGATCTTTAAGGTCACTTCCAAGCCAAATTATTCTATGATTCTTGCACCTGACAAGGAAACTAGTAATTCATTGGTGGCATAATCAACAAGCCACAGTAGCTTCCAAAACTATTTCTCTAAGTACTTATCTAGTCTTGTTCTAGTCTACTAGTATCCATAGCAAGAAAGGGAAATTCTGAATAGGTTTTTCTTTCCCAGAGACCTATCTTAACCCACACCAATTTCTCAGGTGTACTGAGCTTTATCACCTGCCACGAGGATGCTTTGTGCACAAAATATTAGGCATGAGTTCAGGGCTTTAGTTATGCAGTTTGATAGACAGTAAGACAGTCGGTTATACTAAATCTTTCATTCAAGGTTTTTCTCCCCTGAGGATACTTTTAGACTTTTCTATGTATGTAAAATTATCTTTTGCAAATGAGTCTGTTGGAAAGATCTGAGGTAAACAAAACAAATCACTTCATTTATCTTAACTGAGTATTTTAAGACCCCTCTAGTCTACATCCACAGTAGCAATGGATGGCCTCTTAAATCACTGTCCAGGGCAAACACCCCGTCTTTTCCTGCAAAACTACCCAAATACACAATAATTTTGAAAGGTCAGTGTGCAGTAGTAGTGAAAGTATTAGTTCAAATCTATTTTAAAACTAAATATGGAACTACTATGTAAACTATACCTCATACCTTATTTTGCTAGAAGATACTTAAACAAAGACTTCTGCTTAATGCTTTCTTGGTATGTTGAGATTTATTTTTGATTTTGAACAGTAAGTTTACAAAATTACAACCAGTATAGATAGTGGGGAGATGCTGTAAATCATTAACCAATTAAAAAGATGTAAAAAAGATTTCTTCATAGTTTGTAATGTTAAATACATCAACCTTATAAAACAAACTGCCTTTTCTTCCTGTTACCAATTCCCACAAAAAGGCTGTCTCCTTGAGAAAGGAAACATTTCATCAGATACACACTTCACTGACTTAAATGTTAAATTTTTTTTTATTCTGGTTCTAGCATAAAAGTGCTTGAATTTCCACACTAGAAATAAAAATTTATGCCAATGATTTAACACAAACTATAACAAAAACCAGGATTCACCATACTTTTATCAGCGGTATTGTTAGACTTCACATAGTAACTATTATCTCACAAAATTTGGCAGTCCAACGTGGAAGTCTTAAAGACGTAAATTATGTTGTCATAAATAAAAGACAGATACAGGACCAGTTTATGGGAATGACAAAGTCATTAGGCATGTGACAGATACCAAGGAAAACAATTGTGTGGTTTAATTTGACTGATACAGTCAACTGAAAAAGAACCTTTTCTTCCACAGGCTTCCAACTAAAACAAATAACCCAGCTAGCTCAGAGTCAAAAGATTGTTAAAAAATGTGCTCTGCAAAGCATTACAAATACCAAAATATTCAGATTTCAATGGACCTGCAGAGGGAGTGTCTCTCATGGCTCAGGATCCATATTAGAAACTTCAATCACAACAGGGCCTACTGACATGACCAACTGTGGGAAGTTTCTATATTGGTGTTCCTCCACCTGAATTGAAGGAATAGATTAAACTGCAAGCTGACAGCAAACAGATCCAGTTAGTTCTCATGGTACTGTATAAGCTAAACCATTTCCATATTGAGATCTCAACCTCAAAATGCAAATCAGATGATAAGCCACTGGAATTAGTAAAGAACGTACACACATGGAGATAAATTTTTCATGCAAGTAGGAAGGCAAAAAGGACATACAGCAGCCAAAGTTCTCAATGGTTTGATATGTGAAGTACAATAATACTGCTATATCATTTCCCAGAATAATGGCTTTCTCAAAAAAAGAAAAAGACACCTACCAGGACTTTTTCTTACTTACAGAATCTCCTGTCTTGGCTGACACGAAATGACTACTGAAATTGTTTTCCTGACAAAACCGTTGGTGCTTGTCAGCTTTCACTGTGCGCATATGCTCCAAGTCAACTAAAAATAAGTTGAAAAAAGGAAACATTACTATAATGGAGCCCATTTGGCTACTTGCCTTAGAAATTATTCATCAGAAGCACATCAGATGTAATCTTTTCCTTTAAAGATGTAGGCAAACCGAAGTTTCTTTTTTCTTATAGTCATTTGCCAAAATAAAAATAATTACCTCAGGTATATTTTGCTTGCAAAACTAAAATGAAACCACAACTAAAATTCTACAGTAACATGCAACAAATTCATACCTGAAATAAAAGGCAAATTAATTTCTGGATACACACAAGAAATTTGTAACAATTTTACAGATAACTACATAGAAAAACCTGAGACAGAACTAAATTTCGCGCATTCTTTTTGCAAGCACGATACATACTGGAGATCCCAGTGTAATCTAAAGACTTCTACAAAATAGAGTTCACCAGTAAATCTGAATCTACATATGTTTTTCTAAGTAAAATATGTGAGTGAGTTGAGAATTTTATTACAGAATATAGCACAGCAGCAGCACTCACTCTAATTAAAAAATTGAGCTCAGTAAAAACATTGATGCCTAGCTATTTGCATATAAAGTTTTCAATTCCAGAAATGCATGGTTCAGAAAATTAAAGAACAGCAAAATGCATATTTCAAGAATTTTCATTTTTATCATTTTACGACCATTGGAAGCAGAGTAAAGCTTTCACATAGTGTTTTATGTTGAAAATCACTGGTTGCTTCCAAAACAACATGGAACTCAAGTCCTGCACAGGTTTTATTGTGTACATTCCAGTTTCTCCAAATCTGATCCTAAGGTAACTGGAAACTATATTGAACAGTTTCTCTTTTTATTGCATTACAGTTCCTATAAGGGTGTTTTCTCTTTTTATTGCATTACAGTTCCTATAAGGGTGTTGACTCAATGCCGTCAAATTATAAGGCAAATATATTCAGAAGGATTTAAGGACAACCAGGCTCTTTGAGTCAATACAGGAAAAAAAACTTAAACTGATTTCCTGAGGAAGGGACCCAACTGACTTGTAAAAACTTGTAAATTTGCAAATCTAGTAAGCCTGCATAATAGTGTCATTTGATTATCAGCTGAAAAAAATGCTCTCCTACTACATAAAAGGCTTTATTTTAAAATTATATTGGAGGTCTTTAATTTGTAGGCTCTGGAGAGTTTCTTTTGGAGATTTTTAGTCTAACAGGGATTCCTACACCCCATTTATACTGCTTACCTTGGTTAATGTGGAGGTTTTGCCACATATTAGTGTTCCCTGCACATCAGTAAGGCTTTGTTTATAAGAACAGGCCTAAAATCATCCAGTTACCACAGGCATTAATTTGTGAAGGACTAAAATACTAAGCTATTAACACTAACATTTGTAGTACAGATTTTCATAATACTAAAGGTAGAATACATAGTTTCATTAGAAAATAAGAACAAATGCATTTACTAAGATAAAAGCCAAAGTCGATAACAATTTTGTTTAAAACTCCTGCAGTCTATGTAACACTTACTTTTTTATCTGACAAGTAACTACCAGAAAAGAGCCTCTGTTGAAATGCTTTCAAGAATAAAATACAGCATCCTGCCTAACCCATAATATTAATTATTATTTTTAGTTTTCACATATTATCTTTAGGTGCAGCTTGGAAAACACAACAGTGAGATTATTGTTTTGGGAAAAAAATATATTTTTTTTCTTCATTTTTATTTGACAAGCTCGCAAAGGAACTTTAACCCCACCTACAAATTTCACTCACCGTATTTATTTGACTATACCCAAACTCCAAAAACCTACACACGGTTAAAATGTAAATACACAAACAGATAGATAGCATTTACACTGTAGCCCTCTAATATACCGTGAGCTTGTCTTTAAACTCTCTTTCCCAGGAAGGAAAGAGTAGGCAGTGGAAGAACACAACAACATGCTAAAAGGCTGATCAATTTTCAGGAAGAAATTGTCACTGCCATATTGGAAATCATATCCTCAAATGCCTCCTATGTTCTATCTGAAGAAACACGGAGAATAATATATGGTCAGTGGAGCATATACTTCACTACAGTAGAGAAATCAGAGGCACACAAGATGTTAGAATCTAACAGACTAGAGGTGAAAAATCAAGCTGAAGTAACGTTTCTGATTTTGTGTAATTCTCACTCCCTCTCCCAACATACAAGTATTTCACCTTGTGCCTTCCAAATTATCGGCAGTCTGCTGCGAACTGTACAGTTACTGTTATACCAGATAACTGCCAGGCAAGGCAACTGTCCATGTGCTCACTCTCAGCCCATAGCAAATGCAAGGCCATTCACGTTACATTAGCTCTCAATGAAAGAGGGCACAGTTTTAGTACAAGAAAAGGGTTTCAAGCATTAATAAATATTTAACTACAAAAAGTTGCAGTTCATAGTCAATGAAAGATGACTATGCTAACTCAATTTACTTTGCATTACCACAGGCTATGGGCACAATCATAGACAGTTACTGAAGATCAGCTAAAATGCAGTGAATAGTTACCCTTACCCTCCAGTCCTTTTTTTTTGGACATCTGACATTGGTCAGCTCCACAGGCAGAATTCTTACACACCAGGAGGTAAGTCTCGTCCAGCTTTTATTTAGACACCACAGCAAAAAAGACTTTAAGGAGGGATTTGTAGGAGAAAAATGATTTTCTAAAAAGATGTTTATAAGGAATGCAGGGACTTCAACAGATGGCCCATGTGGGCTGGTTTGATGAGCCAATTAACAGCAGGAATAGATATCTTCGGATGAAGGATGATACTAGAATGCACTTAAACCATGAGAAGTTTAAAGGAAAAGATAAATAAGTTTTGGATAGAAAGAATGAGAAACAGATACATAAATACAGTTTGATTTTTACAAAGCATGAAAATGATCTTGCAGAGTATTCTAAATGACTAAATAACATTGAATTGGCCAAGAAAAAGGAATTACTGAAATTAAGATGCAAAATAAGAACCTTTTAACTGTGGTAATGGTTATAATAGGCTATATCTAAGAAAGGTCTCAAAGAACGAATCTGCAAGATTTGGACACATATCAAACACAAACACTTAAGTGAAAAATCCAAAGCAAAGTTTACATGCCAGATAGCACAGTTATCTTCATCTGAAGTGAATGACAAAGGCAACAGCAGGTGAAAGTTAATAGGTCCATTTTTACCAACTAGAATTTACATTGATGGCTAGAAATTCACAACAGGATATTTAAAGAGAGACAAATATTCTAGTTTCAACAGTGAAAACAGATTAATCTATTTGCAAACAGTATATCTCTAAAGCACACAAGTGTACAAATCAGTTCTTTGAATTAAACCCTTTGGCAAACTCTGCTATCTACATTAATAAACTATGTTTTCTGATCATAAAAAGCTAAAGGAACTCCAAGACGTGTAAATTTTACAGAATACAGTGAGGATACTTCTTTGATCCATCATTTCAAAAATTATAAAGGTCCTAAAAATGAGACCAACAAGAACAACAGTTAAAGTAGAAGTCAGCAAAGCAATAGTTAAAATGTCAAAGGAATATAAGAAATGTGCTAATTACTTGACAATACAGGAATCATTTAGTATATTTGCATTAAATGGAATATTTAAATAAACCACATGAGAACTGGAATCAGGAGAAGCAGTGGGACATCACGAGCAACAGGAAAGAGAGTCATAGTATTGTTTCCCTGGTTGGCCTGATGAGGAAAGATAAAGAGGCTTGTCAGCCCCCAAAATCATTATGATGTCCCTTTCTAAGAAAAAACCATCCACAATATCGGCTGCTGCCATTTGCTAATTTTTATGCCTGAAATCCACACCAAAAGGCTCATGTGACAACTACAAAAAAACCCAAGCCATGGTTGCCAGATGTTGTCCAAAAATTACCTCTGTTGTCTTAGTCCCCCTCTTTCGTGACTGTTTCTAACTAGTCAAGAGCTCAACCTTTTGCTTCTCTGGAATCAAATCAAATATTCACTTTCAAGCTTCTCTGGTTATTTCAATTAAAGCTAGGGAGATAAACTGCTGCTCCATAACTAACAGACCTATACGTGTTCAAAAATACAGGTATCCCATAAAGATACAAGCACAGGAAAAATACATTAGGAACTTCAGGAATTCAGATATGACTTGCACCAAGCCAGACAGACCCTAGTGAAAAATCTCACTTTGCAGATGAAACCAGCATAGATCAGTGTCTGCTATAGCAAAAGCAGGTAAGGCTTACACTTGTTTATCATGAACTCTGCAGAGTTCAATTTTGATTTGTAGGTGAGACTAAACAGAGATCTAGTGAGGTAGAAAAAGAAAACAGAATCTAGGATACAAGAATGAAACTCCCATAGAAATCCCAAAGATACTCCCTCTAAGGCATTCCTGGAAATGTGAGATAAAAATATCAGGTGAGAGGAAAACTGCAGAGAGATGTGATTAGATCACATCTTCAGGTTATTTACAGAAACAACATTTTCATTATTCTTTTAATTGTTACTATACATGACTTATTTTCAGCGAAAAGCCAATACAGTGCTAAGTCAAAATGGAAAAAGAAATTGTATTTTAAATAACTGCAAGCAAGACTAGATACCAAAAGACAGAATAATTCTGAGCAAACAATTGAGACAGTATAAATAGTTCTTCAAAGTCAAATTTCTATATAACTTTACTTGAGAAAATAAGAGTCAGTTAGTGAAATTTTAGTTTCTTTGGTAGTAACAAAGCAGTAAAAAAAACACTAGAAAGTGCTAGACAAAATACAAATGGTTGGTCTACAACCTACTCACACACAGCCATTCAACAGCAATTCAGTCTTGATTGAATAATTATGCTTTTTTTAACTTGAGACTCTGAACAACTAATGGTAAATTAATTAATGCCATATTTGTTTCTCTTACAGTATTTAGATTATAGGTACTATTCCTTTAAGATAAAAAAAGACTTACAACAAGGCACATGACATCACCGAGCAGGGACAAACAAGCATTTCCATTCCATTCCACCATATATATGGAGAAAACCAATAGTCAAGCAGCTTAAATACTACTTTAGATCACCTGCTTAACCAAAATTAACTAGAACAAATGTAATCAGCTCACTTGAGTTTGCTTCAAGAAATACAGTGTGATATCAAATCCCACAGCTGTATTGTCTTAAAATTAATTACAAAAAAAGGCATAACAATTTACCAGCATAATAACTGATACAAACATGAAGGCTGTAAGTACTTTAAAACATGTATCATCAACTAGAAGAATTATGAATGTTCTGGTTTTAAAAAATGTTGAAAATGTAATAATAGCATATTTTTATTTGAATATTGTCACTCGACCCTATAACTGCACATACTCTAACAAGACATCAGAACACCATTCATACAGAATGTAGAGGCTGCCACTCATGCTGTTTAGTTCCCTTTCCCACAGGGCTGACAGTCTCTTCTTTCATAATATCACTGGAGAACTCCTCCAGGTAAAACTATCATTTTTTAAAGCTGGAAAGCATCCATTTTGCATTAATCTTCCTTTCAGGTAATTCTGGAAGAAACACAAATATATAACTTGTACAGGTACTTCCAGGCAGCTGAAAAAATAGTGATGGTACTTGTTCAGAATAGCAGAACAGCTGAGTTGCATGCATAATATATGTTAAGTGAGTCTGAATATTTCGTAGTTCATTAGCATCCTGGATCATGAGACTACACTTGTAAACTACAGGCCACTATACAGTCATTTTGGACAATTATACCAGCAATAACTAACCTAACCATTTTCTAAGCCATATGGATGAAAAGAAACATGAAAGAGACAGTTCAGAGAATTTTAGTAAGAGGCACCTCTCCACTCAAATCTAACCATCTTTCACTTTCAAAGACTGCAATTGTAAAAACTGTGAGGGAATCTGTTACAAAGGGGCAGTTATCTTATTTAAGCTAAACATTTTGTTTTATTGATAATTACAGTATTCGCTATTAAAATTTGTATTAACACATAAAAGAATTTACAACAATCTGGTTTTGTATACACTGTGCATATTAAAACAATTTTGTATTTTAATTTATCAAAGATAGGTTTAAAGTTATAAGTAACATCTATATTAATCTGTGGCACTGCACAAAAATATGTTCCTTTATAATGTGCTGTGAAAAAAGAAATATGAATCTTTCTGCAAAGTATTTGCAGCTGTTCACACAAGGTATACAATTACATAATGTTTAAATAATGAGCTATCACGATTAGCCCACACAGACATGACATGTAAAACGCTTTAATAATTTATTAATTTGATTTACATGTGCTTAAAATTATGTACATATTTTCTCTTCTGAAAATACTCCAGGGTCATGAAAAAGGGGGCTATATATGATGATCTCTTCTTTTACCCTTTTTTTTTTATTATTCCATATTGATTTTTTAGAAATAAACCTAGCTTGAGCACCTGAAAATCTAACAGAGTGATGAAGACAATACTCTTCTACAGTATACACTGTTCAACAAACTCAGTCATTTTAATTTCGGAGTGTGAAATTTCTGCTTCTCCCACGCACAAGCAAAAGCGCAGGAAAAAGAGAATAAACCTGGATTTCTCCAAGATATGCCCAAATATCCACTATTCTAAAGAATAAAACAGAAATCATGATGAATACTGAGAGCAGCATTTTGAGTAACAGGATCACTCTATCAGAACTCTGCTCCTCAGCAGAGCATCGCTTGGTAGGTCCCACAGCTCTGGCCTCAAGAAATACCTCTCAAGCCTCTTCTGCCATAAGTAAAATATTACCCAGCTTGAATTCCAATTCTGCCAACACCCCGAATAAAATAATTTTTTAAAAGCAATAAAAAAATATACCTAGCTTTTTATTGCTCGGCTTATCAGTGCCCTACTGTTTTACCACTAAAAAATGGAGGTATTTCAAAATGTCTTGCATTTTGAAGAATACTTGAATGGGCTGCTTAGAACTTCAAGCAACCCATTTCAAGTAGCACATTTTCTAATTAGGCACAAAGGGTCTTTCTGTACAAATTAAAAATTTATCTAATAAATATCTGGAGTTATTAATTATTATTATTTGAAATAATAATAATAACAATAATAATAATATAACCAGAATTATGCAGAAATAACAATTTATTAATTTTACAAGAAATAGTACCAAGTATGATCAGACTTTTTATATTACCAAACTTTAAAAATTAGTTTTGATTACTACAGCACATACTTCATGAATATTCAAACCTAAACACTGGAGTGCAAACTGCAGCTTTTCGTAGTTAAATTTTTATTAGTACTTTCAATCTTTTTCTCACACTAAAAATGTATAGCTGCCAAGAAAAGAAAACTCTTTCACAGAAGACCCAAAAACTATGCCACTACTCTGATTTAAGGAAGCTCAAAATAGAATATAAATATAATTCCAGTACAGATTTTCTCAGTAATTTTTTTAGGTTATCAAGAAAACATCTAGAGTGTTGATCTGGTTATACTCATGTCAGACAAACTACATGTCACATTAACTACCTCCAGGAAGTTATTCCAAACACAAAATAAACTGTTTATGCCCCTTCTCAGATAGATAGCATGACAGATTGTTATTAGTTGAAGACAGATGAAATACATTAATTTGATTGCAAGCATGTGTTTACTTTCTCACTGTCATGTACACTCTGCTGCTGATGCTTCCCTATGAGGGCACAGTAACAAATCAAACATTGTATTAGAAGACTTGCTAAGACAGAATAATAAAAGCTGGTGCTGCACTTTAATACTTGAAAAACTATACTTAACATTTCCAGCCACAACAGGAAATTAATGGTTACAGAAAGTAAAAAAAAAAAAAAAAAAGACAGCTCAAAGACCCTTGTAATTTACTAATTTACACAAAACATCGTAACACTTCCTCCTCTAAAAAAAACCAGAATTATCAGCAAACATGCCTGCCAATTATTAAAACAATATATAACTGTCTAAATACCAAATCTATTATTTCAGCTCCTTCTAAAGCAAAAGTCATATATAAGACAAGAAAATGCATGCTTAATATGGGAAATGAAAAGTGAGCAATTCCTAAGTCTCTGGTTAAAAACAGAAAGGCATCTTGCCCATGATGTTTGTTTTGCCTGATTTTATGCATACCTCTCTTACGGGCCTCCACTTATTTGTACAAAGTCTATGTGGAATTCTCTTTCCTCTCAAAGAAAGACATAGAAAGTCATATATAAAATCTGTGACAAGCTTCTTATAATAAGGGTGCTTCACACAATAGGATCAGATTGATGATGCCAACACTTTGTTCTAACACAGGGAATAAGAATGAATGCATTTACCATGGCAACTTCTTTTTGATTTGTATTTATGGAAATAGCTACAGTCTTAATATTAAGTTTTCTACTTAAAAACACCCCATATTAAATGAAACTTTCGAATACTGTTAAATAATAAAGTATTACAGCATTTTTTCGAAACATAAAACACAGTAGTTCTCGTCACCCTTGGAAGACAAAAGCTGAGTAAGTCTAACGTTTCCAAGTTTTAAAATGTGTTTCAATGAAAAGCAAGAGCAGCAGCCAGAGGAAAATGTCTTCATCTCAGCACATCAAGGGCAGCTAACTACAGGGGACAGTACATGACAGGATTCTCACCTAATAACAAGCATGTATAATGTTTGGCAGATGACAGGTTGTTTTTAAGAAGATATACTTACCTTTGCAAATCCAAACAATAGGTATCTTTTAATATTAAAGTAAAATTGTGTTTGAAGAAAAAAATAATATACTCAAGTTTCTTTTCAAAACTAAGACGACAGATAACTGGCTTACACAGCTTGAATAGACAGTTTAAGAGAAAATAATATTTTTTTCTCAGTTTGACATTTCCCATTTTCTGCTTTCAATAAATTCTTAGCAGAAATTCTTGCAACCATTTATCATTTGACTGAGCAGACTAAGATTACACTGCTAGTTATAATCTGATCCCTTATGTTAGGTACCTATACACCTAATGCAGAAAATCTTGGAAACAAGTATTCAGAAAATATGATACTATTAAACAAGTACACAATTGAGTCATCTTGTAGTATTATCTTAAGATTAAAACATAGGTAGAACAATTTGGCTTTTTTGACTTTTTAAAAGGGTGTCATAAGGACACAAAAAGCAAGACAGGAGACTGAAATGCTGACTGCCATCTCCTCACCCAGCAATTCAAGTGACTAAGTACATGAAGATATATCTATATAGATATGTCGATATAGACAGTGGCATAGCAAAGACATGACCAAGTTAACTTGACATTCATTAATCTGGGCACAAGGAGTTTAGAAGTGGCAGCACAGACCTCTGCACAGATGACTTTACCACATATCTCTGTTTACTGTCTGCAGTGTACAGACCTAAATAAACACGCCCTCAGGGTAAGAGTAACAAATCAAGCCAGGGTGTGAATGAAAGAACATGAAACACTTGTGCATACTGGTATGGAAAGTGAAGAGTCCAGCTTCAGCAAGTACATTAACGTACTCTCTTTCAAAAACATCAAATCATCTCACAGGACTTTCATGTTCTCTGGTTTGACACCTTTGGTTAATTACTTTTTACTTTCTACAAAGATTACAAGCTGCTCCTGGAATGACAACAGGTTGTTCACTGTTCCCTTTTATCCAGTCAGACTCTTACAGCGCCCTGATCCCCAGCTTATAAGCACACTGCAATTTGCAGTAAGCACAGATCATTTGCTGACTAATTCTCTTCCCAGTAAATTAGGCAAATATTATTCTTATTTCTACAAATCAAAAAATGAAACATGTATGAAAACATCAATTTAAAGCCTTTCACAGGATTCAGTGAAACTTCATATCAATTTGTTACTTTGTGGACTAAATAATCTTTCATATTATTTAACACTTGTGTTCAGGCTTCCTAATCTTTGTGCCAAAGAGAAAGTTAATAAGGAAGTAGAACTAAATGCTATCGAGTTACAGCTGTTAATTTGGACTCAAAACATCTTTATAAATAGCTGTTATCTAGAGATGAAAAGAAATGAGAAAATAGCTGGGACAGGAGAACACCCTCAAACTGAACTATCCTTGTTATATTAATCCAATTATAAAAACCACTGGGCAGTCACAGTTGCCAGCAAAGCATGGGAAGGCAGTTGGGAAAGGTTTATTTGTTGAACAACACTGAGAAAGCAAAACAAAACAAACTAACTTAAAATAACACAAACCATAATCCAGGATGCCCAGCAGCTGGAATTCTAGTCCTCAGAGGCACACCCTAACATACTGGCAATAGACAATGAAACATCTAATGAAATTAAAAATTTCATTCACAGTAGAAGCATTAGGGTGATCATCTCAGAAAATGGCAATTCTGTTAATTAGGTACCATAACTCAAATAGAATACAACACAAAAATACGTGATAACTATTTTGTATCTCTAACTCTAGCTGCAGTATTTATTCTCACATTCTTAAAACCTTCTACAGGTAATAAATATAATATTTCAATTTTTGGATCTCTCACAAACACAGTAGTTAAATACATACATTAAAAAAAAAAGGTTTGAGCGATATATCATTTTCTAATTACTAATGCTTTAACAATACAAGAAAAAAGGTATACCATTTAGAATCTACATTTTCTCTCACAAATATAATGCTGCCCTTTCCAGAGCAATGTATGTCAAGCACGGAATTACTTCGTTCATAGTCCTGATCGAATATTTTTTAACATTGCGATGACCACAAAATATGCATTTTAAAATGTTCATATCAACTCCTCCAACAAATAAAATGCTATGAGCCTAGCTTCAAAAAATAAGTTTCTCATTAGATTATACATTACTAAGAGTTTCTAAACTTCCCCATATCAAACTTTAACAACTGCCTGAGCACTCTGAAATTTGCTAACAGAAAAATAATAAAAGACCCTTCTTTGATTTAACGTGGAATTATTTTTATCCAGATTACTGAAACACTATTAAAAAAAACCCACTCTAATCTACTTATTTAGCAGAGTTACTTGAGACAACTGCTGACCTTCAATAGCTCTTATTCACAAAAAATATTAAATTTACTTTGTAGAACAGAGGTTAAAAAAATATAAAACCAAAATCTTAATTTCTGACTCATTAAACCAGAGATATTCCTTGCTTTGGTTTAATTTAACTTTTTCATAAACCCAACAGAGCGTAAAAAAAATACATTAAAGTACTGTGATTACTGAAATTCAAAGTTGAGTGATTTTCTTTTTTTTAATGTTCTTTAATATCTTATTGAAGACACGAAGCTGTAATGTACTAAACATTCAGAAGATGGTGCTAGTCCAATATATCTGCAAGTCAGAGATGAGTCAGCTTTCCTTCATGCCTCAAATATTTTCTCTGATTTTGATGTATCCACTACATCCACCACTGAATTTATCAGTCCCAGGACAAGGCACGGTTACCTTCAGTTAAATACTAAGAACACTACTAAATGATTTATCATTCTAAAATTCACAAGATTTAATGGACTGACAGCCATAAAATATAAAGCTCATTATAATGTCATCAACTCAAGGTCTTAGTATCTTAAAACTCATTTCTTAGATCCTACCTTCAGTTACTCACATCTGTCTCCTTTTGCAGTTAAGAGCAAAAGTTTCCAGCCACCATTTCAAGATTTATCGATGCCACAACCAAAGCTCAGAAAATCTCACCAACCTGTCCCACTCCTGGTTGTTCATTCCTACCCTCACGTCACAGTGCTCTATTCTCTCCTAACCTATTTAGGAGACCATTCAAATGTGTAGGAGAGCTTACAATGCTCTACTAGTTGATCCATGTTAAAAACAGATATTTCTTTTTGCAATGTTGAGTTTAACACAGATCAAATCACAGATCCTATTTCCCATGGGGCAGTGGTGCTACCTTCAAGCTATAAACCAGCTTCACCACACAACCAACCAACAGCATATCTGCAGCCTCCTGTGAGCTCAGGAGGGCCAAATTTCTTATTAAAATCCAAAAGGGCAGACAAGTTAACAAAGTTAGTCTCATGACCACATATGATAAAACAATTTTTTTCATGTTATTAGAGACAGATATCTCCTTAAGAGATAAGATACAGACTATCATTACAGACTAAACACAAAAAAATTCCCCTTGCCAAACCCCCCGCAAGATGTTAGACACATCTGCAGTTCTCCCTACATTTCAAACATGTTCCAGTGCCTTGTAAGCTAGGTACAGTTGTACAATTAATTTAATCAAAAAGTTGTATATCTGGACATAATATAACATCAAGCAAAAGGCTTTATCCTTACACGGTAATAATGCATATGAACATATTGCAGAGTAATATATTTAATGTAGCCACAGAGCTATTAATGAACTATTAATACAAAACTTCTTCCTATTAAAAGTTTTCACGTAATAAATAGCACTTCCTCACAGGACCCACTCCAGCATACTTCTCAGCTCCTGCTGCATCCATCTACACAGACCATTTCCACAGGTATACTCTTAATTTCATGTCAAATAGCCATGTTATAAAAATATCTCTGTCCTCAAGTGTGAAGCTTTTATCCAATTCTCTGAATTACTTGTTCTTAGCAGAGCCAACCCAGGTCAGATCCAGTGTCCTTCCATGCCTGATTCCATTGTTGCTTCCAGCAGATGTAATAACAAGTTGGAGACACTTACTGCTTCTCCTACATACCCCTCTGGGAGCTCTCCCACAACAAAAAATATAAATGAACATGAAATCATTCACTAGGATATAAAAACAAGCCTTAAATGTTCAAAGATCAGGCCAAGTCAGTATTATTGTTATTACAATAAACATCCAGCATTAAGCAATTTCAGCCATCAGTTCTTCTTCCAAACTTTTTTCAACGTAGAAGCAAGACTAGCACATATCTGAGTGAAATTGCTCAGTTACTAGGCAATTTATTACTGCTTAACTGTTCCATGTGGATCAAATCTTGTTTGACAGCAGCCCAGTTTTTCTTCCATTTGGAAGCTTTTGTAACTAATTATTCCCAAGCCAAACTGTTTTCAACTAGCAGTTAAAAAATTAATAGTACACCTCAACTTTATGTTAAATTACTTTTTCTAAGAAAAAAAGACTGCTTAGTAAAGAAATGGAACATACTTCGATTAACTATAAAAGGAGAAATGAAAACCAAACATATTCAGATCACTCATAGTAAATTTATCAGTTGTTTATTAGATTGAGCGACAGCACCTCAAAGACCACAAAGAACTGAATTCAAATTATTTCTATTTCAACAATATAACGCTTTCAAACCAGACAGTAGACATAGGACTGCACAATCTCTTTCACATTTGCCAACTCCAATATCATCATCACTAACTCATCACACAAGCAAAAAATAAAAAAAAAATCCTTGAATTTCAAAGAATTATATCAGTCATTCATTCATCATGGTATTGAAGAACTGTTCCTGTCTCCAAGTAGAATGAGCATATAGTTTGTTTCTTTCTGACATAAATTTCTATCATGACGTGAACACTTCAATCCAGAACTTCATTAACTTAATAGAAGGCTACATTTTATTCAGATACTGAGGAAAAGCTACAAAAGCTCTTCTACAATATTTATACCTACTACTTTTATAAATAAATTAAAAGCATCAAGTAGTGGAGACAGTAAGATAATACACTAATATTGCAACTTTAGTCTCAGATGAGCAAGAGAAACTAACTCCAGTTCAACCAAATCCAGCTGGAGGCTGGTCACAAATGCTTTTCCCCAGGGCTCGGCGCCGGGTCCAGTTCTGTTCAGTATCTTTATCAATAATCTGGATGAGGGGATTGAGTTCACCCTTAGTAAACTCCCAGATGACACTAAACTGGGAGGAAATATTGATCTGCTTGAGGGTAGGAAGGCTCTACAGAGGGATCTGGACAGGCTGCATCAATGGGCGGAAATCAACACGATGAGGTTCAACAAGGCCAGTTGCCAAGTCCTGCACTGGTGACAGCAATCCCATGCAGCACTACAAACTAGCGGCAAAGTGGCTACAAAGCTGCCTGGCAGAGAAGGACCTGGGGGTGTTGATTTACAGACAACTGAACATGAGCCAGTAGTGTGCCCAGGTGGCCAAGAAGAAAAATAGCATCTTGGCTTGTATCAGAAACAGTTTAGCCAGCAGGACCGGGGAAGTGATTGTCACCCTGTACTTATCATTGGTGAGGCTCACAAGCAAAACTGGGTTAAGTCGATTGCAAAACCACCTCCTCAGACTGGGGTGAATGTTGTGGGCAATACAACATCGAGAAAAGCTGAATTTGAACAGATGTATACAGTCCTAAAATTTTTTTTCAATATTCTCATTGATTTGAAAATATTAAGCAAGTTAAACATTCAGCTGGGATTTCTTTTTGTAAACTTTTTAACATTTTTTTCCTAAAAGTTCCCTAAAACAAAGACAATTTCAACAGTTTCTGCTTTTTTCAATTTTTATTGAAGTTAGAGAAATCAGCTACGTCCATCTTACACTGGAATTTAGAAGTTCAGCATGTATTTTCCCACATTATTAAGTCTGTCATAACCTCAAATGGCTAAACAACTCCACTCTACGTTTTATAGTTAGGAGTCCTCAAGGATAAGCAGTACTTCCTTTGCTAGGTTTGAAAAGGAAAGGAGGAACAGGAGTCAAGAAGTTAACAAGTCCCTTGTAACTAACTCCAAGATGCGATCTACCAAAATTTTCTTTGTGACTTAGCACACTCCTGTTCTAAAACACATTAAGGGGGCATGGAGTTTCTGCAGGCATAATTTCCATGTGTGAAGTTTTCAGAACTAGGATAGTAAAGAGCCTTTAGTTAAATGGTTAAACATTCATTTATGCCATTATTAAGCATTCCAAAAAACTGTGTCATTGTCATACTTCCATTTAAAATGTATTTATAAAAATGTATTAGACATGTTATAATTTCAGAACTTTGCAGCAAAACAAACTTCTTTAACATTGTCTCAGCAAGAAGTGGAGTTTTGATAAGTCTGTGTGACTAGGCTGAATTTGTTAAGAGCAGATACTGTAAAGTCCCCCAAGGGCCTAAAATTATTCACTAGGGGTTACTCAGATACTCACTGCCACTCTCTATCCCACAGTCTTCTTAATCACTTTATCCAAAGACTTGTATTGAAAAATAAATGAGGGGACCAACCACAAGAAACCAGGTCACATTCTCTCACCTGCAAAAGCAGCTACAAGGTAATACACGTAAGTACAGTTATACAATCTAAGGCACTGATGGAAAATGGCAAGTGGGGGTGTTTTGTTCAATTTGCTGGGTCTTGTTTATTTTTAGGGTCAGGTTGAAGAGCAGGAGTGGTAACAGCTCATGGTAAAGAATCTGGGTTTTTTTTTTAATGTGATAGTTGAACCATTCCCAGTAACCTGCCTCAAGGACCAGTCAACAGCAGGTATTAAGGCACAAAAATCAGAAACAATACAATTACAATTATCATTCCTTGATATACATCTCACTTTCAGACAATGTGTTCCTCAGCCCGACACTACCTCTGCAGGCTGCTAAGAAGACAGTTGAAATGTTTTATAGTGACTGGTGGACCAGCCCTACAGAAATCTCTGTGGTTCCTTTCTGAACTCGTTTGCACTTGTAGCTTCTACAACAGTCAATTAATAGTACTTCCACAATTCAGTAATTCACAGCGTGGAAAAGTAATTTCATCTGTTTATTTTAAGTTTGCTGTTTAATAAAATGACATGAGACTTCCTTGGATTTTTACTGAAAAAGATGCTATATAATTGTTCTCTGGTCTCCTCTCATGCTTTTATACACCTGTTTGTCTCATTCGTACAGCAAAGGAACTCAATCTATTTCAATCTTCTTTATATAAAAGGTTTTTCATTCCTGCGGTCATTATTGCCTTCCTACATGCACTAGGACCACCTAAACTTTTCCCAGTTCTTGAGGACAGTTCTGTGATTTATACCTAAAATTCTAATCCCAGCATAGACAAGAGTCCTGTGAGAGCTTTACAGTTTGGCACGAGGGATACTGACTGTGAGAGAAGGAAATTACTCACTTGACATTTTGTTTGTTCTACTTGTTTCTTTTTCCTTTCAGAAATGATAGTGGAAAATGTTTAGAGAATTCTGATTAAACAGTGCAAAAATGAGATGTACAATGAACAGAAAGTGATTAACAAACTTCTTGGTCCTTGCTGGCTAATAATGTAAATCATAACATACTTACACATACAAGCAGAAAACAATGACAAATAACTTTAAAAGAATTTATATTACTAACCAACTCATCTGAAAGCCATATCGAACCTTCAAACCCAAAACATTTGGCTTCAGGCTACACAACTGGGGGCAGAAGTGATATTGAAGTCATAACACAAGTATGGAAATCTAACCAGAAGTTAGTGACAGCACCAATTAATCCAGGTTGCAATCTGCTGAGGTTAAAAGACAAGATACCTCAACATCCTCAATTTTTTTTTATCTTTTTTAAAAAAGCAGCTTTGAAAAAAATTTCAAAAAAAATATTATCATGCTAATGCCCCACAAAAAGGTCAAAAGACTTCATTAGAAAGAATGCCTCAAGGGACATCTCATCTCAGTGGATCAGCACCAGTTATCATGCAAAGCTTGCTCTGTCACACTCGCACATACACGGTTATATCTATACACTACATGCAGCCCCAGCTTGTGCTACAGCCATGTATCTGCCAGGCTTCCATACTCTATGAAAACAATTCCACATCCAAATTCATTCTCTGAGTATTAGCACACACTGACACAGTTAGCTTGAGATACATGAACCAATTATTCTCCAGTCACAGGGTAATCTGGTGGGACCAGCCACACCTGTTCAGACCACCACACATCTGGGAAGGTCTGCAGCGACGACACCTCACTTCAGGAGTGCACCAGCACCAAGGAACAGTCCTCTTTCTTTTCTTTTTTTCTTTCCTACATATTCAACATCTGATGAACTCCCTGCATGCTTCTGTCCAACTGATTAGTCAGATTTGGTAACTCAGACTCAAAAAAGAAATCTTATGATTACCTCAAAATGCTTAAGCCATGAGCAGGACTACAATGCCTGCAAAATACAGTGTAAGGAAAGTTTTATCATTCTATCTTACACTTGGAACTCAGGTATTTCACTGAACAAGATCCCTCATTAGAATCAGATGGGGACAGATGTACTTACACGGTGGGTGGGCATCAGCCCCTCCAGCCTCTAATGAGCAATTTCCCTAGATTCAAAGAAAAATTTCATAAAAAGTTAAAGAGAAATGGCAAGTTGCCTCCTATTACAACCGGCCTAACTGCTTGGGCTTCTGCTACTATAAAACACAAGGTTTTTTTCAAAGAAAATTATTGTTAAAACCATTTGGCTGAAAGCGAAGAGCTATTGAAAAGTACAGTCAAACTGGCAGCATGCTCTTAAAATTTCCCCCACTACTTTTATAAGTATCGTTTTGCTTGTGGCTTTTAACAGCTGTTCACACACGCCTAAACTAGATGTGAACTTTCATTTTCCCAAAACTAAATGGGAAGGTTTAAACAGCATCTGATTTAATTTTTTTTTAATTAAGAGTTGAGATTAAAAGGACCATGGAAATGCATGATGCAGCTGTGCTGATGGTAGGGAAAAGAATTCCAGAACAAGTGAGGTAGAGTAAACACACAAAATAAGTTTCACAAAACTAAATGTACACCACACTTAAGTGATTTTACTAGCTAATGGGAAGTTAACTTCATGTTTCTTCAGAAATATTATCCAAAATTAAATTAAATTAAATTATATTTTCTTAGTATAATAAAATTTGGCTATCTACTGTGCTCTTCGCTCAGAGCACTCCTAAAATTAATTTTAGAATGAAGTAGTTTCACAGGTTCCAGTATTATTCCCAAATACATTTAGGAACTCAGAAAACACACACATAACTCATATCTAGCTTACTAATATTGCCATATATTTACTGGTCTGGTTCTCAAAATAATTATCCTTCCCTGCATTTAGGTGTTCTATTGAAATAGTTAAACATTTAAAATCAAATTTGCAACAGTACTGAGACACTGAAAGACGCAAGCAGGCATTCCTAGTGGGACTTTAAATAACGCACCAATAAAGTACTGGGCAACTAGCTTTAACCACAAATGAAAATCCCACCAGACAGCAATCTATATTTTTAAGCACCACTATACTCACAAAAATCTTGCCCTCCTGGGCCGTTTATTTAATACATAGCACTAGATATGAAATTCAAACAAACAAAAACTCACAGAAAGAATAAAAATGCCATGTTTATTTTCTACTTGTACACTTTAAGTACAAAAGCACATAATAGCAATACAATAAATCCAGGTATCGTCACATATTTAAACGTTTTTTTCTACTAAAATTCTTAGGTAAACTACAGAATTTTTTTTTAGACAGAAAAACCATAGGATTATGAAGGAAATGCCACATTCATCTATGCAGATTACATATCCTGTAGACTACAAAAGCTCCAAAAGAAATGTTCTCCAGTGCACTAGTACAGGTACTACTTGAACCAAAGACCTTAATAGTTCAACCAGCGAGCTTACTTAGCCAGAGGAGCCACTAGATTTTTTGTAAGATGTCTAATACACTAAAAAAGTATGCAAAGTAACCCACACTTCTCAAGACATAACTATTTAAGAAAAGAAAAATGGTGTCCATATTGGGCTGATGACACAACACTCCCAGAATATTTATGAAAATCAACAACATTAAGAGCATTCCCTTTGCACCAGGCACAAGGTGTAAAGAGAATGAAGAGGATAAAACAAGACCAAGAAGAGATGCTTGTAATGCAGCCTGAACTGCAGAGTCTAAACAAGAGAGGCAGTTTGAAATGCAGAGATTCAAGGATAAGAAACAGAACACTCATCAGAAATAAGAAAATCTGAACTAATCAAAAACAGGAATCCAAAATATCCAAGTGAGGTCCAATAAAATAACACTACAACCTAGGTCCTTGCCTAGGTTTCCTCTGGGACATAACTTGATACTGTTTTTGATAATATGAAGCCTTTATTTCTGTTGAATTAGTTCCTTGCTGAATACAAAGCACAGTATGAGAAATGAAAGCCAGATCACAAGTGAAATACTTAATGCAGGTGCATACCAATTACATTTGCACACCTTTAACACATCAGACGTAACAAATAAAAGCTCACCACAGGTAAACACGTTTATGAATTGTCTACAAATAAAACCCTGCTTTAAGAATTGAGACTAATATATTGTACATCACTGACAGATAAAATGATCATAGTGCACCAATTAACAAAACATGTTTCATATTAGATTAGAAAGAAAAAACTTCTCTAACTATGAGGTGGTTATAAGTTTTTTTTTGTTTAGTTGTCTAATAGTACTACTTGGAGCACTACAAATACACATAAATTAATTAGAAAAGTATCACTCAATGAAAAGACAGAAGGAACTATCAATGACCAATATACATTTAGCAGAAATACAACTCCTTAAATATTCCACAAGTTGGATGGAAAAAAAATTGGCCCAGTGATCCCAAAAAATTGATGTGCACTACAAATAAGACCACAGAGATGCACCCACACCATAAAATGCACAAAAATAGATGATGAGGAAACAGAAAATGCACATTCCCTTTGTCCAAAGACACCAGAAATCCTCTTTCTTTTCCTTCCTGTGAATCAGCATGACCCTAAATGTATCAGGAGCTAGCTCCCTAAAGGAGTACAGAGATTTTCTGTCTTGAGGATTCTTAGCTGGAAGTGTTCTACCCAGGTCAAACAACTATGGAAGTATATGCTCTGCAATGAAAAGGCATGCCATGGTGAAACTATTCCAAGTCAAACAGAAAGAAAGGGTAACCATTTTCATCAAAAAAATAATTTACTTTGCTCAGGACAAGTAAAGTGGTTTTACTGCATGTTTGCTCAGTATTTCCTTTGTACCTCACCTCAGTTTCCTCATCTCTGACTTTGTTGAGAGACTGACTTTTTCTCCTAATGGCAGCATGGCTTGAGATGTCAGTAGAGATCGCACTGCTCAAGAGAAAATCTGATGGCCTTTCACCATGATCTATTCTAGTTCAGTCTGAATTATCAGACATGAAGAGTTACAAAGCAAAATATTATGATCTGTGCCATGCAGATCAAGCCTGATTGTAAAACTGGGTTTGTGGATAAAATCTACAAAACAAATCTTGATAATTCTGACATCAAAGATAAAGCAATACTGCTGACAGTGGAACTAGAAAACCAGTTCTGAATTCATGATTTTTCAGTTCTCTCCCAAAGCAGATCGGGAATATCTCAAAGCTTATTCCTAGATACTCATCAATGTGAAAAAAAATAGGATACTAGTCAATGCAAACATCATAATTAAAGACAATCACTCTATGATAATTTATTTCAAAATTAAGAGATGAGAGGAGTCAAGTTGGTTTGGTGACTGTTAAAGAGCAGAACACCTCATTCGTAAGCATACTTCAATTTCAGAGAAATCAAGTACAAGACATTTTTCTGTCCATTTTGCTCTCTAGTGACCTGCTTCTATTTATTAGTTCATTGCCATGCTGTAAGTTTAAATATATGAAGGAAATGTCAATGTTCTTTCACTGCTTTTGAAGCCAATGAGACCACCTGGAACAAGTCAGGATAAGCACATACCATGGGATTGTGACACTGCTGTAGTACTTACCCTTTCATGAATAATAATTACTCTAACAAGTGCATAAAGCAGACAGGCTCAGTTGCATAAGGATCAATGCAAGTTTTATGAACTGTAGAAAAGCATGATTAGTATAGGGGGGAGAATATGTTTCACACTTTTATTGTAAAGAACATGAGGATCTCACAGAAACTGCCAGAACAGATGTTCATAAATTGGGCCCTTATCTGCAGCACTTTCCAGATTTTAAGCTATATCCACTGGTCTGTAGAACATATTCCTCTCTTTTTAATATAATTCTTCTCTTTAGTTTCTTTAATAAATAAGTTTATGACTTTAGTACTGTTGCCAGCTGTTCAATTTTGATTTACTGTCACAGTCTGCTTTAATATATAGTGGCTTTTGTGGCTTACCCATATAGATTACATTTTAAGCTTCAAAATATCACTATAAAGCAGCTGGAAAAAGTACTGGCTGTGCTCAGAAACCAGCATTATTGCCCTAGTGATCAACCACTTAAACATGCAACTACACTAGTAACTATTCTCTAAAAACCTTTTGGATACGTCATATCCAAAATAAAACTGCAAAACTTAAGGTGTAAAAGGAGGTCATCTTAACATGTGTACTGTAAAAAAAGCCCAAGAAAATTGTTAATTATTACTTAGATGGTATGTTAGCTCTACAATGACTGTTCTTTATCGTTGTTTCATTACATCGTTTCCTTTATTTCTACTTTGTAGCTTGAGACAACTTAAAATATAAAAAAAAAATTCACATAAAAAAACCCCAAACCGTGTAAGTTCAAACATTATTAAGCCCAGATATTTTCAGTCATTGTTCCTGACAGATATCAGTACTGTTGTAGAAAGTTACAGCTACTGGATCATAAAGTCACTGTAGGATGACCAGAACTAACAGAGTAAAGAACGCAATAAGTAGCTTCCGTGAAATTCAGAACCTTCCTACAGCCTGAACATGTATTCCATATTTTACAACTGCTTAAAATAAGCTTTTTTCCTTCTATTATCTGCACTTACAGAGTAATGTTATTTATATATAAGCTACCACAGCAGTATTCATAGAATTGAAATATGCACCAAAATAAAAAATTCTGGAAACTCTCTACAGTTGAACTAGTCCAGAATCATCAGTCACAACAACCGGGGGGGTTAATACACTGAAAACTGGTTTTTTCTTCTCAAAAGAGTTCCTTTTTCACATAAAACACACTGCCTAAAAAATAACCAACCAAGAGAACAAAACAGCTTGATTGGGAAAGATCAGTATGGTGCCTAATAAGAGGGGGAATTTTGTCTTACACTGTTGCTTTCTCCCAAGTTTGGATCTGCCAGTTGGACAGTAACCATGATGCATTACTCTCAAAAAGTCCTATCATATTTAGAGTGTGTGATATATCATGGAAGACATACAAGAAAAATAAAAACAAAACCAGTCTCTCTGTCCATAATATTAGGAGCACAGCCTGCAGAACAGGAAGAAAAGCATCAGCACTACACTCTCCATGAGACACCGGCAGTGGCATCTCCAAATCACAATACTTCAAGATTTTCCAATGATGGTTTTGAAGGGAGACTGAGAAGTAGACTCCAAAATGCCATCATTTTCTATGTGGACAGCAGAACAAACATATTTTTAAACAGTTCAATTCAAAAGCCTGACCAATAACTCTTATGCATTGCTTTCTCCCTTCTGCAAGCCTACAGCAAATGACTTTTCAAGTTCTGTAAATGTATAAAATAAGTTTTTAGCAAATAACAGTGTCTCTTTCTTTCAACAGTATCAAAGGTGTGCTATTTGTACAATGAAAACAGCAGGGTAAACTTGGGGGAGCTCATCTGAAGCCATTACGTGTGCTCTAGATTTACATCTACGTAAACAACCAAAATTTTTATCTTAAGATCAGTGATTCCCCACACGGAACAAGAGAATGCAGGAAATATGACATGGCTCATTTTACACTTGTAAAAAAGAATTTAAGTGTTATAAATACTTATCTGCATGAGATGGAATGGTTGCTCATTGTGTTCAGAGCATCAAAAGATGAACGGATGGATGGAAAGACATTAAACTTTCTCTCAAAGGGTTCAGCAGAAGTTACATATCTGCTACATACTGACAATTCCTTTATCTTTCACAAAACACTGTGTTGCATCTGTGGATTTCATAGTTGCCAGTTTCAAAGGAAACTCAGCATTTATTAAATAGAAATATATACAACTTACATAAAGCCCCTTTCTTTTCAGACCTTATTTTAAATACACAATCTAGACTTCTAATTTACCGTTCATTATCACTGTTATTCTACCTCCTCAATCAACACATTTCGGCACTACAGAATCTCAGATCTCTCCTTTGATAACAAGCAGAGTGCAAATAACAACACAACAACAATGCTATCTGCATTTAAACTACCTGGTTTATCTCAGCAGACCTTTAAGATCAAACAACTTCTGGTACTGACTGACTTACTCCCATGATAACACCTTCACAGCCTCATGTTACACAGATAAATAATGTAATGCCTTTTTTCAAGTACGTTTCTTCCCCTCAAATGAAACCTGACCTAGAAAATAAACCAAAGTAGAGAGTAGAAAAAATAGCAGGTCCTTCAGAATCTCATTAAGATATACCATCTTCAAATATTGGAATAATGAAGTATTCATAATCAGAGATGGTAATGTCATGAAAGCATTAATATGCCTAAAGATCTATCAAAAAAGCCACAAACTTAAGAGTAAACATCCTCTTATACTGAAAAGAACATCATAAACACAGAATGTCTCCTTATGTTAAGGGTATGGAGCTAATATTACGAACTAAACTTGAAATAGTACCATTTATTTTCCACTTCTTCTCTTGCAAATGCCAAATAAGTATGATACTGTTTTAAAACATATACTTGATGCATTCCCCATAATTCTTCAACCTGCATGCACATAGTTCATACTAAACCACTTAGGATGATTGAACACTACGCATTTATTGGTCTTCTATTGTATTTTGCTCCGCAAGGATCTGGCTGTAAAATATTTTGAAAACCAGCAATGCAGCAAGATAACCCTACAGTACTATCTTAACTTTAATCTCTAAGAACTTCAAATCTTCTAAGACAATTTCAGGACATTTCAGAACATCTTTACTTACTACAAACTCCTATTAATCATATTAATGGGGGTTACCCATGACGATTATTTCCCCTACAAACACAGGCTATATTTCATCCTCCAAACAGAAATAATTTCACATTACTTGCAATAAAAATCTTAACATTTTAATCTTCATTAAAATAAATAGAAAAAGTTGAAGTTTCCCTCGCTGATTAGTAAGAAACGTCCACATTTTCTTTCTGTACAGAGTAGTAAACATATTCAATTACTATATGTATTTCAGTTGAAGCCACAGTGTACATATAAACTGTGCAACTGTTACTATAGCTTATTAGTCTGACTCTAAACTTGAAGCATTGCAAAGATTACTTTATTGACTTATCTAGCTTTTAAATAGAAAATAATGCTACAATAGCACTTGTCTTTTTCCACTTTGTCCAAAATTCTAATACTAGTGTCCTATTCACACTTGAAATTGGTTATCCTCTCTTCAATTTCCTTCAATATTAATATATGAGAATATATTTCCACAGTAGCTAATGGAGACATTCCTACCAATCAATGTGCTGCAGTGATACAGAAATAAAAGCTTATTTCACTGTAATGATGCTTCCAGACTTCCCTCAAGTCAGGTGGTTACTTGCAGTTAATGATCTGTGACATACCACACAAGTAGTCCTAAAAAGACTTATTATCCACTGCATGTGCAACAATATTTGCTTTATGGATGGCTAAATGAATGAAGACATTCAATGTAACTGTAAAAGTAAAATCAAAAGAAAACTTACAAGTAACATGTTTTCTTTGAGTAAAAGAGCTGTGAACATTTTCCATTAATACTTAACCTTTTGCTGGAGCAGTGCAACCACATATAATGCTTGAATCCATAAAGCTCAAGAGCTGCTCAGGGTTAACACTGATTAACTGCTCCAATCAAATGTCTTAACTTTCAAAAATATCAGAGAGCTTCACTTCACTAATGAAATCATACTGCATTTATGTCAGATGGCAAAGGTGGGAGCATGACAACTTGCAAAGAAAACAAATTCTGCCCTGTCTTAAAAATGGGTATTTTTTTCAATCCAATAAAATAGACATTAAATTCATTGTTTTTTTAAACTACATATTTTATGCTCTACTGAATTCCATTAATATACTAATAGAATAGCAAATTAACTTAAAATAAGCTACAATCCAACATGACTTTCAGACTGTGCAGACATTCACGCATTTTCTGTTTATAATTATTTTCATTTACTAGACTCAGCTTTTGTCCACCATATGTCCACCATAGATTAACTATTCCCTTAGGTACAATTAAGGGCTTTCCATTTGTTGTAAGAAGACCTAAGTATGAAGGACACAGCCAGAAAAAACATTTCTACCAAAAACAGAAGCACATTCAGCCTAGACTACGGTTTATGCAACATCTTTTTTATTAGACATATGTCTACATTGCTAAATAAACTACAGACAAAATCCATGGAAACAGTAAGAGATCTCTCAGCATTTCATTTGTGTGTTACTACTAAAATAGGATACATATAATGTTCTAATCTTTGTATTTGAATGGTTTACCTCTACTTCCATTTTTTGATGACATCTTTAAAGATTTTTCTGAATTTAAGTACATCAGTTAGTTAATGAGAATATACTGGCATTGACACTCCTGCCACACTAGCACTTCAGTTCCAACTACACTAAGAATATTCTACCAGGTCCTTGAACTCAGCAGGCAAACTTTATGTGTGCAAATAAAATACCGAAGTGCAGCCTCAAGATTTTAAGTGCAGGAAGAAGAAACCAAGTTATTTACATCCACTAAAATAAAAAAAGTATAACATAAGAACAGTCTATCAGTTGGACTAGTTCACGATTAGCCCCACTTTCTTGCTAAAGCACCGTATAATCGAAATGAGGAAATATTAATTACAGCAGACGGTTTCCACAATATCTACTCTGTTCTGGTTCAAATGAATGCAAATTCATTGATTTTCGTATAACTACAACTTTTCCTATCAGGGCTCTGTCTAATTGTACAAATCTCAAACTCAGACAAGCAGTATAAAAGTTAATACATCTTCTGTAGGCAAGAAGTATATATTATTCGCTTCATCTCTGTACTGAATCCCATACTGCTGCAGAACGCAAATCAAAAAGCAAGTTCACTACTAGCTAATCCTATCTGTGTTGAACATCAAAAACTGGTTTTAAGACAGGCAGGGCAGAAAATGATGATAATGATCATTAATTATCCTTTGAGCAGTATGATAGAAAAGATTTTCCCTTTTTATTTTATTTTCTTGTTAGTAGCCTAGCACGATTACTTGGCTTTTTAGTGCTTCCACCAAAATCTACCCTGTATACATGCTCCACTAAAGGCAGTAGCACTGGAAGAAAGACCAGAAGTTGAAAAATTTGCCTTTAACCAGGTGACTTGGCAGCTGCTGTGTCCACTGTGACTTCCAACCCAGATCATTTTATCAAGGACACTGAAAGAAAAATCCAAGTAAAACACGGGCTGACTTGCAACCAGATGCAACAGATGCATTTATCATAGCAGATTACATGAAGATTGGGTTCAGATCAGAGTACCTATGCCCAGATCTATCCTGTGATCTATCCTGTTGGGTGTTTTCCCTTCTTCACCAATGGGATATTAATACTACAAAACAGCAATAAACCTTCCTCCTTTAGTTCTGTGTTAGTCTTTTGTGAGCTCAGCTACCTTCTGAAGATGACACTTGAGGCTCAGGCTCCATTCATGTATCTACGTGGCATATATTACAGTTTAGTTCATTTGCTCACATGGCAATTTAACAGACATAATTAAATAGATTACTTTGGCAGTAAGGGTACCCAGCACCATTAATAACATGCCAAGCATGATGCAGGTTCAAAATCATGCAAGGCAGATGCTTTCTTAGACAAGCAATGTAATTTTATCACTCAAAATGTGTATGTTTCAAGGTTGACCCCATCCCTAAAGTAATACAGACATACATTCAGACACTGGATTGAAAATATATTATTATGGTGAATAAAAGATCGTTTTCACCTGCATTTTCCCCTTTCATTAATTTAATTTTCTTGTTAAAAATAATGTTTAAAAAAAGTTACCTGCCAAATCCATAAGTCTGCAATTTTCTATTAATCTTACAAGCTTGTTGAGACAAACATTCTATACATATTTTAAAACAGGGTAGCACTCTACATTTATTCAAATGAGTTGGTAAATTGACCGTAGCACAGGACAAGGTTTTCTTTTTAAGGGAGTCTCTACATGGAAGTAGTTTACTCTCCAGTCCCAGGAGCATGTGTGAGGCTCAGGTGACTGGACCTACAGTTAGGCATACAGGAACTTCAGTTTAATCAGGCATAAGACTCAAAATAACAGGGGTCTTTGCATTTGATGCTCAACACTTGTCCTAATTGCAGGTGAAGGACCTAACACGTGCAAGCCCACGGGAAACAAGAATAAAACAGCTGAGGGATGTTGGGAGGGACAAGAGAATGAATGTAGAGTTCTGAATTTTAATAAGCTAGAATTTCAAAATAATTATTAATGAAGAAATTTTCTGAGTATAACTGGGGAGACTAAGTACATAAAGCAGTAACGAATTCCAAAAGGAGACTGGGTATGCCCTGTTACCAGATCCACATTAGTACACAGTACACCAAACATTCTTTCGTTTCTGGGCTGGAAAATCTTTCTTTCCGTGCTCAGATAAGATAGGTAAAAACATTTTACATTGTATGTAAATGTAAGTTAAAGGGTACACTAAAAGGTAACCTTTAAACTTCGCAATGTAACAGCATACCACTTCCTGTTCAAAGATAGTACTCCAAGATCAATTAATCATGGCTAGGATGAACTAACGGTCAACATTCTTAATTAGTGTTGATGCATTCTCCTCTGTGCCCTCATCTGTCATGACGACTGTTTAAAAATCTGAGTTATTAGTCTTTATTGAGAAGTGGATCTGGTTAATATCTCTCAGAACAGAAATCATTCATCCATCTACTATACAGTGGTATCTGATAATTCCAACCCCCTATATAAGCTACAGATAACCACTGCCCTAAGACCATCTTGGCAGCTATAAATCCAAATAAGTGTAGCTCCCAGGCAACCTGGGTTAATTTTTGTTTACATGATAACCACTGAAAATGTTGGTACGACACTTGAGGATTCTACTTACAGATTAGTGCAGAGGAAAACTATATAAAATAGTCAAGGTAGAAAGGAAAGAAACACATCAGTCATACAAAAGAGTAAAACCTTTCTAATTCACACTAGTGTCTAGAAGATCATAGCAATTACTGAACTTTGCCAACAACAAATTTAAACAAAGATCCTAAGTGCACAAAATATCATTTGTTCACTCGATAACTACAGTTTCATTTATACTATACAATATGAGTCAAAGTATTTGACAGCAAAATATCTACAAAAATTTTAAGTTAATGCAATGAAGCTCAAAGCTATTTGTTAACCTTAACAATAAGGTTTATTCTGTTATTTCTGGTGCAAATGAAGTGATATTAGCAACACCAAACTATGCACATTTCAAATATACTTCTTCAAATAAAATACCACAAAGTAAGTTGCAAGGAAAGTTAAATTTAGGATTCCACACCAACTGTAAATTTTAATACTATTAATATGTTATTATTTACAATTAATATGAAAAAGAAAAATTCTCTATTATTGTTTACCAAATACACAGACAAAAATCATAGAGAGACAGAGAATTAACTGATGTTTGGACATAAGTGCAGGAAGCAGGTCTGGGAAAGACCTTGACTCAAATCAGTTTTCTACTCTTTCTGACCAAATGTGTAGGTCACACTATAGAAAAAAAAATGCATGGGAAGGAACAAAGAATGAAAAGTAAAACTACACACCCAAGAGGAAGACAGCCATCTTAAATAATGTACTACTTTCATAAAGGAGGATGGCATCTCTGAAGCTCTAGTTCTCCCAATTATTTTTAATAAACTAGTGGGCAATTAAAGTCCTTCATTTTAGCTAGTCTTGAAAGGGAAAAAAAAGTAAGAAGAGGGATGGGAAGGTCCAGAATTTAGAACCCAATGCATACTCTGCTTCTTTCAAATAAATTTGAGAGATGAGAGACTGGAGATTGATTGGAGCTTTGTATGTACAAATTACCTTTTCCTATGTTTCATGAGTAAATCTTAGTCTCTTGCAATCACAAGAGGGCATTTTAAATAGACTGCTACCAGCCAGAAGTTAATTATCATGCTTTAAACAGACATAGTAGCTTACTGTGTTCCTGCTTCTAATCAATTGCAAAGTACAATAAAACAGAATAGTCAAAACTACCACTGATCCATTTAAATCGGCACTGAACAATATTTTCAAGTTTGGTAGAATACTGTATAAGTTCCTGCAAATGTAACACATTAAATAGAACGACTAAAAATTGATGGAAAAAAAAAATACTAAAAAATCATGCTGGTTTATAGATAATTTAACAGCCAGTACATAATTATGCACAAAATATTGCTATAACTGAAGCAACTTGCTTTAAATGACAAAATTAATCAAGGCAATTATTTCCACCTAATAGAATTTACAGGTACAGTCTTCTATATTACACTGTGAAGAAAATATCTGTCATTTCCTTCCAAGCTTTTTTTTTAAAACTATAGCTCTATGCTGATTTCTGAAACACTACAGCAGAGATCACAGGTGTATTTACTCCAAAATGGAAATATAACCATTCCTTTCAGACAGTATTAGTAAATAAAAATGGTCAAATGAGAGCCTAAGTGTGAACTAAACATACTTATGAGAGCAGCATTAAAGTTAGGCCAAGGTTTCAAAACTGATGGTTTCAGCTGGACCTCTAAATTCTTATCAAGGTATCTAAATACTGGCCCAATGCTTACTAGTTGCTATGATCAAACATAACGGCATTCTTGTCATTTTTTTAACACTCATCAGAAAGTTATCTGCTAAAATAACTTGCCTGTGGACATAGATGCTTCTAGCCTTCAAGTGAGCATACCCGCATATTTTCCTAAAAGACACTTATAGCTCAAAAACTGAGTATAATCCTGAGACAGAAACTACTGACTGAAATCATTTCCACTGTATGATGCATGAGGTCAAATAAGTTTATCAATTCATCGAATGGCTTTTCTTAGCTTTAAACTTATTATTGCTCTTGAATTGTGTATTAGAGTCTTATCTCTTACTAAGCAAAGAAGTCAAGCTATTCTGAACACAGTGATTCCACTTGAAGAACTTGTTGGTACTGATGGCTTTACCCTCCCATAATATGCAAGAGTTGACATCTTGCTCCTATATAAACACTTACCTTATTTTCTGTTCATTTAATAATCAGAGCCTGACTACAGTTGCCTCTCACAGACCGTTAAAGTGTTTCTATTATAAAATTCAGAAAAGCAACAGGCTTCTACAGGCTTAATTTTTACTATGCTGAAATAAAAATAAAGGAAAAAAATGACCTCTGTAAACAGCATTCTCTGCATGCTCCATGTGCAAAACCAAACATCCTTAGGATCACACGAAATCAATAGTTCGCTTTTTTTCTTTACATGCAACTTCTGAAGAAAAACAAGGTAGCAAGCATAATGTTCCTTCAGCTGCTATTTTCATAAAATAAAACCTCTTTCACTAGTCAGCCTTTAGCTGGAAACTCACCTACAAAACCATATTGTATTTGCAGATGCTCCAAAGGAAATACTTGCATTTTTAAGAATTGCAAGCATGTATATGAGCAAAATAAACCACACTTAAGGTATATAACAGAAATAAAACTCCTACAAATGGAAAAGTGTCTGATTTTCTACCTCCATGTGTCATTCCAGCAAAGGAACATTATCTATCCTATGTTACAATGTATCTTACCATAAATACTAAATAAGATGTGCAGAACTCAAGCTAGGAAGTCCAATTTAGAGCAAAATATAAATCAGTGAAAAATATTTTTCATTTGAATTTCAACAGAATCAGTATTGCTGCCTCTGGTCTACTAGAGTACAATACTGTCTATGTTACACTTTCAGAAGTGCTATTTATATATTGTAACTCTAAGAGCCTCTCTGTTTTTTTCCCAGAATATAAGTAGTCATTCATAATTAATACCATAAAATATTACAGCATCACAGTAGCAACACCACAGTTAATGGCTCTGAATGAAAGTGTTGTCTCTACATTGTTTTCAAAAGCTTTTAAACAATACTAACTGGCTGGATGAGGTCTTTCTTAGGTTTGTAATAATATGGACATGAAGACATGGACACAAATTACCTGAAAAGTCAAAAAGAGTCAAATCTGCTTTGTGTTGTTCAAATATATTTACAGTGTTAAAAATCCCATATCTGATTCCACCACTTTGTTTCTAATATTGCTTTACGTTGCTTCTATCCTCTTCAACAGAAAAGAAGAGAGCCAGGATCAAGACCTCAGATATGTTAATAAGGATGCTTTGGTAAGATTTCTGAGCTGGAAATGGAGGAATTTGGAATCCATCTAATTAAATAATCATCACCTGCATCTAAAGTGGCATAATTTGGTGATCAAAAGAAAATCATTATAGTATACTTAAGTAATTACAAAGAGGATAGGTTAAAAAAAACTATAACAACAGGAAATGTGCATACCTACAGATAGCATGCAAAAAATCCTAATAAGGACCTCAAATATTATGCCCATTTAGGGGACAGGACAAGGGGGAATAGCCTCAAGCTCTGCCAGGGGAGGTTCAGGCTGGACATCACAAAAAAATTTTCACAGAAAGGGTTATTGGGCACTGGAACTGGCTGCCCAGGGAGGTGGCTGAGTCAACATCCCTGGAGATATTTAAAGGACGGGAGGATGAGGTGCTCAGGGACATGGTTTAGTAGTTGATGGGAATGGCTGGACTCAATGATCCTGGAGGTCTCTTCCAACTTAGTGATTCTGTGTGCAGCGTAGTTATTTTACATAATATATACATCAGTACTTAATTTAGCATTCTCTTGACATACAGAACCATGAAATATACCTGTTATTAGATCCAGGAATGCTTCCCAGTTCTCCGTTCTAGATGCAGGCCATGGCTATATCCTGAAGCCCTATCAAATTCAAACATGAGTGAGAGAGATCTCTCTACTTCTGTGTGCTGCTCTCCAAATAAATAAAACACAGGTAGAGAGGCTGCAGGCTAGGCAAAGCATGACGCAGCAAGTCCCTCAACCTAACTGCTCATAACCATAATACTGAGGTACAACCAAATGTGTCATCTCTACACAGCAACAACTCAGAAAACAGTATTTAGTTTCATTTTACTAAATATTTAAATTTCTTCTTTAGAAGAATTTCTTTCATTTCTTCCATAGAGAGCAACATCCAGAGTATTTCAATTAATATTTATGCATTAATAACTTACTTTTATTTCCAACCAAGGCCACGAGTGGCTGTATTTCTGATTCTTCATTTGCTTTTTTTACCACATTATACCAGTCTTCTAAATTCTCAAAACTCTGGCCATTGGTAATATCATAAACCAAGAGAATACCCTAAATAAAAAGACATATTTAAAATGTTACAGGTTGTAAAAATATTTTAACACAGTAAAAGTATCATCAATCTAAATTATAATTATCATCATAAAATAGAGCATTAACAAATAATAGCATAGGATCTTTTAAGGAATAATTAAAGAAATCATAAGCTTTATAACAAACACATTTTATTACAGTTTCTATCCTGCATTCTATATATGCCAAATTCAGATGCCAAATGAACTACAAGGGCAGAAAAAGAATGGCAATTCAGTAAAGAGCACAATGAGTTATATTAGAAATTTCTCAAATCGGGTATGCTTTATGAAAAGCATATCATCACTTCACACTAATAGTAAGCTAAAAATCACACCAGGAAAGGACTTTTATCTAATATTATTTGTACTTTCAGTGTTCCCTTTCCATAGAATTGCTCGGTTGGAAAAGACCTTTGAGATCACCGAGTCCAACCATACCTGTCCACTACTAAATCATATCCCCAAACACTTCATGTACCCATCTTTTAAATACCTCCAGAGATGGTGACTCAACTACCTCCCCTGGGCAGCCTGTTTCAGTGCTTGATAACCCTTTTACTGAAGAAATTTCTCCTAATGTCCAATCTGAACCTCCCTTGGCACAACTTGAGGCCATTTCTTTCCATCCTATCATCTGTCACTTGCGAAAAAGAGACCAACAACCAGCTTCTTTTCAGATAGTTGTAGACAGTGATAAGGTCCCCCCTCAGCCTCCTTTTCTCTAGGCTAAACAGCCCCAGTTCAGCCACTCCTCACCAGACTTGTTCTCCAGCCCCTTCACCAGCTTTGTTGCCCTTCTCTGGACTTGCTCCAGCACCTCAATGTCCTTCTTGTAGTGAGGGGCCCAAAACTGAAGACAGTATTAAAGGTGCAGCCTCACCATTTTTTTTTTTAAAAATACAAGAAATAAAAGCAGATCAATAATGCATTTCTGCACATCTCCTGACTCTAATGTCTCCACCCTCCTTTGGGGAGAAAGGCCGTATCTCTTCCTTCACTGTTGCAGAAGACAAGCAAGAAATACTGCCAAGCTTTAAACTTTCGAAGAAGAAACTACAAATGTGGTCAGAAGTCAAAAAGAAGAGAGACTCAAATGTTTCAGATGTTTTATGCCAGGCTACAAGTAACAAATACACAGAACAGACATTACTGAGGATTCCTCAGAGCTAATACCCTGTATTATAAAGCATAGCCTAGTAACAGCCTCCATGTCCACAACCTCCCCTACATAATTCTAAGACCAGCCCTCACAAATCACATTCCTCAGTTATTGTGTCTTCTCCCCCTGTTTTCCACTCCACTCCACTTTAATAAATTAAGTATCTCTTAAATGAGGAATGAAGTCATAATTGGCTTGTGTTGTGCTTGTTCTCATAGTGTTCACATCTGGAAGAAGAAAGAAACTCTGAAATTGCACACTGTTCCTCAAGTGAAATTTTTACAAATATTCTATAAAAATAATACAATGCATACAAAATTAGCTGGTTCAATGACCCGCTGTTCATAGAAAAGATTTTTCAAATCAAGTTTTTGAGGCATTTGTCTGGGCCCAGGTTTACTTGATAGTTTTGTGATGAGCATCTTAGATCACACAATAGAGTGCATACTTATTACAACAAACTGGTGGAGACTGCAAGATTATTCAAGAAGAATTCAGATTCTATGATGAGAAACAATCTAAAAATAATAGACTGCAATTCAGTAAGTACCATGGCAGTTCAAAGGAAGCAATAATCAACTGCACAATAAGGAACATCTGGCTTTGTAGCAGGTTCTATACAATAAGATCAAAGAGTTAATAGTAGATCACAGTTGAATACGTCAAGCTTATTTTGTAGGAAAAAGGCAAATATCACACTGGCAGGAAGCATTTCAGGTAAAACAATGCATCCAGCTTTGGACACTGAACGTCAAAAAAAGCGTAGACTAAAAAGACCAGAAACAGTACCACAGATTAAAAAAACCATGACCTACATTAGAAAGTTTTTTTAAAATAGACTGTTTTAACAAATACAAGACTGATAGTAGGCATGATGATGCTGGCAAAAGTTTCAAGAGAAGATAACATGAGTTGTCTTTTTATACACAGTTTGCAGATGACACTTAATTGGGAGAAGCACCACAAGAGAGGAGCTACTGTTCAGAAGTATGTGGACAGGCTCAAGAAACAGGCAAACGGGAACTTTTCAACAAGGACAAATGCAAAGCTATACAGATAGGAAGGAATAGACAATAGAGGACTATCGATTGCCTGATTGACTGGCTGAAGAGTGACTGAAAAGGACCTGTAGTAATGTTCCTTAGCAGCAAGGACAGTTAGTGTGACCCTGGACTGTACTAGCAGAAGCACAGCCCCTAGACCAAAAGATATCTTCTATTCTACTCAGCACTTGTTAGGTCATATTAAAGGTAACACATCCCATCTTAGACCCTATCTGGGCATCAATGAACTGGAGTAAGCTCAGAAAAGGGACACCAATATGATCTGAGGTTGCAACACTTGTCCTATGAGAATTAGCTGTAGAAACTAGAATTCTTCAGTGTGGAGAAGAGGTGGTCCTGGGAGGACCTAAAAGCAGCCTTTCCGTATCCATGAAGAAGCTACAGAGGAGACAGAGCCAGGCTCTTCACAGCAGTGCAGGAGTACGAAACACAATGGGTATAAGTTGAAAAAAGAGAAAGTCAAACGAGGTATAAGAAAAATCTTTTTCACCACAAGGAGAATCAAGCAGTGGAACAGGCTGCCCAAAGAGGTTATTCAGACTCTGTCCTTAGAGGTTTACAAGGAACTAGATAAAACCTAGTCTTATCTCACAGTTGACCTCACTTTAAGACTAGAGACTTCCCAAGATCCCTTCCGCCCTGAACTTTCCTACGATTCTGCGACCAATATGACATGTAGCAATAAGTATAACTTGGAGCAAAAAGATGATAGCAAGGGCGCATGCTAGAAAAAAAATACATAGCAAGAACAATAGTGAAGTTCTGAAATATACTACCTTCAGGGATAGTGGAGTCATTGCTGGAGGATTTTTCAAGGTTAATAAAATTTAAATAGGCATTTTACAGGTATAGCTTCAGAGGTGAGCAACAGATCGTACTGAGATCCCTTCAATTCCTATTTCCTTAAGACAGCAATACAGATCTATCCCATCTTTTGATGCCACTACCTCCTTTGCAAATAAGTTCTTGGGTTTTTTATGTTTATGTGGCTGCTATTAATTTCTATGGAATAGCTTTCACATGTTCCTTCATGGAAATTAAGGTTATGAAGCTCACCTTTTCCCTTGCTAACTTTCCTTCTTTCCTTTATTAAACAAATCTAATACCAAATATTTACTTGCCTTTTCCAGCTTTTTTTACACTTTATTCCTTAATATATTCTGTTTCACTTAACCTTTCCAGACTATTTTTGTAACTACTTAAATGCCCATGCATGTATGTATTTGTCTTTCATAACATAAGTCTTGCTCTAGGAATGACCTGCTGATGTTGTTAAATGCTAAGAGGAAAAGAAGAAACTCAAGTTGAAGCAGGTACTGTAAAGGTTAAACAGAAAATCCACATACAGATATTCATCTGAAAGTTGCAAATGAGAAAGTGCACATGGCACAATTCTGTCACCAGTAGTTAGGTTCTCTTACCAGCTCAGAGAAAAGCAGAGAAGACTATCTAAACCATCTTCACCACGGAGGAGTTTAATTAGAATTAGCAGCCTAAGCATCTAAGGTTGGTGAACTCTAATTCTTCATATACTGCTCTGCTACACATCCTCTAAGCCACTACAGCCCACCTGCACCTTTGGAAGAATGAGTATTTACAGTGTCTTTACTGTGAAAGAAATGATTGAACAAAGTTTGCAACTACAGCTCATCTAATTTCCTCTTGGTCCCTTCTCCATGATCTAAAACATTGCCTCTAAAGCATATTCTTTTCTTAGCCATTCTTTTTTTGAATCATGTCAACATTTGCTTTACTTGAGAAACAAAGATGGCAAAGTATGACATTTAAGAGATACAAAAATAAGCAGCACGGCATCCAGGCCATAAATACTTCTTGCTTAGATTTTGGCCAGAACAGCACTCTACAAGCAACTCAATACGATATAGACCATTAACGAAAGAGTAGTCATAACTCCATAGCTAACATTTATTTCACCTTTTCTTATTTAACATAAAAACCCCATCACTGCTTTCACAAAAATATATCCTGTTTTCCACAAACTTATAGTATATGGAGTACAGAATGAGTAGATAGTATAAAAGATGCATGTGGAATAAAAGTGGAAAAATAACACTGGCTTTTTTACACAAACGTAGTGCAATTCCACCATGAAGAAGTTTGAAACATAGAGGACAGCACTTTAATTCTCTCTAGTCTCTTGCAATGTGGCAAATACTCCCTACTTGTATGATTGCACTCTAGTAAGATTACCAGAGAGACATTTTGCCTACACTAGTGCATATGAGAGTGCTTTTTGTTTAGAAATTATAGTCTTTTCAAAAATAAGTCACTGGAAACAGAGAATATTGGAGAAATTATTTGCTAGTCTCTGGAGAAAGCAGTCTGCAGCACTCTTATTCCATTATGAAGCCAATTCATAGGGTAGTATATGCCAGCTCTTAAAGATACTTCATATATATGTTTAGGGGTAGCAACTGCAGGTAAGAGATGAGAGCAGTTCTGAAATATTTACCACAAAAACAGCAGCAGTGCTGTTATACAGTACAACTGCTATTATGGAGGTGTTTGAACTAGGCAATATATTCACATTACACAATCCACATTTAAAAGGTGTCAAGTTTATGTCAAGATTTGTCACAATAAAAGAAAGCTATGGAAAATACTAATTAAAACCATATGTCTTCTTCTCCATGTTTATCCTCAGCTGCTTTTATACTATGACTGACTTCAGTATGAAGGAACTAAATCGACTTTCAAATTTTGATTAACATCTATTAAGTACGTCATGTCAAAATTCTAAAATATGTCTCTCTAGTCACAGACTACTCATTTTAGCAGAGTAACTTCATTATGGTATCTAGCACATCCGCAGAAATACTTTTATTACAGATTGAAACAGTTTACAGTCTACGTATCCTTAACCACTGTCACCTTTGCTGATGCCGAGGATACAGTCACTCTAATACAGTCACTGAGTTGCCATAATTGAATGAGCTACTGTCTATCAGCTCAGCTGTGGTAAATGACTATACAGTTACTCTTAGCCTTTCTCGATTCTGAGATAAATGTGTCAGTTTTAATCAACATTGACAGAAAACAGTTTATTAGCACATTTCATTTATAAGGATCAAAGAGCTCTTTTCCCCCCACAAGCTTGCAGACTTCTTCTGACACATCAGTGAAATTCAGATACCACAATGGGATGAGGTAACTCTATTGTTCTGGATGAGTAACACCAGAGAAAAAACAGAGGAGGGATAAGCAACTGGTTCAAGAAGAGGCTGGACTGCAGTTTCTCCAGCTGCAATGATACAAGTAAATTGAGTAATCTGCTATCTCAAATCTGCTACTCTTACTTTAAAATATAGCACAAGAAATCAGGGACTTCAGTGAAAAGATGGCACCTTAACAGAAACTAAAGCAAAAGATCAATCCTAGAAAATTGATTCAGCTCTCATTCAAAGGGAGGAAACCTCCAGTGGTAAGGTTTGCAGCAAAGTATAGACAGGCACTACACTAGCTCCCCCTGATATTCTGATCAAATTTCAAGAGAGATCAAGTAAACTGTACACTTGCTATGAAGATAACCTTTTCAGTTGCTATAGGTGCTCAAAACTTCCATCTCCAACTGGTGTCAGTATTTTATAAATAGGTCTACCAAACATTTGTATTTCTGAGCAGAAAACCAAGAATTCAGCCATCTGTGATTTCTGAATGATTATCCAGATGAAGTCTATTCAAGGCTATGGGCATCTGTAACTACTGGATAAAAACACCATGCATACTGTAGGTGAACACAATTTCTGCAACAGATCCAAATCATCTACTCTGTGTCTAGATGTTTGTGTACTTTACAAACAAGATGTTTAAAAAATTGCACTACACTGACTAAAGTGCAACACATCACAGGTACATATGCTTTTGTAGCAACCTTTACTAGTTACACCGGTATTTTAAAGGCTTTCTTGTACTGGGAAACCCAAAACTAAACACATTACTCCTCAAATTTGCCTCAAATATGTCAGAGAAGATGATAATCACTTTCCTTGATTTATCTGCGTAACATTTATTAATGCAGCCCAGTATTCAGTTAGCTTTAACTATTGCAATGATGCACTGCTGAATTTCATTCAACTGGTTTTTTTCCAGTGGGACCTCAATCTTCTTTTCTCCAAAGACATTTCACAGAATGACTGACATTAGAAGAGACCTCTAGAAATCATTTGGTCCAATATCCCTTTTTGAGCAGTGTTACCTAACAACAGCTGCCCAGGACAAGGTCTGGATGGCTTTTCAATATCTCCGAGTATAAACTCTACAACCTCTCTGGGCAATCTATGCCAGTGCTTGGTCACCCTCAAAGTGTGTTTCAATTTGTGCCTATTGCCTCTGGTACTATAACTGACCCCACTGAAAAAAGCCTTACTCCATCTGGCTTGTACACTCCCACAAGGTATTTATTTACATCGATAAGATCCCCTTGAGTCTTCTCCATGTTGAGCAATCCCAGCTCTATCAGCCCTTCCTCATACAGCAGCGATACTCCAGTCCATTAATCAGCTTTGTGGCTCTCAGCTGGATGCTTTCCAGTTGATTGCTCGACAGTAGATTCACAGCCTGCATAAGAGCATTCTGTCCCAGGTGCAGGATTTTGCATTTGTCTTCAGTGAACTTTAAAAAGGTTCTGTGGTCCCTTCCTTCAGTTGGTTGCGGTCTCTCTCAGTAGCAGCCCCATCCTCCAGCATACTGACCATTCCTTCTTAATTTAGCGTTGTTTGCAAACTTCCAAAGAACGTTATGTTCTACTGTTCAAAGAATTAATAAAAGACACAACCCAAGTACCAACCCTGAAGGAATACAACTTATAACCAGGCACTAGTAAGACACTGAGCTACAGGCCATCTCCCTTTAATAAGTCAAACTGTACAGTTTTTCAGTTACTTTACGGTCCACCCATGCAGTCTGTATCTCTACATTTTGTCTGTAATAATATTACAGGAAATTATGTCAAAGGCCTTGCTGAAGCCAAGGTAAATTACATCAACTGTTCTCCTCTTCACAGAGCCAATCATTTCACCACAGTGGGCAATCAAGTTGGTTGGGCACAATTCACTTGCTAATTCCATGGTCACTCTTTCCAATTACTTTCTTGCTGCTTTGCTGTCCATTTGCATGATTTTTTATATGTACTTAAAAGGATTTTTCTTTCTAAATACCCCTACTTGTTCTAGTTTATCTTTCCTCTTTCTCTTCTACAAAGCTACAGATGTTCAGCATGAAATAAGCTTTTGCCTAGAAACACAATCGAAGCAACGCCTTTCCAGATTACTCATGGTGTTTCAGAAAGAGATGAAAATAAATATAGTTTTACATGTCTTTAACAGGTGCTGTTATAAAGGTAATAGAAAAATGTGTTACGAGTCAGCTTTGATGATAAGAAGTCTACTACAGACTATAGATGCCAACAATGGGAGAGAGAATAGTGATTAGTTAACTAAAAAAAATTTGGGGTTACAATTAGGGTTGGGGCAGGATTAAAGGAGAAGAAATTGGATGTAAATTTTTTTCTGTCAGTGTGCTCAGAATGACTAAGAATTAAACTTCTATAACTTTAGGCTCCTAGATATCAACTTTTTGACTATTTTGGGGCATTGATATTAACTTTTCAGCCTGCTATTGCTGATAACAAAATCCTGATCAGAAAAAGTTAATAGCCTTTTATTTCCTTCGTTGAGCTTACTTTGGGCATATGGCAACAATTTGTGATTAATCAAATCCCCTGTCATGGAAGCCACTTTCCCCTGTTGCTTGATAGATCTTTAACAGGGCAGTGAAATTAAATGTTTTTAATAAAAAATAAGAAAACACTATAAAACAGATGTAACAGCTAAAATAATCAGACATTTTCTGAAAGTGGTAAAATGTAAAATTGACAAGTTTGTCTTTATCCTAATCTCCTTCATTAGCCATCTCCCTGCTGTACTTATGAGTACAAAGTTTCTGTCCAATAAAAGTTTTAGATTCCATATTCCTAAAGTATTGGGGAAAAAGTAGACGCTTTGTTTTCTTTTCAGACAAATATATACATAATATATACTAAAACATGTCGTGTATTGTTCTTCTTACAAACTCCAACCAAGAGTATATTTTAGGATCATTCATGTTAAGAAGTCTGGCATATAGTACATCCTTCTAAATCATCTCATAACTCAAGACGCCGTTATAATATTTAGCTCTTACTTAATCCTACCATTCACTTTAAGTTGCTTAGTTAACCTCAGGACAAAATTAATTTTCATTGGATAGGAGTTAGGCAAAATATTTAGCAACCTGGTTACTTCCTTTTGTTTGCCCTCTTATAACCCCACTTGCATGTATGAGTTTAATGGTGTAGGATTGCTGTTAATTTCCTCCTTCTACTTCTCCCCCCCAGGAGGCATCTGTTCTAATGGCAGCCACTATATCTACCATGTGAATATCCAAATAGCCTTTACTATTTGCTGATTGCTTTTCTTAACTCAAGACAAAGCATGGAAACATACATCTGCTCTTGAGAGTCATTCAGATCTACAAATATGCAACTTTGTTTTGCTTTTTAAGCAGCTCTAAAAATTAACTCCATACCAAAATTAGACTTATGTACTAAAATCAATTAAGTTGAGGTTAAGCAGAGATTCAACATTTTTTGAGACCTACAAAACAACAACCTGTAAGATATATATAATTTTAAGAATCAAGTTTCAATTAACTTTATGTAATTATTTTAGATAAAATTATCATCATTTATACTGTACCTGAGCTCCATAAATATATTTATCCAGCATTTTGCCTCCTATAGTTTGCCCCCCTACATCCCACACTTGAAGAGTAACATTCAAATTTCCTGGAAAAGAAAATATGGATATTGTATTACCTGGAAAATTTAGATACAAACAACATTAAAGATACATTATCAGGTCAGGTATTACAGCTCTAGCATATCAACAGCAACAGCCTTTTACAAGTATACAATAAATAGTAATTAAATTTCAACACAGAGATGACTATCACTTGGAAAAACAGTTGCTTGTGTCCAGCCAAGTCATTAAGATGCAGTAAAACTATAGTGAAACATTAATACATTTAATATTAATAGAAAATAATTGGAATTGAATATAGCATAACATCACTGACTAGAAATTATATAATATACTTCAAAGAAGGAACATGTAAAACTTGGAGAAAGTTCTATAGAGTGGTACTTGGAATTGAAAGGCAATAAAATTATTCCACATTACTTCTTATTCTGTGTCCCTTCACCCACTCTCAAATTTTCTTTACAAATCTAGAAGTGAAGAAAATCCACACGGTAACTGTATTTTGGTAGTGATGCTCTTAGTGCAATACAGTTAAAGAATTTAAAGATTAAAACAGATTAAAAAATGGAAATATTGACACACTTGAGGGTGGAAACTATGGTTATTCCCACTACCCCAAAGTAAGCAACCAAGCCCGACACCAATTGTATAATTTCATCTTCAAAGAATCTACACCAAGCGTATTTCTTCTTTCCTGCTTTAAGCAGTCTCTAAGCTATACTGAAACTGCTAACAGCTTTTCTAAAGCACAGTAACAAAACAAAAAAAACAATGTAAATACAGAATATTTAAAATCCTACAAGTCATACATATTCTGCAAGCTAACAACTCAGAAACCCACACACTAAACACACACACACACAGAGTACTGTATGCCACCATATGCATGCAAACATATTAAAGTATAATTTGGCTCCTCATTTTACATGGTAAGAACTGTTAAAAACTGTACTGACTACCTGGAAGCACCAAACTCTTAATAGAGCAAGGTCTCATAAAAAAAAAATCCTAATTTACATACAAATCATGGAACTTCTATGTTAAGAATAATTCTACACACTCACAAATAATCATAACTTCTTATTAATTTTATTCCCAGATTAAAAAACGTTGCAACAAATTCCACACCACAACAATTGAGAGTTGAGTGAAAACTAATACAACATTTTGGGCTGCTGAAAAAGCTAAAAATCTTAATTCAACTATTTAATGTAATTAGTAACCTTATTTTACACAATGGGATCTTTTCAGCCATCAATTTATAATGCTCACATTAGTTATGCAAGTGAGCATGCTCCATGGAAATATAATCCAGCATAACACATTACATTTTTATGAGGCATCTTACTTTAATCTGGTTAAAAGCAAGATTTCCTAACCTGCTGCTCTGGTGCCAAATACATAGAGATGAACGCAAGAAAATCTATCCACAATAATTTTAAACTACACTGAGTTTTATCTAATAGTAAGATAAAGCATTTCTACACAAAGCTTAGTAAATACATCATAAACATTGCAGTTCAATAAAGACAACCTTTCACAGAGTAAAAAGTTTATTTGTTTTGATTGTGTAGATACTATGAATTAATTAATTAAAGCTTAGCATATAAGTGACTGTAAACAACACAGGAAAGTCTTCCGTACTGCAACTGGCATGAATAAACTGGTGAATTCAGTTTGAAACGACTATGCACCCTCAGCAGATAAACAAACTAAACACACACAAAGGCTCCCCATGCTGCAGTAGTCCACCCCTAACTTGGTTTTATGTATTCTACTGGAAATTTACCATGTCATCCATGTCAGCTATTTGGGGAAAAAAAAACTTATAAATATTAACACTTTCAAATTCAATAATTTTCAGATGTCCAATTTTGTGTTCAAATGCTTTAAAAAATGTCAAACTTCGTATTTCCCCCATAAAACTGTTAAGCACACACAGAACACTGGGCTTAGTATCCAGATAACTATATGAAATTATCTGAGAAACTTTAATGCAGGAAGACAAATTAAATGGTCCGATAGTGACTGTTCAACTCAGAAATCTACTATTATGAATTATTTACTTTCCTTCAATAACAACAGAAAAAGAGACCAGGGAAAAAGCTGGAATGTTCACTTAAGGTGAGGTCTCAATTAAGAACCAGTTCACTAACTACTGAAATTCATGCTGACCATCTTCCGTGCAGAACACTTTCAGTAAGGCCCTGTAATGTCTGCTTTGTGCTCAGATTGTAGGAGTGGAAGAAGATTGTTAGGATTATTCTGACTGACAGAACTCCAGACAATTCGCCTAGCACAGTAGCATATGACATTTTCTGCAGAGTGTTTGAAATCTATTTTTTTATAGATTTAGGAAGAATATACAAATTGGAAAATGACTACAGAACTAAAAGAAAAAAAGCATAATAGGACAGTTCATAGGAAGAATATTAACAAACCAATAAAAATAATATGTAAAAATAATATGTAATACACTGATAAAGAACAAAGAAACACTAGCACTGCTTTACTCTGCAGAAAATACACACAAGTGCAAAATTTGAGGCAACACAGTGCAGGTACCTAGACTACAGGTACACCTCAAGCTACTGGTCTGAGTCAGTAGCGATCCTGAAGAAGTGTCCTTGGTGCACTGGTTAATCTTACTTAAAAGAGATGCACGGTCAAGATGAAATTAAAAACATGAGTCTGCCCACTTTTTGCTCTGACAACGTAAAAAAATCCTTTTAACAGAAGAATACTGTTTACAGGACTGCACCCACAACCTTCCTAAAGGTATTTGACTATGGCTCTTAAGAATCTCTACCAGCATACTCTCTAACAGATACACTATTTAAGCAGTAAAATCTACACCATGGTTGCATCCAGACTATACAAGAGCCTGCATCAATAAATATACTGAAATTTATTTGAATTTGAAAAAAATACATTGAACAAACTGCATGAAAAGAATTTGTCAACAGTCGAACACTAAAAGTCAAATTGTTCAAAATTATTTAAAGCATGTATTATTTGTATTAATCCATACTGTTTCACCATGTAAAATACTGATCTTTCACTGAAAAACTGCATCAGTTACTAAAACAACTTGAGATAAATACAGCTTTTATTTTAAAAAAGAAATAGAAATCCAGAAAAATAGTACTTTATTTGAAAAACTAAAATGCATTTCTAATGTGGCCTAATGTAAAGTGCAATTCTAGAAATCAGCAATTTTAACTTCTGAAATCTTTGCTTACCTTTAAAGAAGAAGAAAAAATATCAAATACCAAACCACAGTTATTCACCAGTTCTCCTACTAACTAAGAGAAATGGAGGCTTTTTCTTCCTACTGATATATACATTACGATTTCTGCGCAGCAGTATGAATTAACCTTTCAAGTAAACACAGCACCTCTGCAAATCCAGAACTAATCAAGAAATTGGAAAAATCCGCTTACTTAAGTAATGTTTCCCATTCCAGTATTTAGAAACTTTACCTCCCTCTTCTCTTCCTTCCCACTCACACCCCACCACCAGTTCAGCTTACCTATAAAACACAGAAATCCATATATACCTAAAAACATATATAGGTGAAACCAGAATGACAACCTACAGAAAAATGATTCTTCCTGAATACAAATGCATTCCACAAATATTAATACTTTGTTAATGATAAAGGAGAAAAGAGATTTACAGATTTTATTTCTATTTTCATCTACATTGTGATTTTATTACAAAATAAAGCAGAAGAAAGGAAAACATTAACGAATTAACAGCTGATAATTTTCCAAATTTTCTACTCAACAAGAATATTCAGAACCCTAGTAATGTACTAATAGCTTCTGCATGCTTAAAAGCTGGAAAAAAATTGCAAAATATAAGTTCTCAGCATTCACACTGCGTGATCTGTGTATGCATTCCACTTGCAAGTACTGCTGGCTCACTGATATTTTTAGAGGCATGAGCAGGACAATAAAAAAAATATTCTGTTGATTTTACAGAGAAAAAAGCACTGAAATTTGGTACTTTATCACTCACTAGATACTAAAACAGTCAAATCAAAACAGTGAATATAGCAATAGTCTGAAAAGATTATTCTGTTGCACTTAAGAAAATATATAAACATAATCAAGAAATTATTTGCAATATAATATTAACAAAAAAAGTTCAAGAATTTTATACATATTCTTATGACTTCAGGTTATAGCTAAAATGATTTCTGGGTTTGCTTCCCTCCCGAACCTCCACAAGGAATAAAAGACAAAACTACAGAGCTTGCATCAACTTTATCAAATCTCATTACAACTTTTAATAAGTACATATACTGTTTCTTCCGATTATTATTCTGATTTCTGAAGCCAGAAGAAAATGCATTTTATGAAATACTTTCATACTTGAAATTGAGCAACCACAGATAAACGGAAAGATTTATTTCAAACCCCCAATTGTTCACAGGCAGATGTCTACCACTAACTATTCTTTTTATAATGATTTCTTTGCATTTTCCATGCAGTGTGCTGCAACTGGCATCTAAATAGTTTCTTTGCCGTCGTGAAGTGAAACATCTTGAATGCTCAAACTGTATTTTTATGAGCGCCAAGGGACCCTAAATTTTAGTGGTCTATTAAATGCCAGCAATTTCATGCTGCCTTACATAAAACAGCATTCACATATTAGAGCACTGCGATTCCATAGCTGCATTATGCTTCCCTACAAAACTCAAATACTAGTTGTGTATTTCATTTAAAAAAAAAAAAATCCATTTCTTTCAAAACACACATACTTTTTCAATTAATATAGTTGAAGTCCCATTCCATTGTTGTGGAATTAAATACATGGACAGCAAGTACACTCAAGTAGAGATAATAAATCATGAATATAGATAGCACTCCTTTTATTTGAATTTGGTGTTTAACTTAAAGATATAAGATGCAAATGCATAACCCTTTGTCAACTGGCAGGAACATACTAACAATATTTTCTCTGAATAATCTAATTTACTTTGCCATAAAAAACACTTCACGAAGCTTTTTTAGTATACATTACTTCGAAGAATAAGTTTCTGTAAATCTTACTGCTGCCTAGCCTTTCAGTGCTACTTCTTATTCTCTTACCTGGCAATATTATCCTTTTCAAGAAGAAGTCCAGTCCTATGGTTTGTTTGTACTGTTTTCCAAATGTCTCTTGGGCAAAACGTGTGGCTATGGATGTCTAAAACAGAACAATAACAACTTGTCATTTTAAATAGCAAAAAAACTTGATGTTAAACTAGAAGTATGAAATAGAGTTAAGCACTTTTTAAATCAACGCATGCTAACAGTGTTCCTTGGATTTGGATTGACAAGCATTCCAGTCAACTCAAACATAATAAGAGGAGGCGGCAAAGGCTACTAATTTCTGCCAAGAGAAGTAAGATGTTTATGTCCTTTGTGTTTCAAATATACTGTGATAGTCAGGTTACCAAACACTACACAGATGTGAATGAAGTATCATTAGTACACTCAAACTGACACAACTTTAAGTGACACTAACCATACCTGAAGAGTTTCCTGTTTTTAAAAACCATTAATTTCCAAAACAAGGGTCCTTCCCTGGTACAGAACACCATGATCCTAGACCAGTTTTCTAGAAGGAAATGGAGATCTGCACAGTGCAGAGTGCCACAGGGAACTGCAACTGTACATCAAAGTTTCAGCATCAGGCATTACATGAAGACTAAGATAGGAAGAATACTTTTTTTTTGTGCAAAGAAAAAACTAAACACATACTAGGAATGCACATTTGCAGCATCATTCCTTTAATCAGAATTTTGGAAATTTTTTTCAGTTTCTATTTTGTGGATTTATGAAAGCAGACCAATACACTGTTGACCTAAAAGAATCAGCTTTTACCATGTACTGCTAAAAGGATACACAACTAACTTACATAAAGTAATGAAGCAAGGCATTTACATTCTTTCACAATTCACATTCTTCATGGAAGGAAAAAAGAAAAGAGGGAAAGAAAGAAAGCAAACCCCACAACCTAAGGTTTGAAAAATAAAAAACCAGGGAAAAAAAGATGTGTAAAAATAAAGAACAAATAATTTGCATTGTGGAAAAAAAATAAACACTATATTAAAAATGAATGTGATATAGACAAAATACATCCTACATCAAATTAATGGCATACACTTACAAATCTCTTGTTGACATGACATATGGAAATACAAAACCAAAGTAACTGCAGAAAAGAATACTAAATATGTATTTACATACTTAGAGGGAAAAAAAGCCTAACAGCCTCACCAAACCCTTAGACTGGCTGAGAAAAACTCAAAATGGGCAAGAAGGATTTTTTTTTTGCCAGCTTTCCATTTATTAAGACCTTAAGAGATAAGTCACTTCAGTTGTTAGTAGAAATTGCTGTTGGAGAACATGTAGTAAAAAATGCAACAGCAAAATAATGTCATTAGCTCTGAAAAATGAGATTAGGAAAATTCTATTAATAGAATGAACATAGCAAAGACCTAAATCATGCTAATAATGCCAAATGTAAACAGGAAGAGAAGGTAACTTGCTCTTTTTCTACATGAAAACATGATCACCAGAGCTTCAGCATTAAAACTAGTATCAATAGGCAAACATTTATTCAACCATTAGATTATCTGTGAAGTAAATAACACAATATTTACCGTTTTCTTGTTTCTACATCACATTTATATTCCTATGACTGTCATATATATATATTTATATCAGAAGATATATTTAGGCATTAATCCAAAAAATCAATTAAAGACTATGGCAATATTTTCATTTACTTCACTGAAGTCAAGCCCCAAGAGGATTATAAAAAATAATTCAATGCGGGGGGGAAAGCAAGTAAACTAAAATTAGCATAAGTATGCTTATATATTTATATCAGTGTGTAACGACTTAAGAGCAGAGAGGATGAAGCATGAGAAGATTCTTCTGCCTACAATGTACATAAAATAAAATTCAATACAGATTTAGACTGTAGTACTAAAAAAACCAGTAGAACTGATTTTTAGTCACAGTGGCTAACCTGTCAAGATTACAAAGGCATTCCTTTTAACTTGTCATGACCTTAAAGATGTAGATAATAATAAGAACACTACAGAAATACGCAACACAGTCATCTCATTGAAATTTTCCTTTTCGGAAAAATAACCAGTACCCAGAGTATAGTTTAAAATATCATCTGACTATATCATAGTATTCTATGTTCTCCAACACACTAATTTAGATCCCCATTAAATAAGCAACCACTCCCTTCTTGTTTTAAGGGCTCAGTAAATATTAGCTTTATCACTCTGTGACACTTAATATTCCCTGAGGGCTTCTAGGGGTGTTAGTAAAAATAAACAACGTACATTCAATTAACAGCCAACCAGTAAGGGCAGCAAGTAATCAACAGCATGGCAAAGTTCTCTTAAACAGTTTTCCTCTACTGTGCTCTTGAATGACAAGGAATTTATAGCAGAAAATCACTGCCTAACTCTTTTTTTTAATTTTTTCCAATAAATGTTAGAGCTCAAGGAAGGTGTTGGATTACCAGACTAGAGTACGCTATTTGTCACAGAACAAGTGCTTATCCATAAAATACTAAGAGCAACAGTTCAAACTCTACACAACAGCAAACACAGAAGTTATGTCAATGCATATTCAAATACCTCTACAATGCAAATACTCCCTTCAAAGCTAAAATTATTCCCTGCCATACTTGGCATAAAAGATTCCATGGGACAGTTTTGCCTGTAAGGATATATTGAGTGAAATAACCAAAGTTAAGTAACAGTACAGTAGAACTGTAGCTATAAAAAGTGATCAGTGACATTTTAAAAAAGATCATGCTCCATTCATGAAATTTCAGACATTAATCTATAGATCAGAGGACAGAATGATATCAAAGTAGCCTTCTTCCTTCACATCCCTAGTAAGTCAACCAGGCCACCAACTTTCATTATAGATTTCCCATTAGACACAGTTTGGCAGGTTCCCATGTTTGCCTTAAATACTTCAAAGCAAATGTTTATAATGCTCTTCTGAAGAGCAATACCCTATTGAAGGTTGGTGTCACTAATTTCCTTCTTTCAGACAAAAAAAAAAAGTCTTTGGGTTCTAAAATACAGCAATCAAAACAGCAGAAAAAATAATATATAAAAATAACAATATTCTAAGTGCAAAATACAATCAGATATTTGGGAAGGTTTTCTGGATGCAAATGAAGATGCAATTAAATTTCACAAGTAGGTAAAAAAATCTTTTTGCTTCTGTTTTTCATTGTCAACAACTCACAGCACAAACTGCTGACTAAATACCTACATAATGAGTAAAGAGAGAAAAAGGCAAACAATACTTATGAAGTACTAGAAGACAAGTCAAATAGAACAAGCAATGGTAGCCAGCTCTAACTGACATTGCCTGCTCACCAGGACAACACAAAAACTTGTAGAAAAAAAAACCTGCCAATGACAATATTTAGCATAAAATCTGATAGAATCTTTCAGAAAGCAATGCCAAAGTGTAGCATCATAGTTGTAACAAGTTAAAACTAAAACCTAATATCAATGAGATGCAAGTATACTGTTCTAAAGCAATGAATTTCCATACAAACTTTACCAGTCAACTGAGAACCCACTTTCCAAAAAGCATACACGTATCTACTCCTTCCCCTACTCCCTTCTAGAACACCAACACCGTTCTCCGACCACAGCCACATTCATCCCTCAGTCATGCCCTATCCCTACTGGCAGGTATTTTATGACAATCAAAATGAAAAGAAACACTAAGCTATATAATGAAATGCTTTTACTAGTATAAAACCACCTAACTGTCCAAGACAAAATTGGTCATGGAGAATGGAGTAGCTTAAGGGAAGAAAAGGAGTATTTGGTAGACAAAGGAAGTAGTCCTGCCATCTGAAGGTGATGTCTTTCCACTCCTCTCCTACCTACTGATGAAACTTCGTTCACTGAAAAAGAGAAAATTATCAAGATTTTTTTGTCATTAGATATGAAGCAAGCCAATCTGCACAGGACATCTGATGCAATTTTTCACTTGCAAGACTGAATAGTGACAACCATGTATTTGTCAACACTGATGAAGTTTTTTAGCCCATGTGTTACAACAAGATGCAGAATCAGCACAATGCTTAAAAATTTGGCATCCTAAAAAAATCCCAGAGCAAGCAGCACACCACTCCGTATTCCAGTCTATGCTTTAGCTTCTGCCAATTCCCACACCAGGTCAAGCATTCGCTTTTTCATTTTCATCGTCCACAACTAAAAGAAGGAAGAATGATTCTGCTACCACACTCCAGTTCCAGTTGCAACAAATGGCAGAAAGATTGAACTTCAGCTGCTTTGCTCCTCCCATACAACTATTTTTCAGGACCTCTCTTCCCAGGAATAACTCCAAGATTTGCTTCCAGAGGCCCAAAACATTTTTCAAGAGTAGCAAATCAGAGATGGTCCTAGTTCAAGTCAGCATTATTGTATACTTCAATACTCAGCCAATCTTTACATAGTATGAGTGGAAATATCAGGATCATAATGCCATTTTTTTCAATCTATACTAGCACTGATGATTTATTTTAATGGAAAATAATTTTAGATCAGGTAGAGCGGGTGGATTTAAAACCTAGATGCAGAAGGCTGCTATGCATATGCATGTTCCCAATTGCAATACAAATCAATGAGCCATCCTCCTTTAATAACTGCTGTTTATTTTCATCTCACATTGTCCTTCTGATTTCTTTCCAGATTGCTTTTCTAGGTTGTCTAATTCATTAAAATAATTCCCTGTTATTGCCCTCTTAGTAACCAATTTTGCCTTCCTCAATTTTTCTTTTCAACAATTTAGCATTTCCTTACCACCTCCATTTTACTCTAACACTTCTTCAGATTCTACTTTGTCTCTCACTCCTCTCACTCTTTCTTCCCATTTTAGTTTACTCTCCTTAGAACTTTCCACAGCAGTGCTTATTCCTAGTCTCAAAATTTTAAGTATCCAATTAACCATCGAAACACCACAAAATTAATGAACAGAAGCACAATATCCCTCCCTTGCCTCATGAATACAGCAATTCCTAACTGGAAACACAAACTTTACCCTTAACTTGAACTGACACTGATTAGTTTTTAAACTCCTACCAACTCTTGCACAGAACCTGAATCACACTGATTCTATGCAATGGGTGAGGGAAAAGAAAGGTTTACACCTTCAGCCAGCTGTCTCACAAAGACATATATTTTTTCCCCTGGAGAACCGAAGACCAGACAGCCCCAGATGGCCAAGAGAAAGGAAATAAAATCTTTTTTCCTTTTTTCTTGGCAGGAAGGGGACAATGGAAAGAAGTCAAATGTGAACATCGCACACTAAACACAAGACACAAGATTTCAAAGATATATTCCATTATTTCCCCACACTCCTCCTGAATGATGATCCCAGCCACAGAGAAAACAATGTCTGGCACAGTAAATGAGAAGCCGAGTATGCATGTGTGTAAAGATCAGCTGTGAACCAGATGTGAGAGGAAGGGTATTTAGAGTTGAAAACACAGACATACATGTTTCAACAAGCAAGCAGAACAAGTAGCCAACAAAGGAGAGGAACCCGAACAACTTCAGCTTCTAAGATACTGGAAATAGCACCAGGTACATTTTATCCCTCCATTCCATGACCCAACCACTGCTTTATTTTTACAAGATCTTACAATAAATCTATTGTTGCAAGTGTTTGCTGCTAGGCCAGCAGGATGGCTAGAAGAAGCCTCTATTACAGCATCATCTAGGGGGAACAGGAGGAAAAGCAGCCCACCAGAGCATAGCTGCTGCTCATGCAAAATAAACTGCACTTGAAGCACAGAATTCCTGGAACCAGCAGGAGATTCAGTGAGTGGCAGCTCCCATGTGAGAGGTAGGAACCAGCAGGAATACACATCAAAACTTAGAGAACACTTCAAAATCCATGTTAGGCAAGAGGTCTTGCCACAATGCACTGAACAGCAGCAGTGAGAGGATCCCTCAGTTTGAGTGGAAAGCTCCTGGGGAAAGCTACCAATGAAGCAGCACTTCAGCTGTCAGTCCTGTGCATTTACTATGTTCTCATCACAAAGTCACTTGGAATTGCCCATCTACTGACTCAGATGAATACAATACCACTTCAGACTGGGTTTATAACCACAGACATAAAAAAAATATATGTTTTGTTTCTTCACAGAGCTCTGAATAAGTAGGTGAGCAAAACCATGTATGTGTTTTCACCAAAAGCTACTTCTATTAATGGCAGGCAGTTCATGTAAATCACCTCTAAGAATATTTCTACTTCTCGTTTCATCTATGAGGCAGGCAGACTTTCTACATCCCTATGTTTTCAAGTTAGAGGAAAAACTGTATTCGTCAAATATACAATGAAATTACTATTTCAGCATGATCTCACATATTCAGGCTACATATTGCAATATGTTATGTGATACGTTTACATCTATAAGTAAAGGTAAGTGGCTACTTCCGTGGCTAAGAAAGCTTCCTCTTTAGTGCCTTCTTCAGTAGACACGTATAGGTCGTTTATAAACAGCACTTAATTACGTTGATTATAGACAGAAAAAGAGATGGAGATAAAAATCACAAACAAAAAACTAAATTGATCCAGTGTCTTCCTAAACTCTGAACCTGTAGCTCAAACAGATGCAAACTGTTCCAAGGACCTCATAAGGTTATCGGCTCCGAAGGCGAAACGAAGAGAGGCTGGACATCCAGCTAAAGAACCTTCCCTGCTCGTCGTTCCGTCGGGAACCGCGAATTGGCGTAGCGGAGCGCAGCCAGAGCCACCTCGGGCCATCGCAGCCGCCGCAGCCATCGCACGGGAGGTGGCGAGAACGTTTTTAGCCGCTCCTTTTATTACGAAAACCGGATTAAAGCCGCGCGCGGCTGTTCTGGTGACCAAGCCTCCCCGCGTGCCGGCGGGGCCCGGCTGCCCGCCCCACAGCCGCGGGCCCGGGGCGGACGGGAGCGAGGAGCCGGGGGGAGCCGGGGGGAGCCGGGGGAGGCCAGACGGGGCCCGGCGGAAGAGCGGAGGCTGGCACTGACCTTGCCAGTGGTGCCGTCCCCCAGCACCACCAGCTTGAGCTGGCGGTCCGGACTCTCCTCCTCCTCCGAGTCCGACATCGTCCCTCCGGGCCCGGCGAGGAAGCGGAGGGCAGCCGGAAGGGACCGGGCGCGGGAACGAGGAGGGGAAGGAGGGAAAGAGCGAGAGCCGCAATCACTAAGCCGCCAACGGCGCCGAGGCCGGAGCCGCCATCTTCGCTCTGGGCGCCCGCTGTCGCTATGGCCCGCGCGGGACGAAACCAACGAGAGGCCGGAGCAAAGGGGAGATGGGAGCTCGCGGGAAGGCACTGCGGCAACAAGTACAACGGTCGCGGGGGGCAGCCGCACGCTCTCACTTCCGCTCCCCCCCTCAGCGGCCGGGCGAATGGTTCAGCCCCGGCTAAGCACGGCTGGTGCGTTAGCGGCGCGGAGTGACCCCCCACGCGATGAGCGGGGCCGCGACTGAGCAGCTTGGCAGGTGAAACCCCCCGAGAGTCCTCTTGGAGGGGTAGAAAGCGAGCGTCCTTTACAAGGTGTCGGCAGCACGAGCGAGCCATCTCCGTCGGTCGTGTGCACCGAGACCAGAGCTGGGGACAGGATTGTTTCCCGCTTACAGGCATATGGACGCATTTTCCCAGAAATCTTACGCCTCTTCTGTTGTTTTCCGAGGACTACCTATAGTGTTGGTGTGGACTAAACAACAGTCAAACCTCTGGCTGATTTGGAGCTGGCGCCAGCGCTGCCGGCCTCGCCTTTGAGACAGGGAGAAAGTCCTAACAGGTGGTTACAGAAAGCACATCTGTTCAGCACGGATCACACCTCATAGGAGACATTATCATCTCCAGAGTATGAACAGTGTCTGGAAAAACACTCTGAATCATAGAATCACAGAATCGCCAGGTTGGAAAAGACCTCTGAGATCAGGAGTCCAGCCATTCCGATCTACCACTAAACCATATCCTTAAGCACTTCAAGTACCCGTCGTTTAAATATCTCTAGGGATGGTGATTCACCCACCTCCCTGGGTAGCCTGTTCCAGTGCCTAATGACCCTTTCTGTGAAAAATTCTTTCCTTGTGTCCAATCTGAACCCCGCCTCGCACAGCTTGAGGCCGGTCCCCCTTGTCCTATCACCTGTCACTTGGGAGAGACCAACACCCATCTCTCTACAACCTCCTTTCAGGCAGCTGCAGGCAGTGATAAGGTCTCCCCTAAGCCTCCTCCAGGCCAAAAACTTCTCTCTGAAAGAAAACACGCTGTCAGAGGGACATTCTGTCTTAACTTTCAAAAAAAAATAATTAACTCTACTTTAGCTTAAATAAAAAATACTCCACTTTTTGTAATAGTAGCTACTTGTATCAATTCCCTGAGAGGTGTCTGTTGGGAGCGGCAAAGCAGTGGACTGCGGTGCTCCTAGCAAAGGAGATCCACATGGAGCAAGGGGCTGCATAGTGAGTCCATCTGCCTGGCCAAGTCCCTGTCAGTGCGGGGCTTCCTCACAGCAACAGGGTCATAGAATCACTAGGTTGGAAAAGACCTCTTAGATCATTGAGTCCGACCATTCCTGTCTGTCACTAAACCATGTCCCTGAGCACCTCATCTACCCGTCTTCTAAATGCCTCCAAGGATGGTGACTCAACCACCTCCCTGGGCAGCCTGTTCCAGTGCCCAATGACCCTTTCTGCAAAAATTTTTTTCCTAATATCCAGTCTGAACCTTCCCTGGTGCAGCTTGAGGCCAGTATTTTTAAAGAAAGGGGAATTGTAACTAGATGATATTTAAGGTCCCTTCCAACTCCAAACCATTCTATGATTCTATGATTCTATATGCTAGCACGGAAAGCAAGGAAAACAGCAAGTGCCTCACCAAGTCATGCGTCGCTTCCCTGTGTTGCAGCTCAGCCGTGCTGGACAGCCGTTTGCCTCACCTAAGCCCAAGGCAGAGTGGCAACACCATTTCCTTATGCAGTCTACTTAGCACTTTCTGTCTATGTAGGCGACTAGTCAGAAAACTTGCCTGTACAACCCTAACTGAATTTTAGACCATTATTTCATTGTGCGCAATGACCGTGGAGAACAGTTTATAACCTCTTTTGCAGCAGCCTTTCACATATTTGAAAACTGTTAACGTGTCTTCAGTCCGTCTTCTTTTCCATAGACTAAACAACTCCTCTTCATGCAGTCTTTCCCTTGGTTGTCTCTTCTAGACTTCTGATTATTCTTATTGCTTTCCTTTGGCCCCTCTCCACTTTGAAAAGTGGTGTGCCAAATACTGGATACAGTACTTTGGTTGAGGCCTTAGGAGTACTGAGTAGAGTGGACATATTACTTCATGTGTCTTATATATGAGACTCCTGTTTATATATCCCAGTATGATGTTTGCTTTCTTCACAGTATGACATTGCTGACTCAGAATTTTCCTGATTTACTAAAAAAAATCTTCTGAATCCCCTCCTGTTATCAAAATGTATACACTTTGAGATTTTCTTCCTGTTTAACTGTGGTGCGCTCTGCACATTCCCATTGAATTTCACCCTGTATTTCAGACTACTCACACAATTTTCAATATAATTTTATTTATAATCTTGTCCCCCAACATGCATGCTATCCTTTCCAACTTGATTATATCTGCAACTGTAAGAATGATATTCTCTATTTCAAAGTCACTAATAAAGATATTCAGTTGTACCATACTATTTGTTGTATTCTTCCAATATGAGGAGTGATAACAATTCTTTGGTCACAGTTCATACAACAACTTAAAAAAAAGAGCCAGATAAAGCTGTTTAAAGCACTAATGTGCTTTACTGGATTCAATATCACGCTAATAATTTTTAGAACATCTTTGTGTAGTGCTTGAATAGAAATCATTCTGGTTTCTGTCTCTTTCAGGTTTTCTTCTTGAAATGTATGTAATAAGTTTCCAATGTTACAAGTACACTGTTTTACTCAATCCTCAGTAGGATCCAGAAGATTCCTTATTACTCATTTATTCAAATGTTTGCAGAATTGAGGCCAAATGCTTTCCTGGTGAGATTCTGAAAAAAAAAGGGGGGGAGGGGGCGTGGGAGTGGAAAGCAGACAAGACCTTAATCTCATGGAAAACCAGACACACATCTTTGTCACTTTCTTCAAACTTCAAAACAAATTGAACATCAACTATTTTCCACTTCAAATCATCTTTTACCCTAATTATGCTGCAAGTTCTCTTAACTAGAAACTTCAGCAAGCTCAGCATCAGGGCTCAGCTGAATAGCATTTCTTGTAAGCACAAAAGGGACAAACATGGAATTTTCCTTTGTGATTTCTGACATACCGAACGGTTGAACAATTGGCATTAGACATTTAAAAGCTTCGTACCTCTCATCAAGGCAGACATGTGACTGATAAGCCACTGTTGATGGAACTGTTCATATTTCTGCCAATTCTGCCTCAGTCGCATTAAGAAAGAACATAAAGTTGAATTCAAAGCTTCCTGGCATTTTTGGGGAAAACAGGGTTCTATTCAACCCCCAAGATGAGAATAAGGGGGCAGTCACACTGCACATGCAAAAGCAAGATGATCAGAGAGGAAGGTACTTCAGGTCTCCCAGCTATAGTTATTCTCATTTCAAATGCAACAAAGAAATGTGTGTCATACTACACATCCCCAATTTTAATTTTCTTCTTAGATTATATTCACTTTTCCTCGACAAATCATCTAAGCATATTAAAAGTTAGTGTTGTCATCTAAATGAGTAAACAATATAAAAAGAACTCTTCTATCTTGAATATGGCATTCATGGGCTTAATGTTGTCTTCAGGCTGTCTATCTGATCTATTTAAATAAGCATTTGTATATAATTTTGGAAATTCAATGATACTTGATATGAATAAACATGCATGTTTGCCACTGACTACCAAGAAAGATGAATGGAATCTACCCCAGGAGACAGCACCGTAGTGTAACTGAGCCTCTATGCAATTGTTAAGTGTATGGATGACAGGGATTTACTAAAATCCTTTTCTTACTACGTAAAAAATCAGGGTACAAGATTAAAGCTGCTTGGTGGAGTTAATACTTACATTAACAATAAAATTACGAAAGTGTGTTTCATACCATTATTTCACTTCACACTAGCATAATGGAGCAACCAATCTGACTACAAATCTTTATATATCTTATTTGTTGATGTTCAGCAAGCACTTTAGTGGTGTGGTGTGGTTATTTTTTTGTGAAGTGGTATGGATTGTTGGTACAAGTACATCTCCTCTAGGGCGATTTTCACATTGAAATGTTTTTGTTATTGCAATCTCAACTAGTTTGTTATTTGCTAAATATGAACAACATTTTATAGATGAGAGGAAGCTAGGCTTGAACTGCTTGATACTTCACAGATAAAGGAAATACATTAAGCATTTACATTGAAAAGGACTGGAATTAACAAGCAGAACACACCACAGTCATGTTTTTTTTCATTGATGGCAGTATGCAAATAATTTGAAACTCATCTGCATTCTAAGAATAGTAAGAAAAAATCCTTAAGCAGTGCCTTTAAACAGAGTTTTCACTGAAAAATGCCTGGGTCACCAAAAGGCACAGAAAATAAGTATATATTGTTTAGTGGACATGCAGTGAGTATTTTGATATTCGCTCTTTTTTGTTTTCATCATCATTTCTATATACTTTACATTATTTCTTTATGACAAAATTTCACTGGTAATCCACTGGCAATTGAGAATATTGTCAACAATAAGTGAGATGGCAACTATTTAAAAATTCCCATATTTCTTTTAGGCTTCAAATAAGAAAGTTATTGATATTGTCTCTCAAGTTCTGGACTATGTCTTGGCTTAAGCATTTGCTACAGACTTAAATTGACTAATATGTGAAACCAAATTTCTAGTTTCCTATCTCTGTACTTCAGGAAAAGGAAACCTTAGGTGTTTACGTACATCTCATAGGAATCTGTGGAAGGTTGCTGAGAAAAGCAATCACAGAAGGCTTAGATTTAGCCTACGCGGATTTTCACTCTCACTTGAGGACTTTTGAGAGTCTGTAAGACCAACTATTTCTGCTGCTTTATTCCACTACTGAAACTTCCACCTTTATTGGCTGGGCAGTGAGTTTAATAAATGTTTACACTTGGTTTGGTTCTTCATCTTCAGATTTTCACTGAAGTGGTTCCAGTTCAGTTTTAGCTGAAAAGGCTCAAATATTTGTAGACTTGGCTGCTCTCCCTAAGTGGGATTGCCACAACTGCTCAATGAGTTTTTGGGGGACAGAGAGTGACAAGAGAGGCCAGAAAGGTTTAGGAGAGGAGACAGGCAGCAGTGAAGGATTCAGAGGTTTTATGTAGGTAGGGAAGAAGGACTGGAAGAGTTGTAGATAGCTGGTGCTGGCAAAGGTCTATGGGAATTTCTGAGGGTCAAGACAAGTATGGGAGTGTCTTATTATTCATACTCCACAATCCACCCCTGCTGTGCAACATCGTCCTTCCCCATGTACTCTGCTTACTCCTCATCTGGGTCAAAAGGAACTTCCCTTCCTGGCACCTGTTTATCTCTGTTCCTCTCTTGGATGCCACTGGTTCTCTCCCTCGCATCTTCCCCTACACCCTCCTGGCCACATTTTCAGTACAAGACATTGCTTTTCATTTCTGCTCCTGTTTTGAGCTGGTAATCAGAAACACTCTTTTTTTTTTCTCACCAGTTTGTTCCAGTTTAATTAGAAAACAATTGTTGGTTATCAGTTTCAGTTTGAAGAAGAAATAGCACTGTTCCAGTTTTAGTTCCTTGTCCCCCTTGTTCTTAAGTTACCCCAACTAAATAGTTACAGTCTGCACAGTCTACTATGTCTGCAAATGCAGCTTGTACAAATGCAAACTAGACCTTTGTGAATGTGTGATTTTATTAAGATGCAGTATAAGGCTGCGTTTCCTACGTGCAAATACTTTAAAAAGAGCCAGAAATCACTACCTACATAGGAAATAGCTATAAGAATCATTTGTGTCATCTTTCCCTACGTCAGAGCCATGTGCTTCTCCCAGGCTCTGGGAAAAGTTGTAAATCAAGCTGAATGAGGAGGAATTCTGAGCTGAGAGAAAAGGAACAGCATGTGTGAAAGCCTGCAATCTTTTTGCAATCCCTGTCAGGAATGTAGGGTCGTTAGTTATCAAGTGATCTGTGCTGTTGTCTTCAGCACTTGATGGAAACAACACATTTCTCAGAGTGATTGACAGGAACTGTGTCCTCTGTTGCAAACACCAGCCATTCTTTTAGCTTTTGCTCTGCTGTTTCTTCCAGTTCTTACACAAATGCATGCAATTTCTTCTGTAGTTCATTCATACAAGTTTTTCTATTTCAAAACTCTGTGGCTAGGATTCATAGAGGCTGCTCTTCTTCAAGGTGGGAATTTCTATTACATCTGTTTGAATGAGGAAAGTGTCCTTCTTGAGAAGAAAAGCAAAATTGCTGCAGAAGTGTAATGTGCATCAATTTTAAAAAATTACTAATATATTTATTTGCATTATTATATTGATTTTACTGCTCAAGTCTGGAGCAGAATAGAAAGCAGCTGTTACTTTTAATTGCACTAGAATTTTGCAAATAAAACCCGAACTGTTCCTTCTCCATCAGTATCATCTTTAATGTCTTTACCAGACTGTCTTTTCTGTTTTGCTTGATTACTGTGCCTTGAGTCAGACTCGGTGATTAATGTGGCTGAATAGACTGACAACTGAGTGGAAATGGTAAATAAGCACTTGTTTTTATACATGTAAAAAACAGCTCCTACTCAAGTTGGAAGTCCTTGCTTTTGGAAGGGCATTCTTCCATCTTGCTTCCTGCTAACCTAAGGTCATTTAAGGAGTAACTGCTTTAAGTGCTTGTTGATTACAGTGATGTAAACGTCTCTGGCACAGATGCTGCAGTGAACAAGACTTTCCACATAGGAATATGGTTAAACTGAAGGCCACAGCTTTTGTGAACTACATTGCCTAATAAAGCAGGGAAGAACCGCTAGCCAGCTGTTCCCCACAAACTACCTGGTAAAGTGGGACCGGTGAGGTTCACCAAAGCACTAGACTCCAGAGGCCAAGCTAAATGTTGAAGAGAAGGCTAACCACATCCTCCCTCCCACAAAAGTGACCAAGGCATGTAGTCCCAAACAGAGTTACCTCCTGCACTGTCCGTGCTGGGGAGAGGAGAGTAAAGTAAGTAGTAGCTTTTTCTTTGTGTAAGGTGCTAAATTTTCCCTGCATTGTGGAAAGGGAAATAGCTAACTAACGCCTGGCTAGTATTGAAGACATAAACAGTAATTCTGGCCACAGCTAAGCTGAAAAACCCACATTGGAAACTTGCTCTCCAGTTGTACGAATGCACAAACAAGTTCTCTGGTCTTTCCACTAGCCGAATTCAGTAGTAAAATCTCACCACATTTTCAGTGTGGTAAACACTTTCTCTCAAAATTGAAGGAAAGAATGCTAGCCAAGTCTGAGTAGAAAATCTAGCAAGAGCCAGGCTGAGTAACAACCACACCTGGATAAAGGGAAGGGGTCAAAAAGACCTTCAGAGCAAGAACTAATTTATAGGAGAGGTAACTGGAATTCACACAAAGTACATTTAAGTTCTGCACGAATTTGAAATTTCCCAGCAGAACAGAGAGGATCACTGGGAAGTCTTGTTCCTTGTCTCCAAGCTTCAGTGCTTGTTAGAATGGAGGAGAAAGCTGTCTTTCTTATAGTGTTGACCCGTTACCAGTCCAATGAAAAGCCTTTTATTTTTTACTCCTCTTATAACAATGTGGAAAATAACTCTAGAACTATTTTCTAGCTAGTGATGCATGTTTGGAAGGACCCACCTGAATCACTGATATCCTGTTGTTGAATTCCTGAAGGAAACCATTAAATTCTATCACAAAAGCAGGAAAGTCATTTGCCCCCACAGCTCCTGCTGCAAGTTTGTTCTAGAGCTTAGTGGTGTGACTCCATGGGGGGTGGGACCACCTGGCAGCTAAGTTTCCACCCAGCCACTTTCTCACTCTCCCTCAGCAGGGTGAGGGAGAGAATCAGAGGGGCAAAAGCAAGAAAGGAAGGGTGAGATAGTAAAAGTTTAATAAGTTAAACAAAGTTAAACACGCAAGCAAAGCCAAAATGGGAATTCATTCAGAATCACAGAATAACCAGGTTGGAAGAGACCCACTGGATCGTCAAGTCCAACCATTCCCACCAATCCCTAAATCATGCTCATTCACTATTACCCATCTGGCTGCTGGATGTTTCGATGCTTCCTGAGAGACAGAGCCTCAGCATGCATGATGGTTACTTGGGAAGACAAATCCCATAACCTCAAATGTCCTCCTTCCTCCTCCTTTCCCCCAGTTCTTATTGCTGAGTTCTATAACCGCATTTGCTTTTTTTCACAAATAAATCGCATTTCCAGTAGAACTTGTAGCCATCTCATTCTCCTCTTAAATTGTTAGCTATGTCTTATTTTCCTCTAAAGATTTAGTTACTAGTTTCCTAGTGCATGACTTTGCAATTTATACAGCTGAATCTTATCTTGTGGGATACTGCATCAAGTGTTTCCGACCACAGAGATATCCAGTCCTTTCGGTCCAGTATCTTGAGTGTCCTCTATAGCTTCCCAACAACTTCTTAGTGGTTAATCAGCCCAATCCTTTTTGTGGGCAGCTTATTAAGAAATGCATTACACAAGATTGTACCTGAAGATTGAATTTAGACAGCCTAGCCCCTGCAACTTGATACTTCTTTCAGTAACATCCATCATTATTTTCTCTTCAGCTGGTTCTCCCATCTTCACTTTATCTACTCATTTCCACCTTTCTGACTTAATGAACAGCTTCTCTCTATCAAAGTCCACATAGATGATGTCTACCATATTGCCCTTGTCTAAAAAATCTTTCAGCAAAGAAAACTGTCACATTAATCTGACATATGAGGTAAACCTGTGGTGCAATATACCCTAGTTTCCACTTGCCTGGAGGCCCTTATTAAATATTTTTTTTCACACTAAAACTTATGCCAAGAGAAATCCCTTGACACTTCACAGTAAATCAGTAAATGCCTTTATACATTACATCAGTCTGTGAAGTTACGATCTACTTGTGAACAATTCACAAGAAGATAAACTCAAATTTCTGAATAAATTATTAGTTGTAAATCATTGTTGGGACTTCCACAAAAGTGGATATATCCCTTTCGGCATTTGCCCCTCCGACAATAGTCATTTGCTATTGATCTTCATCCAGGGAGATCAATACATACACAAGTTGAATGAATCTTGACATAGGAAACCCACTGCAATCCCTTCTTCCAAGTCTATCTGACCTGTTCAAAGTCATATATGATGTCAGCCTTAAAGGCAAAATTAGAACTTGAGGTTTCCTTCCTCGACCTCTCCAAAAACACGTTTATCTCCAACACTAAACTGTAGATGTTAGAGTCATTACTGTTATACCTAAACATGCAGTTCTGTGTTCACTGCAGCACATACCAACCATGGTCAAATCTAATTAGTTCCCCAGCCTCCTAAGCTTCATTTTACTAGTGTCTATATAGCACAGAAAAATATTCTGGGTTGTGATCCACTTGGAAAAACTTGAATCCAGGAGCTCTTTTCCAGAAAGAGATCTCTCTAGACTTTGAATTATTTTGGTTATGCTTCTGCGTAGCTCTTCAAGAAACTCCTGTACTGTATGGGAAAAAAAAACATTACCAGTCCAATTACACAAGGAATTAGATGTAAGGAGATCCTACTCCTCCACTCCTTCACTGCTCAGCCTCCTTGTCTGTAAGGACATTGGCAGCTGGAAGGTACTGATGATCAAGTACAGTTGTCTGTCATATTGAATAAAATTGTCTCATTGTTTCTTGGTTCTCCTCCATGACTGTGGCAATTTTCCATTTCTTTCTTTGTCTATAGATTGTACCTATGTACATCACCTACTGAACTGTGATCCTTATGCCAAACTACAGATTTTAGCTGCTCTGACTATGCAAGCAATGTATGACTCAGTCTGGAATTACTCAGCTGGATGCACACTTTCCTGTGAAACTTTCATGGGGGAGGTAGGTTTGCAATGACTGCAGACATTCAAGCCTGATTTTCTTGAGTAAGCAAATATCCCAGTCCAAAATGAATCTGAAATGTCTGTAAAGTGCCATTTAGTAGCCTCCTACTCAGCTATGCACTGCAGTTAGAAACTTCTTAAGATATAGGGCAAGAGAGGATGAAGCCTAGCATTACCTCTACAAACCATGCAGTCATTCATCAGCTGTGCCATTTCAGTACAACATGTCAGCAAAGGAAGGCAAACATGACTGAAATAATAACTACCCCAGTGTACTCTGCCAGAAAATTATCCATGTTTGAATAAATAAATGTAACATGTCTTAGTCAGCTTTGAAATGTCTGTTGTGCCCAACAGGCATTCATGTCACTTCCCAGTGTGGCAGAGGGCTCTGACTTATGTTCAGAGAGTAAACAGCTGCAGCAGTTCACGATGTTATTATTCCCACCCCCTCTGTTACTTGTCACCGCTCCCTCTGCCCACAGTTACCACCACAACAAGAGATTTAGCAAAAATAAATGTGCGCTCAAACCTCACTCTCACCACAACCTCCTGCCTTTGAGTGAACTCGTCTTCATCAGTGACTTGAGCCATGACATGAGGAGTGAGGCCAGGCACAAATCCCTCTGCCACTTCAGCGACTGTGACATCCAGGGAACGGGTGAGTCGATGTCCTGGCTGGGCAGCCTGGCATCACAGCCCTATTCAGCAATTGGCCCATTGCAGCTCTAATAAACTCTTGCATATTAATAATATTATTTAACAGAGTAAAGCTCACAGCTCAGTGGTAATGTGTCTCAGCTTGTGTAACAAAAGGACTAAAATTTCAGATAATTTTCCTGTCCATACTTCTTATTACACATGACAAACTGAAATCGTAACTGACTGCTGATAATCTGTAAGGGCATATGACCAGCAAAATTATGTATCTGGGGTAACTGATTTTCAAAACCCTACTTTATATTGATTTTCTTCTGATGTAGTGTCAAAAGTTATGACTCACCCAAAATGCTTTCACTCAATGGTAGCCTATGTGCTTCCAAACTAATTTCTTCCCAGGAAATTTTACGTCTTTGAGAGCAGTTCATTTACCACTGCCAAAACTATAGGCGTTCTTGTCAGAGTTGGAGTAGCTTTATGGCATGATTATCTCAGATTTATGTTTAGCCAAACTACAGAGATGTACTAGCAACCTGGTAAGGAAGAGACAGTTAGGAGAAGCACAACAGGAAAAACTAAAAGCAACAACTGTGGTAGAATTTGCAGACCTGATTGTGTGCTCTAGTACATGGACTTGATGAAATACTATGAAAAACACACATCTAAAGTACTATAAGAACCAGGATTCAGACCTACATTTAGATGTGCAGGATGTGCTGGCTCTTTAATCTTTCTTACTATATACCACAACTCAAAATGTTTGAAGTTGATCCAGGAGGTCTTTTCCAATCTGATGATTCTATGATTCTATGGTTGGACTCAATGATCCAAGAAGTCTTTTCCAACCTGGTGATTCTGTGATAAGCTATTTTTATATCGTTACTTGCAACTGAAGTAGATGTGTTTAGAAGAAAATATGATATTTGCTTTCATAATGTTCCTTTAAATGAACAAACACACACTCACTCCCACAGCCCCACACACTGGCACATATATCTGTGACTGCTGGAGCACATCAAGTGAAGTGGTTGGATTTTAGGTCCCCATTGGCAAACACAAACCTGTTGGATGCTGTGCAATTCTGCCACTTAACTTTGGTGTTTCAGTGGCAGCTGTAATCTTGTGAAAAAAAATGATCTCATAAATGTCTGAGCTGTTTGGCCAAATTTCTGTGGTTCTTTGCCTACACAAAACTGCCTTCTGCTCAAGCTCTGTTATCCATTAAAACATTACAAAAGATCTCCACTGATCTCACTTTGTCATGCAAGAACTTTTCCAAAGTATTCCCTGCTACATTTCAGCTTTAACTGATAGGCGTTAGCATGTTTTTGTTTGTCCTGAATCATTTGATGCCTATCTCAAGTGCAAAACAATGATACCTGGAGCCAGCCTCTTGCCATGCACATGCAAAGAAATTTTTTGGAGATCAAAGGAGAAAATCTGGCTGGTCTGAAGGGCTATATCACTGCTAACTCCATTTTATTTTCTGCCTAGTGAGAATGAAGAGAAGAAAGATTTATACAAAATACAAAGTAAACACAAAAGAGGGCTTGTGCCTGTCACCCTGTCATTGACAGGAGTCATGCATACCTAGATCCTGACAAGGTTATTTTGTAAGCAATAATAAGTTTTTGAAAAGCACACATTTAAGAATGGTGAACACTTCAGAGCTGTGCTCATACAAGCTGTGATTTAAAAGGCTGGAGGCTTCAGTCTGAGCCACTAAAATTCAAAACGACAGAAACTTACAAAAATTTATTGCTCTGCATCTAATAAAATTTACACTTACAAGCTGTCAGTCTGAAATGCTAAATAACTCATGGTTTAGAAAACTGAACACCAGTTTGGATTATGCTTGAATTCCGTTGCTTCCCACTTACAATCTTTCTCATATACTCAGAATAATCCTTCATTCCACAGATTTTTATTATCTCTATTAATTCAGCTTTGGCCCAAAAATATATTGACTTTGCAGGAAGGTCAGGGAAAGACATGTATCTTGTTGCCATGAAAAAAAAAGGGGGGGGGTCATAATTAAAAGCCATGTTTCTGCTTGCTTAATGTGTTAATATGATAACATTAAGGCCATCTACTGCTTGGATGTTCCAGCTGTCTGGATTTTTTGGTTAATTTACAGACTCAATTATGTAGACTCTTAAATCCACAGGATTGGTGGGTGGTAAGGTAGATTGTTAATGAAGAAACAGAGAGTAGGAAACTCCTTTAATGTCTTTTTTATATGTATCTTAGGTAATATTTTTAGGAGAACAAGGATCAAAGATTGTAACTTTAAGAAACTCTCAAGACAGGAATAAATGTACATGTTTTTAAGGCACCCTAGAAATTATGAGATGCCTAATATCCCCACGATTCTGTGGTCTGTACTTAAACAAAAATATTAAGCCAAATGTTTGGCTCTGTATAATAAAAACAGATTATCTAATGATTTCCAGAGGGAAATATGAGAAAGAACATTTATGAAGACTCTGTAATAGTTATGAATTATAAAGACTTCCTCATTTTCAGTATAAACTGAGACCCCAATAGAAGCTGTAGATATTTATTCACATGACCTGAAAGGAACTACACGTGGACATTTTTAATCAACGTTATTTGCAACACCTTGCTCAACTTGTTCATTATTAATTTGACATGTTTTGAAGTCCTGACCAAAAGTTTTCATCACTTATTCTAATTACACCATTCTTATATGACTTTAATACTTTTAAAAGGATACAGTGATTTGCAATTTCTACTTACTTTAATTTTTTTTTAAAAAAGGAAAACCGTGTTTAAGTAATCTAGGTCATAACATACCAAAAAATGAAAAGAGTCAGGAAACATTAAATAAACTTTGGGTCATTTCTTTAGCATGCCACTAAGCTTTCTCTGTAAGGAAAAAAAACTAGATAATTTAAAAGTAAAGAAACGATTTGACAGCCCGTCTGCATTTCCACAGATGCCTCTGTTGCCTCCATTTTACCCTTTCCTTTCCAGCTCTCAAAAGTGGTTTTATGTTTATTATTGGATAAAAAATGGTTACGTCACTCTCAGTTGTCCGTGCTGTCCAGTTGTCTGTGTCAGTCAGTTTGAATTATTAAGCTAGGGTAAAACTTCCTTATCTTGCTTCATCTGAATTATTTTCCTTAGCTTTTTTTCTTTTGTGCAGTCTTACCTGTTGAAGCTGTTCACCAAAACTGCATAGTGAGCCTGAAGAGATTTGTCTGAGATTACAGTGGCAGTAGCAAAGGCAGAAAATATGCAGGAAACTATTGTCATGGTCGTCTTGTTTGGGTCCACAAAGGATAAATAAATCCTGCCAGTTTATTCCTAGAGAATGGTAAAGATGACTAGAAGAAAAGTGCCACTGGAGAGACCTGAGTAAAGCCTGAGTTGTACCATAGTAGGCACAGAGAAAAATGCTCCTCCTTTGAGAAGATCAAATAGGCTCAATTATGCTTGAATTTGCTCTTAATCTAAAAGCTAAAATGTTAAAGTTTAACATCTTAAATAAAACAGGCACTTGGTAGCTCTCTTTGAGAACACTTGTTAAACTGCCTAAAGACTTAGATGCACCTTTTTCTTCGCAAATGACACTTTTTTTTTTTTTTTTTAATTGAAACTTAGTGACACTCTGGGTTTGATTTCGTAAATAATAGCTGAAGCTCTAGAACACAAGATGGCAGTGTCAGACACCACGTACCAAGCTGGGGCCGGGGAGTAGAGGCTGGTTCAGCTGGATCTCTTGGGAAGGGGAACAGAAGAAAAGAATTGAAGACTTTGAGCTTTCCTTGATACTGTGGTGGAGCTCTTGCTAGGAAGCTACCAGACCTTTCTGTTCCAACAACACCTAGAAAATACCCTTCAGAGGGACTAAAGAAACAGTACTCCCTGCTGAACAGGTCTTGCTCCCATGCTGATCTCTCAGATCTCCAGGTTTCTGGTGGTGTATGAAAATAAAATAACATATATCGTGCAAAGTTGTCAAGGAAAATAGATCTTTTGTCACTGGATTGCTACTTTTCTTTCCTTGGAGTTATCCTAGCAAAAAATAAAGATATAGATTTGGGGATTTGGTGGTGGTATTTTGTTTGCAAATTCATATATCATCAGTCTCTATAGCTGGCTACAGTGACATATACAGTAAGAATCTAATCCTTGTCAAAGACTTAGAGGAAAATGTATTTATTAGTTCTTAAATGCTTTGAGTTTGTCTTGTTGCTTGTTCTCGGAAGCTCACTGTAACCAACGAGGGTGAGCATGTGAGGGTCAGAATGGAGAGAGTGTGAATATGATCTAAAACATGGCAAAAACCCCAGACCAAAGAAGTCAGCAAGAGAGCTATCTGGAGTCCAGGCATCTGCCAGAGTCTTGATGGGGAAATAAACTTCTAAGACCCTTTAATCACACTAGGATGTCCAAACCCGGAGAAGGTCATTAAAAATTATTGTTTGGGGGATTCTTAGTGGAGCATCCTTGGTGAGTTTCCTAGCGCTAGCAAGAGCCTGAGCCCCAGTCCTGCTCCTACTGAGGGACATTCCTTCACATGATGCAGTTCTGGATCCCCCAGCCTCCCAAGTGCAATCAAGAAAAGCTTCCACTGCCTGTCATCACTTGAACAACGACACTCAAGTCGAGCACTTCTCCCGTTCACATAAAGCCGGGAAGATCCCTTGGGGGCCAGGAGGAAGGAGGAGATGCTGTGGACATAGGTGGGGGAGCTCAGTGGTACTCGGGGTCCTGCGGAAATAAGGGCTAGTGGGATAAAGGATGTGCTGGGGAGAGAGCGAGGACACGGGGGATGGGATCCGGCTCAGTAATTCCCTGTCCACCTCGTTGCCTTTCCCTGCGGTGTCTTTGCACCAAGGCATTTGAGAGTAGCCTTCCTCTCCCGGGGAGCAGCCCTCCCTCCCTCCCGTCAGTTGGTCGGTACCGCGGTGGCCTCGTTGTTAACGTGTAGGGGGCTGGTGGGTTTTTTTTCCATCGTCTTTACCTCGAAATCAAGGGCTGAGAAAATATTTTGTTTAGTTCCGAGGGAAACTGGTAATACCTCAGACACGCTGTGGAAGTTTAACTAGAAATAAACTTCCTAATCAAAATACTTCACCGGGAACCGAGAAACCTCAAAAAGGCAGTCCATCTAGTCCCGATTTTAAAGCAAATTGATGGAGAAATCCCTCCATTTTCTCCGTTAATAAGCCTGTCGGAGCCACACGTGCTCACCCCCGGCTGCCCAAAGCGGCATTCGGTGCGCTGGCTCCTGGTGGGGCCGCGTCACTGGGGATGGGGGCGCAGGGGGGAGCGGGGAGGGAGATCTCCCTCTCTCCAGGAGCGGGGCCGGGGCCTCTGCCAGGCCGAGTTCAGCACTTTGCTGCCGATGACAGTTCCTTTCGCTGCCCCGGGATGGGCACAGCCTGCACGGCGGCCCCCAGCCCCGCTGCACCCTCATCTGCACCCCTGCAGCATCCCCGGCTGCATCCCTGCAGAATCCTCGGCTTCATCCCTGCAGCATCCCCGGCTTCAACCCTGCAATATCCCCGGCTGCATCCCTGCAGCATCCCCTGCAGCCTCTCCCGCGCTCCCCTCGCCCGCCCGCGGCTCCCGGCAGCCCCGCTGCTTTCCTCACCAGCATCATCGTCGTTATCATCATTATAGTATCCGGAGCTGCCGGGTTTGGGTGGGTTTTAAGCGTTTGGGATGAAGGGAAGAGGAGCCCAAGGCGGCAGGGGAGGGCTGTGCGCGGGGAGGCTTGAATTCGAGTGTGGGGTTTGTAGAGGCGCTCCGGGGGTGGCGCAAGTGGATGGGGGCACTGAGAAACCCCGGGTGATGCCACTGCGGTCGCTAGCCCTCGGAGGTACCTGCCTGCCCCACTGGAAACACGCGTGACCCTGTTTGTGCTTCTCTGTGGCTGTCACTAGGCCCTGGGCTGTGTCGGTGAGCATCGCACTGCGGGCGCAGCAGTGCAGCGGCAGGACCCGACCTCGTCTGCTCCCTCTGAACCCTTCCTTGCAGCTGTGACCGGGGTATCCACAATTATTCCTACCGAAGTTTCACATGTTTAAACGTTAGTGCAGCAGAGATCTTTAGGGCTTAAAAAGAAAATGATGCCCGGAGACCTATAGAAACGCGAGGTTTCTCGCCTTGCGGCGCTCGGACGGGACGTTGTGTTGTGTCGTGGCAGTTGCGGCGAATTTCCATCCTCCAGGGGTTAAAACCGAACGCCACGGCTTCATTCGTTCACTCATTAAAAATAAGAAACTAAATAAACAAAAAGGAATCACCCAGAGGAAATCCTCACCCGGCCGCTCTTGGCAAAGCTTGTTCCGGCGTGGAGGGGTCGGAGCTGCCGGTCCCGCCCCGGTCGGATGCAGCGGATCCCGCAGGGACACCTTCCACCGAGTGCATCGGATTTCCAGGGGAACCGCAGAGGTGGGTGCCCCAGGAAAGCTGATGAATGTCATGGAAAGGCACTGCACGCCCTTTTGACAGCTGAAACTCCCCGCCACCCTTTTCTATCCCTCCCGTATAGAGGACCCTTCAAGGCTATATGTCCCCACGTCGAGGAGGATCCCTGCAGCATCCCCGTCTGCATCCCAACAGCATCCCCGGCTGGATCCCTGCAACACCCCCGGCTATACCTCTGCAGCATCCCTGGCTGCATCCCTGTAGCACCCCCGGCTGCATCCCCTCAGCATCCCCGTCTGGACCCCTGCAGCATCCCCCGGCCGCTTCTCTTTTCTCCTGTGCTGAGAGCACGAATAAAAGCCCGGGTTTCCCCGGCTTGTCGGCGATAGGGACTGCGGGAAGGGAAACGACGGGGCTGGTGCGGGCCGGGAAGGGCCGGGGTGGGGGGGAGGCACCCCAGGTGCCCCTCTAGGAGGAGGAGGAGGGTTCGCTGCAAATGTCATCAGGGCCTCGCAGCCGAGCACGGTGCGTTTCAGCCACATATGGCGGGTGGATTTAGGTGTCAAAAGCCGGCGAATTAGAAATGGTAATTGTCCGTCATTATGGGTGAAACGCGATCTATCACAACAACTGGAACATGTCTGGGCGCTAGCAAAAATAATTTGAATGATTAGCGATCATTATGGATGTCAGGCCGCGTCCATTAAGTTGTATGAAGAAATTATCCTTGACGTGCGAAATCAAACTACAAATACACAGGCCTGGCACTGAGGGGACCCTCCCCGCCGGGCCGGGGGGGCCGGGAGCAGACCTGCGGGGCTCTGCAGGGACCGGGAGGGGCGCGGGGAGGCGGCCGGGACATGGAGCAGGTTCTGCTGGGAGAGGGAGGCGAGGGGCCGGGCGGGATGCGGGATGCGGGATGCGGGATGCTCGATGTCCCGAGCAGACAGCGGGAACCTCCGCAAAGAGAGAGCAGGAGAGGAACGCTGGGGAGGGGTTCGAAAAGGTGCCCGCTGCAAGGAGCACGGCTACATCTCCCATAGTCACTCGTTCCTCTGCGGGAGGGGACGTCCGAGGTCCCTTTGCTCCGTTCTGCGGGCTGGGCAGCCGCTCTCTCCTCTGAGAAAAGCTTTGCCACCTCTCTGAACACCAGATTCCTCCCGCCGCCAGGTCTGCTCACAAGTAATTTCCACTTTGCAAAGGTTGCATATATTTTTTTTTCCACGATAAAATGTCGTTTTCTGCTTTTAAAGCTCTCTCCGTACGAGGAGAGCTTGCGATAGATCTTTTTCTTCCTGCGCTTTCTCCCTTCGTTTCTGATCCCTCTTAGGAGAAATCATTTGTTCAATAAAACGAAGTGAGTATTTCAGTATGTTTTGGGGGCTTTTGGTAAAATTAAGCCATTACGATCCCCTGACACGGGCATCGAAGCCACGACGCAGACCGCACTTTTTAAAGCAACATGTAAAAGCTTTTATCCAAGAGTGAGGAAACAGCCCGTTTCTTCCAGGCATTTTAATTTTAACTAGTCAAATTTCAGATAAATGAAAGTAACCTCAGAGCCACTTGACAAAATTACAGTTCTGCCTCCAGAGTGGTGTGTACCACCAGCTAAGGAGCGCATATATTCTTTTCTTGTTAGTACTGGGAAAATGCCAGTAGAAGTTCACCCGTTTTGGATTAATTTACTTAATTGAATAAAGACAAAGGCGAATCATCCTTTTTTGTTATTTTTTTTTTAATTACCCTAGCAAGAGTAATTAATTTGCTTTGCTCTTTTAGCAGCCCTTTGCCACCACCGTGCAGAGCGGAGGTGAATCCTCCCGGCTCCTTGGCGATGCTCTTCTGGCTGGGCACCCCCCGCCCACCCGCTACCACACCCAGATCCTGAAAATCAGATCCCGGACACCACCAGCCCCTCGTTTTCCCTGTCCCGAGCGGAGGAGAATAGCACAAACCTCGCCTGCAAGCCCAAGCGCCAACGGCAGCCGCAGAACCGCCTCCCTCCCAGCCTCCCCGGCTTTATTCAGACAGCTTGCAAATCTCTATTATTGCCGCACAAGCCAAAAATAATATTAGTCTTCTCCACGCGCATTTCATCCCTAATTATCACTCGAGTCCTTTGTGACACAAAGAGGTTCCTCGGCCGATTTAAGCGCAGATCCACTAGCGAAGCGTTTTACTCCCACCCGGGAGAGCACGGGGAGTCTCGCCGTCGGGCAGCTCTAACTGGGAAAAAATCCCCTGAGCAGCGCAGGGTCCCCAAACCGCTAGAGCTGGAAGGCAGGGTCGGGGCTCCGAAGAGGCGGGCAGGGCTAACAGGGCTTTTCTGAGTCATTCCAGCTCGCAGGATTCGCTTTCCCCGCAGAACAATTTAGAAAACCAAGCAGTAACCCCAGCCCCCCAGCAGCCGGTCCCTGCCCGCACGGTGATGCCGTCCTGCCCCGGGACAATCAGGATCAGCCCCTTCTTTACCTTTCCACCCCTGTTATGGTTTTCTGGCCATTTTCCCTCGACGTGAAAGCACCGCTTCGGCCGTGCATGAAAAGGCCGCGTGTTGCATTTTCATTTCCCATGTTTGTTTGGGTTTTGTTTGGGTTTTTTTTCTGGTTTTGCTCTACTTTTTTTTTTTTTTTTTAATGAAAGGAGGGAGAAATGTTTGAAATGCCTACGAGCGCTAACACCCAGACATGTATTTTTATTAAAAACTGTGTCCCTACTCTGGTGGGAAGAACATCAGTCACCGATACTGGTGACGACTTGCAGCCCTTTGGAGGCAGCAGGTGGCCCCTGCAGGTCGCCACCCACCCGTGGCTAGCGGCGGGGCAGCCCCCCTGCCGTCCCTTGCCAGCCGCTCTCAGAGGTTTCCCTGGCTCCGATGCGGTTTTGTCGCAGCAGAGGATCCGCTTCTGGCTGCCAGCAGTGTCCTTCGGGAGCCCAAGCGCCAGCCGCTGTACTACTGAGTCAGATTTTAGGCAAAAAGCCACGAGCGCACCTGAGAGCCCCCTCAAAAGGCATAACCTGCGCCTATTGCAGCCACCGCTCCCCGTTATTATTATTCCAGAGAACTCCCCGGCAATTTCACTCATCGCCAGCATCGCTTGGGAGCAGCCTTGTGGCTAACAACTCTTCCAGCTCTGGTACAGAGCAGGGAAACAGTCGGAGAAAGACGGGGATGATTCTTCAGCGGCTCCGAGGGCTCTGGGCAGCAGAGTCAAAACCTTCATCCTCCTGCCTGCTCTTTCCCCTCGGGATCAGCCTGGGAGCTGTGGCGGGGGGAGCGAGGGCAGGGCTACCCCGGGCTGGTGCCGACCCTCGACGGCCACCGCGACACCCTGGAAGTGAGATCGCCCTCCCGGTCCCCTTCATCCCTCGGGGGGGAGAGGTTTGCCTGCGTGTGGCAGAAATTATCTCCTTTTCTTTAATAATAATAATAATTTTTAAAATTACTAAGTATAAGTAAAACAACAACAGCAAATAAAAAACACACCAAACTCCCCAAAAGCACAAGCCAAAGAACGAGTCCCACCCGCAGGTGAGAGTCGCCCGGCCCGTGGTCCCTCCAGCTGCCCGGGGAGGAGGGATGCAGCTCCTAGGGGTCTTCAGGCAGAGCTCCTCTCGCTCCGGGCGAGCTGTCTCTGCCCCGGGCGGCGAGGGGGCCCGGGGGTGTCCTCCGTGGGGCCCGGGGGTGTCCGCCGTGGGGCTTGGCTGGGGAACGTTTCCTTTGCTCCTCGTCTTCTCTCGTTGCCCGCAGCAGCGAACATCGCAGAGGCAGAACCCGGGTTTGAGAGGCTCTCGGACGGGCGAGGAGATGCCCTTTATTTCTCCCGTCATCCAGCGATAAACCTCAGGGCTCGCCTGGCCTCAGCAGCACCTCCGCCCCGGCCTCCGGGCCCCCTCCCAGCGGGGTCGCCCCCGCCCCGGGGACGCCCCGGAGCCGCCGTCGGGGCGTGTGTCCTTCCCGCTGACAGGAGAAGCGGAGCGGAGAAGTACCTGCGGGAGCCCCGAGCCGGCCGGGGAGAGGCCCTTAACCCCGGGCACCTTTGCCCCCAGCTCCCGGGAGCCCCGGGGGGCCGAGCAGGTGCCGGGGGCGCTGCCTGCTCTCAGGCGGCTCCTGCGCTGGTTCCTACGTGTGGGTTTTATCGCCCTGCGAGGGACCGGGAGGCACCCGAACGCAGGCAGCCTCCCCGCTGCAGAGCTGCTCTCCGCTCCTGTGCGAGTGTTTAATACACCAACACGAGCGCCTGTGGAGACATATGCAGAGATGTACACAATTTACATTACATTTCAACAATCGAATGTCTTATAGCTGCGGAAGTTTCTCTCTCTCCCTCTTTCTGTTGCAGCTGTTTTATCTTCTTTAGGACGGGAGCTTGTCCACGGCCGGATGGAAAATTATTCCCACGGCTCCCGTAGAGATTCGGGGTTTGGGAGAGAGGCCGAAGTTGGGACGTGCCTTTAGGGAGATGATTTTCACGTTGCGGCCGTGGATGTGCCGAGGAGCTGGATGGGCGTTCCGAGGGTAGGGGGTGGGGGGGATACGGAGAGAGCGTGTTAGAGCCCGGGTTTCACCGAGAACTTAAACGCCGAAAATCCAGACGGATTCTTTTGGCCTCGGTGCAGTTACGAGCAGGCTACTAGGGATTGTGTCATTAAGAAAAGACAAAATGAATCAGAGCATTTTCTTTGGATTTCAAATCGTAAAATTATCAATAAAAAACAAGACTAGAAAGGCCTCAAAATTCCGGCAAAATTCCATTAAGTTCTCTACTAAATTTCCCCTGTACACAATGCTGATGTCTCTCAAATATCGGAATATTTCAACGTTAAACGAAGACACACTCGGTGCGTAAATATTCGATATTAAGCACAATTATAAACTTCCAAGTAACCTCACTCGGATCTTCCTTTTCAGCAATTTCTGTCTCGACTAAAACGCGTCTTAGTTGTACAGGATTCAAAGGAAAATAGTTTGACGCTTTGCCCTGCGCCTCTTACCCAGCGGCACAACCGGGGGAGCCCCGGGGAGGCTCTAGGGAGCGGCACTTGCTTTTCAGAGCAGGTTCTCTCCAGTGCTGCATCCGTCAGCAAGCACGAAGCGAAATTATAAAATGAGGTGAGTTACGGAAAACGAAGAAGTCTTCGAAATAATCTCCTCACTCAAAGAAGGAGTTTTGCAGAAAGCCACCCCCCTCCGCCTTGCCTCCCCCTCCCCACCGGGGCCAAACCCTCCGCTGGTGTAAACTGTCCGGTTGAAGCCGCCGTAGTCAGCGGATCCATGTTCGTGTCGAGAGGTTGCAGGAGTCGGAGAGGGGTGCGGGGAGAGATAAACAGCCCCGGTGGAAGAAAAGGAGCAAATTCAGATGTCTTCGTGGAGGCCCTGAGCCTGCCACCCAAACCTTATGTTTTCCCACGAGGAAAAGGGGTGGGAAAGGTGAAAGAAAACAGTTTAAAAAGGCGGGGGGGTGGGAGACAGAACAACAGTAAAAAGGGTTTCTGGATCGAGCTTAATAAACGTCAGTCCTCCCGCATCTGCCCAGGAGCGCTGTGCAGAGCGCGCGTCTCGCCGGTCCCGCTGCACCCGGGGCGCTCCCTTCACCGGCAGCATCGCCGACCGCCCCGGCGAACAAAGCCGGAGCCAGAGCGCTCCCCGCGGTGCCACCACTCCCGCAGCTCTAGGAGCAGAGAGCTCGCTCCGATCCGGCGCCGGGGCCGCCCCGGGGAGCTGCGGCCGCCGATCTGCCCTCCGCCGCCTCTGCCCCGCACGGCGAACGCAGCCGGGAAGGGCCGGGGCGAGAGGCTGTGGAAGGAGCAGACCGGGGGGCGATGCGAGGCCGGGGGGCGCCTCCGAGTCTCTCCGAACTCGGGAGCCCGAGGGAAGACCCAGAGGGGAAAGAAAGAAAGAAGCCGGTGGCGATGAAGAATCGGCGGCGCCAGCGCTGCCCGCGAGAGAGGCCCGGGCCGGGCTCCCTCGGCGCCGAGAAACCGTCGCAGCCACGGCCGGGTCCCCCCGAGCCCGGTGGAACCGCCCGCCCCGTCGGGCAGCTGGGGCGGCGGGGGGATGCGCTGCGGCCCCGGTGCCGCCCGGCCGGCTCCCGCGGAGGCTCGCAGGGCACTCGGTGCGAGGCGGGCGGCTGCCCCAAGCGGCCGGCGCGGCTCTGCCGGGATGCGGACGGGACGGAGAAGCCTCCTCCCGCGGCCCCGGGCAGAGCACCCCCCCCTCCCGCCCCGACCCTGGGCTCCTCGCCGGGCGGAGAGAGGACAACCCGCCGCCCCGGGCGCTTTTCCCGGAGCTGCCGAGGTTTTAAACCGACACGGGCCGCGGAAACGGGAAACCGCGCGGTCCCAGCCCACGGCGAGACCGCCCTCGCCAGGGAAAACCGATGCGGCGTCCCCGGGCCGCACAGCGTCCTCACCGTAACCCGGCAATTAAACCAGCGACCCGTCTCTCCGGCAGACGGGGGGGTCGCTCCGTGCTGGACACGCGTTATCACGGGTCTCCTTGCGGCAGAGCCGCCGCCACCAGCCGTGCCGGCGAGAAGAAGGAGGGACGCGGTCTGAACTGCAGCCTGAACTCTGCTGCGAGGAAAAAGGCGCTGGGGAAACCCGTGTCCGCTCTCAGAAACGACACAAGCGGCAGAGCTAAGTGTTAAACTAAAGTTTATAAATTAAAAAAAGAAAAAAATACAGCGGGTAGCTTACAAACATTCACAATTCATTTGAAGTAAATAATCTAGTTGAGTGCACAGTGCCATTAAAAGAGAAGGGGTGGGGGGGGGAAAGAAAAAAAAGCCATGAGTTACCTTGAAAGAAAGAAACTCTAATTACATCGCTGAGCACATCAGAAATTCCCACCCCTGAAGGAGAGGTCCGCAGAAGTACTGTAAAAGGCACTGATGGCGTTAAAATTTCCTGTTACATCAATTTCTTAAAAAGCCTGACTAGAAATATTCACATTGAATATAAAAAATAATAACAACAACTTTAATACAACTGGAAAGTGCGAAAAATCCGTAATTTTCCCCTCCCAGACATGGAAAGATCTTAGGAAAAAGGGAAAGGAAGAAGTCTGTAGCTTTGATATAAGTCTCACCCTTTTATGACATATCTATCCTTTGCCAGGGATCATGGAGTACAGGAATAACATAGGCAGCAAGAGCAAGGGGAATCTGAAAGAGGCTTCCTTACATTCAGCACCATACAAGGCACACTCGGTTTGCAACGAATTGAAAGACCAAGGACTCAAACAGACGTCAAAAATAATCCTTACAATCCACCGAAGGACTCCTTGATCTGTTTTGAGCTGCATTTGGTTTTGAGGGTTGGTGTGGTTTCTTTTTTTTTTTTTTCCTCCCCTCTCCTTTTTTTTTTTTTTTTCTCTCTCTCCTTCTCTCTTCCACACAAGATCGAGTCTCTACCAATTCAAAGTGAAATAAAACAAACAAACAAAAAAGTCTACATCAAACACACTGGCAACATGGATACCATGAACTAGTCGTGCCGAACGGCGAGAGCCCTCGGCTGGCGGGGTGGGGAGGGGGCGAGGGTTGGGGCGGGGGTGGCCAAGAAATCCTACGTTGAAAGAGGAGAGGGCGAGGAACCATCCAAATAATATTAACAATAAAAATAACAATAAAATAATAATAATAAATACTGTCCGAGGCGCTGAGAGCTGCAGCTGAGGCTCTGGAATTGAGAAGGTGGCCGGACGGACTGACGGGGAGGTGGCGGAGGCGAGATGGGCTTCCCGGCTGCCAGGGCGAGTGGTGGAGGGGCTGGGAGGGGGCTGCGTGTGTCCCCTCACTGGGTGCCAGCGGCTGCGGCGCAGGTGGACAGAGCCCACCCGGGCAGGCAGTAGTAGGGGTAGTAGTAGGAGGGCTGGAGGGAGAGCAGCGAGGGCGGCCGCAGCACCTCGCCGGGGTGATACTGTCTCTGGTCGTCGCGCACCAGCACCTTGACGGCCACTTTCTTGGCGGCGGGGGCGGCGGACAGGAGGTCTGCGGCCATCTGCCGCCGCTTGGTCTTGTAGCGCCGGTTCTGGAACCAGATCTTCACCTGCGTCTCGGTGAGCTTCAGCGAGGCGGCCAGGTCGGCCCGCTCGGGCCCGGACAGGTACCGCTGGTGGTTGAAGCGCCGCTCCAGCTCGAAGACCTGCGCATGGGAAAAGGCTGCGCGGGAGCGCTTCTTCCGCGGCTTCGGCGCCGCCGCCTCCTCCTCGCTCGGCAGCAGCTTGGCGCACTTGCCCGCTCCGTCCTCCTGCTCCGGGGGGCTGCGATCTGCGGGCAGGGGGACAGCACGCCGGTCAGGGCGCCGGGACACCCGCACCCCCCACGCCGCGACGGGGCGTGCGGCGGCCCCGCCGAGGGCAGCCGTGGCGGGGGGGGTGGTGGTTCTCGCTCTCCTCGAAGCGCCGAACGCCCTCCCGCCGCCGGCGGGTCCGCGTTCCGAGGGCTTCCCCCCCCCCCCCCCGCTCCCCGCCACCCTCCGGGGAACCCGGAGCGCCTCCCGTCCCCGGCTCCGCCCGTACCTGAGACGGCGACCGAGCCTTCGCTGTCGCTGAGGCGGCCGGCGTCCCGCTCCGTCCCCTTCGCTGCGGGTTCGGCGGGGCGGGCGCTGCCGCCGGCGCCCTCCTCCTCCTCGTCCCCGGGGCGCCGCTCGCCCTCGGGACCCTCGCTGAGCGCCGAGTCCGAGTCGCAGGGCGGCGGGGCGCGGGGCGCGGGGAGCGGCGGGACCTCGGCGGGGCCGCACGGCCGCCAGCCGCCCGCCGCCCCCGGGGGCCGCCCCGCCGCGTGGCGGGAGCGCTCCTCCTTCTTGTTGAGGATGGCCTGGATGGAGAAAGGCGTCAGGGCGTCGCCGCCGCGGCCGGCCATGGCCCGCGCGGGGGAGCGGCGGGTGGGGGGGGACTGCGCCGCCGCCTTTCAGCTGGGCGACCGCATCGCCGGCCGCGGCCGCGCCGGTGCCGGGCCCCTCTCTGCCACCGGGAGGGCGGGCGCCTGCCGCGGCAGCCTCTCTGCGCCGCCGCCGGCCCGCCCGCCCATAGGGCCGCCGCGCCGCGCTGCGCTCCGCCGGGGCCGCCGCGGGTGCCTGCGGCGCGGCCGCTGCCTCCGCCCCGCTCTGTCCCGCCCCGCGCCCGCCCTCTCCTTTTTCTCCCGGCGGCGCCGCCGTCCCTCGCGGCCGCCGACGGCGCCGTCCCCGCACCTCCCCATTGGGCGGCTCCGCGCGGCCCGCGCGCCCATTGGCTCCCGCCGAGGGGAGACGCGGCTCCGCGGGGCGCGCCGCGCATTAACCCCTTGCGGCCCGCGGGGCTCCCGCCGGGGCGACCCCCGCAGGGAAGGTCCCTCCCTCCCCCCGGGCGGAGAGCGAGGGGAGACGGCTTCGGGGCGATTCCCCTCCCGCCGAGTCCGGCGAGTTCTGGCGGCCTCGCACCGGGATCGCCGCCCGGGAACGGGAAAGAGGTGCTCGGGGAGAGCCCCGGGGAGCGGCCGGGGCCGGGGCCGGAGGGGCTGGGGCCGCGTGCGCTGCGGGGAGCGCCCCGACCGCCGGCCGCTCGCCTTGGGCTGCGAGAGTAAACCGGCCGCGACCGGAGAAAGGTCAAAAAATTAGGATTTTTAGCAGTTGGTTTGTTTAAAAGCGGGGTCGGTTCTATGTCAGGGACGGTGTTCGGCTCACGAGGCTCTTAAAGAGCGTTTTACGGGGGCAGCTTCTTGCAGATTGAAGACCGCTTCGCTTCCCCCGAAAGAAACCGGCCCTGAACGAGCAGCTTTAGGAAACAATTACACGCACTCGAACTGTCCAAGAGCCACTCGTTCCCAGCACAGCAATGCGACCCCAGACACCGCGCTTCACTCTATGTCAGACATTATTGGCTTTCTCAAAGCTCACAGAAAAATCCCGGCGAGAGTATCAAGCAGTTCGGAGAGGAATGAAATGCCAGCGCTGATTTTCTTGGTGCTGGGGAGACGAGGCTTTGAAACGAGCTGGATGCCCCCAAACTCGGCTTCGCTTGGTGAGCCGAGTCCGCAGGGTGTTCACCTGCCTCCTCACGGCCGCGTTCCCACCTCCAGCCCTGCCGAATCCCGCCGGGATGAGCTCCTGTTCGCCGCACGCCAGGAAGCCGTGACAATTAATTATCAACGACTCTGGCACGAATTAAATGTTTTCAGTCATCATTCTTAGCCGGAAATTATATGAAGAAAATAAATGACCCCGCTTGCATAGGCAGCACGAAACCGGAGAGGGACTTTGCCTGGCTGAAAGGGGACAGGCTCCGTGTTCCTCAGCAAATTCAGCCCCTATCAATAACCTGGCTGCGGCTCACTCGTTATCCCTTTCTGCTCCCAGGTATTTCCCGGGGGAACCATCGCTTCTGCCACCCAAGACTGAGGTGCCACGAGACACTCAGGGAATATCCAAGGGGGATTTATTTTTATTTATTTTTTTAAGAGCTGGACAAAATACGAGGCATATGGGGAAGCCGCGAGAAATCCACTTCCGAGGTGATGTAGAGGAGGTGTAGGAAGAATGCCCTGTGCAGACGTTTTTGGGGGGTGCTAAATAGCCTAGAGGCGAAATTTGGGAGGTCAGAGGAGGTGCGTGGATGGAGAGCGGGGGAGAGAGGGAGGGCTCCGCTCTTCCAAGGGGGAGAGAGGCTGGAGGTGCGGGTTGTGGGAGCTGCCGGCGGCGCGGGGGCTCTGCGGGGACACGGGCAGCTCTCCTGCCTCTGCTCCTGCTTTGGGGCTCCGCTCAGGTGCCGCAGCCGCCGGCCGGGAGGCAGAGGGGAGCAGGCAGAGGCGCTCCGCGGGGCAGCCTCCCTGCCTCCCTCCAGCTCCGGCACAGCCACCTTCCAGCCCTCCAGATCCCCGATTTACAAGATTTCGCGTTCAAGCCCTTGGAAATACCTGTGGTTAGTTTACAACGGCTGTAATTCTTTGATGATTTACTCAGCTCCCTCCTTGCCCCCATATCCCTCTTTTGTTTGGTTTTGTTTTGGGTTTTTTTGTTATGTTTTGTACTATCTCCCTCTCTCTCCTCCCGGGACCATCTCCCACTGCAGTTTTTGGGGAAGGAAATGCCTGGGGAGGAGGCCGGGAGGAAAGAAAGCGGCGGGGCCGGCTGGGTGGTCCTCGCCGGGGATCGGGGCAGCGGGAGGGAGGGATGGATGGATGGACGGACGGATGGATGGGAGGTTCGCAGCTGGCTCCCGGCTGGATCCTCCGAGCGCGGCGGGGAGAGACCCCTCCCCGCAGGGAGAGGCTCGGGGGGAGCTCCCCGCTTCGCCAGCCCTTCCCCGTGATTCCTGGCTGGATACCGGGACCCCGCGCTTCGCACCGTCTGTCCCCGCGAGGGGAGGCCCCGTGGCACCCCAGGGTCTCCGGGGTGCCCTCGGGCTGGGCACCCGCATCCCGAAGGCTGTTTTTTTGTTCTCGTGAGGTGGCTTCTTGCAGTCACCTGGGGCGTTTCTCTTCCCAGGTGTGAGGGGACTCGCTCGCAGAAGCTCCGCGCACGGGGCGTGAGGGATGAAACGGGGAAGGAAGCCACCGGCTCACCGGCCTCTCGGAGAGCATCAGATAAACGTGTGAAAGACGCGCTCGCACTCACGGAGACGGCTGAAAAATCTTAAAAACGCCTTGGGAAAGAGCACACGCTTTTTATACGATATATAATACAGACTCAGACGGTCCTCTGGGTGACAACCGCTTGCGCTGGGAAAATGAAATGCCATAATCTTTCCTTCGGGGTGGGATTTGCACAATACGGGAAATTAATTAGTGATGTAGCGTCCATGCACCAGCAGAGCCAGGCTGGCTCAATCCCACCTCTGTCCCGACTATCTGCCCTTGAACCCCTCTCAGGGCAGGTCAGACCCCTCCCGAGGCAGCTCAAGGAGGTTTATGGTCCAAGGGCCACCCCGCCTGCATGGTGCTAGGGAATACCTTTACTATACCTAATTAAAGGTGGTATTTTATTTTTTTCTAGACAGAAGCTGTCTCCCCAAACTCAGTTACAGTTTGCCACCTGATACACAAACGAACAAGGCAAATCCTTGCAGTCCTGCTAGGTCTTCCAGGGGCTTAGCTGGAAAATGGAAACGCTACAAACAGTGCTTCCTCCTACAAGGGACTTTAATCCTCAGTGATGCTGTTGGTGGTAGGGAAGATTTCGTTCATAGATTTAATCTCAGCCGTGCTCCTCTCTGGGTGTGCGGCAAAGGCACGCGAAACTGCCCTGGACAGCTTGCTGGTTTTGCAGGAAAATCTCAGGTAATCTGCTTCTGAACAGGTTTTAACTCGATGTCTTAAGTAGTAACAATTTATTTCTGGACAAATGTAACTGTAGCTGCACAGAAGGTGACGGTTGTACAGCTCTAAAACAAGTCCCTAGCAGGATTTCTCCATGAATTTAATGAGAGAGTTCCTGTAAGCAACTGCTGCAATATTCGATCTTCTAATTGCTTTTTGCAGTTGACACCAGGATCCTGTGTTGCTGCTGAGATGTCAGTTGTAAGATGCTTCAGAACCTCAGTGACAGCAGAATTTACCACCTACAATTAAAAGAAAAATCTGAATGATTTTTAGAATCCAACTGGATATTAAACTTGGATAATACACAAATATAATGCTGACAATGAGAACTTCAATCTTACTGACTTGATAATCTCTTAGCAAATTAGCTCAGTAGGCTTTAATAGCTGGTTTGCAATTCCCTTCTCTCCTCATATTCCTTATATGGGAAAAAGTCCAGTCCTTTAAGGCTGGGAGGCTCAAACACAAACACTCCTATGGGAGTTTACAACCAAACTGAAAGGGACGCTTGAATCTTGCTGCTTGTGTATATGCTGTGTCACGATTTGTCCCAGTTTTGTTGCTCAGAGCTGCTATTTCTCAGAAAACCAACCCAAATCTCCCTCTTGTTCCTTCATCTTTGCAATAAAAGAGTGAAGGCCTGGCATGCGGAGTACCAAGCATGAAACCAAAGCTACCAACATTTCATTTCACTGTATGGCAGTTTTTCTCCTGCTTTATTTCTCCTTGCAAGACCCTGAAAAGGAACACACATACCGACTATATAAGCACACTCCTGAGAAAGAGTGAGGATATACGGTTGTTTCCCCTGCTTGGTGCCAGGAGGCCACTAGGTGTGTACGCACTGAGAGCCCCATCCTGCAACTGTGCTCAGTCGAGACTTTCTTTTGAAATAAATCTTCTCTTTGACTCTTATTTTTACGCTAGGTTTTCTACCACCACAGTAAATGGCTATAAATATTCCTCATCTTCTGAAGTATTTTTCTGTAGGACAGAAATACAACCTGAGCAAGATTAACTTGATTTACTAATAAAAAGCAAGCCAGCATATCCCAATGGCCAGATGAATCTCATAATCATTAACTAGTTCATGATTTTTTCTGTGATATAAACATTGAAATACTTAGCCCCCGTATTTAGCTTTTATCTGTTTCAGGCAGTGATGAAAAGGGAGGAGGTAGCCTATTTATTTGCAATCTCTGATGGAAGAAGTGGAGTAGAAACAGTGAATGACCTATGGCAAAGCAATATATGTGTGAGTCGTCCATACAGTATCTGGTCTATCTACTTGCTCTGAATTTTTCCTTTGTATTTACTGGAACATTTTAATGAACATTCACCATATTACAGTAGATGCATTTGCTGTCTGCAAGTCTCTAAGCTTTTAAAAAGACTCATAGTGCAAATCAATCGTTTGATGTTTATTTGGAAAACATCATATGAAGTCTAAGTTTCCCTTACTGTTGTTCCTCAATCAGTAAATAACTAATAACCTTTCCTACTTTTTGTTTGAAATAGTTGAGCTCACTTTTTGTGTGTGATGGACTAACTTGGTGATTAATTTAACTACTACATTGGGATAACATTTAAATATTTTTACTGCTTCTGATGCTTAGGTAAATCAAGTAAGCCTGCTGGTCTCTCAGTATACTGGAACTGTTTACATTTATAAAGTGATTTTGCATTTTTGTCTAAGAGTCACATCTTTATTAATAGCAAGTCAACAGCCATTTTATATGAATTTTTCTATCTTTTTATTATTTGTGCCAGCAGTACAAACCCATCAATGGCAGTGTTGGGACTTAATAGTTTTACATTTACACAGATCACCAGTTACTCAAAAATGTCAGAATTTGAGATCAAGGACTCTTTTGTTACACGTCATTTTCACACTGAATGGGAAGCCTAAGCTGTGGAGAATGGACAGGGCACTTCTCTGCATGTCTTAGGAATGTCCCTTGTGTGTGGTGCTGGGTGTTGGAGTGCCTGCTTGGAGAAGCAAATCTGACTCAGGAGCTCCCGTACAGGGCTTGGGTGCCTCAAACATGATGTGTTGAGAGAAGAGAATCGTGATACATCTGTCCCATTTTGGATCCAGGCCTATGTGCTTGAATTCATCTGTCTGAAGAGAAATCAGAGGTGTGAGTTCACCAGGTAATTGCACAGGATGGTCAGTCTGGTCCCTGGGGAAGGAAAGCCAGGCAGATTAGACCAAGCACTTCACTCCATAGTATCTCCATTCTCTGAAGGGACCCCAGCCTCTCTGAGAGGTTTTTGATACTTCTGGTGGAAACCAAGATCCTCCACTCTATATGCTGTGTGACAGGGGAGTCCATGACTGCAGCTGCTTTGCACAGCCACAGTGTTGGCCTTGCTGTGATCCGTGCCAGATAATCCACGGTGGAGCAGCCAGGCCAAGATGTTTGAGCATGGAGACCTTGGATTCAGTTTTGGGTTTATGAAGTTAGGGAAATTAGCAGGTTCACTGTGCGTGTTGTTTCCACTGGCGATGCCTTTGTATGTACAGTGACTGTACATTTCATCTGAACACAGTTTTACATTGAATCACTAATTCTTTTGGCTTGCCCAGTGAGAATACAAATACTTACATAAATCTTGAGAATAAATTAGTGACTCTGTTTTGTTCAGTTCACATGCAAATTTCATCAGATGCCTGAAAATCAACAAACATGACACAACAGGCAGTACACATATTGCTCATATTTTCTGTGTGTATCTCAGAGGACAGAGACTTTGAGCATGGCAGGTATGGATAACTGTAATCACACACCCTGTCTTGTCTTTATGACAATCCTTGCCTCTCAGTATTCACACTTTCATTTGTGTTGCCTTTGACTAAATGTAGAGAATTGTATCCTGAACGTTTCTGTGGTGTTGAGGGGAGCACAGCCTGAGTGGGTTCTAAGGGTATTCCTGCCACAGGAGTAGCTATTTCTGTAATTTATTAGCTGTGCACATTTTGGGATTTACCTAAGAGAAGGAAAAAATAATAAGGCAGGTGACAGATGACAAAATAAAGATTTGTAACAAGACAAAAAGAGTTTGCACCCTTCACTAACAAGAGCAAATGGGATGGCTGAAGAAGTTTCCAGTACTAAAAAATCTTAACTTGTGAGAGGAACCAGACATTTAGGTACACAAAATGTCAATTATGAATCCCTTGGAAAACCAAAAAAGTCCTTTTACTTCTCCAGGAGGTTTTTCACAACAAAAAGACGCAGAAATCTGCCTGCAAGTGAAATGAGAAAGGCAGAGGAGTGCTGGCTGGAAGGACATTTTGGTAATACTTTCAAGATGGCAAGTTCTGATTTCCTGCACTATGGATGAGGTTATTGTTGGCAGGATGAATGAGAGCTTTCTGCTCTTCCTGCTTGGGAAGAGGGTAACGTGTGGTGTAGACTTCTGGTGTTTTATAGTGTTGTCCGTATTTTATGAAAGCTGATCAAACCCCCTGCACTTTCCTCTGTATAAACTCTCAGCACTCCAACCCCGTATAGGACCTCATAGAAGGCAGCAACACCCAGTTTCCAGCCAAAAATATTATTATCAACTGTCCTTCTGTATCTCTGGAGGGCTTCTGGTGTGGCTGTATTTATTTCACACAGTGCACACTTTGTACAATGCTTCTGTGTCAAAGAGACTCCTTTTGAGAAGGGTTGTGCAGGTGAATGTGTTATTTTGCACTAGGTATGCTCCCTCACCAGGAAATACAACTCTTAACAAAGCAAAGTGTTATGCTTGTAGCTCCAAAAATACATCTGCAGTATAGTCTTCTGCAAAATATGCAAGAAAGTCCTTGTAGTCTTGCCTCCTTGTGATGTCATGATGATTGTCTGGTTGACATACGATCCCAAACAGGAATGGCGTATGTGCACATCAACCACTCGTGCTTCTGTCTACACTCATATTCCTGACTTTGCCTGTAGTTATCACGGAGGAGATAAAAGTAATTCAAAGGCAAAGAACCTTCACATATTTCATTCACAGGATTTAATTCAGATATTTTAGTGACTCCCCAAGAGATAAACACAGAAAATCTCTAGCCATAAGGTGTGTTGACCTTGAAGCCCTGGAACCACTAGCAGACTCTGGAAGAGTGGTAGTACCCTTGTAGAGAATAGCTGACATCCCTGGAGTCTATGTGGGCTATGGCAGTACCTGACACAGAAGAACTTTCACCTTCCAACCCAAATGCCTTGCTCCTTGGTCTGCATTCAGCCAGAGGCACTGTTACAGCTCCTACAGCTGCTTTCTAACACATGGTGACTTCAAAAGCAGGCCTAGACAGGTCATGTAACTGCTTTGGTATAAGGTAGCAACTGCTTTTACAGAGAACATATTAAGTGTCAGAACACCTGGATAATGAGATAGTGAGATCCTTTTAGGAGAAGACAAGACCACCAGCTTTTGAGCTGAAAAGTTACCTGTCATTCAGAAATCAATGTCATGAGAGGAAGCTGCCTGTTGCTTCAATTCAATAGCCATAGCCCTTTGGACGTGGTGTGTGGTAGTGATATTTCTCATGAACATCTCAGTGCCCTATCCTTGCATTTAATAAACTCATTTTCAGAAAATGTTGATTCTGTACCCTGTGGTAAGAGCAGTTCATTAAATGATTGGTATGTTACTTGATGCAGCTAGCTTTGCTATGCATCCCTTACATTCTAGTATCTGGGACCCAGCTGACATACAGACCTCCTCTGTGTATTTTGTAGAAGATGCAGAGGGTGTTTGACCATTTCCTTCACGAACGGGTATTATTTAACAACCTACTGGCTCAGATGGTGTTGGACGTTGATGCTGTCCTAGTTCTCGCTTGCTGGGTCCTGAAAAGTGATTCCAATCATACCAGACTTAACTGCAAAAGAAATTAAGAATAAGGATGGGTTATGAAAAGAAGATTGTAATGGTGCCAACTGATATTTTCACAACTTCTCTTATCGACTTTACTCTCTGTGGCTGATAAGAATAAATATAAAGGCACCTTAGCCTGTCTCTAATGTGTCTGAATGTCAGTATGTCCATGTACTTTTGCAACCCACAGAAGTTCTTGGTCATAGCAAGAAAAATGGAGCTGAAGGAAGGACTTTTTAAGAAATAAAAGGAGGACAAGGGCAGAGGGAGAGGTCAGATCTGCTTGATCCAAGAGTATACACCACACTGATGAAGGAAAGGAAAAGGAAAGGGGCAGAAGAAAGGAGGGGAGAACTGAGAGCTGAGAGGGACCCCGAGGTAGGATGAGAAGTGAGGATGGAGGGAATTAGATCAGCAAAGTGATGGGAACAGGGGCTGGAAAATGAGGGAAACAGAAAGGTCTGTTCAAGTACCTGTGGCTGGAGAGGACAGCTTCTATTAAAACTCCAAATCTAACTTGTTACACATAGGAAAAGTATTACATGCATTGCTCCTCAAGAAATTTGGTGTGCTTACAAACACAGAACCTGTTACATGGAATTTATATTGCATCTATAAACATAATGCTAGATGGATTTAAACCTGTGCACGCTATGCCATGCATCATATTAAGGAATCTAGAGAAGGAAATAGGTATTCCTGCCAAAACTGGTGGCAACCTGCCTACGCTGACCCGTGCTATGCAGCAGCTCGGGAGGAGCTGGCAGATGGGCAGGTCATGATGCCCAGGCAGCCGTGGCACCAGGACTGTCGCATGGCAGAACCTCCTTGCTCCTCTGTAGTGTCATTATTGGTCTGGTCCAACCCTCTCTGCCCCGGGTCAGGGGCGAGAGAGGGGTCCTGCGTGCACCCTGCTACCTGGCAGGCACCAGTTGCCATCTAGTGGTTATTTTAGGACTATCTGTCTGTGCAAAAACATTTTTTTCCAACCAACCAGCAACCCAGAAATTGCTTTTCTGGAGAAGATTTGCAGGATTTACCCCCACTACCCACCAAAGGAAAAAAAAAAAGCCTCCTGAGCCACTTGCATGGAAACAATGGAAACAATGGATCTGATGCAAGCAACAGAGCGTGGTATTACCTTTCTGTAGCATGTACAGAGTTCGGCCTTTTTTGCAATCAGGAGGTTACTCGCCTGCCTTCTAGGTGTGGATTTTGCAGGAGGAAAAGGGTGGAAAGTCTCAGAACCAGCTGGATGAGAACCGAGCCCTGCTGGGGTAAGGCTGGTGAAACAGCAACACTTCCATGGAGTTTTGCAGCACCCAAATCTTCACCTTTCACTTGTAATGATCCAGTGAGGGAAGGAATAAGATCTGGGAAAGATACCTTGTGTTCATTGGTGTCTTTGTACAACCCCATCATCTCAAGAAATCAAATAGGCAAATCCCAAGGTAAGATTTGGGTGCACCTAGAAAGCGAAATATAAAGAAACCCATTTATTTTCTTAAAAGGGAGACTGCTATGAAGGAGTGGAAGAATTTTCCTTCTCATAGAGTGCCTCAGCACAACACATTGAGCACTGGGGTAGCATTTGCTTGTCTGTGTTCACTTGTGATGGATTATTTCATTTGGATCATTGCCACTGTAATACATAATCATAGAAGCAAATATTATCCAATTGTACTTGAAGTACTTAGCATTTACACCCTGAGCCTATTGCTGTTTTATAAGAAAAACTTGCCCAGTTCTGAAAATACAATAAAATCGTATGAACATCTATTACAAAGTTGTAATACTAACTGGACAGTGTTTTTGCTTGTGCAAGAAAAATGAAGCTAGCAATATGTCTGTAACAGTAAAGCTTCATGAGTATATTATATGGCACAGCTGTCTTTCCTTTCTTGGCTATGCTGGAAGAGGATTCTTGGTCTTGTAGCTCTAGGCTAAAGCAAGCTTATGTATACCTGCAAAGCTTGACTGCAGGGCAAAAATCTAAGGTCTTTATGTGAAAAAAAACTCAGAAAAAAATTATAAATGTCTTAACGGTGGAAAAAAAACCCTGTTTTTTTTTTAAATGGAGAAGACTTTCCTTGTTTATTTCAAAAAAGAAGAAAACTTTGCCCTATGCTTCCTTCTACATTGAAGCTTTCATGCTGTTCCTTGTTTTCTTTGTCTTCTTTTTTTTCTTTTTCAGTGGTAAAAGAGAGAAATAAAATATCTGAAATACTGAATGCTGGGAACAAAAACATTTTTGATTTTTGAAAACAAAATGTAACAAAAATAGTTTAAGCAAAATCAAAGTCTTCTAGGGGTTTGCACCCTGCCTGAAGGTCATGTAGGAAATAGTAGACATGAATAGGAATAGAGCATTTCAGAAACACTTTTAGAAAAAGTGTTTTAAAACTGATCAGCAACAAGGGTTAGGTGGCACAGGGGCTTGCCATTGCTGGAGAACTGTAGAGTCTCCTTAGAAATCTCATATAGTTGGAATAACCTGGATCAACCTGCCTGGTGCATCAGCCTGTCTTTGCCTTCTCTCAAGAGAGCATCTTCCAGGTGGTTAACTTCCAGATGGTAGGGTGCTGGACCCTCATAGAGAAATGAACTAACTAATTACAACCTCCATCCCCCTCCTTGGCAGTCCCATTAAATCTGATGCTGCAGGGAGTGAGGAAGGGGAAGGTACAACCTCCCAGCATCTCCCCTGGGCCCAACAGCCCTTCATGCATATCCCTAGTAGCTTCTCTCTCCACTTTCATGCTCAGTCTCTGTCACATAGCCAGGCTCTGATCCAGAAAAAGAGCTGGCATCTCATCAGAAGTGCATCCAGGTGTGCAGGAGTTCCATTTTACTTTGATTAAAGCTTCCCCAAAAGAATATTTCCTGTGCTTGAGGGTTGAATGGAGTTCTAAGTTCAAAATTATATATATATATATTTAAGTGGTCTTATATTGCCTGTTTACTTAGCCTGAAAAATCCTGGTTGAATAGAGTTAAATAAGCACTGTATTACTGTGCAATTCTTAGGTTTTGTTTATATAAAAAGAGCAAAGTGAACCTATCATTGTCTGAAAGGAAAGTCAAATTCCAGATCCCTGCTTGCTTTGGGCACCGAGGCAGGAATGACTATTTAATTTTAACATTTTTGAGTTTATATACTGGAATTGGTGCTGGAGTACCATGAATGGGATCACTGAGCATTTTTCTTTTATATGTTCCTCTTTATTTATTCATCTTAATATATGACTGCTTATATAAATCATTGCATAGCATGCGTAACTTTACAAGAATATCTAGAAAAGGAAGAGATATCATTAGAGAGTTAAGTTGTCTGGCTGGCAAGATAAGTGATAGCTTTGATATTCCCCTCTTATTCTCAATTACATCCTCAGTGCACGCACAGAGGCGCAGCCAGTGCTTGTGCTGTCTGGCTTTGTGATCAGCAGAGGAAATGTGTTTAAGAAATATGGCTCAATTTTGGTCCATTCATGTGGTTCCTTAGTGAGGGAGGGCCCAAATTATGCTGAAATACGTGGTAGAACTTTTCATATTTTAGCTCTATTCTCCTGGCCCAATTAAGCCAGGTGAGAGCTGCACTTTGAGCGTGGCTAGCTGGAGCTGTGTATAAACTTTGTCCTTACATGAGGAAAAGCCCCAAATAGAGCTCACCATGACTACAGCAGGTATCTAATCTCCAAACTGAACTCACAACTGACAAGGGTTTGTATTTCCCCAGTGAAAATCATATTTATTTTCAATGTATTTGGTGACATTAGAGATCAGGGCTCCCGGGCACCTTTTCTGTATGACATAGTACCTTAGCTCGCTGATAGGAGATGTTGCTGGTGAGGAGAGAGATGCAAACCCAGAGTACACCTGTGTTTTACACTCATCGTTAACTTTCAGCAGTTATGTTAGTGCCTGTGAATGCTCAGTAAATAAAAGCTAAGCTAACAGCAAGTACAGGGGTGACATTATAGCCACCAGTCTCAGCAAAGTACTTGTAATAATTTTTCTGTACTTGCTTTTCACCTCTGCTTTCTACTCTGTGTCCGCTCTACCTATTGTACCCTGCATAGTACAGGATTTTTACATTGTACTAGCAAAGATCTCAGTGCTAGCAGGGATCGGTGGAGTAACCCAGCCTTTCCACAACACCGAGGCCACAGGGAAACAGGGAGCCTATGATTATAAGAGGATTTACATCAATAATAATTAATATTGTGGTATCTTCCTTGGATGTAGGTACTCACTGGGTGTCTCACCACCTCAGAAGGAATCCTGCACAGAGCTCAGAGAACCAGCCAGGCTAACCAGGCACCTGATGAGATGCCTGAGCTGGACAGATAACCCTTCAAAGTCTGTTTTAACACATAATTTGGGTTGGAAGGATGTAGCTTGTCCTATTCAGCAGCCATAGACATGAAGCCTACCTTGGAATTAAAAGCCTAAACATTTCGTTTTGACAAACACTGAACAAGAGGGCGGTGCATGTATGCCCCTAATTTCCATTTCCTCAATATGCCATGGAGGACATGTCACAGAACGTGAAACATCTTAACCGGAGAGAAAGTTGTACCCACCTTCATGTACCCTACAGCCTTGCCTTCCTGAGATGTGGGGGTTCAAGTCCCCCAGTGCCCTAACCACAGCATTATGCCCCCCCGCCACCTTTGTGTCTTTGGAATAAAGGCCAACAAAGGTTCATCTTGGGTGAAACCTAAGCAGAGAGTAGACATCATCTTCCAGCACAACACGCTTTCACTGAGGAGCTAATGCTAGATGGAGCGAGCCCAGAGAAGAGCAACGAATCTGGTGAAGGGGCTGGAGAACAGGCCTTATGAGGAGCGGCTGAGAGAGCTGGGGGTGTTTAGCCTGGAGAAGAGGAGGCTGAGGGGAGACCTCATTGCTCTCCATAACTACCTGAAAGGAGGTTGTAGAAAGGAGGTTGCTGGCCTCTTCTCCCAAGTGACAGGGGACAGGACGAGAGGGAATGGCCCCAAGCTCCACCAGAGGAGGTTTAGGCTGGACATTAGGAAAAAATTTTTCACAGAAAGGGTCATTGGGCACTGGAACAGGCTGCCCAGGGAGGTGGTTGAGTCACCTTCCCTGGAGGTGTTTAAGGCACGGGTGGATGAGGTGCTGAGGGGCATGGTTTAGTGTTTGATAGGAATGGTTGGACTTGATGATCCAGTGGGTCTCTTCCAACCTGATTATTCTATGATTCTATGTTTCGGACAGGCCATTGCTGCCAGCTTCCAGGACACCTTGCTCAGCTTCGCAGATCACATCTGAGGACCTTGTCTCCCAGTATAGGAAGCTTTGATGCTTCATTTTGATTCCTGATTCTTCAGAGATCCAGCTGGCTTGAATTCAGATGTTTCAACATTAGATCCAGTTTAATCTTTAAGCACAATCCCAGCCTTTAAATCAGTTTTAGAAATGAGGCCTCAGTTCCTAAACAACACTGAAATATCTTGTCTCATGTAAGAATTTAAAGCATCCCACTAGGAGCGAACTCATTGCAACCTTGCAAATCATTTCACTGTTAAACTACCTGTGCTGCTGAGAAGTGACGCAGCACATTCATTATAGCCAGCCCAAATTTGTTTGGCTTCAGCTTTCAAAACTGCATGATCTCTTCTTGGTACATGATGGACAGCAAAAATCCCTGACTAGCTGGATAATCCCTGCTTCTTGCAAGAAGTCTCCTTGTTTTGTCACCAGGAAAAGACAAAACCCACAAATCAGCTCCCTGTACCTGTATACACCAATTACTTGATGCAGAGGCACCTAGATGACCAACTTAAGTGTACTCAAATCCTCTCTGTCACAGGACCAACTTCTTTGTTTGGGCAGCAGTACTTGCACGACCCCATCAGCAGTTGGTTCAGTAAACTGCGCACATTTAGGTTTGGTTTTGTTGAAAAAATTTCAGGCTTCCCGATGCAGCAGTCTGTGACTGTACAACTCAGAGCTGGCAGGGAGGAAAGCACCGGCCAAGGGGCAGAAGAGGGAAGGTGAAAGGTGCCTTGCGGTCACAGCCTGACCCTAACACCCCACCCTGGGCTGATTAATTGCACAGTCAGTGCCAAAAATCTACTCCTGTCCTACTGAGTTAACAGCCATTTCAAACCATATTTTTCTTCCCTGGTTGTTTGGCAAGGCTGTTATATTCCTAGCTTTAAATTCAGCTATCTAGGGACTCTCAAGGAGAAATTAAATGTTATTATGCTTTTTTTGATGTTATTCACAAACCCAGCAAGGATAAGAGCTAAAAACCTGGGATTTGAAAGAAGAAGGGAGATAAAATAAGAAATAGCATTTCAAGGAACTTTGGTGAAATGTCAGAATCTGGACACAAAAAACTAGATTGTAGATAGAATTTCCTTGGTGTTTAAACTTCCATGTTTTTGTAGAACCCCCAGCCCCACCCTGCTTGAAACAGACCCAGGATTTTTGAGAAGATGATGGAAGTAATGGAGTGTGACATACATAGCTGGGACAAGGAATCTACTGGAAGGAGCAAGCACAGTATCTTTAAGAAGTTGGCAAAAGCTGCAGAAGATCGACATGGGCAATTTCCTCTGAGCTGAAGCTACAAGTACATCAAACGGATAGAAGGCTGTTGAAGTTATGAAGATAACAGTCTTCTGAGCTGGTATGTGAAATGACTGAGTGGGCAATGCTGAGATTACTGAAGTTATCAAGGGCTTGGAGTAAGTCTATGCTAGAAGAACGTACAGTCACCTTTGTCAAGGTATTCACATTAAATCTTAAAATTGAAAACATTTCACATGGAATAGCTTTAATAGGAAGAGAACAAAAATCCACCAGTTAAATTCACTCTTTGCAATATAAACAAGTTCAGCTCCAAGGAAATCAAATGCTGGGTACATAGAAGTTACTCAGTGTATCCTGGCTTAAGGGCAGCAAATCACTTCAGATCAGTGACTCGCAGCATCACAGAGGTCCCGATACCTCTTCCAAAAGTGAGGAGTGACAAGAGTTTGTGTTGGCAAATGACCTTTTCCAAGTGCAGAACTTGATACTGGTGTCAGACCACTTTTAGTGTTGACACCTGAGCCTGTATTAGACTTGGATCGTAGTAGATGTCTGTTAATAATCGCTATAACCAGGAGCACTTGCTGCTCTTGGTTGCCAAACCTTATGGGATAAATCTTCACTGAGTTTCTGGATAAATACAGGCTCTCAGTACGCAGTCTCTGAGAGGTCAGCACCCTAGGCTGTATCGTACATGATGCTCTCTTAACATAGTCTGAGAAAGAAAAAACAGTGGATGTGTGTATTTGGGATGGATTGCATAATGCCCCCCCCCCCCCCAACAACAATCAACCAAGAAGCAGATGTGTTACCAGAGAAGCTAGAAAATTCAGGAATTCAGAGGTCTAACAGCATCAGCAAAAACTTTGCCCCAGCTGCTGAGTGCACCAACTGACTTCAGATCAGGTTCTAGAGTGAAATTTCACCAGTTGCAAGAGTTGCAACCTTGCCAGACCTCACTAAAGAATGATAACTGCAAATGAACATTTACTGATGACTCTCTAGATGGTTAAAAAAAATACAAAAAATCCCAAGCAAACAAAATCTATTTGTGTGATTTGAAATCTATAAAGTAAGTAATTCCATAATATTTTAAGTTGAAGAAGGTAAAGAGATGTAAATAACCTACAGGTAGAATAAATGAGAAAATGTTAAGAGATACTGACAACCAGACAACAGTCAGCTCCTAACAAAGGCAACTGAGGTACCAGACGCAGGATTCAAGCTCTTTTTCTGTAGAACTCAGCAGGTGGACTGGAACTCCACCTTCCACCAGGATGTCTCTGATTCACTACATATTTTAATATTCAGAGAAATGAAGCAATTCCAAGAGAAGGAACTGGAAGAAAAGCCAGTCAATACAACATAAATAGCCATGTGGTTTACAAGTCTGCGCAGCAGGGTAGCCATGTTTTTGTACAACAAAAGAGGCAACAAAGAGCCTTGAGGACATCCTGCTTCATCACAGCACAAACCAGTACTTTATTCCTGAAATTTTATTCCTGAATTTGCAAGGGGTAGGGAAGCAGAGCTGCTATATGCACACATCAACATTCAAATTGAACTAGAGGACTAACTTCTGAACAAGATGGATGTGCCTCTTGCAGCACCCAAGGAAAATTGACTCCTCTGCCCACCTCCTTCCTTGTGCTCAGGAAGGGCTCCTGGAGGTGGAGCGTATGAAAAACTTGGAAACTCTAAACATTCAGTGCTCAAGTTACGTTTACGTACAGCAGACCACTATCGAACCTGTAAAGTATAACAGGAATCTAGATGACAGGCACTTGAAACTATGTAGTAAAGGAAAAAAATAAAAATCCAGATATGGATTGACAGTGATGGGGTCTGGCAGAAATGTCTACTTATATACTCATACCAACATGCAATGAGTGAATACACGTAAGTTAAAATAGTTTGTGGAACTGGCACTTCTCCCCTCATCTTTAAATAAAAATTGCTCTCTCAGGGGAAGACACTTTCTTTAATATCTTCCTGTTATGCAATAATTTAAGGAATGATAAAAGATACACTCCATAGCCAAGAGGATTTTCCTAAATGTTACCCATTGTTACGGGAATGAGCAGTAGACTTCCTAAGCAGATTAACTGGGAGGCTGTTATTGATCTTAACTGTTGTATTTCTTTACTGAGTTCATTAGACAACAGACAGCCAAGAGGATCTGACGCTTACTGGTAGGAGCCTTGTCAATCATTATAATCCCTCAGAAGAGATGTGCAAACAAACTGGGCTGTGGCAGGAAAGGTACTACCTCCAGAGAGAAAGAGAGGGGAGAAGAAATGAATAGTGTGGTGGGGAGTATCCTTAAGAACTTCCTGTGCAATCTCACTAGTGAATTCAGGTGTAGGGAGGAAAAAGGGAGGGGAAAAAAGGGAAAGATCCAACTTATCCTACAACCTCATATGAAGTGCATAAATGTTAGTGTTATTAACATATAGGTATAGAGCAGCAGTAGTTTAGCAAAGCATGTATTAATATGGCAGTAGAGTTACGTGAGAAATCAAAAAAAAGTTAATTTTCCGAGCAAAAAGGTTTGGGTTTTTTTCAGCCTCAAGTTTTCTTAGGAAAAGACTTGTGTGTACTAACACAGGTAAGCAGTTAGATCCTTTCCCTACTGTTCCTATACCTGAAATTGAAGCACCTGCAAATGTTTAAAAGACAATTAACAGGTACAGCTTATAGATATTGCTCCAGTAAGTACATCTGTAAAAACAAGTTCCACAGCAATACAATTAAAGGATAATAAAATATGGCCACTCAGACTTTTGGCAAACATTTTATAATTTTTATATAAAAATCTCAGTAAGAAATCAAGCAGAATATCTGACGGAAACATCTGCCTTACAACAAGTTAAAAAAAAACCCCAAACCAAAACCCCAAACAAACCCACAAAAGAAAAAAGAGAAAAAAAGAAAAGTAAAATTCCAGCCCCCCAGAATCCTTTTTAATTATAAACCAGAATATCAACAAAACACTTAGAATAATCTCAGATTATTTGGCAACTCATCACATCATAACAAGAGACACATTTGATCATAAGAAAAGTTTAACTTTATATACAACTTCACTTGAACATTTGCTCTTACCAGAGTTAATATACATTAAAAAAAGATTCTGGCAATAATACCAGGTTCTATTTTTAATACCTGTGTATAAAATGTAACATAAAATGCTGAAGCTCTAAAGTTAGGAGAAGTGACATTTAATTCCAATGGGTCCCTCTTTGTTGAAAAAGACAAATACTGAAAGAATGGGTGTTTAGTTGCAAAATAAAACTGTTTCGTTTCAGGGTAGTGTTGGATGACTGAATAAATCTAACCTAATACTATTTATTTCTTGAGGTTGGTAGTAAATTCACAAGTGAAAATATAATCTAGTCAGATTACATTTTAAATTTTATACTTTGTCACAAATGTGAACAGAAAGGAGCCAAGTCCCTTTCACTATGCTAAACTACTTCAATGCATGCGAGAAAAATACCAGCTGTCTGAGCACATTTTGGAGAACTTCAGGTTTTAGACAGCGCTGGGAGAGCAGAGGGGAAGTTTCCTACTGACATCTGCATAGAATGTAAAATATATAATTAAAAAACCCTAAGGTATATACTGAAGTTTACAGACCAATGCTTTCCATATAATAAATAAAATGTCCATTGTTGATTAGATTCATACACAGAGTAAAATACAACCTATTTTTACAAGTTTATATACAAAGCGTATTAGTAGGCCCAGGGGTGCCTCATGGGTTGGAAGCATCTGCATTAGCATGTCACATTGGGAAACCCCAACTTTCCAAGTCAGTGATAAAATATATAACTACTTTGTTTTTCATTCAGATACAAAGTAAACTTATTTTTCATCTGAAATAAATGTACATAATATTCTGTATAAACAGTAGTTTATAAAGCTGTTTAAAATGTAACTTAAAAGTACTGCATTGATGAACTCAGAGCTCTGAAACAAGCACGTGCAAATCCCTTTGCTTTAAAAAAAAATAAAAGCACAGATGTTTTTTTCTTTTGACTCTTCCATGGACAGTACTAGCTGGCAGAGATTATCGTTTTGCTTTCTTTACTGGCGTTTCCTCTGGTTTTTGTTGGCCTTTTCTCCGTACTGCTGTTGGGCTGTCTTCCCTTTTACGCTTAGTAGACTGTGCCTTTAACCTGAAAAGCATTATTAATAATTATTTTAACAATGGTAGGACCTGTAAAACAAAAGAGGTGGTCAGGCACAATCCTGTTTAGAGGATGGAACTTAATGGTCCATCTCTGATGAATTACCAGGATGTATTATTTAAAAGCTTACTACAAAACCATTATATACTAGCACAGGCCATAGGGAGACCTTGCATGGTCTCATTAAATCACAGGGTACTGGCATGCTAATTCTGCATGTTGAAGAGTGCTCTTGATGTAGAATCTGGGGCTAGAGTTCTTCTCCTTCCTCTAATGAGGAAAATAATGAACCCCATTATCTTGTGCCCTCTCGCACAAAGACAGAAGAACAGCACTAGCAGTTTAAATCTCACATATGCAAGAGGGAGTAAAGGACACCATCAGGTACCTTTATCTCTATTTAAACATCCATATATAAGCTCATCTCATTTAATCTGCAATCAATTATAAGTGTGGCTTAAACTTAGTCAATCAAGACAATTAACATGAGGTGAATGTGATTCCATGCACGATACACGTTCCTAAGGTTCAGTGTGAAGACACTGACACATTTCAGAGAGGGTGACAATTACACGTATTTGGCATATGTCCCATTTTACAGGTAAACTACATGATGAACAGTAACTGTGCATAACATTTATTACTCCCATGGGATTTTACACTGTGACCTCAGCTTTAAAAATTAAAAAGTGTACCAGGGAAAAGGGAAATATTTTCAAAACTTGATATAAGGACTTTTGCAGTTTCTCCTCTTATCAGCTTGAAAAGATCTTAGAAGCATGAGAATCATGTCATCGTACATTGCTTTAACCTGAACTACAGCTGCTCTTCCTGCCCTTCAGGAGAAAATTGCAGTTTGAGTTAAAATATTGCATAAGAGCATTTTCAGATTCTCTTAGGAGGCTTCTGAGGACAGAAAGGAAAAAAACCCAAAACATAGTCTCACAAATGTTAAAGAAAGGAAGAAAAAAAATGTAAACAGAAGAAAATCCCTTAAAAGCTTTTATATATCACAAAAGAACAGAACAGAGTGAAGCTAGACTGCTGTTCAGATTTTGTAGCAGTATATTACATATAAAGAAAGGATCAATGCAGTGGTTTCCAAAACAAGTAACAGAAGTGTTTTCAACTTTAATACTTACTGTGTCAATGGAGGAGATTTATTAAATTTTGTATCGCTTGGAGATCTTTTTTTTGCTGCTAGATTCTGTTGTTTTCTAGGGGAAACTGAACTTGGACTGCTGCCTTTAGAAGAGGCACGTGTGGTTGGCTTGCTGGGCTGCTTTCTGCAATACAAAGAAATTATGAATGTATATATACTTTTATCAAATCACTTTCTTCTTGCATTTCAAGTGCAAAAAAATAAGACCACACAGTATTTGCAATAAGTAAATCAAAGCTGCCAAAACAAACTGTGAAAAAAACACTGGCATGCTTTGAGACTCAAGCTGCAATGCCAAGCTGTGTATTTTTGTATCAAAAGTAAAATCAAAAGGCTACTTTACTGACAATATTTAGTATTTAACTAAATAAAAATCCTAGCTCCAAAGCTATAATAATTCTCGTACGTAAGTGTCCATTTGTAAAGAAAGAGCTTGTGGTATCATCAGGGAAAACAAAGGAAGAAAAGCCAAACAGGCTATAAAAGAAAAGAGAATTTGCTTATTCGGTGTAAAGAACAAACTCATATTAGCTTTGGCATATGAAGATGAAAAACTGGCTGCTGGTGACCAGCTTCACAGTTTGGAGAACAGGCTACTTAAGTCAGAAAAACTGCTAATCTGAAAATACCGAAGATGAAAAGGCAGCAGTTTCCACAGAATTATTCCCAAATGCTACTTATAAAATGCAGATTGTTTGCAGCACCTAAAGATTGAGATGCTTTGTTACAGTCAGAGCTAGAAAGATAGCACTGGAAGTCTGAGAGACAAACCAAACACACTACTAGAAGTATAAAAGTGCTTGTTTCCACAAGCAATCAGAATGAAAACACTAATATCTAACATTTCATTACAGTTTTGGAGTCAACAATTAAATGAGACTAAAGAAAGTCCTTTTGCCTTTACTAAACCAAAGATGTTGTCTGCAAAGTGTGAAGAGTAAAACTTAACAGCTTTTATTTAAATGAAGACTACGTAACTACTTTCTGATTCAAATTTGGAGTTAGGAATTGGGATTGAGTGCTCCCTCATAAATTTGCATGTGACACCAAATTGGGCAGGAGTGTTGATCTCCTTGAGGGTAGGAAGGCTCCACAGAGGGATCTGGACAGGCTGGATCAATGGGCCCAGGTCAGTTGTATGAGGTTTAACAAGGTCAAGTGCCAGGTCCTGCACTTTGATTGCAACAACCCTGTGCAACACTACAGGCTTGGGGAAGAGTGGCTGGAAAGCTGCCTGGCAGAGAATGACCTGTGGGTACTGTTCAACAGCTGAATATTTGCCAGTAGTGTTCTCAGAAGCCCAAGAAGGCCAAGAGCATATTGTCTTGTGTCAGAAATAGTGTGGCAGGACTAGGGAACTGATTACCACCCTGTACTCGGCACTGGTGAGTCCACACCTCAAATGCTGTGTTAAATTTTGGGACCCTCACTACTAGAAGGGCATTGAGGTGGTGGAGGGCAACGAAGTTAGTGAAGGGTCTGGAGCACAAGTCTTATGAGGAGCAGTTGAGGGAACTGGGATTGTTTAGCCTACGGAAAAGGAGGCTAACGGGAGGCCTTATTGCCCTCTACAACTACCTGAAACGAGGTTGTACCAATGTGGATGTTGGTTGCTTCTCCCAAATAACAAGTGATAGGATGAAAGGAAATCGCATCAAGTTGTGCCAGGGGAGGTTTAACTGGATAGTAGGAAAAATTTCTTTACTGAAAAACGGTGAAACATTGGAATAGGCTGCCCAGGGAAGTGGTAGAGTCACCATCCCCAGAGGAGTTCAAGAAATGTGAAGATGCGGCAGTTTGTGACATGGTTTAGTAGGCATGATGGTGTTTGGGTCATGGTTGGACTTCATGATCTTAGAGGTCTTTTCCAATCTTAATTATTCTATACTGTGAACAGTGCTTCAAATGAGACCCAAACACTTGCCTATAGCATGATATCCCTAGGAATGAAGTAAATTCAGTGAATTTACAGAAATCTCACCATGAACATAAAACCAAAGCCTGGACTCCAGCTCTGCTCTGGAAGGCAGCAACATAAATCAACACTTTCTAAAAATGATACCTATCTTTGCTTCCACAGCAATGTCAAGAGGGTGAGCTCTGCTCTAACTCAGTTTGCCTACAAAAAGGTAAACCTATGCTAAGGGAGATGAAGAATGGCTTCTTAAAAACAGAACTCTAGTTACCACACTAGTCTTTCCAAGCTTGCAGATCACCATACTAGAAGTTAAATCCTCCAGTGCTGCAAATTCAAATATTTAACATGGGTAATATTTGGAAAAACAAATGAACATGGAAAACCAAATTTTCATCTTGTTCCAACTCCAAATACCAAATGGCAAATTGCACAGTCAAGTCAAAGGTCCCATTTTACCTACCAAACTAAGTGCCCTTAGAGCCAGCTTCTGAGACATCACGGGGACAAAAACTGCCAACAGGATCAATTCTTACCTTCTGATGCATTCAAGTACATATTTTGGGACCCTAACAGTTTACCCACCTTCACTTTTTTTCACGTAGTAGAATAACAATAAAAATTATTTGGGAAAGTCTCATTGATTTTGAGAAGAAAGAACCCACAAGCAACAAAAACCCCCAAACCAACCCCACAACAACTGAGCCCTGCTCTTGATGTCTTTAAACACAGTTACCTCTGAGCCTCCAATCTTCTGGCTGATCTAGTTGTAGTCCCAGAATGTGCTTCTTCATCTTCCTCATCATCTTCCTCACCTTCCTCCTGCTCTTTTAGTTCATCTTCAGAAGATGTTAATTTCCGACGTTTTCTTTCTGGCTGCTCCAGTGTTTCTGTCCATGTAAAATTTTACACATGTGCTATAATTTTCCAAAAGGCCTCCAAAAGGATATGGACACTTAGTTTAGAAAAGGTATTCTATCCATAAATCTCATTTTAAGTAAGTAATTTTCCATTTCCTTCATGCTTCAACATTTTCAATTCACACTTGTTTGACTTAATCTTGCTAACATGTTCACCCGTTTACTTATGCAGCTCATAGCCAGAATTCATAGAAAATTCACAAGGCTTTATAGAAGCATCTGGGATGTAGCAATTCTGACAAGAGATTACAGCAATTTACACATATTTACATAATATTTACACTAGCTGTAACTCAATGATTTTTCTTCAATAAAGGAAAATTGAATAAAGCTTATCTTGTTGCGATTAGTAAACAGAAAGGCACAGTAATATCATCTCATTCTATGCTACACTTAACAGTTTCATGCTTTTACCAGTTTCCTCTGATTGAGCCAGAGCGCGTCTGGTCTTTCTTCCCCTTTTATGCATGATCATTTCTGCTTTCTCAGCTTCATCTTCCTGAAAAAATAAAATGGAAGCAAGTAAGGTAAAGACAATTTATTTTAAATAAGAGACAGACATTTTTCATGGCATACTGCTTATAAGTTTACAAATTAAAATGGCTGCACTTACATTCGCTGTTTCTTTCTTACTAGATACATCTGTACCTAAAAAGAAAGAACAAAACTTAATCCTGAAATTCAAATCACTGGCCAATCAGTTTAAAAAGTTCTTTCAAACTCTGTCAATTTTGCATAAACATTGCAGAAGCTCAGAAAACATTTAAAGTCTCTAAAGTCTCTAACTTAGAATATGGCTTTGTTGTATTTTGTTACATACAGAGACTGGGACAATTATTAATTTTTCTTTTTTTTAAGTAGTAAGGCTTTACATGATTGACATTATTTATTGCTGTGTTGCATGTGCTATTTTGTTCTAGTGGAAAAGCAAAAGCTATTTATTCCTTTTAACTACTGGCAACCAATTGCAGAATCACAGAAAAATTGAACTTGGAAGGGGTCTCTGGAGTTCACCTACTCCAACCTCCTTTTCAAAACATGGCTAAATTAATTAATATGATCATACTGCTCAATATCTTCTCCAATTCAATTTTGAAAGTCTTCAAAAACATGGTCTCTCCAGGCAATCTGTACTAGAGCCTAACTGTCTATGGTGAAGCACTAAGATGGCTGTACGTCAAAGAGATAATATTAAAAACCTGTCTAATATGTGATATGAAAATCATGTAGCTTTCTCTACTGAAGTACTTCTTACTTCCAGTTCACTACTTCTTACAGACTGGCCTGTGCAGGTTAAAATACATTTATAACTCTAAAACCCATGTCTCAACCTGGCTTCTCTCTGTGGTAGGTGCTTACCCCTCCTACCCTGACTAGCTTTACGATAAGAAAGAGATTATTTTACAAAGCTCTTGAGCTTTGTCAAATGGAATTATCTGCAAAACTGCAAGCATAAAAATCCTTAGTAATAGAAGAAGCAACAAACAAAAGCAAGGATTTTTAGCTCTTTTTTCTGCCATAAAATTACTGCCTAATTTTGTTTTCTGAAAGCTACGCAAAAGAAAACACATACCCTAAACCCATCACCGATTAAATTGATAGAACAGACAGAAGAATGTCACTGCAACAGATCAAAACCAGATCTTAGCAGAAACACACTTTAAAATTCACACACAAGTTTTCTGGAGCTCTTTTGTTAAGGTTACAGGGAAAAACATTTACACAAAAGCAAAGGAAATAAAATGCAAAGATGTTTAACTATTCAATAAAGAGATGGAATAAAACAGGATTGTCTGTGTAACATACTTAATACAGTAAAGTCTAACATATAATCAACATTTACTAGTTCTGTTGTGTTCTAAAGACAGATACCTCAAAATTCTGGTACGTTTTGCCACATTTGTAGCAAAGTGGTTTTTCATTGAAGAATATTCCGTTTAAGTACAAGACATGCCTTCCAAGGAGACTCAACCCTCTCTTAAGGATTTGCAAGCGTAGTACTTTTGCCTCAAGATAAATATAAAAATAGCAAGGTAGAGTACTTAAAAATCTTACTAAGTTTACAGCAGCAACCACTGATTAGTACAAAATAATTTTAGTTTCAAGTTCAGTGTCAATGTTACATGAGGATGCTGCCTTCAGAAACCAGATGTCTCTTAACTGCAAGAATTGTACTGACTGAAAACAAACTCCGCTTCCCACTCTATACACGAATCTATCCCTGTCACAAACCCTTGTGCAGAACACCCAGAAATTACCAGAATACAGTGAAATGAAGAGGGATTCCATTTTGTTTTCTTTTCACTACCAGGGGTTTTCAACCCCCTTTCTCACAAAAGATGCTAACACACAATGAAGTGTTTAACAGGATATTTCACCCACTTCATACAGTCTTCTTAGTATCACTGATATAACAGCCTTTTACCAGGAAAAAGAAATGTTACTTAACACACTAGATCAAGCTTTAAGCACACAGTCAGGTGCCTGTTCTTTTGAACAAAAAACAAACCAGAATTCACTTTATTTCTTTCTTGCATTTGTCTGTTCTCTTTGCAGTTGATAGAAACCAAGTACCACACAATCAGCTAACTCTCCAGAGACAAGTATATGGACTAAAGCTGACATTTTAACAAATGTGGAAAAAATAGGAAATAGTCCATATGTGCAGTGAAGCTTACGTATTTGTAGAGATATTAATCTGGACACTCCAGAAGACTGTTCTAAAGACTTGTTTTCTCAAATTTTTTGCATGAATGTTTGCACTTGTTTACAAACCACTTTTTAACGTGCCTTTCAGGTTCATCTGCTTCCTGGGAGGATTTTGAAGTCTATTTTATGAATAGCCATAATTAAAAAGACACTTCTAAAACAACCAGTACAATTCAGACTCCATACAAATGAAAAATTATCTATGCCATCTAAAAGTCACCGCAGTTTGAACTCTTACAAATCATAGATGTTTGAATCGTAAAGAGAAATGGAAAAGCATCTCACTTTAATTTGAAGCACAAAAAGTACATTTCTGAGTAAAGTTTAGTGATCATCATTTAAAAAAGTCTTGCAGCAGTTGTGAAAGGGGAAGAATTAATCCCTCAAGCTACCACTCAGCTCTTCAGATACATATCCACAGATCATATAATTAATTGAACAAAATTTGAGATTTTAGAACAGTTAGTGCAGTAAGTGTGATTGATAATTACTGCATGGAAGAAGCAGAAATGGAAAACAGTCACTAAGAACCAAGCTTGATGAGGTACCTACTTGTCCTGAAACTCTGCCATGTCCACATCCAGACAAACAAATTATTTGAGTTTCTACAGTGCATTACTTGGCACTTAACAATGCTGCTGCATCTTTGAAATAAGTTCTTATCAAGATGTTCTTTTTTAAAATTAAAAACTCAGTAAGAACTAGGGACAAGTCTTCACGGTTCTGTTTACCCAGATGTTTTTACATAATAATACTAACTACCAAAGATGATGTTTAAGACCCACGTGATTTCTTGAACACTCTTCTATTTCTTCCGTTTTTTTGGTTTTGCTTACCTATCTGAGCTGTCTTCCCTCTGCTTGCAAGGACAGGAAGGTGCAGCTGAAATGAAATTTTTTTTTAATTTAAAGAAATCAGAAAAATTCAGGGTTGTATTACATAAACACAGAAACTTGCTTCCATTCATAGTAGAACATATTTGCAAATCTGGGAAACATGAACACTCTCATGAGCACATAGGAAATTTGTACTCAGTTTAACAGTAGCATGCATTTTTCCACTTATGACAAAAATTTGAAACAGTCAAATCAGCCCATAAACAAAAGAAATCATGGCAGTTTCAGTAACCTAATTGACATCAAAATCATTACAATTAAGGACACAGTTAAAAACAGTTTCAGTGAAATACATCTCTGGAAACTTAATTATCAACAATACAAAAAAGGTTTAGGACAGTCACTTATGTAATCACACATACAGATTTACAGATTTATAAATCATCACAATTTACTCAGAAGGCAGAAAGAGCTATGTATAATCTACTATGATGACTGTCCAAAAAAATCCAGTTGCGTTCATCACTGAATGGCTACACTAGGATGCCCACAGTTCCTTTGAAGTAGCAACATGTTCTCAAAGCTGCCTAGGGGGAACTGTCACACAAAGATAACATCTCACCTTACAGAACCATTATCTCAGAGGGCAGACACCGCTCCTCCTGGAGCCTGCCTGAAACTGACTGACCACCAGTCATTGCTAAGAGGTACAAGACCTTTAAAATAGTCAAACTAGAACAAGATGATTCTGTTCCAATACTGAGGGTGCCAAGGAATATCCCTAATTTGAGAGGGATTTTAAAGTTAGTTTTAATCCTTGTTTGAAAAAGCTCAAAACAACCTACCACCACCACCAAACCCCCCTCCAAAAACCAAAACAAAACAAAACCCCAAACATCAAACGCCACACCAGTTCAAATTACATTTAACTGAATTAATATTTGGGGAAACATTTTAATTAGGAATTCTGAAACAAAACTCTACCAGATCTGTAGAAGGATTGGGACTTAAAAGGCTGCCTGAAACACTTCGGGGACAGAATAAGCAGGGACAAGAACTGCTATCTACAGTCTAGGTAAATCCCCAAAGACTTCTGACACCCGTGCCAGCTGGTGCATCACCAGGCAAGCAGGCAGAAAACATGACCTTCTGTTTAACTTCATTTTTAAAATCATGTATTTTCTATTCAATAACTTTGATTCCAACATACAAGAATTCTCATGAGAGGAGCCTTTGGCCAGAATAAATCCGACTAGTCACACTCCACAAGTATGCCTGATCCATTACTACTCCATACTCTAATCAAACTGGGTTGCAGAAGCACTCCCAACAGCATACATTCCTAGCAGTGAAGTGTACTTCATGTGGGCTAAGAAATTAAGATATTGCTGAGCTTTAAAAGACAGAGGTATGTTTCATGAGCTCTTAAGTTACTAACCAGCATTTTCCTATCTTTTGAATGAACTGTACACTTTTAGATAGTACAACTGCATTACTTTGTTTTACAGATATTAAAAGTTTCTATGAAGTAGTATCATGATAGGTTCAACAGAGAAAAAAATCTTAAGTTTTTGAAACAAAATCACCCTTGATCTTCAGGCCAAAATTACTCTCAGCACAACTTCAAAGACATGTAGATTTGTTTTAAGTATGTTGCACTAAGTCTGATCCTGTCAGCATACTCACTGTGTTCTGACTTAGTAGTATATTTTGCTTACACAGTTCAGTTACATTAGGCTATACGATTACTAGTTTTTTTTTTGCTGAGGCTGAATTCAATTATCAAGTTCTCGATAAGATGTTTCTGAAATACCGTTAGCTGTTACACAGAAAAATGGCTCTCTAATTACTGTGTTTAAATGCACCCAAACAAAATAAAGGCACTTACATTCCCAGTGCTCAAATCAGCTTTTGATTCCCCACCTGAGGGAAGAAATATGAATTCAGAACTTGAATGTCACTATTTTCCTTGTTTTCTCACACAGGTATTATGAGCTACTTACCACCAGGCTGTACAGCTTCAAGAGGGTATTTACGAGGCCTTCCCCTTTTCCGTTTCACTATTACAGGCTGATTTTCCTATTAAAAGTAAAAGGCAAAAATATTTTAGTTACTGTAAATGACATTTAGCACTTGAGCAATATAATACAGAGATTGTTCCTAACTTCATAATGTAATAGTAGCATAAGTAGCGCTCAGTTTAAAAATATAGATGAGGCAGGTTTCATATGAAGAGGCACTGCCTATTATGAAATCCACTTACATAGGTTAAAAGAAACAAGACAATTCCCAATTACACCAAATTCTCTGTGGCTGGCCTCAGGTACAAAGCATGCCTGAGAACAGTACTTTGTCCTCTTCCCTGCAACAGCTCTCTATCACTTGGTCTCACAAATGCTGCTGGCTTACCTTATATATCCTGACACATCTTTTTAGACCCATGATAACCCCAAACTTTGTATTTTGTGAGCCTCTTTCCTGATGCCATTAGAACATTCTGCATCTTCCAACAGTTGAGTGAGGGCTATTAAACAGCCAATAGCCTAGTTATCCCAATATGCAGATAGGCAATGTTCTCTACTTGGTATAAAAGGTCCCTTACTTTAAAATTGTCATTCAAAGCTTCAAGTGATTAATATGTTCAGATCACAATAAGCCTTAATCTCAGCTCACAAAATCCGCAATAAAAGACTTTCTCCTCTTCACAAGGAGGAAGGTTAACTGCCTCATTCAGCATTTACTGAAGTCTAGGTATGTCTCCATCTGCAATGGATCTTAGTGACTCAAGCCTTGAGTGAAAAAATGTTAATAGTTTATTCTTTAAATTTTCTTCTACTTCCAAATTAAAGGCAAAAAAACCCAAATGACAAAATACAATGTCTTTATGAGAACTGTGTCTACTTCTAAGGGCCAGCAGTAATTTTAATCTCCAGGGTTCAGACATTTGTTTACAACCACCACTGTAGAATATCACAAGCATATGCTTAAGAGAATTGTTGAGTGACAGCCAAGTCATATTTGCTAGAGACTATAAACTGTCCACATCAATGATGAAAACATGATTTCTATAGAACTGCTTCCTATACAATCCGTAAGTACTGTTAGATGTAGGAAAGCTGTTACTTCCTCTTCAAAAATCATCCACTTATATCTTATGGTCTGTGAGTTTATACTTTCTGACACAGAACTATGTGAGTCTTTGGTACTTTACAGTATTTCTGTGTTGGTGAAATCTAAGTTTTAATATTGCTGCCAACAAAACACAAGACAAAGTACTTTTTTTCAGTATGAAACTGCATTATCTCAGTTAGTTAACATGAACAAGCCAACTCACCTCTGGAGAATTTTCATTTGATTCTAGACCATGCTTTTCCTTTTCAGACATTTCTTGTTCAATGGTAAATTCACCTTCACACACACACACACAAAAAAAAAACCAACCAAGAAGAGAGAAGCTGTACACCTTTGTTTTATTAGGCAAAGAGAAATTATGTATAAGTTACAATCTCTGCACTAGAAATATTATTTCGTTCCATAGCTCAAAACCACCTATAGCCTAGAAACCCCCATCAAAAATTAACACTAGTTGCCTTGTAGCAACAATATACTGGTCTGTCAGAATGCTTCCTTAACATTAGATGATTTATACACGTCTGCTAGTGTAAGGTAAAAACAATAGCTTAAAAGTGTGATCCAGTGTAAAATGGTAAGATAAATACAAGCCAGTATTCTGTTTTCTTCTGCATTCCATGAAGCAGGAAGGTGAAGATATAAGCCCATTGGAGAATAGTTTCAGACTTGTTTACATACTGGAGAGGCAAAACTATAAATAGGTCAAACTAACACAAGGAAGATATTCCCTGTGTTCACACAAAGACAGCCTGAGGCTACATCAAAGCCAATATTAACACTATGAAAACATCTTCTATTATTTATTTTAGTGCAATTAGAGAGTGAACTATACCAGTGCAGTTGTGCACTCTTTTTCTGGTGTGTTTCTCTACAGAAACAAACAGGACTGATTTTGATAGTGAATACGTCACGGTTTTGTTTTATGGAAGGACACATTTTATTTTTGGTCAGAGCTAGAAGTTCTTCTTGTCGCATATCCCCATCTTGCTATTTCCCTATCCACCTGTTTATCTGCAATTAGCATTCCTATCCAAGGAACATACTGAAGCAATAACGGAAACATCAGATCTGCTCTCATCATTAAAGCAAATAGGATTAATGCATTATTTGATAGCAGTAATGGAACACACAGCAACTAGAGAATATATGCAAGTATATACTGGGATCAAGTTCCCAATTTCTCTCAGAATTATTCAAATGAAAAGAAATTAGCATTCAGTATGGGTTCAGAAAACTGCCTAGAATGGGTAGTTTCATTACCTTTTCCTTCCACAGTGCTTTTAGGAGGTGTATGCATTACATCAATTTCTTTGGACACTTCTGCTGTATCACCTGAAATAACTTCCTACATTATTTCGAAACAACAAAGAAAAGAGAATCTTACTACAAATTAAAGATCATTGTTACTTATACTAAAGATCCCCCACACCTCAATATACGAGTAGTTATTTCATTCATCTAGATTTTGTAATGTCTCTTAAGAACTCTGATGCTGAGAAACTTCATGAGAATCAATGGGTGTCATAGTCCCAAATATTCTGTGTGTACTCTTAAAAGGAAGATATATTTTCTCCTTGAGTTCCTGTTTTGACTTAAAAGGGATCAGTGAAAACCCAGAACTCGGGTAAAGCCTGATACCCTCTTGCAGTTCTCAGACCAGTATGAGCATGAAGATGCTACACTGAGTGGACAGCTGGGATTCAGCAATGCTCAATGCTATCCTGAGATCCTAGTTTACATGCAGATCAGTTCACCACACCTCAAAGAGATTCAGCTGCTGTGAACAATAACACAGACCCCTGCCTTCTTTTTTTTTTTTTTTTTTAAAAAAAAAAACAACTGTCTCCCCCTTTAAAAGCAAGTACCATTCTATAGCTGGTTATTTTGTATTTAAGAACATGTAAAAGTACTTTACAGTTCATAACGAACATACCACCCAAAATAAACTGCTGCAGAAATAACTTAAATGTCCATCTTATTTAAGTTACAATTACAGATCATTAAAAGAAAACAATGTTCTTGAAAATACCTTGATGTTATCAGGATTCATTTTGGAACATGGACTTTGTTCATCATCTTTTCTCACAACCTGAGCAATCAACTGGTTATCTGGAAAAAAAACAACACTAAGAGTTAAAAAAGTGCCTCCTGCATTTGTCAGATTTTGATGCCACTTTTGTATCAGCTCATCATTAGTGTGATTCAAAATATTCTGAAAAGCAGCATCGTATTTACAAAAGCATGAACATAAAGTTATGTTAACTCCTCTTCAAGAGGGGAAGATAAAACAATTATAAAAAAGAATTCCATGTTTCTTTTAAGTTATAATTGGGATTTGGGTCTTTTTGGTTTTAAAGATGAGCTCAAAATTGAAATTTGGTAGGTACCTCATCAAGAGACAAAACACCAATCTTAACTTCAACTCACCCAGAGACAGAGAGAGCAATTTATGTTATGTGGGACACTATGGTGAATACAGCATGACTTCTAATTACTCATTTAATCACATTAAAATTTTTATAAGCAGGATAAAAACTGTCATAAAACCTGACATTATTAATTATCCTAATTTTGAAAAGACAAAAGCAGTTGAGAGCAGAGCTTGAATAGATATTACACAATCAGTCTCATCACGTTAACTAAATGTCAAAATGTAATTCTAAGGTTACATAGCATAACTTCAACTTAGAAATGTTTATGCCATTCAATGGACTGTTTCTGGACAGAGAAAAGGTTGCACTAAAACTCAGTTCTTTCCAGTCTAACAGAAGAAAGTATCTAGCCTCAAAGTCATTCAAATGGCTAGAATTTCTTCTGATTATCAGCTTTCCTCAACTCTATATTCCTTCCCCATATTTTATTTAAAAAGAACAAGATTAGTAATTATTTTAAAAGATTAAACAAAAACAAATATCATTCACTTACAATCAAAAAAGCTACTATAATACTCTTCAGTGCAGTATTAGATTTGTCAATGCATTTTTATCCAACATATTAAGTGTAGCATTGAAAGTTGTTTTGGGAAGAACAATTGCTTTGGAGTTTGGAATTCCCCATGTTGCACTGTTCCTCCAAAATACCACTTTACGGCCTAACTCCAGTAGAATGTTGCTTTGCAGCAGACAAGCTTTACAGAAATTTGTGTAGTTCTGTATCACTTACTTTTTTCTTTATCCACTGTTCCTAAAGATTTACATTGTATTCCTCTATGTTCTTCAGTGGTCTGGTTATCCAAATTTTCCACCTAAAACACAAAGAAAGATAACTCTTTACTTTCTTTCTTCCATGAAGTTTATAAACACAGAAGGGAAAGTTTTTCCTACGTGCTCCTTTCAAGTACAACATGCATTATATTGGAAAGTAGCAGTATTACAAAAGCAATTTACTTGCAGACCTCAAGTTATGTTACTGCTGTAGGATAGCACCATGAAAGAACTTCTGACTTGTGGTATTTTCACAATTTCTAATTGATTATTTTCATGGAAAAAAGCCTCAGTTTTAATTAAGCACCCTACTATTTGCTTTAAAAGTAATTTATCATGGCAAGTCATAGAAAATATTATTGGATTTAGAAGGAGGACACTCTCCTACATGCAGGGACAGAAGAAGCATCTCACTAGCACCAGAAATGTGGCCAGTCAGCACTACAATATAATAATGAATTTACTACTCAAGTTTAAGAAAACAAAACCCCATTTTTAGCTTGTCATCTGTGTTAAATGTCTTATTTCTGCTCCATAAGAAACACTTAACATGTATAACTTTCCCAGTCATTCCTTCTAATCTCATAAGCTCTAAGTTCTTGTGGAATAAAAGTAGACTGCATGAAAAGAACATGAGTCCCAAGCTCTAAGAATAATCTCTATTTTTGTCCTCGATTCAAGGGAATGGCAACCAAGCTTCTCTTTTCAGCCAGATAACAACAGTCTAGAAATAGTCATAAGCTGTGTAATAACAATACAAGAAGATTTATTTACTGGCAAATTTGAAAGAATAATTAGACATCAACCTACACAGCTGCACAGTCTCAATATACATAAGCTCTACACACACAAAAAATAATATTTTCCTTTTGAGAATATTTAATGTAAATAGAAGTAAATGCAAGTAAGAAATAAAAGCAGCACAGACACAGACAGTAAATTTAAAATCGAGTACTTACTTGAGAACTTTCTCTTTCTAAACTGATATTCCTCTGCAGCAAGTCTATTAAAAAATAATCACAAATATAATCAGAAAAGCTAAGCAAAAGTGAAGTATTGTAGCATCCTCTACATTAGCTCTCTGAAAAGATTCCAGAGCACCTGAAACTATAGAAAACTTACTTTCAGTGTTGGAAATAAAAGGCACCCAATCTTCTCTTTAACAATACTCAAACAATAAAATAAAAATAAATAACATGGATTTCTAAAGCACAGGATAACAGAGAATCGCTTTATAGCTTAACCACAGGCAATCATGGGCTTGCATCTTTGAAATATTTCAAATATATTTCTAGAATTTGAATGAAGTATAATTCCGCCCATCACAACTCTAGATGCTGGACCATGGGATGAAGTAAAAAGCAATGAAAACTCTGCTGTAACATTGTGCTTCCACAGTTGTGCTTGTGAGACCTGTAGCTTATACAGTGCATATACGGAAATTGCTCAGTTGCCAGACTCTACTGCACTCTAACTCTGCCCCTGATACAGTAGAGCCTTAGCCTTCTATATTGAAAAAAATGCGGAAAATAATCATGAATTATGGGAACTGATGAGTGCTCTGGAATCATACAGCTACACAAAGAGAACAATAAAGCTGTTGCTCCTCTGAATGTTCTATAAAACTCTTAGTGCAATTCATAAAGGCGCTGAATACCTGAATTTTTAAAAAAGCTGCTAAAACATTTCAAGAAGTTTCAGCTACAATAAGAACATAAATCTATGATTCAATACAACCACTCTATTCTGTGTAGAATTTTATATAAACTGTGGCCTATTTCTTAAATCTACATATTTTAGCATCAATTCTTTCACAGCTATTCCGTTTAGTTGCACAACACCTTTCAGTTTTTAAAGCAATGTCAAATGAAGAGCTAGATCCAACCCACTCAAGCAGCAATGATTTGTTTACATTCCAAGGAATCTTGGACTACTAAACTACTGTGTCTGCTGTTCATACTAATGACAGGACACACACTTGTCTTTTAAACAACTTCCTTTTACATACGTTGAGCTATATGTACATATGCATGTATATATACAAATAAAGAGAGATTATTGTGTGGTGGGAAAAAAAAAAACCTCTACCAAGAGCTACAAAGCACTATTCTTCAGTTTGTGTCATATCCAACATGATTTACACAACAAATGGATTTTCATTAGAAATTTTACATGGGAAAAGATTATCATAGCTAGCTCAATCTGCATGTTTTAAAATTTAAGCACTGTCTGCCTGGGTGACTGAGTGATGTTAGGTGGCACAGTTTTTCTGACGCTTAAAGAAATCTCACACTAAAGAAAAAATGGTTACAGTTTTGAATTTGCTGTCCGGAAGATCACATTCTTCTGGCCCATTCTCAGGGTTTCCATTTTCTTTATCATTAGCAGAGCTTACCTCATCACTTAAAAGAATACACATTACCATTAAACCACATGTGTGAATTTGACCTACTCCAAGAATAAAAAGGGATCCAAAGTTTAGTACCAATGTCTATATCTCAACCTTACTCCTAGTTTTGCCTTTATTTGGTAAATGGTTATTTTTGTATCCATGCCTAAAAATCTGCAAGTGGGCTTTATAGTGTGCCCTTTCATAGCATTTAGGCTTTCAGCTGCAACTTTCCATAAGAGGAAATGCTTTTTAACATCTTGGATTCTATACACAGCAGTATCACTGGCACCCTTGTAATTCACTTTAGTTTTGCTTGTTATTCCATTAACTGAGGATTAACTCTCATCTGGTAGTGTTCTAAATATATCTGTAATGCATCTGGAGCACAAAACCCATCAAGATGGGAACAAAGTAGGGGTTTGTTTCTGCTTTAATAGAAACAACTGGAACACATTTTAAAATAGTATGGTTTTGGGAAACATAGTTTTTTTTTTTTCCTTTTCCATTTAAGATTAATTTAGTATACAGAAAAGGAATTAATGAGCACAGATCCAAGGTGACCAATTGAGAAACCTTGCTAAGTGATTATCTACTTATAAGTGCTCTTCAAATATCAGTGGATGGTCAGAAATAATTTAATCTTCAAGAGAGCAAAAAACCCCAAATCAAACGCCAAACAAACTTTCTGTTAAGTCTGTCTGACTTACAGTTATACAGTACTTACTGTTGCCATATCCTGAAAAGGCCTGTCACAACAACCAATAAGGATGTTCTGCGCTTAAAAGGAAGGAAGTCATTCTTTGAAGTTTCTGTATCTTTCCAAGTAAAAGTTTTTTTTGTTTATGGTTTTAATATAAAATGTTAGTAGTCTTTTTGTTTAAAATCCTAAATGCTTTCCCCTTTATTTCAGCATATCATATTGGAAGGATTTTCTCACCCTCCGTTCTTTCCCACAACCAAATGCAAAGCCAAATGAACTCCTGGAAGCATTTCAAAACTTCCGCAGGGTTTGCTTCTATCCATCTATACCCGTCAAATCTACATGACCCTTATCATAAGAAATAGTCAAATCGGTATGAAAAGTAAACTGTTATCGGTATAGAAGTCACCTTTTTGACACTCTTTAGTATGAAGATCCACATATCCCTCTTCACTTCTCGGACTTTCAGGCTGTTGTGGCTAAACACAAAACCAAAGGAAATAAAAATATCACTTGTATCCAGAACAAGTATATCTCCCTCCCTCATATCATGTTGAACACTGTCTTATGATGATCTGTAAGTCTTCAAAAAAACACTTAAACTTGGGGTCTTGACCAGCCTGGTCTCGTGTGAGGTGTCCCTGCCCATGGCAAGGGTATTGGAATTAGATGATCTTTAAGGTCCCTTTCAACCCAAACCATTCTGTGATTCTATGATAAAAGTTTTCCTATTAAGACAGCTGTATACATGTTAATAAGGATACAGCTTAGTGACATTACTGTTGAACACTACAGTGCCTTAATCTAGACCTTGGATTTAACACTGGCACCAGAGTTCAGTTTAACAAGGAGATCTCAAGAGAAACCTCAGGAAATCAAGGTGCAATGCCTACTAAAAGAGGAGTTCCAAATATAAGCAAAATTCTAGAAGTGTTCACATATACAAAAGAATATGTATCTGCAATGTATAACAAGACACAGTGAATTCTTTTCAACTCTTTTTTTTCTTAAATTCAACTTGCATATCAGCTATATGTTACCGATGCACAGAAAAGTACACTTTGATCTGGACACTGTAAACTTAGATAAAGTGCCACTTGAACATGGCTATATTGACTCTACGACCACCTTATGCTGGCAAATAGTGTACCTCTTTGCAGGCAGAACTCAACTCAAACCAATAAATCCCACTAGACTGAAGCTGATTTGGATTTTCCTGAACTGCATCTGAGGCATTAAAACTGTTGTTCAGAAATACTCAACTTGCTCACCCTGGAGCTGAACCCAGTAACCCAGTGCAGTTCCACACTTCATAGATGCTTAAGAGTCTCTGAAATACATTCTCTGTCAAAATTCTTATTGTCAGAGTTTGGGAAGATCCAGTCCTGTGTTTGAACGAAGAATTAACCCATCTGGAATCCTACTATGGACCACAGCCCAGACACTCAACTGGGCAGGCTCAATTTTGTCTTACACAAGCTAAGTGACCATGAGCCCCACTACCCTGGATTATCCAGGATGTCCTACTCTTCTGTTACAGCAGATAATGGGCTGTAGTTATCACAATACAGAACAGCAGCAAGAGTTCCTCAAATACACAAAGAACGCGTGAGCCTGAATACTGGCACGGAAGTGATACAACAAATTGAACAGAAGCATACATTTACAATTTCAAAATGGTAAGTGTTAAGGCATGCAGGGCTATTACAAGTACTACCACAAGCAACATGCACACAGAATGACCAACTTGTAAAAAAAAAAAAACTTGAATGTCATGGTCACGGGGAGAACATGGCTGGAGGGGGTCAGGGATTGGTTCTACCAGAGAGTAACATGGACAACCCACAACTTAAATGCCAGCTGCTTAGAAAAGCACAGCTGAATAATCTGAAAAGAGATGCTTTGAAAGGTTAAGTTCAATGCCATTTTTTCCTGTATAAAAATCAAAAGGTATAGTAAGAAGCCCTAGCAAGATGTATAATTATACAAGAAATAGTATAGTCAAAATTTTCAAAACAACATAAATACCTCTTCAGTTCTCAAGTTAGTTTCAAATTCTAGTTCTTCTGTCAAGTTTGGTAAAGATGCATTATTGCCTAATGAAATACAAATACGTTAAGATTGTTAGATTACATTAAGCTGCATTTATCTCATGCTATTTCTCAGTACCAACTCATGAACACAGCACATGAATTTAATCCCTTCCTGTAGGCAATGGAAACAATAGCAAGTCTGTCTGCAGCAAACCAGCTCAAAAAAACCCCCCAACTTTGCAGCTGCAAGAACATAAGTGCTTTTATGTTTTCCTTAAATACAAAAGGATTGGAAAATATGGGTTATCAGGATTTACCACAGCTTATTTGTGAATTCTGACTTTGGCTCTTATTTCTTGCTTTTCCTTTAAAAATACACCAATACATTTTCAGACCAAATTCCAAACAGCAAATTACCTCTATACTAGTTAATGCAGAGTTTTCTTCAAGTAATAGTTGTCTTTAAATGACAATAACGTCTAAATCTCTTAAGTTCTAAAACTGTAACCACTGAAAATATAAAATTTCTCTAGCGACTGAAAGCTCAGTCCTGTTAACATCAATGTCGTTCCAGAAAATCTTAAAACCCCACCCATTTCACTCCCCATTTGGACAGCTGTATGCTCATAAGATCTAAAGAACAGGCCACAAACACAGCACGTAGAGCTTTTCGGGGCACCTGTTTAAAAAGCCTGTCTATACAGCTTTTCCTAAACAAAAAGAAATAGTTACAATGTGATCATCCATCAACCATGCATGTGAAGTGATTAAATTGTGGTTGTGGTCCACAGAATAAGACTACCATTACCACCAGTACTTAAAGGCTACATCAACGGACAACAAAGATCGAGCAAAGCACCAAGATAAAAATACCTAAGTGTGGCAGTTTACATTTTCATGGCTCATGTTTGTCTCTATTATATAGATACTGAATAACATTTTTCAAGACTGGCATCTTTCCTTGACAAATTGATAAGATCTCAAAAATCTTCCGAGCGAACTTTCTCACCTCAAATATCAATAACACTAGCAAATCAAGCCAGATCTTGAGAAACTATACCTAAATCCACATTATAAAATGTTAGTCTATTTTTTTTAAATACCAGCAAAGACAGACATGAGAAGGAAAATGACTTTAAAAGTAGTACTTGACCAGCACCATTCCACTTTGTTTGGTATAAAGAAAGATAAGGAGGTTTTTCTACCATTTTAATTTCTCCAAAATGCATAATGAAGTAATAATTTCAACTTCATTATGGCATGTACAGAATTTATTAATTTTCATAAACTTGATGCTTCAATTGCTCTGGAAAGTCAAGAGAAAAAAGGCTGAAAACAGCAGGATATTCATTACATGGTATTTTAGGAACTATCAGCCATGCAAGTTGATTTCAAATGTCAGCTTCCAGAAAAATACATCTGGAAATAAAACATGTCTTATACTAACATAACTTCACTCCATTTAAGACAGACACCTATCATCACTGCTCTCTTAAAATATTTACTTAGGATGATTGCCCAATTCCCTTGTAACACAAAGTAGGATCATTTCAAGTGTATTCACAACACAAAATTCAGCCCAAGAGAGTGAATCTGAGTACAACCATTAAATAACCACACAGAAAATGTGCATATTAAGAATGGCCACTCTTAATCTTCAAAATTACTAAGAGGTTACCCTTAAAAAAATGTCAACCTATGTCTAGATAAAATGCATCCTCCTTCCTACAAAAGCATTTCTGAATTTCAAAACAAATCAAAATCCATCTGTAGCTCCACAATAACTACCCCTGGCAAACCACTCCACGTATAAACTCGCAATTTTAAGTCAATGTATTTTAACAAATTTTTGCACTCTAATAACATTTATTTTCCAACATACCTCAGATAACTAAGTTCAGTCACACCTATACTCACAGAATCACATGCTTATTCAAATATATGTTACCAATTCTTAAATATATTATGAATAGTTACTTTGCAACCAACAAAGAAACCAGCTATACTGGGCCAGAGCAAGTTATTTCTAACTATAATCATGGTAAAATGTATCTATTTATGACAGCTGATAAACTGGAGAGCTAAAAAGACATAAAAAAAGAAATCCTCACCTGAATTAAAAGTTGTATTACTTTTTTGAAAAGTAACTTCAATTCCAGCATCATCTATTTCGACTGAGTTCGTTTTGTTGTCACTAACATAAAGTTCTTCTTCTACATGCATTGCACGAAGTTCACTTTTTTCTCCCAATTCTGCTTCTATTGTCACTTCACCATGGTTGGTATTTACAGTCACTTCATCTACAGAAACTAATGAAAGAGTCTGTGCCCTAGGTAAAGAAGTCCTTATTTCAGAGAAGTCACTTTCTAAAAGCAAGTTTGAGTTATACTTTACATTACTTAGAGTTTCACTCTCTACAGCTGTTTCTGAAATCATACACGAGGGTTGTGTTACATCCTCATGCAAAACATCTTCAGCTTGCTTATTATTCTCAATTGCCTCTGAGGAAGGACTCAGGTTCACAGCAGCCTCTGTATTAATCTCCACACAAAATGCTTCATCTACAGTCATGAGGTTCACTGAATTTTCATCTGTTTCTCTAATTTCATGGTCTACTGTGGTCAGAGATGTTGCTGATTCTCCCCTCACCCCGTTCTCATTGGTCTCATTCTCTCTACCAATGAAAAGCAAAGAATTACTGCTTTTTTCTGGGCCTGTAGTTGGTAAGATGCATCCAATCTGGTTAGCAGTATTAAAAACTTCCTCATTTTTGTCTTCTACTTCTGCACTCTCAACAGCAGGTTGACTTTCTTCTATGACTGTAAAGGTGAAGAGACTATCACAGTGTTCCATTGTGCTCAGAGTGATCACTGCCCCCCCCTCCTCCTTATCTGCTAGACTTGAAGCAGCATGTTGATCTTCACTGTTGGTGGCAACTGTAAGCACAGGAGCTTCACATTCTTCCACAAAAATCACAGAACCTTTGCTTTTTGCATCTGCATTCAAAGCAGCTAGTCCAAACTGTTGTTCTATACTTGCAGTGGTCTCCACAATCTTGCATTCCTCTGATGCATTTGGAGAGATAATGGCATCTTCATCGCCTTCTGCTACAATGAGCTGACTTTCAGCTTGTGGTGCTGCACTGATCAAGACTATTTCACATTCTTCTGTCATGCTCGTAGTGATCACAGCAGCTTCGTATCCTCCTTCTGTTTCTGAAGCAGTGAGACTGTTTTCACCTTGCATAGCTACACTAGACATAGGAGCTTCAAAACATTCTGCTGTACTTGTAGAGATCATTACTGTTTCATTTTTTGACTCTGTGTCTGGGACATGTTGAATCGCCTCCTCTGTGACTTCACCCGACATTAAGATTATTTGTTCTTCCACAACACTTGTGGAAATCATAGCACACTCATCTTTTTCTTCCTTACTGCTAGCAGTTGGGTGACTTTCATCATCATCGTTATCATCTCCTGCACTGGATTCACTAGGCATGGGAGCCTCATATATTTCCATATCTATAGTATCCATAGCATTCTCATTTATTTCTTCTGTTTCCACAGAGGTAAGCTGACCATCATATTCAATAGCTGCACTTGACATAGGAGCCTCAAATTCCTCCACAATACTGGTGGAAATCATAGTGCACTCATCTTTGTCCTGTTTACTGCTAAAAGCATGCCCACAGTCTTTAAACTTTGTAGCTGTACTGGACATAGGCACCTCTGTGTCTCCAGTGCCTATTAATATCATAGAACTTTTCCCACTTTCAGTCGGTCTAGCAATAGCAAGCGGACCTTCCTCAGCATCCACAGCTGAATGTAAGGGAGCATCACTTTCTTCCACTGTACTGGTAGAGATGATATCACCTTTGACTTTTTCTTCTCCGTTAGTAGGAATAAGACAATTCTCAACTTCTGTTGGAACTGCACTACTTACAGAGGCATCAGGTTCTCTGCTGTCAAAGGAAGTCATGGCATTCTTGTGTTCCTCTTCAGTGCCAGACTGACTTTTATCTTGCACTGCCATAGCACTAGTCATGGGACCCTCACATTCCTCAGTATCTAAAGGAATCGAGGTACCTTCATGCTTTCCTACACGCATCATTAAGGTACCCTCATCTGCAGCACTTGCGCTGGTTACACTGCTTTCAACAATCCCTTTAGCGTTTTTGCAGTTTGTGCCACAATTAGCTTCTTTCTCTGCGCTTGTCATGCTGTCAACAGTAAGCTTATTTATATCCATGCCAGCCACTTCTGACTCAGCTTCCATTTGCTCAGCAGCAATTATGCAGATAATGGAACTTTCACCTTCTGCATCTATACAAATTAGCGCATTTTCACTTTCCATTCCTGTACAAGTAGAAGCATGCTCATTTTCTTCATTTCCTCTTCCCGTACTAGTCACAATGCCCTCACCTTCTTCATCCTCTTCTTTTGAGCCTGTGCTAGTCACACAACCTTCGTCATCACATGGACCTACACTGACCGTAGTGATACTGGTTTCTTCCTTTGTACTGTGCATTGGACTTTCACATTTTTCAGCTTCTAAACAAACTGCAAACTCCTCACTGCTGTCTTCTAGCCCTGTACAGACTACTGAAACTTCAATGTCATCTTCTGGAGTTATGCCTGTGCTGGTCACTGCACTTTCACCATTTACAGTATCCTCAGATTTGTCACCACTAGTTCCAGTTGTGGCATTGTTTGTGACCACTGCAACACATGCACCAGTTACAGTGCTTTCTCCTTGGGCATCTGTACCAGACACTGAGCAGACAATGAAATTATGACCTCTTTCTTCTGCACCTGTGCAAGTCACAGTACCTTCATGTTCTTTTACTTGGCCAGCTCTCACACTGCCTCTAAATTCACCTGAACTGTCACCACTTGTTGATCCCTCACCTGTTTCTGTCCCTGCACTCGTTACAGCACCATCGCTCTCTACTTCACCTAAGCAGGATACAGAACTTTCAAATCTGCCTGCATCTACACAAGTTGTGGGTTTTTGCTTTTCTTCAGAGCCTGCACTAGTCACAGCATCATCTTTTTCTTCTGCCCCAGCACTATTCACACCGTCTTCAATTTCTACTCCACTCGCATGGACTGAATCCTTACTACTTTCTTCTGCATCAACCATGGTACAGTCACCATTTTGTTGTCCTTCTGTACTTGTTAGGTAACTTTCACTTTCTGCTAATCCTTCGGTGACAACACTACCACCACCTTCCTCAGCTGCTGCAACAGTACATTCGCTAATATCTGCTCCTGTGATGAAACTGCCACTCTCACTACTTTTTACCCATACGCCTGTTGTGAAACCTTCATCAGCTTCTATGCTTGAGCAGATCACTGTCACCTCACTTTCTTCTTCTGAGCAAGTGGTTGTAGCATCACTGTTCTTTTCAGAATGTGATGCACTCTCAGCTCTTTCTTCCCCTGTACTAGTGGCCAATACAGTGCTCTCAGTGATCTTTTCTGTGCTAGTTCCTATTACAGTGGCAGGAGTTGTTTGTAGGCTGCTATGTAACAAACAAAGTTTACTAATTCCTGCACTGGTGCCTACTGCATTGCTTTCATTTTTATCTTCCATGCCAATCACATCACTGTTTTCTTGCCCACTGGCTATAACAGAGTCTTTGACTGTTTCCTCAAGGACTCTTTCAGGCACTAACAGAGAGGAAGATTGTATCATATTATCACTATCATGCATCTTGTTACTTTCCACATCATCCATCATTGTGCTGCTTCTTTCTCCCTCTGTGGAAGCATCTGTATTCAAGCACTCTGTCTCCTTTCTTTTTTGAAATTCTTCTGTTGTTACATTTCCACAATCTTCAGTTATATCAGTCACCAAGCTTTCCTCCTTCATTTTCAACTCATTTTGCTGACTACTTTCCAATTTTGCTACTTCATCATAATTTTGACTAGATAACCCAGCTGTATTGTCTTCCATTGCCCGTTCATCAGTAAAGGGCATCTTGTTACCTTTTTCTATACTGTTTGTCATAGTGATGTTGTCACCATTGTCTTTCGTGACAGAACTCATCACTGCACTATCTTGTTGTCCCATGCATACAATCTGTGCTGCATCATTTTTCAAAATGGAAGTATCTTCAAATAAAGATGTCCCATCTGAATTACAGCATTCTTTAGACATGCTACCCAAGGAATCTGTAAAATCACAGCTATCCATATCCATGGACTTGGCATCAGCAGCATCTTCTCTGGAAGAATTAACTGCTAAAGGAACATCATCTGAATTAGAATTTATCACAGTTTTTAAATTCTTTGGTCTTCTGCTGTCAGAAGCTTGATCCGGAGCTTGATCCTTACTGGGAATTTTCCGTAAGATTCTGCCACTTCTTTTACATCCAGTGCTCGTTTTATAACCCCCTTGTTTATTGGGTTCTTGATCTATGGAAGCTTTTTTGAATAAAGTGTCTAAGGCACCAACTTGTTTATTAGCATTATCTTCTTGTTTAACAGTTTTTTCAGCTGCAGGCACAAGTTGTGACTCACAAGCTTCAGGATCTGCCAAGCTGTGTTTTAATTCCTTATTTGAAATAGAGAGAGATATTTTTTCTTTTGCTGCATACTCAGTATCTGTGGCTTGGAGTGAGTTTTCAATGTTTTTTCCTTTGATGTTAGATGACTGCTGTACTTTCGTTTGTTTCAAATCAAGTCCCATCAGCTCCTCCTCATGACCAGAATGCAAGTCATCTTCATTCACACTTGGCTTTTGAGGGGCTGGAGCAAGACTGCTTTCAGTTGTGCTTGCTGATTGATTTTCCCCTCCAAGTAAATCTTGGTTTGATATACTGCTTTTTCTATTTTCAGAGGATATCTTCTTACTTTGTTTTTTATCTATTGCCACTGTGATGCTCAATGGCTTTTCATGCCCACTATCCATTTCTTTAATATCTTTATCTTCCAATTTGATATTTTCTTCTTTCCTCTTTATTTCCTTGTTGCTGTGCTTTAAGTTTCTGCTTTTGTGACCTTCAGTAGATAACTTTCTTTCTAGTTTGGAATTGCTTAAATCTTTATCACTTCTACATTTCTCTTTTACTGACCCTCTTTCTCCAGAATGTAGCTTCACTCTGTGACTGGAGTCTTTTTGTGATCCCTGAGTTGATTGCGTGCCACTTAAAGGCTCGAGCTCAGTACCGCTCTCCTCATGAACTTTGTCTTCATTCTTGGATTTGTGTTGCTTATCTGAATCATTCTCTTCTATGTTTTTATCTTTATCTAGTTTCTGACTAGTCTCTTGCTTTGTTAAATATTCTTGTATTTCTGTTTCAGATGCTTTTAATTGCTTAGTATGACTTTTTGACTTAGACTTTAACGAAGTCTTGTCTTCTACGAGGCTCTTAGATCTACGTCTATCTTTATGAACACCATCTTCTTGTTTCAAACTGCAATCAGAGTTAGCCGATTCTATTTCATGTTTATCTTCCGAGTAGCTTTCACTCCTTCTGTGTGATGCAGAAGCAAGTTGCTTTGAGGCACTTAGGGAATCCTTTTGTGGCTTAGAATCACTCAAGGACCTTTTGGACTTGTATTCTGCTCTTGATTTTTCAGTTGAGAGATGCTTGTCTTTTTTATTTTCCTTACGTAGCAATTCTTCAGCTTTTAATGTTGATTCAGAAATATTTTTCCCATCTTTACCTGTTACTGATATTTTTCGTTCACTTCGGTGTTTACTTTTTCTTTCAGATTTGTCATCTGAGGAAACTTTTATTTGTTGATTATGTTTCTGACCACCATCCTCTCCTTTCAAACTTCTCTCAAATGAATGGACTTCAATTTCTTCACTTGATTTCTGAGTACCATCCCCTTTATATTTGTGCTTTAAAGAAAGTTTATCTTCTAAAGTAGTTCTTTCCTTTTCGTTTTTATCTCTGTGAGACTTGGCTTCTTTTTTGGCAGAATTTCTCATATGTTGAGTTTCTATGTCACTATCTTTTTTGGGGTGTTTTTCATTTTTAAATATGGATTTCTGCTTCTGTAGTTCTTCAGTACTGACTTCTGTTCTATCCAGCTGTCTTTTTGGATCCTTTGTTTCACTCTCTTGCTGGACTCCTTCAGTCTGAAGTGAGGTAGAGGCTTTTCTTTTATGTTCTTTTTCAACCCTAGAATCACTTTTGCTTTCCTCAGTTGAATGCACCAATTCTGAAAGTCTTCTAAGCTGCTTAGAGATTTCACTTTTACCATGATTATGTTTCAGTTCTTTGGAAGAATTTTTTTCACAAGTCTACAAAAGAAGGTTTTTACATGTATAAGCAAATGTTACACAGTTCCTTCACTACATGATCAAACAGAATTGTTAAGGGCAAACTCAACAAAAACAGTACACCAGAGCATACACTTAACACTTTAACAAAAATTCACCTAAAATACAGGTAGTAAGACAATGAAACTTGCTATTCTCATTCCAACTATCTACCACTGAGGGAAAATCTAAAGAAAAAGTTGTTAACTGTAAGCAGTCTGTTTGACCTTGAGTATCTTTTCTTTATAAAGTGATTTTCCTTTCTACGAGTATTTAAATGAATTTTTAAATGGACAATCACAATTTCAAGTACTCCATAAGTTATTTAAACAGCCACTATGCTGTCTTTAAAAAAGACAACAAACAAAAAACCAAAACCACACACAGCACCCAAGACGCACAAAAAACCCCCCAACCACAGACTTCCATTTGAACTTCCAACTAGCTCTTTTTTTGTTAATAACGTTGCTAGTAAAAGCTCTCACCATAAAAATTCCCTTTCCTTTAGTGTTCGGACACATTAGTTTTTTCTGTAACTCCACAATGAGAAGATAAAATAAATCAAGCTCCTCAAGTCTTTGCACGTAAGACACACTTTGCTCTTATTTAAAATGCAACATGTTTCACAGAATACAGCTTAAAATATACCTTGTGTTCTACTATACCATGTATAAGCACCAAATATGCAGACTGTACATTCTAGTGGCTACTGGAATTCAGAAAACATTACTACAGCATCATCAGGTCAGTAACATGACTGAAAGAACTAGCAGGAAAAAAAAAATCAATCATAAGAATGAATATAATATTATGGATTTTGGTATGGGTATATGAACTAGTACTATTGCAATTAAATAGGAAGATTCCAAGGTTTATGTTAAGAGATACATACCTCATTTAACTTTTGCATTTCTTTAGAATCTTCTTCAGATGGCTCATACTTCTTTTTGCAGCCATCTTCAGCATGCCTGAAACAGGTATTTGGACAATTAAAAAAAGAGAATAATACCAGTATCAGCTGAAGGAGAGAAATGCGCATTAAAAATATCGAAACAGAAAACAGTCACACAACTTTTGAATACCCAATTTGTTCAAGTTTTTTCTCTTTCAAAACTATGTGTACCAACTTCAAAAACATCCTCTGGACATCAGTGCTTTAAATCAGAGAATATTAGTATGACAGTTATCTCTGTAAAGCAAATTCAAGATGTCATTGCCTTATACATTCCTGTCTGTAGACTGAGATGTATGTATGTACATATCTATGTAAAATATCAATTTAAAGACTAAACCATGTTGTTGAATGACTGATATTAGATGCATAAACATCCAAAAGCTGTGCATTCTCACGCCTTCATTACCATTCTGTGTGTGAAAAACCACATAAAGCCTTCTACTGCAGTCTGAGCTGCAGCTTTAACTTCATTTTCTGCCTGAACTTCATGCTTATTGTTAATAAAATTATGTCAATATTTTACAAGGAAACTATTGAAATTGATAATGCTAACTGCAAAGTTGTAGCGAACCTTTTCCATATGCAAAAATGAACATTCAAAAACTTAATTCCTTTTGAGAAAATATATGAATACCTTGAATCTCTTTTTCTTTTTCTGCTCAAGGCTACTTTTTTTTCTAAAAATTTCTGTTCTTTAAGCACATCCTTAATGCTGGTACCAGTAGCTTTTGACTCAAGACTTCTTGATGAATGTTCTTCTAAGTTCAAGCCACTTTTTCCTAAAATAATACACAGATGGTGAAATATATAAGCATGTCATATTATTGTTTCAGCTATATATGTGAGTGAAAGTAGTACAGAGAGACCTAATGTGTAGTGGGGAACTACCAATGTATATTGGCATTCATCATGTTTAAGCAATATAACAATACATGAAAGGATATGGGAAAGAGTGAAGATGTGGAATTTTGTATGAACAACTTACATTATCCTTTTTTCTGTTATATCAGTCAAAACTTTACATTTAAGGGAAGTGACTACAGACCTATTATGAATATTTTAAGCTGAATGCTTTTCCCCCAGAGAAAGGGAGCAAGATCAGGGCAGTGGGGGCTAGTGTTATACTTCTCATACCTTTAGGATTTTGATTTCTAGTTTTTAAGGATTTTGTTTTTTCTGCAGCCTTCTGTTTACGTTTTTCTTCAAGTCTCTCTCTGTTAATTCGTCTTCTTAGGAGTCTCTCTTCTTTTTCTTTGGCCTGAGATACAAAACCAAGGAAAATAATTTATCATAAGGTGAAAGAGCATTCTTTGACTACAAATGTATGTCTAAAACCCGAATACAACACAACACTGTAGGTTGAGGCAAACTAAAAAATAAACAAATCTTATAAATCATTACGTGAACGTTAATGGAATCATTTAATACTTCTGCAAAGTGAAACTCATGAGTTCCAGTTTCATGATCATTTATTCCTTCAGACAGAGGCTATGGGACCTTCTCAAAGAACAGATCTTATTTTTAATTACATATATATACACACAGACATATATATAACAAATACATAGTGTATATACATTACATATACAAACATATTAAAATAAAATATACATTTAGCCAAAGAAATAAAAGACCTAAAAGAACAGCTGTTCCCTCTTCTGTGTGCTAGTCCTTCTCCCACAAGACACAGTGAACACGCTCAAACATGTCTTTCCATTTCCAATGGCTGCAGACATGCTACGAACTACTCATTTCATGAACAGCAAGAATATAATGAAGTAGTCAAATCAAGCCCTAACTACACAATGCTGCAGTAGATATGGCCTACATTTTTCACCCAAATTGTCATTACATACATTAAATCTACTGAAGATCAGATTTTTCACACGTGCAGCAGTTCCTGTTCTCCCTATCAAATCACTCAGTTGAGAAGGAATCCACCAATTGCTGCGATTCTGAGAAGCAGCATGTAACTAGTAAATCCACTGTCAACATCAAAGGACTACTCATTTTAGAGTAGGGGAAAAAGACCAAAAAGTGTGTCACTGCTTTCACCACGAGAAGCTTTCAAAGTATAAGCAGCAGAGTGCTTCTCTGGAAAGCAGATCATGCAGCATCAGTGGAAGTCTGAAGGAGGGCCAGTTGTAACACAAGGGGGGGCAAAAAATAATAAAAAAACAATAGGAAAGTCAAGTGAAAAGAAACAACTCTCGCCCTCACAAACCACCACCAAATAAGAAGTGGAATTTGTGTGCTGAAAGATTTAATGACATAGAATGCAAGCAGTAACAAAATCTATACTTACAATGGACTGACGACGTTGTTCTACAGTTCGTTCATCATCTGAATCACTGAAATATTTGGAGTACAAGAAAGGCTTGCGAACATAAGCATGACGAACAGGCTTGGCTTTCCCATCACTCAGCTCATTAGCATGTGCCTTTGTCTTACTTTGACTGTTTTTCTCCTTGTCATCTGAAGAAAGGTTAGTAAAGTATAGAGATACGTTGATAAACTAGGGCAGCTTTCTTTCAATGTAACTTTTGAGGAGGCAAAGCTACTCAAAGTGTATTTACAATTACTTCTAAAAACAGAGTTTAAAAAATGAAACCCTTGAGCATCTAAATATTACTGATTATGAAAATCCAAAAGGCATATTTATGTACAACATTTAGCCAAAAAAACTGCAAGGTACAAACCTCTGAACAAACCAGGCTAAAACACTTGGACTTACCCTCTTGCCTGTAATCACATTGCCTTTTTACACATAGAATTTTGTAGTTAACACAATGTAAGAAGTCAGAATAGAATTTCTGCTACGTATTAAATTAAGTTTCTTCCCTACACCAAAAAACTTGAGCAATATTTGAAAGTGTAAAATCTAGATAGGCTTACTGAAATATAAACACAAACCACAAACAATACTCATTTAAGTATTATTCAAGTAAAAATAAATAAATAAATCTATTTCAGTTTTATTAGTGTTATTAGAAATAGAGCAAAACAAGTGCTCCACACTGTACAAATTATTTGTATCCCTGAAAGGTATTTAAGGCTTGTTGTCACCTCACAAATATTTAGTTAGCACTGAATGCAATCTGTCATGTTTAACAGTAACACCAAAGCCAGAGAACATGCAAGTAATTCAGTGCTTCTAAATAGTATTTTCAGAACAGAAGAGATGACCTCATAGCACACAAGAGACAACTAGTTCGGGTATCAAGGCACACTATTATGAAGAGGGAAGTCTTACTAACTGCAAAGTCACATACCCACAGAAATCACACTCTGAGATCTGCTCTGGGCAAGAACACAAAAAGGTAACCCAGTCAGTGGAAAAATTTGGTGTTTTCAAACACTTAAAGCCAGATCCATTCCTCTTCCTTCTACTGTGATCAGGTACAATCTGGAACTCCTGCTATCCTTAAGCTCTAAAACTCAGCTGATATGCAAAGTCAGCTACAACCACTACCCTGGGATCATACACAAAGCACTCCAATGTTACACCAAATTCACGGCAGAAGGAAAGGGATAAAGCACCATAGGGAAGTGACATAACCATCACCATTAAGTGCTTTTGTGCCTACGAAATACTGTAGTACAAACAAGACTTACAATTCTTAGAAGACATCGAGCTATCAAACAAAATATTCAGAGTGTGGCCGTTACTTGCCTTTGGTAATTGCACAAATGCTATCCATTCCACACTCATATTCTTTCCCATAAACAAGTACAATAAAACATGCTGCAAAACCTCAAATTTATAATATGATACACTCAAAAGCATTGCATTTTCTGTCTTGCTACTTAATCTAATTTACCATCTGATGTGATCTCCCCCTCTTCAGTACTGTCAGAAATTACTGCCTCCTCTTCACTCTCCTCTTCAAATGAAGAAAGGTCACTGGTATGGACAGAGCTCACAGTGATGTCACTGAGTACATCCATATCTGAATCTATTGACATATTTTCTTGCAAAGGAAAAAAAGAGAAAACGGGCTGTAATAGAGCAAACTGTATTTGAAAAACTTTTCTCACTAAAACAGTAATCTTGCCACTGAAAACAAAATTATCTTAAGCACAAGAAATAGAAATAAAATCCCATTTGTCATACTTTAATGAAATGTTATTATGCCAACTCTGGTTTACTCGAAACAGAAATCACCATGAAGTACAACTAGAAACTCCAAATGCAGACTGGAATCCCCGAGAGAAGTTGCCAGAGTAAGGCAGATTACCAGTCACATACCTGAAGAATCAAAGCTCGTCTGTCTGCTAATGTGGGTACCTCAGTTAAAGGAGATGATCCAAGACCTAGCTGTGGCTAGCTAGGCAAATGTGCCAGAACTAGCACAGGAAGCTACATTCCAAATACACTTTGACTCACCACTCAAATACACTTAAAAAATCCCCATATTCACATTTTAAGGAGGAGCATCACCTACATCATACCTTCTTTAGTGCTTTCAGTTGTTTTATGTTTATTGCTATTTTTCTCTGGAACTAACTGTTTCCCTGTTTCTGGCTCTCTTGCTTGCTTTTCTTCTTTTGACTTTGAAGTATCTTCACTTTTCTTTGAATGATCAGACTTCCTGTCAGGCTTTTCTTTCTTTTCTTTTCTCCTTTCACCTTTTTCACTGCTGTCTGCTTTTTTGTCACATTTATCTAATTTACTCTTTTGATCTTCACTTTCCTGTTGTATTTCTTTACTCGTATCTTTACTTGTAGAAGTCAAATTACTAGTATCCTTTGCTGAATTTTTTATTTCTTCGCTTTGGCAGGGAAGCTCATTTAAATCTTCACACTTTGCAAATGTTTCAGCCCCTTCTCCAGAAGGATCACAAACTGCTTTCTCTCTGTCTGGCAAGTCCTCTGCATTTTTCTCTCTGTCAGTGCTACCATCCACACTCTGCTGAGATGAGAGTCTTTTTGCAACTTTGTCATTATTCTTCGTATTTGAGTTCTCTGTTGAAGCCCTCGCAGCACTTGCTTCTTGGTTAAGAGAAGTTATTGTTTCCAAAATGGACATTGCATCACTAGCTACACTGCCACCAGAAGCTGTAGTAGAGACACCTTGAGTAGTAAGAAAGAAAATGGTTTTAGCTCATCTTAGTTTCTGTAATTCCATTGAGATAGAATTTAAGCAAGCAAAAGCAAAAAGAATAACTTTACTATTTAAAAAAGTAAAATTAACTAAAAGTTTTGACTAATTTAACATCTACAGATTTTTTTTTTTTAAAAACAAAACAAAAAAACCCCAAGAAGTAGTATTCTTGTAGCAATTATGATCTCATTACCAGAGATTTAGCTTAGTCAGTGACATACCACTGTTACTGAGATCAGCAAGAAAGCAGGGGTCGTCTATAGGAAGGATGTCCTGAACACAATTCTTGTTCGACTTCACCATCATCCCAAATGGGATGGTGATTAGAGAAGCACAATATAGAATCTTGCAGCTGAAAGTCTGGATTTCATACCTCGGATATCTCCATAAGTGACATGGAAAAAGGACTCAGCATATTAATTATATAATAGGACTATCTGAAATACCTTATCACTTTCCCATCTTCTTTGAAGCAGCTCTGAAGATGGATGAGAAAGGGTTAACTGGGCTAGCACTAAGAACTGCAGTTGGCTTGTTAACCCACTTACTTTAAAGGAAGTGGGCCTCACAGGAAAAGGGCTAGGATTTAAAAACAGGGCTTGGTTACAAATAGGTAGACTGCTGTGGAAGGTAAAGAATGGACAATTACCTGCAGGAGCAGTTAAAAGTCAATATCAGGCAACATAAAAGAAAATTGTAAAGAAAAAGCAACACGTTTATATGGAAACTAAAGATTGGCTGACTTACAGCAGAACTTAAGCACCTGAGAGGACCTTAGCCATTCAAATTTTACTGCACACAGCAACTGCATTAAGACAGCTGTCTCATAGATAATTTTTTTCATGATCTACCAATGCATAAAAAAATAAAATTGAGTCATTCTTCTCTTACAGCTATCCCTCATCTGATCCTATAATACTTAGGGGGACAAACTGTGAGACCGACTTATTTTCCTGCAGTAAAGTGATCCCTTGTAACCTCAAGCAGAAGTGACAGAGTGACAGGGTGCTACATGGTACATGTCTCTTGACTTCTACGTTCATACAAGCAATAAGAGGCAAGTATTATGGTACCATGCCTGGAGCTCAGCTTATTAATACTGATGCTAACAGTTTTGTGCTAGCAGCAAAAGCAGTCAATGTTTCTGCTCTTTCAAAAGACACTTTTTTTCCCAAAGAGACATGGTAGAATACCTTGTACTGCAACAGAAGCATCTGTTTTCTCCTCACTTGGAGCTGTACTGGGGCCTGCCTCTTCTTTGTGATTCAATGTGGCTAAAAATTCATGGACAGCTTTTTCCACCTGAGGTCTGAATGTGTGGTTAATCTTTGGGTCCACAACCTGAGAAATAATTCTGTCGATTCCAGATTCCAACATTCCAGACCTGCAACAAAGTTACATGAATACTTCATAAGAACAACAGCTTTTCAAGAACATCTTACTGAAATATGCTCATTTAGATGCAATGTAAACACTCTTAAAAGCCTCCAAAGAGCATTAACATTTCCCGATCATCACTGCAGCCACGTATTTAGCCAGCTGTCTGTACTTCCAACAGCTCTCTCTACGACATATAAGCTAAGAAAGAAAATGCTAGAGAAACAAAGCAATCCAACCGCATGGAATTAACACAGCAAGCAGCCTATTGTTATGTCATTACTGGTTATTCCTACAAATGCTATCTAACTGTAGAAATAACATTTGTGGAAAAAATTAAGAAGCCTGACATTATCAATTCCCATGGCATAAAACAGATGAACTATAGAAGGCACAAGGGACAAATGCCTACTAGGCCAGTCATCACCACCCTAGGTTACCTTCTGCCCCACAAGGCATGTCACCACAGAGTCCTGCAGCCTACAGAACATCCTTAATATTCAGTAAAATCAAATAACCACTCTCCTTCCCCCCAAGCAAAACAGACCCTAAGTAACAGTTATCCATGGCACCACTACAACATACTATTTCTTCTCAAAACCCTTGTTTGACCCAATTTAGAGACCAAACTCACGCTGGTTTGAAGAAATTTCCTAATGTTTCTTATCATTCTGAGTTTTGAGAAGGAAAACTAGAGAAACCCTAAAGAAATAATGTACCATCACGTAAGTATTTAACACCATTTTGAAATAACAGCAGTTCTGAAAAACCTCTTCTCTGTCTAGCTAGACTTACATCCAGTTTGTTTAGTGAACTTGGTCTTGCGGCCCGAGAGCTTAGTTTGTCAAATCTTTTCAATTTTCATTAGCTCAGAACCTAACAACAGTAGCAACTTTACTCATACCTCCTTTAAAACAAACCACAAAGATAGACATTAGCTAGGGTGTTACATCCCAAGTCAGAAGCAAGCTTTACACCCCTGCATCAGGCAAAATAATTGCAGTCTAATTCTGATGATAAGCGGCTATCTGAAATAATGTTTAAATACTAAAATAATACTAATTAAAAAAAAAGCTTCTTCTGAAGTTTCTTTGACCTAGAGCATCTGTCCCCTCTCACGGTACACAAACATTCTATGTTTGAAAAGAGAAGCCCCAGAGCCATCACTTACTTGAGAACCTGCTGCCTAATGTTATTTCTGAGCTGGTTCTTGTTGAGATGAGGACTCCAGGTATGAGTTGCCAAGTGGTTGGATACAAAGTTGTCAACGCGCTGTCTCAGGTTCTGGTAGGCAGGCTGGAAAAGTAACAGCGGAGAGGTTGGACGGGGGTTTGAGGGGCCGGAGGCGCTCGAGGCCCGCGAGAAGCGCTCGCACGGCCGGTAACGCCCCGCGGGCCGCCACGATCGAGCCCCCCGCGCCGGCGAGCCGCCCGCCGCCCACCTTGGTGTCCACGTCGGCCAGGCAGTCGCGGCGGAACTGGTCGAAGAGCCCCTGGCTCTTGAGGTGGTTGACGATCATGGAGACAAGCTCCGGCTCGGCCGCGCCGGCTCCGGCCCCCGGCGGCGGCGGCGGCGGCTGCTGAGGGGGCGGCGGCGGCGGCGGGTTGCTGGCCATGGCTGCCCCGGCCGGGCCCCGCGACGGCGCTGGCTCCCGGGCGGCGGCGGTGGCGGCGCTGACCCCGGAAGCGAAAGGGAACGCGGGGAGGAAGCGCCGGGTGACGGGACGGGAAGCGGGGCCGCCGGCAGCGGCGCCATCGGCGCCGGGCGGGCACTGGCGGGGCCGCGCGCGGGGGCCGCGGGCCCTTTAAGGGGACGCAGTGGGCGGGGCCGCGCGCGCGCCGCCACGGGGGGGGCCGCGACCCGGAGAGGAGGGGGGGAAATGGGGTGGGGGGTGAAGCAGCGGGCGACGGCCCTCGGCCCCTCCGCCCGTCTCGCCGGCGGCGTGTCCCCACGAGCCGCGCGGCCGCGCCCAGGCGCTGCGGGCAGCGCGGGGACGCCTGCGGCCCCGTCCAGCCGCCGCCCGGCGCCGTGCCGCCTCCGCGCTCCCCGGCGGCGCTCCCGCAACTCCGCCTCGCATCCCGCCCCTTCCTGCGCTGGCCGCCATCATGGTGGGGGTAGCGCCGCGCGCTTCCTCCCCGGGGCGGGGCCTGGGGGGGGGCGTGGCTTCCCACAGGGGGCGTGGCCGCGCGCAGGGGCGGGCTCTAACCTGCCGCTCGTTCCCTCAGCTGTCTCAGGGTGCTGGGGTGCTGTCCTCCCAGGGGTAGCTGAAGGCTTTCGGCTTAGAGGTGGGAGCCTGTCTTGGGTTTCCTCAGGTCCTCTAGAGCTGTGAGAGGCCTGGGTGACCTGCTGGTAGGGGCATTTAATACAGAATCAGAATGGTTTGGGTTGGAAGGGACCTTAAAAGATCACCCAGTTCCAACCCCCCTGCCATGGGCAGGGACACCTCCCACTGGATCAGGCTGCCCCAGGCCCCATCCAGCCGGGCCTTGAACACCCCCAGGGATGGGGCAGCCACAGCTTCCCTGGGCAACCTGTGCCGGTGCCTCACCACTCTCATAGTGAAGAAATTCCTCCTTATGTCTAGTCTAAATCTGCTTCTTTCTAGTTCATAGCCATTGCCCCTAGTCCTATCACTATAAGACCTGGTAAACAGTCCCTCCCCAGCTTTCTTGGAGCCCCCTTCAGGTACTGGAAATACATGCTTGAGTTTGAGCTTGTTCCATTTGTATTTCAGTGCCTTCCCGCTTGCTATTCTAATACAAGTGCTCTCAGGTTATTTCTTGCTTGCACATTATGTTGTTACACCTTTTCTGACGTCTCTCTGAGCTATGGTCACAACTGTTAAGTACACTGTCCCGGAATCTCATCTCTAATTGCTATTGTTGTTCCAAGTACCTACTGTTTCCACATTCAAGGCTGAATTCTACACAGACTGCGGGCTGGTAGTTCCCAGACTGACCTGTTATGACTTGAAGAGGACCCCAGAGGCAAGAAAAATCTGATAACAGAGAAGTTAATTTCATTATACTTAGACAATAACTGAGGGATGGTGCGGCATTACTGGGTATGGTTTGGCTCTTCAGTTTGTTCCTGCCTGGATGGCTGGGCTCCTGTTCCAACCAGGATGGGTAAGGATGAAAACAAGTATAAAAATGTAGTTAAAAATAGAAAGAATGACTGGCTTACAGCAGAAGAGACTTGGCAGCAATAGTGTTTTGATTACATGACTTTTTTGGTCTATTGTGAGAGGGATAGTATTCAGCTACAAATATTGGAAATCATCCTCTGCAGTTAAAAATCAGTTTGATTGTAAAAGTAAGAGTGTCAGGATTGTTACTGTAGACTTAAAAGCAGAATTGTAAAACTCGTCCCTAGATTTCCTACCAAAAACTATGTACTTATAGGCTATTCAAAACTTCACATAAGGAAATAAGTCTGGCAAGTATTTAAAAGTATTGTGAGATATTTATCTTTGTATACGGACTGATTTAAAAATCTGGCTTCTGTTTGTGTGGTGTCATATATTTAACGTGGACCTCTAGAAGAGTTAAAGCACCAGAGTTTAAGAGGGGTGGAGATTCTGCAGCTGAGAGCCTGGTACAGCCCCTGTGTGTATGTCCAGCCGTGTGGTCTAATGTCTCTGTTACATCTCTTCTCAATAAAAAAATGTTTCTTCACCATTGACTAAAGTTCATGTAGCAGTAAGCAAGAAGGGACAGAAGTGAAGGGTGTCGTTCTAGTAAATGCATCTACCAATTTTAGAAATATTGTGTGACTTACTACAATAGTAAATGAAAACTTTAGACTTTGCTAAGAAGTTAATGTTTTCAGAATTTTGTGTTAAGAAAAGGCACTGCAATTTCTTGGTTTTTTTCTTCTGTTTTTTTTTTTTTGTTTTTTTTTTTTTTTGTGTGTCGCCCCCCCATCCAAGGGTGGTGCAGAAAATGGGAAAAAAACCCCCTTTATTTATTTTAACAGTGTGAGTAAGAGGCCTGCATCACAGAATGGTATGCCATTCACACATAAGATATCACAGACAACATGGAATATCCATGGCTTTTTGTCTCAGACTATGTCAATGAATGTGCTGATGAAGGGTACATGCTAAGAAGCCAGAATCCATTAATGATATTTGGGTATCAGGTATGCTCAGTAGTCTGACACTGTTGCAACAAGCAGTCCATGCTCTAATTGATCCAACACCTGAATGTAAAAAATTGTTCTGTGCTGTAAACTGTATACTGTCCCAGGTTTCATGGAACTTACTAAGTGTTTCAGTCTCATCAGATGTCTTATTTATCAAATAAAATGCCTTTATCCTAAATGCTGGATGAAAATGGCTTTTTCTTGTTGTCTGGACCCAACTGCATGTGGTTTTACAGGAAGATGCCATGGAAGAAACTGGAAACCTCCTGAAAATAAAAACATGAATTTGAATTAGGCCAAACTCAGCCCTTTGTTGTTTGTTTTTTTTAGGGATGCTTTATAGTTTTTTATTACCAGAGATATGGTTATTTGAAGTCTTGGATGCTAATAAAAAGATACATTATTTGTCACTGCACTATAGTATAGCTATACAAAGAATTATGAATGTAAAACTAAATGTTAAACTATCTTACTTTCAGAGAGCTCAAAATGAACTTCTGTGTTTAAGTGCAGTTTTTTCAGTTGTTCCAGAACAGTTCAGTACTTGCAGTTGTTGATTTTATACTCAGTATTTATCCTTGTAGATTACTGTAGTGGTTACTGTCATTTGATGTAGTCACTTAGTGATGCTTGATATCCAGCGCTAGGAAAATGTTTTTATTTGTGAGAGAACAGATCGAAAAAGACTTGTCAGGTACATAAACAGTTTGGAGTGAATACAAGGGATTTTGTTTTTTCAGTATTTTGTTGTTCTGGGTTCAGTAATCTCCTTCTTTACTTTTACAGACACAGTTAATTTTTCTAACCTATATTTCTGATGTCACTTGGGTTTCCACATGCTTCATATCTCCCCTTATGCTTAGAACAATTCTTTTGTCAGATAGTCCTAAGTGTACCTTTCCATAACTTTTTCTTTACCTCATTACTTAATTTTCACTTATGTAAACAGTTGAACTACATATAGTGTTTATCTTTGCACTGCAGATTTTCTGTACATTGAATTAGACTTTTTCTAAAGTAATTTGGAATATTTCTGGTGTTAACATCTGTGATCCCTAATCACAGTATGAGAAACTTTACTTTATACTTTGGGTTCTAACTACGGTGCATTTTAGTTTAGCTGGAACTTTTAGTGAAATGTTTTTGTTTTTTTAAAGAAATCACTTTACTGTTATTTGTTATTTTTTTTTCCGTATCTTGCAGCCCGCAGCCCTTGCTATGGGTATTCAGAAACTGGTAACAACTACAATTGCTTTTCTATTCTTTATTAGGGAAAGAGTCTCATTTTAAAATATTTTTGACATATATTTAATATAAAAATTCTCAGCAAGTATCTTAATATCTTTTTACTTAGTAAAGTAGATAACATATTTCTTAGTTCCAGCTGTAGTTCAGGCAGCATTTAAATTACTGAAGAAATACTAGGATACAAGACAAAAAGGAGGTTCATATGGGAACAAGAAGTTTATGTGGCTGCAAGAGGAGATTGGAGAAGTACAAGAAAGTAAAACAAGTCACAAAATTCAGGGAAAGTACTTCTGGCTCAGGATATACCTGCTCTGTGTGCTGCTGGGGGCTTAGAGAGTGTTTCATTCTCCTTCCAGTTGCAGTCTTGCTTTTGATCTCTCAGAACTGGACACAGGACTGTAAGGCTGGACAGATCCATTTCAGCCGTTGCTGTTATGGCAGCAAGCCACACCGCTTGTGATTTCAGGTTAGCACCTTTTTGTCTCATGTAACAGCTGAGTGACTGGGGGCATAAATGGAATAACTATGCCACCTTTGAAGCAGAAAATATACTCCTAAACCAGAGTAAAATAGTATCTTGTATCTGGAAATACTTTACTGGTGGTAGTGTAAGATAATATAAAGCACCTGCAATAGCTCTTTCCTTTTTAGACAATGTTGTAGAAATCTTATTCTGTGAGTACCTACCACAAGCATCAACTACAGTGGCCAATATCCCAGACTGATTTCATGTCTGTTAATAAAATTAAAGTCTCTTGAAGTAAGTTCGTACCATAACTAATAAAAGTGGTAGCAGAACTTAGCAGGTTAGCTGATGTTTTCTGGTTTTTTTTTTTTTCAGGTGAAATTTTGTTCAATTTTCCCCTCTATCTCAAAAGCTTTGTTTGTGCAATGTGTGCTGATAATGGATCTTACTTTGTGAAGTATTTGAAGTCAGGTGACTGCTAGATTAAGAAGGTAAAATGACAATAGAAAGGTAAAAATCCTTTGCATAGGAGTGAAGTACCAATTTGAACCAATTCAGCTTTTCAAGGGATGCCCTTTCTCCCTGATAAGATCCATCTTCTGCACTGTCTGTAGATAAAGTGTTGCTGGCAGTGTTAAACGTACAAAGGTAGTCTTTTACAAATGAGGATACACAGAAAGGGGATCTGTTTAGAAGTGATTTGATTTTCCTAGGAAAAAGCAAAGACTTTTCACCAGAAATAACTGAAATGCCTGAGCAGATTCTTAGATAGTAAAAGGTCTAAAGCTGCCTAACACCAGCTAGAAATCTGTCCCAGGTGGATTGCTTGATTCTTCCTGTATGTATGGGGTAATATGTCTGTGCCTTGCACCACCTGTGTTGCCATTGTTGCTCCATTCTCTGAGGCTTATTTTCTTTTGCTGTGTAGCTTATGTACTGTTTATTGTACTACAATAAAAGCCAGAAGCATCAGAGGTGAATTATTTGTTGTATAAGGATGCATTTCCTGATATATATTTCACATTTCCTTCTCCCTATGCATAAACAACCTATTTTATGATTGCCTGTAGTTAAAGAGAATCTCAGATTTTCAGATGCTTGCTGATATGGGATTTTTTAAGAAAAAAAGCAAAAGTATTATTTTTTGAAGCAATAGCAGAAATCACAGTTTAGTCCCCTCTGTTTTGAACAGCCGAGAAAAGGTGCCAGCATTGCTGAGGTTTTATGCTTTGTCAATAACAGCAATTGTGGCTTTAGCTGAACTGCAGCATGAAATGCTCTAGCTGCAGGACTAAAATGTCACCAAGACTTGGACTATACCTTCACCTGTGGTGTGATCAGTGTGATGTTCATATCCTTACATGGCAGTAGTCACATTGGATGAAATGCTCTTGGGTTTCCGAGACTGATGGGTATGATTTTGTAATCTTTCTGGATAAATAACCTTTGGATAAATTGTTTGTCCATTAATAAAGCATGCGTAAGTGCTCTTTCTGGCTTTACGCCCATGTTTCTTTCTATGTGTTACTGGTGTTATTTGTTCAAACACATATATATACGCTTATATTTGGTTTTCATTTGGCACTGGCAAGCATCACCTATGTTAAAGGTGAAGTGTGGTGGCCTAAGTGTATTATCCAGTGGAATGACAAGTCTGTTTTGATTCTGCAGGACGCTGCCTGTCCTAAGTTGTTTCCACAGGTCAGTCTTTGGCAAGAGAAAGACTTGGCAGAAATTAAAACAGTGACTGCACAACACGTCTTAAAGTGGTGAAAGGAATGCTTTTATGAGGGGAATGGCCTCAAGCTGCGCCAAGGGGGTTCAGACTGGATATCAGAAAAAAATTTTTCACAGAAAGGGTCATCGGGCACTGGAACAGGCTGCCCAGGGAGATGGTTGAGTCACCATCCCTGAAGGTATTTAAAAGATGGGTAGACGAGGTGCTCAGGGACATGGAATGGTTGGACTTGATGATTCAAGAGGCTTTTTCCAACCTGGGGATTCTATGATTTAAACTAGTCTGTCACAACCTTATGCTAACACCTCTTTTCAGTCACTTCTAAAGAGATTCCTTGAGCGAAACTAGAACTACTGCGGGATGCTGGGTCTCTCACTGGAGCTGAGCAGAGTGCTTGTTGTCAGTGACACAGTAGTTCAATGGAGATAGCATGTGGTGGCTCCTCAGAGTGGCAAGCCATTTGACAGATTGAAGTGTTCTTTAAAAATACTAAGGTTTTTGTGTTCAGTGGTTAATACTTTTGGTTGTCTTTGCTGGGAAGACTGGTTGATGTCTGGGGAAAAAAAAACACCTAGCTGGTAAAATTTTCTAAGTCACATTTCAACTAACTGCATTGTCTAATACTTTTTCATTGATGTATGGAGAAATGAACTCACCTTTATTTATCTAGCTTTAACACGTAAAAGTGATTTAAAACTTATGCTTCTGAGTATAACTTTATCTGAAAGGTTAAGATTATTTTTTCCAATTTGAGAACAACATCATGATACCTAATTTGTAGATGATGCTTTTAAAGCACATTTTTTTTAAGTTACAGCAATGCCGCTCTTCCCTTTGTTCTCTATTTATGTCTCTGTCAGGGCCAAAGAATGAATTCCTGGATCCCCAAGTTTTGCAAGAAGATAAGTAGACCCTGCTTAGTGGATGACATTTGAAAGCAAAAATGATTGCTGTCAGAAATAGCTTTAATCCACAGGTTTCTTTGATTCTTTTTTTCTGTAACCAGAAAGAGCTCTTCAACCTGGTCCTGCCTGTGAGAGCAAAGCCCATCCATGTGGCCATAGTTGTGACTCAGGTATGGCTCTTTGTGATGCACTTTTCCATGGTAATGAAGGAAAGGCACTAAGTCTTTCTTACTTCTTTAACAGGCAGTCGATGACTAATTGATGCAATAGGATTGGGATTGTTATTGGCATCTAAGGGACTGGACCTGTAATTCCCACAAATGTTACTGGCTATCTCAACATAACCTTTTAGGTTTTTTTTTGTTTGTTTTTTTTGAAAAGTAGGTTTTGCCTGCTGGAGAAATACCACTTTGTTTCTCAACTCAGATAAAAAATGTTACAATGAGTAACTCTGCTCCCTTTAGTAGACTTTTTAATTTACTGTAAATTTTTGACTGGAAAATACATGTTTTTGCTATTTGTGTACAGGAAGATGGAGAAAAAATTAATGGAGGCTTGTTCTCCAGAGACAGCACAAGAGATTACACACTTTCACTTTTGCCTAAATATAATTTTAATGGTAAGGTAAAATGGTACAGCTTAAACATGAAAGCGGAGTGAGTAGATACACGAAAGCACGAAAACTTTTATACCAGCATTCTATGCTGACTGCAGCAAGGTGAAATCAAGGTGGAGGCATTGCTTAAATGGGGTGCAGGAAGCGTAAAGTAGAGCTGATGGACTGAATTTTGCTTTAATTTATACCTACTGTAGTTTCATTGAAGTCAGCAGGGAGATGGATCAAAGCAGGACTTTGCTGCTAAATAACAGGGTGGTCAAAATTGCTCATGCCATCATTTTTGCAACTTTGGTTGTAATCCTCAAGTATAAATTAGAAGTTTTTAACCTAGTACAAAACCAGTATTTTTCATGGAAAAAATTGAAAATGTTGATAAAAAAAATTTTAAAAGAGGAAACAATTAACTTGGGCTTTTGACTTGTTATTTTGTGTTGGAGATGCCGCACGTGCAGAGGAAAAGGGACATGAGTCACCTTCCAACAGCATTCCTTTAGCAAAGGTGTGGTTGAGGGAGTAGTAGTTTTGTTGCTCTTGACCTTGTTTCCCTGTACCACTGGGCAATTAAAAGAGCACGATCTGAAGTCTTTGGTAAGGTGGGAGCGTGCAGAAAAGGGGCTGGTATGAAGGGAATGCCTCACCCTGGCGGGTCCAGCTGTGAATCCACGCTGTGGGTTGGGTGCAGTCAAGAGTGTTCCCTCATTCCCAGTCTACTGCAGATCCCGCTGGATGCCCTAGCAGCATGCCCAGCATCCTTGCCTGGCTGTCCATTGAGCAGGGGGAGTGGAGGAGAGTGTTGCCCACCTGAGGCTGGTCCCACTATAAATCTAGGTGGCCTGCCTAAATGGGAGCCCCGAGATTTCCCACCTACCCAGAGAAGTACACCAGACTATTGCACTTCAAGGCCAAGGGCATCTCTCAGTACTTATTCAGAAGAAAGTGGGACATGGGTGAAAACAATCTTAAGTGAAACAGCAGAAATAATAATGCTTGTTCAAAGTCCTTCCTCCTTACCTATTGATTTGCACAAAGATGATGGGAATTTAATGTCTTTAAGATTTGTGCTTTTCTGCCAGATTTCATTAAAATCGGCCAACCGTTTCAAAAGTTATTGGGCTGGGGTTGGAGAAAGACTGACAAATAGCAAAATAATGGTTTCCTGGGGCAAAAAAAAATAATAGCAGCCTGGATCTGCTAGGATATATTGTATATGGAGAAAACCAGCTCTGAACATATTCAGAGACTGGCTGCTTTCTGAATAGGAACTGATGTAGGAGTCAGACAAGAGGAAACAATTCCTGACTAGTGTGCCTGCTCACTGATGCTGGGCAGTGTGAGAAATACAAGGTTTTCAATTTCATTTGTTTATCTAGAGGAAAATGGAAGGGAAAAATATTAACAGTATTACCAGTGCCAATCCCAAACATTCAAGCATTCTGAGTTTTATCCTACAGTAAGAAGAAACCATTTTTAAATGTGTATGAGAGTAAGAAAGCTGAGCATATTGGTATTTGTAGCTTATATTTGCTCCTTTATTTGAAACCTTCCTGAAATGGAGAAGTGTGAGTTTATTCCAGCAATGGTATTTGTAAAAACAACATTGAACGTTTTTTGTGCCTAGTAAAATTGAACTATTGAGGCTGTAAAGGAGGAAGATAATTTTTCAAGAGCTTTTTTCTCCTATTTTAAGAGTATTCTGGCTGGAAGGAGGACAGGCAGTGGAAGCACAGCCCTACTACACAGCTGCTGGATCCAGCTGGCTTCTCTGCAGCCCTGTCCAGCCACAGAGGGCAAGTGTGCTTTATCTGCAGCCTCTTCTGTGGGTGTTGCCTTAGGTATCACAAACCTGCCCTTCTTTTATTTTACCCCATGGTCTTTGTTGCTGTGTGTTAATAGTCATCACCTGAGTAGCTTGTTAATGTCCTACAGCTCGTTTTCCAAGAGTACTGCTTAAGACAGCAGCATCGCTTTTCAGCAGATTTATTTTGTAGTTAGAAATGTCTTAAAGCTATCTCCGTTTGCTGCAGGCTCTTTTAACCAGCTGTATGGTATGTTTTATGTAAAGAAAGTTTTAATTTCTCTCTTATTATGCACTAACTTAAAAGGCATATCCTTCACTTTTATCAGTAAGGTGCTGGGAAAATTTTGGGCAATGCTACTCTCTTCCTTATGTGACAGTGGATCAGTGAAAGAAAATCTAAGCATCTGAAGTTCCTAATTACTCAAGATTCTCCCAAATGTCTTGCAGTTTAAACACCAAGAAAGGCAGGTGTAGAAAAACAACAAAAGGTTTAGAGAGTTAAAATACAAACTGTTTTCCAGTAACCCTCTGCTCTCTTCTGCAGCCTCAGCTCTACTCGCTGCTCTGTTCAAAGGACTCTTGAGCAAGAACCTACTCTCTGTCTCTCTGCCTTTTGCCATTGTGATAACACCAGTGTCTCCAGCTGATGCCAGTAGGTGTTTTTGTAGAGGTAAGGAAGTGCTTCTCCATGCTGCAGGGGGTAAAGGTGGTTTTTAGCCTGCTGAAAAGATGTGTGTCAGGTTCAGAGGCTGGTGGATAGAGCACTTAGCCTGAGAAAGGAGGGCAGCTCTCCTCGAACCTCAGACGGCTCTGCTGCCGACAAGTGATACAAACAGTGGGATGTTTTACAGTGTTTATCACTGATAACAAAATATTCTGATACTGCAAAGGCTGCTGACATCAAAGGAAATAATTGATCTGAAGTGATTATGGTTTTCTCAGTCTGAACGTTGAGTATGGATGGAAATTTATTTCTTTGACTCCACATATGTCTGAAGTCCTTTCCCAGGGCTGTTTGATTTCTTTTGTGAGAGAACAAAGTCCAAAGTTTTCCAGAGTTTTGATTGTATCTCTTTCTGTCCATTAATGAAAAAAGCACCAGCTTCCACCTCTCCCTCCACTGAGATTGCTCACATTGGACAAGGATACTTTAGTCTCCTTTTTCTTGCTTCCTAAAGTAAAAATGAGGGAGAGTATGAAGCTGTGTACCTGTCAAGAGTGCTAAATGGGAAAGGAGCTTCATAAGGCTGCTGCTACTAAGTCCTTCCTCCAACTTCATTTCTTAGACTGTCCCACTGTTTGTCAACTCTCTGTTCTGGCCTGTGTGTCCCTCCTGGCATGAGCTTAGAAGATATTTTATGCAGCTTTGATTATGGAGTGATTGTTACAATGAGGTTTATTTAAACATCTTCCTAGAAAGGTCTGGAAATCATCTTGTAATTCAAAATATCCTCTTGTACTTGCTTGTTTCAGCCAAATCATGATTTGCTGCTTGTTGAAAAAAGTCTGAAGAGACAAGATTATCAAAAATACAATGTGCACACACTTCCCATAAACTAAAATCCGATACAGCACAATGGAACTTTCTTTACAAGCCTGCAATAAAATATCTTGAGAGGTGAAAGGAATGGTGAGAAAGATATGTGAACTTTCAGAACTCAACAAAGACTGGTGATAGTGAAAGTTTGTGAAATCTACCTTTCTTGAAAAACATCTTTAGCACTAGATTATGCCTTGACTGTTCCTGCCGCAGTTCCATTAATTGCAGTGGTACAATACTACACATAAATTGGAGTGAGATTTTACCTTATATAGAGCCAAGGAAGGAAGGACAGAGTGGCCATATGCTCTTCTCTCACTTTACTTGAAGGACAGATTAAAATAATTTATTAGACAAGTAATCCAAACCTCTGGGGCAGGTGAAAGTCTGTGTAGAGTCTCCTGAGGTATTACAGATTACTCCTTTGATATTAAATCCCTTCCTTCCTTCCTTCCTTCCTTCCTTCCTGCCTTCCTGCCTTCCTCCCTTCCTTCCTTCCTCCCTCCCTCCTTCCTCTTTCTTTACTGTCTCTCCCTCCTCTGCCTTGTATAACTTCACTTTAACCACATTTAGAATTTCCTTCTCACTGTTATGTTTTATTTAAATGCTGTTCTGTAACCGTGACACTCTTTGGGATGGCTATTTGCACTAGCATATGAGCAAGCTAGGAAAATGTAAATAGTGCATTAAATGAACAGAGATTTTGGATAAGTTTACAATATTAGTTTTCTGCTTTCCTGGATCCTTTTGCCAAAGGACAAAGAAAACTTAAATTATGGATACTAAAATTATTCCATATACTCATCTAGGCCTAGTCTTCTGTTCTTAAAACCAGCTCCCCAGACACATTTGTAAAAACACTAGCATGCTAATTAAAATTGCCAGGGAGACATGATCTATTTAAAATCTCAAAGCACAATTTTACTTGTAGGCTTCATATTGTGACAGTGTAAAAGAACAAGGTTTCTTGTCAAGGTTTAAATATAATGAAATGAAAATTTTTGTTAAGTATGGGATATTTGGCTGCATGCTGCTCTTATCTCTGCTAACATGCACCTGATTTCCTTTTCTGTCTTGCCTTTGTTCTTTGTTAAATCTCCAGCGGTCTTTCATGTTTTTTAAAGGACTGCAAAACTCATTAAAACTTTGCAATTGTTTATTTCCTTGTACTTTCTCATTTATCCCTCCTTTCACAGTTCCCTCAGTTTGACATAAAGTAACAAACTTTAAACAATTCAGATATGCTGTGGTCTATACTGATAATATTAATATTTACATGTCTATTTATCAAAAGCATATTTATTTCTTCTGCTAAGATATAGGCTTAGGTCTGATGGGCTTTTTCCCTTAATCTAATACCTTACTCTTCCAAACAAGGGCTATTTCTTCTGGTGTGTAAAAATGGTCATAACTTTTTTTTCCAGGATGACAATTCCCCTATGGTTGTTCTTCTTACATCTTCTCCAAGATGCTGTGTCAAAGTCTTTCCTTGAAAACACTCATGTCAACTTAATACCTAAGCATATTTGAATGTAATTTCTTAGATTTTCAGAGGAAGAAGCTTTCCAGTGTTTATATCAAGGGGCACATTCCCTCCTGTGGCCAGAAAACTTAAATTTGTTTTTGAGGCATGCTCCTACATTCCCTGTAACAAGAGGAAGGCAGTAATCTGTCCAAACTTCCTTAGCCAAAAATTTTCCTCCTTGACAAATTCCTCTGTTTGTGCAGTAGTGTGTGACTGACTCATTTTGGCTGGACTGTCTCAAGCAAGCAGAATTTTCGGACCGTCATGAAATCCATGTAAAATAGCCAATTTGGGCTTTGTGTGCTACTTTCTACACTCCAAGACAAGCTTCAGCAGCTTGTAAATGGGTAGTAAATCTGTTGTTTGGAGAGGCAGGAGGAAGCAAGAGAGTAGATGAGTGAATGACTAACACATACCTATCCAAAATAAATTAGTTGCTTAAAAGTCATAAACACAAGTTGGCACTGGGAAACCTACGGGTGCCTGCAGCACTGAAAAGTTACTTGCTCTCAGAGTATTACTAGAGAAACTTTCTTTCCACAAGAATAATTGTTTTCTGATGATTTGGGGACTCCTGGGTTTACTTAACACACATGTGAAGCTCATGTCATTGCAATGCCTTGTTCTCTTCCCTTTGGTTTTGAGATGTATATTTTAATGTAACTAATGCAAACTTGATCCAATTTACCTTATATGCAACCTAAAAGTATGTTGCTGAGAGAATTTGTTAGTAGCCTCTTCCTCTCTGCGCTCCTGTTTGAAATGCAGGGCAAATGTGCTGATGTTGCTCTAGATTATTGGACACCAGCCATAACTTTTTGATCCTGTACTTCTGTGGTATTCTGACTTTGGTGATGTATTTGACTTAAGGAATTTAAACAGTCCCTGCCAAAGCAGCTTGCTTGTTCTTATAACTGCATCACTGTTTTACCTGTGATCACATAACTACTAGTAGGTCTTTGATGTAAGCCAAATCACCGAACTGAGACATACTAAAAAGGTTTCCTCTTTCTCTGCAGAAAAGAAGGCTGGATCAGCTTTTTGTATCAGTTTACAGTATGGATCGGCACCAGGCAAAACTGTTGTGCTGCCAGTAGAGGGGTACTTTACTTTAACTCTACTTTAGCTTAAATAAAAAATATACCACTTTTTGTAATAGTAAGTACTTCTTGTATCAAATACATATGACTGAGAGATGGGAAAAAGGAGGGACACCTTGAGGTGGTTAGGAGTTCAGCATAGTTCCTCCAGCATGGTTTAAGGAAGAAGTTAGGTGCTAATAACATGGTACTATTCCATGCAAGGTCTTTTGGTGCTGTACAAAAGTAATCGCTCTCCAGACATGCTCCAACTTTCTTTGTGTGGCTTTTGCTGTGTGCTAGATGCCAGGCAAACTCATACAGACCCAATTCTGTGGCTGGTGACTCTTCCAGTTATCCCTGAGCACATCAGGTTGGATTTTCAGCTTTGTAGAAAACTGTGACATTTTGCTTTCAATTCAACCATGAATGCAAAATACATTTCCGAAATCTGAAAAAAAGCATGCTGAAACTTATATTTTAGAGTTTGTATTTTTACATGTCTCTAGTAGTGCATGCAGTGCATGTCTTGTTGAAATAGACTGTTGAGTTTCAGAATGAAAACAAAGCAAATGTTTTCCTCATTGTTTATTCTCTCTTGTCAGTATGGAAAAGAATTAGCAGCATAACATAATGATGCCTAATGACCCTGGTAACGTAAGAGGTTCTTTTCATGCACTGCCTGGATATAGTCTGATTTTCTGTAGATGTATCTAGAAATTACTACCTTTGTGTTTAAGAAGGTGTAAGCTCTTGTTTGAAGCTGCTTCTGTTGAGGCATTTATAAGGTCCCCATTCTATATGGACTGTCTAGTAGCTCATGAGGGGTGACAAGCTGCAACCCCTCTTAGAGCATGAAGGATGTCCCTCTTTCCCCCCTCTCATTCTCTATTTGTTGTGAAATGTGGTGCAATCCAGGCCTTATGCTTCCAAGTGGTTACAGCCACAATGGGTGTATTTGCAGCCCTCTTTCTTGTGTAGTGAGGAGCCTCCACCCTTGTCAGAGATGAGCAGTGGTGTGCCCCTGGCTGTGGTCCAGCACTGCCTCCCGTTTCCACCAGCCACTTTGTATGGAGCACTCACACTGCTGCAAGACCCCTTTGACCAGAGATTTTCCTTGACTTAATCAGTTGGTGGATGAAAAAGTGGACATGAGCCAACAATGTGCTCTTGCAGCCCAGAAAGCCACGTATCCTGGGCTGCATGGAAAAGGTTGAGGTAAGTGATTCTCACCCTTTACCCCACTCTGAGGCCCCTACCTGGAGTACTGTATCCAGTTCTGGAGTCCCCAGCACAGGAAAGACATGGAGCTGTTAGTGAGGTCCAGAGAAAGGCCACGAATGATGAAGATAGTCAGAGTGCTGGAACACCTCTTATGAAGAAAGGCTGAAAGAAGGCTCTGGGGTGACCATATTGAGGCCTTTCAATATATAAAGGGGGCTTATAAGGAAGATAGGGACTGTTGCCAAGGCCTGTATAGACGGGACAAGGGGAAATGGTTTTAAACTAAAAGAGGGTAGATTTAGACCAGATACAAGGAAGAAGTTCTTCATTATGAGGCTGGTGAGGCACTAGAATGGGTTGCCCAGAGAAGTTGTGGATGCCCTGTCTGTGAAAGCGTTCAAGGTCAGGTTGGATGAGGCTTTGAGCAACCTGATGTAGTAGAAGATGTCCCTGCCCATGGCAGGGAGGTTGGAACTGGATGATCTTTAAGGTCCCTTCCACCTCAAACAAGTCTATGATTCTGTAATGCTGTGATTCCATGACTATGACCTCATCAGTTGAAGATGACAGAACCAGAGACCTGCTGAGTATGTTTCTTATTCTGTCAGCTGCTTTCTTCTGCAGATAAAGTAGAATGCTTTGGAGTTTTCATAGAATCATAGAATAACCAGGTTGGAAGAAACCCACCGGATCATCGAGTCCAACCATTCCTATCAAACACTAAACCATGCCCCTTAACGCCTTGTTCAACCGTGCTTTAAACACCTCCAGGGAAGGTGACTCAACCACCTCCCTGGGAAGCCTGTTCCAGTGCCCAATGACCCTTTCTGTGAAAAATTTTTCCCTGATGTCCAGCCTAAATCTCCCCTGGTGGAGCTTGTGGCTGTTCCCTCTCATCCTGTCCCCTGTCACTTGGGAGAAGAGGCCAGCACCCTCCTTTCTACAACCTCCTTTCAGGTAGTTGTAGAGAGCAATGAGGTCTCCCCTCAGCCTCCTCTTCTCCAGGCTAAACAACCCCAGCTCTCTCAGCCGCTCCTCATAAGGCCTGTTCTCCAGCCCCTTCACCAGCTTCTTTGCTTTTTATGAATATAGGTCTTGGTTTGGCTGAGAGGCATGTTAAGTGCAAGGGTGGAATCCAGATTCTGCTGAAGTCAGCGGCAAAATCCCCGTTGGTTTTGGCAGAGCTTGATGCTTTTTCTCACCTCCGTTGCTACTCTCCCTTTGGTCAGCAGGTGGCAATCTCTACTTTTCATCTGAACTTTAGGAAAGTTCGGCGTGTACAACGCAAACTTCTTTTTATTCACGTAGCTGTTTCTGCTTTGCATTGGGTGTTCTGACTGGGAGCTGAGCGAGATCTCATTCCAAATCTCTCTTAACATTTAAACGCGTGCTTAGTCATCAAAGTATTTTTAAAAGCAGAACTTAGAAAGCCTATTGATTTACAAGTCAGAGTTTTTCTTTTCCTGTCCCCGGTTCTCAATTACAGACAGGAACTCCCACAACTCAAAACTGAGCCATATCAATTAAGTTTTGTGTATCATATCTTTTACTGTGAACTATAGACATTAATTAATATGCCAGTACTCACACTTCACAGCTTACGTGTTCTAGTATCTGGACTTAATATCATTTATTAATATTTAAAATTAATCTTGATGGAATGAGAGAAAAATGCAGGTATTTACATGCCTGTTGTTATTTGTCTTGCTTATTAGGTCCAAATAATCCAATGTCTTTTCTTTCTGGAACTATTGGCCAATAACATACCCAAGGTCAGAAAGTCCTAGAGCTTTTCCAGTCTCACAAAGCAGCTCTATCTAAGGCTATTTCAGTATTGAAATCTCCTCTTTCTGCCCCATTCTGAGATCTCTTTTGCCTATCAAAATATACAGCACCGCATGGTTTCATATGAAAATGAATGCATATTGATTTTTTTTTTTTGCCTAAGCTTCACTGAAAATTTTAATTCTCTTTGAAACTGAGAGACATATGTAAGTCTTTTCACAAAGGGTATTTTGATTTTAGCCTTGCTGTCTGAGAGACACAAGCAAGCTAAAACACCTTCTTAGTTGCTTGTCTATTGGCAGTGACAAGAAAAAAAAGTTATTTATTATCTAATTGCCATTTGCTCTGGACTAATAATACATAGACTCTGCTGTTTAAATATGTATTCTGACAGCTTGAGGAAATGTGATGAAGATTATTAGGAAATTAAGTTAAGTTACAGTTAAGTTAAACAATTATGCTAAGAGCATGCAGTCCAGCAGAACAAATGAACCTACACATATAACAAACCATTCATTATGTCTGCTGGTCGAAAGCAGAGTATGAAAGATGATTTTTGTTCGATTAAAGAACTACAGTGATGGTTTTATGGAGTCTGTCTAGTTATAGTAAGAGATAACAAAAATAGTGCAGGCCATTACATTTTCAAGTGTAATCTCTCAAAAAGGGTTGCTATTTTTAAGAACCTCATTTGCTTTGTTTATGACCTGACTCATCACTCCACTTATGCCCAAGTGTATTTACGTGCTGCTCGTGGTGACACCTGAACATCTGCTGACAGCTTGGGAAATGCTGTTTGCTTTCAGCTGGAGGTTTCATGCTGGAGTGGAATCACACTGGTCAAGGGTGAAGTAATAGCATGCCTGTAGCCCCTGGCAGCCTGCAGGTGCACTGGGCATTGCATCACCCTTGAGTCCTCTTTGCTGTGCTGAAGCTGCCTTGCAATCTCCTGATTGTCTCTTGGGTAATTGTTCCAGGTTCTCGGGTGCCATGGTGATAACTTCTGTTAAGATAGGAATGGTTGCTGCTTTAAAACCAGTGGGATATTAAGGCCTGGAGAAACTGCTGTTCTTAGGCACTACAAGAACAACAAATGTTTTAAAATACATGGTTTGGCTGAAGAGGTTGTGCAGTCTCTGTCCTTGGACATTTTCAGGACCAAACTAGATAAAGCATTGAGCAACCTGGTTTGATTTCACAGCTGACCCAGCTTTGATAAGGAGGTTGGACTGGAGCCCTCTGGAGGTCCCTTCCAGCCTGAGTGGTTGTGATCATGCACCTGAACTGCTTCACTGCCTCAAGGCTGGAACCTGGTCAAGCCTGTTGTGCCTCTGCAAGTCCTGGCCCTAAGAGTTACACCTCTGCAAGTTGTGCTTTAAAGAACAGTTAACCTTCAGTAGTTCTGTGAGCTGTTATCTCTTTTTACTGTTGGGGAAACCATGGACAAGGTGACCTTGGCTGAAGCCTCAGGAACGCATCCACAAGGGCTGAGATCAGGATTTAGTAACACAGCTGGAGAAGAAACTGTTTTCCCACCCCAAATTCCTTTCCTGATTTGTGCTAGGGTGAAACCAAGACATTTTAAAAGAAAGGTAAAGAGAAACATCGGTTTTCCAGAGTTAAGAATAACCAATAACCAACTGGGAAAGGCACTTATGGTTCATATAAGAGACAAAATTAACATCTCTGGGCCAATGAGGCACACCACAGATCTTTTGACCTTTACTTATTCTGGGGTTCCCTAGTGGTTACCAGAAATTTTTATGGCTTCTACAATCTTCTTTGGGCTTCTCCCCTCAAAATAATATTGTCCTATTAAAATTTTCCCTTGTTGTCAGTCTGGCTTTTTACTAGAACATATTGTTTATTAAATTCCCTAACTCCATCTAGTTGGAAAACAAAGCTCCTAATCATGAGCTCACAGCATTAGACCACGTAGTTTCTTTCTTTTGGGAACAGCATTGTCTGAACTGAGTGGCTGATGTAGGTGGAAATCACTGTCCACTTGAACTAGGAACCTCGCTTATCAGTGAGTGAAATCCAGGCAACACAGAGTCTAGCAGATTTTCCATTCAGTTAAATTAACATCCCTTAAACTCAAGACTTGCTCTATTTCCAGTTCACCTGCAGACCTTTAATGCTGTAACCATTTCTTTTAAGAGTAAAAATACAAAACATCCCTTTTCATGTTGGAGCAATTTGCCAGCAGTGCGAGCAGAACAACCCCTAAACAACTGCCCTTGTCTTTTACACATTTTTAAAGTATATTTTCCTTTTGAATATACTCCTTGTGCAAGCACATTCTCTCCAGAAATAAAATGATAAGAAAATAATCATCTAGTCATCTTTTTCCAGCAATTTGTTCATGCAGTTATTCAAAACCTAACTGCAGTGATTCATTTTTGAGACAGCATTGGCTTCCACAAAGGTATTTCAGGGTGTTGGGCACTCCAACTAAATGTGCAATAAATGCTCGCAGATTTTTCACTGATACTCAGACCTGAGAAAGGTGGGGTATAATTAAACAGGTTCATGAAGAATAGATCCTGCTGGACTTCTCTAACGTCACTTCTTGACAAGAGCAAACAGTTGGTATGGTCCTAAAGTGGAAAATGCTAGAATAGAGGGCACCTGAGGGAACTGGAGGGCAGAGAACATGGCAACAATCAACACTGCTGGGAAAGGAAGTATCAGAGAGAGAACCAAATATTGCTCATGGGACTTTTTCCTGTTTCCTATTACCTTGTTGTTGTTGTTGCTATTTCTTTTTCCTGTTAGCTTCATTATTTCTTTCTTTGCATATGGGAGAATACTGGTTGTCTGGAGTTGGGAGTTGCAGTTCATACAGAAAAAGGTTAGCTTCTAAGATGGAAATGAGGACTGGAGTAAGAGGAGTGGTTTGAAATTCAGTAGTTCAAAATGTAATATTAAATAATTCTTTTGTGTTCAAAGTAGTCATTATGAGGAATTGCCTTAGGAAGAAAAAGATCTAGTCATACTATCTGAATGGGTCGTGCATCCAGGCTTCTAATTGGATGAATCTGTGAAAAAAAACCCCACATGTTGTGTATCAAAAGAGCTGCTTCCAGTGGAGATAGGGAATACTCTAGAAGAATTAAAGCCTGGAAGAGAAAATGATTGTTCTGTGTAGCTGTATGATTGTAATACTTTTATGAGAGGTTTGAAACACTGCTGTAGTTTTCTTTTAGAAATGATGCCATTGAGAACCAGAGACCCATGTTTTTGTAGAAAGCCTAATGGAGCCATTTGCCTGCAAGAAGGGAACAGATTTGCTCCATGACTTGCTAGGTAGTCTTTTCTTGAGCATGTTCAGGAAACTTTGCAAGATGAGCCTTGCAGAGTTTCATGAAAATTTCTGTCCCACAGGAGAAGAACAGTTTGGCTGTGTGTGAGGTTCATTAACTTTTGGGTGACCTTTTCACAGTAGATACATGACTGCTGCAGAAGCAGGTGAAGAAATGCTGATAATTTTGAAAAAGGCAGAAAACATTCCATAAATGTGGCTAGAGGCAACAATGCAAAATCTGAAGAAATAGGTTTTCTGCTTCTAACTTGTAGTTAAAAAATAAAGCTGAATTCAAAGACAAATCAAATTGTGCAAGATTATGGGTATGGTTTAAAAAGAACAAGTGTTGTTGGAGGTTTTATTTTGTTCTTAGCATGGAGACACAATATTTTCATTAAATGGATGAATAATAAACGGATTAACCTGTAAGGGAGGAAAATGGCATATGATGGTCAAATTCTGCAGCTATTTTAGGAAAGGTGACAAATGTGTGAGTGGAGATTAGGCTGTTTTTCTTTTAACCCTTTCTTCCTCCTCCAGAAAATGCCCTGTAACCATGAACAGAAAAGGCAAGGCAGCTGTCTGCAGAGGGATGGATGTGTATATTTTCTTTTAGTGGGAGCGCTTGGTTGTAAATAGGAAGTGCCATATCAAGTAACCTGGGATTCCAGGAGCACAGGTGGCAAAGTTTCGGTAGTGGAGTTCCTGCAAGGGGTGGCTTCTGTGAGAAGCTGCTAGGAGCTTCCCCTCTGTCCAATAAAGTCAATGCCAGCCGGCTCCAAGACAGACCTGTTTGTGGCCAAGGCTGAGCCCATCAGTGATGGTGGTAGCACCTCTGAGAACGCATAGGTGAGAAGGGGACCCTCCCCCAGCCCCAACCTACGCAACAACAATTGCAGCCAGAAAGAGGAGTGAGGATATGTGAATCAGCCCTGCAGACACTGAGGTCAGTGAAGAAGGAGGGGGAGGAGGTGCCTCGTTTGTCAGAGCAGAGATTCCCCAGCAGTCCATGGTGAAGACCATGGTGAGGCAGGCTGTTCCCCTGCAGCAGATGGAGGTTAATGGTGGAGCAGATATCCACCTACAGCCCATGGAAGACCCCACACTGCAACAGGTAGATGCCTGAAGGCTCTAAGTCTGTGGAAGGCTTGTGCTGGAGCAGGCTCCTGGCAGGACCTGTGGACCCATGGAGAGACGAGTCCATGCTGGAGCGGGTTTGTATGCAGGAATTTTGACCTTCATGGGGCACGCGCACTGACCCAGTTTGTTCCTGAAAGATTGCACCCTGTGGAAGGGACCCACACTGGAGCATTTAATGATGAGCTCCAGCCTGTGGGAGGGACTCACATTGGAGAGGTTTGTGAAGGACTCTCTCCCATGGGAGGACTCCACAGGAGCAAGAGAAGAGTGTAAGGAGTCCTCCCTATGAAGAGAAATGAGCAGCAGGGAAAATATTTAATGAACTGACTGCAACACCCATTCTCCATCCACCTGTGGTGCTTGATGGGAGGAGGTATGGAATTCAGGAGCAAAGTTGAGCCCAGGAAAAAAGGAGGGGTAGGGAGAAAGTTGCTTGAAAATCTAGTTTTTATTTTTCTCATTATTCTAGTCCTATTTCAATGGTAAAAATTTGAATTAATTTACCCCCAGGTGAGTATTTTTTGCCCATGATGGTAATGGCTGAATGATCTTTCCCTGTCCTTATCTTGACCCACGGGCCCCTCGCTGTATTTTCTCTCCTGTGAAAAGGGGGAGTGATAGAGCAGCTTTGGTGGGTGCCTGGGTCAACCTGCCACAACAGGAACAGAGCATGCAATGCTGTGGCATATCAGGTTATGTTCTTCTTGGGAAGACCCTCACAGATCTCATCTTTTGCTAGGGTTTGCCAATAATTTATGTCTAACAATGCACCCAGTGGTTTAGTTTTGTCCAAAACTTAAAAATCCAAGGAATACCTGTTAGTTTGTGTGACCAGCTGCACGCAACAGTACCATCAGTAAAGCCGCATTTTTCCATCTGAGTCCAAATGAACCAGAAATTATTAAAATATACCAAGCATTAATTTAAATTATTAAATTAAAAAAGTAAATTAAATTTAATTATTAAAATATACCAAATCTGATACACTGCTGCTGTTTTAAAGTAGAATACTTATTGTAAGTTGAAGAAATGCAACCTCCAGCCTAATATTTGTTTGGAATAGGATTGGGAATGGGCTGAGAAATTCCAGTCCAACTCACGAACTTTTTTGTATGCAGTGTCTTGGAAATTAAGGCAAAGAAATACATTTGTCATCTCTAGTCCTGTAACAAGAAGGTTTGAAAAAGCTGTCTTCCATCAGTCTAATTCCATTAAAATCATTATAAGTAAGTGTGAAAGCTTTGTGGGCTTGTCCTACAGAGTTAAGAGGTCTGCTCTAATATTTGGTAGAGATACACAGGTCCTTGGGGGATGGATTTTTTTCTGTAAATTCCACAGAATTATTATAACAGAAGCTTAGTGTTTCCACTACCGAAAATGAAACTCCAACAGCCTGGTTATAATCAATCAAATGACTCATAAAAATGCTGATGTTTCTACTTTTGAAAGTTAGTCTAAAATATATAGCCAATACCTAAATTGTAAAATATATACGGAAATGGGGCTGAGACATTGTCCTTGACCTCTGAAGAGAATTGGGCTGAAGCTCTGTCAATCAGCCTCCTTGACATGTGTTTTCAGGCATGAGAACTATGCATTTAGGATGGGGGAGAGAGGAAAAGGGATTATGAAAATCCCAGTGAGCTATCCTAGCTTTTACATTAGTTTATTTGGTTTACTTTTCCTGAGTGTTTCCTTGGAGAAATGTCCAAGAAGCATTGCAGGTGTCATCTTTTGTGATCAGAGTATTTCTAGGTTGTATCTGTAACTTGAATTAATTTTAGAATAGGTCATGTAGTGATAATAGGCCCTTTATAACATTTTCCCTGCCTTGGGACTCTCCTAGGAACATTTTGGGTAGAACTGGTGACAAAATGCTAGCAGCCTTACAGAGGGGAGCTTGCAGCTTCTGCTATCTCCTTCACAAGCATTCTCGTTCTACTGAAGACTTGTAAATTTTATAACCTCCTAATTCAGAATTCTAACTTGCCATCCCAGAATACCGAAACCAAACTGAACCACCTGTGTAAATGCCCTCAGCCACAATTTAAGTGACTTGAATTCTCTTGGTGAAGTACAGCAAGGGCAAGTCTATGTAGATAAATTCACTTAATCTGACCCTGCCTACCCTCACTAGGGGGCTATGTGGCAATGTTAGTCTGGACACTGATTGCAGTGCTTTAAGCTTTGTCAAGATGCCCTTTGGACATTCACGCTATTCAAAGCTTTGCCAGTGAATTTCAGGGGCTATAGCGTAAAAATGCATTTAATTTAGTCTGTGTTCATACCATGTGTTAAGCCCCAGTCTGGGCTCTGGACTTTGGTACAGGAACAGTGGTGAAATATTGTTGTTACATCTTCAGAGACAGGTGTCGTCTGGGAGGAAATAGGTACTTCATAGAATCATAGAACAATTTGAGTTGGAAGGGACCTTAAAGATCATCCATCTCCAACCCTCCTGCCATGGGCAGGGACACCTCCCACTGGATCAGGCTGCCCAAGGCCCCATCCAACCTGGCCCTGAACACCCCCAGGGATGGGGCAGCCACAGCTTCCCTGGGCAACCTGTTCCAGTGCCTCACCACTCTTATAATGAAGAAATTCCTCCTAATGCTTAGTCTAAGTCTGCCCCTCTCCAGTTTAAAGCCATTTCCCCCATGTCTTATCGCTATTTGCCTTTGTAAACAGTCCCTCCCCAGCTTTCTTGTGCAACATATATGATGCCAATGTAGGTTTCAATATGCTAGAAAACTAGCTATACAGTGATTGTTGATGAATGTTTATAGATCTGAAATTTGTTTTTCATGTTTGGTTTTTTTTTTTCCTTACACCAAACCCCAGTTCTGCGTTGCAGCCAAGGAAAATATTTAATGAAACTAAACTGAATTCTGATTGTATTGAGTCACATACCAGATTAGATCTCAGGGCAAGGACATTGTCTCTAGTACAATGATAGGTAGGTGTTCAACTTTTTTTTTTTTTTAAATTTTTGATTTTTAAAATTTTTAAAATTTTTGATAATTTTTTAAATAATGTCCAGTTACTACCAGAATCAGATCCTTTAGGAATACACATTGTTAAACATCTTACTTAAAAGTTAAGAAAAGCGTACAGGAGATGTTAATGTGAGTGTTATAAGCATATTTTCTGAATGCCTTGTGAAGATGTATTCAATGTCATTTGTGCATAGTGGCAGATACTTCTTCATTTTTAAGGTACACCTGGAAATTATCACAACCTGCTTAATGTGCCAGAGCAGGGAGGAGGAATTGAATGGGAAGTAAAGGAGTGAATGGAGAATAAAAACTCATCAAATGCTGTGATGTCGTAATGGACAGGAGATGGAGAAGGCAAACGAAAGCAGTGAGTGACTGTAAAAAACTAAATCCTGATTGGAAAATATAAGGGACAAATTCTGTGATGGACTGTGGAGCTCTGCTGTGTTCAGGGGGTGAGGGGAGGCTTTTACAGGTGTTAATTTATAGCAAGGAATAAAGAGGATTTTTTATTACCATCCCATTACTCATGTTAAGAACAGAGGAAATGAAGTTCATTTTTCTTTTGGAAGGTGTGTCTTCATAGCTGACAGTCTACCCTATGGCTCCCTGCTTTCTTTCCATACCCTCTGATTCTCATGCTTCAGATTGCAGCCTAGCTGCAACTGGAATTAGTCCTCTAACCACAAATAATGACAGAGAGAAAGAGGTTTTGCAGTGTAGTAAACTTACACAGGCAATGCCAGATGGCTTTTACAGTCCAGTTTGGCCCACGAGCATTTGCTCGAGTGAGTTCATGTCTGTATTTAAAAAAACAAAACCAAAATCTAGTAGCTGCTGGTAACTGGACCATCTGGTAGCTGTTCCATCCAGTATAATGTCATTTGCTTTTTTTGCTTTTCAAGCAGATATGTTTTTAAATGGCTTATTTTAATCACCAGAAACCACATATGTGCCAGTCAGTTGTCTAGTAGTTACCAGCACCCTTCCCTCTATGCAGCCTCCTTCTGTCAGCTGGGGTTTTCCCCAAGATGCCACTCACACTGATATCAACTTTGCCTTTTCCCTTAGGCATCTTCCAGTTTTACATATGTGGTGCGTTTTTTCCAGCAGAAAGTAGTTTCTGCCTCTATCATTTCCTCTTTGTACGGAAGAAATCTATTCTTCCTAAGTACTCATATCTTTTAGTAACCATTGCTTGATTCCATTCTCCCTTAGGATGAGATCTGATCTCACCTACTGCAATGAATGCTTTAAAAATTTAAACAATGAAACCCAAGTTTCACTGCCTTTCCACTGTGCAGCTGAACTGGTTACAGAGCTGTGGAAGTCCCCAAAGCAGGTGCATGAAAAATTATGCCTAACTGCCTTTATCAGTGGGGAAAAATATTTCAGTGAGTAGATCAGGAGGCATAAATGACTGCTGGCTCGATAGTTTCTCCCGTATCAACCCTGAGCAAGCTCAACATCTGAAGCTTTAGTAAGTGCTGTTGTGTAACTGCACTCTTACCTAACAGACTGGACAGGATTCAGAGTCGTGCAGGAATGGATAAACTCAGTATGCTTTCCTAACTAATCAAACTATTGTCTCTAGCTTCTTCACATCTCATTTGTGTGTTTTGTGTCCATGAGATATTGTTGTGACATACTTCATTCGTGTGGAAATAGTTTCCAAAGTGGGGTTTCTACTCTGAACACCTATGTCTGTCTTTTCCAGATACAGGTAGGGAAAAGGACAGCACGTGTACCTGCTGTATGTTTGCAGATGTTGTAGCTCTTTCTCCTTGTCTTTAAAAACTGTAGCAGATTTAAGATTCTGCTTATCCTTGAAAAAAACGCTCTATTGTGGGAAATTTTGTTAACATGGCACAAGATAATACATATTTTCGCTTTCCTTTCTATCTAACCATAGTTTTTATTAGCAAAGTACGGTCAAGGGCTCACAAACAGGGCTGTACCTTTGGCATGCTCTCACCCTGCAGTACTCCTGCAGTCACAGCTCTGGGCTGTGTGATGCAGAGGTTGTAATGCGCAGTGTTGCTGCTAAGATCCGCTTGCTTGATTTAACAACTCTGCATTACTAGCTCACCCTTAGGCATGTGTGAGCTATATCTGCCACCCCAGTATAGCTTTCTCAAACCATATGAATACTAAAAGTGAACAGAATGGATGGTGGGTTGAAGTAGAAAAACAAGAAAATGGAAGCCTTCAGTTTTAGACAGTCTCTGTAGGATAGCAGGTAATAATAATCTGAATTCGATACTCTGCTAATATTTTCTCTGTTGTAATCTACATAGTTGCTTTTTAATATCTCAAAAGAGTTCTTTAGCTTAGTCAAGGTGTAGAACTGCCATTTTGATGTTTGTTCACATGAAATGCACACATTTTTAATTTGTGCTTCCTTTCAAAAGCTAGCATGACTGTGTGTACTCTTGCATTGCAAGCAAAAGTACATGGTTGCAGTTCCACTTTTTATTTTAAACTGTATAATATTGTATCTTTCCATGTGAAAACAAAGTTCATGTTGAATGAATGTATGATTAGATAATTATAATTTGAAAAACGTATCCTAGAATGGTGCTGTATGAAGTCGGTTTTATAAACAGTTTTCTCAGCAACAATCTTAAATGTCATTTAAATACCATGGTACAACTGTGAAACAGAAATGCTTTATTTTCTTACTACTCACAGAATTATCCTAGGCAGTCAACTGTGATTAAGAAATTGGATTGACAACATATTGTATCTATCACACCATACCACTATTGAGGCTGAAAATCATAGATGATTGATTTATAGACAGGATTCATATGAATTTCCTTTTATGAAAGATACTGTAGCAGTAACTCTAAGAAAAATACATATAGACTGGTGCATTCACTAGCATCTGGAAGAAATCTATGGGCACAGGTCCATTGCTTTGTACATGTGTGAGCTTATGTCTAGCAATTGCATATGTACATCCCTTTCATCAGCGTTTAGTCTCAGTTTTAGAAGAGGAAACCAAGGCTGTGAGAAGCCACCAGTTTAAAATCGTGCTTCTCCTGATTTTGTGGTGTTTGTGAGCAAACTACCAGCTGTGTGTGGCCTTAATATATTGTCAATACTGATTTCGACAGCTGAAACCAAACCTTCAATATCCGCTTTAGCAGGGACAACTTAAAGGTATTTTCACTCTCTCTCTGAAAAATATGGTTACATGCAGGAAAAAACCCCACAGTCAAATATGGATCTTAAATATACTCCTATATAAACTTACAGCTCTCAAATGAAATAAGAGATCCTGATGTGATAATCATATAAATACTTGTTCATGAAATACAACTTTGTCCAGAACTCAGTGAAGAAACAGTATTTGGCTGGTATATCTATTTCTTCCTTGGTGCTGAGGGTTTCGTTTGCATACAGGCAGTCTGGAATAAAAGCAGCACTGTGTAGCAAGATGTTAGCTCTGAGAAATACGTAGGAAACATTATGGTAACACCAGTTGCCAAAGAGAGATAATAAACTGTATGCATTTCGGACCTCCTAAAAAAAACATTGAGTGTGAGCATGTACTATGTACAGAATTTTACAACGTAAGCCCTGGGGACTATATCTGGGAGATTTCAGTGTTCTGCATGACATTCTTTCACTTGCAGAGTCCCTGGAGGATTAGTTCTTTCTTTCTGCCTTATTTAACTTGTATTTTTAACCATGAGACAAGAGGTTACACAATAGGCACTCAAGTGCCAGCCAAAAATATAGATTTCAAACAAGCTCTTCTATAGCAGTATAACGGTATAGAATCATTTTTACTAACTGTAGCTATTCTGAGAACTCAACTTCACCCTCAGAAACATCAACCCAGTCCCTGTGACTGTTTCCCTGCAGGTAGTGGCAATCCCCTAAACCTGCATGCAAATACTTGACACTCCAGCTATTCCAGCAAGTGCAGAAAACAGCATGAGCCCACACAAATTGTATCTTTTCTCTTCCCCAGACCAATCTACAGAGCCTCAAAGAAAATTCGAAGTTTCGGAGGTCGTGCTTCAGACGTCTGGTGGCTGGGGCTCAGTTTACATAAAATGTTAGCTAAAGTATTGTGACAGACTGTGCTCAAGGTTTCTGTGCCTCTGGCATAGCAGAATTCCTACAGATAAAGCTACATTTGACTGTGTTGGGAACAGAGATTTCTTGGCAACCTGTCTAAGATTAGATCAGACACCCACAGCAAATGAGGATAATCCCGAATCTACTATCTTGCTCCTCAAGTGCAAGTCTTTGTGCTTGTCTAAGTGACATAATAACATTCAGATGTGATGTATAAAGTCCTACCAAGACTGAACACTGAACATATATACGCGTATGCATATAGAGTATTTCAGGGGATGTGTGACTGCTGTCATATCACGTCACTGTCACCCAGGACACTTCTGGTTGGACCTTATCTAGAACAGCTGAAAGCAGGACTAGAGGAGGTTAGCAAATAACACTTTGAATAACAAAGAGCATAAGAAACATTTCTAAAGAAGAGACATTATATGAATTGTCTGTACTTACCTTAAAAATAAGAAAAAACATTAAGAGAACAATGCATGGTCTAGAAAAGAATACAGAGCAAGTGAGGCAGAAAACTCAGCTGCGTTCTCCAGTGAGTTCTTGTTCCTTTCCCACAACAGACCAAACACCCACCATTCTGAAAAATACTTACAGAATGTAATGAGAACAGGGCCAGCAAAACACTCAGCAGTAACAGTATGAGTACGGTATACAAGGCAAATGTGTGGACAGGCTAATAAAGACTTACCAGTGTGAAACAGCAGTGGATGTGACACCTGGAACTGCCTCTTTCACTAATGACACTCAGTAGCTAAATTTTATTTTATTTTGCAAGCAACTAATCCCCACACTGCAGGTGTCCATTAGCATTCAAGTGTGTTGCTGGGGGTTGTATCTCTCCCGTACCTATGGCAGCCTTCTTCTCTTTCATCTCAGACCTCCTACTCCTCTCAGATGCTTCATGCACAATGCCATTTTCCCACTGAACTCTCATATTTCCAGACCTGGCTTTCCTCTCTCAGGAAGCAATGGTCATGCCTCTCTCTGCTGTCATGTTCAACTCCCACTCTGCAGCCACAGTGCTTCTAACTTCCCTCCCACGCTTTAAAATACCCACTTGTCTGTTATTGCCTCTATGTCTCTGAATCAGAACCCTCCTGCTTTCCCTGTGCCCTCCCCTCACAGTGCACATCCCGTCAGAGCGTGCAGAAACCCAGGGCATTGCTTAGATCAGCAAATACATGAGAAGAGCAATAAACTGCTGGAGGAAGAGGTAGAAAGTAGCGTGGATTACCTGCTTCCCAGAGCTGCCCCAGTGTGGGCTCTTCGCAGACCCTCAGTATAGTGATGATTTAAAATTATTTCATTTTTACAGGGGTGTTTCTCCCATAACATGGATTGCTAACCAGTTGCTAGCATTCACATCGGAGAGGTTTCATTTTAGATGATAGAAAATGCTGGAACAACTTATGGTATTTCCATAATGAAGTACCATTCTGTTCTAGGTAGTTTGAAAGAGAGACTATCAATTCTCTTCTAGGAAAATCCTCCAGACATTCGTTCAGGGGTTTTATAACCATTTTACATGATCTTTTGAGATTTTTTTCACAGCTGAATCCCTCCTTGCAGCTTCATGAGAACTGCGCTTCACCCAGTTTGCACCTTCCTGTGTTTTTTCATCAGCATAAAGAAATGAAAAAGAGAATCTATCCCAAAAGAAATGTGAGAGGAAGTTCCCTTTATCCCTTTGTGTATAAAAAATACCATGTTTTAGAAATGTCTTAGTTTGATTATGCAAGAAAGGGCTGTTCTACCTCAGCGGTCACATCCCTATTTCATCCATTCTGTGGATGGCTAGAACAAGCGGTGCTGAAATCAAGCATTTCTTCCAGTGAATTACTAAGAATGTCTGTTCTGTGCCAGCAAGCTATAAAAATGAGCAAAACGATATAAAAACCTATTAGAGGTAGCAAGAGATAATGATGATAATATCCATAATGTACTGTTTCTGCCACTTCATTCTGTATTACAGGCTGTTGTTGAGAATGATCTGCCTCACTAGGTTCCTGTCTCTCTTGCTTCTCACCTGGCTGCAAAGGTCTGCCCAGCTCAGTGTACCATTCACTGACCAGACACGATAAATCAGAACTGCTCTAGTGAAGCCATGATGGTACATGCTCTAGGTAGATGGTGCAAACCTGTTTTTTTCATACACAATCTGCCAGGCAAAGGTTCAAAGAGATGAACTGATAGTGGGGCCAGTCCAGGTGCAGGACTGCAGGGCTCTGTCCTGTTTGCATTCCCAGAAGAGAAAATGTTCTCTTAAAACTGTAATGACAGCATGTGCACCTATTTTGCTCCTTTCCTTAAGCCCTAGACCTTAAGCCTTTGACACTTAAACCAATTGTCTTCCTACCTGTTTGTTTCATAGTCAGTATTTTCTAAGATGCTCAGCCCCATAGAAACTGGGCTTCTCTTTGGACAAGACTATGTGTATATGTGCCATGTAGCATGTACACAATTATTATTGCAAATAAGAGATGTTTTACATCTGTTAATGTGTTGAGGACAGTGACACTGCAATCCAGGTATGCATACAGAATGTCCAGTGCAGCAAAGACAGTGGATATAAGCAACAAAGCCAAAAAATGTCAAGCTTTCTGTGCAGACCCTGTAGAGTCAACCCATTGTCATGGTTTAGCCCTCAAACCAGAACACTCCTGTAGCAGAAATTTGCATTTTTTTCAGGAAATCCTACCACTACTGACTGCAGTTGTCAGGCATTTATCAAACTACTTTTTTTTCTTTTTTTTTTTTTTTTCTCCTGGGCTGATGACAGTTCTATTGATTAGTGGTCAGGCATCTCTGATGAAGAGGAGACCATACAGTCCAAAAGTGTCACCAGCCCCCAAATGAGGGCAGAAATAAGGGCTCCCATTGCTGCCTGATTATGGTTGGACTCGATGATCCAGTGTGTCTCTTCCAACCTGGTTATTCTATGATTCTATGATTTTTCTCAAAAGGCAAAGTTTGGTAGTAACTGAAAACCAATGAACATCAGGTTTGCTTATTCTCTTTGTTAACTTGGTATGAAACTCCTATAGCTGTCAGGCAAAAAGCTACTAGGATAGTGTTTTGGTGGTGCAGATACAGAAATTATCCAAGATCAAGAGCTCAGTGACAGTGCTGTACCTAGGAAATGGGCTGGATGAAGATGCTGCACAAGTACTTCAGTTGTCTGAGAGGCCATGAAAGTTCTAATTTACTTCAGTAAGATAAACTGGAATTACAGAAGACAGTTCCAAGAGAATGTTTTCCACTTGCTCAGAAAAGTTGGCTTTTAGCCCATATTTCATTGTTTGTTTTATGTCAGACATACATTTGTTTCATCTTGTACACTTAAAAAACAAAGCACATTAGTTAAATTCCTGTTTTGCAACAAAGTAGCTATTCTAGTACCTTTTGAAGCATTTTATTTAACAAGCGTTTGTAAGTGAAAATAATGCTTTTTGGTGGTGCATGTCTTGTCTTTCATCTACCCTGTATCATGCTGATAGTTCCATGCCTAAGCTCACAAATCCTACAGAGAATTAAAAGAAACCTATAAGAACAAGTTTACTTGGTTAGTAGACCAGTCATTACCTAGTCCACCTCTTTGTGATGCTCAGAAAAGAATTAGCAAAATAACATTAATTTTGTGTAGAATCTCCAAAACAATAGAGTAGAATAGTGTTAAAGACTTAATCATGGTAAACAAAGCACTGCTAAAGGTACCTCAAAACTGTCAAATTAAATGTTACTATTTTAATGGTATGTATCTGAAGGCAGCAGGTGCTTACTCTCGTTCTGATGTAATTTCATGTAATAGTTCTGAAAATTAACTTCAGCTAAGGCATTATTTTTAGGAGCGAGTAAAATGGAATAGGAAAGAAACTTCTTTTCATCTCTGATTTGGCCAATGCTAGTTGAAAAAAAAAAATAGTTGCTCCAAATGGGACCAGCTTTCTTCTTATTCATTTAAAGTTCTCTTAGGGTGAAATTTCAATAAATATTTCTTTGCAAAATTGTTATTTCAAATCCAGCCCTATATTTGTCTAGAATCTACTGTAGTATATGAAATTAAAAAGAAGTATTTGACATACATTAAAATGTATTTTACATTAGCATAAATTCAGTCTGAAAGATATTAGGAGAGAGCACGTGCTCAAGGTTTATTCTGCCATTTTTTGCTCCTTAAGTGTCATTAAATATATCATTAAGATATGTATCATTAAATTTGAGATTCATCTCCCCTAATTATCTTGCTAAAAAGGCCCTCACCCAAGCTATAAATCTAGGCTGTATTTATATTACAATATATAACACTGCAATACCTTCCATGGTTCTCATACTCAGATGTCTACTCCAACTACAATCCAACTACATCTTAAGATAAAGCTAGATTTTTTGCTCTTCCTCTGCATGTCCTGTCTGTTTCTTCAGGAAAACCTGAGCCCAAAGGCTAGCAGGGAGACCCAGGAGTCCTGATGTTTCTCTGGGCTGATGACAGAGTGACCTGGAGCACAGGAAACACCAGGAATCTGTCTTGTAGTACAGATACACCTCAAATCACTAAGAGAAAGAGACCCCTCCAGACAGTGAGCTGCCTGATCCTAAGGTCAGTGTCTTAGATGTGTGGGTTAAATTGTCCCTTGCAAGTGTCTCTTTCCTTGTGTTGAAAATATCCCTTTGAATAGGCAGTTAACTTTTGGGCATCTGACATCAGACAAGGTGAAACCCACCCTAACTAAGTAACTGTGTTTTTTCAGTGGCCAACTGAAAGCATAAAAGAGACAACTGTGAAACGTGTGACTCTACTGAGATTTTGCCATTGATCTGTATTGCCAGCAGTTCACATCTGAATATCCTGAGGCTAGATGCTGGGGGTCCTTCTCTGAGAAATGAGTTATGTAAGCGTCAGGGATTAAAGCATGTTTGTCTTGACAGCCCCCATGAATGATCCAAAGGGTATAGTGTCTGCTGCACTTGGGGAACATATTGCACCTGTCCTGCTAGGAATTAGACATGAGCTCAGTGCTGAGCTCTTCATTTGTGAGCACAGTTTTTCAACTAGAAGCAAACTATTACTTGCCTTAGGGACTTTGCTATTTGTTAGCTGCTGAATTACCTCAGGACTAGATAAAAGCTTTGAAAATCTGTGTTTTGTGTGTATACAGCTTTCAAGAGTTGAAGCCTTCAGCTGCCTTCTGGGAAACTCCTCTATAGCCAGTGATTCTTAGTCTCATGTTTCTGCACTGTCCCTGTGTAACACCTAATGTCACAATCTTCTCCTGGATCAGACCTATAGAAACTTGTTGGAGTCATTATAATAACCTCTTTATACCTTTTGTCACCTGAAAATGAGTACTGACACTGCCTTTTACTGCTTGCAATCTCAGGCAATAAATCAAGTGCACTGTCACACACACAAATCCTCTTGGCTTTGTCACTGGCTTTTAGTTCATCTCAGACAGGATGCTATTTCTGGTTTTGGACCAAATACAGCAATTAGATGTTTACCACATTGCTAATATTGTAAGACTTAAAAATATCAATCACTGTTACTCTGGATAACTGTTATTGAGTATGGACAATGTATAAATGACAACATTTTAGGATGAGAGTAGCTATAAGGTAGATAATACCATGTTTTATCCCAGGAGAAGGCAACTATTAAAGGATGTGCAGACACACATCAGGTTCTAAAACTACTCTTGGTCAAAAAGGATGATCTGATAAAACATGGGATATTAGAAATGCCCTGAGTTGCTGTCCTGCTGGCTAAAGGCAGTTCAAAAATAAAATCACTGTATGTGTGATGACTTCTGGTACTCTGTTTCCCTGTGCTATTCTGCTAGTGCCTGGAAAAAGTGGCAAGATAATGCCCCAGCGTCTTCAGCAATTCTGGACAAAATCCTTCAGCAGTGGGAGCCCATGCTGTTTCCTTCGGTGTGGCACTGACAGCTGCAATGTTTCTGACATGTAAGACCCTATAGAAGGGAGGTGACAACTGAATTTAAAATACAGCCTATGTATAAATGTTTTCTTTGTCTAATTGAATCATAGACTGGATATGGCAGTGTATCTGTTACAGGCTGGGGGCTTTTTACGTGTTCTTTTCTATCAAACCTCTGTGGAACAAGATAATATTTTTAGCTGCTCTTTTATTTTGTCTTTGAGGAAATGAATCATAGAATGGCTTGAGTTGAAAGGGACCTTAAAAGATTATCCAGTTCCAACCCCGCTGCCATGGGCAAGGACACCTCCTACTAGATCAGGCTGCCCAAGGCCCCATCCAGCCTGGCCTTGAACACCTCCAGGGACGGGGCAGCCACAACTTCTCTGGGCAACCTGTGCCAGTGCCTCACCACTCTCATTGTGAAGAATTTCCTCCTACTGTCTAGTTTATAGCTGCTCCCCCTAGTCCTGTCACTACAGTCCCTCCCCAGCTTTCTTGTAGGGCCCCTTCAGGTACAGGAAGGTTGCTATAAGATCTCCTTGGAGCCTTCTCCTTCTCTTCTTCAGGCTGAACAACCCCAGCTCTCAGCCTGTCCTTGTATGAGAGGTGCTCCAGCCCCTGAATCCTTTCAACGTGATTTTTGATAGAATAACATTGCCTAATTTCCCATGCCTGAACTGACCTTTTTCTCTGCTTCTCTCTCAATGAAATTACAGCAAATTAATTATTCATACCATCAAGACCCAGTTGTAGAAAGTCATGGGATTTCTTTCTTTGAAAGCATTTTGAAATCCTCAGACTTAGCTTAAATATACCAATATCTCTTGATAGTGTCAGCAACATCATTCTACAAAAGTACAGTGCATGGTAACTTGTGAAATTTGGGGAAGATAACTATTATGGGAGTATATTTGTGACTAAGGTGATAACTCTTTCCTCTGCCATGGTCAGTTCTTGATTAAAGTTTCTAGAAGCTGCAGACACTAGATCAACAAAAAAAATGCAAATACTTGGCCATAAAAAATGCTAGCCTGCTGGAGTGAGTGCAATTTTTGCAGTGATCCCCTTTTTCTGCCAAAAATAATCTAGAGTCAACGCTTGCTTACTCTCTATCTGTGAAACACATCCAAATAGTGATTTCAGATGATGAAGTATCATACAACTCATCTAGATATAGATGCATTAATATTCTTTAGGTTTATTAATATTCTAAGGGAATAATATTCTTCAGCTTCAAAGAAATATTTTCAAAGCTGCTGTATCATACAGTACACTGATGAAGAAAACAAAACCTCACAAGTCTTAGGATTTTGCTCAGGAGTTTTGTTCAGATGAACAGACACAATGTTTGGATGAGGAATAGGCAAGCTTGTCTTCCTTTAATTTGTTTTTATCTTTTAGGGAATATTGAGCATGTCAGGTTTTGACTCAGACTAGTGTGCTCTTTCTAGTCTTCTGATAAGATGGGAAGAAACCAAGTCCTCTAACTGCTTAGAAATTAATGCTGTATTCTAATATCACATCTACAGCTTTCAAATACCTACCTGTCCATATATATATATATATATGAAACTTGCGCGAATCTTTTCTTGGAAGAGTTTTCATGAAAAGTGAAATAAAGTCCTCCACATTTTGGTCCAGAGCTGTGAGAAAATTGTCTTTATTAATTTTTGCAGTTCTGTGGTTAAGACTGTCTCATACTTGATTGTTTGTTTAGGCTACATGTTTAGGCTATCTGAATTACTGAGGTTTTTGTTCATTTTCTAAGAAAAAAAATAGTCTCTACATCTCAAGCTGTCTTAGATTACCCACATCCTAGGTAGGCTATGTAATCCCAAGTTAGTTGAAGAAGGGGCACTGTCACTTCAGCAGTCCAGTACGGTGATTTTTCTGTCTAGCAGGGCTACATCAATTTTGCAAGTGTTTGGTAATAACTGAAGCTGTTATTTTTCATGAATTCAGTACTAGCTTGATTTTTCACTTACTTCTGTTACATATAATACATATATGTGAAGGAAATAGGACCTTGGCAATTTTTGTTTTTGTTTAACATGGTGGGTCTATGACAACTGTCACTCCTCTTACTTGTAACATACACAAAGCCAATAATATTATACGAAAAGAGTTAAACCTGCTTTTGTATGCCAAGGAAGTGACTGCTCATTTTTAATAAGCCATCTGTTTCATTTAGAAATTGGCTGTTTATACATTTTCTTTAGTCAGTAAAATATTGGCTTCTTCTAGTAATATTGAGAAAAACCTACAAGATCCAAGTAATAAACTGTATTCTCTTTCCACTCTGAAAAAAAATCATAGATGAATTAAAATTACAGTATGAGGCAAGATATTAAATATTTGTGGGCATGTGAAGCTTTGGGGTGTGGGAGGAGGGAGGGCAGTACCTGTCCAGCCCTGTGGACAAACCTCCCCTGTCACCATGCTGGTGGGGAACTGTCATTGTTGGGAAAAGTAACAGGAAGGAAAGGAGAAAGAAATCTAAGTAACTATGGTGATGGTCTGTATTTCCCATAATGATTCAAGGGGAGATCCAAGGCACAGCATGTTCATGGGATGAGGCTTAAAACAAGATGACCGTTTTTAAAATAGTCTTGGTACTGAAATTGCTGTAAAAGTTTATTGTTATCATGCCATTTTGTAGGGCAGGAGAGACACAGAAGATCATATTCCAGAGGTTAACAGCTGAGTTTCCATGAAAATTTTGCTGGAGAAAAGATATTGATGGTGTGTTTGGTAGGCCCCTGGGCTGCACAAATGAGAGAGTGTTTGCAAGACAGAACAGGAATATTATTTAAAGGGCAGAACTGCAAGGGCTAAGAAGCAAAGAGAGGTTGCCAACAAGATCCAGTGGCTGAATGTGAAGCATCATGATATGAGAAGCTGTGAACAGACTGATCTCCTTATGAAAGGGAAAGTTGAGAGATGGCTGGAAAGAAGGGTGCCTAGTGCATAACAAAAATGCAGCGCACTTCTTCAGCAAGGCTCTTGCTGAGGATTTTCTAATCTTGCTGAGAAAGGCATAACAAGATGGCTGCAAACTGAAGTTAGATAAAATTCTCTCTGCAAATGAAGATGCACTTCTTTTCCAGAGAGAAAAGGAATGATTTATCAAGGAATGTGGCAAATTACGCATCTCTTGACGTGTTTATGGCAAAAGTAAAGAACATCTTTTAGGAGAGCACTTAATCAAGCTCTCAGAAGTTATACAACTTACTTGTGCAATGGGCTACACTGAGTGGTTGCGATTATTTTTTCTTGGCTTTGGAGCCAGTGAATGTATGAAGTTCCCCATTTATTTTCTTGCACAGAAAGAGAATAAAAACACCTGTGTTGTCCCAGCATATTCATTGCTACTGCTGTTCTACATTAAGAAATGCCTATAATCCAATCTCATTATTTAAAGTTTCTGACAGTTGCCTGCAGTGGTCAGAGTTTATTCCCTTTCAGTACAGACTTTCCTGGAAATACTTTTTTTGGGGCTGAGTAGGGGTGGCAATTACTTGCTCTTGGAACTTAAAATCATTCTCAGTTATTGGTTTGTGCCTGTTTTCCACATGCTCAGGGTCTGTCTGACAGGCAGTTTTGAGGTCAGAGAGGAGTTCTTGCCCTGCCTGGGTGCTGTGCATCGTCACAGGGCTGTTCTGCTGCTGCATGAACCCCTGACTGAACTCAGAAGCATCGCCCCCGGCCTGCAGCATGGCTCAGTGTTTCCCTGCGTATTAGTGGTGGCTCATACCTGGAATGTGCAGGAAATGTGTTGTTTCAACTGTTTTCTCCCATGGTTTATAGCACGAAGGGTGCTGTTATCACCTGCTCACCCTTTACCAGTCCATTAACTGCTCTTGCAGTGGCCAACTTGCGTGTGGCTGGTGGGGAACAACAGCTCAGTCTCTCCCTTACTGAGATGCTTGAGGCCAAATTAAGGTCCTCCTCTAAAACTATGTAAGATGAAGCAAAACTTACAGAGAATAGACGAATCTGTTAACTGCTATAGTTTTCAAAAGTAATTTCAATAAAATCTATTGGCTTTATTCTTATACTAGGAATTTCCCTAAAGGAACATATTTTATTATGATGTTTGTCTTGGACTTTAAGGAATTGAAGTTTTAATGTACTCAATTACTTTCCCTATTCAAAAAGTCAGAAAGCAACCTTATTAAAACGTTAGAAATTATGACTTTACTATTCAAACAACTTCACTTCGTTAGCAGAAAAATTTAAATCCAAATTTTGCTGGCAGCCAGTAGACTTGTAATTGGGTTAAGCATAAGCAGGGAATCAATTTGAGGAAAATAAGAACAAAATAATTTACTCATGTCTCTGTACATTTTGTGCATTCTGATTTGAAGGTTTTTTTTCATTTCATTTTTAAGGAAGCTTTTGATAAAACTCCTATGTAAGGTAATATTAAGGTGGCAAAAATTGGAAATCAAGTTTAAAATTCTCTCACTGCAATACTTCTTTGTAAAACAAGAAGTCAAGAAGTGCCAAAAATACAATTTTGAACGCTACTTTAATTTAGAGTTCCAATTGTTTCAGATACATTAATTCAAATGCTTTCCACAATTGAATTGATTTCTTTGTTGAATGTAGATCTTAATAAATTGTGCCTGTTACCATAGCCCATTAAATTACTTACATAATGTGGCCAATTTAATGTTCTCCTAGGTACACTGGATGGAATCTTGGCCGTATGGAAGTTAATGGGAGTTGTGCCATTGGCTTCAGCAGGTCCAAGTTTTTCACATCAGTTTTGAATGTGCATGACTACTGTGCTTGATTTTCAACCTTAATGTTTGGTTTTGCACCTACACTTGGAAAAAAACATTTTAAATCCTATCAGGAAGGAAGCCAATGCATGTTCTTAAACCTTTGGTATTATTTCCTTTGGAAGAGCTAGACAGAGAATAATATATGTTTTTTCTTTATCCGATTGCAATATGACCTACTGAAATGAAAAGCATTCCAACCTGAATTCAATTTTATGTTTTCATATGTGTGTGTTTGTGAGTATCTGTACTATTGACATTATTTCCTACTGACTTGAGGTACAGTTAAATATGGGTGACAGGCAGGACTTTTCTTTGTAAGCCTTTGCCCATTAAGAATTGAAGCCTAGTGAGAAAATCTCTCACTTCTTCAATTCCCTTTTTGGTGTATGGAAATTCATAGCAGATGGCCCCAGTTCTCCTCTCATTTACACCATTTTGACTTCCCTAATTTAGGTCATAGTAAATCCTGATTAGCTATGAAAACAGGATCAGGACCAGCATTATGACAACTGACTCTGACTATGATAACAAGCACTTAGTACAAAGAAGCAGTTTGGGCCTCTAATAAAATCTGTGGTATTTTTGCTGCTTACTTCACTGGAATCAGAATGTCACCAAAATGTACGGGGTTCGTCCACAGTAACCTCTGTTCTCATTCTGGCAATGAGTAATGGATGGAATATCCCAGAGAAACAGAAAATGAAAAAACGCATCACTTTCCAGTTATAGAGCAATCTGATGTGCTTAGTGCTTGCAACCTTTGCAAAAGTGGGTTTTGTTTGTGTGATTTTTCACTGCTACTGCAGCTTCTGTGAGGGAAGAGTAGTGAAATCTCTGCCCAGTGTAGCATAGGCAAAGACCTGATCTGACAAAACAGAAGAGTAGATTTACTTTCCATTTTGTGTGAGAGATATTTAGCATCTCTGCTAAGCTGTAATATGGCACTGTGCTGAAATTCATAAATGCATAACTTTCCTAAACTGCAGATTTGTTTATACTGAATTTGCTAGGTTTCCATAAAATTACTGTAGAAGCTTTGTGGCACCAGAACTCTACATAAATGCAATTTGCAGGTTTGTCACTTTTTCAGCTGTATTTTCCATCCTTCTCATCTTTGTGTTATGGAGACATACTGACTTTGTGGAATCACTGCAGCAAGTTATAAATGATGTATGAAATGAGAAATCCCTGCTCAGAGCACAGAACTTAATCTATGCTATTTGCTGTGAAAGTCAGCTCAACTGCAAGCAGAAAAGCCTACAAAATCCAAAAGCTACAGACTAAGAAAACCAAAGCCCACTCTAAGTATTTTTTTTTCTACTTTGTACCTTGGATAAGCCAGGGTATGGTACTGTATGCTGCAGAAGGTCATGGGGAGGGCAGGCAATCATAGCTCAGATGTGCTGGGATGCTCTGCAGAGGCTATGGGTTCAGGAGACTGTCCTTAGCTGAGCGAGAAGCTTCTATACCTGTGCTTAAATGGAAGCAGGGGAGGATACAGGGCAAGTGACTGCACTGCAGAAAAGATAGTGGGCTTAATTCAGTTTTGAATGTGCCCACATTGCTCAACTCAGGTAGTTTTGCAGTTGACTGCAGTGAGTGCAGGACTGTACTTTGGCTACAGTGGCTATTTCCATGTTGTAAGCCCATTCCTGCAGCTTGCTGTGGCATAGATTTGCCCAAGTGTGGTAGAACCTGATCTTGGAAGAAAGATGCTGGAAGGCTACTAATGAAACAAAATTATAAAATTCTCCCAAGTTGAATGCTTGGTGTCCTGCAAAAAAGGTACATTTTTGGACTGGGGTCAGGGATGTTACTGCGTGTGGGTTGTGTCTTTCTATAACGAAGGTATTTTTTTCAGTTGTTGTCTAAAACTCTGTTTTCTGTGAAAACTGCCATGGCAGGAAGGTAAATTAGTCCTGCCTATGAATAGAAACAATCAGTCATTTTGTGGTACAAGCAGCATGCAAATAGCTTCAGTAGTTCTAAGAAACAAACATCTCTGCCAAACATTTGTAGTGGAGAGTACAATACAGGTCACAACAAGCCTTGGTTTGCCTAGCTATTTAGTTCCCTAGTCCTCTCTACCCTACTGCGGACTCACTGTCCATTGTGTCCAGCTGCCAAGAAGGACAGTGAGGGAAACCTCAGCTCTTGTAATCCCGGGTTCATAGTTGGGCAAGAGGAGAGAACAGCAACCTCCTAGTCAGAGGCAGAGGTGGTCAAATTCTAATCCTGACTTTTGTAATTAATTTCTCTGGGGAGCCATCTCTGCTGGTGTACCCAGTACTTTTCTGCAGGGCTGTGTGTGGCTGCAGACTCCTTCTTGTAGCCATTGTGTATCACGGTGCAGCTCTGAATCCTGCAGGATGAAGTGTTTAAATGTACACAGTGGGTCAACTTGGAAAGACTAGGATTTATTTACAGGACCATTGGCCTGCAGTCTAGCACACAGAACTACTGCTTATATCCTGCATAAAATAAATGACTCAGCACTTGGCAAGTGCTACAGGTATTGCTAAAGAGGTGTTTCTTGGCTCATCCATCTCTCGCAAGGTACAGAGGAACTGTGGCAGCTATATAGTTTGGGGAAAAACAGAGACACATGAGTAATGGAGTAGTAAAACTCAGTTCAGTTCCTTGGCACTTGCGAACTCACAGCCAAGTCCTGCAGCCTTAACTTGTGAAACAAATATCTGGAGAAATCAAAGGGAGTTTTATTTAGAGAGCCTTTTGACTGCCTGCTTGTATTGGCATAGGTGTTCAGCAGCAAATTTCTCTTTCTTTAGCAATATGGGCTGTGACTATAGGCGAGTATCTCCTATTAGTGTCATAACTGAGACAAAATTAATCAGAAACTTAATTCTAACAGCTAGAAAATTCTGTCATATTATTAAGAACAATATCTAAAATGCTGAAACAAAACTATAATCAACTGCTAAATCACATCCTAGGGACTGAAGGGGTTTATAAATAATCATTAGAATAAAATGCTTCCTGCCGTGAGGCATATCTCTTATTATGTGACGTCCCTTTTGGCTTTCTCAGCATCCACAAGCATGGATTAAGGTCAAATAAATTTAGGATGAGTGAACACGACAATCTTGACTAAGTTTCCAAAAATGTGAAGGACATGATGTTGTAAGACAACAAGTAGGACACATTCAATTCCACTAAAATAATCGGATTGCAGCACTGGTTCAGCAGACACTTTCTCAGAAAAAAATATATTGACAACATCACTGTGTCAATAAATACACGTATATTATATTTAGAATAGTACATATAATTACATAGACATAGTAAGGTATAATTATTGTAGAAGTGAGCGTGATTCCTTTCTGTTTGTAAAGTATACTTTTCATCTGATCAACCATGATTTTAGTGCCAATCCTAACTTTTAGCCTAAATAAGTATTCCCAATGCATGTCTTCAGAGGTATTTCCAGATCTGACCTGCTAACATCAGGCCTTTTCACCTCCTGTTCTAAAAGAGGCTCTCTGCTCCCCAAATGGGATGATATGGAGGTGGAGGAGGATGCTTATGGGAGGTGCCTTTAACAGCACCAGAGCTGAAAGAGGGAGGCCTATGGGTTCATCTTAGACCCGTATCTCTGCACTGAAAGAGGATAACAGACCTGACAGCCACGTGGAGAGGAGAACGCAGACCAAACCTGAAAAATGAAACTTGATAAGAAGACGTAAATAAATTAGGTGCAAGGAATGCTGGTGGGAGCTTCTGTAAGCCTAAGCAGGGAGAATATGAAGCTTTAGAGAGGGGAAGAGAAATGAATGTGAGCAACTGAAGGTATGTAAGCAGAACACTCCCCCTGTTACGGTATCTGCAATAAAGAAGAATGCAGTCTCCCCAAAGAGCAAGCCTTCAAAATGTCTCCCTGGTCTTCCTTAGCATGGGCAAAGGGACACTTCCTTAAGGCAACAAGCTCTCTGTGCTGAGATAAAATTGAAGGCTCTCCCAAGGAAGCCTGTTATTACTTGCAGCCCGTCTCTATTCCTCAGCAACATGCTGAATGCATTCTCCATTCTGTGCTGTTTTTCAGGCTTGCTTCTGAGCTTTATCTACCAGACTTTTGTTGACCTCCTATGTATTTTGCCTTATCTTCTGGTTTCTCAACTTACATATTGATGTAAGAGGTTTTTTTTGAGAATAGAGTCTGTATGTTTCTTATAGCTCTGCACACCAATCTTGCATTTTATAATGGGTACCACATTGAACAGTTGTTAACTGTAGATGCTGTTGTCTGCTTGGCAAGTTACAATAATTTGTTCTTCAGTTTCTAGTAGCTAGAGTGATAAAGGTGTGTAGCTAAAATCTATTCCACGCTATGGATAAAGACCAATAATGTTTCCAGCATCACTTTATCATTTCGAGAGCAGGAAGGGAACTTATTGCAATGAAAGCAGAAAACGATCTATACTATGTTCTTCTGATAAATAAAGCTGTGCTACTTTGCCAAATTATGTAAGACTTGGCATGTTGCATTGTTCTATTCCTTTCATAATCCACAGTGCCATATGGACGTAAAAACATAGCACTATTATATAGATTTCTGCAGTGTAATTGACATTGACACTTATATTGATTGAATAAATGAAATAACATGCACAATTCCGACAATCTTTGCGGATTTGTAAGATTACAGCAGTGATGATCCTATCTCAGCAAAAAACTCTATAGGAATTTCTAATGAAGCCACAGTCAGTTCATTAATATACATATGTTTGAAATTGCAGCCCTAACAATTGAGTTCTCTGCACTGAACACTGTAATATATCTTGTCGTGAGCTATATGCCCTCAGATCATTTCTGTGAATTACAAGAAAATTATGGACTGGAGAACATTTTATTATTGTGCTTTTCATCCAGAAATACAGCCTTACACTGATGAAAATTGAAAACACTGAAAATTAAAATGTAAATGCATTTATCAAAAGAAGAGGAAAAAATTGAATCCTGAACTTTAACTGCTTTTACATTTTACTTCTTCAAAAAGTAATTTTGATATTTTACATCTCAAAAGCACAAGTAGTCAGGCTCTGTAATATCCATTTGGATTCTTACTAATAAGTGACTGGCTGTTGCTGGGGGTCTGAAGATTTGTTTTAGTAAAACAGCATCAAAAAATCTGTGTGTGTGTTTGCATATTTTCTAGAGACAAACAAAATAAATGAATATTTGCTTAGTATTTCTCTCTTTTCTGTCAAAAGTTTTTTGTGTTTTCTTTACAGGTCAGTGCCACATTAGATGGATGTGAGTTACTCTTGTCTTTGTAGGTAAGAAAGAAAACACTGAGAAACAGTGACACAGACTGGGAGCTTCTTTACAATGGAATTTAGCAGTTAATAAATGGGATAAAATGCTTTATTTAAGTTTCCTCGCTGCTGGAGGTTTTTTTGGCTTCAGAAAAAAACTTATTGCTTTTTCTTTAGCATCCTGACTTAACTGATGAGATGTTAGCAGCCCCTAAGAAGAAGAAAATCCATATGCCAAAGAAGACTGTGGGCTTAATTTCCTAAAGAGGAAGGGTGTTGAATGAAGCATGGAAGCAGGTAAACTACGTGGCAAACTGAGACAACATTTGCCTCTGGTGCAGAGTCAGAATAGGTGACCCTCTAGCTAATATCCATCCAAATCCTCTATAAGTGACTGTTTTACAAAGTGCGATCAGCATAAAAGCCCAAACTCTTGAATACTCTATGAAATTAAGTTTTACCTAACTTATTAAAACAAGAAAGGTAACAAATCATTAGTAGTGATTAACAGGTTAATAGTAACAGCTTTAAAGGCAGTGTGTCTAATAATTACTAAAAGAGAATAAATATAGTAATTAGGAATGATACATTACCAATTGTCCTATTATCATCTATATCTGCAGTATGTCAGAAGCTGCTTTTGCAGTGAAGATTTGGAAACCCTGTCCCAGACAACTGGGGAGCCCTACGCAGTGCAACGAACTTGTAAACGGGGTCTCCAAAGTTATTGTTAAATAAACAACCCACATCATTCTAAAAATGCAGGATCTCTAGTCTCAGCTGCTGATTGCTGCCTCCTCCTTCCCTGACAGAGCATGGCCAAAGCCCCAAGAAAGGAGATAAGGAGGCAGGTGGGTATCTCTTATCTTTGAGCTAGGGGTCCTGTTGAGGTACAGCATTCCTGCATAGTTCTCCTTTCACATGGTGTTCATGCTCATGCTGATTGGTTAGCCAGGTTGTTGATGCTATTTTTCTTGTTCTGTATATGCTGGAGAAGCTACAATTAAGGTGGCACAGCCCATTTCTACTGATAATGCAACTACAATGTATTTTTTCCAACTCTATGCATTAAGAGTAGCATAGCACAATTCTACGGATAATAATAATGTGAGAAGCTCCAGATTAAACAGTGCACATAGCGGTACAATAGGGGACCCCTCTTATGACTGGTTGCCAGTTTGAAAAGGAGCTGTTTACCACCACCTTCTGAGTACAGGCTGTCACTCAATTCACCACTCACTGCACAGACCACTTGTCTAGGCCATAAAACATCGGTTTCTTTAGGAGGAGGGTCTGGGAAACTATTTTAAAAGCCTTGGAGAGAACCAGGTAGACAATGTCCACTGCTCCTCCCACATCAACTGGGCAGGTTACTTTGTCATAGAAGGCCATCAGGTTTGTCAAGAACAATTCAATCTTGATGAATCCATGCTGAGTTTTCCCGGTCATGTGCTTCATTTGGCTTGTGGTATCCCCAAGGAGGAGTAATTTCATAACTTTCCCAGAGACTAAAGTAAGACTGATAGGACTATTATTTCCTAGATGCTCCTTTAAGGTCTTCTAGTAGATGGGAATGACATTAGCCTTTTTCCAGTCTTCTGAGATGTCCCCTGATCTCCATTTCTCAAAGATTATGGAGAACAGCCTCACAATGACATCTGCCAGCTCTCTTAACACCCTTGGGTGCAAAATGGCTATCACAGAGAAATTGCTACCAAGCAAAAGTTATTGCGTTTTAGGATCTTGGGTACTCAAATAATTGAGAATTTTTTTGTTCATCTTTCAATGAAAATAGCTTGTCAAATAAAGAAATTTTAAACTGAATATCTATTTATGCTAAAAATATTAATAGAGTTTTTTTTTTTAGAATAATAGAAAGTCTAGTTTCATTATTCTTTAAGATAACTTACTAAAAATTGTTCTGACTGGGTCTTTTTTTTTGGTACCAAAAAGCCTTTATTGTTAGTTCTATTTATGTATCTGATATTTCCTTTCACATTGAAAGGAAAATTACTTGAATGCTTCAGATGCTTCAGACAGTGGAACATGTTGGGCTATCAAAACAGAGTACAACAGTCATGATCAGAAATGTTTTGCTTTAGCATGTAAGCAATTGCACCTATAAAATCATTGATATTCATACGATTTAACAGGCATGTTTGGTGAATTTATTTACATCTTTCCAATGTTTTATGCATTTCTTGTTCCCCTGTCTTTCTTGAATTTATGATTAATGTTTCTTTAGGCAACAGAACAATACATTCCAGATCAAAACTTATGCAAAATCATAATATTTTTTGAGAAATAAAATGAGTCAATAAAATATCAGTACTCATAACAAGTTTCCTCTCTGTGCAAGAGATCTTGTAGGCAAAAGTTATGCTTGGACTAAAATGACAACTGCATAAAGAGTAAAATAAAACAGAAAAAGCAAGAGACATTTGTGGAAAATTCCAGTCACTACCTGGATCTGGATACAAATGATAAGGAGGACAAAAGAAGTAATGGAATGGATTTAATGGATCAAGTTTCTGTTCTTTAGTTCATCTCTTCATTAATGGCCCATGAAAAGTGAAGACCAAGAGATTTGGACCAAAGACCTGCCAGAGGCTAAACCAAGCATTACCTCTTGAAAGATTCATCACTGATGCTTTAAATTAAAAATTTATTGCCATTGTAAAATGTCTGTGAGTTACCCAGGGAAAATAAAACATATCTTTTTCAGAGAGAGATCATTTTTTTTTTCAGCTAAAGAAGAAGTGCCCCTTCCTTTAGGAGCACTGTGAAATGGAGCCCTCACAAGGCTTTCCTCAGCTGAGGTTCCTGGCCAAAAACTCTTTGACCTGTTCCATGCACATCTCATTCATTGTTCCTCTTTTAAGAGAAGAATCAAGCTTTGGGTCACACCTGCAGGCCCTACTCTAACAGTAAACTAAAGAGAACCATACTTTTTGAGGAAGCAAGATAGTAACTTTCAAATGAGGAAAATGATCTAGGACAAAGAGGGTCCATTCTCCTCCTGCTCATAGCACAGGTGTGCTGTGGGAGAACAACCACCTGTCTCAGGCTACTCTGCACCTACTTACTCTATGCTTGAAAGACAAATACTTTGAGACCTGAATACCAGCATAACCCGCAGAGCTTTTGACTGGCAGTTTTTGAGCTTCAGTTCACTAATGGGACTATTAATGGCTCAGTGATGGTATGTAGAAGGACCCAGGAAGCTATCTTTTTGTATGAAACAGAAGGTAATATTTTAATGAAGATTCAGAGGTTTGGAGCTCCATGGCATTGAGGCCCAGATTCAAAGTATTGTTGTGCAAGGGAAATACCTTAATAATTGCTGGGCACAATGGCACAGCTTAGGTTCAAAGAACTGCTTTATAATGGATACAATTGCCCTCACAAGCACTAAACTGCAGGACCTCCTGTTTCTGAATAACAGAAATATTCTCAGCTGAGAAATTTGGTTGCCGGTATTATCCAGGCAGCTTGGGAAGCAGCCACTTCTTTGTCAGTAGCAGGAGATGTAGCTTTTGTAACACTTCTGCTCAGAAATTAATGAGACTGCTTTACAGGACAGTATAAGGATTCCCTTAAAATTATCTAGGTGCCTAAAATAGGCAAAACTAAAGTGCATAAACTGAAAATGTAATTTTGAAGTAATATTCTCAGTTCTCACTTATCTATGGAGGAACCTAAACTTCATAGCTGCCCAAAATGTTTTTTTTTTTTATTTTATTTTACAGTGAAAATTGAATGACTTGTGAATAATCTTAGAGACTCCATCTCAGCTTCCTGCCCCACTGGAGATGGTTCAACCCCAAATCTCTCATCTCTCCCTCATATGAGAGGCCCAGCCACTACAATGCTGGTGCAGGAGCTGGAGTGGTCTGTAAAGGGGCAGAGAGTATCTGTTATATCTCTGACTGCACAGAAAAACCTACAAAATTCAATAGATCAAAGAGGGAACAAGAGGAAATACATCTGTATCATCTAGAAGTTTGTACAGTCACCTGGCAGAAGGAAATCAGCATACCATCCTTGCTCCTACACATATCCTTACGCTTTCATATGGAAAAACCCCATCTGACCCTATGTTCTTTGTTTCCACTTTTAGTTTAGTTGTACTTTGCATAAGTGCTCTGTGTAGCATGAACCCTTATCAGAAGACTGAAGCTTTTCTTACTGAATGGAAAGATGGAAACATGCTCAGTAAGCTGCTGCATCTATCTCACGAGCTAAGCTCCAAGCTGACCTGGTGATCCCATAAAACAAAGAGCTGCTTTTAAAATAAATCTTAATTGCAGAGAAAGTATGAAATCAAAACCAGTTGTTGTTGATGGTGATAGATTCTTTGGATCCCTGCTGGTATCTGTAGAGAAATAAAGTGCAGGCAGCCTGAGACACTACCTGGTAGTCCATCACAGCACACAACTCTCAGGAAAAAAAATCAGGATAAGAATTAATAATGTCCCTTCTCCCCATCTCTAACTTGTTCTGTGTCCAACTGAGGCCTGACTGCACAGACATAATGGCTTATACAGCTGAGAAATTGAGATCTCAGTGCGTTGCTGGTTTTGTACAAAAATTTTCTACAGGCTGTGCTCTGTTTCTTAAATTTGAGCCTTCTGTACTTTACTGATGTTCACTTATGGCTAGACAATTCCCAGTATTGAGAAACCGCATGCAGAGCTTTTCATGAGGTTAGAAAATGAATTCAAAACTTAACAAAGCATTGTTTATCTTATTAAATGCATCTTCAGAGAGCCAAGAGCAACCTACGCAGTGCCACTGCTCTGTTGATTAATTCACGGCTGATGAAAACAGATTGTTCTTAAAAGCAAAAGCTCTGTTGTTCAGATGTCCCATTGTGAGTCTTGCTGTCCTGTATTAGGAGTTACAAGACGTTTGGATGTGGTGGCCACTACAGCCTCAGTGAGCACAGTACCCTTTATGCCTGGCTAACAAATTTACTTAAAGGAGCATTAGTTTGTTGGCTATCACTTTTTTTTCCATTTTGTCAGATGGGTGAATGTCATGGCAGCCAAGGACAAATGATGATTCAAAATATTGCAAGCAGAAACTTCTCATTAAGATAATATAACACAAATTTTTGAGGAGATTATTATGAGATTTTTTTCTAGCTGTTTAAATTTTGTTAAGATGCAAGGAAAAAAAACCCCACCCAGTAAACATACTAAACTTAAGTCAGTACTAAGACTTCTGTCTTTCTGAGAACAATACCATTTTCATACCAAATGCAGCAAAATGATTTACTGGAATCTTCCCCCCTCCACCCTCTCTGAAACATATGGCGAAAGAGCATCAGAAATGATGGATGCAGTGGATGATAGCTTGCTGAACCAACGTGTGAGAAACTATGCTAGGAATAATTCATGTCAAGATATAGTCTTAACTAAAAGACATAGTAAAAACAATATCTTGACAGGTTCAATATCTTACATAATACACATAATCGGTGACTTCTAAAGCATGTGATGCTTTAAAAACATGATATTTCAGTAAACTTCGATTTTATGAAAAGATTTCAAGAGATGCTTAATCTAATGATAAATCAACCTTTCACAAAATAAAGGAAACTTGAAGTCATTCTGAGGTATGTTACAGCCTCATGTTTACCTAACACTGCTTCAAATCAGTAGTGTTTCCCTGGGGGAAGGGGAATAACAATGGTATAAAGTAAGAAAAGTGACCCAATATGGATAATAAGGCATTTTGGATGAAAACATGTTTCATATAAACAGAAGATTTACTGCTTTGCCATTCTGATAACTCACTGATGTAAAAAAATAATGCTGTGTTTAACACAGCAGACATGTATTCCACATGTATTTCTGTCACCTATGTTTTATCAAAGAGGGAATTTTACAAATCTTGAAGTGATGAAAGACTAACCTGGATGAAAATCAAATGATGCTAATGGGTACTGTTCACTACTGTGATTAGCTTTCATGTGAAGAACATGAAATAAACCACAAAAACGCCTCAAGGTTATTGTGAGAGATACAAGATCAGTAACTATGGTTTGTAAACTGGCCACTTGTGCCTCATCACGAGCAGAGATCCTGGGTGAGGGGACAAAGCAGGGACACAGGGACAGACTGAGTTAGACTCAATTTTCCCATGCCAGCTCTTGTTTGTCCTACAAGTTTAGGAAGCTGTCTTTTACCAAAGAAATTATTATGTATTTTACATAGTTACTGGCCAATGAAATCAACTAATAATGAATAAAGGATATAAAATATCTTCTATTCCATAGTGGTTTTTATTAAAAGAGAACATCCTAACTGAAATACAGTTGGGACCAGCATGTGGAAGGGGCCAAGTAATTTAGATGTATTTAATAAGAGATGATCAATACAAGTATTTTTGAAGGCAGCAATAAAGATCTTAATGCTCTCATATATCTAAGATATACATCTGCTTGATTCTTGAAATTAAATTGGGTCAAATTTAGCAAACACTAGAGGAAAGAAATCTTACATGTTCTGTAGTGATGTCTGGGCAGATGCTGACCAGATGGAAACAGCCATTTTTTCCCAAATGATCTAGTACTGTCAGCTGAAAAGGATAGTATTCTGTGGATTTATTGTGTTCTGAAGAAGCATTCTAGTTCTAACCAGTGATGTTTTTAACTTTCCGTAAATTAGGCAAAGGCTGAAATTTGCTTCATGATGAAAGTATGACACATTCCTGCAAACTAAGAAAGCCATAACATTAGCCCTGCAGTAATATTCAAAATGCTCAGTCCTCTCTTATTGCTATTGTTTATCAGTTTACAAGTCTTGAAATGATAGAAACCAGATCAGAAAATGGCAAATAAAGATTATTTCCTATCTATAATATGTCTTTCTCTCCGATACATACAATCTCAACTTCCTGTGTTATATAAAAAGGTGATTTTTTTTTTTGCCAATGGCTATCTTGTCAGCAGCTTCTTATTAAAACCTATAATCTCTTTCTTTGGTGCTTTCCAACATCTCATAACTTAAGGAGCATATATTTCTGTGCACAAGTAATGAGACATAGCAACAGAAGGGAACACAGTCTTAGAAGCTCCGAGGAAGACAGTTTGATGGCCAAGAGCCACAGCTATTGAAAAGTCTGACTTATCTGTAAATCAGCCCTTAAACTAAAATGATTGGTGGAAAAAATACATAGAATTCCCATTAAAAGAATAGGCAAGAAATAATGGAAACAGACGATTCAAAAAAAGAAATAAATCAATACTTGGCCTGAAATAGTAGCAGACTAACTATGGATTGTTAAAGAATTCACTGTCATATGAAGGAGCAGATAAATATTTAGTGTTACAAACTTTGCTAAAATCACCTCTCTGCACTCATACAAGAGATTAAAATTATTTCCCTCCAATTCTCAGGGGGAACTTCGACATTCAGAAATTAAATTTTGAAATCTGCCTTTGCAAGGAAATATCAATGTATTGTAACATTTGAGAAGCTAATTCAGTCAAACTACCTTTTTGATGTTTCCCTTGGTACTTATTACCCCCAAATCCTCGTATGCTAGGGGACGACAGTGCTTGAGACAAAGAGATGTACAGAACAGCCCAGATTCTCAAATGGTAGGTGTGTGGTGTTGTCTTGGCTTCTTCCAAGTCTGTGGAATAAATCACCTTACATTACCTAGATGTCTGACCTTAAATAGCTGCAGAGCAACCTAGGAAGATGATTAGGCTATTATAAAAGGCAAAAGAGCGATGGTATAAAGAAGAAAATGTTTGTTAGTTGAAACTCTGGTATTGGGAGGGGGATCCTGACAGCAAACATAATTTGGTTCATGGGCTGGGGAAATATGTAAATCTAGGATTAGCCATAAGTCTGCTTCATCTTTGAATTTCACCTTTAAAATTATTCAGGTCATTAGTTCGTCTATATGAAATAAATTGAGGGGTATCTGGATCAGTAACTGTCCTATTCCAATGGGCAAATTTTGATATTATTTATTTATTTATTCTTTTCTTCCCAAATTGTGCAAAATGACATGCAGGATGAGACAATTAGAACCCAGCAGCAAATTTTAATTCTTTTCAGGTTATTTTACTGAGCACTTGTGCAAACTGCAGCACTTCCTATAAACCAAGAGCTAATAACACAAAACAAAAAAAGGAAAATCTATCCTTTCAGCTGAAACAGGGAGACTGATACCTTTTTTTGTTTACGATCTCAATACACTGAGATAGTTCATTCTTTCACAGGCACTTCTCTATGTTTCAGGCAGTTTCAGCAGGCCAATGAATTTATAGGTGAGCTGAATCCAAGCTCAAATAAAAAAGGATTTAGAAGCTAAGGCAGCAACAGCAAAGCAGTGAGAAGGTACCTTCCCATTCTGTCTCTGTTTCATGTGAGCTTAGAAGGCAGGAACAAACAGAAAGAGGTGAAGAAGTAACAAATGATGATGCAGGAGTAATAAGTTCCCTGTTTAATGCCCTCAGAAATAGCTTGTTGCCAGAAGATTTCTATGAGTGCAGTGGATGTATTTCTCTGAAATTGCAAAGGTATAATACCAAACTTTTAGTTTTCCAGTGGTCTCACAGGATGGGATATGGAGCTGAGGTACATCAATAAAAATTGAATTAGATTTACAGCTCTGCCCTATTACCTAATTATAGCATGCTTGGAGATATATGGTAATTTATCAGTAAAGAGAGACTTATTGAATGTGTTAGTCATAGTCTTCACAGTGAAGACTATTTTCATTGATCAAGCAGCTAGCTAGTTGTCCTCACCACTTTACTTTTAAAGGAAACAAGTTAAGTTTCTTTCCTAGATCTGGCCTGGATCCATCCTCAACCCTAATATACATGAGTTGAGGAAAAGACTTTTTTTTTTTAATACACAGAACATATTTGCAACCTGTGTTAGTCTAGTGACTCCAGCGAGTTTACAGCAGACTGGAAGACAGCTCTGCATGTATTCCGTTTCACCTATTTGTAATGTGAACAATACCAATCCTACATATAAAAAGCATTCTTTATTCTTCCATCATTTTTCTGCTCAAATGCTATTGTGTTATTTGAAAGACGTTTTTCCCTGTGAATTGAGGACATGAGAGTACAGTTCCACCAGACACACTGTGGCTGTGTATCCTCTCTCTGGCATGTGATATGAATTGGGTGCTGCATCTGCTCATGGGCGGGTGCTCCCTTCCACTATTTATTTTTGCCAGAAAATTCCTCACTGGGCAGCCTTTCTTGTCAGCGTGCTGTGGGCTGGCCAACATACACGTGGACTTTATCTCTGGTCCTTCTGCCACAATATTTTTCCAGAACCATCATTTTACTTTGACAGTGGCAATCTCTGGCAATCTCTGAGCTTATGGTCTATGCCAGGGATACAGAATAAGCAAGCCATGCCAGCACTGAAAGGTGGTACTGCAGCTGCTGCAAAAAGTGAATGTAGGGATGATAGTGAAGAGAGTAAATTGTTTGGGACACAGTTGTAATGAGGATTTTTCTGTTGACTGTTTTTGTATCATCCATCAGCTATTTCTGGCCCTAGGCAATGGCCATGCTGTTAGCCCGTTAACAAATTGTCTGCCTCTTTCTGCTTTAGTTCATTGCTTTATTTTTGCCTCAGTAAGTTTTAGCACCTTAAAAAAAGTGAAGTTAAAAATGGATGTGAAGCTTTTATTTGTGGGTACTTCATATAGGGGAATTCACCCACAAAAGTGTAAAAGGTCAACTGCTAATTTATTTTCTTCTTACTAGTCTCACTTGAGGTGTGAGGCTTGGCTGCGTAAATGAACCATTTTTTTCCCTCTTTAGCATATCACTTATTTTTTAAGCCTGAAGAAGCTTTTCCTTCTCAACTCCTTGCTTTATGAGGCTCTACATATCATATTCTTCAGATCCAGACTCATCAGTTGCCTCCAGAGTCCAAAATCTTGTGTTCGTCTTGATTTCTGAGTTCTCCTTCTAACTTATCTGTCTGCTGTGAATGCAAGCTTATGTACCTTTTCAACCGCTTATAGTCTTTCTCTAAAGCCAACATTGGCAGTTTCTGTGTTCACCCCAGGCTAAGGCTCAGCATTCACCCACTGCCCAGGATTCACCCACTGACAGGGTGACGCAGTGCTAGGGTGGACAGATAAAAACACTGGTGCCCTTTTGGATTTGGAGAAGAGTGGAGAGAAGGGAAGAATTCTCCATGTCAATGTTGGAAATGAAGAAACCTTTTCCCATCCTTATCCCTTGAATCCACATAAATTAATTGGGCATTAATTAGGTCAGAAATAGAGAAGCTGCACTAGCATCATCAGAGGTACTCACATAAGGGAAAAGAATCCTATGCACCTGTTCCTTTTTGAAAGAATTAAAAAAATACATTTAATCTGAAACAGTCAGAGTAAAACAAGCATGGAATCAGTGTGCAAGATATGGTGGAAATGGAAAACATCTTCATTTTGTTTTGTTCTTTTATTTTGCAGCAAGAACTCTTTATGGTGGGCATGTGAGTAAAATTTTGATTACAGCTTGATTACTTTCTATTCTTTCATCAGCATGTACTGGAGGAAAATAGCTGGGCAACTGAGTGTAAATTTCTCTCTTGAAGGTGGCATCTGCTAGGGCCAATCCACTGCCACTATGAGGCAGGACTCTAATTGCATAGACAGTTTTACATTCATTGGTTCCTGTAATTTTTCCTTCAACATTTACAGCTGAAATAATTTTCCCAATAGTTCTAACAAATCATTCTGCTTCTCCATTAGGTGTAATGGAATTATTCTTCAATGAGAAAACGCAGCATATTTTGCAAGTTCTTAAATTCCTGCCTGTGGAAGGTTGGGCTGTTATCCATTTGTAGTGCTTTAGAATTCTAGAGACAGAAAATATCTTATCCAGTGATGTGACAGTGGTCCTGGCTAGTGTCTAGTATTTTCTTTCCACCTGGAGAACCGTATACATTGATCAATAATGACTAAAGCATAATACTAGAGACCCTTAAACACTGACATCTTCTATAGAGTCCGCAAGACTAAAAATACTAAGAATAAAATGAAAATGCTGCAAATTGTTTCTCTTTTTAGGATGCTGAATGCACCCTAGTTTTGTTACTTTAAGACCTTTTGGATAAATCTTGTTACCATTACTTCTTTTTCTTTTTCTTTTTCTTTTTCTTTTTCTTTTTCTTTTTCTTTTTCTTTTTCTTTTTCTTTTTCTAATGTGTTAAGCATATTGTTTGTTTCTAATAGACAGTAACTAAAAATGAAACATCTACTGCAAAATATACAGACTTGTGTGCATGTACTTCTGTCTGTAACCTCTAGTTTCATCTTTCAGAATGTATATGCAGATGAATGGCAGCTAGAGCACCTTAGCAAAATGAGTCCTTGGGTTTAGGAGATTATGAATATAGAGTCTTAAATTTGGGCATACTTTTCTTGAAAGACTTATTAAGTTTTAAGTTTGGCCCTAGCACGTAAAACTTATTGGTGAAGGTTTACAGTTTGCTTTCTTTTCTATATCAGCTTCAGCCATTTACAAACATTGATCAAAGGAAACTCAGTCCTGTACAAAGAAAAATCTGATTTTTTTTTGTCTCACTACAAGAATTTCTGTATTGCTAGTTACCAGGCTTATGAAAAAAAATCTGATTGATAGAGAATATTAAGTTTAAGATGTTCTCTGGTGTAACCTTTTTACTTTGGAAGGTGCTTTGTCATTCTGCTCTGGAAAGCTAATTGAGAAGGGAGTCTTCTGATCTTCTCAGCACAGAACACCTCAGTTCTATGTTCTGATTTTTTTTACCCACTTATATCTTTAATTTAATGAAATGCCAAATTCTGGTAGACCAGCATTACTGGTTCCAAGGGACCACTATGCCAATCCTACCCAGGGATGCTATAGTTTTGTGTCTTATCTCTGTCATTAGTGATGTCAGATATCTAGAGAAAAAAATAATTAAGTGTTCCACTTCCAGGATACGCTTTGGTATGTTTTCACAAAACATTTTAGCAGCCTCTAACGGTTTTTTGCTCAGAAGCTTTGTGAGGCAGAGTATGTCTTGAATGGTCCCCCAGAAATTCTTCTGTGAATGTACAGAGATGGGCTTTGTACTCATACGAACTTCCAGCAACTGTAACATCCTTCAGCAAGTCAAACTTCCAATAAAATGGTTTAATTTTGATACTAAAAGACCCATGCTATTTGATTTTTTCCCCAGAATTTAATTTCTCCTCTCATTTTGGTTTTCAGTCTATCTTGGATTAATTTTTTTTTTTTTTAATCAAAGCGTTTTCTATACAAGAGAAATCCAGTGCATGCCCAGCTGCATTTATGGGATTATACTATTTTTTGAGGGGAAAAATAGGTGGTTTTATGATTACAGATAATTTGCAGTAATGCTTTTATTTTATAGCAATCAACGGGAATAAAGATGGAATAAAATAACAGGCAGAAAAATCCTGTGTAATAATCCATATAATGGAGCAAAAGGAAGAGAATTAATGGCTGACTTTGCCATAAATTTGCTCTTTCTTGAATTTTAAGCAATACTGTTTGTAACCTGAATGTTACATTAATGCAAGTTTATATATGCTAGTAGTTTATATTACTCAGAATTTTATACAGCAGATTTTATGTCTGCTTAATACTTTAGTCAGCACTAATACAGAAGAATCTCAAAATGGGACAAAGTTTATACTAAGTTTTAATGACCAGCATTCAGAAGTCCACAGAAGTTCCACACTGTTTCAGATTCCCGATCTGAAAGTGGGGCTCAATACATCACCCAGAGAAGCTCTTCCTTTAAGCTGCTGAGATTTCCTGATTTCTGAAGTAGCAGCCTTCTGTGGTTTCATTATTTTCTCTCCCAAATTGGAAGAGAAATAGAAAACCAAAAAATGTTAAGATAACAAAACGGAGACGTAAGAGAAAGTTTATGTTTGTAGAGCAAATATTTGGAAAACCTTTATTTTTTTTTATTTTTACACAATGGCTTTGTCTCTACTGCAGAGCTGATATGTGAGTGTATAGTTATACTCTATACAATGAAAATTCTTAACATGCCTCAAATGTCAGCTGATAATGAGAAATAAACAGCTTCAGTTTGCAATCTAGATTTTTTTTTGGCACAGGGAAGGGACTGAATCTGAATTTCAACATATGCCAAAAAAAATGCCCATCAGGATGCTAGATTAACGCAGTGCCTGCTGAGATTAAATGATTCACTGGGGACCTGTAAACTGTGATTCAAAGAGACATAAGGTTATCTGTGTAATCACTCAAATTAAAAGAAATCACAGGATTTTTTTTTCATTGTTAGCTTCTCTCATAAAATATATGTATTATCCTTCAGCACAACCTGTCTGTTTCTGTAACTCTTCTTATGGCAGAAATGCATCTGTCACTGCAACAATACAGCAGGGAAAGTATACCGATGTTTTTGCACTGATATCATAATCATCCACCTGCTTTGTCCTGAAAACCTGTAATCTTGAAATGAGTGACAGCACAAGAAACCTTGGGGAATTGTATCATTACTGAGGCAAGAATTCAATTTTTGTCCATTTCACTGGATTTGTCAAGCAATGGACTGGTCTGGATTGTATAGAAGGACTAGATTCACCCAAAATGTGGAAGCAGAGAGTGAATTTGGGTGCAGATACTCCAGTGCCTCACCTGGAGCCCATTCCCTGCCCATGCAGGCCCAGAGCCATTTTCTCTGAGCACCTCATCGGCCTGTCTTTTAAATACCTCCATGGATGACTCCACCACCTCCCTGGGCAGCCTGTTCTAGTGTCTGATAACCCTTTTGGTGAAGAATTTTTTCCTGAAATAAAATCTGAACCTCCCCTGGTGCAAATTGAAGCCATTCCCTCTCATTCTACCACTAGTTACTTGGGAGTTACTCCCTGGACCTGCTGGTCATGCCGTTTCGGATACAGGCCAAGATGCCATTGGCCTTCTTGGCCACCTGGGCACACTGCTGGCTCATGTTCAGTCATCTGTCAACCAACACCCCTGGGTCTTTCTCTGCCAGGCAGCTTTCAAGCCACTCTTCCCCAAGCCCATAGTGCTGCACGGCATTTTTGTGTCCCAAGTGCAGGACCCAGAACTTAGCCTTGCTGAATCCCATCGCAATGGTCTCAGCCCATCAATCCAGCCTGTTCAGATCCCTCTGCAGAGCCTCCCTCCCCTCAAGCAGATCGGTGCTTCTGGCCAGCTCAGTGTCATCCGCAAACTTACTAAGGGTGCACTCAATTCTTTCACCCAGATCATTGATAAAGATATTGAACAGAACTGGACTCAGTACTGAGCCCCGGGGCACAACTCTTGTGACCAGCCTCCAGCTGGATTTAGCTCCATTTACCACGACTCTTTGGGCCCAGCCATCCAACCAGTTTTTAATCCAGCAAAGGGTGCACTTGTCCAGGGCAGTGGCAGCCAGTCTCTCGAGCAGAATACTGTGAGAAATGGTGTCAAAGGCTTTACTAAAGTCCAGGTACACTACATGTACAGCCTTTCCCTCATCCACTAAGCACATCACCTTGGCCTGATCACCCCATTGTCCTGTGTGTGCTGTGTGATAGCAGTCATGGTCTGCTTCATGACCTTCCCTGGCACCAAGGACAGACTGACAGGCCTGTAGTTTCTTGGATCCTCCCTCTCGCCCTTTTTGTAAATGTGCATAACCTTTGCCAACCTCTAGTCAAGTGGAACTTCCCCAGTCAGCCACGACTGCTGGTAGATGATGGAGAGGGTTTTGGTGAGCACCTCTGCCAGCTCCCTCAATAACCTTGGGTGGATCCTATCCAGCCCCATAGACTTGTGAATGTTTAATTGGCTGAGCATGTCCTGAAGACCCTTCTAATTGCCAATAGGTTTCTTGTTGGGGTTTCAGTACTGCCTACTCAGAAAATCAATAGTGGATAATAATCCACGGGCCTGACTAGAGCTAGGAGTTTTCTTTGCCTGCACCTGGCTGCAGCACTCCTGGTCACTTCAGTTCCCTAGGGACCATTTAAATCTCCTGTGGATGCTTCCAGGAACGGCCCCTCCGCATCAGCCCCCCTCATGAGAATTGCCACTTCCAGGATTTGGGTATTTCCTGCCTCTACTCCTTGCTAGGAGTTTCTTCGCTCCAGGGACCACCTGTCTGCCTTGATCTAATGCTCAGCTGCAGAACTTACTGTCTCTGCCACTGATCCGCGCCAGATGAATGCAGACTGAAATTTCTATTTTTGAGGCAGGCTTTGGTGCCTCACATGCCAGAAAAATTACTACCAGCCATTCTCCAGGAGTATTCCTCCTGTTGGAGCTGTTTGGTTAGCTTTGATTCAGGTCAATTCTAAGTTAAATACTAATTGGTCTGATGGAGTCTATATCCCTCTGGTAAGAGCGCTCAGCTGAGATCTAGGAAGCTGAGGTCTCAGTCCCTGCTAAATGTTTAATGCTTTGTGAACAATGAATAGCTCCCACAGGAGGGATCCCCAGTACAGAAGAGGCAAAATTCAAGTCATCCAGAAGAGTGGTTTGAACCTGACTCTTTGACATTGCAGGGATGCTATAATTGGATTATCATATCCTGTCAGGTGGAACCTCTCTCACTTTTCTTTTTGCAAATGAGGTAGAAACATTTAGCTCCAGACTTACAGATCGTAATCCCAGGCAATAGGATAAACCTAACTGGGTGGGCTGATGGTGGACATTGTGCCGTTTTCCTCTATATTTTACTTTTGACTTCATGTTTGGTAAATTCAAAATAAAACTAAACTGGGAGGTGGTCTCCAAAAGCATGCTTTGCCCATTTTCACGCTTAAGCTGAACCTACAGGGTCAGCCTAGAGCTAAGAAAGACACTGAGCTGTGCATTGCAAACCAATGAGCAATTTGCTTTACAGATCCACTGCTGTTGTGCTCATAAAGACATTCTTCCTGCAGACAGCTTATCAAGAAGCTCCTTGTACTGCTCTGAACACCATTATTTGCCATGGCTTCGTTGAGGAAGCTAGTGACACTGTCCCCTTGCTATGGCCATTGCTTGGAAGAGCGGCAGTCATACTTCCAGTCACCTGTGGTTACTGAGGCTACATTTTCCTCCCCTGTTGACTTTCCCTACATGCAACACATGGTAACGACTAATGGGTCTACTGTGGTAGCAAGTTTGTCCGTGCTCAGAAATGTGTCTTCTCTTCAAAGCTGAGCTCTTCCAGCTGACTTGCTGTCTGACTGCCTCTGGTAGCTAACTTTGATGGCTGACTACCTCCTGCATGAACTTGCCTGACTTCCTTTTTGTGTTAAGTATAGTTGCTATTCAGTCAGACCTTTATTTTGTAACTGTTCTTTTCTTTTTCATGGAGAAAGAGACAAGATAAGAAGGCGGAACTGATCAGCTCCCTTGATACCCTTCTTAATTGTATAGACTCAATCAAATCTCTTGCATTTTTTTGCTTTTATCTAGTGCAGGTATTGAATGAATAAAATTTAATCTTGAAGTGCTAAAGCAAATGATTAGAGTTTTATTTAGCTGTTGGGAACTCTTAAGGGTCATGGGATAATTCATGCATAATCTGACTGCAAGTAGCATTTTGAATTATTCTACTGATATCTTTTATTCTTTTCATATTGTGGAAACTAAAAAGAACCTCCTCCCTTCTTCTTTGTTGTAGAGTAGCTACATGCAGAGTGTGTTTGTGAAACCAAGGAATTCTACGATTAATCCTAACATGATATGCCATTGACGTAACTGAAGACTGTGAATGCAAGATGACATCTGGGTGGTATTAGCAGAATTTATATTAAATTAGAAGAATATAAATATTTAGCATAATGTAGTGTAGAATACTTAACTAGGCTCCTGTGCAATAAATGCATGATGCTGCAGTTCAATCATTTGAATAAGCAATGGAGAGTGGGTTAAAAAATACATATGAACAAAGCTTTTCTTCACTTGCTACTGACATATAAAATTGCAAAATAGCAAATATTATATTATTATAGATCTTTCAAGAGACTATATCAGTTTTGGAATGATTGCTGACTGTTACATTTAGGCTGAATTCAATAGGGCACAGTATTTTAGAACCTGATTATCTCTCCTAACTTGCTCTTTATCTCAGTGGGTAGAATAGAGGTAATAATTAGAGAATTAAGCTTTGTTCACTCAGTCATGCAGTGCACAAATTCACTTGCTGTTTCATATTTATTTTCCAGCTGGAGGAGTTTAATTTATTTTGCTTTCTGCTGTACCCACACCTGACTGACCAAAGAAGCTTCACTAGGGTCCCACTGATATCAACTATTAAACCCCTGCTTTGAAAAGCAAACAACTTTCCCCTGAGGCTTATGCCAGAGCTCTTTAGGTGTATCTGCCAGTGTTTGCCATCCCTGTTGACCCCTGAATCTGAGTCCGTGTCTATACAGTATATTCACCTTCCCCGCAAAGGGATGGAAACCATGAAGAGGAATTGAGCACTGATGGTAGGGACTGGTCTGCATTCAGCAACATGTAAATCTTACCCGTATTGCTTTTATCACCAGTTTCTCATTGTCAGATTCATAGGCCAAAGACATTTTGCTTTAAATAAACAACAGCATTGTTTCCAATAGGCAGAATTAATAATATATCACTGAGTAATACTGAAGAACAACAATAATATGTTCTTTTAAATTATTAATTTCTATCTGAATCCAGATGTTTTCTGTGGTCTTTGTAGGCAAAATTCTGTCTGTGAGAAAGTCCCTGCTGGCTGTCACAATGCAATACTATCTTGTGAATTGTTCCTTAAATATCTGCAAGGTCAGAGAGATTAAATGTTCTCCTGGGAAACTCAGGAAAAGTAGAATGTCAGCATCACCTTTTGTCCAAGTGAAAAGTTAAATGACATTTCCAGTGATATTGATTAGAGTATCTTTGAGTGTCAAAAGAGAATGGTGATTTCAATACCTGCAATGAAATGCAAAGGCTGAAGCAGGAAACTGGGAGAGCAGACAGTATTTAATTTCAGAAGAAATTCAAGACAGGGAATTAGGAAATCTCTTTCCTCATAGTGCTTGGGTCTCATCTTTGGGGAGCTGTATTTTTCTCTCTCTCCATTTCTGCAGGTAAAATTGTGGACTGAGAAAACCCTGTGCAATGTTACCCCCTTTTCCACATCTGTGGTATCTTCTCCCTTTACTTGTCTCCCAGACTATTGTGCTGGGGCAGAGCACTTCATCTAGGATGCTCTGTGCTGCATCATCAAAAAGGACACTCCAAGCTGTCTGTGAATGTCACTACTTTTAAGATATCTTCATCTCATTTCAGTTCACAAAGTAAGACAAGTCACTCCCAGTCCCAGAAAGTTTGATCTCTGGCTGTCAACACAAGTGAACTGCTATTGCATCATAGACCTGACTTTAGAATACTCTGTATTATAGCTAGTTCCACTGACTCAGGAGTATGTATGGAAGGAAGGGCATTGTCATTCTCTTGACTGTTTAGCGCACAATTTGTTTCACATCCTGTATATTTTACAGAGTCCCTGCAGCACTTCTTGCTTTAAATAGAGCAGCAAAGTGAAGAATGACAAAAGAAGGTAGGAGTGAGGAAGAAAAGAGAATACAGAATGGCAGTATTTATCTGGGATAAACTGGCAGTTAGCTGCACTGATACTCATGGAGGTAACTTGAGTCCTGTTGCAGATTCCCCAGCCAAGAATACATCTTACTAATTTTTTTTTCCTTTGGACATTGGAATAATGCATGAAATAGGGAGTTACAGACAGACTGTTTTAACTTGCAGAACTGCAGAGGAGGTCTTGGCACCAGAAATGGTGGGAGTTTTGCCAACTTACTGTGAAGATGACAGTGCTAGGAAAGGAGAACTACAGAAAAATAGGCAGAGAGAAGAAATGCTGAAACAAGTCTAGGGAGTGCGTTATTTTAAAGGTGCTTTGAGTGTACCCCTATCCTATGATTAATACAAATGTATCTTATTCTTCTTGAAATACATTTTATACTGCAATTCTGAAGCAGTAAAATTGAAATAAGTTCATTTAGCAATATAGAAAAATTAATCATCGTAGTCTAAATCATTATAACTCAATTCAACTTAATTATTAATAAAGTAATAACATAATCTTAATTAATATCCTGATTTTCTGTATCTTTGCGTAATTGGTAGATGATCTTCTGTGCACTGAGCTTTTTCCAGCTTCAGTTTTACCTCCAGGTTCAGCTCCCAGGCTCTCATTTGATCTTTCGTTGTCCTTCTTGACCTTGGTCTTCACACTCAAATGGCCATTTAGATTCTTCTGATTGCAGCCTAACAAACAGAAGGGAGGGAAAGTTTATCTTTGGCCCAGCCCTTCTGTAAACCCATATTGTTCCTTTGCTGTTACTGAAAGAAATTGGGGTTGTAAAAGTCTGCATTACATCGATCACCTACTGGATTCAGGGACATAATGGTTTTTATTTGATTTCATTTACACCAATGTAAATTTGAAGGAGCTGCATTGAAGCCATCAATGGAGGCAGCTGCATTATACTAGTGTAAGTGAAATAACAGGTCCCTTTGCCTCTCCTTCAGCAGCAACTTTTTCCCCATTTCTGTATCCTCCCCATTGTTGTTTAGTTAGAATGGAGCAAGATTTGTTCCACAAAAGTAGCTTTTCCTATTCTTGTATGCATATCCAGCATAGTCTAGCAAACTATCAGGGTGATTACTTAAATTTTATTCAGGGATCACTACACCAGAGGGATGTGTTATTGCCAAAAGCAAAAGCTTGGGAATGAACAGAGAAGGGAACTGACAGCCTGGCAAGATGCCATTTGCTGTATTCCTTGATTTTCTAGTACTTCAGTAGTGAGGCAAGTTATTGTTTTTTTTAGAAACCCAGATATTCTGTTATGATGTGCAAGACGCTGTCCTGAGAAGCGCTGATTCCAAGGGCTCTAATTTCCCAGGGTGGGTATGGCAAGTAGCAGGATGGAGAGGGTACAGAGCCTTGTGGATTGCCAGTGGGAGACAGCATCTTTCAGCTATAGATTCCTGGTGTCTTTAGAAACAGAACTGGGCCTCACCTAAGTCTGTGGACTTGCTTTCTCAGATCTCAAGAGTATTGAAATCTGAATGCATCTCTAATGGCTGAATTAACCTTTTTGTGTCCACAGTCCACATGCTCTCTGGGGTTAGGGTCACAGAGAACAAATGCTGAAGTGACTGGCAGAAGGTCAGTTCCAGAGGGTTTGCTTAGACTCTTAGGGTCTATGTGTCCTATTAGTCCTGAAATATCAACAATGATATTGCATCTTTTGATTTAGAAAATTCTGCATGGAGCCTGTATTGATTTTAGTACTATAGAATCAGGAGCTAAGGAAATATAGGAATGTGGGCTCAGGCCAATGTTATACATTATTGTATAATGCTTGTAACAATGGTCAAATGCAAGGTTGGGTTGGTTTTGTTGTTGACTTTTGGAAGGCACTCAATATAATAGTCATCTCTCCTAAGTTTAGCCATCAAAAACCCGTGTATCTAGTCTAAGCCAGTCACTTCATCAATGGAGAGGAAAAAGCATTCACAGGCAGCAATTAATCTAATTATAAACTAGAGGTCTGAGATAAGTGATATGAATACTCCTCTAGAGGGATCTAGCTGACAAAAGACAGAGCATAGACAAAGACTGTAGACAAAGCACTTAATGTATAACCTCTGAAGTTAGGGGAGGCAAATCCATTCAGGGTCATTGATGATCAAAGGTATTTAACAGGCATGCAAAATACAGATGGACCTGGACGTCAGTCTAGGTGAGAATGTTGTAGATTAAACTAAATTAGTTTTGTGACTAATTCAGTTGCTGTAAGTAACTTCATTTTTTCTGAAACTTAACTGCATGTTTTTGAGACAGTGTTCTCTCTAAAAGTGGTAACACAGGGCATTGATATGCGAGAGTCCAATGTTTATACTTAACTAAGGCCATCCTCAACCTGGCAGAAGGCGGCCACACCTGTGAGAAGGAGCAAATAGGGCAAGTGACTCTAAACTGACCAACACAGAATTCCATCCCATATTGTCATGCTCAGTATAAACTTGAGAGATCATGAGGGTATTGCTCTCTTCTGCGATGGCTGATGTCCAGTGAGGATTTCGTCTCTCTGGTTGCACCTGATCCTAGATTCATGTTTTCCCGAATCCAGTTTCTCTGTCCAGCTGCCTCCTAGCTGTGGACCCATTCCCTTGCATCTGCTATACAACATTTGTGGTGATGTACAGTCATTGAGGGGTGAGTTCGGGATGCGATCTCCTATATTTTTATACATTTTATTACTTTCTTCTTCTTCTTCTTCTTCTTCTTCTTCTTCTTCTTCTTCTTCTTCTTCTTCTTCTTCTTCTTCTTCTTCTTCTTCTTCTTCTTCTTCCTATTATTATTATTATTATTATTACTTCATCAAAGCCATAGTTTTAGTTTCCAACCCGTAAGTCTTTTTCCTCTCATTTCTCTCTCCCTTTTTCCTGTAGGGGGTGTGTGTGGGGAAGGGATTTTACAGGCTTGACTGCATGGTTTAAGCTACCAAAATTTGGCCACGTGGGGCTAAGCTGTGACAAAGAACAAGTGCAGATAACAGTGGAAGCTGGTGAGCACAGAAGAATCAATGTGCTGTGGGCACATTGTGAAAAACTTCCTGAATGTTTTGGCATGTTGCAATAGCTTATTGTCCTTGAATGACCTTGATACCACAGTGTTGATTACAGCAAAAATATCTGGACAACTTTTTGATGCAAAAGACAGTGGAAAAAATTCCAAGACAGAGGTGGAAAGACATCTTCATGAAGGCAAAACCAGAAATGCTGAGGAACTCCTTGCTACCAGGTGCTGCAAGGGACAAAAGTGTCTCACAAAAACATTAGACACGTTTGTGGAGACTCAGGCAACTCTTGCACAGAACTAATTGTACTGGAAATTTAGTGCCAATGTCCACCTCAAGAAGGCTTTGAAACCTGTAAATCTGTAAAAAATAATTTCAAATGTTTTTATTTCCTAACTGACTCTACCCTGCCCACAGACTGTGGTTATGAAAAAGGTACTGAAGCAGATGGGCTTTCACTTTTCAGCTGTAAGATTCTTCTTCTATCCTTAGTATGGCTTCTTAGACCCTAGTGGATCATCTATATCCACAAAGCATTTGGCTTCAGAGTCTCATATTCCAAGGAGGTTGCAAGCGAAATTGGACAGTGATGTGTTACAATATTGTCAAAAACCAGCAGCAGCTCACAGAAGCAAGATATAAAGAATGATTTATAAAAATATCACCTTTGGACAGCTTTTTTTTTCAGGGAATCACAGAACATATTTCAGGTCTCCCCTTTTGCTGGCAAATTATTGATCTGTGTGTTGCAAAGTACCTGTACAACCAAAAAAGGGTAATTTCTACCATAGCCTGTTCTGATTCTGGGATATATTGGATTTGTAATGTTGGGTAGTGACAATAAAGGAAACAATCTAATCCCAAAGATTTTATATCACACAGCATGCTCTGTGAATTTCTTGATATTTATTTGCAGTCAGGGTTTCCCAGCACTGCTTTTGCTTGTTGTTTCGTTTATATGGCACAGTAGAGGTTCTTTTAGCAATATGAATTGGTGTTTGTGTTGAAAGGCAGATTTTCTCTATTTTTAGAGATGAAATTCCCCTTTTGGTAGATATCAATGTTTGAAGTAAAATGCTTTTGTCAGTTCTTCATAAACAATGAAATGAATGAAACTTTAACTGGATTATTCCTCAAATTGTCACTACCTGGTGTTTCTCTTTCCCTAAAAGGATCTTAATTTGTGCTTGGAGGAAACCGACCTATTTTAAAATCCAATCTACCCCCTCTCGTAACATCCATTTTCTATGAGTAGCATTATTTATTGATTCTTCATCTTTAAATGAAGCTTATTAATTAGAGTGGTATTTGTGAAGTAACATGGTGAATATGCTATCCTTAAGCAAGATTAGTGTGATCTACAAGTTATTTCTCCTGCTAGGTGAAAGAAAGAATAAATCATTAAGAATAATAAGAATCAAATCTCGGCCAGCTTGCAGTAAGCAAGAAAGTGATTGTAAAAGGAGTTTAGCTTGTTTACTAGTTGAAACAAGGACAGTCCCCCAGCAAAAACAAAGGACAGACCTGAGATCACCAAGAAGACACAATGAGGAGATAAGATAAAGACCATCAGAGGATTCTGAAGACATAAAAGGAATTGTGATGTACATTCAAGAGTGGATGATAAGATATGATAATGAGTTCTATGTATGTTTAACCAATATTTCCAGAATATGTAACCATGCTTCCTTGAATCTATATGAATATGTATATTTAGCTAGTATAACAGTCCTGTAACTCAATAGACACACATTAGGCAAAATGATTCCCTGTGTGTCTGGCATCATATTATTTATTAAAGCAATACCTGCTTAATAATCAAATTGGCATTGAGTTTGGCCTTTTTCTCGGCATCATAGGTTTAATCACAATTGATTTTGTATAACCATTTCTTAGAATTCTCCAAATACTCCAAGGCTGACCACATGGTTCCATCCACTGCTGCTTCTTACTTTTCTCATGTTCTGAAAGGAGAAATCAGGAAACATTAACAGCAAGATATTAATAAGTGACTTTTTTTCTGAGATGCTTTTCAATTAGAACTTGTTCACAGACTAGCCGCACATGGAGCCAACTCATAGAGTCAGCAAGTGATTGCCAGCAAGTTGCCAGAAAGGAAGCTGATGAAAAGATCCAGAACAACCAGAAGAATGACTGTATAACCTTGCAACTTACATGCCACATCTATCTTCTACCTATTCTAAAACATAAAACTGTGGTTTGAAAAATGTCCATAAAGATGTAGACCTTGAAAGCACATACAACTGAATTTGTAAGGGTATTTAGATGCCTAAGACTGAATCATGCTGGACATTTAACTCTTACTGAGATCAGTAATTGCCTACATAGGATTCTGACCCAACAAAATATTCAGCCACCTGACTCTTATTTACTTTTAACTGTTGAGATTTCTCTCTATTTAGAAAAATGGAAATAGTTTTAAAAGCGTAGCTCCTGTGTAACACTAAGAAACTGAGTCACGGGAGATGACAGACCAGATGAGGAGCATAGGACAGTGCTTGGTGGAGAAGAGCCTGTACCTTGCCTTGCAGCACTGCTGCTGCTCTGATTGATGCTCACTCTGTGGGGGGAAAAATATCCCTTCTTGTACATGTGTTTATGCATGAGCAGGGGCTGGATTAGCCATAAGCTGTGTGAGAGAGCTGAACTAGCTCCCTAGGAGGTCAAATAGCTCCTCAGTGACTCAGACAAGCACTAGAGGAGGTAAAAAGTAGAACTTGGGAGTGTTCAGGGGACCGTGGCAATTTAAACTACTGTGAATTGCAGCCTTAACAGTGAGGCAAGGATTGGATCTCAGGTCTGGGTTTAGAGAATTAGTGTCATTTTTTTTTTTCAAGTTCCTTTGTATCTATGGGGTCACGTTGTTGCTCAGGACGTATCCTTCTACTCTGTGATGTGTTGAGGCTAAGTGTCTTCACTGCCTGCATGGAAAGCTCTGGATGACTAGCTCAGGTACAAGCATCTGCTCTGCATTTTATCAAATGAATCCCAAGGTCTGGTTCTTTTAGGTAGCTAAAGTCAACTTTTGGATCACCTCCACAAACACCAGCCAGGTACTGTAGTGAGTATAATGCAGATTTCAGGGTAAAAGAATCTGACAAGGAGAATAATATGTGTAGGACTCGGCTTTCATTTGCAGTAAACCCAACTTACATTACAAAGATGCTCATAACAGTACCTTACAAATCTATTAAATGAAAAATAATCACAATTTTAAAAAGCCTGACATGGCCTGAGTGATCTATGGTGGCTTTAAGGTAAAGGAGTAAGAAAGGTGCCACTCTGGCATGCTCATCTTTAAAGAATAACAATCTGTTTCACATGGCACCTGCCTTTTTGAACTTCATTACAGCGTATCTCTGCACCTTCTGCTTAACCCAAAGCTTGATTCAATGCACTGGGAAATTGGCACATTTGCTCCCTGTCTCAGATGAATAAGTCAAAGAATGACCATGATCTGCAAATGTGGGATAAGTGGAAGGAAATGGTGAGGCTGAGCAGCACTCAAGACACTTATCTTCCCCCTGTAGCTGTGGTGAGAAGCAAAATCAGGTAATGACAAGAAACAGCTGCTGGAGTCCTTGCACTGCATCATGTTAAGAGTCATTGGCTCAAAGACATGTCTGGCAAGCACAAGCTAGAATATGTATAGAGTGCTGAAAGGTAAAAGCTGTCTTTTCTTCTCTCTTTCCCAAATTTGGATGGGCTTTCTGGTTACTAAAAATAAGAAAACTAGGATAAACTGGGAATGTGATCTGTAACTGAAGCTTGTAAGTGGAAAATGACTAGCACTAAATTGAAGCTGTACAGACAAAGGCTTATTTATTGCCGCTGACTACATTAAAAATCTGTGGTGCACACAGAAGCCAAACTTCAGATCTTGTCATGCTTAATAAAATATTGAATTAAGCAGAAGTGAAACTACCTGACATATCTAAAAGATAGCCTCAATGCCCTTTCAATGTTTTATTTTAAGACCAAGTACAAAAGGTTTTCACCTTACCATAATTAACTTTTTATCATTAAGATTCAGAAAAATTGAATTGTGTTGGACACAGGTCATCATAATGAGAATTTAATGGATCTGCATTACTATGCAAGTTAAGCTTTGAATATGTGCTAAATGCATTACATTACCATTGACCTACGCAAATTTCCATCTCTGTGACTCTTTTTCTTCATTGCTGCTGCATTAAGACCCACTCTCTCTCCTCATCTCCTTAAACAATGATTTCCTCATTTTCATATTAATTGCATCAGTTAACTGAGATAATGCTCCCACTGAAATGAGCAATAGGATGAATCACTGAAATGGTGCAGTTATTCTTTTTGCTTAACCAATTTCACAGGACCTTCACAAAGAACTGCCTTAATTTGACTTTATATAATTGCTTATCATTAGGCACAGCAGCCCCGTGAAGTACCTTTATTTATTTAAGTCTCATCTCTGATTGATGGAAAATTAGTCACTTGCATATCTGAGGAACACAGATTGTTCTGCTACTAGGCAACTTCGTTGTAGAATACCCTGGAGAACTTCAAAACACGCAACTGCTAGTGCATGCTGAATACAAAATAAGGGGAAACAAAGTGCAACAGCTAATGACATGCAGGAGTTCCTGTAGAACAACCATGATGTCACAGAGCTGCTTTACCTGCTCCTCACTAAATTTCCTCTGTGAAAGGGGAAAGACAGAGAAATGTTGTTCCAGGAAAGATTATATGTCTTGCTGTAGCCACAGACATACTCTGCCTGTTTTTAACACTGACAACGCCTGTCTGTCACACAATGTGAGCTCTGAAGGTTATAACATCCCTCCTTTTAAAATTAACAAAGCACCCTACATGGTTTGGAATTCACTCAGAAAGCTTTAATCCACTTCTCATTTTTAATATTCTTAAAGTGTTTATTCAAGGCACCTCAAAGGAAATGTTCACGCTTTTCTTCTTTGTAAGAAAAAGGGGGTGTGTGTGTGTAATTAAAATTGTGAAGGCAAATTATGCTGTTATCATCAACTGACATACTCAGAAGGGATCTAGAAAGGATGCCACCTCCAGCATAAAAGGAGCCATGATATATTATCCTATCATGGGATTTGAGTTGAAGGATTGCCTCCAGGTCTCCTTGAAGCACACTGTATACTTTTGTCCCTGAGGATGAGACTGCCTGTCACTGAACTAGATATCAGCAGTCATTAAATCCATATAGTCATAATATTGTTCTTTCCAGACATCAATACTGTGATTCATTTTTCCCCTTGTATTTGCTCCTACTCTAATTCTCCATGCAAGTCTGCCGTCTCTCTCCCCAGCAGAAGACTCTGTTAACCTTTCCCATCTTGTCAGGCTGTTGTGGCTCCTAAAAGGCACAGCAACTGAATGGCCTTCCCGACTGATGCCTCATTCTTGAGCTACCAGTGCTTGAGTCAGAAAAAACTCCTAATGAGCTGAAAGCAACAGCAAAGAATTATACTGATAATTTCTTCAATGTGCTGCATTTGGAGCCGTATCAAACGTAAATTGAAGACAATATTGCCTTGGGGGCTTGCAGTCATAAGTATTAACCTTGGAGTAAAAGCTGTTTTCAATTGTTTGTGAGGGTTAAATTTTGCTTTAATTCTGTTCCCTTTGAAATCCCAGGTAAATGAAGAGCATTTCTATTTTGCTTTGTTTCCTCTACTTTATCTCTGCCTAGGATATATGCTGGCAAGAAAGTGGTCCTTGCCCTGGCCTTGCATCATGCACATGATCAAGAAAATCAGATTGCCATTTTGAAGAAAGGCTAAGAAACTCAGATATTAGTGTTTTATTGAATTAATTTCAAAGTTTGGTGTAAGTCCTGATCTCGAGGTTGGCAATCCCTTATTCTGGTCACATACAAGTCCATTTAAGAACTAATGCCAAGGAAAAAGTCTTATGTGATTCGTTCCTGAATGGTGTCTTCTTCAAAATTTCTTTGAATTGAATATATTTTCCCATATTATTTGGTACACTATTTTGCCTTGTACCACCAATGGTATCATACACCAGTGTCAGTGTAACTCACTGTCAGTCTAACCACAACCTGGAGGCCAGCCTAAGGCTGAGGCTGGACCTGAGCATGCTTTGTATGAAGATGGTCCCCTTATCAACACTTCCAAGGAGTCTTCCTGATAGCTAAGCTGTCTGCACACTACCTGCCAGGAAAAGGTATCCAAATCTTTGCCTTCCTCATGAGCTTTCATAGCTCATCCTAGCTTGCAGCACAATTTGCTATAAGAAATTAGGAGAATGCTTCATTAACTGAGTGCAAAGCAGAGCTATTTTTATAATTGAAAGACTAACCTAGTCTTAGGTATGCTTAAGTACTCCACTGTATGCTGTCATTTTTCTGTAGCTGCTTATTTTAGTTTAAAATGGCTAAAATTAACACAGTTCCAGGAATCTTTCCTCCACAAACCCTTAACAGCAGCAATGACTGTGTTAAATCAGACCTCATTGCAATGTAATGAAGCCTGACTGACATATTGCAGGTATGATACTAAGTAATGTCATAAATTATTAAACTGTAATTGAAAGTAATAGAGCAGATTACTTTTCAACACGCTTAAAAAAAAGACCTCAGCATGAAAATAGGGACTGTAGCATGACTGATTGGAAATAATGATCAATACTTTAATTTTAAGAACAGCCACAAGGTCCAAGTTTAAAATTAGAACAGAAAAAAAATCTGAATTTTCTACTACTCAAGCTACTCTTGACACTTTGACTTCTGTTTAACTTTCAAAGAAGGAGGACAAACGGATGTAGATTTTACCTCACTGAATTGGAATCTTTAACGATCTGGGATCAGAAATGCTGAAATGCTTATGGAAAACTGGAAATCTACAGAAAAAAATCCCATTGTCTAGACAATTTTTTTTTTTTTTTAGAAATTGCATTTTCTCTCTGCAAGTGACCTCAAAGGAATCAGCTGCACTTAAAATTTTGGTATTATACACAATGTATAACTTTATGCCTCTGGACATTTTGTTTAAAGATAGTAAAAGGTTATTTACTGCTATACATGTTGATTTGTACACATAGTTTATGAAACAAGCCATATTCTTGCACCTCTGCTCACTTAATTATATTTATTCCAGATCTAGTGGCTTGATGCATTTAGGCAGAGATTTGAAAACAAGGTCAACAAACCTTTGGGTGTATTTTTGGATTGTTTAGTTTGAGATATTGTAGATATAAACTGCATGAGAAAAAAGACATTTATTAGCTTAACCTGATGGTTAGTACATTTCATGTGGTGGTTGCAGGGATTTTTCTGACAAAGCAATTATTGGTTAAAAATCAAATGTTCTAAAGGAAGGAGTCAGATTCAGCACTGCATTTATTGGCCAAAGTGTCCAGGAATAGATACACAAGGAGGAAGGGAGAGGTGAACACTGCAGTCCTATGGTGGTGATACCTAGATGGATACAGATGGCCACAGGTTAAGCCTCCATTCCCATTGAAATGAATTTTTGCCTTCAGGAGATGGAATTCTAGCTTTCAGTATACAGCAAGCTGAAAACACTGTTCTCATAACTGCATGGAATCTACAGTGTAAAATACCCAAGTCACCTCACTGAAGACACAAAATATATTGCCTGTTTTAATTCAATCATGCTTCACAGTTTCTCACTCACTTTATTCGGTTTCCTAAAGTGAAGCACTTTCAGTTCAAGGACATCTTCATCTTTAGCTCTTGTTTATTTTTCTTGTCACCGGTCTATTGCTCTCCAGAGGAACATTAAACATCTCAATGGCATGGCTTACATGTGAAATATACAGTTGGTTCAGCACAGAGGGCTTCATTTTAGGGCTCATATTAGTGGGTCCCTTGCGACTTGATATTATGCCATTTTTGTCCTTAGATCTTCTGAGGAAAGCTATCATCCAGTAAATTGTCTTAGATAAACATTACCAGATAGATCTCTTCCTGCCTCCCTCAGCAATGGACTCTGCAGGAGGAAAGGTCATTGCTCATTCTCTTTCACTTTATCCTGTTTGATTGTTTCTCATTGTATCAAGACAAAGTCAGTTAGATTTAACTAAGGTGACCTCAGGGAATAATAGTAACATAAACATACAGCTTAAATGAACCAAAATATCTGATGGTTCAGGGAGAGAGCATTGCCTCTTCCAGGAATTTTCTTCATTCACTTTAATTCTACCCTGTGTTTACCAGTGTGTAAACATTTTCTAGCCTCTTGGTTTTCTACCTTCACTCTTCAAAACCCATCGAACAAATTTGCAGCATTTCCATGATTAGAAAATGGCTTTGCTTCACATCTGCCAAGGGATAAATCCTATTTAATTGTCTTTCAGAGTAAGAAAAAGGATAAAGGATTTCACAAAGATGCAACAAATAGAGTTATCATCAATTTTTAACTGGTACTAGTTTGTCTGTCTATAGGCAGAATAATAACTACTAGTATGGGAAATACCCTAACTTGGTCTCTATCAGCTAGGAACAGTTGGTAAGGGATGGGGGAGTAATTTTTCCTCTCTTCTTTAGCACTGCCATCACCTCCTAATGCTGAGTCCCTCTTGATGGCATTTCTAACTGGCTGGCCTAAAATGCTTCCTGTCTATCTTGCTGACATAACCAAGATTACAAATTCTTCAAGATGGTGCAGTGCTTAGAAAGTTCAAACCATTACTAATTCCTGGAGTCTGGTGGTGCAAGCCACCTATACTTCAATCTATTAAAAACTCAGAGCATTTTTTTTTTCATTTAATTCCCTATAGATGCATCTTGGTGTAACATTTGAGGGGAAATCAGCATCAACCAAGGCCTTGTTAAAGAAGCTGGCAAGAGCAATTGTCTTTATGCTAGCTATTGTTTCAATTTTATCCACTTGTACTGGAGCCAAAAGCTGTACAATTTGAATCTGTTTAAATGTAATTTGGATTGGACCAGTTTAACCCAGAGACCATACAGGGTAGACCGATGCTTTCATATAATCAATCTATCATATAAAGAATGTAGCCACCCCTAAATATCCCAAGTAAAACTTGAGATTGCAGTCTATATTGCTATAACAGATGATGTGACCAGTGGGAAGCCACTAAGCACTTACCCAAATGAGACAGACCATACCTCAGTAGGGTTTGTGAGTCATAGCCACAAAGTTGAGGCTCTGCCCCAGTTCTGGGCATCCCTCTCACCCTGGGAAGCTCCCTAGAGTACCCTGCAAAGGCCAACTTTGATTTTCTGATGCTAAGATGGAAAGCACAAAATAAAACTATTTGGCATTTCTGGTTTTGCATTGGACATGGCTTACAGATGTAGTCTAGAAATTTTAATTGGGAAAGCTTTCATAATTTTCCTTTTCTTTTCCAACAGCACAAACAGCTCACATTTCCCAACTGATAATTTGTTGAACCTGTGTTTTTCTCAGACTTGCTACTTCCGGGTTTAGAAATCCAAGCTCTTCCAAAAATGCTTGCTGTAGCTTTTCAGATCTTTTGCACTAATGCAAAAGCTCCAGTTCATTTAGGATGCTGTGGGAAAAGTGACCTCTCTTTACTGAAAATCTTGTCTTCATCCATTTAAAAAAAAAGAAAACAAATTAAACTGTTCCACTGGCAATGGGCAAGCATTCACTTGTAAACCAAACAGACTGTGGGAACTGACCTCAAGCAAACCTGGTTTACTCTGTGCTCTAGCAACTAAAGCAATCCACCTTTTCTGAGATTTTCCTTGCTTCTAAGAATCAGAAGGAAGCTAAATAACAAAAAGACCTATGCAATCTCTCAGCTTAAACTCATATGTGCTGCATAATGTGTGCCTGATAGCAGTGCTCTTAATATGTAGGAGATGGAATATAGCGAACTAACCTGCAGAATTGCTCCCATGTTTGCAAACAAGCCAGTCAGTGTTCTGCTTTTAAGTCCCTGTGGCAGAGTACATACAGAGCAAGATGCTGCTAACTATTACCAGCATTCACAGGAACCTTTTTTGTGATCACAATAACACAGGGTAACTGCATCACATGCACTTGTGAGGTCTTAGTTGCAAAAGGTCAGTCAGATCCTAGTACATCTTTCAGCTGTATCTTGCCAAGCCTGTGACAAATAGTTGTGGGAAGCCTTTCTTCTTACAACGCTAAGCTGTTGTTCCAAAGCAGAGAAAATGCACTTACTGCATTAATCTTTGCATCTTGCAAATTTCTGTCACTCTCATAGCTGTCATCCTTAAATACCACTTTTGTTCTTGCCGTGTTTCCACAGCTGAGAAGGAACTTGGCATTTTTCATTTAACTGCTTCAACACCAAAATCCCAGAGATTTTTTCAGAGGCGCTGACCATTGTCCCTGTCCTTATTTGCCATCACTGTAGCAACAAAGAGAAATGGTGATAGCACAAGAAGACACAGAATTTTGTGTTCTAAATAGACATGTTTATGTGTCAGGTAGAAGAAGCACAGCATAGGGTGTAATGAGTTTTGTCACAGCTCTGCTGGTGGCCACAGAGAGACAAAAACTGCAACACAGGGGTCACACTGCCACGAGCTCAGTCCAGAGCATGCCAAATAGGCTGTTTAGTATGAAACTTTTGAGGACACTGGATGGAAAGGAGAGCTCAGCTTCTGATTATACACTTCCAAGTGCTTCTGAGGGAAAGCCATTGCCATAAACCTCTGTATTTTAGTCTATTTTTCTCCATGTGGATAGGCAAGTACTGGGACAGAGAGGTTGCCTGGAGAGGCTGTGCAGTCTTCACTGGAGATTTTTGAAATCCAGATGGGCCAAGCTCTGAGCAACTTAATCTCCCAGATTATCTTGTTTTGAGCAGGAGGTTGATCTTTAGACCACTTCAGGTTCCTTTCAGCCTGAATTGTCCTGTGATCTCATGAAGTTGTACACAATGATATGAGGGCAGAGTGCAAACTGAGCAGGAAGAAGGAGCAAAACCAGTACTTTGGTACAGAATAAGAAATGCAATATTGAGCAAGAGGGATAATGAGATCTGTGCTGGGGCCTCAGCCTTGTTGAACTCCAGAAGATCTGCCTGTATCAGCCAATCCAATGCTGTAGATATCTTTTGTTGGCATTTTTAGATGGAAAATCATGTCCTCCAGAAGGTACAAAGAGGGTGATGGAATCAGGTGGCACATCCCAGATTCCAGTACAGCTCTACCAAGAGTGGGAAATTGCTTCTGTCTGTGTAAAGCTGGCAAACACCAGACTGTGTTTGGCACAGCTAGAATAGTCCCTAAGAAGGCTCTCTCTCACACACACGTTTCAGTGTGACTAGCAAGCTGATAGATCTCAGTGACAGCAGCAATGGTTTGTGTTACTCTGGTGCCAAGTGGATCCAGTCATGATGGCCACCTTGCACAAAGGCTTGTTCACAGATTCAAACATGCACGTAGAAGTTGTTTTGAAGGGTCTGGAGACTCAGATGGAAAACTTACAACTCTTAAGAATAACCAGTCATGTAACTTTTAACTAGATGTTCATGACATTTTGCTTTCTTTTTTTTATTTCCATCTTTTGTGCTGATGTCCAGGTGATGATAGATAGGCACTAATATCTGATGCTCTGTTCAGAAGTTTCTTGGACAAAATATGATCTAGCTCTGTCATATGTAGCATAGGAACCTGAAGGCAATATTTATCTATAGCTAATGAGGTTTCTGATAAAATATTTTGCAGGTACCAGATGCATTTTCATCCGGATTTTAATTTTTATTGAACTATATTTCCTGGAAAAGACTATTTTTTTTTCACAGAAGAAAAGCTCTTTTTAATAACAGTTTTTTAACAGTAGGTCTGTGGGAATTATAATTCTGTTTATTTTATAAAAAAGGAAATATTTTTGAGAATTATTTAAATAGTTATTTAAATTAATCACTCACAAGAATTAATCCTTACAAGAATTTTAACTGGTTATGTTTCACATTTACCCATAAAAACTTTAATCATTTACCATTAAGTTCCAATTGCTTCATGTTTGGAATTTCTGTATCCTGGCTGTATAAATGAAAATGTCCAGAAGTCTATGAGCAAAAGGTATTAGATGATATCCTAAATTAATTTTTTTTGCATTTGTTGCTGCCATCTCACAGATTTCAATTTGCTGTTTGCAGCCACATTTCTGAAACTGCTTTTCAACTTTTCTCTATCTCCCTGCAGATCACCATTCATCTTTGTTTTGAAGCATGACTTCATCTTTATTTTTTTCCAAATTGTTCTGGGGCATGATATTTCCTGCCAATATTTTGGACCTCTCCAGGTAATTTTGAATTGCTCCTTTAACTTCCTCCCTTTCATTACAACTGTTAGTTAGTATTTACCAATAGCAGCTCTCTGGGGGGCAGCCTACCACCACTGGAAACCCACCTGAAAGGATTCACACCTGTTGGAATGGTCTTCACCCACTCAGCTCATGGTCAACACCACCATAACTGAGCTCAGCTTTCTCTCCGATTCTCTCAGTGGAGCATCTCTGTGTGTGCAGCCTCCAGCAGAGCTGGAGACATAGCATGTGAACACCTTTCTCCAGTAGGTGGTAGAGGATACATCTTCCACTGAGAGCATGCTCCCACCACTCTTCAGCTCTGTCACCTCTGCGCTCACAGCTCCAAGAGCTGGGACAGCATATGACTGCTTACCTGCTGAAACACTACTCAGTATCTGCATGGCCAGTGTGGGATATAAGCAATTTATACTGTTTTTCATCAGTAGATGTCTAAGAAAGGTAATGAAAACAGAGTTTTTTAAAGTTTTACTTTATTCCCTTCACTTTAAACATTGATTTTAGTGTTTTTTTACCTAAATCATAGAAAGAAAACCGCTGAAGACCTCTCAAAATTCAAATCAGTATAATTTTAGCAGGAAATTTCAGACTGGGAATTTTTGAGAAATGTGGGAACATTTGTCAGGAATTTTTTTTTATTTCTGACTGTTGCGAGAATGAAGACTGGGTATGTTAGGAGATCATGCAGACAAAATTAGTTGGCAGAGCTTACCTAGAGTGGTAAAGGATATTTATTAAATCACTGTGAAATTTTGAGTATAATATCACCGCTGCATGCATAGAACACATACCTAAGGATACGTGTGTTAGTCCAGTTGGCACAGACAGGCACAACATGGAGAATTTTTAAAGAGAGATAAAACACACAGGCTTTTGAAATTTAGCTGCTAAGAGCACAAGGTAATACAGAAAAGAAAAAATCATTTTCTGTGTTTACAGTTTATGTTAAATGCCATTGTAGATAGAATCTCAGTTACAAAGGCAGATGGTTTAGGTCAGGGTGATTTGATTACTAACTTTTTTAATGGAAACATCGCTATTTCAAAGCAGCAATTCTGAGTATTAACTTCAGGCATGTCAAGTGGCAACAGGTTGGACTAATCTCTTCTGTCACAATTGCTTCAGTGCCTCTTTTCTCATCTCAAGTTTAAATGAGGCTAGTAAAAAGTCTCAGCAGTTGTGCACAAATAGCAGCAGATGTGGCAGAAAACCTGTGTACCCCCTACTGTAGCTCAGTGACAAGAGGATGATCACACAGGTCACAGAAGTTCATCAGCACGACATGACAGATCATTGGCATTGCTCCAGCAATGGGTTTGTACATCCCTAGTGATGGGCTTAAGGCAGGCAACTGGCAAGTGCTTGAGAACTTGCTGCGCTTCCGTTGTTGGAAAGTTTACAGGAAATCATGAGAAAATGGTTGAATTGATATAAATAGTGAGAATATTTGGTCTGAGGAGAAGTCTAAATGATTAAATTCCACACTTCAGTTCTGAATGTACTTTTACAGTTTAAAAAAAGCAAAATTGTAACAGAATTAAAAGACATAGTTTATGTGAATGTTCACTCCTCTGGCAAAGCTCCTGAAAAGGAATTTTTAAATGTCCTTTTCCTTATGGGTTATAAATATTAGAATATCTGCCATTGGTAATTGCATAGTTTATTTGCATTACACGACTTGAGAGTTCCTTTAGGAGTACATCAAGTTAACTTGTGCACAAGGCTTTTTCAGGCCTATCATTACGTTGGCTGAGTCACAAGGGGAGGCAGTGAAGAAAGAGTTCATGAGGTCAGATGCTCCATCTGACTTTTGAGGTCTTACTGTACACTGACATTATAACTCAGAAACATTCCTTTGTCCCTTGCAATATAATCTCTGCTCAAAAATTACCATACAGTACTGGGCTGTTGTTGGTGTAAACATGTTTTAAAAGCCCTTTGGTACAGTTATTTTGTAACTTTTATCTATAAATCCCTTCAATGAAATATCAGAGACTTATTCAGCTGTGAAATGATGCAGAAGGGACATTTTCCTTGTCCTGGGTCAGCATTTTCTGGCTTTCTGCAAACATTGTCTCACATGATGCTTGTTAATAGGCTTCCTCATGCAGAAAATTCTTGGCAGTCACTGGAAAAGTTCTCCAAGAGACTGATTACTTTCCCTTTGCCTGAGGCCAGCTGCTGATCACGGCCCTTACGTAGCATGAAAAACATAGTTAAAATCAGAACATGCAGCCAGGACTGAAACACTCAGTCATGCACCAGTTAAAGCCTGGACTACCAACACTCCAGGAGGTATATTAATATACTACAACCTGTTGGTACTAGTTTCTGAGAGCTTTAAAAGATGTGAGAGGGATAGAGGATGCAAAGAGCAAAGGATGAATTTAGCTGAAGTTCACGCAAGGGCACACTGCCATGTCCTGAGGGCACTAATGGGATGGAATGTCCTTTATAGCCTCTTCTGGCTCATAAACCAAGCTTTAAACTAGATGTGAAGGGGGAGGGGATTGAGACCAGGCTAGACAGGAGCGAGCCTGGATACAGGGAACTAGTGATTCGGAAAGGGTGTGCTGGAGAGGACCACCAGTACATCACCACACAGAAAGTGGGGGTGAATACACCTGGGGGTGGTAAGGGAGATATGGGTGCTCTGGTGCTACCTACTCCAGTTACCAGGCAATTGGGAATGATCTCTGTTCCCTCTAAGAGGGCTGAAGGCTCGGCAGCTCAGCTGAAGTGCATTTACACCAATGCATGCAGCATGGGTAATGAGAAGGAAGAGCTGGAAGCTGTTGTAGGGCAAGGAGCCTATGATGTCGTTGCCATCATGGAAATGTTGTGGGATGATTCATATAACTGGAGTGCAGATATGGTGGGATACAAACTCTTCAGGTGGGATAGGAAGGGAAGGAGAGGAGGCGGGGTAGCCCTCTTTGTAAGGGAGGACTTGGACACTGTTGAGATGGATTGTGGCGATGAGGAGATTGAGTGCCGGTGGGTTAGAATCAGAGGAGCCCATAAGAAGGCAGAATTTGTGATGGGAGTCTGTTACAGGCCACCCAGCCAAGGAGAAGCAGCTCATGAGCTCTTCTATAAACAGGTGGGGTTAATCTCTAGATTGATGCCTCTCGTTCTTGTGGGAGACTTCAATCTTCCTGATATCTGCTGGAAATACAATAGAGCAGAAAGGAAGCAGTCTAGGAGGCTCCTGGAGTGCGTGGAAGACAAATTCCTTGCACAGCTGGTGAATGAACCAACAAGGGAAGGTGCCCTCCTGGACCTGCTGTTTGTGAACAGAGAAGGCCTTGTGGGGGATGTGGCAGTAGGAGGACGCCTAGGACTAAGCGATCATGAGATGATAGGGTTTTCTGTTCTAGGCGAAGTGAAGAGGGTGGTTAGCAGGACAGTAGCATTAAATTTCCAGAGGGCAGACTTTGAACTCTTCAGAAGGCTGGTTGGCAAAGTCTCATGGGAGACAGTGCTTAAGGGCAAGGGAGCCCATGAGGGCTGGGAGCTCTTCAAAAAGGAGATCCTAGCAGCTCAGGAGAAAGCCATCCCCATGTTCCATAAAAAAAGCCGGCAGGGGAAAAAACCAGCTTGGTTGAACAGGGAGATCTTGAGTGATATCAAGAAGAAGAGGAATGTTTATGGGCTCTGGAAGAGGGGACAGGCCTCTTGGGTGGACTACAGGAGGGAAGTGAGATTGTGTAGAGAAAAAATCAGAAGGGCAAAGGCTCAACTAGAAATCAGATTGGCAAAGTTGGTGAAAGATAACAAAAAATCTTTCTATAAATATATAAATAATAAAAAGAGGACTAGGGAGACCATACACTCCCTGTTGCACGCAGAAGGAAAAACAGTGACAGGGGATGAGGAAAAGGCTGAGGTACTTCTTGCCTTCTTTGCGTCAGTCTTTAATTGAAAAGAAAATTGTTCCCTCTGTGTACAAACCCAGGAGCTAGAGGAGAAAAATGAGGCTCCCATGGTCCAAGAGGAGGTGGTCAGAGCCCTGCTAGCCCGACTAGACACCCAGAAGTCTATGGGGCCGGATGGGATTCACCCAAGGGTATTGAAGGAGCTGGCGGATGTGCTGGCCAAACCCCTTTCCATCATCTTCCAACAGTCCTGGAAGACTGGGGAAGTTCCACTGGACTGGAGACTGGCTGGTGTTGTGCCCATCTCCAAGAAGGGTCGCAGGGAGGATCCAGGGAACTACAGGCCTCTCAGTCTGACCTCAGTGCCAGGGAAAGTCATGGAACAGGTGATCTTGAGTGCAATCATGAAGCACATGCAAGAGAATCGGGTGATCAGGCCCAGTCAACATGGATTCACAAAAGGCAGGTCTTGCCAAACTAACCTGATCGCCTTCTATGACAAAGTGACTTGGATGCTGGACGAGGGAAAGGCTGTGGATGTATCTTTCTGGACCTCAGTAAAGCCTTTGACACAGTTTCTCACAGCATTCTGCTATGGAAACTGTCAGCCTCTGGCCTGGACAGGCGCACACTCTCCTGGGTGGAAAACTGGCTGGATGGCCGGGCCCAGAGAGTGGTGGGAAATGGTGTTAAATCCAGCTGGAGGTCAGTTACAAGTGGGGTTCCCCAGGGCTCAGTGCTGGGTCCAGCCCTGTTCAACGACCTGGATGAAGGCATCGAGTGCACCCTTAGCAAGTTTGCAGATGACACTAAGCTGAGTGGAAATGTGGATCTGCTGGAGGGTCGGGAGGCTCTGCAAAGGGATCTGAACAGGCTGGACTGCTGGGCAGAGTCCAATGGCATGAGGTTTAACAAGGCCAAATGCCGGGTCCTGCACTTGGGGCACAACAACCCTGTGCAGTGCTACAGACTAGAAGTCTGTCTCGAAAGCTGCCTGGAGGATAAGGACCTGGGGGTGTTGGTTGACAGCTGACTGAACATGAGCCAGCAGTGTGCCTAGGTGGCCAAGAAGGCCAACGGGATCTTGGCTTGTATCAGAAATGGCGTGACCAGCAGCTCCAGAGAGGTTATTCTCCCTCTAGACTTGGCACTGGTGAGACCGCTCCTCGAATCCTGTGTTCATTTCTGGGCCCCTCACCACAAGAAGGATGTTGTGGCTCTGGAGCGAGTCCTGAGAAGAGCAACAAAGCTGATGAAGGGGCTGTAGAACAGGCCTTATGAGGAGCGGCTGAGAGAGCTGGGGCTGTTTAGCCTTAAGAAGAAGAGACTGAGGGGAGACCTTATTGCTCTCTGTAACTACCTGAGGGGAGGTTGTAGAGAGGAGGGTAATGGGTTCTTCTTCCAAGTGACAGGGGACAGGACAAGAGGGAATGGCTTCAAGCTCCGCCAGGGGAGGTTTAGGCTGGACATCAGGAAAAATTTTTTCACAGAAAGGGTGATTGGGCACTGGAACAGGCTGCCCAGGGAGGTGGTTGATTCACCTTCCCTGGAGGTGTTTAAGGCACGGGTGGACGAGGTGCTGAGGGGCATGGTTTAGTGTTTGATAGGAATGGTTGGACTCGATGATCCGGTGGGTCTCTTCCAACCTGGTTATTCTGTGATTCTGTGATCTTTGTTTACCATGGCTGCAAAAATTTCCAATTTATAGTAGTGTAATAAACACTTATTTAAATAAAAAACACTATCACACTTTACAGAAAAAAACAGTGGCCCAAGCCAGATATGTCCAGAGGAAATGTCATTGCAAGGACCCTAAGACTTTAAATGCTTTTTCCTCTTTTTGGTTTTCAGTCCTTAAATGAAACTTCCATGTGCACACACAGATTCTGAATTTCACTTTCTCCTTTAAAAAAATGATTGAATAAGTTACAGTTTAGGTTCCCCAAAAGAGGTGAGTTCTTAATGACTGATACACAGAAAACTCTTTCAGCTTCATTCCTGTATTTCCCTTTCCAAATTTTTTCCTGGGACTCTATATCTCATCCCTACTCACACTGATGTTCCAGTAGAAGATCTCTTTTGGAGATGTCCTACTGAATGGAGCAATGGACATACCAGCTTCTATGTGCCAACTTTGGTGTCTCATATTCCTAGCAACTGTTGAAACATTGCTAAGAATGGAACATAACTCTAAAGACAGAGCTCGATGAAGATGTGGCTTTGCACAACCTGGAGAGATGATGAAATTAAATGCATGTCAAAGTAAAGTGACATGCATGTAGGAATGATATCACCCTGATTTCATCTGTAAAATGAGGAGTTCCGGCCTAACCTTTACCATTTTGGAGAGAGACTTCGGGGATACAATCAATAATTCTGAGAAAATGATAGCCCAGTTCTCAGCACTGAACAAGGACAACAAAATTGCAAAAGTTAGGAAGCATTGGTAAAGCAATAGAGAACAAAACAGAATTAATCATCACATCCTTATATAAATGCATGGCACATCTATGTCTTTGTAGTGTTCTATACTTTTCATTTCAGAAAGAATACAGCAGAACTGGAAAAAGGTTCAATTGTCCTTGATTGCCAAGGGCTATCAATATATGGGATGTGTGCTGTGCAAGGAATAACTAAGCAAGCTAAGATTCTTCTTTCTGGAAAAGAGACAAATTAAAGGGGACACACTAGAGGACTATAAAATCAGGAGTGAAGTGGAGAGGACAGATGGAGATTGATGGTTCACTGTATCTTACACTATAAGTACTAGAGATCATCAAAGTAAGGTAGTAGGAACAAACTTCAAAACAAAATAAGTAGATTATTCTTCATGGAGCAGGTAATAAGTTAGTGATACCACCTGCTGAAAGACGCAGTGAATTTTACAGGTTTAGAGGGGATCAAGGACAGACTGGACAAGATAATGGGAGAGAAATACATTGGGAGATGCCAACTACACAGAAGCCAGACTTAATCCAGGACATCCCTGAGCTGAAAACAGAAGGTGGCTGGAAAATTATCATGGAGAGGTGTGGTCTGTTTTTGCCTTCTTCTTAATTGTCCTCAGTTTAGCCCCTTATGGCAGCTGTAACCTCAAACTCTCTCTCCTGTTGACCATTGTTCTCACTGGTTTGGCTATTCTTACATTTAATGAGTAGCAAATGCTCTATTAGAGGTAGAATTTCTGAACTTTCTGGGTTTTTTAATATCAATACAGTTGCTAGAATGCATTTAAATCCTATTCACCCAAGTAGTAACAAATGTGTCTTCTAAATTATGTATTATATATAGAAATCACCTGGAAGTCACAGCCTTTATGCAGATGCTGCTTCATGAGACCCCTTGATGACATCAACATTGTGGATGTTAACTAAAAGAACAAGTTAGACCTTTCTGGTCTTATGGTCTTAAGAGCTGAGCCACTTAACTGGCTGAAAAAGTCTTGATGGCCAAAATAAATTTTAGTATGTACGGCAAATTTGTAAACAGTACACTACTGAGCTGCATTGTAGCTTGGCATGTTTTTTTAGCCTTCATTTTAATATTCCCATGAGAGAATATCATCTATAGAGCCCTAAGATCTTCGGTACCTGTGACGGTTAGTGAATATTCAACTTGCTTTTGTAGTGTTTCCATGTCCTGTCAACTGGAAGCAGGGGCATGTAAAGCCAGGCTGAATACTGAATCCAAGACCAAAGCAGTGCTGGATGCACTCTGCAAGTACAATTCTTCCAACAGTGTTAACATGTTCGTTTTGTTTCTAGTATGTGATCTGATCTAGTTAAGGCCACTGCCATTAAATTAAAAAGCCATGGTGATCTGACTGCATTTGGGAGGCATAACAACTAAAACGTTTGACACTTTCACACCTTCGAAATAGATTGCTTTATGAGAAGTAACACTAATAGCCAGGCTTCTCTTATAGGCAGAAGAAAGATGCCAAACTTTCTCGGGTTTACTCAGAGCTGTGACACAAACTCAGAACTTGTAACTTGTTGTGCAATTATGATTTTGAGATAAAAAGTGACACTAACTAGGCTCTTTTCTTCGAAAGTGAAGTTCAACCACACGAAGGATCCTACAAAGCCTCTACATTTCTGTAATCATCACAAAGGGGGCTAGGAAGGTGAAGACCTCATAGTGACTTTTGCCCACGGCCAGCGGTCAAAACAGGATGAGTGTATCAGTACAGATATCTGCAATTACCTGCATGGAAAAAAAAAAGTCGCAGTGTGCCGCTGCCTTTTTTTCTTGTCTGCAGAAGGCGCTAGGACACTTGTATGTGGTGCCGATGAACACAGGGCCATTTTGATCGCTGCAGCAGAATAAATTCCATCTATTGCAGATTCTTGAGAAAATAAATGTGGAAGACAAGTACTTGAAAATTCTAACCTTCCAATTTGTAATTGTTCATATCAGAGTGGTATTTTTAAGTGTGGTTTTAAGATTCATATCAGAGTGATGTTTTTAAGAATGGTTTTAATTTTAAAGACCCTGCTTTTCTTATTCACAACATGTTGGTTGTTTCTCATCAAAAGTTCTCAAATCTTTAATACTTGCAGCTAACAGCTTCCAACTGTCCAAAAGCTTTAATAGAAAATCAACAAATGATTAACAACAGCATATAGATAAACCAAAAAGTCAAAATCTGCTTGCAAGGTTTTCTTACAGTTTCTTCTTTCCTTTCCCTTGGTAAAGATAAACAGCTCTGTTGTTTTGTATCACATGTTCTCTTCCCTTTGCTATGTAGAGTTTTTAACTCTGCTTAGCTTAGCAAGCGCGAAGCATATTTCAAAGCTAAATTCTCTCCCCTTTGCTTGCAAGTCCATTTTATTTTACTTCAGCTGTTTTTTTCTTGATATTGCCTTCTGGATGTCCCCCACTTTAACTGTTTCGGTATAGAACACTCGATGGGCATCATGAGAAAAGGTACAACTTTGAAAGAAGTAAGATAATTTGTAATATGCATGAAGAGTACTACATGTGTAAACTATAAATACTGATTTGCTTATTTCACTTATCCAGTCTAAAGGTAGTCTCTTTTTCTTTACATTTGTAACAGCAGTGGTTGCAGCTGTCACAGGTGGAACTGCAGTGATCATGATTACCCAAATGAGAGGAAAAGTATCTCTGGTTTAACAAGAAAAAAAAAGCAACTAAACAAATGTAAAACATGTGAAAAGCAATCCTGATTCCGTCCCCGATGAAATCCTTATTTGCATTGTTATTACTGGCCTGCTGGTAGGTTGTTGTGTGCTCTCTCTAGGTATTTTTCCTCAGAAATTATCTTCTACCCTAATGCTTTTTATGCCATTTGATAAATAAAGTGACAAAAAGTCATCCTTGCTTTGATACTGAGGCTGTTTCTTCAAGGACAAGAGAGACAGGTGCAGAATGAAAGAAACAAACCTGTGTTTTTGATGCAGAACCATGAAAATACAGGATACAGCACTTAAAGGAATGGCTGAGGACGTGGGCTGGGGCTGGGATACTGCAGTTTGCCACCTCACATCAAGGACTTCAGCCTTCATCAATTTCTGGTCAGTATATACCCATTTATTCTAGTGTCAATCTTGCAGCCTTATCTAGCTTTTCTCCTTCAGACATACTTGCCCATGTCCCAAGATGCATCTATAAATGCAATATTGTTAAATTTCATTTCAGACTCACTGTGCCAGTGCAAAAGTGGCCAAAACCTCATGTCTCTTCTTGTATGTCTCAGCTTCCTGCCCAACAGCACCCTGGATGTTTCCACCAGTAGTAAGTCTGTCAATGTTGCACCTGCAGTGCATACACTTGTGTATACCTTCCCAATACCTTTCAACCCCTGGGTGAGTCCAGTGACATCTGACTGAGACAGAAATCTCAGGAAGTTGTGGGAAACAGAAGTCTGAGTGGCTTGGGCAAGACGGGCCCTATGCTGTCTCTGGCCAGAGCTTGCGGCTCCTTCGAGCGACGTAAAACTCCTCAATGCTAAGGGCACAGCAAACCCCAGGAAGGTCACCCACCAGCTCCTTCAGCATCTTGCATGTGTAGGGCAGGCCCTGATTTGGTAAATGGGGTCAACGCAGACAAAGCGAAGCCACTGGTGCATCCGACACTAGTGTTATAAATACACTTAGAACTAATATTCTGGGAGTTTTTTATTGAGGAGTAAAGTCAGTAAAGCAGGGTATACAGCGCTGGGTGCATGGCTGAGGTTGGACCGTGACGGAGGAAATGGGTCATCGCACAAAGATCAATTTGATCCAAGTGAGCCGTTTATTTAGAGTCCATAACACATTTTTATACCTAACTCAGTTAATACAGGCTATTGTTTAGCAAGGTGATTAGACAATTCTTCTTTAGCAACAAGCAATCATTAGTTACCCACACTATATTACTTTCCCACGAAAAACAGCTATGTGAGCATTCTAACTTACAAATCGATAGATTACGAAGTAACAACTCAAGGACTACCAAGGAAAGGTTCCAGTGAGAAAGGAGAAGAGTATTAAGACAGAAACAACTCCCTAATGTTACAAAGAGAAACCTTGAGCCTGTGTATCCGTGGCGTACGTGCAAAGCTGTACGTGCAAAGCTGTGAGGCCTTATGCTAAGGTGCCTTTATATGATTTAGCATAAACTGCTCAGTGGTGGAGTGCTCATTAAATGACCTCTGGTCTGTAACCACCCATCAGGACCGAATCTAACCAGAGGTGCAACTGACCCAGGTTCCATCCTCTTTTATGCACTTCATTTTGGCACAGAAAGAGTTGTTCGTTCAACATCGATCAGCACGTGGCAGGGTGCTCTTGCCATGTGGGTCGGCCCGGGCAGTCCGCGTGGAGGAAGGGAAGCTCTCCGGCCATGGCGTGATGCTGGTAAGGCTGGCGTCTGCCTACTCCAGGCAGAGGTAAGCGCCTGAGCTGCCGTGCTGCACTGCAAGCTTCATCTCTGTGCAGATGTTCATCCTGGAGGCGCTTGTCAGCTGGAACGTGCAGGAGTGGGAGGAGGGCAGCACCGTTAGCTGGCAGTAGTGCGACTGAGGCAAAAACCGCCAGGCAGTTGTCACCAGCAGTTGGACCCAGCAGGCTGTTTTCTCCACGTCTAAGTAGGTGTCTGTGCAGAGGGTGTGTAGGATGTTTGAGCTCTCGCCGCTGCGCAGCTGTCGACCGGTGTGGTGGAGAAAGCACAAAAGATCCCCCAGCAGCTGCTCCCTGGAGCAAATGCACTCCTGCACCACGCGGATGCTGCGGTGACTTGCTGGCAGCTTCTCCGCAGAGTCTGGCTCCAGGGAGAAAGAATGCCCGGGCGGTGGCTGCAGGAATACAACCAGACGGTAGGCAATGCTGTTCCCATGGATGCTCCAGTTCTCACAGGCACCGTCTGTCTCAGTGGCTGGGTACAAGAGTGGCATGAAACTTCTCCTGCTGACACAGCAGACAGCAAGGAGTTGACCCACCAGCTCCTTCAGCACCTTGCATGTGTCGGACAGGCCCTGATTTGACAATGGGGTCAACGCAGCCAAAGCCATGACGCTGCTGCATCCAACACTTGGGTCTTTCTTCTCTTCCTTCTCACCTTCCTTCCCCTTGCCCTCATCCACATCCTCATTCTCATCCTCGTCCTTGTCCTCCACCCTGTCCTCATCCTCCTCACTGCTGGAGCTGTGCTGCTCCCTGCAGCTCTGAGAGTCATGTTTTCTTTGCCTGGTGAGCCAGTAGATCACAAGGAGCAGGGCCAGGGCTTCTCCAAAAGTCAGACACCAATGCACTGAAAGGAATGGGGATTCCTCCACAGCCCACATCCTCTCAATCTTCTCCAGCAGCCGAGAAGTCTCCTAACACAGAAACTCCTCATGCTGCTTCATCCGCTCATCTGCGGTCGCACTGATGTGCTGCTGCGGCAATTGCGGCAGCCATGGCCTGGAGGAGGCAGGAGGAAAAGGGTCTGAGCAGGGCTGGGGGAGAGAGAACACGGGGCACGGTTTGTTACCCACTCTGCGTGGCCAGCAGAGTCAGGAGAAGGGCAATTGTGGCAGCCATGGCCTGGAGGAGGCAGGAGGAAAAGGGTCTGAGCAGGGCTGGGGGAGATGTTTGTGAGTGTTGCAGGGATGGAAACGATGGGCTGTCCCAGGAAAGCGCCTGGTCGCTGGTGTCAGCAGGCTTGAAGGAGCCACAGGCTCTGGCTGGACACAGCATGGGGCCCATCCTGCCCAAGCTGCCCTCATGGGCAGCCCCTGGCTGGGCTGTGGTCTGTGAAAAGGCAGGGGACACCAGAGTAGAGTCTCCCAAGGCCCAACCCAGCCATCCCATGGAGTATCCCATGGAGCCATGGGCACCCGGCACATCTCCAAAGCCTCTCTCTGCCCCTGCCACCACTGGGAGCCCTAAGCACCTCTGCCCCCTGCCCCAAGGGCAGTGCCATGGCTCGCCCTGACGGGCTGGGCTCTTGCTCTGAGTTACAAACCTCCTGGGCACCTGCCCACTCCTTGTCCAGCCCAGCCTTCGCTCTGCATGCTCCACTTGCTGATCTCCCAGGTCAGACTGTTGTGAAGCTGCCTGCTGCTGTCCCTAGGGGCTGCTCCCATTGTGATACGTCCCCTGCGCTGTTACAGCCACCAGACCTGTGGGTCCCAATGGAATTTTGTGTTTTTCCCTTTGTGCCCCTTGGTTCTTGTCCTGTCAGTGATGGGTGGCTACAGCATTTAATAAGCAGCCCAACTGCTGAGGCTGGGTGGAGTTGGGAAGCCTTGGCCAGGGTCCTCAAGGTTATAAAATGTTATAACGACTCTGTTGTGTTATGCAAATGAGGAAGCTGGCTGCTGAAGGCGGGAAATGTACCCTGGCAACATGGTTGTGTGGTTGGGCTGTAACCAATGAATGCTTTTAACTAGGACAGAATTGTCCAATCAATGTTTGGTGTGAGAATTAGCAATGTATACAGGCAGCCAGTTAACCCAAAATAAATGGCTTCATTTGGATCCTATTGATCATTGTGTTGTCCCATTTCTTCCATTGTCACATCTGGTGCCCGAACAGGGGCCCTCAGATTCGGCTCAGAATGTCTCGCCAGAGATAAGATTGAAGAAATGGAAAAGCCGACCAAAAGTGAGTGCTGCCCCAGCACTCGTGAAAAAGTTTCTCATATAGGTGCAGCTTAAAGACTTTGGTGGGAAACGTGCTCTTGGCTAGGCGAGTGGTTGGGGACGAGATGGGGTCCGCTGTCTCATCCAAAGACAAGACTCGAATTGAACCTCCGGTGAAGCTCCTCCAAAATATACTCCCAGAGAGAGGAATTGTTTATGAAAAAACTGCGTTGCAGTCTATGATGAGATGGGCTAATTGAAGCAGCATTGTTACTACCGCCACCCTGTTTGAAAGAGAGACTTGGGAGAAAATGGGACAAAGGTTATTTGAAGAATGTACCAAAGGAAATAAGAGCCTTTGGCGATATCTCACCCTCTGGCGATTAGTTAAAGAAACTTTATGTGAAGTGAAACTGGAGAGAGAGGTGGCAGCGTCAGCTTACACTGCTATGCGTGAAAATCAGGACAATACTGGCAGTACCTCCGCATCTGCATTATCGTTTCGTATGTCTAATATGCCTACACTGGGACCGATTCCCAAAGACTGGCCTTCCCCACCATTTCCCCCGGCTGAGGAGCGTGAAGAGGCTCCGGATAAAGAAGATGAGAGAGAATATCTCCCTCTCCAAAAGAGCCCCTGAGCTGTTTCACTGGATGATTCATTCAGTGAAAATTCCAAGCACTCAACACCACCTGAGCTTTCCACGTTTAGACAAGATTTTGAAAAGATGATGGAAGAATGACCATCAGTGTGGACTCAGAGCTGTGACACAAACTCAGAACTTGTAACTTGTTGTGCCATTATGATTTTGAGATAAAAACCGACACTAACTAGGCTCTTTTCTTCAAAAGTGGAGTTCAACCACACAAAGGATGCTACAAAGCCTCTGCATTTCTGTAATCATCACAAAGGAGGCGAGGGAGGTGAAGACCTCGTATTGCCTCTTGCCCACAGCCAGTGGGAATAAAAAAGTCCCAGGACAGTTGTATATGCTGCTGATGAACACAGGGCAATTTTGATCACTGCAGCAGAGTAAATTCCATCTATTGCAGATACTTGGGAAAATAAATGTGGAAGACAAATACTTTAAAACGATAACTTTCCAATTTGTAACTATTCATATCAGAGTGGTATTTTTAAGTGTGGTTTTAATTTTAAGGACTCTGCTTCTCTTATTCACAACACGTAGGTTGTTTCTCATCAAAATTTCTCAAATCTCTAATCCATTCTCCTTTTTGCTTGCAAGTCCATTTTATTTTACGTCAGCTGTTCTTTTTTTGATATTGCCTTCTGGATGTCCCCACTTTAACTGGTTCAGTATAGAACATTTGATGGGCATCTTGAGAAAAGGTACAACTTTGAAAGAAGAGCGAGCAGAAAACTGGAAAACAAAAGCAAAAGAAGTTAAGGAAGTGTTCTGTTTTGATAGTGCTTCCTTACCTCAAAATGCCACCCTGCTGCTTCTGTATGAAGCGGGCAGCAACCTGTTACCTGCCCACATTCTCCAACAGTGTCCTGCTGCACAGACACCCTCAGATGGAGGGCTGGTTAAAAGAAGCTAATTTATTGTCAGCTTAGCATTGCACAAAGGTCCCAGAGGGAGACATTTCTTTCCAATGGGGTGGATTTTCCCATCCTGTTAGAGGTGGTAACAGGCATCTCAGTTGCAATGCGGTGGTCATCTGGACTGGCAGAGATTCCCCAAGCTCTGGTTGTGCTGAGCAGTGTCATCTCTGTGCCTCATTTGTTCACATCTGCAGCACAGACTCTGTAGGCAGTGTCTGGCACGAGCAGGTTCTCTGTCCTGGTGTCCAAAATTGTCCCTGGGCTTCACCAGTGTGAGACGAAGGCAAAGTGCAGGTGATCCCACAGATGTTTGAGGGATGGGGTGCTCGACTGGGCCCTCCACATCTGCCCTGGGGTATGCTGGGTATATCGAGGATGCCTTGGCACATTTGAAATCTTGTGGAGACCAGTGGGAGGTTCCTGAGGTAGTAGGTGCCAGGAAGGAATCTTCTGCAAATCTCCTTAAGGGAAATAAGGGGTCTTTCACTAGGAAGGCGATGCGTCCAACAGCCTAGCTGAAGTGTCTCTACAGAAACGCACAAATCTTGTGCAAGAAACAGGTCTTTTAAACTACTGTGCTACTAGAAAGCTGTGATCTGGTTCCATCACTGAGCCTTGGTAGGACGAAACCTATGACTGCAGTGTAAATATCTATGGCTACAGGCTGTTCATAAGGGACAGATGGGAAAGGAGGGATGGAGGCATTTCCTTTTATATCAGGAAATGGATAGTGTGTGAAGAGCTGTCTTTTAAGAGTAGCTTGAAAGGGCAGTCTTTGAAACCTTGTGGGTCAGAGTAAAAGACGAAGGCAACAAAAGGAACTTTGTGGTTAGTGTCTACTACAGGCTATCTGATCAAGGAGTGCCTACCAGTGACACCTTCTTCCTCCAGCTACAGGAGGCTTTGTGCTCGCAAGCTCTCGTCATACTGGGGGACTTCAACCATCCTGACAAATGTTGGAAAAGTAGCATGGCAAATTGTAGGCCATCCAGGAGACTCCTAGAGTGCATTGAATATAATTTCTTAACCCAGCTAACAGACATCCCCACCTGAGGGGATGTGATACTGTACCTGATAATCACCAATATAAGTCAGCTCATCAGTGACATCAAGATCAGAGGCAGCATGGGCTGCAGTGATCATGCACTGGTGGCGTTTGGGGTCCAGAGGAATATGGAACAGGCGAGGATTATACTCAGGACCCTAAATTTCAGGAAAGCAGACTTCCAGCTCTTCAAGGAGTTATTAGGTAGGACTCCTGGGATATGGGAGCCCAAGAGCTGGCAGATATTCAAGCATGTTTCCATAAAGCACCAGAGCGTTCAGTCCCCAGATGTAGGAAATGAGGCATTGAAGGGAAGAGACCAGCGTGGCTGAATTCAGACATACGGCTCATAATGAAGAGCAAGGTGGAACTGCACAGGCAATGCAAGCAGGGACAGGGAACCGGGGAGGAGTTTAGGGCTGCTGTCCAGTTGTATAGGGGTCAGGAGGGTCAATAACAGCTGGAGCTGAACTTGGCAAGGGAAGTGAAGACCAACAAGAAGGGCTTATGCAGGTATGTCAATCAGAAAAGGAAGGTTAAAGAAAGCATAGCCACACTGCTGGACGAAAATGACCTATTTTCAACAGACAAGGAGAAGGCTGAGGTACTCAACAACATTTTGGCTTTAGTCTTCACTGAAAACAGCTCTCCTTCACTCTCCTGGGCCAGGGGGCAACAAGACGGGTTCCAGGGGAGTAAAGCCCTCCTGCTGTAGGGGAGGATCAGGTTTGTGATCACCGAAGGAACCTGAACATATATAAGCCTATGGCATCTGATGAGATGCATCCCAGAGTCCTGAGGGAATTGGCTGATTTTGTTGCCAAGCCACTCTCCAAGATATGTGAAAAGTCATGGCAGTCATGGGAAGTCGCTGGTGACTGGAAGGAGGGTGGCATTGTCTCCATTTTTAAAAATGGTAGAAAAACGACCCTGGAAACTACCGAACTGTCAGCCTTTGTGCCTGGGAAGATCATGAAACAGGTCCTCCTAGAAGGCATTATTCTAAGGCTTCAGGGTGTTATTTATGATCATTCCTATAATTTTGTCTGGAACACATTAGAATCCTTAGGAAACTACAGAGCTCTCGACTTCACATCAAATGATAAATACATACTTTCTGTCTGTAGACATACGAAACACGGTCTCAACGCTTTATCCATTAAAATTTAAGCAAATACCCTTACACATGTTGCAAGCACTTTTACCTGCAGCATAATAACATTTCCTTTGATTAAAGCTTGGCCATCTTGCAGATCATTGATCAATAAGAATAAAGTGTGGCAAGATTTTTAAGGAAGGAGTGTATGTTGAATGGATCTCAGATTTTGCAAAACACTCACATTTTTCTTTCCTTGTAAAGAATAGTTTTCAGGTGAAAGGTGGATCTTAAATCAGTCTTTTTTTTCCGAAGAAATATTATTTAATTCACTGTGATGCATGTCTTGACATAAATACAACCTTGTTTAACTCTCACTAATTCTTCTGCTAAATCCAGTATCCTCACAAGCTGGCCACAAGGTTTTTGTATTCTCATTTCTTAAGTCCAGAGACATTGCTCTTTTCATCTGATCATCCTTTTTGCCCCTTTTACATTTGCCCCACCTCCATGTACATTTGGGACTGGCTGTCTCAGTAGTGCTCCCTGGTCTTCTGAGACACAGCTTTTGTTTGCCCTGAAATCCTTCAGACTGATTAACGGATGAGCACACACTAGGCTAAGGGTGTTACACTGACCTACTGGCAGCAACAGTAGGTGCTAATTTTTCATCTTTTTTTTAATAGTTGGCCATTATTAAACTGCTGAACGAGAGGCTGGTGAGTCTTGCTGTTTCTACAAAAGGGTCCTCTAGAGAATTCAGGGCACTTCATTTCTTTGCTGAATTGTGTACAGCCCCTTTTTAGGGGCTAAGAGAGAGACATGTATTTCACTACTGTGTGCACAAGGATTCTCCAAAAATCACCTAGAGATTCCCTAAATGTAAATCCTGAAAGGATCAGTAGATAGTCTTAATATCACAGGCCAATTATACACCATGTTTACATGGAACCCAAGGACTTGTTTATGACAGAAGCATAGTTTCTACAAAAGTATCGAATCTTGATGAAAATAGTAAACCATGGGAAAAAATCCACCTCTCCTGTGAATGATATGCTGTAATGGAAGCGTGTAGTTAAAACCTGTGTTGTATTTTTCAGTTTAATTTGCCTATTTTCTGCATTCAGCCAGCCAAGCAAGTGTTAAGGCTGCTCCTCTGCCTCGAAAACTTCCATGTTGAAGAGAGGGAAAGAGGCGTGGCAACACCCTTCCCTCCCCCTTTCTTGTGGCTGAGAGAACTCAGTGTCCTGAGTGTGTGGCTACGGCAGTGGGAGGAGGAGTGGCAGCCAGTGCTCCCCAAAGAGAAAATTCTCTGGTTGTATCATTATCTTAAGCATTCTCTGAGGGCTGGCTGTCTGCACGCTTGTCTGTGGTGCTGGTGACGAGGGATCTGCTCCAGCAGGGAGACTCTGAGAGCTGCAGTGAGCAGCACAGTTACACAGTTAGCAGTGAGGAGAATGAGGCTGAGGTTCAACAAGGGCAACCACGAGCAGAAGGACTACTCCAGTGTTACACACAATGGTCTCATGGCCCTGGATGAGGAGGATCAAGCTGATTTCTGCCACAGAGATCTGCAGCTCTGCACCCGTGTCGTGGTGCTCACAAGCTTTCCCACATCTGCCTGTCAACCTGCACACCTTGCCTTTCTCTCACACTGGTGGAGCCCAGGGACAACTTGGACACCGGGACAGAGAATCTGCTTGTGCCAGACACTGCCTGTGGAATCTGTGTTGCAGATCTGAATAAATGAGGCACAGAAATGACACTGCTGAGCACAACCTGAGCTTGGGGAATCTTCGCCAGTCCAGATGACCTCTGCATTTCAACTGGGACTCTTGTTACAGGTGGTAACAGGATGGGACCAGCCACTTTTTTGGCAAGAAATGTCCCCCTCTCTGACCTTTGTCCATTGCAAAGCTGACAATAAATTAGCTTCTTTTAATCAGCCCTCTGTCTGAGATTGTCTGTACAGCAGCACACTGTTGGGGAATGAGGGCAGGTAGCCGGTTGCTGCCCGCTTGATACAGAAGCAGCAGGGTGGCATTTTGAGGTAAGGAAGCAGTATCAAAACAGAACGCTTCCTTAACGCCTCTTTTGTTTCTTTTCCAGTCTTCTGCTCGTTCTTCCACTGTAAGGGGAAGTTGCCTGTGTGCGTGTGATGGGAGGGAACGAGAGCAAGGGAGCCAGAACTTTCTCAGCAGTGACAAAGGGAAATACACAAAATTCCATGGAACCCATAGGTTCTGGTGGCTGTGACAGTATATTGGACAGGCTAGAATGGGAGCCTTTCTTCAGCCCATGCTGACTTGGCCTGATTGCTTTGTTCTCCTGTCAGTGCCATATGACTGTACTCAAGATGAACTGCTACAGAGCCTTGCTCACCTGGGTAATTCCACAGATCCTCCTTCCGTCTCTTCTGCTAGATGTGCATAACAGTTTCCTATCTGTAGTCATCTGGGACCTCCTCATTTAGGAGGACTACTGATGAATGATGAAAAGTTGCTTTGTGACCAGTTCCACCAGTTTCTTCAGTATGTTGGATGCATCTTATCTGGCCCCACAGACTTATGCGTGTCTAGATGCGCAAGCATGTTGTTCACCATTTCCTCTTGGATTATGGGGCGTTTTTCCAACTCAGGGGAATGGGTACGCAGAGATCAACTGCTTTTACTATTAAAGACTAAGGAAAAGAAGACATTACCTGCCTCATCCTTTTCCTCATCCTCTGTTACTGTATTCCATAAAGGAGGATATTCTCCTTGGCTCTCCTGTTGCTGCTGATGTTTTTATGAAAACGTGTTTTCTTGTCCTTCGCCTCAGGAGCCAGAATAAATTCTCTTTTGGGTTTGACCTTTCTAATTCTCTCCCTGGGTAACCTCATGACATCTTTGCAGTTTTTCTGAGCCTACTCTTTCTTCCAAAGATCAGATCCCCGCCTTTTTTTTTCCTGAGTTTCAGTCAGAGGTCTGTGTACAGCCAGGCCAGCGGTGAGCCTGCTCCTCCACCTTGAAAACTTCCATGTTGAAGAGGGAGGAAGAGGCATGGCAGCAGGCGCTCCACCTTTCCCTGCCCCTTTCTTCTGGCTGAGAGAACTCGGTGTCCTGAGTGGGTGGCTACAGCAGAGGGAGGAGGAGTGGCGGACGGTGCTCTCCAAAGACAAGCGTCTCTCGTTGTATTATTGTCTTACGCATTGTCTTAAGGCGGGTTGTCTCCATGCTTGTCTGTGGCGCTGGCGACAAGGGGACATAGACCTACCACCCTCTCCCCCTTCCCCTTCACGCTGTTGCTTTCTCTGCTTTAACTGGCATTGTGTGTGTGTGATTAAGTTCAAATATTCTTTTTGTGACCTCAGCTGTGTGCAACGTATCTGATTGTAGTCTGAGTGTACTGAGGTCTGTTTTCTGCAACTTTGGGGAGTTATCTCTCTGAAGTGCACAAATATCAGATAAACCTTCAGTTGTGCAGGCTGAAGGAAAAAAATCATGAAGGCTAGTTGTGTCTCAGGTGTGGAGTTTGACAGTTGGTGTGTAACAGACTCGCAGCATGATACTTGTCTTGTTGGCCTTCCCCCTTATTCTTACCCATAAACACTCAAGTATATCATCGTCATCATCAAATACTCCTTAACGTACAGAGCTACCTCACTAACTCTCCTTCCTTGCCTATCCTTTCTGAAGCACTGGCAGGTGTCCATCGCATCCTGCCATGTTTCTGTGATGGCAACTGTCATAGTTTTCCTGCTGTAAGGTGGCTTCCACCTCCTCCTGTTTATTGCCCGTGCTGCGTGCATTGGTGCAGAGGCACTTCATCTGGGCTGTTGGCTGTATCACCTTCCTAGAGGAACACCCATTAACTCCTTTGATGTGTTTCACTGGTGCTTCCCTCTTAGCTCCTATTACCTCGGTAGCCCCTGGCGCATCTCTGAGCAACTTCAGCCGTGTTCCACTATACCCAGCACCTCTCAGAGACACAGGCTGAGGGACCTTGCTAGCACACTGTCCCTTTAAGCTCAAGTTTTCTTGGGCAAGCCCAGTATTATCTCCCTTCACCTGTAAGTCTGATTTAAAGCTTTGTCAGTGAGCCCTGCAAGCCTGTGAGCAACGACTCTCTTTCCCCTTTGAGAAAGGTGAATCCCAACAGATGCCAGCTAGCGTGGTGCTGTGTAAGCCATCCTACCCAAAAGTAGGCCATTGAAAAACCCAAAAGTATGGCAATGACACCAGCCATGCTAATGAACTGGGTGTGTTTGTTTCTTCAAGTGGTCAGTGAATATTCAGCTTGCTTTTGTAGTGTTTCCATGTCCTGTCAACTGGAAGCAGGGGCATGTAAAGCCAGGCTGAATACTGAACCCAAGACCAAAGCAGTGCTGGATGCACTCTGCAAGTACAATTCTTCCAACAGTGTTAACACGTTCGTTTTGTTTCTAGTATGTGATCTGATCTAGTTAAGGCCACTGCCATTAAATTAAAAAGCCATGGTGATCTGACTGCATTTGGGAGGCATAACAACTAAAACGTTTGACACTTTCACACCTTCGGAATAGATTGCTTTATGAGAAGTAACACTAATAGCCAGGCTTCTCTTATAGGCAGAAGAAAGATGCCAAACTTTCTCGGGTTTACTCAGAGCTGTGACACAAACTCAGAACTTGTAACTTGTTGTGCAATTATGATTTTGAGATAAAAAGTGACACTAACTAGGCTCTTTTCTTCGAAAGTGAAGTTCAACCACACGAAGGATCCTACAAAGCCTCTACATTTCTGTAATCATCACAAAGGGGGCTAGGAAGGTGAAGACCTCATAGTGACTTTTGCCCACGGCCAGCGGTCAAAACAGGATGAGTGTATCAGTACAGATATCTGCAATTACCTGCATGGAAAAAAAAAAGTCGCAGTGTGCCGCTGCCTTTTTTTCTTGTCTGCAGAAGGCGCTAGGACACTTGTATATGGTGCCGATGAACACAGGGCCATTTTGATCGCTGCAGCAGAATAAATTCCATCTATTGCAGATTCTTGAGAAAATAAATGTGGAAGACAAGTACTTGAAAATTCTAACCTTCCAATTTGTAATTGTTCATATCAGAGTGGTATTTTTAAGTGTGGTTTTAAGATTCATATCAGAGTGATGTTTTTAAGAATGGTTTTAATTTTAAAGACCCTGCTTCTCTTATTCACAACATGTAGGTAGTTTCTCATCAAAAGTTCTCAAATCTTTAATACTTGCAGCTAACAGCTTCCAACTGTCCAAAAGCTTTAATAGAAAATCAACAAATGATTAACAACAGCATATAGATAAACCAAAAAGTCAAAATCTGCTTGCAAGGTTTTCTTACAGTTTCTTCTTTCCTTTCCCTTGGTAAAGATAAACAGCTCTGTTGTTTTGTATCACATGTTCTCTTCCCTTTGCTATGTAGAGTTTTTAACTCTGCTTAGCTTAGCAAGTGCGAAGCATATTTCAAAGCTAAATTCTCTCCCCTTTGCTTGCACGTCCATTTTATTTTACTTCAGCTGGTTTTTCTTGATATTGCCTTCTGGATGTCCCCCACTTTAACTGTTTCGGTATAGAACACTTGATGGGCATCATGAGAAAAGGTACAACTTTGAAAGAAGTAAGATAATTTGTAATATGCATGAAGGGTACTACATGTGTAAACTATAAGTACTGATTTACGTGATGGCGTGATGCTGGTAAGGCTGGCGTCTGCCTACTCCAGGCAGAGGTAAGCGCCTGAGCTGCCGTGCTGCACTGCAAGCTTCATCTCTGTGCAGATGTTCATCCTGGAGGCGCTTGTCAGCTGGAACGTGCAGGAGTGGGAGGAGGGCAGCACCGTTAGCTGGCAGTAGTGCGACTGAGGCAAAAACCGCCAGGCAGTTGTCACCAGCAGTTGGACCCAGCAGGCTGTTTTCTCCACGTCTAAGTAGGAGTCTGTGCAGAGGGTGTGTAGGATGTTTGAGCTCTCGCCGCTGCGCAGCTGTCGACCGGTGTGGTGGAGAAAGCACAAAAGATCCCCCAGCAGCTGCTCCCTGGAGCAAATGCACTCCTGCACCACGCGGATGCTGCGGTGACTTGCTGGCAGCTTCTCCGCAGAGTCTGGCTCCAGGGAGAAAGAATGCCCGGGCGGTGGCTGCAGGAATACAACCAGACGGTAGGCGATGCTGTTCCCACGTATGCTCCAGTCCTCACAGGCACCGTCTGTCTCAGTGGCTGGGTACAAGAGTGGCATGAAACTTCTCCTGCTGAGCACACAGCAGACAGCAAGGAGTTGACCCACCAGCTCCTTCAGCACCTTGCATGTGTCGGACAGGCCCTGATTTGACAATGGGGTCAACGCAGCCAAAGCCATGACGCTGCTGCATCCAACACTTGGGTCTTTCTTCTCTTCCTTTTCACCTTCCCTCCCCTTGCCCTCATCCTCATCCTCATCCTCGTCATCGTCCTCGTCCTCATCCTCGTCATCGTCCTCGTCCTCATCCTCATCCTCGTCATCGTCCTCGTCCTCATCCTCCTCGCTCCTGGTGAGCCAGTAGATCACAAGGAGCAGGGCCAGGGCTTCTCCAAAAGTCAGACACCAATGCACTGAAAGGAATGGGGATTCCTCCACAGCCCACATCCTCTCAATCTCTTCCAGCAGCTGAGAAGTCTCCTGACACAGAAACTCCTCATGCTGCTTCATCCGCTCATCCGTGTTCGCACTGATGTGCTGCTGCTCAGGCTTTGACCCACTCTGCGTGGCCAGCAGAGTCAGGAGAAGGGCAATTGTGGCAGCCATGGCCTGGAGGAGGCAGGAGGAAAAGGGTCTGAGCAGGGCTGGGGGAGATGTTTGTGAGTGTTGCAGGGATGGAAACGATGGGCTGTCCCAGGAAAGCGCCTGGTCGCTGGTGTCAGCAGGCTTGAAGGAGCCACAGGCTCTGGCTGGACACAGCATGGGGCCCATCCTGCCCAAGCTGCCCTCATGGGCAGCCCCTGGCTGGGCTGTGGTCTGTGAAAGGGCAGGGGACACCCGAGTAGAGTCTCCCAAGGCCCAACCCAGCCATCCCATGGAGCATCCCATGGAGCCATGGGCACCCGGCACATCCCCAAAGCCTCTCTCTGCCCCTGCCACCACTGGGAGCCCTAAGCACCTCTGCCCCCTGCCCCAAGGGCAGTGCCATGGCTTGCCCTGATGGGCTGGTCTCTTGCTCTGAATTACAAACCTCCTGGGCACCTGCCCACTCCTTGTCCAGCCCAGCCTTCGCTCTGCGTGCTCCACTTGCTGATCTCCCAGGTCAGACTGTTGTGAAGCTGCCTGCTGCTGTCCCTAGGGGCTGCTCCCATTGTGACACGTCCCCTGCGCTGTCACAGCCACCAGACCTGTGGGTCCCAATGGAATTTTGTGTTTTTCCCTTTGTGCCCCTTGGTTCTTGTCCTGTCAGTGATGGGTGGCTACAGCATTTAATAAGCAGCCCAACTGCTGAGGCTGGGTGGAGTTGGGAAGCCTTGGCCAGAGTCCTCAAGGTTATAAAATGTTATAACGACTCTGTTGTGTTATGCAAATGAGGAAGCTGGCTGCTGAAGGCGGGAAATGTACCCTGGCAACATGGTTGTGTGGTTGGGCTGTAACCAATGAATGCTTTTAACTAGGACAGAATTGTCCAATCAATGTTTGGTGTGAGAATTAGCAATGTATACAGGCAGGCAGTTAACCCAAAATAAATGGCTTCATTTGGATCCTATTGATCATTGTGTTGTCCCATTTCTTCCACTGTCACATCTGGTGCCCGAACAGGGGCCCTCAGATTCGGCTCAGAATGTCTCGCCGGAGATAAGATTGAAGAAATGGAAAAGCCGACCAAAAGTGAGTGCTGCCCCAGCACTCGTGAAAAAGTTTCTCGTATAGCTGCAGCTTAAAGACTTTGGTGGGAAACGTGCTCTTGGCCAGGCGAGTGGTTGGGGACGAGAGGGGGTCCGCTCACACATCCGAAGACAAGACTCGAATTGAAGCTCCGGTGAAGCTCCTCCAAAATATACTCTCAGAGAGAGGAATTGTTTATGAAAAAACTGCGTTGCAGTCTATGATGAGATGGGCTAATTGAAGCAGCATTGTTACTACCGCCACCCTGTTTGAAAGAGAGACTTGGGAGAAAATGGGACAAAGGTTATTTGAAGAATGTACCAAAGGAAATAAGAGCCTTTGGCAATATCTCACCCTCTGGCGATTAGCTAAAGAAACTTTATGTGAAGTGAAACTGGAGAGAGAGGTGGCAGCGTCAGCTTCCACTGATATGCGTGAGAATCAGGACAATACTGGCAGTACCTCCGCACCTGCATTATCGTTTCGTATGTCTAATATGCCTACACCGGGACCGATTCCCAAAGACTGGCCTTCCCCACCATTTCCCCCGGCTGAGGAGCGTGAAGAGGCTCCGGATAAAGAAGATGAGAGAGAATATCTCCCTCTCCAAAAGAGCCCCTGAGCTGTTTCACTGGATGATTCATTCAGTGAAAATTCCAAGCACTCAACACCACCTGACCATTCCACATTTAGACAAGATTTTGAAAAGATGATGGAAGAATGACCATCGGTGTGGACTCAGAGCTGTGACGCAAACTCAGAACTTGTAACTTGTTGTGCCATTATGATTTTGAGATAAAAACTGACACTAACTAGGCTCTTTTCTTCAAAAGTGGAGTTCAACCACACAAAGGATGCTACAAAGCCTCTGCATTTCTGTAATCATCACAAAGGAGGCGAGGGAGGTGAAGACCTCGTATTGCCTTTTGCCCACAGCCAGTGGGAATAAAAAAGTCCCAGGACAGTTGTATATGCTGCTGATGAACACAGGGCAATTTTGATCACTGCAGCAGAGTAAATTCCATCTATTGCAGATACTTGGGAAAATAAATGTGGAAGACAAATACTATAAAATGATAACCTTCCAATTTGTAACCACATATCAGAGTGGTATTTTTAAGTGTGGTTTAAATTCTAAGGACTCTGCTTCTCTTATTCACAACACGTAGGTTGTTTCTCATCAAAATTTCTCAAATCTCTAATCCATTCTCCTTTTTGCTTGCAAGTCCATTTTATTTTACGTCAGCTGTTCTTTTTTTGATATTGCCTTCTGGATGTCCCCACTTTAACTGGTTCAGTATAGAACATTTGATGGGCATCTTGAGAAAAGGTACAACTTTGAAAGAAGAGCGAGCAGAAAACTGGAAAACAAAAGCAAAAGAAGTTAAGGAAGTGTTCTGTTTTGATAGTGCTTCCTTACCTCAAAATGCCACCCTGCTGCTTCTGTATGAAGCGGGCAGCAACCTGTTACCTGCCCACATTCTCCAACAGTGTCCTGCTGCACAGACACCCTCAGATGGAGGGCTGGTTAAAAGAAGCTAATTTATTGTCAGCTTAGCATTGCACAAAGGTCCCAGAGGGAGACATTTCTTTCCAATGGGGTGGATTTTCCCATCCTGTTAGAGGTGGTAACAGGCATCTCAGTTGCAATGCAGTGGTCATCTGGACTGGCAGAGATTCCCCAAGCTCTGGTTGTGCTGAGCAGTGTCATCTCTGTGCCTCATTTGTTCACATCTGCAGCACAGACTCTGTAGGCAGTGTCTGGCACGAGCAGGTTCTCTGTCCTGGTGCCCAAAATTGTCCCTGGGCTTCACCAGTGTGAGACGAAGGCAAAGTGCAGGTGATCCCACAGATGTTTGAGGGATGGGGTGCTCGACTGGGCCCTCCACATCTGCCCTGGGGTATGCTGGGTATATCGAGGATGCCTTGGCACATTTGAAATCTTGTGGAGACCAGTGGGAGGTTCCTGAGGTAGTAGGTGCCAGGAAGGAATCTTCTGCAAATCTCCTTAAGGGAAATAAGGGGTCTTTCACTAGGAAGGCGATGCGTCCAACAGCCTAGCTGAAGTGTCTCTACAGAAACGCACAAATCTTGTGCAAGAAACAGGTCTTTTAAACTACTGTGCTACTAGAAAGCTGTGATCTGGTTCCATCACTGAGCCTTGGTAGGACGAAACCTATGACTGCAGTGTAAATATCTATGGCTACAGGCTGTTCATAAGGGACAGATGGGAAAGGAGGGATGGAGGCATTTCCTTTTATATCAGGAAATGGATAGTGTGTGAAGAGCTGTCTTTTAAGAGTAGCTTGAAAGGGCAGTCTTTGAAACCTTGTGGGTCAGAGTAAAAGACGAAGGCAACAAAAGGAACTTTGTGGTTAGTGTCTACTACAGGCTATCTGATCAAGGAGTGCCTACCAGTGACACCTTCTTCCTCCAGCTACAGGAGGCTTTGTGCTCGCAAGCTCTCGTCATACTGGGGGACTTCAACCATCCTGACAAATGTTGGAAAAGTAGCATGGCAAATTGTAGGCCATCCAGGAGACTCCTAGAGTGCATTGAATATAATTTCTTAACCCAGCTAACAGACATCCCCACCTGAGGGGATGTGATACTGTACCTGATAATCACCAATATAAGTCAGCTCATCAGTGACATCAAGATCAGAGGCAGCATGGGCTGCAGTGATCATGCACTGGTGGCGTTTGGGGTCCAGAGGAATATGGAACAGGCGAGGATTATACTCAGGACCCTAAATTTCAGGAAAGCAGACTTCCAGCTCTTCAAGGAGTTATTAGGTAGGACTCCTGGGATATGGGAGCCCAAAAGCTGGCAAATATTCAAGCATGTTTCCATAAAGCACCAGAGCGTTCAGTCCCCAGATGTAGGAAATGAGGCATTGAAGGGAAGAGACCAGCGTGGCTGAATTCAGACATACGGCTCATAATGAAGAGCAAGGTGGAACTGCACAGGCAATGCAAGCAGGGACAGGGAACCGGGGAGGAGTTTAGGGCTGCTGTCCAGTTGTATAGGGGTCAGGAGGGTCAATAACAGCTGGAGCTGAACTTGGCAAGGGAAGTGAAGACCAACAAGAAGGGCTTATGCAGGTATGTCAATCAGAAAAGGAAGGTTAAAGAAAGCATAGCCACACTGCTGGACGAAAATGACCTATTTTCAACAGACAAGGAGAAGGCTGAGGTACTCAACAACATTTTGGCTTTAGTCTTCACTGAAAACAGCTCTCCTTCACTCTCCTGGGCCAGGGGGCAACAAGACGGGTTCCAGGGGAGTAAAGCCCTCCTGCTGTAGGGGAGGATCAGGTTTGTGATCACCGAAGGAACCTGAACATATATAAGCCTATGGCATCTGATGAGATGCATCCCAGAGTCCTGAGGGAATTGGCTGATTTTGTTGCCAAGCCACTCTCCAAGATATGTGAAAAGTCATGGCAGTCATGGGAAGTCGCTGGTGACTGGAAGGAGGGTGGCATTGTCTCCATTTTTAAAAATGGTAGAAAAACGACCCTGGAAACTACCGAACTGTCAGCCTTTGTGCCTGGGAAGATCATGAAACAGGTCCTCCTAGAAGGCATTATTCTAAGGCTTCAGGGTGTTATTTATGATCATTCCTATAATTTTGTCTGGAACACATTAGAATCCTTAGGAAACTACAGAGCTCTCGACTTCACATCAAATGATAAATACATACTTTCTGTCTGTAGACATACGAAACACGGTCTCTACACTTTATCCATTAAAATTTAAGCAAATACCCTTACACATGTTGCAAGCACTTTTACCTGCAGCATAATAACATTTCCTTTGATTAAAGCTTGGCCATCTTGCAGATCATTGATCAATAAGAATAAAGTGTGGCAAGATTTTTAAGGAAGGAGTGTATGTTGAATGGATCTCAGATTTTGCAAAACACTCACATTTTTCTTTCCTTGTAAAGAATAGTTTTCAGGTGAAAGGTGGATATTAAATCAGTCTTTTTTTTTCCGAGGAAATATTATTTAATTCACTGTGATGCATGTCTTGACATAAATACAACCTTGTTTAACTCTCACTAATTCTTCTGCTAAATCCAGTATCCTCACAAGCTGGCCACAAGGTTTTTGTATTCTCATTTCTTAAGTCCAGAGACATTGCTCTTTTCATCTGATCATCCTTTTTGCCCCTTTTACATTTGCCCCACCTCCATGTACATTTGGGACTGGCTGTCTCAGTAGTGCTCCCTGGTCTTCTGAGACACAGCTTTTGTTTGCCCTGAAATCCTTCAGACTGATTAACGGATGAGCACACACTAGGCTAAGGGTGTTACACTGACCTACTGGCAGCAACAGTAGGTGCTAATTTTTCATCTTTTTTTTAATAGTTGGCCATTATTAAACTGCTGAACGAGAGGCTGGTGAGTCTTGCTGTTTCTACAAAAGGGTCCTCTAGAGAATTCAGGGCACTTCATTTCTTTGCTGAATTGTGTACAGCCCCTTTTTTGTGGCTAACAGAGAGACATGTATTTCACTACTGTGTGCACAAGGATTCTCCAAAACTCACCTAGAGATTCCCTAAATGTAAATCCTGAAAGGATCAGTAGATAGTCTTAATATCACAGGCCAATTATACACCATGTTTACATGGAACCCAAGGACTTGTTTATGACAGAAGCATAGTTTCTACAAAAGTATCGAATCTTGATGAAAATAGTAAACCATGGGAAAAAATCCACCTCTCCTGTGAATGATATGCTGTAATGGAAGCGTGTAGTTAAAACCTGTGTTGTATTTTTCAGTTTAATTTGCCTATTTTCTGCATTCAGCCAGCCAAGCAAGTGTTAAGGCTGCTCCTCTGCCTCGAAAACTTCCATGTTGAAGAGAGGGAAAGAGGCGTGGCAACACCCTTCCCTCCCCTTTTCTTGTGGCTGAGAGAACTCAGTGTCCTGAGTGTGTGGCTACGGCAGGGGGAGGAGGAGTGGCAGCCAGTGCTCCCCAAAGAGAAAATTCTCTGGTTGTATCATTATCTTAAGCATTCTCTGAGGGCTGGCTGTCTGCACGCTTGTCTGTGGTGCTGGTGACGAGGGATCTGCTCCAGCAGGGAGACTCTGAGAGCTGCAGTGAGCAGCACAGTTACACAGTTAGCAGTGAGGAGAATGAGGCTGAGGTTCAACAAGGGCAACCACGAGCAGAAGGACTACTCCAGTGTTACACACAATGGTCTCATGGCCCTGGATGAGGAGGATCAAGCTGATTTCTGCCACAGAGATCTGCAGCTCTGCACCCGTTTTGTGGTGCTCACAAGCTTTCCCACATCTGCCTGTCAACCTGCACACCTTGCCTTTCTCTCACACTGGTGGAGCCCAGGGACAACTTGGACACCGGGACAGAGAATCTGCTTGTGCCAGACACTGCCTGTGGAATCTGTGTTGCAGATCTGAATAAATGAGGCACAGAAATGACACTGCTGAGCACAACCTGAGCTTGGGGAATCTTCGCCAGTCCAGATGACCTCTGCATTTCAACTGGGACTCTTGTTACAGGTGGTAACAGGATGGGACCAGCCACTTTTTTGGCAAGAAATGTCCCCCTCTCTGACCTTTGTCCATTGCAAAGCTGACAATAAATTAGCTTCTTTTAATCAGCCCTCTGTCTGAGATTGTCTGTACAGCAGCACACTGTTGGGGAATGAGGGCAGGTAGCCGGTTGCTGCCCGCTTGATACAGAAGCAGCAGGGTGGCATTTTGAGGTAAGGAAGCAGTATCAAAACAGAAAGCTTCCTTAACGCCTCTTTTGTTTCTTTTCCAGTTTTCTGCTCGTTCTTCCACTGTAAGGGGAAGTTGCCTGTGTGCGTGTGATGGGAGGGAACGAGAGCAAGGGAGCCAGAACTTTCTCAGCAGTGACAAAGGGAAATACACAAAATTCCATGGAACCCATAGGTTCTGGTGGCTGTGACAGTATATTGGACAGGCTAGAATGGGAGCCTTTCTTCAGCCCATGCTGACTTGGCCTGATTGCTTTGTTCTCCTGTCAGTGCCATATGACTGTACTCAAGATGAACTGCTACAGAGCCTTGCTCACCTGGGTAATTCCACAGATCCTCCTTCCGTCTCTTCTGCTAGATGTGCATAACAGTTTCCTATCTGTAGTCATCTGGGACCTCCTCATTTAGGAGGACTACTGATGAATGATGAAAAGTTGCTTTGTGACCAGTTCCACCAGTTTCTTCAGTATGTTGGATGCATCTTATCTGGCCCCACAGACTTATGCGTGTCTAGATGCGCAAGCATGTTGTTCACCATTTCCTCTTGGATTATGGGGCGTTTTTCCAACTCAGGGGAATGGGTACGCAGAGATCAACTGCTTTTACTATTAAAGACTAAGGAAAAGAAGACATTACCTGCCTCATCCTTTTCCTCATCCTCTGTTACTGTATTCCATAAAGGAGGATATTCTCCTTGGCTCTCCTGTTGCTGCTGATGTTTTTATGAAAACGTGTTTTCTTGTCCTTCGCCTCAGGAGCCAGAATAAATTCTCTTTTGGGTTTGACCTTTCTAATTCTCTCCCTGGGTAACCTCATGACATCTTTGCAGTTTTTCTGAGCCTACTCTTTCTTCCAAAGATCAGATCCCCGCCTTTTTTTTTCCTGAGTTCCAGTCAGAGGTCTGTGTACAGCCAGGCCAGCGGTGAGCCTGCTCCTCCACCTTGAAAACTTCCATGTTGAAGAGGGAGGAAGAGGCATGGCAGCAGGCGCTTCACCTTTCCCTGCCCCTTTCTTCTGGCTGAGAGAACTCGGTGTCCTGAGTGGGTGGCTACAGCAGAGGGAGGAGGAGTGGCGGACGGTGCTCTCCAAAGACAAGCGTCTCTCGTTGTATTATTGTCTTACGCATTGTCTTAAGGCGGGTTGTCTCCATGCTTGTCTGTGGCGCTGGCGACAAGGGGACATAGACCTACCACCCTCTCCCCCTTCCCCTTCACGCTGTTGCTTTCTCTGCTTTAACTGGCATTGTGTGTGTGTGATTAAGTTCAAATATTCTTTTTGTGACCTCAGCTGTGTGCAACGTATCTGATTGTAGTCTGAGTGTACTGAGGTCTGTTTTCTGCAACTTTGGGGAGTTATCTCTCTGAAGTGCACAAATATCAGATAAACCTTCAGTTGTGCAGGCTGAAGGAAAAAAATCATGAAGGCTAGTTGTGTCTCAGGTGTGGAGTTTGACAGTTGGTGTGTAACAGACTCGCAGCATGATACTTGTCTTGTTGGCCTTCCCCCTTATTCTTACCCATAAACACTCAAGTATATCATCGTCATCATCAAATACTCCTTAACGTACAGAGCTACCTCACTAACTCTCCTTCCTTGCCTATCCTTTCTGAAGCACTGGCAGGTGTCCATCGCATCCTGCCATGTTTCTGTGATGGCAACTGTCATAGTTTTCCTGCTGTAAGGTGGCTTCCACCTCCTCCTGTTTATTGCCCGTGCTGCGTGCATTGGTGCAGAGGCACTTCATCTGGGCTGTTGGCTGTATCACCTTCCTAGAGGAACACCCATTAACTCCTTTGATGTGTTTCACTGGTGCTTCCCTCTTAGCTCCTATTACCTCGGTAGCCCCTGGCGCATCTCTGAGCAACTTCAGCCGTGTTCCACTATACCCAGCACCTCTCAGAGACACAGGCTGAGGGACCTTGCTAGCACACTGTCCCTTTAAGCTCAAGTTTTCTTGGGCAAGCCCAGTATTATCTCCCTTCACCTGTAAGTCTGATTTAAAGCTTTGTCAGTGAGCCCTGCAAGCCTGTGAGCAACGACTCTCTTTCCCCTTTGAGAAAGGTGAATCCCAACAGATGCCAGCTAGCGTGGTGCTGTGTAAGCCATCCTACCCAAAAGTAGGCCATTGAAAAACCCAAAAGTATGGCAATGACACCAGCCATGCTAATGAACTGGGTGTGTTTGTTTCTTCAAGTGGTCAGTGAATATTCAGCTTGCTTTTGTAGTGTTTCCATGTCCTGTCAACTGGAAGCAGGGGCATGTAAAGCCAGGCTGAATACTGAACCCAAGACCAAAGCAGTGCTGGATGCACTCTGCAAGTACAATTCTTCCAACAGTGTTAACACGTTCGTTTTGTTTCTAGTATGTGATCTGATCTAGTTAAGGCCACTGCCATTAAATTAAAAAGCCATGGTGATCTGACTGCATTTGGGAGGCATAACAACTAAAACGTTTGACACTTTCACACCTTCGGAATAGATTGCTTTATGAGAAGTAACACTAATAGCCAGGCTTCTCTTATAGGCAGAAGAAAGATGCCAAACTTTCTCGGGTTTACTCAGAGCTGTGACACAAACTCAGAACTTGTAACTTGTTGTGCAATTATGATTTTGAGATAAAAAGTGACACTAACTAGGCTCTTTTCTTCGAAAGTGAAGTTCAACCACACGAAGGATCCTACAAAGCCTCTACATTTCTGTAATCATCACAAAGGGGGCTAGGAAGGTGAAGACCTCATAGTGACTTTTGCCCACGGCCAGCGGTCAAAACAGGATGAGTGTATCAGTACAGATATCTGCAATTACCTGCATGGAAAAAAAAAAGTCGCAGTGTGCCGCTGCCTTTTTTTCTTGTCTGCAGAAGGCGCTAGGACACTTGTATATGGTGCCGATGAACACAGGGCCATTTTGATCGCTGCAGCAGAATAAATTCCATCTATTGCAGATTCTTGAGAAAATAAATGTGGAAGACAAGTACTTGAAAATTCTAACCTTCCAATTTGTAATTGTTCATATCAGAGTGGTATTTTTAAGTGTGGTTTTAAGATTCATATCAGAGTGATGTTTTTAAGAATGGTTTTAATTTTAAAGACCCTGCTTCTCTTATTCACAACATGTAGGTAGTTTCTCATCAAAAGTTCTCAAATCTTTAATACTTGCAGCTAACAGCTTCCAACTGTCCAAAAGCTTTAATAGAAAATCAACAAATGATTAACAACAGCATATAGATAAACCAAAAAGTCAAAATCTGCTTGCAAGGTTTTCTTACAGTTTCTTCTTTCCTTTCCCTTGGTAAAGATAAACAGCTCTGTTGTTTTGTATCACATGTTCTCTTCCCTTTGCTATGTAGAGTTTTTAACTCTGCTTAGCTTAGCAAGTGCGAAGCATATTTCAAAGCTAAATTCTCTCCCCTTTGCTTGCACGTTCATTTTATTTTACTTCAGCTGGTTTTTCTTGATATTGCCTTCTGGATGTCCCCCACTTTAACTGTTTCGGTATAGAACACTTGATGGGCATCATGAGAAAAGGTACAACTTTGAAAGAAGTAAGATAATTTGTAATATGCATGAAGGGTACTACATGTGTAAACTATAAGTACTGATTTACGTGATGGCGTGATGCTGGTAAGGCTGGCGTCTGCCTACTCCAGGCAGAGGTAAGCGCCTGAGCTGCCGTGCTGCACTGCAAGCTTCATCTCTGTGCAGATGTTCATCCTGGAGGCGCTTGTCAGCTGGAACGTGCAGGAGTGGGAGGAGGGCAGCACCGTTAGCTGGCAGTAGTGCGACTGAGGCAAAAACCGCCAGGCAGTTGTCACCAGCAGTTGGACCCAGCAGGCTGTTTTCTCCACGTCTAAGTAGGAGTCTGTGCAGAGGGTGTGTAGGATGTTTGAGCTCTCGCCGCTGCGCAGCTGTCGACCGGTGTGGTGGAGAAAGCACAAAAGATCCCCCAGCAGCTGCTCCCTGGAGCAAATGCACTCCTGCACCACGCGGATGCTGCGGTGACTTGCTGGCAGCTTCTCCGCAGAGTCTGGCTCCAGGGAGAAAGAATGCCCGGGCGGTGGCTGCAGGAATACAACCAGACGGTAGGCGATGCTGTTCCCACGTATGCTCCAGTCCTCACAGGCACCGTCTGTCTCAGTGGCTGGGTACAAGAGTGGCATGAAACTTCTCCTGCTGAGCACACAGCAGACAGCAAGGAGTTGACCCACCAGCTCCTTCAGCACCTTGCATGTGTCGGACAGGCCCTGATTTGACAATGGGGTCAACGCAGCCAAAGCCATGACGCTGCTGCATCCAACACTTGGGTCTTTCTTCTCTTCCTTTTCACCTTCCCTCCCCTTGCCCTCATCCTCATCCTCATCCTCGTCATCGTCCTCGTCCTCATCCTCGTCATCGTCCTCGTCCTCGTCCTCATCCTCATCCTCGTCATCGTCCTCGTCCTCATCCTCCTCGCTCCTGGTGAGCCAGTAGATCACAAGGAGCAGGGCCAGGGCTTCTCCAAAAGTCAGACACCAATGCACTGAAAGGAATGGGGATTCCTCCACAGCCCACATCCTCTCAATCTCTTCCAGCAGCTGAGAAGTCTCCTGACACAGAAACTCCTCATGCTGCTTCATCCGCTCATCCGTGTTCGCACTGATGTGCTGCTGCTCAGGCTTTGACCCACTCTGCGTGGCCAGCAGAGTCAGGAGAAGGGCAATTGTGGCAGCCATGGCCTGGAGGAGGCAGGAGGAAAAGGGTCTGAGCAGGGCTGGGGGAGATGTTTGTGAGTGTTGCAGGGATGGAAACGATGGGCTGTCCCAGGAAAGCGCCTGGTCGCTGGTGTCAGCAGGCTTGAAGGAGCCACAGGCTCTGGCTGGACACAGCATGGGGCCCATCCTGCCCAAGCTGCCCTCATGGGCAGCCCCTGGCTGGGCTGTGGTCTGTGAAAGGGCAGGGGACACCCGAGTAGAGTCTCCCAAGGCCCAACCCAGCCATCCCATGGAGCATCCCATGGAGCCATGGGCACCCGGCACATCCCCAAAGCCTCTCTCTGCCCCTGCCACCACTGGGAGCCCTAAGCACCTCTGCCCCCTGCCCCAAGGGCAGTGCCATGGCTTGCCCTGATGGGCTGGTCTCTTGCTCTGAATTACAAACCTCCTGGGCACCTGCCCACTCCTTGTCCAGCCCAGCCTTCGCTCTGCGTGCTCCACTTGCTGATCTCCCAGGTCAGACTGTTGTGAAGCTGCCTGCTGCTGTCCCTAGGGGCTGCTCCCATTGTGATACGTCCCCTGCGCTGTCACAGCCACCAGACCTGTGGGTCCCAATGGAATTTTGTGTTTTTCCCTTTGTGCCCCTTGGTTCTTGTCCTGTCAGTGATGGGTGGCTACAGCATTTAATAAGCAGCCCAACTGCTGAGGCTGGGTGGAGTTGGGAAGCCTTGGCCAGAGTCCTCAAGGTTATAAAATGTTATAACGACTCTGTTGTGTTATGCAAATGAGGAAGCTGGCTGCTGAAGGCGGGAAATGTACCCTGGCAACATGGTTGTGTGGTTGGGCTGTAACCAATGAATGCTTTTAACTAGGACAGAATTGTCCAATCAATGTTTGGTGTGAGAATTAGCAATGTATACAGGCAGGCAGTTAACCCAAAATAAATGGCTTCATTTGGATCCTATTGATCATTGTGTTGTCCCATTTCTTCCACTGTCACATCTGGTGCCCGAACAGGGGCCCTCAGATTCGGCTCAGAATGTCTCGCCGGAGATAAGATTGAAGAAATGGAAAAGCCGACCAAAAGTGAGTGCTGCCCCAGCACTCGTGAAAAAGTTTCTCGTATAGCTGCAGCTTAAAGACTTTGGTGGGAAACGTGCTCTTGGCCAGGCGAGTGGTTGGGGACGAGAGGGGGTCCGCTCACACATCCGAAGACAAGACTCGAATTGAAGCTCCGGTGAAGCTCCTCCAAAATATACTCTCAGAGAGAGGAATTGTTTATGAAAAAACTGCGTTGCAGTCTATGATGAGATGGGCTAATTGAAGCAGCATTGTTACTACCGCCACCCTGTTTGAAAGAGAGACTTGGGAGAAAATGGGACAAAGGTTATTTGAAGAATGTACCAAAGGAAATAAGAGCCTTTGGCAATATCTCACCCTCTGGCGATTAGCTAAAGAAACTTTATGTGAAGTGAAACTGGAGAGAGAGGTGGCAGCGTCAGCTTCCACTGATATGCGTGAGAATCAGGACAATACTGGCAGTACCTCCGCACCTGCATTATCGTTTCGTATGTCTAATATGCCTACACCGGGACCGATTCCCAAAGACTGGCCTTCCCCACCATTTCCCCCGGCTGAGGAGCGTGAAGAGGCTCCGGATAAAGAAGATGAGAGAGAATATCTCCCTCTCCAAAAGAGCCCCTGAGCTGTTTCACTGGATGATTCATTCAGTGAAAATTCCAAGCACTCAACACCACCTGACCATTCCACATTTAGACAAGATTTTGAAAAGATGATGGAAGAATGACCATCGGTGTGGACTCAGAGCTGTGACGCAAACTCAGAACTTGTAACTTGTTGTGCCATTATGATTTTGAGATAAAAACTGACACTAACTAGGCTCTTTTCTTCAAAAGTGGAGTTCAACCACACAAAGGATGCTACAAAGCCTCTGCATTTCTGTAATCATCACAAAGGAGGCGAGGGAGGTGAAGACCTCGTATTGCCTTTTGCCCACAGCCAGTGGGAATAAAAAAGTCCCAGGACAGTTGTATATGCTGCTGATGAACACAGGGCAATTTTGATCACTGCAGCAGAGTAAATTCCATCTATTGCAGATACTTGGGAAAATAAATGTGGAAGACAAATACTATAAAATGATAACCTTCCAATTTGTAACCACATATCAGAGTGGTATTTTTAAGTGTGGTTTAAATTCTAAGGACTCTGCTTCTCTTATTCACATGTAGGTTGTTTCTTATCAAAAGTTCTAAATGTTGAATCCATTCTCCTCTTTGCTTGCAAGTCCATTTTATTCAGCTGTTCTTTTTCGATATTGCCTTCTGGATGTCCCCACTTTAACTGGTTCAGTATAGAAGATTTGATGGGCATCTTGAGAAAAGGTAAAACTTTGAAAGAAGAGCGAGCAGAAAACTGGAAAACAAAAGCAAAAGAAGTTAAGGAAGTGTTCTGTTTTGATACTGCTTCCTTACCTCAAAATGCCACCCTGCTGCTTCTGTATCCAGCGTGCAGCAACCTGTTACCTGCCCACATTCTCCAACAGTGTCCTGCTGCACAGACACCCTCAGATGGAGGGCTGGTTAAAAGAAGCTAATTTATTGTCAGCTTAGCATTGCACAAAGGTCCCAGAGGGAGACATTTCTTTCCAATGGGGTGGATTTTCCCATCCTGTTAGAGGTGGTAACAGGCATCTCAGTTGCAATGCAGTGGTCATCTGGACTGGCAGAGATTCCCCAAGCTCTGGTTGTGCTGAGCAGTGTCATCTCTGTGCCTCATTTGTTCACATCTGCAGCACAGACTCTGTAGGCAGTGTCTGGCACGAGCAGGTTCTCTGTCCTGGTGTCCAAAATTGTCCCTGGGCTTCACCAGTGTGAGACGAAGGCAAAGTGCAGGTGATCCCACAGATGTTTGAGGGATGGGGTGCTCGACTGGGCCCTCCACATCTGCCCTGGGGTATGCTGGGTATATCGAGGATGCCTTGGCACATTTGAAATCTTGTGGAGACCAGTGGGAGGTTCCTGAGGTAGTAGGTGCCAGGAAGGAATCTTCTGCAAATCTCCTTAAGGGAAATAAGGGGTCTTTCACTAGGAAGGCGATGCGTCCAACAGCCTAGCTGAAGTGTCTCTACAGAAACGCACAAATCTTGTGCAAGAAACAGGTCTTTTAAACTACTGTGCTACTAGAAAGCTGTGATCTGGTTCCATCACTGAGCCTTGGTAGGACGAAACCTATGACTGCAGTGTAAATATCTATGGCTACAGGCTGTTCATAAGGGACAGAAGGGAAAGGAGGGATGGAGGCATTTCCTTTTATATCAGGAAATGGATAGTGTGTGAAGAGCTGTCTTTTAAGAGTAGCTTGAAAGGGCAGTCTTTGAAACCTTGTGGGTCAGAGTAAAAGACGAAGGCAACAAAAGGAACTTTGTGGTTAGTGTCTACTACAGGCTATCTGATCAAGGAGTGCCTACCAGTGACACCTTCTTCCTCCAGCTACAGGAGGCTTTGTGCTCGCAAGCTCTCGTCATACTGGGGGACTTCAACCATCCTGACAAATGTTGGAAAAGTAGCATGGCAAATTGTAGGCCATCCAGGAGACTCCTAGAGTGCATTGAATATAATTTCTTAACCCAGCTAACAGACATCCCCACCTGAGGGGATGTGATACTGTACCTGATAATCACCAATATAAGTCAGCTCATCAGTGACATCAAGATCAGAGGCAGCATGGGCTGCAGTGATCATGCACTGGTGGCGTTTGGGGTCCAGAGGAATATGGAACAGGCGAGGATTATACTCAGGACCCTAAATTTCAGGAAAGCAGACTTCCAGCTCTTCAAGGAGTTATTAGGTAGGACTCCTGGGATATGGGAGCCCAAGAGCTGGCAAATATTCAAGCATGTTTCCATAAAGCACCAGAGCGTTCAGTCCCCAGATGTAGGAAATGAGGCATTGAAGGGAAGAGACCAGCGTGGCTGAATTCAGACATACGGCTCATAATGAAGAGCAAGGTGGAACTGCACAGGCAATGCAAGCAGGGACAGGGAACCGGGGAGGAGTTTAGGGCTGCTGTCCAGTTGTATAGGGGTCAGGAGGGTCAATAACAGCTGGAGCTGAACTTGGCAAGGGAAGTGAAGGCCAACAAGAAGGGCTTATGCAGGTATGTCAATCAGAAAAGGAAGGTTAAAGAAAGCATAGCCACACTGCTGGACGAAAATGACCTATTTTCAACAGACAAGGAGAAGGCTGAGGTACTCAACAACATTTTGGCTTTAGTCTTCACTGAAAACAGCTCTCCTTCACTCTCCTGGGCCAGGGGGCAACAAGACGGGTTCCAGGGGAGTAAAGCCCTCCTGCTGTAGGGGAGGATCAGGTTTGTGATCACCGAAGGAACCTGAACATATATAAGCCTATGGCATCTGATGAGATGCATCCCAGAGTCCTGAGGGAATTGGCTGATTTTGTTGCCAAGCCACTCTCCAAGATATGTGAAAAGTCATGGCAGTCATGGGAAGTCGCTGGTGACTGGAAGGAGGGTGGCATTGTCTCCATTTTTAAAAATGGTAGAAAAACGACCCTGGAAACTACCGAACTGTCAGCCTTTGTGCCTGGGAAGATCATGAAACAGGTCCTCCTAGAAGGCATTATTCTAAGGCTTCAGGGTGTTATTTATGATCATTCCTATAATTTTGTCTGGAACACATTAGAATCCTTAGGAAACTACAGAGCTCTCGACTTCACATCAAATGATAAATACATACTTTCTGTCTGTAGACATACGAAACACGGTCTCTACACTTTATCCATTAAAATTTAAGCAAATACCCTTACACATGTTGCAAGCACTTTTACCTGCAGCATAATAACATTTCCTTTGATTAAAGCTTGGCCATCTTGCAGATCATTGATCAATAAGAATAAAGTGTGGCAAGATTTTTAAGGAAGGAGTGTATGTTGAATGGATCTCAGATTTTGCAAAACACTCACATTTTTCTTTCCTTGTAAAGAATAGTTTTCAGGTGAAAGGTGGATATTAAATCAGTCTTTTTTTTTCCGAGGAAATATTATTTAATTCACTGTGATGCATGTCTTGACATAAATACAACCTTGTTTAACTCTCACTAATTCTTCTGCTAAATCCAGTATCCTCACAAGCTGGCCACAAGGTTTTTGTATTCTCATTTCTTAAGTCCAGAGACATTGCTCTTTTCATCTGATCATCCTTTTTGCCCCTTTTACATTTGCCCCACCTCCATGTACATTTGGGACTGGCTGTCTCAGTAGTGCTCCCTGGTCTTCTGAGACACAGCTTTTGTTTGCCCTGAAATCCTTCAGACTGATTAACGGATGAGCACACACTAGGCTAAGGGTGTTACACTGACCTACTGGCAGCAACAGTAGGTGCTAATTTTTCATCTTTTTTTTAATAGTTGGCCATTATTAAACTGCTGAACGAGAGGCTGGTGAGTCTTGCTGTTTCTACAAAAGGGTCCTCTAGAGAATTCAGGGCACTTCATTTCTTTGCTGAATTGTGTACAGCCCCTTTTTTGTGGCTAACAGAGAGACATGTATTTCACTACTGTGTGCACAAGGATTCTCCAAAACTCACCTAGAGATTCCCTAAATGTAAATCCTGAAAGGATCAGTAGATAGTCTTAATATCACAGGCCAATTATACACCATGTTTACATGGAACCCAAGGACTTGTTTATGACAGAAGCATAGTTTCTACAAAAGTATCGAATCTTGATGAAAATAGTAAACCATGGGAAAAAATCCACCTCTCCTGTGAATGATATGCTGTAATGGAAGCGTGTAGTTAAAACCTGTGTTGTATTTTTCAGTTTAATTTGCCTATTTTCTGCATTCAGCCAGCCAAGCAAGTGTTAAGGCTGCTCCTCTGCCTCGAAAACTTCCATGTTGAAGAGAGGGAAAGAGGCGTGGCAACACCCTTCCCTCCCCTTTTCTTGTGGCTGAGAGAACTCAGTGTCCTGAGTGTGTGGCTACGGCAGGGGGAGGAGGAGTGGCAGCCAGTGCTCCCCAAAGAGAAAATTCTCTGGTTGTATCATTATCTTAAGCATTCTCTGAGGGCTGGCTGTCTGCACGCTTGTCTGTGGTGCTGGTGACGAGGGATCTGCTCCAGCAGGGAGACTCTGAGAGCTGCAGTGAGCAGCACAGTTACACAGTTAGCAGTGAGGAGAATGAGGCTGAGGTTCAACAAGGGCAACCACGAGCAGAAGGACTACTCCAGTGTTACACACAATGGTCTCATGGCCCTGGATGAGGAGGATCAAGCTGATTTCTGCCACAGAGATCTGCAGCTCTGCACCCGTTTTGTGGTGCTCACAAGCTTTCCCACATCTGCCTGTCAACCTGCACACCTTGCCTTTCTCTCACACTGGTGGAGCCCAGGGACAACTTGGACACCGGGACAGAGAATCTGCTTGTGCCAGACACTGCCTGTGGAATCTGTGTTGCAGATCTGAACAAATGAGGCACAGAAATGACACTGCTGAGCACAACCTGAGCTTGGGGAATCTTCGCCAGTCCAGATGACCTCTGCATTTCAACTGGGACTCTTGTTACAGGTGGTAACAGGATGGGACCAGCCACTTTTTTGGCAAGAAATGTCCCCCTCTCTGACCTTTGTCCATTGCAAAGCTGACAATAAATTAGCTTCTTTTAATCAGCCCTCTGTCTGAGATTGTCTGTACAGCAGCACACTGTTGGGGAATGAGGGCAGGTAGCCGGTTGCTGCCCGCTTGATACAGAAGCAGCAGGGTGGCATTTTGAGGTAAGGAAGCAGTATCAAAACAGAATGCTTCCTTAACGCCTCTTTTGTTTCTTTTCCAGTTTTCTGCTCGTTCTTCCACTGTAAGGGGAAGTTGCCTGTGTGCGTGTGATGGGAGGGAACGAGAGCAAGGGAGCCAGAACTTTCTCAGCAGTGACAAAGGGAAATACACAAAATTCCATGGAACCCATAGGTTCTGGTGGCTGTGACAGTATATTGGACAGGCTAGAATGGGAGCCTTTCTTCAGCCCATGCTGACTTGGCCTGATTGCTTTGTTCTCCTGTCAGTGCCATATGACTGTACTCAAGATGAACTGCTACAGAGCCTTGCTCACCTGGGTAATTCCACAGATCCTCCTTCCGTCTCTTCTGCTAGATGTGCATAACAGTTTCCTATCTGTAGTCATCTGGGACCTCCTCATTTAGGAGGACTACTGATGAATGATGAAAAGTTGCTTTGTGACCAGTTCCACCAGTTTCTTCAGTATGTTGGATGCATCTTATCTGGCCCCACAGACTTATGCGTGTCTAGATGCGCAAGCATGTTGTTCACCATTTCCTCTTGGATTATGGGGCGTTTTTCCAACTCAGGGGAATGGGTACGCAGAGATCAACTGCTTTTACTATTAAAGACTAAGGAAAAGAAGACATTACCTGCCTCATCCTTTTCCTCATCCTCTGTTACTGTATTCCATAAAGGAGGATATTCTCCTTGGCTCTCCTGTTGCTGCTGATGTTTTTATGAAAACGTGTTTTCTTGTCCTTCGCCTCAGGAGCCAGAATAAATTCTCTTTTGGGTTTGACCTTTCTAATTCTCTCCCTGGGTAACCTCATGACATCTTTGCAGTTTTTCTGAGCCTACTCTTTCTTCCAAAGATCAGATCCCCGCCTTTTTTTTTCCTGAGTTCCAGTCAGAGGTCTGTGTACAGCCAGGCCAGCGGTGAGCCTGCTCCTCCACCTTGAAAACTTCCATGTTGAAGAGGGAGGAAGAGGCATGGCAGCAGGCACTCCACCTTTCCCTGCCCCTTTCTTCTGGCTGAGAGAACTCGGTGTCCTGAGTGGGTGGCTACAGCAGAGGGAGGAGGAGTGGCGGACGGTGCTCTCCAAAGACAAGCGTCTCTCGTTGTATTATTGTCTTACGCATTGTCTTAAGGCGGGTTGTCTCCATGCTTGTCTGTGGCGCTGGCGACAAGGGGACATAGACCTACCACCCTCTCCCCCTTCCCCTTCACGCTGTTGCTTTCTCTGCTTTAACTGGCATTGTGTGTGTGTGATTAAGTTCAAATATTCTTTTTGTGACCTCAGCTGTGTGCAACGTATCTGATTGTAGTCTGAGTGTACTGAGGTCTGTTTTCTGCAACTTTGGGGAGTTATCTCTCTGAAGTGCACAAATATCAGATAAACCTTCAGTTGTGCAGGCTGAAGGAAAAAAATCATGAAGGCTAGTTGTGTCTCAGGTGTGGAGTTTGACAGTTGGTGTGTAACAGACTCGCAGCATGATACTTGTCTTGTTGGCCTTCCCCCTTATTCTTACCCATAAACACTCAAGTATATCATCGTCATCATCAAATACTCCTTAACGTACAGAGCTACCTCACTAACTCTCCTTCCTTGCCTATCCTTTCTGAAGCACTGGCAGGTGTCCATCGCATCCTGCCATGTTTCTGTGATGGCAACTGTCATAGTTTTCCTGCTGTAAGGTGGCTTCCACCTCCTCCTGTTTATTGCCCGTGCTGCGTGCATTGGTGCAGAGGCACTTCATCTGGGCTGTTGGCTGTATCACCTTCCTAGAGGAACACCCATTAACTCCTTTGATGTGTTTCACTGGTGCTTCCCTCTTAGCTCCTATTACCTCGGTAGCCCCTGGCGCATCTCTGAGCAACTTCAGCCGTGTTCCACTATACCCAGCACCTCTCAGAGACACAGGCTGAGGGACCTTGCTAGCACACTGTCCCTTTAAGCTCAAGTTTTCTTGGGCAAGCCCAGTATTATCTCCCTTCACCTGTAAGTCTGATTTAAAGCTTTGTCAGTGAGCCCTGCAAGCCTGTGAGCAACGACTCTCTTTCCCCTTTGAGAAAGGTGAATCCCAACAGATGCCAGCTAGCGTGGTGCTGTGTAAGCCATCCTACCCAAAAGTAGGCCATTGAAAAACCCAAAAGTATGGCAATGACACCAGCCATGCTAATGAACTGGGTGTGTTTGTTTCTTCAAGTGGTCAGTGAATATTCAGCTTGCTTTTGTAGTGTTTCCATGTCCTGTCAACTGGAAGCAGGGGCATGTAAAGCCAGGCTGAATACTGAACCCAAGACCAAAGCAGTGCTGGATGCACTCTGCAAGTACAATTCTTCCAACAGTGTTAACACGTTCGTTTTGTTTCTAGTATGTGATCTGATCTAGTTAAGGCCACTGCCATTAAATTAAAAAGCCATGGTGATCTGATTGCATTTGGGAGGCATAACAACTAAAACGTTTGACACTTTCACACCTTCGGAATAGATTGCTTTATGAGAAGTAACACTAATAGCCAGGCTTCTCTTATAGGCAGAAGAAAGATGCCAAACTTTCTCGGGTTTACTCAGAGCTGTGACACAAACTCAGAACTTGTAACTTGTTGTGCAATTATGATTTTGAGATAAAAAGTGACACTAACTAGGCTCTTTTCTTCGAAAGTGAAGTTCAACCACACGAAGGATCCTACAAAGCCTCTGCATTTCTGTAATCATCACAAAGGGGGCTAGGAAGGTGAAGACCTCAGGGTGTCTTTTGCCCACGGCCAGCGGTCAAAACAGGATGAGTGTATCAGTACAGATATCTGCAATTACCTGCATGGAAAAAAAAAAGTCGCAGTATGCCGCTGCCTTTTTTTCTTGTCTGCAGAAGGCGCTAGGACACTTGTATGTGGTGCCGATGAACACGGGGCCATTTTGATCGCTGCAGCAGAATAAATTCCATCTATTGCAGATTCTTGAGAAAATAAATGTGGAAGACAAGTACTTGAAAATTCTGACCTTCCAATTTGTAATTGTTCATATCAGAGTGTTATTTTTAAGTGTGGTTTTAAGATTCATATCAGAGTGATGTTTTTAAGAATGGTTTTAATTTTAAAGACCCTGCTTCTCTTATTCACAACATGTAGGTTGTTTCTCATCAAAAGTTCTCAAATCTTTAATACTTGCAGCTAACAGCTTCCAACTGTCCAAAAGCTTTAATAGAAAATCAACGAATGATTAACAACAGCATATAGATAAACCAAAAAGTCAAAATCTGCTTGCAAGGTTTTCTTACAGTTTCTTCTTTCCTTTCCCTTGCTAAACAGCTCTGTTGTTTTGTATCACATGTTCTCTTCCCTTTGCTATGTAGAGTTTTTAACTCCGCTTAGCTTAGCAAGCGCGAAGCATATTTCAAAGCTAAATTCTCTCCCCTTTGCTTGCAAGTCCATTTTATTTAACTTCAGCTGGTTTTTCTTGATATTGCCTTCTGGAGGTCCCCCACTTTAACTGGTTCGGTATAGAACACTTGCTGGGCATCATGAGAAAAGGTACAACTTTGAAAGAAGTAAGATAATTTGTAATATGCATGAAGAGTACTACATGTCTAAACTATAAATACAGATTTGCTTGTTTCACTCATCTAGTGTAAAGGTAGTCTCTTTTTCTTTACATTTGTAGCAGCAGTGGTTGCAGCTGTCACAGGTGGAACTGCAGTGATCGTGATTACCCAAATGAGAGGAAAAGTATCTCTGGTTTAACAAGAAAAAAAAGCAACTAAACAAATGTAAAACATGTGAAAAGCAATCCTGATTCCGTCCCCGATGAAATCCTTATTTGCATTGTTATTACTGGCCTGCTGGTAGGTTGTTGTGTGCTCTCTCTAGGTATTTTTCCTCAGAAATTATCTTCTACCCTAATGCTTTTTATGCCATTTGATAAATAAAGTGACAAAAAGTCATCCTTGCTTTGATACTGAGGCTATTTCTTCAAGGACAAGAGAGACGGGTGCAGAATGAAAAAAACAAACCTCTGTTTTTGATGTAGAACCATGAAAATACAGGATACAGGACTTAAAGGGATGGCTGAGGACGTGGGCTGGGGCTGGGATACTGCAGTTTGCCACCTCACATCAAGGACTTCAGCCTTCATCAATTTCTGGTCAGTATATACCCATTTATTCTAGTGTCAATCTTGCAGCCTTATCTAGCTTTTCTCCTTCAGACATACTTGCCCATGTCCCAAGATGCATCTATAAATGCAATATTGTTAAATTTCATTTCAGACTCACTGTGCCAGTGCAAAACTAGCCAAAACCTCATGTCTCTTCTTGTATGTCTCAGCTTCCTGCCCAACAGCACCCTGGATGTTTCCACCAGTAGTAAGTCTGTCAATGTTGCACCTGCAGTGCATACACTTGTGTATACCTTCCCAATACCTTTCAACCCCTGGGTGAGTCCAGTGACATCTGACTGAGACAGAAATCTCAGGAAGTTGTGGGAAACAGAAGTCTGAGTGGCTTGGGCATGACGGGCCCTATGCTGTCTCTGGCCAGAGCTTGCGGCTCCTTCGAGCGACGTAAAACTCCTCAATGCTAAGGGCACGGCAAACACCAGGAAGGTCACCCACCAGCTCCTTCAGCACCTTGCATGTGTCGGGCAAGCCCTGATTTGGTAAATGGGGTCAATACAGCCAAAGCGAAGCCACTGGTGCATCCGACACTGGTGTTATAAATACACTTAGAACTAATACTCTGGGAGATTTTATTGAGGAGTAAAGTCAGTAAAGCAGGGTATACAGCGCTGGGCGCATGGCTGAGGTTGGACCGTGACGGAGGAAATGGGTCATCGCACAACGATCAATTTGATCCAAGTGAGCATTAAATGACCTCTGGTCTGTAACCACCCATCCGGACCGCATCTAACCAGAGGTGCAACTGGCCCAGGTTCCATCCTCTTTTATGCACTTCATTTTGGCACAGAAAGAGTTGTTCGTTCAACATCGATCAGCACGTGGCAGGGTGCTCTTGCCATGTGGGTCGGCCCGGGCAGTCCGCGTGGAGGAAGGGAAGCTCTCCGGCCATGGCGTGATGCTGGTAAGGCTGGCGTCTGCCTACTCCAGGCTGAGGTAAGCGCCTGAGCTGCCGTGCTGCACTGCAAGCTTCATCTCTGTGCAGATGTTCATCCTGGAGGCGCTTGTCAGCTGGAACGTGCAGGAGTGGGAGGAGGGCAGCACCGTTAGCTGGCAGTAGTGCGACTGAGGCAAATACCGCCAGGCTGATGTCACCAGCAGTTGGACCCAGCAGGCTGTTTTCTCCACGTCTAAGTAGGAGTCTGTACAGAGGGTGTGTAGGATGTTTGAGCTCTCGCCACTGCGCAGCTGTCGACCGGTGTGGTGGAGAAAGCACAAAAGATCCCCCAGCAGCTGCTCCCTGGAGCAAATGCACTCCTGCACCACGCGGATGCTGCGGTGACTTGCTGGCAGCTTCTCCGCAGAGTCTGGCTCCAGGGAGAAAGAATGCCCGGGCGGTGGCTGCAGGAATACAACCAGACGGTAGGCGATGCTGTTCCCACGTATGCTCCAGTCCTCACAGGCACCGTCTGTCTCAGTGGCTGGGTACAAGAGTGGCATGAAACTTCTCCTGCTGAGCACACAGCAGACAGCAAGGAGTTGACCCACCAGCTCCTTCAGCACCTTGCATGTGTCGGACAGGCCCTGATTTGACAATGGGGTCAATGCAGCCAAAGCCATGACGCTGCTGCATCCAACACTTGGGTCTTTCTTCTCTTCCTTTTCACCTTCCTTCCCCTTGCCCTCATCCTCATCCTCATCCTCGTCATCGTCCTCGTCCTCATCCTCCTCGCTGCTGGAGCTGTGCTGCTCCCTGCAGCTCTGAGAGTCATGTTTTCTTTTCCTGGTGAGCCAGTAGATCACAAGGAGCAGGGCCAGGGCTTCTCCAAAAGTCAGACACCAATGCATTGAAAGGAATGGGAATTCTTCCACAGCCCACATCCTCTCAATCTCCTCCAGCAGCTGAGACGTCTCCTGACGCAGAAACTCCTCACGCTGCTTCATCCGCTCATCCGTGTTCGCACTGATGTGCTGCTGCTGAGGCTTCGGCCCAATCTGCGCAGCCAGCAGAGTCAGGAGAAGGGCAATTGCGGCAGCCATGGCCTGGAGGAGGCAGGAGGAAAAGGGTCTGATCAGGGCTGGGTGAGATATTTGTGAGCGTTGCAGGGACGGAAACGATGGGCTGTCCCAGGAAAGCGCCTAGTCGCTGGTGTCAGCAGGCTTGAAGGAGCCACAGGCCTTGGCCAGCGACAGCATGGGGCCCATCCTGCCTAAGCTGCCTCATGGGCAGCCCCTGGCTGGGCTGTGGTCTGTGAAAGGGCAGGGGACACCCGAGTAGACTCTCCCAAGGCCCAACCCAGCCATCCCATGGAGCATCCCATGGAGCCATGGGCACCCGGCACATCCCCAACGCCTCTCTCTGCCCCTGCCACCACTGGGAGCCCTAAGCACCTCTGCCCCCTGCCCCAAGGGCAGTGCCATGGCTCGCCCTGACGGGCTGGGCTCTTGCTCTGAGTTACAAACCTCGGGAGCACCTGCCCACTCCTTGTCCAGCCCAGCCTTCGCTCTGCGTGCTCCACTTGCTGATCTCCCAGATCAGACTGTTGTGAAGCTGCCTGCTGCTGTCCCTAGGGGCTGCTCCCATTGTGACACGTCCCCTGCGCTGTCACAGCCACCAGACCTGTGGGTCCCAATGGAATTTTGTGTTTTTCCCTTTGTGCCCCTTGGTTCTTGTCCTGTCAGTGATGGGTGGCTACAGCATTTAATAAGCAGCCCAACTGCTGAGGCTGGGTGGAGTTGGGAAGCCTTGGCCAGGGTCCTCAAGGTTATAAAATGTTATAACGACTCTGTTGTGTTATGCAAATGAGGAAGCTGGCTGCTGAAGGCGGGAAATGTACCCTGGCAACATGGTTGTGTGGTTGGGCTGTAACCAATGAATGCTTTTAACTAGGACAGAATTGTCCAATCAATGTTTGGTGTGAGAATTAGCAATGTATACAGGCAGGCAGTTAACCCAAAATAAATGGCTTCATTTGGATCCTATTGATCATTGTGTTGTCCCATTTCTTCCATTGTCACATCTGGTGCCCGAACAGGGGCCCTCAGATTCGGCTCAGGAGGTCTCGCCAGAGATAAGATTGAAGGAATGGAAAAGCCGACCAAAAGTGAGTGCTGCCCCAGCACTCGTGAAAAAGTTTCTCGTATAGGTGCAGCTTAAAGACTTTGGTGGGAAACGTGCTCTTGGCCAGGTGAGTGGTTGGGGACGAGAGGGGGTCCGCTCACACATCCGAAGACAAGACTCGAATTGAAGCTCCGGTGAAGCTCCTCCAAAATATACTCTCAGAGAGAGGAATTGTTTATGAAAAAACTGCGTTGCAGTCTATGATGAGATGGGCTAATTGAAGCAGCATTGTTACTACCGCCACCCTGTTTTAAAGAGAGACTTGGGAGAAAATGGGACAAAGGTTATTTGAAGAATGTACCAAAGGAAATAAGAGCCTTTGGCAATATCTCACCCTCTGGCGATTAGTTAAAGAAACTTTATGTGAAGTGAAACTGGAGAGAGAGGTGGCAGCGTCAGCTTACGCTGCTATGCGTGAGAATCAGGACAATACTGGCAGTACCTCCGCACCTGCATTATCGTTTCGTATGTCTAATATGCCTACACTGGGACCGATTCCCAAAGACTGGCCTTCCCACCATTTCCCCCGGCTGAGGAGCGTGAAGAGGCTCCGGATAAAGAAGATGAGAGGGAATACCCCCCTCTCCAAAAGAGCCCCTGAGCTGTTTCACTGGATGATTCATTCAGTGAAAATTCCAAGCACTCAACACCACCTGAGCATTCCACGTTTAGACAAGATTTTGAAAAGATGATGGAAGAATGACCATCGGTGTGGACTCAGAGCTGTGATACAAACTCAGAACTTGTAATTTGTTGTGCCATTATGATTTTGAGATAAAAACTGACACTAACTAGGCTCTTTTCTTCAAAAGTGGAGTTCAACCACACAAAGGATGCCACAAAGCCTCTGTATTTCTGTAATCATCACAAAGGAGGCGAGGGAGGTGAAGACCTCGTATTGCCTTTTGCCCACAGCCAGTGGGAATAAAAAAGTCCCAGGACAGTTGTATATGCTGCTGATGAACACAGGGCAATTTTGATCACTGCAGCAGAGTAAATTCCATCTATTGCAGATACTTGGGAAAATAAATGTGGAAGACAAATACTTTAAAACGATAACCTTCCAATCTGTAACTGTTCATATCAGAGTGGTATTTTTAAGTGTGGTTTTAATTTTAAGGACTCTGCTTCTCTTATTCACAACACGTAGGTTGTTTCTCATCAAAATTTCTCAAATCTCTAATCCATTCTCCTCTTTGCTTGCAAGTCCATTTTATTTTACTTCAGCTGTTCTTTTTTGATATTGCCTTCTGGATGTCCCCACTTTAACTGGTTCAGTATAGAAGATTTGATGGGCATCTTGAGAAAAGGTACAACTTTGAAAGAAGAGCGAGCAGAAAACTGGAAAACAAAAGCAAAAGAGGTTAAGGAAGTGTTCTGTTTTGATACTGCTTCCTTACCTCAAAATGCCACCCTGCTGCTTCTGTATCCAGCGTGCAGCAACCTGTTACCTGCCCACATTCTCCAACAGTGTCCTGCTGCACAGACACCCTCAGATGGAGGGCTGGTTAAAAGAAGCTAATTTATTGTCAGCTTAGCATTGCACAAAGGTCCCAGAGGGAGACATTTCTTTCCAATGGGGTGGATTTTCCCATCCTGTTAGAGGTGGTAACAGGCATCTCAGTTGCAATGCAGTGGTCATCTGGACTGGCAGAGATTCCCCAAGCTCTGGTTGTGCTGAGCAGTGTCATCTCTGTGCCTCATTTGTTCACATCTGCAGCACAGACTCTGTAGGCAGTGTCTGGCACGAGCAGGTTCTCTGTGCCGGTGTCCAAACTTGTCCCTGGGCTCCACCAGTGTGAGATGAAGGCAAAGTGCAGGAGGTCCCACAGATGTTTGAAGGATGGGGTTTTCATCTATCCCTCCACATCTGCCCTGGGGTATGCTGGGCATGGCGGGGATGCCTTGGAGACCAGTGGGAGGTTCCTGAGGTAGTAGGTGCCAGGAAGGAATCTTCTGCAAATCTCCTTAAGGGAAATAAGGGGTCTTTCACTAGGAAGGCAATGCGTCCAACAGCCTAGCTGAAGTGTCTCTACAGAAACGCACAAATCTTGCGCAAGAAACAGGTCTTTTAAACTACTGTGCTACTAGAGAGCTGTGATCTGGTTCCATCACTCAGTCTTGGTAGGATGAAACCTATGACTGCAGTGTAAATATCTATGGCTACAGGCTGTTCATAAGGGACAGAAGGAAAAGGAGAGATGGAGGCATTTCCTTTTATATCAGGAAATGGATAGTGTGTGAAGAGCTGTCTTTTAAGAGTAGCTTGAAAGGGCACTCTTTGAAAGCTTGTGGGTCAGAGTAAAAGACAAAGGCAACAAAAGGAACTTTGTGGTTAGTGTCTACTACAGGCTATCTGATCAAGGAGTGCCTACCAGTGACACCTTCTTCCTCCAGCTACAGGAGGCTTTGTGCTCGCAAGCTCTCGTCATACTGGGGGACTTCAACCATCCTGACAAATGTTGGAAAAGTAGCATGGCAAATTGTAGGCCATCCAGGAGACTCCTAGAGTGCATTGAATATAATTTCTTAACCCAGCTAACAGACATCCCCACCTGAGGGGATGTGATACTGTACCTGATAATCACCAATATAAGTCAGCTCATCAGTGACATCAAGATCAGAGGCAGCATGGGCTGCAGTGATCATGCACTGGTGGCGTTTGGGGTCCAGAGGAATATGGAACAGGCGAGGATTATACTCAGGACCCTAAATTTCAGGAAAGCAGACTTCCTTCCAGCTCTTCAAGGAGTTATTAGGTAGGACTCCTGGGATATGGTCCTCAGGGGCAAGGAAGCCCAAGAGCTGGCAAATATTCAAGCATGTTTCCATAAAGCACAAGAGCGTTCAGTCCCCAGATGTAGGAAATGAGGCATTGAAGGGAAGAGACCAGTGAGGCTGAATTCAGACATACGGCTCATAATGAAGAGCAAGGTGGAACTGCTCAGGCAATGCAAGCAGGGACAGGGAACCGGGGAGGAGTATAGGGCTGCTGTCCAGTTGTATAGGGATGGGGTCAGGAGGGTCAATAACAGCTGGAGCTGAACTTGGCAAGGGAAGTGAAGACCAACAAGAAGGGCTTATGCAGGTATGTCAATCAGAAAAGGAAGGTTAAAGAAAGCATAGCCACACTGCTGGACGAAAATGACCTATTATCAACAGACAAGGAGAAGGCTGAGGTACTCAACAACATTTTGGCTTTAGTCTTCACTGAAAACAGCTCTCCTCAACCCTCCTGGGTCAGGGGGCAACAAGACGGGTACCAGGGGAGTAAAGCCCTCCTGCTGTAGGGGAGGATCAGGTTTGTGATCACCGAAGGAACCTGAACATATATAAGCCTATGGCATCTGATGAGATGCATCCCAGAGTCCTGAGGGAATTGGCTGATGTTGTTGCCAAGCCACTCTCCAAGATATGTGAAAAGTCGTGGCAGTCATGGGAAGTCGCTGGTGACTGGAAGGAGGGTGGCATTGTCTCCATTTTTAAAAATGGTAGAAAAATGACCCTGGAAACTACCGACCTGTCAGCCTCTGTGCCTGGGAAGATCATGAAACAGGTCCTCCTAGGAGGCATTATTCTAAGGCTTCAGGGTGTTATTTATGATCATTCCTATAATTTTGTCTGGAACACATTGGAATCCTTAGGAAACTACAGAGCTCTCGACTTCACATCAAATGATAAATACATACTTTCTGTCTGTAGACATACGAAACACGGTCTCAACGCTTTATCCATTAAAATTTAAGCAAATATCCTTACACAGGTTGCAAGCACTTTTACCTGCAGCATAATAACATTTCCTTTGATTAAAGCTTGGCCATCTTGCAGATCATTGATCAATAAGAATAAAGTGTGGCAAGATTTTTAAGGAAGGAGTGTATGTTGAATGGATCTCAGATTTTGCAAAACACTCACATTTTTCTTTCCTTGTAAAGAATAGTTTTCAGGTGAAAGGTGGATATTAAATCAGTCTTTTTTTTCCGAAGAAATATTATTTAATTCACTGTGATGCATGTCTTGACATAAATACAACCTTGTTTAACTCTCACTAATTCTTCTGCTAAATCCAGTATCCTCACAAGCTGGCCACAAGGTTTTTGTATTCTCATTTCTTAAGTCCAGAGACATTGCTCTTTTCATCTGATCATCCTTTTTGCCCCTTTTACATTTGCCCCACCTCCATGTACATTTGGGACTGGCTGTCTCAGTAGTGCTCCCTGGTCTTCTGAGACACAGCTTTTGTTTGCCCTGAAATCCTTCAGACTGATTAACGGATGAGCACACACTAGGCTAAGGGTGTTACACTGACCTACTGGCAGCAACAGTAGGTGCTAATTTTTCATCTTTTTTTAATAGTTGGCCATTATTAAACTGCTGAACGAGAGGCTGGTGAGTCTTGCTGTTTCTACAAAAGGGTCCTCTAGAGAATTCAGGGCACTTCATTTCTTTGCTGAATTGTGTACAGCCCCTTTTTTGTGGCTAACAGAGAGACATGTATTTCACTACTGTGTGCACAAGGATTCTCCAAAAATCACCTAGAGATTCCCTAAATGTAAATCCTGAAAGGATCAGTAGGTAGTCTTAATATCACAGGCCAATTATACACCATGTTTACATGGAACCCAAGGACTTGTTTATGACAGAAGCATAGTTTCTACAGAAGTATCGAATCTTGATGAAAATAGTAAACCATGGGAAAAAATCCACCTCTCCTGTGAATGATATGCTGTAATGGAAGCGTGTAGTTAAAACCTGTGTTGTATTTTTCAGTTTAATTTGCCTATTTTCTGCATTCAGCCAGCCAAGCAAGTTTTAAGGCTGCTCCTCTGCCTCGAAAACTTCCATGTTGAAGAGAGGGAAAGAGGCGTGGCAACACCCTTCCCTCCCCCTTTCTTCTGGCTGAGAGAACTCAGTGTCCTGAGTGTGTGGCTACGGCAGGGGGAGGAGGAGTGGCAGCCAGTGCTCCCCAAAGAGAAAATTCTCTGGTTGTATCATTATCTTAAGCATTCTCTGAGGGCTGGCTGTCTGCACGCTTGTCTGTGGTGCTGGTGACGAGGGATCTGCTCCAGCAGGGAGACTCTGAGAGCTGCAGTGAGCAGCACAGCTCCAGCAGTGAGGAGAATGAGGCCGAGTTTCAAGAAAGGCAACTGCAAGGAGAAGGAAGATTGCAATACTGTAGGAATTCTGGATCTGCTCCTTCAGATCTACCGGATGGCCAGTGAAAGGAAACGTGACTCTGAGAGCTGCAGTGAGCTGGTACGCAATGGCCAGAGAGCTGCATTCTTGTCGAGATGCTGCTTTTAAGGCCTGCTGCAGGCACACCCAGCACAAGGATTTCCAGCACTGATGAGGCTACGGAGGAGCAGATGCAGCAGTGTGAGGAGTTTCTTCATCAGGAGATGACTCGGCTGCTGCAGGAGATTGAGAGGAGCAGGGCCGCATAGGAGGCACCACTCCTTTCAGTGCATTGGTGACAGACTTTTCCAGCAGCTTCGGTCCCGCTCAATGTCACCTACTGGATGGTCAGTAAAAGGAAACGTGGCTCTGAGAGGTGCAGTGAGCGGCACAGCTCCAGCAGTGAGGAGAACGAGGCCGAGGTTCAACAAGGGCAACCATGAGCAGAAGGACTACTCCAGTGTTACACACAACGGTCTCATGGCCCAAGATGAGGAGAATGAGGCCGAGGTTCAACAAGGGCAACCACGAGCAGAAGGACTACTCCAGTGTTACACACAATGGTCTCATGGCCCAGGATGAGGAGAATGGGGCCGAGGTTCAACAAGGGCAACCGCGAGCAGAAGGACTTCTCCAGTGTTACACACAATGGTCTCATGGTCCTGGATGAGGAGGATCAAGCTGATTTCTACCTCAGAGATCTGCAGCTCTGCACCCGTGTCGTGGTGCTCACAAGCTTTCCCACCTCTGCCTGTCAACCTGCACACCTTGCCTTTCTCTCACACTGGTGGAGCCCAGGGACAATTTGGACACCGGGACAGAGAATCTGCTTATGCCAGACACTGCCTGTGGAATCTGTGGTGCAGATCTGAACAAATGAGGCACAGAAATGACACTGCTGAGCACAACCTGAGCTTGGGGAATCTTCGCCAGTCCAGATGACCTCTGCATTTCAACTGGGACTCTTGTTACAGGATGGGACCACCCATGCTAGACGTAAGGAAGCAGTGTCAAAACAGAACGCTTCCTTAATGCCTCTTTCGTTTCTTTTCCAGTTTTCTGCTCGCTCTTCCGCCTTAAGGGGAAGTTGCCTGTGTGCGTGTGATGGGAGGGAACGAGAGCAAGGGAGCCAGAACTTTCTCAGCAGTGACAAAGGGAAATACACAAAATTCCATGGAACCCATAGGTTCTGGTGGCTGTGACAGTATATTGGACAGGCTGGAATGGGAGCCTTTCTTCGGCCCATGCTGACTTGGCCTGATTGCTTTGTTCTCCTGTCAGTGCCATATGACTGTACTCAAGATGAACTGCTACAGAGCCTTCCTCTCCTGGGTAGTTCCACAGATCAGTTTCCTATCTGTAGTCATCTGGGACCTCCTCATTTAGGAGGACTACTGATAAATGATGAAAAGTTGCTTTGTGACCATTTCCACCAGTTTCTTCAGTATGTTGGATGCATCTTATCTGGCCCCACAGACTTATGCGTGTCTAGATGCGCAAGCAAGTTGTTCACCATTTCCTCTTGGATTATGGGGCGTTTTTCCAACTCAGGGGGATGGGTACCCAGAGATCAACTGCTTTTACTATTAAAGACTAAGAAAAAGAAGATATTACCTGCCTCATCCTTTTCCTCATCCTCTGTTACTGTATTCCATAAAGGATGGATATTGTCCTTGGCTCTCCTGTTGCTGCTGATGCCTTTATGAAAATGTGTTTTCTTGTCCTTCACCTCAGGAGCCAGATTAAGTTCTCTTTGGGGTTTGACCTTTCTAATTCTCTCCCTGGGTAACCTCATGACATCTTTGCAGTTTTTCTGAGCCTACTCTTTCTTCCAAAGATCAGACCCCCGCCTTTTTTTTTCCTGAGTTTCAGTCAGAGGTCTGTGTACAGCCAGGCCAGGGGTGAGCCTGCTCCTCCACCTTGAAAACTTCCATGTTGAAGAGGGAGGAAGAGGCATGGCAGCAGGCGCTCCACCCTTCCCTGCTCCTTTCTTCTGGCTGAGAGAACTCAGTGTCCTGAGTGGGTGGCTACAGCAGAGGGAGGAGGAGTGGCAGCCGGTGCTCCCCAGAGACAAGCGTCTCTGGTTGTAGTAGGCTGTCACCCATTAACTCCTTTGATGTGTTTCACTGGTGCTTCCCTCTTAGCTCCTATTACCTCGGTAGCCCCTGGCGCATCTCTGAGCAACTTCAGCCGTGTTCCACTATACCCAGCACCTCTCAGAGACACAGGCTGAGGGACCTTGCTAGCACACTGTCCCTTTAAGCTCAAGTTTTCTTGGGCAAGCCCAGTATTATCTCCCTTCACCTGTAAGTCTGATTTAAAGCTTTGTCAGTGAGCCCTGCAAGCCTGTGAGCAACGACTCTCTTTCCCCTTTGAGAAAGGTGAATCCCAACAGATGCCAGCTAGCGTGGTGCTGTGTAAGCCATCCTACCCAAAAGTAGGCCATTGAAAAACCCAAAAGTATGGCAATGACACCAGCCATGCTAATGAACTGGGTGTGTTTGTTTCTTCAAGTGGTCAGTGAATATTCAGCTTGCTTTTGTAGTGTTTCCATGTCCTGTCAACTGGAAGCAGGGGCATGTAAAGCCAGGCTGAATACTGAACCCAAGACCAAAGCAGTGCTGGATGCACTCTGCAAGTACAATTCTTCCAACAGTGTTAACACGTTCGTTTTGTTTCTAGTATGTGATCTGATCTAGTTAAGGCCACTGCCATTAAATTAAAAAGCCATGGTGATCTGACTGCATTTGGGAGGCATAACAACTAAAACGTTTGACACTTTCACACCTTCGGAATAGATTGCTTTATGAGAAGTAACACTAATAGCCAGGCTTCTCTTATAGGCAGAAGAAAGATGCCAAACTTTCTCGGGTTTACTCAGAGCTGTGACACAAACTCAGTACTTGTAACTTGTTGTGCAATTATGATTTTGAGATAAAAAGTGACACTAACTAGGCTCTTTTCTTCGAAAGTGAAGTTCAACCACACGAAGGATCCTACAAAGCCTCTGCATTTCTGTAATCATCACAAAGGGGGCTAGGAAGGTGAAGACCTCAGGGTGTCTTTTGCCCACGGCCAGCGGTCAAAACAGGATGAGTGTATCAGTACAGATATCTGCAATTACCTGCGTGGGAAAAAAAAAGTCACAGTATGCCGCTGCCTTTTTTTCTTGTCTGCAGAAAGCGCTAGGACACTTGTATGTGGTGCCGATGAACACGGGGCCATTTTGATCGCTGCAGCAGAATAAATTCCATCTATTGCAGATTCTTGAGAAAATAAATGTGGAAGACAAGTACTTGAAAATTCTGACCTTCCAATTTGTAATTGTTCATATCAGAGTGTTATTTTTAAGTGTGGTTTTAAGATTCATATCAGAGTGATGTTTTTAAGAATGGTTTTAATTTTAAAGACCCTGCTTCTCTTATTCACAACATGTAGGTTGTTTCTCATCAAAAGTTCTCAAATCTTTAATACTTGCAGCTAACAGCTTCCAACTGTCCAAAAGCTTTAATAGAAAATCAACGAATGATTAACAACATCATATAGATAAACCAAAAAGTCAAAATCTGCTTGCAAGGTTTTCTTACAGTTTCTTCTTTCCTTTCCCTTGCTAAACAGCTCTGTTGTTTTGTATCACATGTTCTCTTCCCTTTGCTATGTAGAGTTTTTAACTCCGCTTAGCTTAGCAAGCGCGAAGCATATTTCAAAGCTAAATTCTCTCCCCTTTGCTTGCAAGTCCATTTTATTTAACTTCAGCTGGTTTTTCTTGATATTGCCTTCTGGAGGTCCCCCACTTTAACTGGTTCGGTATAGAACACTTGCTGGGCATCATGAGAAAAGGTACAACTTTGAAAGAAGTAAGATAATTTGTAATATGCATGAAGAGTACTACATGTCTAAACTATAAATACAGATTTGCTTGTTTCACTCATCTAGTGTAAAGGTAGTCTCTTTTTCTTTACATTTGTAGCAGCAGTGGTTGCAGCTGTCACAGGTGGAACTGCAGTGATCGTGATTACCCAAATGAGAGGAAAAGTATCTCTGGTTTAACAAGAAAAAAAAGCAACTAAACAAATGTAAAACATGTGAAAAGCAATCCTGATTCCGTCCCCGATGAAATCCTTATTTGCATTGTTATTACTGGCCTGCTGGTAGGTTGTTGTGTGCTCTCTCTAGGTATTTTTCCTCAGAAATTATCTTCTACCCTAATGCTTTTTATGCCATTTGATAAATAAAGTGACAAAAAGTCATCCTTGCTTTGATACTGAGGCTGTTTCTTCAAGGACAAGAGAGACAGGTGCAGAATGAAAAAAACAAACCTCTGTTTTTGATGTAGAACCATGAAAATACAGGATACAGGACTTAAAGGGATGGCTGAGGACGTGGGCTGGGGCTGGGATACTGCAGTTTGCCACCTCACATCAAGGACTTCAGCCTTCATCAATTTCTGGTCAGTATATACCCATTTATTCTAGTGTCAATCTTGCAGCCTTATCTAGCTTTTCTCCTTCAGACATACTTGCCCATGTCCCAAGATGCATCTATAAATGCAATATTGTTAAATTTCATTTCAGACTCACTGTGCCAGTGCAAAACTAGCCAAAACCTCATGTCTCTTCTTGTATGTCTCAGCTTCCTGCCCAACAGCACCCTGGATGTTTCCACCAGTAGTAAGTCTGTCAATGTTGCACCTGCAGTGCATACACTTGTGTATACCTTCCCAATACCTTTCAACCCCTGGGTGAGTCCAGTGACATCTGACTGGGACAGAAATCTCAGGAAGTTGTGGGAAACAGAAGTCTGAGTGGCTTGGGCATGACGGGCCCTATGCTGTCTCTGGCCAGAGCTTGCGGCTCCTTCGAGCGACGTAAAACTCCTCAATGCTAAGGGCACGGCAAACACCAGGAAGGTCACCCACCAGCTCCTTCAGCACCTTGCATGTGTCGGGCAAGCCCTGATTTGGTAAATGGGGTCAATACAGCCAAAGCGAAGCCACTGGTGCATCCGACACTGGTGTTATAAATACACTTAGAACTAATACTCTGGGAGATTTTATTGAGGAGTAAAGTCAGTAAAGCAGGGTATACAGCGCTGGGCGCATGGCTGAGGTTGGACCGTGACGGAGGAAATGGGTCATCGCACAACGATCAATTTGATCCAAGTGAGCATTAAATGACCTCTGGTCTGTAACCACCCATCCGGACCGCATCTAACCAGAGGTGCAACTGGCCCAGGTTCCATCCTCTTTTATGCACTTCATTTTGGCACAGAAAGAGTTGTTCGTTCAACATCGATCAGCACGTGGCAGGGTGCTCTTGCCATGTGGGTCGGCCCGGGCAGTCCGCGTGGAGGAAGGGAAGCTCTCCGGCCATGGCGTGATGCTGGTAAGGCTGGCGTCTGCCTACTCCAGGCTGAGGTAAGCGCCTGAGCTGCCGTGCTGCACTGCAAGCTTCATCTCTGTGCAGATGTTCATCCTGGAGGCGCTTGTCAGCTGGAACGTGCAGGAGTGGGAGGAGGGCAGCACCGTTAGCTGGCAGTAGTGCGACTGAGGCAAATACCGCCAGGCTGATGTCACCAGCAGTTGGACCCAGCAGGCTGTTTTCTCCACGTCTAAGTAGGAGTCTGTACAGAGGGTGTGTAGGATGTTTGAGCTCTCGCCACTGCGCAGCTGTCGACCGGTGTGGTGGAGAAAGCACAAAAGATCCCCCAGCAGCTGCTCCCTGGAGCAAATGCACTCCTGCACCACGCGGATGCTGCGGTGACTTGCTGGCAGCTTCTCCGCAGAGTCTGGCTCCAGGGAGAAAGAATGCCCGGGCGGTGGCTGCAGGAATACAACCAGACGGTAGGCGATGCTGTTCCCACGTATGCTCCAGTCCTCACAGGCACCGTCTGTCTCAGTGGCTGGGTACAAGAGTGGCATGAAACTTCTCCTGCTGAGCACACAGCAGACAGCAAGGAGTTGACCCACCAGCTCCTTCAGCACCTTGCATGTGTCGGACAGGCCCTGATTTGACAATGGGGTCAATGCAGCCAAAGCCATGACGCTGCTGCATCCAACACTTGGGTCTTTCTTCTCTTCCTTTTCACCTTCCTTCCCCTTGCCCTCATCCTCATCCTCATCCTCGTCATCGTCCTCGTCCTCATCCTCCTCGCTGCTGGAGCTGTGCTGCTCCCTGCAGCTCTGAGAGTCATGTTTTCTTTTCCTGGTGAGCCAGTAGATCACAAGGAGCAGGGCCAGGGCTTCTCCAAAAGTCAGACACCAATGCATTGAAAGGAATGGGAATTCTTCCACAGCCCACATCCTCTCAATCTCCTCCAGCAGCTGAGACGTCTCCTGACGCAGAAACTCCTCACGCTGCTTCATCCGCTCATCCGTGTTCGCACTGATGTGCTGCTGCTGAGGCTTCGGCCCAATCTGCGCAGCCAGCAGAGTCAGGAGAAGGGCAATTGCGGCAGCCATGGCCTGGAGGAGGCAGGAGGAAAAGGGTCTGATCAGGGCTGGGTGAGATATTTGTGAGCGTTGCAGGGACGGAAACGATGGGCTGTCCCAGGAAAGCGCCTAGTCGCTGGTGTCAGCAGGCTTGAAGGAGCCACAGGCCTTGGCCAGCGACAGCATGGGGCCCATCCTGCCTAAGCTGCCTCATGGGCAGCCCCTGGCTGGGCTGTGGTCTGTGAAAGGGCAGGGGACACCCGAGTAGACTCTCCCAAGGCCCAACCCAGCCATCCCATGGAGCATCCCATGGAGCCATGGGCACCCGGCACATCCCCAACGCCTCTCTCTGCCCCTGCCACCACTGGGAGCCCTAAGCACCTCTGCCCCCTGCCCCAAGGGCAGTGCCATGGCTCGCCCTGACGGGCTGGGCTCTTGCTCTGAGTTACAAACCTCGGGAGCACCTGCCCACTCCTTGTCCAGCCCAGCCTTCGCTCTGCGTGCTCCACTTGCTGATCTCCCAGATCAGACTGTTGTGAAGCTGCCTGCTGCTGTCCCTAGGGGCTGCTCCCATTGTGACACGTCCCCTGCGCTGTCACAGCCACCAGACCTGTGGGTCCCAATGGAATTTTGTGTTTTTCCCTTTGTGCCCCTTGGTTCTTGTCCTGTCAGTGATGGGTGGCTACAGCATTTAATAAGCAGCCCAACTGCTGAGGCTGGGTGGAGTTGGGAAGCCTTGGCCAGGGTCCTCAAGGTTATAAAATGTTATAACGACTCTGTTGTGTTATGCAAATGAGGAAGCTGGCTGCTGAAGGCGGGAAATGTACCCTGGCAACATGGTTGTGTGGTTGGGCTGTAACCAATGAATGCTTTTAACTAGGACAGAATTGTCCAATCAATGTTTGGTGTGAGAATTAGCAATGTATACAGGCAGGCAGTTAACCCAAAATAAATGGCTTCATTTGGATCCTATTGATCATTGTGTTGTCCCATTTCTTCCATTGTCACATCTGGTGCCCGAACAGGGGCCCTCAGATTCGGCTCAGGAGGTCTCGCCAGAGATAAGATTGAAGGAATGGAAAAGCCGACCAAAAGTGAGTGCTGCCCCAGCACTCGTGAAAAAGTTTCTCGTATAGGTGCAGCTTAAAGACTTTGGTGGGAAACGTGCTCTTGGCCAGGCGAGTGGTTGGGGACGAGAGGGGGTCCGCTCACACATCCGAAGACAAGACTCGAATTGAAGCTCCGGTGAAGCTCCTCCAAAATATACTCTCAGAGAGAGGAATTGTTTATGAAAAAACTGCGTTGCAGTCTATGATGAGATGGGCTAATTGAAGCAGCATTGTTACTACCGCCACCCTGTTTTAAAGAGAGACTTGGGAGAAAATGGGACAAAGGTTATTTGAAGAATGTACCAAAGGAAATAAGAGCCTTTGGCAATATCTCACCCTCTGGCGATTAGTTAAAGAAACTTTATGTGAAGTGAAACTGGAGAGAGAGGTGGCAGCGTCAGCTTACGCTGCTATGCGTGAGAATCAGGACAATACTGGCAGTACCTCCGCACCTGCATTATCGTTTCGTATGTCTAATATGCCTACACTGGGACCGATTCCCAAAGACTGGCCTTCCCACCATTTCCCCCGGCTGAGGAGCGTGAAGAGGCTCCGGATAAAGAAGATGAGAGGGAATACCCCCCTCTCCAAAAGAGCCCCTGAGCTGTTTCACTGGATGATTCATTCAGTGAAAATTCCAAGCACTCAACACCACCTGAGCATTCCACGTTTAGACAAGATTTTGAAAAGATGATGGAAGAATGACCATCGGTGTGGACTCAGAGCTGTGACACAAACTCAGAACTTGTAATTTGTTGTGCCATTATGATTTTGAGATAAAAACTGACACTAACTAGGCTCTTTTCTTCAAAAGTGGAGTTCAACCACACAAAGGATGCCACAAAGCCTCTGTATTTCTGTAATCATCACAAAGGAGGCGAGGGAGGTGAAGACCTCGTATTGCCTTTTGCCCACAGCCAGTGGGAATAAAAAAGTCCCAGGACAGTTGTATATGCTGCTGATGAACACAGGGCAATTTTGATCACTGCAGCAGAGTAAATTCCATCTATTGCAGATACTTGGGAAAATAAATGTGGAAGACAAATACTTTAAAACGATAACCTTCCAATCTGTAACTGTTCATATCAGAGTGGTATTTTTAAGTGTGGTTTTAATTTTAAGGACTCTGCTTCTCTAATTCACAACACGTAGGTTGTTTCTCATCAAAATTTCTCAAATCTCTAATCCATTCTCCTCTTTGCTTGCAAGTCCATTTTATTTTACTTCAGCTGTTCTTTTTTGATATTGCCTTCTGGATGTCCCCACTTTAACTGGTTCAGTATAGAAGATTTGATGGGCATCTTGAGAAAAGGTACAACTTTGAAAGAAGAGCGAGCAGAAAACTGGAAAACAAAAGCAAAAGAGGTTAAGGAAGTGTTCTGTTTTGATACTGCTTCCTTACCTCAAAATGCCACCCTGCTGCTTCTGTATCCAGCGTGCAGCAACCTGTTACCTGCCCACATTCTCCAACAGTGTCCTGCTGCACAGACACCCTCAGATGGAGGGCTGGTTAAAAGAAGCTAATTTATTGTCAGCTTAGCATTGCACAAAGGTCCCAGAGGGAGACATTTCTTTCCAATGGGGTGGATTTTCCCATCCTGTTAGAGGTGGTAACAGGCATCTCAGTTGCAATGCAGTGGTCATCTGGACTGGCAGAGATTCCCCAAGCTCTGGTTGTGCTGAGCAGTGTCATCTCTGTGCCTCATTTGTTCACATCTGCAGCACAGACTCTGTAGGCAGTGTCTGGCACGAGCAGGTTCTCTGTGCCGGTGTCCAAACTTGTCCCTGGGCTCCACCAGTGTGAGATGAAGGCAAAGTGCAGGAGGTCCCACAGATGTTTGAAGGATGGGGTTTTCATCTGTCCCTCCACATCTGCCCTGGGGTATGCTGGGTATATCGAGGAAGCCTTGGCCCATTTGAAGTCCTGTGGAGACCAGTGGGAGGTTCCTGAGGTAGTAGGTGCCAGGAAGGAATCTTCTGCAAATCTCCTTAAGGGAAATAAGGGGTCTTTCACTAGGAAGGCAATGCGTCCAACAGCCTAGCTGAAGTGTCTCTACAGAAACGCACAAATCTTGCGCAAGAAACAGGTCTTTTAAACTACTGTGCTACTAGAGAGCTGTGATCTGGTTCCATCACTCAGTCTTGGTAGGATGAAACCTATGACTGCAGTGTAAATATCTATGGCTACAGGCTGTTCATAAGGGACAGAAGGAAAAGGAGAGATGGAGGCATTTCCTTTTATATCAGGAAATGGATAGTGTGTGAAGAGCTGTCTTTTAAGAGTAGCTTGAAAGGGCACTCTTTGAAAGCTTGTGGGTCAGAGTAAAAGACAAAGGCAACAAAAGGAACTTTGTGGTTAGTGTCTACTACAGGCTATCTGATCAAGGAGTGCCTACCAGTGACACCTTCTTCCTCCAGCTACAGGAGGCTTTGTGCTCGCAAGCTCTCGTCATACTGGGGGACTTCAACCATCCTGACAAATGTTGGAAAAGTAGCATGGCAAATTGTAGGCCATCCAGGAGACTCCTAGAGTGCATTGAATATAATTTCTTAACCCAGCTAACAGACATCCCCACCTGAGGGGATGTGATACTGTACCTGATAATCACCAATATAAGTCAGCTCATCAGTGACATCAAGATCAGAGGCAGCATGGGCTGCAGTGATCATGCACTGGTGGCGTTTGGGGTCCAGAGGAATATGGAACAGGCGAGGATTATACTCAGGACCCTAAATTTCAGGAAAGCAGACTTCCTTCCAGCTCTTCAAGGAGTTATTAGGTAGGACTCCTGGGATATGGTCCTCAGGGGCAAGGAAGCCCAAGAGCTGGCAAATATTCAAGCATGTTTCCATAAAGCACAAGAGCGTTCAGTCCCCAGATGTAGGAAATGAGGCATTGAAGGGAAGAGACCAGTGAGGCTGAATTCAGACATACGGCTCATAATGAAGAGCAAGGTGGAACTGCTCAGGCAATGCAAGCAGGGACAGGGAACCGGGGAGGAGTATAGGGCTGCTGTCCAGTTGTATAGGGATGGGGTCAGGAGGGTCAATAACAGCTGGAGCTGAACTTGGCAAGGGAAGTGAAGACCAACAAGAAGGGCTTATGCAGGTATGTCAATCAGAAAAGGAAGGTTAAAGAAAGCATAGCCACACTGCTGGACGAAAATGACCTATTATCAACAGACAAGGAGAAGGCTGAGGTACTCAACAACATTTTGGCTTTAGTCTTCACTGAAAACAGCTCTCCTCAACCCTCCTGGGTCAGGGGGCAACAAGACGGGTACCAGGGGAGTAAAGCCCTCCTGCTGTAGGGGAGGATCAGGTTTGTGATCACCGAAGGAACCTGAACATATATAAGCCTATGGCATCTGATGAGATGCATCCCAGAGTCCTGAGGGAATTGGCTGATGTTGTTGCCAAGCCACTCTCCAAGATATGTGAAAAGTCGTGGCAGTCATGGGAAGTCGCTGGTGACTGGAAGGAGGGTGGCATTGTCTCCATTTTTAAAAATGGTAGAAAAATGACCCTGGAAACTACCGACCTGTCAGCCTCTGTGCCTGGGAAGATCATGAAACAGGTCCTCCTAGGAGGCATTATTCTAAGGCTTCAGGGTGTTATTTATGATCATTCCTATAATTTTGTCTGGAACACATTGGAATCCTTAGGAAACTACAGAGCTCTCGACTTCACATCAAATGATAAATACATACTTTCTGTCTGTAGACATACGAAACACGGTCTCAACGCTTTATCCATTAAAATTTAAGCAAATATCCTTACACAGGTTGCAAGCACTTTTACCTGCAGCATAATAACATTTCCTTTGATTAAAGCTTGGCCATCTTGCAGATCATTGATCAATAAGAATAAAGTGTGGCAAGATTTTTAAGGAAGGAGTGTATGTTGAATGGATCTCAGATTTTGCAAAACACTCACATTTTTCTTTCCTTGTAAAGAATAGTTTTCAGGTGAAAGGTGGATATTAAATCAGTCTTTTTTTTCCGAAGAAATATTATTTAATTCACTGTGATGCATGTCTTGACATAAATACAACCTTGTTTAACTCTCACTAATTCTTCTGCTAAATCCAGTATCCTCACAAGCTGGCCACAAGGTTTTTGTATTCTCATTTCTTAAGTCCAGAGACATTGCTCTTTTCATCTGATCATCCTTTTTGCCCCTTTTACATTTGCCCCACCTCCATGTACATTTGGGACTGGCTGTCTCAGTAGTGCTCCCTGGTCTTCTGAGACACAGCTTTTGTTTGCCCTGAAATCCTTCAGACTGATTAACGGATGAGCACACACTAGGCTAAGGGTGTTACACTGACCTACTAGCAGCAACAGTAGGTGCTAATTTTTCATCTTTTTTTAATAGTTGGCCATTATTAAACTGCTGAACGAGAGGCTGGTGAGTCTTGCTGTTTCTACAAAAGGGTCCTCTAGAGAATTCAGGGCACTTCATTTCTTTGCTGAATTGTGTACAGCCCCTTTTTTGTGGCTAACAGAGAGACATGTATTTCACTACTGTGTGCACAAGGATTCTCCAAAAATCACCTAGAGATTCCCTAAATGTAAATCCTGAAAGGATCAGTAGGTAGTCTTAATATCACAGGCCAATTATACACCATGTTTACATGGAACCCAAGGACTTGTTTATGACAGAAGCATAGTTTCTACAGAAGTATCGAATCTTGATGAAAATAGTAAACCATGGGAAAAAATCCACCTCTCCTGTGAATGATATGCTGTAATGGAAGCGTGTAGTTAAAACCTGTGTTGTATTTTTCAGTTTAATTTGCCTATTTTCTGCATTCAGCCAGCCAAGCAAGTTTTAAGGCTGCTCCTCTGCCTCGAAAACTTCCATGTTGAAGAGAGGGAAAGAGGCGTGGCAACACCCTTCCCTCCCCCTTTCTTCTGGCTGAGAGAACTCAGTGTCCTGAGTGTGTGGCTACGGCAGGGGGAGGAGGAGTGGCAGCCAGTGCTCCCCAAAGAGAAAATTCTCTGGTTGTATCATTATCTTAAGCATTCTCTGAGGGCTGGCTGTCTGCACGCTTGTCTGTGGTGCTGGTGACGAGGGATCTGCTCCAGCAGGGAGACTCTGAGAGCTGCAGTGAGCAGCACAGCTCCAGCAGTGAGGAGAATGAGGCCGAGTTTCAAGAAAGGCAACTGCAAGGAGAAGGAAGATTGCAATACTGTAGGAATTCTGGATCTGCTCCTTCAGATCTACCGGATGGCCAGTGAAAGGAAACGTGACTCTGAGAGCTGCAGTGAGCTGGTACGCAATGGCCAGAGAGCTGCATTCTTGTCGAGATGCTGCTTTTAAGGCCTGCTGCAGGCACACCCAGCACAAGGATTTCCAGCACTGATGAGGCTACGGAGGAGCAGATGCAGCAGTGTGAGGAGTTTCTTCATCAGGAGATGACTCGGCTGCTGCAGGAGATTGAGAGGAGCAGGGCCGCATAGGAGGCACCACTCCTTTCAGTGCATTGGTGACAGACTTTTCCAGCAGCTTCGGTCCCGCTCAATGTCACCTACTGGATGGTCAGTAAAAGGAAACGTGGCTCTGAGAGGTGCAGTGAGCGGCACAGCTCCAGCAGTGAGGAGAACGAGGCCGAGGTTCAACAAGGGCAACCATGAGCAGAAGGACTACTCCAGTGTTACACACAACGGTCTCATGGCCCAAGATGAGGAGAATGAGGCCGAGGTTCAACAAGGGCAACCACGAGCAGAAGGACTACTCCAGTGTTACACACAATGGTCTCATGGCCCAGGATGAGGAGAATGGGGCCGAGGTTCAACAAGGGCAACCGCGAGCAGAAGGACTTCTCCAGTGTTACACACAATGGTCTCATGGTCCTGGATGAGGAGGATCAAGCTGATTTCTACCTCAGAGATCTGCAGCTCTGCACCCGTGTCGTGGTGCTCACAAGCTTTCCCACCTCTGCCTGTCAACCTGCACACCTTGCCTTTCTCTCACACTGGTGGAGCCCAGGGACAATTTGGACACCGGGACAGAGAATCTGCTTATGCCAGACACTGCCTGTGGAATCTGTGGTGCAGATCTGAACAAATGAGGCACAGAAATGACACTGCTGAGCACAACCTGAGCTTGGGGAATCTTCGCCAGTCCAGATGACCTCTGCATTTCAACTGGGACTCTTGTTACAGGATGGGACCACCCATGCTAGACGTAAGGAAGCAGTGTCAAAACAGAACGCTTCCTTAATGCCTCTTTCGTTTCTTTTCCAGTTTTCTGCTCGCTCTTCCGCCTTAAGGGGAAGTTGCCTGTGTGCGTGTGATGGGAGGGAACGAGAGCAAGGGAGCCAGAACTTTCTCAGCAGTGACAAAGGGAAATACACAAAATTCCATGGAACCCATAGGTTCTGGTGGCTGTGACAGTATATTGGACAGGCTGGAATGGGAGCCTTTCTTCGGCCCATGCTGACTTGGCCTGATTGCTTTGTTCTCCTGTCAGTGCCATATGACTGTACTCAAGATGAACTGCTACAGAGCCTTCCTCTCCTGGGTAGTTCCACAGATCAGTTTCCTATCTGTAGTCATCTGGGACCTCCTCATTTAGGAGGACTACTGATAAATGATGAAAAGTTGCTTTGTGACCATTTCCACCAGTTTCTTCAGTATGTTGGATGCATCTTATCTGGCCCCACAGACTTATGCGTGTCTAGATGCGCAAGCAAGTTGTTCACCATTTCCTCTTGGATTATGGGGCGTTTTTCCAACTCAGGGGGATGGGTACCCAGAGATCAACTGCTTTTACTATTAAAGACTAAGAAAAAGAAGATATTACCTGCCTCATCCTTTTCCTCATCCTCTGTTACTGTATTCCATAAAGGATGGATATTGTCCTTGGCTCTCCTGTTGCTGCTGATGCCTTTATGAAAATGTGTTTTCTTGTCCTTCACCTCAGGAGCCAGATTAAGTTCTCTTTGGGGTTTGACCTTTCTAATTCTCTCCCTGGGTAACCTCATGACATCTTTGCAGTTTTTCTGAGCCTACTCTTTCTTCCAAAGATCAGACCCCCGCCTTTTTTTTTCCTGAGTTTCAGTCAGAGGTCTGTGTACAGCCAGGCCAGGGGTGAGCCTGCTCCTCCACCTTGAAAACTTCCATGTTGAAGAGGGAGGAAGAGGCATGGCAGCAGGCGCTCCACCCTTCCCTGCTCCTTTCTTCTGGCTGAGAGAACTCAGTGTCCTGAGTGGGTGGCTACAGCAGAGGGAGGAGGAGTGGCAGCCGGTGCTCCCCAGAGACAAGCGTCTCTGGTTGTAGTAGGCTGTCACCCATTAACTCCTTTGATGTGTTTCACTGGTGCTTCCCTCTTAGCTCCTATTACCTCGGTAGCCCCTGGCGCATCTCTGAGCAACTTCAGCCGTGTTCCACTATACCCAGCACCTCTCAGAGACACAGGCTGAGGGACCTTGCTAGCACACTGTCCCTTTAAGCTCAAGTTTTCTTGGGCAAGCCCAGTATTATCTCCCTTCACCTGTAAGTCTGATTTAAAGCTTTGTCAGTGAGCCCTGCAAGCCTGTGAGCAACGACTCTCTTTCCCCTTTGAGAAAGGTGAATCCCAACAGATGCCAGCTAGCGTGGTGCTGTGTAAGCCATCCTACCCAAAAGTAGGCCATTGAAAAACCCAAAAGTATGGCAATGACACCAGCCATGCTAATGAACTGGGTGTGTTTGTTTCTTCAAGTGGTCAGTGAATATTCAGCTTGCTTTTGTAGTGTTTCCATGTCCTGTCAACTGGAAGCAGGGGCATGTAAAGCCAGGCTGAATACTGAACCCAAGACCAAAGCAGTGCTGGATGCACTCTGCAAGTACAATTCTTCCAACAGTGTTAACACGTTCGTTTTGTTTCTAGTATGTGATCTGATCTAGTTAAGGCCACTGCCATTAAATTAAAAAGCCATGGTGATCTGACTGCATTTGGGAGGCATAACAACTAAAACGTTTGACACTTTCACACCTTCGGAATAGATTGCTTTATGAGAAGTAACACTAATAGCCAGGCTTCTCTTATAGGCAGAAGAAAGATGCCAAACTTTCTCGGGTTTACTCAGAGCTGTGACACAAACTCAGTACTTGTAACTTGTTGTGCAATTATGATTTTGAGATAAAAAGTGACACTAACTAGGCTCTTTTCTTCGAAAGTGAAGTTCAACCACACGAAGGATCCTACAAAGCCTCTGCATTTCTGTAATCATCACAAAGGGGGCTAGGAAGGTGAAGACCTCAGGGTGTCTTTTGCCCACGGCCAGCGGTCAAAACAGGATGAGTGTATCAGTACAGATATCTGCAATTACCTGCGTGGGAAAAAAAAAGTCACAGTATGCCGCTGCCTTTTTTTCTTGTCTGCAGAAGGCGCTAGGACACTTGTATGTGGTGCCGATGAACACGGGGCCATTTTGATCGCTGCAGCAGAATAAATTCCATCTATTGCAGATTCTTGAGAAAATAAATGTGGAAGACAAGTACTTGAAAATTCTGACCTTCCAATTTGTAATTGTTCATATCAGAGTGGTATTTTTAAGTGTGGTTTTAAGATTCATATCAGAGTGATGTTTTTAAGAATGGTTTTAATTTTAAAGACCCTGCTTCTCTTATTCACAACATGTAGGTTGTTTCTCATCAAAAGTTCTCAAATCTTTAATACTTGCAGCTAACAGCTTCCAACTGTCCAAAAGCTTTAATAGAAAATCAACGAATGATTAACAACATCATATAGATAAACCAAAAAGTCAAAATCTGCTTGCAAGGTTTTCTTACAGTTTCTTCTTTCCTTTCCCTTGCTAAACAGCTCTGTTGTTTTGTATCACATGTTCTCTTCCCTTTGCTATGTAGAGTTTTTAACTCCGCTTAGCTTAGCAAGCGCGAAGCATATTTCAAAGCTAAATTCTCTCCCCTTTGCTTGCAAGTCCATTTTATTTAACTTCAGCTGGTTTTTCTTGATATTGCCTTCTGGAGGTCCCCCACTTTAACTGGTTCGGTATAGAACACTTGCTGGGCATCATGAGAAAAGGTACAACTTTGAAAGAAGTAAGATAATTTGTAATATGCATGAAGAGTACTACATGTCTAAACTATAAATACAGATTTGCTTGTTTCACTCATCTAGTGTAAAGGTAGTCTCTTTTTCTTTACATTTGTAGCAGCAGTGGTTGCAGCTGTCACAGGTGGAACTGCAGTGATCGTGATTACCCAAATGAGAGGAAAAGTATCTCTGGTTTAACAAGAAAAAAAAGCAACTAAACAAATGTAAAACATGTGAAAAGCAATCCTGATTCCGTCCCCGATGAAATCCTTATTTGCATTGTTATTACTGGCCTGCTGGTAGGTTGTTGTGTGCTCTCTCTAGGTATTTTTCCTCAGAAATTATCTTCTACCCTAATGCTTTTTATGCCATTTGATAAATAAAGTGACAAAAAGTCATCCTTGCTTTGATACTGAGGCTATTTCTTCAAGGACAAGAGAGACGGGTGCAGAATGAAAAAAACAAACCTCTGTTTTTGATGTAGAACCATGAAAATACAGGATACAGGACTTAAAGGGATGGCTGAGGACGTGGGCTGGGGCTGGGATACTGCAGTTTGCCACCTCACATCAAGGACTTCAGCCTTCATCAATTTCTGGTCAGTATATACCCATTTATTCTAGTGTCAATCTTGCAGCCTTATCTAGCTTTTCTCCTTCAGACATACTTGCCCATGTCCCAAGATGCATCTATAAATGCAATATTGTTAAATTTCATTTCAGACTCACTGTGCCAGTGCAAAACTAGCCAAAACCTCATGTCTCTTCTTGTATGTCTCAGCTTCCTGCCCAACAGCACCCTGGATGTTTCCACCAGTAGTAAGTCTGTCAATGTTGCACCTGCAGTGCATACACTTGTGTATACCTTCCCAATACCTTTCAACCCCTGGGTGAGTCCAGTGACATCTGACTGAGACAGAAATCTCAGGAAGTTGTGGGAAACAGAAGTCTGAGTGGCTTGGGCATGACGGGCCCTATGCTGTCTCTGGCCAGAGCTTGCGGCTCCTTCGAGCGACGTAAAACTCCTCAATGCTAAGGGCACGGCAAACACCAGGAAGGTCACCCACCAGCTCCTTCAGCACCTTGCATGTGTCGGGCAAGCCCTGATTTGGTAAATGGGGTCAATACAGCCAAAGCGAAGCCACTGGTGCATCCGACACTGGTGTTATAAATACACTTAGAACTAATACTCTGGGAGATTTTATTGAGGAGTAAAGTCAGTAAAGCAGGGTATACAGCGCTGGGCGCATGGCTGAGGTTGGACCGTGACGGAGGAAATGGGTCATCGCACAACGATCAATTTGATCCAAGTGAGCATTAAATGACCTCTGGTCTGTAACCACCCATCCGGACCGCATCTAACCAGAGGTGCAACTGGCCCAGGTTCCATCCTCTTTTATGCACTTCATTTTGGCACAGAAAGAGTTGTTCGTTCAACATCGATCAGCACGTGGCAGGGTGCTCTTGCCATGTGGGTCGGCCCGGGCAGTCCGCGTGGAGGAAGGGAAGCTCTCCGGCCATGGCGTGATGCTGGTAAGGCTGGCGTCTGCCTACTCCAGGCTGAGGTAAGCGCCTGAGCTGCCGTGCTGCACTGCAAGCTTCATCTCTGTGCAGATGTTCATCCTGGAGGCGCTTGTCAGCTGGAACGTGCAGGAGTGGGAGGAGGGCAGCACCGTTAGCTGGCAGTAGTGCGACTGAGGCAAATACCGCCAGGCTGATGTCACCAGCAGTTGGACCCAGCAGGCTGTTTTCTCCACGTCTAAGTAGGAGTCTGTACAGAGGGTGTGTAGGATGTTTGAGCTCTCGCCACTGCGCAGCTGTCGACCGGTGTGGTGGAGAAAGCACAAAAGATCCCCCAGCAGCTGCTCCCTGGAGCAAATGCACTCCTGCACCACGCGGATGCTGCGGTGACTTGCTGGCAGCTTCTCCGCAGAGTCTGGCTCCAGGGAGAAAGAATGCCCGGGCGGTGGCTGCAGGAATACAACCAGACGGTAGGCGATGCTGTTCCCACGTATGCTCCAGTCCTCACAGGCACCGTCTGTCTCAGTGGCTGGGTACAAGAGTGGCATGAAACTTCTCCTGCTGAGCACACAGCAGACAGCAAGGAGTTGACCCACCAGCTCCTTCAGCACCTTGCATGTGTCGGACAGGCCCTGATTTGACAATGGGGTCAATGCAGCCAAAGCCATGACGCTGCTGCATCCAACACTTGGGTCTTTCTTCTCTTCCTTTTCACCTTCCTTCCCCTTGCCCTCATCCTCATCCTCATCCTCGTCATCGTCCTCGTCCTCATCCTCCTCGCTGCTGGAGCTGTGCTGCTCCCTGCAGCTCTGAGAGTCATGTTTTCTTTTCCTGGTGAGCCAGTAGATCACAAGGAGCAGGGCCAGGGCTTCTCCAAAAGTCAGACACCAATGCATTGAAAGGAATGGGAATTCTTCCACAGCCCACATCCTCTCAATCTCCTCCAGCAGCTGAGACGTCTCCTGACGCAGAAACTCCTCACGCTGCTTCATCCGCTCATCCGTGTTCGCACTGATGTGCTGCTGCTGAGGCTTCGGCCCAATCTGCGCAGCCAGCAGAGTCAGGAGAAGGGCAATTGCGGCAGCCATGGCCTGGAGGAGGCAGGAGGAAAAGGGTCTGATCAGGGCTGGGTGAGATATTTGTGAGCGTTGCAGGGACGGAAACGATGGGCTGTCCCAGGAAAGCGCCTAGTCGCTGGTGTCAGCAGGCTTGAAGGAGCCACAGGCCTTGGCCAGCGACAGCATGGGGCCCATCCTGCCTAAGCTGCCTCATGGGCAGCCCCTGGCTGGGCTGTGGTCTGTGAAAGGGCAGGGGACACCCGAGTAGACTCTCCCAAGGCCCAACCCAGCCATCCCATGGAGCATCCCATGGAGCCATGGGCACCCGGCACATCCCCAACGCCTCTCTCTGCCCCTGCCACCACTGGGAGCCCTAAGCACCTCTGCCCCCTGCCCCAAGGGCAGTGCCATGGCTCGCCCTGACGGGCTGGGCTCTTGCTCTGAGTTACAAACCTCGGGAGCACCTGCCCACTCCTTGTCCAGCCCAGCCTTCGCTCTGCGTGCTCCACTTGCTGATCTCCCAGATCAGACTGTTGTGAAGCTGCCTGCTGCTGTCCCTAGGGGCTGCTCCCATTGTGACACGTCCCCTGCGCTGTCACAGCCACCAGACCTGTGGGTCCCAATGGAATTTTGTGTTTTTCCCTTTGTGCCCCTTGGTTCTTGTCCTGTCAGTGATGGGTGGCTACAGCATTTAATAAGCAGCCCAACTGCTGAGGCTGGGTGGAGTTGGGAAGCCTTGGCCAGGGTCCTCAAGGTTATAAAATGTTATAACGACTCTGTTGTGTTATGCAAATGAGGAAGCTGGCTGCTGAAGGCGGGAAATGTACCCTGGCAACATGGTTGTGTGGTTGGGCTGTAACCAATGAATGCTTTTAACTAGGACAGAATTGTCCAATCAATGTTTGGTGTGAGAATTAGCAATGTATACAGGCAGGCAGTTAACCCAAAATAAATGGCTTCATTTGGATCCTATTGATCATTGTGTTGTCCCATTTCTTCCATTGTCACATCTGGTGCCCGAACAGGGGCCCTCAGATTCGGCTCAGAATGTCTCGCCAGAGATAAGATTGAAGGAATGGAAAAGCCGACCAAAAGTGAGTGCTGCCCCAGCACTCGTGAAAAAGTTTCTCGTATAGGTGCAGCTTAAAGACTTTGGTGGGAAACGTGCTCTTGGCCAGGTGAGTGGTTGGGGACGAGAGGGGGTCCGCTCACACATCCGAAGACAAGACTCGAATTGAAGCTCCGGTGAAGCTCCTCCAAAATATACTCTCAGAGAGAGGAATTGTTTATGAAAAAACTGCGTTGCAGTCTATGATGAGATGGGCTAATTGAAGCAGCATTGTTACTACCGCCACCCTGTTTTAAAGAGAGACTTGGGAGAAAATGGGACAAAGGTTATTTGAAGAATGTACCAAAGGAAATAAGAGCCTTTGGCAATATCTCACCCTCTGGCGATTAGTTAAAGAAACTTTATGTGAAGTGAAACTGGAGAGAGAGGTGGCAGCGTCAGCTTACGCTGCTATGCGTGAGAATCAGGACAATACTGGCAGTACCTCCGCACCTGCATTATCGTTTCGTATGTCTAATATGCCTACACTGGGACCGATTCCCAAAGACTGGCCTTCCCACCATTTCCCCCGGCTGAGGAGCGTGAAGAGGCTCCGGATAAAGAAGATGAGAGGGAATACCCCCCTCTCCAAAAGAGCCCCTGAGCTGTTTCACTGGATGATTCATTCAGTGAAAATTCCAAGCACTCAACACCACCTGAGCATTCCACGTTTAGACAAGATTTTGAAAAGATGATGGAAGAATGACCATCGGTGTGGACTCAGAGCTGTGATACAAACTCAGAACTTGTAATTTGTTGTGCCATTATGATTTTGAGATAAAAACTGACACTAACTAGGCTCTTTTCTTCAAAAGTGGAGTTCAACCACACAAAGGATGCCACAAAGCCTCTGTATTTCTGTAATCATCACAAAGGAGGCGAGGGAGGTGAAGACCTCGTATTGCCTTTTGCCCACAGCCAGTGGGAATAAAAAAGTCCCAGGACAGTTGTATATGCTGCTGATGAACACAGGGCAATTTTGATCACTGCAGCAGAGTAAATTCCATCTATTGCAGATACTTGGGAAAATAAATGTGGAAGACAAATACTTTAAAACGATAACCTTCCAATCTGTAACTGTTCATATCAGAGTGGTATTTTTAAGTGTGGTTTTAATTTTAAGGACTCTGCTTCTCTTATTCACAACACGTAGGTTGTTTCTCATCAAAATTTCTCAAATCTCTAATCCATTCTCCTCTTTGCTTGCAAGTCCATTTTATTTTACTTCAGCTGTTCTTTTTTGATATTGCCTTCTGGATGTCCCCACTTTAACTGGTTCAGTATAGAAGATTTGATGGGCATCTTGAGAAAAGGTACAACTTTGAAAGAAGAGCGAGCAGAAAACTGGAAAACAAAAGCAAAAGAGGTTAAGGAAGTGTTCTGTTTTGATACTGCTTCCTTACCTCAAAATGCCACCCTGCTGCTTCTGTATCCAGCGTGCAGCAACCTGTTACCTGCCCACATTCTCCAACAGTGTCCTGCTGCACAGACACCCTCAGATGGAGGGCTGGTTAAAAGAAGCTAATTTATTGTCAGCTTAGCATTGCACAAAGGTCCCAGAGGGAGACATTTCTTTCCAATGGGGTGGATTTTCCCATCCTGTTAGAGGTGGTAACAGGCATCTCAGTTGCAATGCAGTGGTCATCTGGACTGGCAGAGATTCCCCAAGCTCTGGTTGTGCTGAGCAGTGTCATCTCTGTGCCTCATTTGTTCACATCTGCAGCACAGACTCTGTAGGCAGTGTCTGGCACGAGCAGGTTCTCTGTGCCGGTGTCCAAACTTGTCCCTGGGCTCCACCAGTGTGAGATGAAGGCAAAGTGCAGGAGGTCCCACAGATGTTTGAAGGATGGGGTTTTCATCTATCCCTCCACATCTGCCCTGGGGTATGCTGGGCATGGCGGGGATGCCTTGGAGACCAGTGGGAGGTTCCTGAGGTAGTAGGTGCCAGGAAGGAATCTTCTGCAAATCTCCTTAAGGGAAATAAGGGGTCTTTCACTAGGAAGGCAATGCGTCCAACAGCCTAGCTGAAGTGTCTCTACAGAAACGCACAAATCTTGCGCAAGAAACAGGTCTTTTAAACTACTGTGCTACTAGAGAGCTGTGATCTGGTTCCATCACTCAGTCTTGGTAGGATGAAACCTATGACTGCAGTGTAAATATCTATGGCTACAGGCTGTTCATAAGGGACAGAAGGAAAAGGAGAGATGGAGGCATTTCCTTTTATATCAGGAAATGGATAGTGTGTGAAGAGCTGTCTTTTAAGAGTAGCTTGAAAGGGCACTCTTTGAAAGCTTGTGGGTCAGAGTAAAAGACAAAGGCAACAAAAGGAACTTTGTGGTTAGTGTCTACTACAGGCTATCTGATCAAGGAGTGCCTACCAGTGACACCTTCTTCCTCCAGCTACAGGAGGCTTTGTGCTCGCAAGCTCTCGTCATACTGGGGGACTTCAACCATCCTGACAAATGTTGGAAAAGTAGCATGGCAAATTGTAGGCCATCCAGGAGACTCCTAGAGTGCATTGAATATAATTTCTTAACCCAGCTAACAGACATCCCCACCTGAGGGGATGTGATACTGTACCTGATAATCACCAATATAAGTCAGCTCATCAGTGACATCAAGATCAGAGGCAGCATGGGCTGCAGTGATCATGCACTGGTGGCGTTTGGGGTCCAGAGGAATATGGAACAGGCGAGGATTATACTCAGGACCCTAAATTTCAGGAAAGCAGACTTCCTTCCAGCTCTTCAAGGAGTTATTAGGTAGGACTCCTGGGATATGGTCCTCAGGGGCAAGGAAGCCCAAGAGCTGGCAAATATTCAAGCATGTTTCCATAAAGCACAAGAGCGTTCAGTCCCCAGATGTAGGAAATGAGGCATTGAAGGGAAGAGACCAGTGAGGCTGAATTCAGACATACGGCTCATAATGAAGAGCAAGGTGGAACTGCTCAGGCAATGCAAGCAGGGACAGGGAACCGGGGAGGAGTATAGGGCTGCTGTCCAGTTGTATAGGGATGGGGTCAGGAGGGTCAATAACAGCTGGAGCTGAACTTGGCAAGGGAAGTGAAGACCAACAAGAAGGGCTTATGCAGGTATGTCAATCAGAAAAGGAAGGTTAAAGAAAGCATAGCCACACTGCTGGACGAAAATGACCTATTATCAACAGACAAGGAGAAGGCTGAGGTACTCAACAACATTTTGGCTTTAGTCTTCACTGAAAACAGCTCTCCTCAACCCTCCTGGGTCAGGGGGCAACAAGACGGGTACCAGGGGAGTAAAGCCCTCCTGCTGTAGGGGAGGATCAGGTTTGTGATCACCGAAGGAACCTGAACATATATAAGCCTATGGCATCTGATGAGATGCATCCCAGAGTCCTGAGGGAATTGGCTGATGTTGTTGCCAAGCCACTCTCCAAGATATGTGAAAAGTCGTGGCAGTCATGGGAAGTCGCTGGTGACTGGAAGGAGGGTGGCATTGTCTCCATTTTTAAAAATGGTAGAAAAATGACCCTGGAAACTACCGACCTGTCAGCCTCTGTGCCTGGGAAGATCATGAAACAGGTCCTCCTAGGAGGCATTATTCTAAGGCTTCAGGGTGTTATTTATGATCATTCCTATAATTTTGTCTGGAACACATTGGAATCCTTAGGAAACTACAGAGCTCTCGACTTCACATCAAATGATAAATACATACTTTCTGTCTGTAGACATACGAAACACGGTCTCAACGCTTTATCCATTAAAATTTAAGCAAATATCCTTACACAGGTTGCAAGCACTTTTACCTGCAGCATAATAACATTTCCTTTGATTAAAGCTTGGCCATCTTGCAGATCATTGATCAATAAGAATAAAGTGTGGCAAGATTTTTAAGGAAGGAGTGTATGTTGAATGGATCTCAGATTTTGCAAAACACTCACATTTTTCTTTCCTTGTAAAGAATAGTTTTCAGGTGAAAGGTGGATATTAAATCAGTCTTTTTTTTCCGAAGAAATATTATTTAATTCACTGTGATGCATGTCTTGACATAAATACAACCTTGTTTAACTCTCACTAATTCTTCTGCTAAATCCAGTATCCTCACAAGCTGGCCACAAGGTTTTTGTATTCTCATTTCTTAAGTCCAGAGACATTGCTCTTTTCATCTGATCATCCTTTTTGCCCCTTTTACATTTGCCCCACCTCCATGTACATTTGGGACTGGCTGTCTCAGTAGTGCTCCCTGGTCTTCTGAGACACAGCTTTTGTTTGCCCTGAAATCCTTCAGACTGATTAACGGATGAGCACACACTAGGCTAAGGGTGTTACACTGACCTACTAGCAGCAACAGTAGGTGCTAATTTTTCATCTTTTTTTAATAGTTGGCCATTATTAAACTGCTGAACGAGAGGCTGGTGAGTCTTGCTGTTTCTACAAAAGGGTCCTCTAGAGAATTCAGGGCACTTCATTTCTTTGCTGAATTGTGTACAGCCCCTTTTTTGTGGCTAACAGAGAGACATGTATTTCACTACTGTGTGCACAAGGATTCTCCAAAAATCACCTAGAGATTCCCTAAATGTAAATCCTGAAAGGATCAGTAGGTAGTCTTAATATCACAGGCCAATTATACACCATGTTTACATGGAACCCAAGGACTTGTTTATGACAGAAGCATAGTTTCTACAGAAGTATCGAATCTTGATGAAAATAGTAAACCATGGGAAAAAATCCACCTCTCCTGTGAATGATATGCTGTAATGGAAGCGTGTAGTTAAAACCTGTGTTGTATTTTTCAGTTTAATTTGCCTATTTTCTGCATTCAGCCAGCCAAGCAAGTTTTAAGGCTGCTCCTCTGCCTCGAAAACTTCCATGTTGAAGAGAGGGAAAGAGGCGTGGCAACACCCTTCCCTCCCCCTTTCTTCTGGCTGAGAGAACTCAGTGTCCTGAGTGTGTGGCTACGGCAGGGGGAGGAGGAGTGGCAGCCAGTGCTCCCCAAAGAGAAAATTCTCTGGTTGTATCATTATCTTAAGCATTCTCTGAGGGCTGGCTGTCTGCACGCTTGTCTGTGGTGCTGGTGACGAGGGATCTGCTCCAGCAGGGAGACTCTGAGAGCTGCAGTGAGCAGCACAGCTCCAGCAGTGAGGAGAATGAGGCCGAGTTTCAAGAAAGGCAACTGCAAGGAGAAGGAAGATTGCAATACTGTAGGAATTCTGGATCTGCTCCTTCAGATCTACCGGATGGCCAGTGAAAGGAAACGTGACTCTGAGAGCTGCAGTGAGCTGGTACGCAATGGCCAGAGAGCTGCATTCTTGTCGAGATGCTGCTTTTAAGGCCTGCTGCAGGCACACCCAGCACAAGGATTTCCAGCACTGATGAGGCTACGGAGGAGCAGATGCAGCAGTGTGAGGAGTTTCTTCATCAGGAGATGACTCGGCTGCTGCAGGAGATTGAGAGGAGCAGGGCCGCATAGGAGGCACCACTCCTTTCAGTGCATTGGTGACAGACTTTTCCAGCAGCTTCGGTCCCGCTCAATGTCACCTACTGGATGGTCAGTAAAAGGAAACGTGGCTCTGAGAGGTGCAGTGAGCGGCACAGCTCCAGCAGTGAGGAGAACGAGGCCGAGGTTCAACAAGGGCAACCATGAGCAGAAGGACTACTCCAGTGTTACACACAACGGTCTCATGGCCCAAGATGAGGAGAATGAGGCCGAGGTTCAACAAGGGCAACCACGAGCAGAAGGACTACTCCAGTGTTACACACAATGGTCTCATGGCCCAGGATGAGGAGAATGGGGCCGAGGTTCAACAAGGGCAACCGCGAGCAGAAGGACTTCTCCAGTGTTACACACAATGGTCTCATGGTCCTGGATGAGGAGGATCAAGCTGATTTCTACCTCAGAGATCTGCAGCTCTGCACCCGTGTCGTGGTGCTCACAAGCTTTCCCACCTCTGCCTGTCAACCTGCACACCTTGCCTTTCTCTCACACTGGTGGAGCCCAGGGACAATTTGGACACCGGGACAGAGAATCTGCTTATGCCAGACACTGCCTGTGGAATCTGTGGTGCAGATCTGAACAAATGAGGCACAGAAATGACACTGCTGAGCACAACCTGAGCTTGGGGAATCTTCGCCAGTCCAGATGACCTCTGCATTTCAACTGGGACTCTTGTTACAGGATGGGACCACCCATGCTAGACGTAAGGAAGCAGTGTCAAAACAGAACGCTTCCTTAATGCCTCTTTCGTTTCTTTTCCAGTTTTCTGCTCGCTCTTCCGCCTTAAGGGGAAGTTGCCTGTGTGCGTGTGATGGGAGGGAACGAGAGCAAGGGAGCCAGAACTTTCTCAGCAGTGACAAAGGGAAATACACAAAATTCCATGGAACCCATAGGTTCTGGTGGCTGTGACAGTATATTGGACAGGCTGGAATGGGAGCCTTTCTTCGGCCCATGCTGACTTGGCCTGATTGCTTTGTTCTCCTGTCAGTGCCATATGACTGTACTCAAGATGAACTGCTACAGAGCCTTCCTCTCCTGGGTAGTTCCACAGATCAGTTTCCTATCTGTAGTCATCTGGGACCTCCTCATTTAGGAGGACTACTGATAAATGATGAAAAGTTGCTTTGTGACCATTTCCACCAGTTTCTTCAGTATGTTGGATGCATCTTATCTGGCCCCACAGACTTATGCGTGTCTAGATGCGCAAGCAAGTTGTTCACCATTTCCTCTTGGATTATGGGGCGTTTTTCCAACTCAGGGGGATGGGTACCCAGAGATCAACTGCTTTTACTATTAAAGACTAAGAAAAAGAAGATATTACCTGCCTCATCCTTTTCCTCATCCTCTGTTACTGTATTCCATAAAGGATGGATATTGTCCTTGGCTCTCCTGTTGCTGCTGATGCCTTTATGAAAATGTGTTTTCTTGTCCTTCACCTCAGGAGCCAGATTAAGTTCTCTTTGGGGTTTGACCTTTCTAATTCTCTCCCTGGGTAACCTCATGACATCTTTGCAGTTTTTCTGAGCCTACTCTTTCTTCCAAAGATCAGACCCCCGCCTTTTTTTTTCCTGAGTTTCAGTCAGAGGTCTGTGTACAGCCAGGCCAGGGGTGAGCCTGCTCCTCCACCTTGAAAACTTCCATGTTGAAGAGGGAGGAAGAGGCATGGCAGCAGGCGCTCCACCCTTCCCTGCTCCTTTCTTCTGGCTGAGAGAACTCAGTGTCCTGAGTGGGTGGCTACAGCAGAGGGAGGAGGAGTGGCAGCCGGTGCTCCCCAGAGACAAGCGTCTCTGGTTGTAGTAGGCTGTCACCCATTAACTCCTTTGATGTGTTTCACTGGTGCTTCCCTCTTAGCTCCTATTACCTCGGTAGCCCCTGGCGCATCTCTGAGCAACTTCAGCCGTGTTCCACTATACCCAGCACCTCTCAGAGACACAGGCTGAGGGACCTTGCTAGCACACTGTCCCTTTAAGCTCAAGTTTTCTTGGGCAAGCCCAGTATTATCTCCCTTCACCTGTAAGTCTGATTTAAAGCTTTGTCAGTGAGCCCTGCAAGCCTGTGAGCAACGACTCTCTTTCCCCTTTGAGAAAGGTGAATCCCAACAGATGCCAGCTAGCGTGGTGCTGTGTAAGCCATCCTACCCAAAAGTAGGCCATTGAAAAACCCAAAAGTATGGCAATGACACCAGCCATGCTAATGAACTGGGTGTGTTTGTTTCTTCAAGTGGTCAGTGAATATTCAGCTTGCTTTTGTAGTGTTTCCATGTCCTGTCAACTGGAAGCAGGGGCATGTAAAGCCAGGCTGAATACTGAACCCAAGACCAAAGCAGTGCTGGATGCACTCTGCAAGTACAATTCTTCCAACAGTGTTAACACGTTCGTTTTGTTTCTAGTATGTGATCTGATCTAGTTAAGGCCACTGCCATTAAATTAAAAAGCCATGGTGATCTGACTGCATTTGGGAGGCATAACAACTAAAACGTTTGACACTTTCACACCTTCGGAATAGATTGCTTTATGAGAAGTAACACTAATAGCCAGGCTTCTCTTATAGGCAGAAGAAAGATGCCAAACTTTCTCGGGTTTACTCAGAGCTGTGACACAAACTCAGTACTTGTAACTTGTTGTGCAATTATGATTTTGAGATAAAAAGTGACACTAACTAGGCTCTTTTCTTCGAAAGTGAAGTTCAACCACACGAAGGATCCTACAAAGCCTCTGCATTTCTGTAATCATCACAAAGGGGGCTAGGAAGGTGAAGACCTCAGGGTGTCTTTTGCCCACGGCCAGCGGTCAAAACAGGATGAGTGTATCAGTACAGATATCTGCAATTACCTGCGTGGGAAAAAAAAAGTCACAGTATGCCGCTGCCTTTTTTTCTTGTCTGCAGAAAGCGCTAGGACACTTGTATGTGGTGCCGATGAACACGGGGCCATTTTGATCGCTGCAGCAGAATAAATTCCATCTATTGCAGATTCTTGAGAAAATAAATGTGGAAGACAAGTACTTGAAAATTCTGACCTTCCAATTTGTAATTGTTCATATCAGAGTGTTATTTTTAAGTGTGGTTTTAAGATTCATATCAGAGTGATGTTTTTAAGAATGGTTTTAATTTTAAAGACCCTGCTTCTCTTATTCACAACATGTAGGTTGTTTCTCATCAAAAGTTCTCAAATCTTTAATACTTGCAGCTAACAGCTTCCAACTGTCCAAAAGCTTTAATAGAAAATCAACGAATGATTAACAACATCATATAGATAAACCAAAAAGTCAAAATCTGCTTGCAAGGTTTTCTTACAGTTTCTTCTTTCCTTTCCCTTGCTAAACAGCTCTGTTGTTTTGTATCACATGTTCTCTTCCCTTTGCTATGTAGAGTTTTTAACTCCGCTTAGCTTAGCAAGCGCGAAGCATATTTCAAAGCTAAATTCTCTCCCCTTTGCTTGCAAGTCCATTTTATTTAACTTCAGCTGGTTTTTCTTGATATTGCCTTCTGGAGGTCCCCCACTTTAACTGGTTCGGTATAGAACACTTGCTGGGCATCATGAGAAAAGGTACAACTTTGAAAGAAGTAAGATAATTTGTAATATGCATGAAGAGTACTACATGTCTAAACTATAAATACAGATTTGCTTGTTTCACTCATCTAGTGTAAAGGTAGTCTCTTTTTCTTTACATTTGTAGCAGCAGTGGTTGCAGCTGTCACAGGTGGAACTGCAGTGATCGTGATTACCCAAATGAGAGGAAAAGTATCTCTGGTTTAACAAGAAAAAAAAGCAACTAAACAAATGTAAAACATGTGAAAAGCAATCCTGATTCCGTCCCCGATGAAATCCTTATTTGCATTGTTATTACTGGCCTGCTGGTAGGTTGTTGTGTGCTCTCTCTAGGTATTTTTCCTCAGAAATTATCTTCTACCCTAATGCTTTTTATGCCATTTGATAAATAAAGTGACAAAAAGTCATCCTTGCTTTGATACTGAGGCTGTTTCTTCAAGGACAAGAGAGACAGGTGCAGAATGAAAAAAACAAACTTCTGTTTTTGATGTAGAACCATGAAAATACAGGATACAGGACTTAAAGGGATGGCTGAGGACGTGGGCTGGGGCTGGGATACTGCAGTTTGCCACCTCACATCAAGGACTTCAGCCTTCATCAATTTCTGGTCAGTATATACCCATTTATTCTAGTGTCAATCTTGCAGCCTTATCTAGCTTTTCTCCTTCAGACATACTTGCCCATGTCCCAAGATGCATCTATAAATGCAATATTGTTAAATTTCATTTCAGACTCACTGTGCCAGTGCAAAACTAGCCAAAACCTCATGTCTCTTCTTGTATGTCTCAGCTTCCTGCCCAACAGCACCCTGGATGTTTCCACCAGTAGTAAGTCTGTCAATGTTGCACCTGCAGTGCATACACTTGTGTATACCTTCCCAATACCTTTCAACCCCTGGGTGAGTCCAGTGACATCTGACTGAGACAGAAATCTCAGGAAGTTGTGGGAAACAGAAGTCTGAGTGGCTTGGGCATGACGGGCCCTATGCTGTCTCTGGCCAGAGCTTGCGGCTCCTTCGAGCGACGTAAAACTCCTCAATGCTAAGGGCACGGCAAACACCAGGAAGGTCACCCACCAGCTCCTTCAGCACCTTGCATGTGTCGGGCAAGCCCTGATTTGGTAAATGGGGTCAATACAGCCAAAGCGAAGCCACTGGTGCATCCGACACTGGTGTTATAAATACACTTAGAACTAATACTCTGGGAGATTTTATTGAGGAGTAAAGTCAGTAAAGCAGGGTATACAGCGCTGGGCGCATGGCTGAGGTTGGACCGTGACGGAGGAAATGGGTCATCGCACAACGATCAATTTGATCCAAGTGAGAATTAAATGACCTCTGGTCTGTAACCACCCATCCGGACCGCATCTAACCAGAGGTGCAACTGGCCCAGGTTCCATCCTCTTTTATGCACTTCATTTTGGCACAGAAAGAGTTGTTCGTTCAACATCGATCAGCACGTGGCAGGGTGCTCTTGCCATGTGGGTCGGCCCGGGCAGTCCGCGTGGAGGAAGGGAAGCTCTCCGGCCATGGCGTGATGCTGGTAAGGCTGGCGTCTGCCTACTCCAGGCTGAGGTAAGCGCCTGAGCTGCCGTGCTGCACTGCAAGCTTCATCTCTGTGCAGATGTTCATCCTGGAGGCGCTTGTCAGCTGGAACGTGCAGGAGTGGGAGGAGGGCAGCACCGTTAGCTGGCAGTAGTGCGACTGAGGCAAATACCGCCAGGCTGATGTCACCAGCAGTTGGACCCAGCAGGCTGTTTTCTCCACGTCTAAGTAGGAGTCTGTACAGAGGGTGTGTAGGATGTTTGAGCTCTCGCCACTGCGCAGCTGTCGACCGGTGTGGTGGAGAAAGCACAAAAGATCCCCCAGCAGCTGCTCCCTGGAGCAAATGCACTCCTGCACCACGCGGATGCTGCGGTGACTTGCTGGCAGCTTCTCCGCAGAGTCTGGCTCCAGGGAGAAAGAATGCCCGGGCGGTGGCTGCAGGAATACAACCAGACGGTAGGCGATGCTGTTCCCACGTATGCTCCAGTCCTCACAGGCACCGTCTGTCTCAGTGGCTGGGTACAAGAGTGGCATGAAACTTCTCCTGCTGAGCACACAGCAGACAGCAAGGAGTTGACCCACCAGCTCCTTCAGCACCTTGCATGTGTCGGACAGGCCCTGATTTGACAATGGGGTCAATGCAGCCAAAGCCATGACGCTGCTGCATCCAACACTTGGGTCTTTCTTCTCTTCCTTTTCACCTTCCTTCCCCTTGCCCTCATCCTCATCCTCATCCTCGTCATCGTCCTCGTCCTCATCCTCCTCGCTGCTGGAGCTGTGCTGCTCCCTGCAGCTCTGAGAGTCATGTTTTCTTTTCCTGGTGAGCCAGTAGATCACAAGGAGCAGGGCCAGGGCTTCTCCAAAAGTCAGACACCAATGCATTGAAAGGAATGGGAATTCTTCCACAGCCCACATCCTCTCAATCTCCTCCAGCAGCTGAGACGTCTCCTGACGCAGAAACTCCTCACGCTGCTTCATCCGCTCATCCGTGTTCGCACTGATGTGCTGCTGCTGAGGCTTCGGCCCAATCTGCGCAGCCAGCAGAGTCAGGAGAAGGGCAATTGCGGCAGCCATGGCCTGGAGGAGGCAGGAGGAAAAGGGTCTGATCAGGGCTGGGTGAGATATTTGTGAGCGTTGCAGGGATGGAAACGATGGGCTGTCCCAGGAAAGCGCCTAGTCGCTGGTGTCAGCAGGCTTGAAGGAGCCACAGGCCTTGGCCAGCGACAGCATGGGGCCCATCCTGCCTAAGCTGCCTCATGGGCAGCCCCTGGCTGGGCTGTGGTCTGTGAAAGGGCAGGGGACACCCGAGTAGACTCTCCCAAGGCCCAACCCAGCCATCCCATGGAGCATCCCATGGAGCCATGGGCACCCGGCACATCCCCAACGCCTCTCTCTGCCCCTGCCACCACTGGGAGCCCTAAGCACCTCTGCCCCCTGCCCCAAGGGCAGTGCCATGGCTCGCCCTGACGGGCTGGGCTCTTGCTCTGAGTTACAAACCTCGGGAGCACCTGCCCACTCCTTGTCCAGCCCAGCCTTCGCTCTGCGTGCTCCACTTGCTGATCTCCCAGATCAGACTGTTGTGAAGCTGCCTGCTGCTGTCCCTAGGGGCTGCTCCCATTGTGACACGTCCCCTGCGCTGTCACAGCCACCAGACCTGTGGGTCCCAATGGAATTTTGTGTTTTTCCCTTTGTGCCCCTTGGTTCTTGTCCTGTCAGTGATGGGTGGCTACAGCATTTAATAAGCAGCCCAACTGCTGAGGCTGGGTGGAGTTGGGAAGCCTTGGCCAGGGTCCTCAAGGTTATAAAATGTTATAACGACTCTGTTGTGTTATGCAAATGAGGAAGCTGGCTGCTGAAGGCGGGAAATGTACCCTGGCAACATGGTTGTGTGGTTGGGCTGTAACCAATGAATGCTTTTAACTAGGACAGAATTGTCCAATCAATGTTTGGTGTGAGAATTAGCAATGTATACAGGCAGGCAGTTAACCCAAAATAAATGGCTTCATTTGGATCCTATTGATCATTGTGTTGTCCCATTTCTTCCATTGTCACATCTGGTGCCCGAACAGGGGCCCTCAGATTCGGCTCAGGAGGTCTCGCCAGAGATAAGATTGAAGGAATGGAAAAGCCGACCAAAAGTGAGTGCTGCCCCAGCACTCGTGAAAAAGTTTCTCGTATAGGTGCAGCTTAAAGACTTTGGTGGGAAACGTGCTCTTGGCCAGGCGAGTGGTTGGGGACGAGAGGGGGTCCGCTCACACATCCGAAGACAAGACTCGAATTGAAGCTCCGGTGAAGCTCCTCCAAAATATACTCTCAGAGAGAGGAATTGTTTATGAAAAAACTGCGTTGCAGTCTATGATGAGATGGGCTAATTGAAGCAGCATTGTTACTACCGCCACCCTGTTTTAAAGAGAGACTTGGGAGAAAATGGGACAAAGGTTATTTGAAGAATGTACCAAAGGAAATAAGAGCCTTTGGCAATATCTCACCCTCTGGCGATTAGTTAAAGAAACTTTATGTGAAGTGAAACTGGAGAGAGAGGTGGCAGCGTCAGCTTACGCTGCTATGCGTGAGAATCAGGACAATACTGGCAGTACCTCCGCACCTGCATTATCGTTTCGTATGTCTAATATGCCTACACTGGGACCGATTCCCAAAGACTGGCCTTCCCACCATTTCCCCCGGCTGAGGAGCGTGAAGAGGCTCCGGATAAAGAAGATGAGAGGGAATACCCCCCTCTCCAAAAGAGCCCCTGAGCTGTTTCACTGGATGATTCATTCAGTGAAAATTCCAAGCACTCAACACCACCTGAGCATTCCACGTTTAGACAAGATTTTGAAAAGATGATGGAAGAATGACCATCGGTGTGGACTCAGAGCTGTGATACAAACTCAGAACTTGTAATTTGTTGTGCCATTATGATTTTGAGATAAAAACTGACACTAACTAGGCTCTTTTCTTCAAAAGTGGAGTTCAACCACACAAAGGATGCCACAAAGCCTCTGTATTTCTGTAATCATCACAAAGGAGGTGAGGGAGGTGAAGACCTCGTATTGCCTTTTGCCCACAGCCAGTGGGAATAAAAAAGTCCCAGGACAGTTGTATATGCTGCTGATGAACACAGGGCAATTTTGATCACTGCAGCAGAGTAAATTCCATCTATTGCAGATACTTGGGAAAATAAATGTGGAAGACAAATACTTTAAAACGATAACCTTCCAATCTGTAACTGTTCATATCAGAGTGGTATTTTTAAGTGTGGTTTTAATTTTAAGGACTCTGCTTCTCTTATTCACAACACGTAGGTTGTTTCTCATCAAAATTTCTCAAATCTCTAATCCATTCTCCTCTTTGCTTGCAAGTCCATTTTATTTTACTTCAGCTGTTCTTTTTTGATATTGCCTTCTGGATGTCCCCACTTTAACTGGTTCAGTATAGAAGATTTGATGGGCATCTTGAGAAAAGGTACAACTTTGAAAGAAGAGCGAGCAGAAAACTGGAAAACAAAAGCAAAAGAGGTTAAGGAAGTGTTCTGTTTTGATACTGCTTCCTTACCTCAAAATGCCACCCTGCTGCTTCTGTATCCAGCGTGCAGCAACCTGTTACCTGCCCACATTCTCCAACAGTGTCCTGCTGCACAGACACCCTCAGATGGAGGGCTGGTTAAAAGAAGCTAATTTATTGTCAGCTTAGCATTGCACAAAGGTCCCAGAGGGAGACATTTCTTTCCAATGGGGTGGATTTTCCCATCCTGTTAGAGGTGGTAACAGGCATCTCAGTTGCAATGCAGTGGTCATCTGGACTGGCAGAGATTCCCCAAGCTCTGGTTGTGCTGAGCAGTGTCATCTCTGTGCCTCATTTGTTCACATCTGCAGCACAGACTCTGTAGGCAGTGTCTGGCACGAGCAGGTTCTCTGTGCCGGTGTCCAAACTTGTCCCTGGGCTCCACCAGTGTGAGATGAAGGCAAAGTGCAGGAGGTCCCACAGATGTTTGAAGGATGGGGTTTTCATCTATCCCTCCACATCTGCCCTGGGGTATGCTGGGCATGGCGGGGATGCCTTGGAGACCAGTGGGAGGTTCCTGAGGTAGTAGGTGCCAGGAAGGAATCTTCTGCAAATCTCCTTAAGGGAAATAAGGGGTCTTTCACTAGGAAGGCAATGCGTCCAACAGCCTAGCTGAAGTGTCTCTACAGAAACGCACAAATCTTGCGCAAGAAACAGGTCTTTTAAACTACTGTGCTACTAGAGAGCTGTGATCTGGTTCCATCACTCAGTCTTGGTAGGATGAAACCTATGACTGCAGTGTAAATATCTATGGCTACAGGCTGTTCATAAGGGACAGAAGGAAAAGGAGAGATGGAGGCATTTCCTTTTATATCAGGAAATGGATAGTGTGTGAAGAGCTGTCTTTTAAGAGTAGCTTGAAAGGGCACTCTTTGAAAGCTTGTGGGTCAGAGTAAAAGACAAAGGCAACAAAAGGAACTTTGTGGTTAGTGTCTACTACAGGCTATCTGATCAAGGAGTGCCTACCAGTGACACCTTCTTCCTCCAGCTACAGGAGGCTTTGTGCTCGCAAGCTCTCGTCATACTGGGGGACTTCAACCATCCTGACAAATGTTGGAAAAGTAGCATGGCAAATTGTAGGCCATCCAGGAGACTCCTAGAGTGCATTGAATATAATTTCTTAACCCAGCTAACAGACATCCCCACCTGAGGGGATGTGATACTGTACCTGATAATCACCAATATAAGTCAGCTCATCAGTGACATCAAGATCAGAGGCAGCATGGGCTGCAGTGATCATGCACTGGTGGCGTTTGGGGTCCAGAGGAATATGGAACAGGCGAGGATTATACTCAGGACCCTAAATTTCAGGAAAGCAGACTTCCTTCCAGCTCTTCAAGGAGTTATTAGGTAGGACTCCTGGGATATGGTCCTCAGGGGCAAGGAAGCCCAAGAGCTGGCAAATATTCAAGCATGTTTCCATAAAGCACAAGAGCGTTCAGTCCCCAGATGTAGGAAATGAGGCATTGAAGGGAAGAGACCAGTGAGGCTGAATTCAGACATACGGCTCATAATGAAGAGCAAGGTGGAACTGCTCAGGCAATGCAAGCAGGGACAGGGAACCGGGGAGGAGTATAGGGCTGCTGTCCAGTTGTATAGGGATGGGGTCAGGAGGGTCAATAACAGCTGGAGCTGAACTTGGCAAGGGAAGTGAAGACCAACAAGAAGGGCTTATGCAGGTATGTCAATCAGAAAAGGAAGGTTAAAGAAAGCATAGCCACACTGCTGGACGAAAATGACCTATTATCAACAGACAAGGAGAAGGCTGAGGTACTCAACAACATTTTGGCTTTAGTCTTCACTGAAAACAGCTCTCCTCAACCCTCCTGGGTCAGGGGGCAACAAGACGGGTACCAGGGGAGTAAAGCCCTCCTGCTGTAGGGGAGGATCAGGTTTGTGATCACCGAAGGAACCTGAACATATATAAGCCTATGGCATCTGATGAGATGCATCCCAGAGTCCTGAGGGAATTGGCTGATGTTGTTGCCAAGCCACTCTCCAAGATATGTGAAAAGTCGTGGCAGTCATGGGAAGTCGCTGGTGACTGGAAGGAGGGTGGCATTGTCTCCATTTTTAAAAATGGTAGAAAAATGACCCTGGAAACTACCGACCTGTCAGCCTCTGTGCCTGGGAAGATCATGAAACAGGTCCTCCTAGGAGGCATTATTCTAAGGCTTCAGGGTGTTATTTATGATCATTCCTATAATTTTGTCTGGAACACATTGGAATCCTTAGGAAACTACAGAGCTCTCGACTTCACATCAAATGATAAATACATACTTTCTGTCTGTAGACATACGAAACACGGTCTCAACGCTTTATCCATTAAAATTTAAGCAAATATCCTTACACAGGTTGCAAGCACTTTTACCTGCAGCATAATAACATTTCCTTTGATTAAAGCTTGGCCATCTTGCAGATCATTGATCAATAAGAATAAAGTGTGGCAAGATTTTTAAGGAAGGAGTGTATGTTGAATGGATCTCAGATTTTGCAAAACACTCACATTTTTCTTTCCTTGTAAAGAATAGTTTTCAAGTGAAAGGTGGATATTAAATCAGTCTTTTTTTTCCGAAGAAATATTATTTAATTCACTGTGATGCATGTCTTGACATAAATACAACCTTGTTTAACTCTCACTAATTCTTCTGCTAAATCCAGTATCCTCACAAGCTGGCCACAAGGTTTTTGTATTCTCATTTCTTAAGTCCAGAGACATTGCTCTTTTCATCTGATCATCCTTTTTGCCCCTTTTACATTTGCCCCACCTCCATGTACATTTGGGACTGGCTGTCTCAGTAGTGCTCCCTGGTCTTCTGAGACACAGCTTTTGTTTGCCCTGAAATCCTTCAGACTGATTAACGGATGAGCACACACTAGGCTAAGGGTGTTACACTGACCTACTAGCAGCAACAGTAGGTGCTAATTTTTCATCTTTTTTTAATAGTTGGCCATTATTAAACTGCTGAACGAGAGGCTGGTGAGTCTTGCTGTTTCTACAAAAGGGTCCTCTAGAGAATTCAGGGCACTTCATTTCTTTGCTGAATTGTGTACAGCCCCTTTTTTGTGGCTAACAGAGAGACATGTATTTCACTACTGTGTGCACAAGGATTCTCCAAAAATCACCTAGAGATTCCCTAAATGTAAATCCTGAAAGGATCAGTAGGTAGTCTTAATATCACAGGCCAATTATACACCATGTTTACATGGAACCCAAGGACTTGTTTATGACAGAAGCATAGTTTCTACAGAAGTATCGAATCTTGATGAAAATAGTAAACCATGGGAAAAAATCCACCTCTCCTGTGAATGATATGCTGTAATGGAAGCGTGTAGTTAAAACCTGTGTTGTATTTTTCAGTTTAATTTGCCTATTTTCTGCATTCAGCCAGCCAAGCAAGTTTTAAGGCTGCTCCTCTGCCTCGAAAACTTCCATGTTGAAGAGAGGGAAAGAGGCGTGGCAACACCCTTCCCTCCCCCTTTCTTCTGGCTGAGAGAACTCAGTGTCCTGAGTGTGTGGCTACGGCAGGGGGAGGAGGAGTGGCAGCCAGTGCTCCCCAAAGAGAAAATTCTCTGGTTGTATCATTATCTTAAGCATTCTCTGAGGGCTGGCTGTCTGCACGCTTGTCTGTGGTGCTGGTGACGAGGGATCTGCTCCAGCAGGGAGACTCTGAGAGCTGCAGTGAGCAGCACAGCTCCAGCAGTGAGGAGAATGAGGCCGAGTTTCAAGAAAGGCAACTGCAAGGAGAAGGAAGATTGCAATACTGTAGGAATTCTGGATCTGCTCCTTCAGATCTACCGGATGGCCAGTAAAAGGAAACGTGACTCTGAGAGCTGCAGTGAGCTGGTACGCAATGGCCAGAGAGCTGCATTCTTGTCGAGATGCTGCTTTTAAGGCCTGCTGCAGGCACACCCAGCACAAGGATTTCCAGCACTGATGAGGCTACGGAGGAGCAGATGCAGCAGTGTGAGGAGTTTCTTCATCAGGAGATGACTCGGCTGCTGCAGGAGATTGAGAGGAGCAGGGCCGCATAGGAAGCACCACTCCTTTCAGTGCATTGGTGACAGACTTTTCCAGCAGCTTCGGTCCCGCTCAATGTCACCTACTGGATGGTCAGTAAAAGGAAACGTGGCTCTGAGAGGTGCAGTGAGCGGCACAGCTCCAGCAGTGAGGAGAACGAGGCCGAGGTTCAACAAGGGCAACCATGAGCAGAAGGACTACTCCAGTGTTACACACAATGGTCTCATGGCCCAGGATGAGGAGAACGAGGCCGAGGTTCAACAAGGGCAACCACGAGCAGAAGGACTACTCCAGTGTTACACACAATGGTCTCATGGCCCAGGATGAGGAGAATGGGGCCGAGGTTCAACAAGGGCAACCGCGAGCAGAAGGACTTCTCCAGTGTTACACACAATGGTCTCATGGTCCTGGATGAGGAGGATCAAGCTGATTTCTACCTCAGAGATCTGCAGCTCTGCACCCGTGTCGTGGTGCTCACAAGCTTTCCCACCTCTGCCTGTCAACCTGCACACCTTGCCTTTCTCTCACACTGGTGGAGCCCAGGGACAATTTGGACACCGGGACAGAGAATCTGCTTATGCCAGACACTGCCTGTGGAATCTGTGGTGCAGATCTGAACAAATGAGGCACAGAAATGACACTGCTGAGCACAACCTGAGCTTGGGGAATCTTCGCCAGTCCAGATGACCTCTGCATTTCAACTGGGACTCTTGTTACAGGATGGGACCACCCATGCTAGACGTAAGGAAGCAGTGTCAAAACAGAACGCTTCCTTAATGCCTCTTTCGTTTCTTTTCCAGTTTTCTGCTCGCTCTTCCGCCTTAAGGGGAAGTTGCCTGTGTGCGTGTGATGGGAGGGAACGAGAGCAAGGGAGCCAGAACTTTCTCAGCAGTGACAAAGGGAAATACACAAAATTCCATGGAACCCATAGGTTCTGGTGGCTGTGACAGTATATTGGACAGGCTGGAATGGGAGCCTTTCTTCGGCCCATGCTGACTTGGCCTGATTGCTTTGTTCTCCTGTCAGTGCCATATGACTGTACTCAAGATGAACTGCTACAGAGCCTTCCTCTCCTGGGTAGTTCCACAGATCAGTTTCCTATCTGTAGTCATCTGGGACCTCCTCATTTAGGAGGACTACTGATAAATGATGAAAAGTTGCTTTGTGACCATTTCCACCAGTTTCTTCAGTATGTTGGATGCATCTTATCTGGCCCCACAGACTTATGCGTGTCTAGATGCGCAAGCAAGTTGTTCACCATTTCCTCTTGGATTATGGGGCGTTTTTCCAACTCAGGGGGATGGGTACCCAGAGATCAACTGCTTTTACTATTAAAGACTAAGAAAAAGAAGATATTACCTGCCTCATCCTTTTCCTCATCCTCTGTTACTGTATTCCATAAAGGATGGATATTGTCCTTGGCTCTCCTGTTGCTGCTGATGCCTTTATGAAAATGTGTTTTCTTGTCCTTCACCTCAGGAGCCAGATTAAGTTCTCTTTGGGGTTTGACCTTTCTAATTCTCTCCCTGGGTAACCTCATGACATCTTTGCAGTTTTTCTGAGCCTACTCTTTCTTCCAAAGATCAGACCCCCGCCTTTTTTTTTCCTGAGTTTCAGTCAGAGGTCTGTGTACAGCCAGGCCAGGGGTGAGCCTGCTCCTCCACCTTGAAAACTTCCATGTTGAAGAGGGAGGAAGAGGCATGGCAGCAGGCGCTCCACCCTTCCCTGCTCCTTTCTTCTGGCTGAGAGAACTCAGTGTCCTGAGTGGGTGGCTACAGCAGAGGGAGGAGGAGTGGCAGCCGGTGCTCCCCAGAGACAAGCGTCTCTGGTTGTAGTAGGCTGTCACCCATTAACTCCTTTGATGTGTTTCACTGGTGCTTCCCTCTTAGCTCCTATTACCTCGGTAGCCCCTGGCGCATCTCTGAGCAACTTCAGCCGTGTTCCACTATACCCAGCACCTCTCAGAGACACAGGCTGAGGGACCTTGCTAGCACACTGTCCCTTTAAGCTCAAGTTTTCTTGGGCAAGCCCAGTATTATCTCCCTTCACCTGTAAGTCTGATTTAAAGCTTTGTCAGTGAGCCCTGCAAGCCTGTGAGCAACGACTCTCTTTCCCCTTTGAGAAAGGTGAATCCCAACAGATGCCAGCTAGCGTGGTGCTGTGTAAGCCATCCTACCCAAAAGTAGGCCATTGAAAAACCCAAAAGTATGGCAATGACACCAGCCATGCTAATGAACTGGGTGTGTTTGTTTCTTCAAGTGGTCAGTGAATATTCAGCTTGCTTTTGTAGTGTTTCCATGTCCTGTCAACTGGAAGCAGGGGCATGTAAAGCCAGGCTGAATACTGAACCCAAGACCAAAGCAGTGCTGGATGCACTCTGCAAGTACAATTCTTCCAACAGTGTTAACACGTTCGTTTTGTTTCTAGTATGTGATCTGATCTAGTTAAGGCCACTGCCATTAAATTAAAAAGCCATGGTGATCTGACTGCATTTGGGAGGCATAACAACTAAAACGTTTGACACTTTCACACCTTCGGAATAGATTGCTTTATGAGAAGTAACACTAATAGCCAGGCTTCTCTTATAGGCAGAAGAAAGATGCCAAACTTTCTCGGGTTTACTCAGAGCTGTGACACAAACTCAGTACTTGTAACTTGTTGTGCAATTATGATTTTGAGATAAAAAGTGACACTAACTAGGCTCTTTTCTTCGAAAGTGAAGTTCAACCACACGAAGGATCCTACAAAGCCTCTGCATTTCTGTAATCATCACAAAGGGGGCTAGGAAGGTGAAGACCTCAGGGTGTCTTTTGCCCACGGCCAGCGGTCAAAACAGGATGAGTGTATCAGTACAGATATCTGCAATTACCTGCGTGGGAAAAAAAAAGTCACAGTATGCCGCTGCCTTTTTTTCTTGTCTGCAGAAGGCGCTAGGACACTTGTATGTGGTGCCGATGAACACGGGGCCATTTTGATCGCTGCAGCAGAATAAATTCCATCTATTGCAGATTCTTGAGAAAATAAATGTGGAAGACAAGTACTTGAAAATTCTGACCTTCCAATTTGTAATTGTTCATATCAGAGTGGTATTTTTAAGTGTGGTTTTAAGATTCATATCAGAGTGATGTTTTTAAGAATGGTTTTAATTTTAAAGACCCTGCTTCTCTTATTCACAACATGTAGGTTGTTTCTCATCAAAAGTTCTCAAATCTTTAATACTTGCAGCTAACAGCTTCCAACTGTCCAAAAGCTTTAATAGAAAATCAACGAATGATTAACAACATCATATAGATAAACCAAAAAGTCAAAATCTGCTTGCAAGGTTTTCTTACAGTTTCTTCTTTCCTTTCCCTTGCTAAACAGCTCTGTTGTTTTGTATCACATGTTCTCTTCCCTTTGCTATGTAGAGTTTTTAACTCCGCTTAGCTTAGCAAGCGCGAAGCATATTTCAAAGCTAAATTCTCTCCCCTTTGCTTGCAAGTCCATTTTATTTAACTTCAGCTGGTTTTTCTTGATATTGCCTTCTGGAGGTCCCCCACTTTAACTGGTTCGGTATAGAACACTTGCTGGGCATCATGAGAAAAGGTACAACTTTGAAAGAAGTAAGATAATTTGTAATATGCATGAAGAGTACTACATGTCTAAACTATAAATACAGATTTGCTTGTTTCACTCATCTAGTGTAAAGGTAGTCTCTTTTTCTTTACATTTGTAGCAGCAGTGGTTGCAGCTGTCACAGGTGGAACTGCAGTGATCGTGATTACCCAAATGAGAGGAAAAGTATCTCTGGTTTAACAAGAAAAAAAAGCAACTAAACAAATGTAAAACATGTGAAAAGCAATCCTGATTCCGTCCCCGATGAAATCCTTATTTGCATTGTTATTACTGGCCTGCTGGTAGGTTGTTGTGTGCTCTCTCTAGGTATTTTTCCTCAGAAATTATCTTCTACCCTAATGCTTTTTATGCCATTTGATAAATAAAGTGACAAAAAGTCATCCTTGCTTTGATACTGAGGCTGTTTCTTCAAGGACAAGAGAGACAGGTGCAGAATGAAAAAAACAAACCTCTGTTTTTGATGTAGAACCATGAAAATACAGGATACAGGACTTAAAGGGATGGCTGAGGACGTGGGCTGGGGCTGGGATACTGCAGTTTGCCACCTCACATCAAGGACTTCAGCCTTCATCAATTTCTGGTCAGTATATACCCATTTATTCTAGTGTCAATCTTGCAGCCTTATCTAGCTTTTCTCCTTCAGACATACTTGCCCATGTCCCAAGATGCATCTATAAATGCAATATTGTTAAATTTCATTTCAGACTCACTGTGCCAGTGCAAAACTAGCCAAAACCTCATGTCTCTTCTTGTATGTCTCAGCTTCCTGCCCAACAGCACCCTGGATGTTTCCACCAGTAGTAAGTCTGTCAATGTTGCACCTGCAGTGCATACACTTGTGTATACCTTCCCAATACCTTTCAACCCCTGGGTGAGTCCAGTGACATCTGACTGGGACAGAAATCTCAGGAAGTTGTGGGAAACAGAAGTCTGAGTGGCTTGGGCATGACGGGCCCTATGCTGTCTCTGGCCAGAGCTTGCGGCTCCTTCGAGCGACGTAAAACTCCTCAATGCTAAGGGCACGGCAAACACCAGGAAGGTCACCCACCAGCTCCTTCAGCACCTTGCATGTGTCGGGCAAGCCCTGATTTGGTAAATGGGGTCAATACAGCCAAAGCGAAGCCACTGGTGCATCCGACACTGGTGTTATAAATACACTTAGAACTAATACTCTGGGAGATTTTATTGAGGAGTAAAGTCAGTAAAGCAGGGTATACAGCGCTGGGCGCATGGCTGAGGTTGGACCGTGACGGAGGAAATGGGTCATCGCACAACGATCAATTTGATCCAAGTGAGCATTAAATGACCTCTGGTCTGTAACCACCCATCCGGACCGCATCTAACCAGAGGTGCAACTGGCCCAGGTTCCATCCTCTTTTATGCACTTCATTTTGGCACAGAAAGAGTTGTTCGTTCAACATCGATCAGCACGTGGCAGGGTGCTCTTGCCATGTGGGTCGGCCCGGGCAGTCCGCGTGGAGGAAGGGAAGCTCTCCGGCCATGGCGTGATGCTGGTAAGGCTGGCGTCTGCCTACTCCAGGCTGAGGTAAGCGCCTGAGCTGCCGTGCTGCACTGCAAGCTTCATCTCTGTGCAGATGTTCATCCTGGAGGCGCTTGTCAGCTGGAACGTGCAGGAGTGGGAGGAGGGCAGCACCGTTAGCTGGCAGTAGTGCGACTGAGGCAAATACCGCCAGGCTGATGTCACCAGCAGTTGGACCCAGCAGGCTGTTTTCTCCACGTCTAAGTAGGAGTCTGTACAGAGGGTGTGTAGGATGTTTGAGCTCTCGCCACTGCGCAGCTGTCGACCGGTGTGGTGGAGAAAGCACAAAAGATCCCCCAGCAGCTGCTCCCTGGAGCAAATGCACTCCTGCACCACGCGGATGCTGCGGTGACTTGCTGGCAGCTTCTCCGCAGAGTCTGGCTCCAGGGAGAAAGAATGCCCGGGCGGTGGCTGCAGGAATACAACCAGACGGTAGGCGATGCTGTTCCCACGTATGCTCCAGTCCTCACAGGCACCGTCTGTCTCAGTGGCTGGGTACAAGAGTGGCATGAAACTTCTCCTGCTGAGCACACAGCAGACAGCAAGGAGTTGACCCACCAGCTCCTTCAGCACCTTGCATGTGTCGGACAGGCCCTGATTTGACAATGGGGTCAATGCAGCCAAAGCCATGACGCTGCTGCATCCAACACTTGGGTCTTTCTTCTCTTCCTTTTCACCTTCCTTCCCCTTGCCCTCATCCTCATCCTCATCCTCGTCATCGTCCTCGTCCTCATCCTCCTCGCTGCTGGAGCTGTGCTGCTCCCTGCAGCTCTGAGAGTCATGTTTTCTTTTCCTGGTGAGCCAGTAGATCACAAGGAGCAGGGCCAGGGCTTCTCCAAAAGTCAGACACCAATGCATTGAAAGGAATGGGAATTCTTCCACAGCCCACATCCTCTCAATCTCCTCCAGCAGCTGAGACGTCTCCTGACGCAGAAACTCCTCACGCTGCTTCATCCGCTCATCCGTGTTCGCACTGATGTGCTGCTGCTGAGGCTTCGGCCCAATCTGCGCAGCCAGCAGAGTCAGGAGAAGGGCAATTGCGGCAGCCATGGCCTGGAGGAGGCAGGAGGAAAAGGGTCTGATCAGGGCTGGGTGAGATATTTGTGAGCGTTGCAGGGACGGAAACGATGGGCTGTCCCAGGAAAGCGCCTAGTCGCTGGTGTCAGCAGGCTTGAAGGAGCCACAGGCCTTGGCCAGCGACAGCATGGGGCCCATCCTGCCTAAGCTGCCTCATGGGCAGCCCCTGGCTGGGCTGTGGTCTGTGAAAGGGCAGGGGACACCCGAGTAGACTCTCCCAAGGCCCAACCCAGCCATCCCATGGAGCATCCCATGGAGCCATGGGCACCCGGCACATCCCCAACGCCTCTCTCTGCCCCTGCCACCACTGGGAGCCCTAAGCACCTCTGCCCCCTGCCCCAAGGGCAGTGCCATGGCTCGCCCTGACGGGCTGGGCTCTTGCTCTGAGTTACAAACCTCGGGAGCACCTGCCCACTCCTTGTCCAGCCCAGCCTTCGCTCTGCGTGCTCCACTTGCTGATCTCCCAGATCAGACTGTTGTGAAGCTGCCTGCTGCTGTCCCTAGGGGCTGCTCCCATTGTGACACGTCCCCTGCGCTGTCACAGCCACCAGACCTGTGGGTCCCAATGGAATTTTGTGTTTTTCCCTTTGTGCCCCTTGGTTCTTGTCCTGTCAGTGATGGGTGGCTACAGCATTTAATAAGCAGCCCAACTGCTGAGGCTGGGTGGAGTTGGGAAGCCTTGGCCAGGGTCCTCAAGGTTATAAAATGTTATAACGACTCTGTTGTGTTATGCAAATGAGGAAGCTGGCTGCTGAAGGCGGGAAATGTACCCTGGCAACATGGTTGTGTGGTTGGGCTGTAACCAATGAATGCTTTTAACTAGGACAGAATTGTCCAATCAATGTTTGGTGTGAGAATTAGCAATGTATACAGGCAGGCAGTTAACCCAAAATAAATGGCTTCATTTGGATCCTATTGATCATTGTGTTGTCCCATTTCTTCCATTGTCACATCTGGTGCCCGAACAGGGGCCCTCAGATTCGGCTCAGGAGGTCTCGCCAGAGATAAGATTGAAGGAATGGAAAAGCCGACCAAAAGTGAGTGCTGCCCCAGCACTCGTGAAAAAGTTTCTCGTATAGCTGCAGCTTAAAGACTTTGGTGGGAAACGTGCTCTTGGCCAGGCGAGTGGTTGGGGACGAGAGGGGGTCCGCTCACACATCCGAAGACAAGACTCGAATTGAAGCTCCGGTGAAGCTCCTCCAAAATATACTCTCAGAGAGAGGAATTGTTTATGAAAAAACTGCGTTGCAGTCTATGATGAGATGGGCTAATTGAAGCAGCATTGTTACTACCGCCACCCTGTTTTAAAGAGAGACTTGGGAGAAAATGGGACAAAGGTTATTTGAAGAATGTACCAAAGGAAATAAGAGCCTTTGACAATATCTCACCCTCTGGCGATTAGTTAAAGAAACTTTATGTGAAGTGAAACTGGAGAGAGAGGTGGCAGCGTCAGCTTACGCTGCTATGCGTGAGAATCAGGACAATACTGGCAGTACCTCCGCACCTGCATTATCGTTTCGTATGTCTAATATGCCTACACTGGGACCGATTCCCAAAGACTGGCCTTCCCACCATTTCCCCCGGCTGAGGAGCGTGAAGAGGCTCCGGATAAAGAAGATGAGAGGGAATACCCCCCTCTCCAAAAGAGCCCCTGAGCTGTTTCACTGGATGATTCATTCAGTGAAAATTCCAAGCACTCAACACCACCTGAGCATTCCACGTTTAGACAAGATTTTGAAAAGATGATGGAAGAATGACCATCGGTGTGGACTCAGAGCTGTGATACAAACTCAGAACTTGTAATTTGTTGTGCCATTATGATTTTGAGATAAAAACTGACACTAACTAGGCTCTTTTCTTCAAAAGTGGAGTTCAACCACACAAAGGATGCCACAAAGCCTCTGTATTTCTGTAATCATCACAAAGGAGGCGAGGGAGGTGAAGACCTCGTATTGCCTTTTGCCCACAGCCAGTGGGAATAAAAAAGTCCCAGGACAGTTGTATATGCTGCTGATGAACACAGGGCAATTTTGATCACTGCAGCAGAGTAAATTCCATCTATTGCAGATACTTGGGAAAATAAATGTGGAAGACAAATACTTTAAAACGATAACCTTCCAATCTGTAACTGTTCATATCAGAGTGGTATTTTTAAGTGTGGTTTTAATTTTAAGGACTCTGCTTCTCTTATTCACAACACGTAGGTTGTTTCTCATCAAAATTTCTCAAATCTCTAATCCATTCTCCTCTTTGCTTGCAAGTCCATTTTATTTTACTTCAGCTGTTCTTTTTTGATATTGCCTTCTGGATGTCCCCACTTTAACTGGTTCAGTATAGAAGATTTGATGGGCATCTTGAGAAAAGGTACAACTTTGAAAGAAGAGCGAGCAGAAAACTGGAAAACAAAAGCAAAAGAGGTTAAGGAAGTGTTCTGTTTTGATACTGCTTCCTTACCTCAAAATGCCACCCTGCTGCTTCTGTATCCAGCGTGCAGCAACCTGTTACCTGCCCACATTCTCCAACAGTGTCCTGCTGCACAGACACCCTCAGATGGAGGGCTGGTTAAAAGAAGCTAATTTATTGTCAGCTTAGCATTGCACAAAGGTCCCAGAGGGAGACATTTCTTTCCAATGGGGTGGATTTTCCCATCCTGTTAGAGGTGGTAACAGGCATCTCAGTTGCAATGCGGTGGTCATCTGGACTGGCAGAGATTCCCCAAGCTCTGGTTGTGCTGAGCAGTGTCATCTCTGTGCCTCATTTGTTCACATCTGCAGCACAGACTCTGTAGGCAGTGTCTGGCACGAGCAGGTTCTCTGTGCCGGTGTCCAAACTTGTCCCTGGGCTCCACCAGTGTGAGATGAAGGCAAAGTGCAGGAGGTCCCACAGATGTTTGAAGGATGGGGTTTTCATCTATCCCTCCACATCTGCCCTGGGGTATGCTGGGCATGGCGGGGATGCCTTGGAGACCAGTGGGAGGTTCCTGAGGTAGTAGGTGCCAGGAAGGAATCTTCTGCAAATCTCCTTAAGGGAAATAAGGGGTCTTTCACTAGGAAGGCAATGCGTCCAACAGCCTAGCTGAAGTGTCTCTACAGAAACGCACAAATCTTGCGCAAGAAACAGGTCTTTTAAACTACTGTGCTACTAGAGAGCTGTGATCTGGTTCCATCACTCAGTCTTGGTAGGATGAAACCTATGACTGCAGTGTAAATATCTATGGCTACAGGCTGTTCATAAGGGACAGAAGGAAAAGGAGAGATGGAGGCATTTCCTTTTATATCAGGAAATGGATAGTGTGTGAAGAGCTGTCTTTTAAGAGTAGCTTGAAAGGGCACTCTTTGAAAGCTTGTGGGTCAGAGTAAAAGACAAAGGCAACAAAAGGAACTTTGTGGTTAGTGTCTACTACAGGCTATCTGATCAAGGAGTGCCTACCAGTGACACCTTCTTCCTCCAGCTACAGGAGGCTTTGTGCTCGCAAGCTCTCGTCATACTGGGGGACTTCAACCATCCTGACAAATGTTGGAAAAGTAGCATGGCAAATTGTAGGCCATCCAGGAGACTCCTAGAGTGCATTGAATATAATTTCTTAACCCAGCTAACAGACATCCCCACCTGAGGGGATGTGATACTGTACCTGATAATCACCAATATAAGTCAGCTCATCAGTGACATCAAGATCAGAGGCAGCATGGGCTGCAGTGATCATGCACTGGTGGCGTTTGGGGTCCAGAGGAATATGGAACAGGCGAGGATTATACTCAGGACCCTAAATTTCAGGAAAGCAGACTTCCTTCCAGCTCTTCAAGGAGTTATTAGGTAGGACTCCTGGGATATGGTCCTCAGGGGCAAGGAAGCCCAAGAGCTGGCAAATATTCAAGCATGTTTCCATAAAGCACAAGAGCGTTCAGTCCCCAGATGTAGGAAATGAGGCATTGAAGGGAAGAGACCAGTGAGGCTGAATTCAGACATACGGCTCATAATGAAGAGCAAGGTGGAACTGCACAGGCAATGCAAGCAGGGACAGGGAACCGGGGAGGAGTATAGGGCTGCTGTCCAGTTGTATAGGGATGGGGTCAGGAGGGTCAGTAACAGCTGGAGCTGAACTTGGCAAGGGAAGTGAAGAGCAACAAGAAGGGCTTATGCAGGTATGTCAATCAGAAAAGGAAGGTTAAAGAAAGCGTAGCCACACTGCTGGACGAAAATGACCTATTATCAACAGACAAGGAGAAGGCTGAGGTACTCAACAACATTTTGGCTCTAGTCTTCACCGAAAACAGCTCTCCTCAACCCTCCTGGGTCAGGGGGCAACAAGACGGGTACCAGGGGAGTAAAGCCCTCCTGCTGTAGGGGAGGATCAGGTTTGTGATCACCGAAGGAACCTGAACATGCCTATGGCATCTGATGAGATGCATCCCAGAGTCCTGAGGGAATTGGCTGATGTTGTTGCCAAGCCACTCTCCAAGATATGTGAAAAGTCGTGGCAGTCATGGGAAGTCGCTGGTGACTGGAAGGAGGGTGGCATTGTCTCCATTTTTAAAAATGGTAGAAAAATGACCCTGGAAACTACCGACCTGTCAGCCTCTGTGCCTGGGAAGATCATGAAACAGGTCCTCCTAGAAGGCATTATTCTAAGGCTTCAGGGTGTTATTTATGATCATTCCTATAATTTTGTCTGGAACACATTAGAATCCTTAGGAAACTACAGAGCTCTCGACTTCACATCAAATGATAAATACATACTTTCTGTCTGTAGACATACGAAACACGGTCTCAACGCTTTATCCATTAAAATTTAAGCAAATATCCTTACACAGGTTGCAAGCACTTTTACCTGCAGCATAATAACATTTCCTTTGATTAAAGCTTGGCCATCTTGCAGATCATTGATCAATAAGAATAAAGTGTGGCAAGATTTTTAAGGAAGGAGTGTATGTTGAATGGATCTCAGATTTTGCAAAACACTCACATTTTTCTTTCCTTGTAAAGAATAGTTTTCAGGTGAAAGGTGGATATTAAATCAGTCTTTTTTTTCCGAAGAAATATTTAATTCACTGTGATGCATGTCTTGACATAAATACAACCTTGTTTAACTCTCACTAATTCTTCTGCTAAATCCAGTATCCTCACAAGCTGGCCACAAGGTTTTTGTATTCTCATTTCTTAAGTCCAGAGACATTGCTCTTTTCATCTGATCATCCTTTTTGCCCCTTTTACATTTGCCCCACCTCCATGTACATTTGGGACTGGCTGTCTCAGTAGTGCTCCCTGGTCTTCTGAGACACAGCTTTTGTTTGCCCTGAAATCCTTCAGACTGATTAACGGATGAGCACACACTAGGCTAAGGGTGTTACACTGACCTACTGGCAGCAACAGTAGGTGCTAATTTTTCATCTTTTTTTAATAGTTGGCCATTATTAAACTGCTGAACGAGAGGCTGGTGAGTCTTGCTGTTTCTACAAAAGGGTCCTCTAGAGAATTCAGGGCACTTCATTTCTTTGCTGAATTGTGTACAGCCCCTTTTTTGTGGCTAACAGAGAGACATGTATTTCACTACTGTGTGCACAAGGATTCTCCAAAAATCACCTAGAGATTCCCTAAATGTAAATCCTGAAAGGATCAGTAGGTAGTCTTAATATCACAGGCCAATTATACACCATGTTTACATGGAACCCAAGGACTTGTTTATGACAGAAGCATAGTTTCTACAAAAGTATCGAATCTTGATGAAAATAGTAAACCATGGGAAAAAATCCACCTCTCCTGTGAATGATATGCTGTAATGGAAGCGTGTAGTTAAAACCTGTGTTGTATTTTTCAGTTTAATTTGCCTATTTTCTGCATTCAGCCAGCCAAGCAAGTTTTAAGGCTGCTCCTCTGCCTCGAAAACTTCCATGTTGAAGAGAGGGAAAGAGGCGTGGCAACACCCTTCCCTCCCCCTTTCTTCTGGCTGAGAGAACTCAGTGTCCTGAGTGTGTGGCTACGGCAGGGGGAGGAGGAGTGGCAGCCAGTGCTCCCCAAAGAGAAAATTCTCTGGTTGTATCATTATCTTAAGCATTCTCTGAGGGCTGGCTGTCTGCACGCTTGTCTGTGGTGCTGGTGACGAGGGATCTGCTCCAGCAGGGAGACTCTGAGAGCTGCAGTGAGCAGCACAGCTCCAGCAGTGAGGAGAATGAGGCCGAGTTTCAAGAAAGGCAACCGCAAGGAGAAGGAAGATTGCAATACTGTAGGAATTCTGGATCTGCTCCTTCAGATCTACCGGATGGCCAGTAAAAGGAAACGTGACTCTGAGAGCTGCAGTGAGCTGGTACGCAATGGCCAGAGAGCTGCATTCTTGTCGAGATGCTGCTTTTAAGGCCTGCTGCAGGCACACCCAGCACAAGGATTTCCAGCACTGATGAGGCTACGGAGGAGCAGATGCAGCAGTGTGAGGAGTTTCTTCATCAGGAGATGACTCGGCTGCTGCAGGAGATTGAGAGGAGCAGGGCCGCATAGGAGGCACCACTCCTTTCAGTGCATTGGTGACAGACTTTTCCAGCAGCTTCGGTCCCGCTCAATGTCACCTACTGGATGGTCAGTAAAAGGAAACGTGGCTCTGAGAGGTGCAGTGAGCGGCACAGCTCCAGCAGTGAGGAGAACGAGGCCGAGGTTCAACAAGGGCAACCATGAGCAGAAGGACTACTCCAGTGTTACACACAATGGTCTCATGGCCCAGGATGAGGAGAACGAGGCCGAGGTTCAACAAGGGCAACCACGAGCAGAAGGACTACTCCAGTGTTACACACAATGGTCTCATGGCCCAGGATGAGGAGAATGGGGCCGAGGTTCAACAAGGGCAACCGCGAGCAGAAGGACTTCTCCAGTGTTACACACAATGGTCTCATGGTCCTGGATGAGGAGGATCAAGCTGATTTCTACCTCAGAGATCTGCAGCTCTGCACCCGTGTCGTGGTGCTCACAAGCTTTCCCACCTCTGCCTGTCAACCTGCACACCTTGCCTTTCTCTCACACTGGTGGAGCCCAGGGACAATTTGGACACCGGGACAGAGAATCTGCTTATGCCAGACACTGCCTGTGGAATCTGTGGTGCAGATCTGAACAAATGAGGCACAGAAATGACACTGCTGAGCACAACCTGAGCTTGGGGAATCTTCGCCAGTCCAGATGACCTCTGCATTTCAACTGGGACTCTTGTTACAGGATGGGACCACCCATGCTAGACGTAAGGAAGCAGTGTCAAAACAGAACGCTTCCTTAATGCCTCTTTCGTTTCTTTTCCAGTTTTCTGCTCGCTCTTCCGCCTTAAGGGGAAGTTGCCTGTGTGCGTGTGATGGGAGGGAACGAGAGCAAGGGAGCCAGAACTTTCTCAGCAGTGACAAAGGGAAATACACAAAATTCCATGGAACCCATAGGTTCTGGTGGCTGTGACAGTATATTGGACAGGCTGGAATGGGAGCCTTTCTTCGGCCCATGCTGACTTGGCCTGATTGCTTTGTTCTCCTGTCAGTGCCATATGACTGTACTCAAGATGAACTGCTACAGAGCCTTCCTCTCCTGGGTAGTTCCACAGATCAGTTTCCTATCTGTAGTCATCTGGGACCTCCTCATTTAGGAGGACTACTGATAAATGATGAAAAGTTGCTTTGTGACCATTTCCACCAGTTTCTTCAGTATGTTGGATGCATCTTATCTGGCCCCACAGACTTATGCGTGTCTAGATGCGCAAGCAAGTTGTTCACCATTTCCTCTTGGATTATGGGGCGTTTTTCCAACTCAGGGGGATGGGTACCCAGAGATCAACTGCTTTTACTATTAAAGACTAAGAAAAAGAAGATATTACCTGCCTCATCCTTTTCCTCATCCTCTGTTACTGTATTCCATAAAGGATGGATATTGTCCTTGGCTCTCCTGTTGCTGCTGATGCCTTTATGAAAATGTGTTTTCTTGTCCTTCACCTCAGGAGCCAGATTAAGTTCTCTTTGGGGTTTGACCTTTCTAATTCTCTCCCTGGGTAACCTCATGACATCTTTGCAGTTTTTCTGAGCCTACTCTTTCTTCCAAAGATCAGACCCCCGCCTTTTTTTTTCCTGAGTTTCAGTCAGAGGTCTGTGTACAGCCAGGCCAGGGGTGAGCCTGCTCCTCCACCTTGAAAACTTCCATGTTGAAGAGGGAGGAAGAGGCATGGCAGCAGGCGCTCCACCCTTCCCTGCTCCTTTCTTCTGGCTGAGAGAACTCAGTGTCCTGAGTGGGTGGCTACAGCAGAGGGAGGAGGAGTGGCAGCCGGTGCTCCCCAGAGACAAGCGTCTCTGGTTGTAGTAGGCTGTCACCCATTAACTCCTTTGATGTGTTTCACTGGTGCTTCCCTCTTAGCTCCTATTACCTCGGTAGCCCCTGGCGCATCTCTGAGCAACTTCAGCCGTGTTCCACTATACCCAGCACCTCTCAGAGACACAGGCTGAGGGACCTTGCTAGCACACTGTCCCTTTAAGCTCAAGTTTTCTTGGGCAAGCCCAGTATTATCTCCCTTCACCTGTAAGTCTGATTTAAAGCTTTGTCAGTGAGCCCTGCAAGCCTGTGAGCAACGACTCTCTTTCCCCTTTGAGAAAGGTGAATCCCAACAGATGCCAGCTAGCGTGGTGCTGTGTAAGCCATCCTACCCAAAAGTAGGCCATTGAAAAACCCAAAAGTATGGCAATGACACCAGCCATGCTAATGAACTGGGTGTGTTTGTTTCTTCAAGTGGTCAGTGAATATTCAGCTTGCTTTTGTAGTGTTTCCATGTCCTGTCAACTGGAAGCAGGGGCATGTAAAGCCAGGCTGAATACTGAACCCAAGACCAAAGCAGTGCTGGATGCACTCTGCAAGTACAATTCTTCCAACAGTGTTAACACGTTCGTTTTGTTTCTAGTATGTGATCTGATCTAGTTAAGGCCACTGCCATTAAATTAAAAAGCCATGGTGATCTGACTGCATTTGGGAGGCATAACAACTAAAACGTTTGACACTTTCACACCTTCGGAATAGATTGCTTTATGAGAAGTAACACTAATAGCCAGGCTTCTCTTATAGGCAGAAGAAAGATGCCAAACTTTCTCGGGTTTACTCAGAGCTGTGACACAAACTCAGTACTTGTAACTTGTTGTGCAATTATGATTTTGAGATAAAAAGTGACACTAACTAGGCTCTTTTCTTCGAAAGTGAAGTTCAACCACACGAAGGATCCTACAAAGCCTCTGCATTTCTGTAATCATCACAAAGGGGGCTAGGAAGGTGAAGACCTCAGGGTGTCTTTTGCCCACGGCCAGCGGTCAAAACAGGATGAGTGTATCAGTACAGATATCTGCAATTACCTGCGTGGGAAAAAAAAAGTCACAGTATGCCGCTGCCTTTTTTTCTTGTCTGCAGAAGGCGCTAGGACACTTGTATGTGGTGCCGATGAACACGGGGCCATTTTGATCGCTGCAGCAGAATAAATTCCATCTATTGCAGATTCTTGAGAAAATAAATGTGGAAGACAAGTACTTGAAAATTCTGACCTTCCAATTTGTAATTGTTCATATCAGAGTGGTATTTTTAAGTGTGGTTTTAAGATTCATATCAGAGTGATGTTTTTAAGAATGGTTTTAATTTTAAAGACCCTGCTTCTCTTATTCACAACATGTAGGTTGTTTCTCATCAAAAGTTCTCAAATCTTTAATACTTGCAGCTAACAGCTTCCAACTGTCCAAAAGCTTTAATAGAAAATCAACGAATGATTAACAACATCATATAGATAAACCAAAAAGTCAAAATCTGCTTGCAAGGTTTTCTTACAGTTTCTTCTTTCCTTTCCCTTGCTAAACAGCTCTGTTGTTTTGTATCACATGTTCTCTTCCCTTTGCTATGTAGAGTTTTTAACTCCGCTTAGCTTAGCAAGCGCGAAGCATATTTCAAAGCTAAATTCTCTCCCCTTTGCTTGCAAGTCCATTTTATTTAACTTCAGCTGGTTTTTCTTGATATTGCCTTCTGGAGGTCCCCCACTTTAACTGGTTCGGTATAGAACACTTGCTGGGCATCATGAGAAAAGGTACAACTTTGAAAGAAGTAAGATAATTTGTAATATGCATGAAGAGTACTACATGTCTAAACTATAAATACAGATTTGCTTGTTTCACTCATCTAGTGTAAAGGTAGTCTCTTTTTCTTTACATTTGTAGCAGCAGTGGTTGCAGCTGTCACAGGTGGAACTGCAGTGATCGTGATTACCCAAATGAGAGGAAAAGTATCTCTGGTTTAACAAGAAAAAAAAGCAACTAAACAAATGTAAAACATGTGAAAAGCAATCCTGATTCCGTCCCCGATGAAATCCTTATTTGCATTGTTATTACTGGCCTGCTGGTAGGTTGTTGTGTGCTCTCTCTAGGTATTTTTCCTCAGAAATTATCTTCTACCCTAATGCTTTTTATGCCATTTGATAAATAAAGTGACAAAAAGTCATCCTTGCTTTGATACTGAGGCTGTTTCTTCAAGGACAAGAGAGACAGGTGCAGAATGAAAAAAACAAACCTCTGTTTTTGATGTAGAACCATGAAAATACAGGATACAGGACTTAAAGGGATGGCTGAGGACGTGGGCTGGGGCTGGGATACTGCAGTTTGCCACCTCACATCAAGGACTTCAGCCTTCATCAATTTCTGGTCAGTATATACCCATTTATTCTAGTGTCAATCTTGCAGCCTTATCTAGCTTTTCTCCTTCAGACATACTTGCCCATGTCCCAAGATGCATCTATAAATGCAATATTGTTAAATTTCATTTCAGACTCACTGTGCCAGTGCAAAACTAGCCAAAACCTCATGTCTCTTCTTGTATGTCTCAGCTTCCTGCCCAACAGCACCCTGGATGTTTCCACCAGTAGTAAGTCTGTCAATGTTGCACCTGCAGTGCATACACTTGTGTATACCTTCCCAATACCTTTCAACCCCTGGGTGAGTCCAGTGACATCTGACTGAGACAGAAATCTCAGGAAGTTGTGGGAAACAGAAGTCTGAGTGGCTTGGGCATGACGGGCCCTATGCTGTCTCTGGCCAGAGCTTGCGGCTCCTTCGAGCGACGTAAAACTCCTCAATGCTAAGGGCACGGCAAACACCAGGAAGGTCACCCACCAGCTCCTTCAGCACCTTGCATGTGTCGGGCAAGCCCTGATTTGGTAAATGGGGTCAATACAGCCAAAGCGAAGCCACTGGTGCATCCGACACTGGTGTTATAAATACACTTAGAACTAATACTCTGGGAGATTTTATTGAGGAGTAAAGTCAGTAAAGCAGGGTATACAGCGCTGGGCGCATGGCTGAGGTTGGACCGTGACGGAGGAAATGGGTCATCGCACAACGATCAATTTGATCCAAGTGAGCATTAAATGACCTCTGGTCTGTAACCACCCATCCGGACCGCATCTAACCAGAGGTGCAACTGGCCCAGGTTCCATCCTCTTTTATGCACTTCATTTTGGCACAGAAAGAGTTGTTCGTTCAACATCGATCAGCACGTGGCAGGGTGCTCTTGCCATGTGGGTCGGCCCGGGCAGTCCGCGTGGAGGAAGGGAAGCTCTCCGGCCATGGCGTGATGCTGGTAAGGCTGGCGTCTGCCTACTCCAGGCTGAGGTAAGCGCCTGAGCTGCCGTGCTGCACTGCAAGCTTCATCTCTGTGCAGATGTTCATCCTGGAGGCGCTTGTCAGCTGGAACGTGCAGGAGTGGGAGGAGGGCAGCACCGTTAGCTGGCAGTAGTGCGACTGAGGCAAATACCGCCAGGCTGATGTCACCAGCAGTTGGACCCAGCAGGCTGTTTTCTCCACGTCTAAGTAGGAGTCTGTACAGAGGGTGTGTAGGATGTTTGAGCTCTCGCCACTGCGCAGCTGTCGACCGGTGTGGTGGAGAAAGCACAAAAGATCCCCCAGCAGCTGCTCCCTGGAGCAAATGCACTCCTGCACCACGCGGATACTGCGGTGACTTGCTGGCAGCTTCTCCGCAGAGTCTGGCTCCAGGGAGAAAGAATGCCCGGGCGGTGGCTGCAGGAATACAACCAGACGGTAGGCGATGCTGTTCCCACGTATGCTCCAGTCCTCACAGGCACCGTCTGTCTCAGTGGCTGGGTACAAGAGTGGCATGAAACTTCTCCTGCTGAGCACACAGCAGACAGCAAGGAGTTGACCCACCAGCTCCTTCAGCACCTTGCATGTGTCGGACAGGCCCTGATTTGACAATGGGGTCAATGCAGCCAAAGCCATGACGCTGCTGCATCCAACACTTGGGTCTTTCTTCTCTTCCTTTTCACCTTCCTTCCCCTTGCCCTCATCCTCATCCTCATCCTCGTCATCGTCCTCGTCCTCATCCTCCTCGCTGCTGGAGCTGTGCTGCTCCCTGCAGCTCTGAGAGTCATGTTTTCTTTTCCTGGTGAGCCAGTAGATCACAAGGAGCAGGGCCAGGGCTTCTCCAAAAGTCAGACACCAATGCATTGAAAGGAATGGGAATTCTTCCACAGCCCACATCCTCTCAATCTCCTCCAGCAGCTGAGACGTCTCCTGACGCAGAAACTCCTCACGCTGCTTCATCCGCTCATCCGTGTTCGCACTGATGTGCTGCTGCTGAGGCTTCGGCCCAATCTGCGCAGCCAGCAGAGTCAGGAGAAGGGCAATTGCGGCAGCCATGGCCTGGAGGAGGCAGGAGGAAAAGGGTCTGATTAGGGCTGGGTGAGATATTTGTGAGCGTTGCAGGGATGGAAACGATGGGCTGTCCCAGGAAAGCGCCTAGTCGCTGGTGTCAGCAGGCTTGAAGGAGCCACAGGCCTTGGCCAGCGACAGCATGGGGCCCATCCTGCCTAAGCTGCCTCATGGGCAGCCCCTGGCTGGGCTGTGGTCTGTGAAAGGGCAGGGGACACCCGAGTAGACTCTCCCAAGGCCCAACCCAGCCATCCCATGGAGCATCCCATGGAGCCATGGGCACCCGGCACATCCCCAACGCCTCTCTCTGCCCCTGCCACCACTGGGAGCCCTAAGCACCTCTGCCCCCTGCCCCAAGGGCAGTGCCATGGCTCGCCCTGACGGGCTGGGCTCTTGCTCTGAGTTACAAACCTCGGGAGCACCTGCCCACTCCTTGTCCAGCCCAGCCTTTGCTCTGCGTGCTCCACTTGCTGATCTCCCAGATCAGACTGTTGTGAAGCTGCCTGCTGCTGTCCCTAGGGGCTGCTCCCATTGTGACACGTCCCCTGCGCTGTCACAGCCACCAGACCTGTGGGTCCCAATGGAATTTTGTGTTTTTCCCTTTGTGCCCCTTGGTTCTTGTCCTGTCAGTGATGGGTGGCTACAGCATTTAATAAGCAGCCCAACTGCTGAGGCTGGGTGGAGTTGGGAAGCCTTGGCCAGGGTCCTCAAGGTTATAAAATGTTATAACGACTCTGTTGTGTTATGCAAATGAGGAAGCTGGCTGCTGAAGGCGGGAAATGTACCCTGGCAACATGGTTGTGTGGTTGGGCTGTAACCAATGAATGCTTTTAACTAGGACAGAATTGTCCAATCAATGTTTGGTGTGAGAATTAGCAATGTATACAGGCAGGCAGTTAACCCAAAATAAATGGCTTCATTTGGATCCTATTGATCATTGTGTTGTCCCATTTCTTCCATTGTCACATCTGGTGCCCGAACAGGGGCCCTCAGATTCGGCTCAGGAGGTCTCGCCAGAGATAAGATTGAAGGAATGGAAAAGCCGACCAAAAGTGAGTGCTGCCCCAGCACTCGTGAAAAAGTTTCTCGTATAGGTGCAGCTTAAAGACTTTGGTGGGAAACGTGCTCTTGGCCAGGCGAGTGGTTGGGGACGAGAGGGGGTCCGCTCACACATCCGAAGACAAGACTCGAATTGAAGCTCCGGTGAAGCTCCTCCAAAATATACTCTCAGAGAGAGGAATTGTTTATGAAAAAACTGCGTTGCAGTCTATGATGAGATGGGCTAATTGAAGCAGCATTGTTACTACCGCCACCCTGTTTTAAAGAGAGACTTGGGAGAAAATGGGACAAAGGTTATTTGAAGAATGTACCAAAGGAAATAAGAGCCTTTGGCAATATCTCACCCTCTGGCGATTAGTTAAAGAAACTTTATGTGAAGTGAAACTGGAGAGAGAGGTGGCAGCGTCAGCTTACGCTGCTATGCGTGAGAATCAGGACAATACTGGCAGTACCTCCGCACCTGCATTATCGTTTCGTATGTCTAATATGCCTACACTGGGACCGATTCCCAAAGACTGGCCTTCCCACCATTTCCCCCGGCTGAGGAGCGTGAAGAGGCTCCGGATAAAGAAGATGAGAGGGAATACCCCCCTCTCCAAAAGAGCCCCTGAGCTGTTTCACTGGATGATTCATTCAGTGAAAATTCCAAGCACTCAACACCACCTGAGCATTCCACGTTTAGACAAGATTTTGAAAAGATGATGGAAGAATGACCATCGGTGTGGACTCAGAGCTGTGACACAAACTCAGAACTTGTAATTTGTTGTGCCATTATGATTTTGAGATAAAAACTGACACTAACTAGGCTCTTTTCTTCAAAAGTGGAGTTCAACCACACAAAGGATGCCACAAAGCCTCTGTATTTCTGTAATCATCACAAAGGAGGCGAGGGAGGTGAAGACCTCGTATTGCCTTTTGCCCACAGCCAGTGGGAATAAAAAAGTCCCAGGACAGTTGTATATGCTGCTGATGAACACAGGGCAATTTTGATCACTGCAGCAGAGTAAATTCCATCTATTGCAGATACTTGGGAAAATAAATGTGGAAGACAAATACTTTAAAACGATAACCTTCCAATCTGTAACTGTTCATATCAGAGTGGTATTTTTAAGTGTGGTTTTAATTTTAAGGACTCTGCTTCTCTTATTCACAACACATAGGTTGTTTCTCATCAAAATTTCTCAAATCTCTAATCCATTCTCCTCTTTGCTTGCAAGTCCATTTTATTTTACTTCAGCTGTTCTTTTTTGATATTGCCTTCTGGATGTCCCCACTTTAACTGGTTCAGTATAGAAGATTTGATGGGCATCTTGAGAAAAGGTACAACTTTGAAAGAAGAGCGAGCAGAAAACTGGAAAACAAAAGCAAAAGAGGTTAAGGAAGTGTTCTGTTTTGATACTGCTTCCTTACCTCAAAATGCCACCCTGCTGCTTCTGTATCCAGCGTGCAGCAACCTGTTACCTGCCCACATTCTCCAACAGTGTCCTGCTGCACAGACACCCTCAGATGGAGGGCTGGTTAAAAGAAGCTAATTTATTGTCAGCTTAGCATTGCACAAAGGTCCCAGAGGGAGACATTTCTTTCCAATGGGGTGGATTTTCCCATCCTGTTAGAGGTGGTAACAGGCATCTCAGTTGCAATGCAGTGGTCATCTGGACTGGCAGAGATTCCCCAAGCTCTGGTTGTGCTGAGCAGTGTCATCTCTGTGCCTCATTTGTTCACATCTGCAGCACAGACTCTGTAGGCAGTGTCTGGCACGAGCAGGTTCTCTGTGCCGGTGTCCAAACTTGTCCCTGGGCTCCACCAGTGTGAGATGAAGGCAAAGTGCAGGAGGTCCCACAGATGTTTGAAGGATGGGGTTTTCATCTGTCCCTCCACATCTGCCCTGGGGTATGCTGGGTATATCGAGGAAGCCTTGGCCCATTTGAAGTCCTGTGGAGACCAGTGGGAGGTTCCTGAGGTAGTAGGTGCCAGGAAGGAATCTTCTGCAAATCTCCTTAAGGGAAATAAGGGGTCTTTCACTAGGAAGGCAATGCGTCCAACAGCCTAGCTGAAGTGTCTCTACAGAAACGCACAAATCTTGCGCAAGAAACAGGTCTTTTAAACTACTGTGCTACTAGAGAGCTGTGATCTGGTTCCATCACTCAGTCTTGGTAGGATGAAACCTATGACTGCAGTGTAAATATCTATGGCTACAGGCTGTTCATAAGGGACAGAAGGAAAAGGAGAGATGGAGGCATTTCCTTTTATATCAGGAAATGGATAGTGTGTGAAGAGCTGTCTTTTAAGAGTAGCTTGAAAGGGCACTCTTTGAAAGCTTGTGGGTCAGAGTAAAAGACAAAGGCAACAAAAGGAACTTTGTGGTTAGTGTCTACTACAGGCTATCTGATCAAGGAGTGCCTACCAGTGACACCTTCTTCCTCCAGCTACAGGAGGCTTTGTGCTCGCAAGCTCTCGTCATACTGGGGGACTTCAACCATCCTGACAAATGTTGGAAAAGTAGCATGGCAAATTGTAGGCCATCCAGGAGACTCCTAGAGTGCATTGAATATAATTTCTTAACCCAGCTAACAGACATCCCCACCTGAGGGGATGTGATACTGTACCTGATAATCACCAATATAAGTCAGCTCATCAGTGACATCAAGATCAGAGGCAGCATGGGCTGCAGTGATCATGCACTGGTGGCGTTTGGGGTCCAGAGGAATATGGAACAGGCGAGGATTATACTCAGGACCCTAAATTTCAGGAAAGCAGACTTCCTTCCAGCTCTTCAAGGAGTTATTAGGTAGGACTCCTGGGATATGGTCCTCAGGGGCAAGGAAGCCCAAGAGCTGGCAAATATTCAAGCATGTTTCCATAAAGCACAAGAGCGTTCAGTCCCCAGATGTAGGAAATGAGGCATTGAAGGGAAGAGACCAGTGAGGCTGAATTCAGACATACGGCTCATAATGAAGAGCAAAGTGGAACTGCTCAGGCAATGCAAGCAGGGACAGGGAACCGGGGAGGAGTATAGGGCTGCTGTCCAGTTGTATAGGGATGGGGTCAGGAGGGTCAATAACAGCTGGAGCTGAACTTGGCAAGGGAAGTGAAGACCAACAAGAAGGGCTTATGCAGGTATGTCAATCAGAAAAGGAAGGTTAAAGAAAGCATAGCCACACTGCTGGACGAAAATGACCTATTATCAACAGACAAGGAGAAGGCTGAGGTACTCAACAACATTTTGGCTTTAGTCTTCACTGAAAACAGCTCTCCTCAACCCTCCTGGGTCAGGGGGCAACAAGACGGGTACCAGGGGAGTAAAGCCCTCCTGCTGTAGGGGAGGATCAGGTTTGTGATCACCGAAGGAACCTGAACATATATAAGCCTATGGCATCTGATGAGATGCATCCCAGAGTCCTGAGGGAATTGGCTGATGTTGTTGCCAAGCCACTCTCCAAGATATGTGAAAAGTCGTGGCAGTCATGGGAAGTCGCTGGTGACTGGAAGGAGGGTGGCATTGTCTCCATTTTTAAAAATGGTAGAAAAATGACCCTGGAAACTACCGACCTGTCAGCCTCTGTGCCTGGGAAGATCATGAAACAGGTCCTCCTAGAAGGCATTATTCTAAGGCTTCAGGGTGTTATTTATGATCATTCCTATAATTTTGTCTGGAACACATTAGAATCCTTAGGAAACTACAGAGCTCTCGACTTCACATCAAATGATAAATACATACTTTCTGTCTGTAGACATACGAAACACGGTCTCAACGCTTTATCCATTAAAATTTAAGCAAATATCCTTACACAGGTTGCAAGCACTTTTACCTGCAGCATAATAACATTTCCTTTGATTAAAGCTTGGCCATCTTGCAGATCATTGATCAATAAGAATAAAGTGTGGCAAGATTTTTAAGGAAGGAGTGTATGTTGAATGGATCTCAGATTTTGCAAAACACTCACATTTTTCTTTCCTTGTAAAGAATAGTTTTCAGGTGAAAGGTGGATATTAAATCAGTCTTTTTTTTCCGAGGAAATATTATTTAATTCACTGTGATGCATGTCTTGACATAAATACAACCTTGTTTAACTCTCACTAATTCTTCTGCTAAATCCAGTATCCTCACAAGCTGGCCACAAGGTTTTTGTATTCTCATTTCTTAAGTCCAGAGACATTGCTCTTTTCATCTGATCATCCTTTTTGCCCCTTTTACATTTGCCCCACCTCCATGTACATTTGGGACTGGCTGTCTCAGTAGTGCTCCCTGGTCTTCTGAGACACAGCTTTTGTTTGCCCTGAAATCCTTCAGACTGATTAACGGATGAGCACACACTAGGCTAAGGGTGTTACACTGACCTACTAGCAGCAACAGTAGGTGCTAATTTTTCATCTTTTTTTAATAGTTGGCCATTATTAAACTGCTGAACGAGAGGCTGGTGAGTCTTGCTGTTTCTACAAAAGGGTCCTCTAGAGAATTCAGGGCACTTCATTTCTTTGCTGAATTGTGTACAGCCCCTTTTTTTGTGGCTAACAGAGAGACATGTATTTCACTACTGTGTGCACAAGGATTCTCCAAAAATCACCTAGAGATTCCCTAAATGTAAATCCTGAAAGGATCAGTAGGTAGTCTTAATATCACAGGCCAATTATACACCATGTTTACATGGAACCCAAGGACTTGTTTATGACAGAAGCATAGTTTCTACAGAAGTATCGAATCTTGATGAAAATAGTAAACCATGGGAAAAAATCCACCTCTCCTGTGAATGATATGCTGTAATGGAAGCGTGTAGTTAAAACCTGTGTTGTATTTTTCAGTTTAATTTGCCTATTTTCTGCATTCAGCCAGCCAAGCAAGTTTTAAGGCTGCTCCTCTGCCTCGAAAACTTCCATGTTGAAGAGAGGGAAAGAGGCGTGGCAACACCCTTCCCTCCCCCTTTCTTCTGGCTGAGAGAACTCAGTGTCCTGAGTGTGTGGCTACGGCAGGGGGAGGAGGAGTGGCAGCCAGTGCTCCCCAAAGAGAAAATTCTCTGGTTGTATCATTATCTTAAGCATTCTCTGAGGGCTGGCTGTCTGCACGCTTGTCTGTGGTGCTGGTGACGAGGGATCTGCTCCAGCAGGGAGACTCTGAGAGCTGCAGTGAGCAGCACAGCTCCAGCAGTGAGGAGAATGAGGCCGAGTTTCAAGAAAGGCAACTGCAAGGAGAAGGAAGATTGCAATACTGTAGGAATTCTGGATCTGCTCCTTCAGATCTACCGGATGGCCAGTGAAAGGAAACGTGACTCTGAGAGCGGCAATGAGCTGGTACGCAATGGCCAGAGAGCTGCATTCTTGTCGAGATGCTGCTTTTAAGGCCTGCTGCAGGCACACCCAGCACAAGGATTTCCAGCACTGATGAGGCTACGGAGGAGCAGATGCAGCAGTGTGAGGAGTTTCTTCATCAGGAGATGACTCGGCTGCTGCAGGAGATTGAGAGGAGCAGGGCCGCATAGGAAGCACCACTCCTTTCAGTGCATTGGTGACAGACTTTTCCAGCAGCTTCGGTCCCGCTCAATGTCACCTACTGGATGGTCAGTAAAAGGAAACGTGGCTCTGAGAGGTGCAGTGAGCGGCACAGCTCCAGCAGTGAGGAGAACGAGGCCGAGGTTCAACAAGGGCAACCATGAGCAGAAGGACTACTCCAGTGTTACACACAATGGTCTCATGGCCCAGGATGAGGAGAATGAGGCCGAGGTTCAACAAGGGCAACCACGAGCAGAAGGACTACTCCAGTGTTACACACAATGGTCTCATGGCCCAGGATGAGGAGAATGGGGCCGAGGTTCAACAAGGGCAACCGCGAGCAGAAGGACTTCTCCAGTGTTACACACAATGGTCTCATGGTCCTGGATGAGGAGGATCAAGCTGATTTCTACCTCAGAGATCTGCAGCTCTGCACCCGTGTCGTGGTGCTCACAAGCTTTCCCACCTCTGCCTGTCAACCTGCACACCTTGCCTTTCTCTCACACTGGTGGAGCCCAGGGACAATTTGGACACCGGGACAGAGAATCTGCTTATGCCAGACACTGCCTGTGGAATCTGTGGTGCAGATCTGAACAAATGAGGCACAGAAATGACACTGCTGAGCACAACCTGAGCTTGGGGAATCTTCGCCAGTCCAGATGACCTCTGCATTTCAACTGGGACTCTTGTTACAGGATGGGACCACCCATGCTAGACGTAAGGAAGCAGTGTCAAAACAGAACGCTTCCTTAATGCCTCTTTCGTTTCTTTTCCAGTTTTCTGCTCGCTCTTCCGCCTTAAGGGGAAGTTGCCTGTGTGCGTGTGATGGGAGGGAACGAGAGCAAGGGAGCCAGAACTTTCTCAGCAGTGACAAAGGGAAATACACAAAATTCCATGGAACCCATAGGTTCTGGTGGCTGTGACAGTATATTGGACAGGCTAGAATGGGAGCCTTTCTTCGGCCCATGCTGACTTGGCCTGATTGCTTTGTTCTCCTATCAGTGCCATATGACTGTACTCAAGATGAACTGCTACAGAGCCTTCCTCTCCTGGGTAGTTCCACAGATCAGTTTCCTATCTGTAGTCATCTGGGACCTCCTCATTTAGGAGGACTACTGATAAATGATGAAAAGTTGCTTTGTGACCATTTCCACCAGTTTCTTCAGTATGTTGGATGCATCTTATCTGGCCCCACAGACTTATGCGTGTCTAGATGCGCAAGCAAGTTGTTCACCATTTCCTCTTGGATTATGGGGCGTTTTTCCAACTCAGGGGGATGGGTACCCAGAGATCAACTGCTTTTACTATTAAAGACTAAGAAAAAGAAGATATTACCTGCCTCATCCTTTTCCTCATCCTCTGTTACTGTATTCCATAAAGGATGGATATTGTCCTTGGCTCTCCTGTTGCTGCTGATGCCTTTATGAAAATGTGTTTTCTTGTCCTTCACCTCAGGAGCCAGATTAAGTTCTCTTTGGGGTTTGACCTTTCTAATTCTCTCCCTGGGTAACCTCATGACATCTTTGCAGTTTTTCTGAGCCTACTCTTTCTTCCAAAGATCAGACCCCCGCCTTTTTTTTTCCTGAGTTTCAGTCAGAGGTCTGTGTACAGCCAGGCCAGGGGTGAGCCTGCTCCTCCACCTTGAAAACTTCCATGTTGAAGAGGGAGGAAGAGGCATGGCAGCAGGCGCTCCACCCTTCCCTGCTCCTTTCTTCTGGCTGAGAGAACTCAGTGTCCTGAGTGGGTGGCTACAGCAGAGGGAGGAGGAGTGGCAGCCGGTGCTCCCCAGAGACAAGCGTCTCTGGTTGTAGTAGGCTGTCACCCATTAACTCCTTTGATGTGTTTCACTGGTGCTTCCCTCTTAGCTCCTATTACCTCGGTAGCCCCTGGCGCATCTCTGAGCAACTTCAGCCGTGTTCCACTATACCCAGCACCTCTCAGAGACACAGGCTGAGGGACCTTGCTAGCACACTGTCCCTTTAAGCTCAAGTTTTCTTGGGCAAGCCCAGTATTATCTCCCTTCACCTGTAAGTCTGATTTAAAGCTTTGTCAGTGAGCCCTGCAAGCCTGTGAGCAACGACTCTCTTTCCCCTTTGAGAAAGGTGAATCCCAACAGATGCCAGCTAGCGTGGTGCTGTGTAAGCCATCCTACCCAAAAGTAGGCCATTGAAAAACCCAAAAGTATGGCAATGACACCAGCCATGCTAATGAACTGGGTGTGTTTGTTTCTTCAAGTGGTCAGTGAATATTCAGCTTGCTTTTGTAGTGTTTCCATGTCCTGTCAACTGGAAGCAGGGGCATGTAAAGCCAGGCTGAATACTGAACCCAAGACCAAAGCAGTGCTGGATGCACTCTGCAAGTACAATTCTTCCAACAGTGTTAACACGTTCGTTTTGTTTCTAGTATGTGATCTGATCTAGTTAAGGCCACTGCCATTAAATTAAAAAGCCATGGTGATCTGACTGCATTTGGGAGGCATAACAACTAAAACGTTTGACACTTTCACACCTTCGGAATAGATTGCTTTATGAGAAGTAACACTAATAGCCAGGCTTCTCTTATGGGCAGAAGAAAGATGCCAAACTTTCTCGGGTTTACTCAGAGGTGTGACACAAACTCAGTACTTGTAACTTGTTGTGCAATTATGATTTTGAGATAAAAAGTGACACTAACTAGGCTCTTTTCTTCGAAAGTGAAGTTCAACCACACGAAGGATCCTACAAAGCCTCTGCATTTCTGTAATCATCACAAAGGGGGCTAGGAAGGTGAAGACCTCAGGGTGTCTTTTGCCCACAGCCAGCGGTCAAAACAGGATGAGTGTATCAGTACAGATATCTGCAATTACCTGCGTGGGAAAAAAAAAGTCACAGTATGCCGCTGCCTTTTTTTCTTGTCTGCAGAAGGCGCTAGGACACTTGTATGTGGTGCCGATGAACACGGGGCCATTTTGATCGCTGCAGCAGAATAAATTCCATCTATTGCAGATTCTTGAGAAAATAAATGTGGAAGACAAGTACTTGAAAATTCTGACCTTCCAATTTGTAATTGTTCATATCAGAGTGTTATTTTTAAGTGTGGTTTTAAGATTCATATCAGAGTGATGTTTTTAAGAATGGTTTTAATTTTAAAGACCCTGCTTCTCTTATTCACAACATGTAGGTTGTTTCTCATGAAAAGTTCTCAAATCTTTAATACTTGCAGCTAACAGCTTCCAACTGTCCAAAAGCTTTAATAGAAAATCAACGAATGATTAACAACAGCATATAGATAAACCAAAAAGTCAAAATCTGCTTGCAAGGTTTTCTTACAGTTTCTTCTTTCCTTTCCCTTGCTAAACAGCTCTGTTGTTTTGTATCACATGTTCTCTTCCCTTTGCTATGTAGAGTTTTTAACTCCGCTTAGCTTAGCAAGCGCGAAGCATATTTCAAAGCTAAATTCTCTCCCCTTTGCTTGCAAGTCCATTTTATTTAACTTCAGCTGGTTTTTCTTGATATTGCCTTCTGGAGGTCCCCCACTTTAACTGGTTCGGTATAGAACACTTGCTGGGCATCATGAGAAAAGGTACAACTTTGAAAGAAGTAAGATAATTTGTAATATGCATGAAGAGTACTACATGTCTAAACTATAAATACAGATTTGCTTGTTTCACTCATCTAGTGTAAAGGTAGTCTCTTTTTCTTTACATTTGTAGCAGCAGTGGTTGCAGCTGTCACAGGTGGAACTGCAGTGATCGTGATTACCCAAATGAGAGGAAAAGTATCTCTGGTTTAACAAGAAAAAAAAGCAACTAAACAAATGTAAAACATGTGAAAAGCAATCCTGATTCCGTCCCCGATGAAATCCTTATTTGCATTGTTATTACTGGCCTGCTGGTAGGTTGTTGTGTGCTCTCTCTAGGTATTTTTCCTCAGAAATTATCTTCTACCCTAATGCTTTTTATGCCATTTGATAAATAAAGTGACAAAAAGTCATCCTTGCTTTGATACTGAGGCTATTTCTTCAAGGACAAGAGAGACGGGTGCAGAATGAAAAAAACAAACCTCTGTTTTTGATGTAGAACCATGAAAATACAGGATACAGGACTTAAAGGGATGGCTGAGGACGTGGGCTGGGGCTGGGATACTGCAGTTTGCCACCTCACATCAAGGACTTCAGCCTTCATCAATTTCTGGTCAGTATATACCCATTTATTCTAGTGTCAATCTTGCAGCCTTATCTAGCTTTTCTCCTTCAGACATACTTGCCCATGTCCCAAGATGCATCTATAAATGCAATATTGTTAAATTTCATTTCAGACTCACTGTGCCAGTGCAAAACTAGCCAAAACCTCATGTCTCTTCTTGTATGTCTCAGCTTCCTGCCCAACAGCACCCTGGATGTTTCCACCAGTAGTAAGTCTGTCAATGTTGCACCTGCAGTGCATACACTTGTGTATACCTTCCCAATACCTTTCAACCCCTGGGTGAGTCCAGTGACATCTGACTGAGACAGAAATCTCAGGAAGTTGTGGGAAACAGAAGTCTGAGTGGCTTGGGCATGACGGGCCCTATGCTGTCTCTGGCCAGAGCTTGCGGCTCCTTCGAGCGACGTAAAACTCCTCAATGCTAAGGGCACGGCAAACACCAGGAAGGTCACCCACCAGCTCCTTCAGCACCTTGCATGTGTCGGGCAAGCCCTGATTTGGTAAATGGGGTCAATACAGCCAAAGCGAAGCCACTGGTGCATCCGACACTGGTGTTATAAATACACTTAGAACTAATACTCTGGGAGATTTTATTGAGGAGTAAAGTCAGTAAAGCAGGGTATACAGCGCTGGGCGCATGGCTGAGGTTGGACCGTGACGGAGGAAATGGGTCATCGCACAACGATCAATTTGATCCAAGTGAGCATTAAATGACCTCTGGTCTGTAACCACCCATCCGGACCGCATCTAACCAGAGGTGCAACTGGCCCAGGTTCCATCCTCTTTTATGCACTTCATTTTGGCACAGAAAGAGTTGTTCGTTCAACATCGATCAGCACGTGGCAGGGTGCTCTTGCCATGTGGGTCGGCCCGGGCAGTCCGCGTGGAGGAAGGGAAGCTCTCCGGCCATGGCGTGATGCTGGTAAGGCTGGCGTCTGCCTACTCCAGGCAGAGGTAAGCGCCTGAGCTGCCGTGCTGCACTGCAAGCTTCATCTCTGTGCAGATGTTCATCCTGGAGGCGCTTGTCAGCTGGAACGTGCAGGAGTGGGAGGAGGGCAGCACCGTTAGCTGGCAGTAGTGCGACTGAGGCAAATACCGCCAGGCTGATGTCACCAGCAGTTGGACCCAGCAGGCTGTTTTCTCCACGTCTAAGTAGGAGTCTGTACAGAGGGTGTGTAGGATGTTTGAGCTCTCGCCACTGCGCAGCTGTCGACCGGTGTGGTGGAGAAAGCACAAAAGATCCCCCAGCAGCTGCTCCCTGGAGCAAATGCACTCCTGCACCACGCGGATGCTGCGGTGACTTGCTGGCAGCTTCTCCGCAGAGTCTGGCTCCAGGGAGAAAGAATGCCCGGGCGGTGGCTGCAGGAATACAACCAGACGGTAGGCGATGCTGTTCCCACGTATGCTCCAGTCCTCACAGGCACCGTCTGTCTCAGTGGCTGGGTACAAGAGTGGCATGAAACTTCTCCTGCTGAGCACACAGCAGACAGCAAGGAGTTGACCCACCAGCTCCTTCAGCACCTTGCATGTGTCGGACAGGCCCTGATTTGACAATGGGGTCAATGCAGCCAAAGCCATGACGCTGCTGCATCCAACACTTGGGTCTTTCTTCTCTTCCTTTTCACCTTCCTTCCCCTTGCCCTCATCCTCATCCTCATCCTCGTCATCGTCCTCGTCCTCATCCTCCTCGCTGCCGGAGCTGTGCTGCTCCCTGCAGCTCTGACAGTCATGTTTTCTTTTCCTGGTGAGCCAGTAGATCACAAGGAGCAGGGCCAGGGCTTCTCCAAAAGTCAGACACCAATGCATTGAAAGGAATGGGAATTCTTCCACAGCCCACATCCTCTCAATCTCCTCCAGCAGCTGAGACGTCTCCTGACGCAGAAACTCCTCACGCTGCTTCATCCGCTCATCCGTGTTCGCACTGATGTGCTGCTGCTGAGGCTTCGGCCCAATCTGCGCAGCCAGCAGAGTCAGGAGAAGGGCAATTGCGGCAGCCATGGCCTGGAGGAGGCAGGAGGAAAAGGGTCTGATCAGGGCTGGGTGAGATATTTGTGAGCGTTGCAGGGACGGAAACGATGGGCTGTCCCAGGAAAGCGCCTAGTCGCTGGTGTCAGCAGGCTTGAAGGAGCCACAGGCCTTGGCCAGCGACAGCATGGGGCCCATCCTGCCTAAGCTGCCTCATGGGCAGCCCCTGGCTGGGCTGTGGTCTGTGAAAGGGCAGGGGACACCCGAGTAGAGTCTCCCAAGGCCCAACCCAGCCATCCCATGGAGCATCCCATGGAGCCATGGGCACCCGGCACATCCCCAAAGCCTCTCTCTGCCCCTGCCACCACTGGGAGCCCTAAGCACCTCTGCCCCCTGCCCCAAGGGCAGTGCCATGGCTCGCCCTGACGGGCTGGGCTCTTGCTCTGAGTTACAAACCTCGGGAGCACCTGCCCACTCCTTGTCCAGCCCAGCCTTCGCTCTGCGTGCTCCACTTGCTGATCTCCCAGATCAGACTGTTGTGAAGCTGCCTGCTGCTGTCCCTAGGGGCTGCTCCCATTGTGACACGTCCCCTGCGCTGTCACAGCCACCAGACCTGTGGGTCCCAATGGAATTTTGTGTTTTTCCCTTTGTGCCCCTTGGTTCTTGTCCTGTCAGTGATGGGTGGCTACAGCATTTAATAAGCAGCCCAACTGCTGAGGCTGGGTGGAGTTGGGAAGCCTTGGCCAGGGTCCTCAAGGTTATAAAATGTTATAACGACTCTGTTGTGTTATGCAAATGAGGAAGCTGGCTGCTGAAGGCGGGAAATGTACCCTGGCAACATGGTTGTGTGGTTGGGCTGTAACCAATGAATGCTTTTAACTAGGACAGAATTGTCCAATCAATGTTTGGTGTGAGAATTAGCAATGTATACAGGCAGGCAGTTAACCCAAAATAAATGGCTTCATTTGGATCCTATTGATCATTGTGTTGTCCCATTTCTTCCATTGTCACATCTGGTGCCCGAACAGGGGCCCTCAGATTCGGCTCAGGAGGTCTCGCCAGAGATAAGATTGAAGGAATGGAAAAGCCGACCAAAAGTGAGTGCTGCCCCAGCACTCGTGAAAAAGTTTCTCGTATAGGTGCAGCTTAAAGACTTTGGTGGGAAACGTGCTCTTGGCCAGGCGAGTGGTTGGGGACGAGAGGGGGTCCGCTCACACATCCGAAGACAAGACTCGAATTGAAGCTCCGGTGAAGCTCCTCCAAAATATACTCTCAGAGAGAGGAATTGTTTATGAAAAAACTGCGTTGCAGTCTATGATGAGATGGGCTAATTGAAGCAGCATTGTTACTACCGCCACCCTGTTTTAAAGAGAGACTTGGGAGAAAATGGGACAAAGGTTATTTGAAGAATGTACCAAAGGAAATAAGAGCCTTTGGCAATATCTCACCCTCTGGCGATTAGTTAAAGAAACTTTATGTGAAGTGAAACTGGAGAGAGAGGTGGCAGCGTCAGCTTACGCTGCTATGCGTGAGAATCAGGACAATACTGGCAGTACCTCCGCACCTGCATTATCGTTTCGTATGTCTAATATGCCTACACTGGGACCGATTCCCAAAGACTGGCCTTCCCACCATTTCCCCCGGCTGAGGAGCGTGAAGAGGCTCCGGATAAAGAAGATGAGAGGGAATACCCCCCTCTCCAAAAGAGCCCCTGAGCTGTTTCACTGGATGATTCATTCAGTGAAAATTCCAAGCACTCAACACCACCTGAGCATTCCACGTTTAGACAAGATTTTGAAAAGATGATGGAAGAATGACCATCGGTGTGGACTCAGAGCTGTGACACAAACTCAGAACTTGTAATTTGTTGTGCCATTATGATTTTGAGATAAAAACTGACACTAACTAGGCTCTTTTCTTCAAAAGTGGAGTTCAACCACACAAAGGATGCCACAAAGCCTCTGTATTTCTGTAATCATCACAAAGGAGGTGAGGGAGGTGAAGACCTCGTATTGCCTTTTGCCCACAGCCAGTGGGAATAAAAAAGTCCCAGGACAGTTGTATATGCTGCTGATGAACACAGGGCAATTTTGATCACTGCAGCAGAGTAAATTCCATCTATTGCAGATACTTGGGAAAATAAATGTGGAAGACAAATACTTTAAAACGATAACCTTCCAATCTGTAACTGTTCATATCAGAGTGGTATTTTTAAGTGTGGTTTTAATTTTAAGGACTCTGCTTCTCTTATTCACAACACGTAGGTTGTTTCTCATCAAAATTTCTCAAATCTCTAATCCATTCTCCTCTTTGCTTGCAAGTCCATTTTATTTTACTTCAGCTGTTCTTTTTTGATATTGCCTTCTGGATGTCCCCACTTTAACTGGTTCAGTATAGAAGATTTGATGGGCATCTTGAGAAAAGGTACAACTTTGAAAGAAGAGCGAGCAGAAAACTGGAAAACAAAAGCAAAAGAGGTTAAGGAAGTGTTCTGTTTTGATACTGCTTCCTTACCTCAAAATGCCACCCTGCTGCTTCTGTATCCAGCGTGCAGCAACCTGTTACCTGCCCACATTCTCCAACAGTGTCCTGCTGCACAGACACCCTCAGATGGAGGGCTGGTTAAAAGAAGCTAATTTATTGTCAGCTTAGCATTGCACAAAGGTCCCAGAGGGAGACATTTCTTTCCAATGGGGTGGATTTTCCCATCCTGTTAGAGGTGGTAACAGGCATCTCAGTTGCAATGCAGTGGTCATCTGGACTGGCAGAGATTCCCCAAGCTCTGGTTGTGCTGAGCAGTGTCATCTCTGTGCCTCATTTGTTCACATCTGCAGCACAGACTCTGTAGGCAGTGTCTGGCATGAGCAGGTTCTCTGTGCCGGTGTCCAAACTTGTCCCTGGGCTCCACCAGTGTGAGATGAAGGCAAAGTGCAGGAGGTCCCACAGATGTTTGAAGGATGGGGTTTTCATCTATCCCTCCACATCTGCCCTGGGGTATGCTGGGCATGGCGGGGATGCCTTGGAGACCAGTGGGAGGTTCCTGAGGTAGTAGGTGCCAGGAAGGAATCTTCTGCAAATCTCCTTAAGGGAAATAAGGGGTCTTTCACTAGGAAGGCAATGCGTCCAACAGCCTAGCTGAAGTGTCTCTACAGAAACGCACAAATCTTGCGCAAGAAACAGGTCTTTTAAACTACTGTGCTACTAGAGAGCTGTGATCTGGTTCCATCACTCAGTCTTGGTAGGATGAAACCTATGACTGCAGTGTAAATATCTATGGCTACAGGCTGTTCATAAGGGACAGAAGGAAAAGGAGAGATGGAGGCATTTCCTTTTATATCAGGAAATGGATAGTGTGTGAAGAGCTGTCTTTTAAGAGTAGCTTGAAAGGGCACTCTTTGAAAGCTTGTGGGTCAGAGTAAAAGACAAAGGCAACAAAAGGAACTTTGTGGTTAGTGTCTACTACAGGCTATCTGATCAAGGAGTGCCTACCAGTGACACCTTCTTCCTCCAGCTACAGGAGGCTTTGTGCTCGCAAGCTCTCGTCATACTGGGGGACTTCAACCATCCTGACAAATGTTGGAAAAGTAGCATGGCAAATTGTAGGCCATCCAGGAGACTCCTAGAGTGCATTGAATATAATTTCTTAACCCAGCTAACAGACATCCCCACCTGAGGGGATGTGATACTGTACCTGATAATCACCAATATAAGTCAGCTCATCAGTGACATCAAGATCAGAGGCAGCATGGGCTGCAGTGATCATGCACTGCTGGCGTTTGGGGTCCAGAGGAATATGGAACAGGCGAGGATTATACTCAGGACCCTAAATTTCAGGAAAGCAGACTTCCTTCCAGCTCTTCAAGGAGTTATTAGGTAGGACTCCTGGGATATGGTCCTCAGGGGCAAGGAAGCCCAAGAGCTGGCAAATATTCAAGCATGTTTCCATAAAGCACAAGAGCGTTCAGTCCCCAGATGTAGGAAATGAGGCATTGAAGGGAAGAGACCAGTGAGGCTGAATTCAGACATACGGCTCATAATGAAGAGCAAGGTGGAACTGCTCAGGCAATGCAAGCAGGGACAGGGAACCGGGGAGGAGTATAGGGCTGCTGTCCAGTTGTATAGGGATGGGGTCAGGAGGGTCAGTAACAGCTGGAGCTGAACTTGGCAAGGGAAGTGAAGAGCAACAAGAAGGGCTTATGCAGGTATGTCAATCAGAAAAGGAAGGTTAAAGAAAGCGTAGCCACACTGCTGGACGAAAATGACCTATTATCAACAGACAAGGAGAAGGCTGAGGTACTCAACAACATTTTGGCTCTAGTCTTCACCGAAAACAGCTCTCCTCAACCCTCCTGGGTCAGGGGGCAACAAGACGGGTACCAGGGGAGTAAAGCCCTCCTGCTGTAGGGGAGGATCAGGTTTGTGATCACCGAAGGAACCTGAACATGCCTATGGCATCTGATGAGATGCATCCCAGAGTCCTGAGGGAATTGGCTGATGTTGTTGCCAAGCCACTCTCCAAGATATGTGAAAAGTCGTGGCAGTCATGGGAAGTCACTGGTGACTGGAAGGAGGGTGGCATTGTCTCCATTTTTAAAAATGGTAGAAAAATGACCCTGGAAACTACCGACCTGTCAGCCTCTGTGCCTGGGAAGATCATGAAACAGGTCCTCCTAGAAGGCATTATTCTAAGGCTTCAGGGTGTTATTTATGATCATTCCTATAATTTTGTCTGGAACACATTAGAATCCTTAGGAAACTACAGAGCTCTCGACTTCACATCAAATGATAAATACATACTTTCTGTCTGTAGACATACGAAACACGGTCTCAACGCTTTATCCATTAAAATTTAAGCAAATATCCTTACACAGGTTGCAAGCACTTTTACCTGCAGCATAATAACATTTCCTTTGATTAAAGCTTGGCCATCTTGCAGATCATTGATCAATAAGAATAAAGTGTGGCAAGATTTTTAAGGAAGGAGTGTATGTTGAATGGATCTCAGATTTTGCAAAACACTCACATTTTTCTTTCCTTGTAAAGAATAGTTTTCAGGTGAAAGGTGGATATTAAATCAGTCTTTTTTTTCCGAGGAAATATTATTTAATTCACTGTGATGCATGTCTTGACATAAATACAACCTTGTTTAACTCTCACTAATTCTTCTGCTAAATCCAGTATCCTCACAAGCTGGCCACAAGGTTTTTGTATTCTCATTTCTTAAGTCCAGAGACATTGCTCTTTTCATCTGATCATCCTTTTTGCCCCTTTTACATTTGCCCCACCTCCATGTACATTTGGGACTGGCTGTCTCAGTAGTGCTCCCTGGTCTTCTGAGACACAGCTTTTGTTTGCCCTGAAATCCTTCAGACTGATTAACGGATGAGCACACACTAGGCTAAGGGTGTTACACTGACCTACTAGCAGCAACAGTAGGTGCTAATTTTTCATCTTTTTTTAATAGTTGGCCATTATTAAACTGCTGAACGAGAGGCTGGTGAGTCTTGCTGTTTCTACAAAAGGGTCCTCTAGAGAATTCAGGGCACTTCATTTCTTTGCTGAATTGTGTACAGCCCCTTTTTTTGTGGCTAACAGAGAGACATGTATTTCACTACTGTGTGCACAAGGATTCTCCAAAAATCACCTAGAGATTCCCTAAATGTAAATCCTGAAAGGATCAGTAGGTAGTCTTAATATCACAGGCCAATTATACACCATGTTTACATGGAACCCAAGGACTTGTTTATGACAGAAGCATAGTTTCTACAGAAGTATCGAATCTTGATGAAAATAGTAAACCATGGGAAAAAATCCACCTCTCCTGTGAATGATATGCTGTAATGGAAGCGTGTAGTTAAAACCTGTGTTGTATTTTTCAGTTTAATTTGCCTATTTTCTGCATTCAGCCAGCCAAGCAAGTTTTAAGGCTGCTCCTCTGCCTCGAAAACTTCCATGTTGAAGAGAGGGAAAGAGGCGTGGCAACACCCTTCCCTCCCCCTTTCTTCTGGCTGAGAGAACTCAGTGTCCTGAGTGTGTGGCTACGGCAGGGGGAGGAGGAGTGGCAGCCAGTGCTCCCCAAAGAGAAAATTCTCTGGTTGTATCATTATCTTAAGCATTCTCTGAGGGCTGGCTGTCTGCACGCTTGTCTGTGGTGCTGGTGACGAGGGATCTGCTCCAGCAGGGAGACTCTGAGAGCTGCAGTGAGCAGCACAGCTCCAGCAGTGAGGAGAATGAGGCCGAGTTTCAAGAAAGGCAACTGCAAGGAGAAGGAAGATTGCAATACTGTAGGAATTCTGGATCTGCTCCTTCAGATCTACCGGATGGCCAGTAAAAGGAAACGTGACTCTGAGAGCTGCAGTGAGCTGGTACGCAATGGCCAGAGAGCTGCATTCTTGTCGAGATGCTGCTTTTAAGGCCTGCTGCAGGCACACCCAGCACAAGGATTTCCAGCACTGATGAGGCTACGGAGGAGCAGATGCAGCAGTGTGAGGAGTTTCTTCATCAGGAGATGACTCGGCTGCTGCAGGAGATTGAGAGGAGCAGGGCCGCATAGGAAGCACCACTCCTTTCAGTGCATTGGTGACAGACTTTTCCAGCAGCTTCGGTCCCGCTCAATGTCACCTACTGGATGGTCAGTAAAAGGAAACGTGGCTCTGAGAGGTGCAGTGAGCGGCACAGCTCCAGCAGTGAGGAGAACGAGGCCGAGGTTCAACAAGGGCAACCATGAGCAGAAGGACTACTCCAGTGTTACACACAATGGTCTCATGGCCCAGGATGAGGAGAATGAGGCCGAGGTTCAACAAGGGCAACCACGAGCAGAAGGACTACTCCAGTGTTACACACAATGGTCTCATGGCCCAGGATGAGGAGAATGGGGCCGAGGTTCAACAAGGGCAACCGCGAGCAGAAGGACTTCTCCAGTGTTACACACAATGGTCTCATGGTCCTGGATGAGGAGGATCAAGCTGATTTCTACCTCAGAGATCTGCAGCTCTGCACCCGTGTCGTGGTGCTCACAAGCTTTCCCACCTCTGCCTGTCAACCTGCACACCTTGCCTTTCTCTCACACTGGTGGAGCCCAGGGACAATTTGGACACCGGGACAGAGAATCTGCTTATGCCAGACACTGCCTGTGGAATCTGTGGTGCAGATCTGAACAAATGAGGCACAGAAATGACACTGCTGAGCACAACCTGAGCTTGGGGAATCTTCGCCAGTCCAGATGACCTCTGCATTTCAACTGGGACTCTTGTTACAGGATGGGACCACCCATGCTAGACGTAAGGAAGCAGTGTCAAAACAGAACGCTTCCTTAATGCCTCTTTCGTTTCTTTTCCAGTTTTCTGCTCGCTCTTCCGCCTTAAGGGGAAGTTGCCTGTGTGCGTGTGATGGGAGGGAACGAGAGCAAGGGAGCCAGAACTTTCTCAGCAGTGACAAAGGGAAATACACAAAATTCCATGGAACCCATAGGTTCTGGTGGCTGTGACAGTATATTGGACAGGCTGGAATGGGAGCCTTTCTTCGGCCCATGCTGACTTGGCCTGATTGCTTTGTTCTCCTGTCAGTGCCATATGACTGTACTCAAGATGAACTGCTACAGAGCAGGGCCGCATAGGAGGCACCACTCCTTTCAGTGCATTGGTGACAGACTTTTCCAGCAGCTTCGGTCCCGCTCAACGTCACCTACTGGATGGTCAGTAAAAGGAAACGTGGCTCTGAGAGGTGCAGTGAGCGGCACAGCTCCAGCAGTGAGGAGAACGAGGCCGAGGTTCAACAAGGGCAACCACGAGCAGAAGGACTTCTCCAGTGTTACACACAATGTTCTCATGGTCCTGGATGAGGAGGATCAAGCTGATTTCTACCTCAGAGATCTGCAGCTCTGCACCCGTGTCGTCGTGCTCAGAAGCTTTCCCACATCTGCCTGTCAACCTTGCACACCTTGCCTTTCTCTCACACTGGTGGAGCCCAGGGACAACTTGGACACCGGGACTTCTGCATTTCAACTGGGACTCTTGTTACAGGTGGTAACAGGATGTGACTAGCCACCCTTTTGGCAAGAAATGTCCCCTTCTCTGACCTTTGTCCATTGCAAAGCTGACAATAAATTAGCTTCTTTTAATCAGCCCTCTGTCTGAGACTGTCTGTACAGCAGCACACTGTTGCGGAACTTGGGCAGGTAGCCGATTGCTGCCTGCTGGATGTGGAAGCAGCAGGGTGGCATTTTGAGGTAAGGAAACAGTATCAAAACAGAATGCTTCCTTAACGCCTCTTTTGTTTCTTTTCCAGTCTTCTGCTCGCTCTTCCGCCTTAAGGGGAAGTTGCCTGTTTGCGTGTGATGGGAGGGAACGAGAGCAAGGGAGCCAGAACTTTCTCAGCAGTGACAAAGGGAAATAAACAAAATTCCATGGAACCCATAGGTGGCTGTGACAGTATATTGGACAGGCTAGAATGGGAGCCTTTCTTCGGCCCATGCTGACTTGGCCTGATTGCTTTGTTCTCCTGTCAGTGCCATATGACTGTACTCAAGATGAACTGCTACAGAGCCTTCCTCACCTGGGTAGTTCCACAGATCAGTTTCCTATCTGTAGTCATCTGGGACCTCCTCATTTAGGAGGACTACTGATAAATGATGAAAAGTTGCTTTGTGACCATTTCCACCAGTTTCTTCAGTATGTTGGATGCATCTTATCTGGCCCCACAGACTTATGCGTGTCTAGATGCGCAAGCAAGTTGTTCACCATTTCCTCTTGGATTATGGGGCGTTTTTCCAACTCAGGGGGATGGGTACCCAGAGATCAACTGCTTTTACTATTAAAGACTAAGGAAAAGAAGACATTACCTTCCTCATCCTTTTCCTCATCCTCTGTTACTGTATTCCATAAAGGATGGATATTGTCCTTGGCTCTCCTGTTGCTGCTGATGTCTTTATGAAAACGTGTTTTCTTGTCCTTCACCTCAGGAGCCAGATTAAGTTCTCTTTGGGGTTTGACCTTTCTAATTCTCTCCCTGGGTAACCTCATGACATCTTTGCAGTTTTTCTGAGCCTACTCTTTCTTCCAAAGATCAGAACCCCCCCTTTTTTTTTCCTGAGTTCCAGTCAGAGGTCTGTGTACAGCCAGGCCAGGGGTGAGCCTGCTCCTCCACCTTGAAAACTTCCATGTTGAAGAGGGAGGAAGAGGCATGGCAGCAGGCGCTCCACCCTTCCCTGCCCCTTTCTTCTGGCTGAGAGAACTCAGTGTCCTGAGTGGGTGGCTACAGCAGAGGGAGGAGAAGTGTCAGCTGGTGCTCCCCAAAACAAGCATCTCTGGTTGTATTATTGTCTTATGCATTGTCTTAAGTATTGTCTTAAGGCTGGTTGTCTGCATGCTTGTCTGTGGAGCTGGCGACAAGGGATCTCCTCCAGGATGGAGACTCTGAGAGCTTCAGCGAGCAGCACAGCTTCAGCAGTGAGGAGAACGAGGCTGAAATTCAAGAAAGGCAACCACAAGGAGAAGGAAGATTGCAATATTGCAGGAACTCTGGTTATGCTTCTTCTGGCAACCAGGAGGAGAAGGAATATTCCAGTGTTGGAGGAACTTTTGATCTGCTCCATGTGATCTGTTGGATGGCAAGTAAATGAAACGTGACTGAGAGCTGCAGTGAGCAGGAAGGGTCTAGCAGTGAGGAGAACCATGCCGAGGTTCAACAAGGGCAACCACGAGCAGAAGGAATACTCCAGTGTTACACAGAATTGGAAGGAGAGAGGAGAGAATAACGTCGTCTCAATTCCTTCTCTCAAGCTTTTTCACCCCTGCCTGTCAACCTGCACACCTTGCCTTTTTTGATAAGTGAAACAGTCTTTGTACATGGGGTAGGCCTTACAAGACCTCTGGTGTAAGAAACTGAATTTTTCTGGCTGCCTTAAACCAGTTGCTTTGGTTCCTTAAGCCCCTGTTGAGACTGCAGCAGAGGCAGTGTCCTTCAACAACTTATCTCATGCACTTGCTGCCTGGAGAGGTAGGTCATGCTGCAAGAGAACAGGAGTAGAAAGGTACTGTGGACAGCACATCCCCCACCCCAAAACTTTCAACTTAGTCGCAGAACTTTCCTAAAAGAAGCACTGTACAGGCCCACCCAAACCTATAAATAATACTCTGCAAAAGGGGCGTTTGCAGTGTGCCCAGCATCCTGGGAGAGAGAAGAGGAAGACTTGAGCCCAGGTGGTGTCCTTGCACTTTCTCTCTCTCCCTTTCCTCCCTTTTTTTCTCGTTCTTTCTTTTCCCATAACACAGATTTAGCAAGCAAATGCCAATCTTAGTCCTGAGAATGCCTGTAAAAATAAATCCCTTTTAGAGCAATCATTTGGCATAATTTTGCCTTCATTTAGCCCAGTGGTATTCTCTAACAGGACGTATGGAGATAGATCAAAGCTGTGCCAGGGAAGGATTAGACTGAGCTATAGAAAATATTTCTTGACTGATATGGTGGTCAAACACAGGAAGAGGCTTCCTAGAGAAGTGGTTGATGCCCTGAGCCTGTCATTGCATTTGGACATTGTCCTTAATATGCGATATCTTTTGCTTATCCTGAGGTGGTCAGGCAGTTAGACAAGCTCCCTTCCAACTGATGTAGTTTTGTTCTGTCCATTCCATTCCATTCCATTCCATTCCATTCCATTCCATTCCATTCCATTCCATTCCATTCCATTCCATGCTACTCTACACTACTCTTTTTTTATTGTACTTGTATGCCAGCAGTGCTTAGATCTTCCAGCTGAAATCAGGACTTCTGGGTTATCGACATTGCTCATAGATCTAGAAAAGACACTCTATTCAAAGTGTCCAGATTGACAAGACAGAAGACATAATTATTATTCAAAGAAATGTATTAGTCTTGTTTAGCAAATAATGACTTGAAGTATGCAGATAGCTTAAGGGCTTGTTTTTAATACCAGCGTTAGTGCTTTTCATTCATGCAGGTTCATCTGGGGCCAAGCCTAGTTTTGTGCATACTGAAAACCTAATTACTTTGGCACCGCATTTCACACACAATCAGCCCTGCTTACATTGAATTGCTATTCTGAACCTGTTTATTTCCTGTTTCTTTCAGAAAAATCACCTGCTATTGTGAGCCAGTATGTTGCCATCTAATCCTGTCACATGCAGCCCCTGTGGCAGTACCAGGAATGGAACCCAAGATTGATCCCTGACCACTTCCTCACTCACAAGGTTATTTTTCCTTATGCCTGGTAATGGTGATTAAATGTAATGGCACTGGTTGTCTTTTGCCAACTTTGCTTTTAAGTAATTCATAGTTCAAGCTCACATCCTACTCCCAGTCAGTTCATCTGTAATTAGCCAGCCTCTAACAAATATTTACAGGATGTATATCCTGATATTATTTTTACTCCCCTGCTATATTAAAGGCTAAAATGACAAATTTTCATTTGCTTCAGCCTTAATCTAGCTTGATTGCTCCTAATGGAATCCTCCTAAAGGGACTGGAGAACACGTCTTACAAGGAGTGGCTGAGGGAGCTGCGGTTATTTAGCCTTGAGGAGAGGAGGCTGAGGAGTGATCTTATTCCTCTCTACAACTACCTGAAAGGAGTTTGTAGAGTGGAGGGCGCTGGCCTCTTCTCCCAAGTGACAGGTGACAGGACAAGGGAGAATGGCCTCAATGTCAGGAGAGGTTCAGACTAAATACCAGAAAGAAATATTTCACAGAAGGGGTCATCAGGCACTGAAGAGGCTTCCCAGGGCGGTGGTTGAGTCATCATCCCTGGAGGTGTTTAAAAGATGGGTAGATGAGGTGTTGAGGAGCATAGTTTAGTGGCAGGTAGAAATGGTTGGACTCAATGATCCTAGATGTCTTTTCCAAGATTCTGTGTTCTGGTGATTCTATGATTCGATTCTAATGGTATATTGATGCTGAAATCCCACATGCAAATGTACTCTACTGGAAATGCTGAGTAAGCACCATGACTTAGATGTAACACTGGACCTGGGGCCCAGCAGACTGCATGGATTATCGAGTCCAACTGCATGTTCACCTTCAAAGGTATATCTGTAGCTGCCAGCCATACAGGAGCTCCTGTTGTCCTGGCTACATTTCTTCTAGTTCATGTATTTACATTTGCTGCTTACCAAACTATGCACTTAAAGGAAAAATGTCTGTTAATATTTCAGTGGAGTGGTGACCAGGGTAATGAAAATCATTACCCAGGAATACATTATACAACAAATGAAAAATAAAAATCTATCAAATGAATATAATTGTCAAAGAGTATTTGTTCCTTAATAAAAACAACAGTAACAACAGCAAGTGCTGCAATAATGTATTTAAATTACAAGGCATACTCACTAGGTCAGTACCCTGATATATTAGGGACTGTGCAGTCACAGAATAGATGTAACACACAAACCCATAAATATAAAAAATAAAATATAAAAATAAATAAACAAACAAGTAGAGAATTTAAGCAAGTTAGTTGGAAAAGGAATAAGAAATGGCAGAACAAAATAAAAGCAACTCTGCAATTCACTATTCTCCTCTTTGGACTTGTTCAATTATGCAAAAAAATCTGAGAAATAAGCTATCTGAGAGGGAAAGTTGATTAAAAAAAGTCAAGACTATTACTCAAATGAATAATTTATTTTATTTGTGATAATTTCTTTCTTTTATTTTTTTGAAGCTGTAAGATTTATCAGCCCTGCTGGTAAAGGAAGATCTTTCATGAGAGCAATGAAACAAGTGAGTTATAAATAAATTAGAAAAAAAAAAATTGAGGTAAATTTCCTTCAGTCTTGTGAAGATTGACGTTATGGCACTGACAACATTAACAATGGAGTCAGCACACTATACACTGAGTTGTATTTAAAATACATACAAAGCTCTGGGCCCATATAGAATCATGGAATAGCTAGGGTTGGAAGGGACTTTAAAGATCATCTAGTTCCAACCCCGCTACCATGGGCAGGGACACCTCCCACTATATCAGGCTGCCCAAGACCCCATCCAGCCTGGCCTTGAACACCCCCAGGGATGGGGAAGTCACAACTTCCCTTATTGTATATACAAAATGCACTGAGAAATTCACACAAATTGGGCAAAATTCAGTCCTATGTTCTGAACAAACTTGAACATATCATGATTCCTCCTTCACAGGACGTAATTCTTAATTTTCTGTCACCAAAAAAAACCAGAGAAAGGGATTTTATGAAAAATGCTGAAAGTCACACTACCAAGACAATATTAAAATAAAGGGAAAATGTGGCACAGAACTGAAGGCATTAGCATTTAAACAAACCTGACTTAGATGATATGGGTGTAAAACTTGATGTTTTCATACAATGAAGCCTCTTTTATTGTTACCAGCTGTAGCACTGCATCTCTCTGTTATAAATGCTGTGTTTACTCCATTTTTCTTGAAGTGAAGAAGTTCCTGCCTGGCACAGAGCTAGAATTACTGTTTTTATGTCCCTTTTCCCGTAAATTGCTTGTGTTCAGATTATGCTAGGACAGGGAGGAAATGTGGCTGAGCTGGGGATGATTCTGGCTTTTCTTGTGCAGGGGATGGCTCTTTTGCTAGTGTAGCTTAAGCCTGGGTGTGGATGAGGGAACAGTCAGGCAACTGTGTTATTGGTTGGGATAGTCTCTTCTCCACCACCCCAAAGCACAAGGCAAAGGATAAAAACTGCCCCACTCTTTAAATGACAGGTGTAAAGATGGCCCGCAATACTTTCCTTTTCAATGTCAGGAGGGGAAGAACTGACTGGCTGGGGAAAGGTGCTTTGCCTGATGACACTGGAGAGCCCTTCAGTTCACGCAGAAGTTCATAAAACCCCAGCCTGATGTGCTGAGGCAGCCAGCACTCAGCTCCTTCTCACTAATATTTCAGTGTTATCCAATGGCATTACTTCCTTGCATTTGTGTCTCTGGTCTGATATGTTACAGTGCTGTGCTAAACTTCCTCCAGAAGAACCTATTTCACAGTGAGAAAACAATCTCTCTGGGTGAAATAGCTATGCCAATTTAGTAAAAAAACACCTCTTCTAACACAGAGAAGTGTTTTCTAATGATTTAAGCTCAAGAATTTGAAGTAGGATGTTATTTCTTTAAAAAAAAAACCTAAAAATTCCCATCGTGACTTAAATGACCCTTAATGTCTGGCCAACTGGCAAAATGGCAGATTTTATTACAAATACTGAGTGACTGTGATTCATTTGTGCCAAGATATCTGTCAGTTCCCTTCCCCAAGCATTATTCAAGTTCATTGCCTTATTTGGTTGTTGTTTATAAGTTGTTTATAAGTTTAGCTTGAAAACAAGGAGAAGAAAAATGACTGTAACAACCTGTGTATTCATGCATTTACCAGCTGCTCTGTAGATAAGATAGCTAACATTGGCAGCCTTTGGCTTTTTATGACCACATTTTAAAGCAGAGGATATCTACTGTGAAATGCACATACCTCAGTGTTGAAGTGCGGTTTTGAGGGAAGAGAGGTCAGATGTAATTTGATGTCATATGTTGATTTAAGAAATCAGAAGTGCAAATCACTCTAATAAGATTACTCTAAGATGTGCAAGATCAGAATACTGCACCATGAAAAGACTGCAGGAAACTTCAAAATACATTCCTGAAGTAAATACTGATGCACATTAAAAGTGCTTTTTGAAGAAATTTGCTCTAAGTAATACCTAATGCAATAGTATAACCATTTGCACGGGAAAGCACAATTAATTATTCTTTGAGGTCACAGAAAGATCTAGTTAGGAGAAACTTTTGTTTCCTTTCTTTTTTTTTTTGTTTTCCTCTTTGTTTTCCTATCAAATTGAAAGAACTAAAACCTACTACTAAAAAACCCAACCTAATACTAAAGCAAGTATCTACAAAACATCCAAATAGATAACTGGAATAGTAACTGCTTATTCAGCTGCATCAAAGCTGGATGTTGGATAGGGTGCCATAAATTCTGCTGCCGGTGAGACTGAAGAGATGTGACAGCTGACCTTCAAAATACATTTGTTTAAAGTATTTTTTTAAGAATTGGTGATGTTTGAGGGATGTTTTACTCTCTAACCTTGTAGGAGCCTACATGCAAGAAGATGTGAACTGTGATAGTAATGGAGAATCCAGAAGGAACTCAGTGAAAGGTCTCTCTTGGAAATGGATCTGATCTGTGCTGAGGGCTCTGGGGACAGAAATGCTGTTCAGACCACAGTCTCTGTGAACATGTGGTTTTATTTGTTCAAGCTCTCTCTACTCGTGTGTACACAAATTTTTGTTTGAATCAGGTAGAATCCAGCCTTTCTGGACAGGAAGAATAATTTCATGATGGTTCTTGTAAGAACACACATCACAAAATCACAAAATCTTATTGTTACACCTTCTCTGAGACCAGGAACTTGTGTTTTGCTAGTGCATATGTTTCATAAAAGTATCCAACTTTGATTTGAAGAGGGATATCGAGGGATAATATATGATTCTCCTTAATAATTTGTTAAAGTTTTGCTTTTAAATCCCCCTCCCCCCCAATAATTTGTCATTTTAGCTTTTCACCATGGGATTTCTGCATTGAAGAACATTTTAGTATCAGGTATTTCCTCTGCAGGGATATGCTTTTGTATTCATGTGCTGCAGTCGAAGATGGTTATTTTATCATCTTCTCTGGTGGAGCGGGGGCTGAATTTGGGATCTGAAGCATTCCTAGCTGACACCAGTAGCTTTTCATTTGCTGCGTTAAGGAGTTTTTTAGTTAAATGGCCTTGTACTTAATAGGTACTCTCCAGATTCTGAAAGTGACCTGCGTGGAGGACCAGACTAAACTCATGATCTGTGCTGCAGCCACTGGAAAAAGTAGAGTTGCTGAGGGAAGTGAGAGGAAATTAGTAAACAGACACATTTCATAAGCATAGTGTGAACCTGATTTCTTATAGTGAGTTTCTCTCCACAGCCTACCTTCAATCTCTTCTTAAGAAAAAAACAGCACTTGGTGACTGACACAGCAGATTGACATCTCTTACTTTCTTTCTGTAACCACTGCATTTTTTCTCTTCTAAGAATAGGAGGCAGGAGGGTTTTTGAAATCCTGCTAATTGCTTGCCTCATGGGAACAAAACAGGTCCAGATGCTGCTGACAGTGCAGGTTTTTGTGTCACCCTCTGAAGTGTACGTGCAGTGGAAAAAAAAAGGTTGTATAATTTGGACAACATTTAAAACGTATTTTCAAATGCAGTATTTGTGTTTTATTCATACATACCTGACAAAGGTTTCCTGATATTTAAAATATTCTTCAGAGATGTACAATACTGTTGGCCTATGAGCTGCTGTCATCACCTTTGATTAGAGGACCTAGCAAGTGTTCATATATCTTGTCAAGTCAAACCCGAGCAATTACTGCTCAGTATCCCTGGGCCTTCACAGAAGAGCAGCCTGACTTTCCTATGCCATTAAATGCAGTCTAAAGCAGCAACCGAAACCATCTGCTTTGGTGCTTGGCAGTCCTAGGCCTCACCTCCTGGCCACAGAAAACTTACCTTCATAGGCACGTATTTCAAAGAAATGGATATTTCAAGGAGAATCCACACTCGGGGCTTAGTTTCTAGTCCTTTATTTTGCCTGTATATCACATTATTTGCATAAGCTCATTTATAGCACTCACAAAGCTAGAAAGGGAGAAAGTTTGTAGGTAGCCTAAAGTTTCTCCCATCTGTGCAAAATACACATATTTTAATGTATATCAACATAAACTTTTCTATATGTGTGTGTCTATATATACACACACGTGTTAATTTGAAGTTCTGTCCTTCAATTCTTGGACTAATTCTAGCCATATTTGTTATGGTGATGAAATAAATAAGGACAATTAGTTTTCAAGCTTTCTGTTGCTAACTGGTTGCAGTGTTTAGCATGCAGTTCTCAGAAAAGAGATCCTATCCAACACATGGCCAGCTACCTTACATGTGTTTGTGTCACTTTGCACAGGACTCGCTTTTCACAAGGTAAGATTTCAGCGTGTAAACTTTGATCTATACCTGTAGCTATATCAATCAAGAATGTCAAAAGATTACTGTCTCTTAGATAAAGGCCACATGTTTTTCTCCATGTTTTTCCTGAAAGGTTCACTGAGAGTATGCCATCACGAGGAATTCTTAGACCTGTGGTACGTTTACTTGTAGAGATGTCTTACGCCTGGACACCTGTCTGAGGCACCTTGGCACTGATTATTCTGCTATAAAGCTGGTCCATACGTATGGTCCATACGTCCATCAGTGACCTGGGATTTTCAGATACATATAAGTAGCTCTGACGTGACTGCTGGGCATCTGGAAATCCTGAACACCTGACAAGAATTCAAATTCAGCCTGGTTACAATAGCCAGGGAAAAATTAAGGCTTGCCAGAGATAACTGGATGTATAATACCTGCCTTGGTATAGTTTTACCATAAGAAATAAAAGAGTAAAACAGCTGTGTGTAAACAAGAAGACAGAAAACTACATTTTTTTGACATGGGAAAAATATTCCTCCAATGAGAAAGCTCATCCTACTGAAGAACTTTCCTAAACTGTACTGTGAATCCCCAAGGGCCCTGCTAATACCAGCAAATCCACCTAAATGCAGGCACTTAAGGAGTTCCCAGACATTTTCCAGAGGAATTTGAAATTCTGGTATTTTCAGGCTGAAATCCTGTTTCCAGACATCTAACCCCTGCATACTGGATAACCCTCAAAATCGTTTATTAACTCCAAGACTCTTCTTATATAGGCTACTAGAGGACTTTTATCATAGAATCATAGAATCATAGAATCATAAAATCATAGAATTATAGAATCATAGAATCATAGAATAGTTTGGGTTGGAAGGGACCTTAAAGATCATCCAGTTCCAACCACTCCTATGATGGGCAGGGACACCTCCTACTGGATCAGGCTGCCCAAGCTCCATCCAACCTGGCCTTGAACACCTCCAGGGATGGGGCAGCCACAGCTTCCCTGGGCAACCTGGGCCAGGGCCTCACCACCCTCATAATGAAGAAATTCCTCCTTATGTCTAGTTTAAATCTGCCCCTCTCCAGTTTACACCCATTCCTTCTCATCTTTTCACCACAAGCCTTTGTACAACAGCAGCAATCAACATTTCTTTCAGAGTGGAACCAAACACTGCCTTATTAATCTGGTGAAAAGCAGCGTTTGTGTATGAATTATAACTAATCTGGAATTAAAATGAATGTTCCCAGGCTAAATGCTGCTGGTGAAATTAGCAAATATGATTTCCTTTTTCCTTCCAGGCATGAAGCTGAAGAAAAAAGTGAGAAGGAGAAGCTTCTGTGTTTTTCTTCTAATCAACCATGTGTATTAGCGTATAAGGCAAGACAGGAAGGTAACATGAGAATCAGGCAGACAGCCAGATGACATCGTGTAAGGCATCTTTGTATAACTGCCAGCTAGTGTCTTACAATATTGAACACTGAAGTTTCTATTTAGCAGTGTTGATTGAATGGTGGAAAAAAAAATCTAGGCAAGGAAAATGTCTATAATCAGCACTGCACGATTGCTATTGTCTATGCTTAGTATACTTAATGGAGAAGCTAATTACCATGTGTTCATTTTTTATTACGTTTACGATATTGCATGGAGAAGTAATATGATTTTTTTTTTCCCCTCCATGGGTTTACAGAAAACAAACAATATAAACAAAAACACTACAGATCCCCTCTCCACCCCCAGCCATAATTAATTCTTATTAGGGCCACTTTATTTATTTCCAAGAGGAAGTCAGAAAGTGAGGACAGCATGCCTGATTAGCTCACTAACCTAGCCTAGTGTGTGCTTGGACTGAGCTGCTGATGTGTTTGAATGTGACAGGAAGGAAACTGTACAAATCAAATGCACAGTCGTTTCATTTAACTTCTCTGAGACACATTCATTTACCTACCACTTCCCACGCAGCTTTACAAAAACAAAAGGGCAAAGTACCTCTGAAAAGTCGTGGCTTGACAACTTATTTCTGAGTAGTTGGGGAAGAGCAATGCCTTGGAAATATACCCCCAGAATGACATGACAGTCCCCTAAAAATTTATGATCCAGTCCTACAGTAGCTAGGTTTGGGAATGTTGGTCCCTGTCTGATCCTCAGGCCATTCTCTGTGCCTGTTTAGTGAAAATTGTCTATCTGAGTTCACACTCTTTCTGACTGCTGTTGTGGGGCATCTGCCACCACCAGCACAGTCAGAAATCCCTGCAGGATGCCGCCTGTGACAGTGCATCCTTTAAACTGGTGGCCAAGTGGGTAGAGCCCACTCTTGGGTAAAAGCCTTCTTCTCCTGGAGGGAAATAGATTCTCCCAGCCACTAGTCTTGGACACAAACCAGCTGGCTTTCAATCTATCTAGGTAAGGCTGATCTCCTTTGTATAAAATTCTCGAACAGATACTGTGAGAGGGACTGGAACTTTGCCCTGAAGGTCTGTCCTCTGGTAGCTTATTTATTGACTCTATTTCCCCCCTCTCACCTTGCTGATGAATAATTATTCCCAGAAAAATGAGCATGGAGGGCCTTATTTGAGTCAGGTCCTTGTGAGTTTATATCTTGCCTAATGTCAGTATGACTGTCAGTGTGAGAACTGTGCCTCTAAGACCTGATCTTTAAGCATGTTTGGGAACTGTAAGATGAAGATGGTGATATCAAGAGGGATCTTTGTGAAGTGCCTTTGTGTTCACAACTCACATTGGAAAGCAGCTCCATCTAACTCTGAGAAATATCTGATTTACATTGACTATGCTTGGAGGGTTAATAAAGGCATTAGCATAACCACTGACAAACTAGTGTAACAGTATTGAGGCTCATGAATTTCTGCATGGCTCCTGGGAGAGGTTAGAAACCTGTTCAGTTCTGTTACTTCTTTTGAAGAATCAAGTTCCAGATTCATCCTGTATTTAGAGCAGGCACAAGGTACAGTGTCCCTAAGGATCTGAACAGCAATCATTAGATGTTAATTAAACCAATACTAATTCTGAGGCAGAGCTAAAAATTATGTCAGTCAAACTAAACTCAGTGCTGAGTTTAACAAGCAAGTCACAAAGTCTGGTCCTCCCACACTGAAGCAAATAGGAAGATGTTATAGTATTTACAGACTGGATTTCAAGAAGCAGAAGCAGATAATGCACTCTCTTTATTAGGCACACTCCCTAGTGCCTGCAAATTGCTGTGTATTTCAAGCCTTATTTAATTTTTAATATAGCAGTCCATTACATAATGAGATATATTTTGAGGTAAACATTATTGCGCCTTGCAGTCTGACTGATTTCCCCCTAAGAGTTTGGCAAACTATTGCATGTGGTTTTTATGGGCAGGAACTCCTTTTCTATTGCCAAAGCTGAAATTGGAATGTCCTACTCAATGTATGTGTTATATTAAGCACAAAGAAGCAGTGTCTGACAGAGTGGTGGGTAAGGGAAAAGATTACTTCTCTACTACACAGAGAGGGAGTGAAGACATTCTCTTCTGGTAATGGAGATTCTGATGTGAAAAATTTGCTGTTCCCCCATAATCTCCTCTATTGCTACCACAGACTTAGGTGAGGTATGTGGGAAAGACCAGATAAAGAGAAAGCATTTTGGTGTCTGTGACACATGAATAGAAAGTCCCCGAAGAGTGCTCCTAGGTTCATGAATCTTAAAAACGTGAAACATATATGTAAGACAAGACCTGTCTCAGGATCCTACATTTCTTCTGTGCTCTCTTGTGCTATGGGAGATAGAGGATGTTGGAAGAATGGATTTAAGAGTAATTTATGTTGAAGGTGCAATTCCATTTACATTCATTATAAGTTTCTCGAGAAAAATGGAAGTTAAATGTTTGAGAGATACTTATAGTGAGCTTCTGTTTCTGAATCAGTGTGTGGATGGGGTAAGGGAACAAACCCTCTTGCTTCTCCTTAGATTTCCATTGGACTTCTGTGTACCTTTTAGGAAAGCATGAAGGTTTTGTTTGAGCCTTCTTAGTTGTATGATTTACAGGCTTCTTATAGCTCCTCTTGCTTTAAATCTTCTGCCTGTCTAATTTAATGTCTGCAGCCCGGACACATTTAGGCATGATACTAGGAGAATTTAGCTTACCATATCCAAGATAAGTTTAGAGTTAGCTTGGTTATCTTCCTCTCTATCACAGTACACCACATATAAGCACCAATTCAGCTATTCATTCATTGAATTTGCTTCTGTGGCTTTTCTTATCCTCATCAATATTAGACAGTGTTTTCATCCAAGAATTTCAGCTCAATGTAGTCAAAGCCTGAGGTAGCACCTCTAGACACAGGTAAAACTTTTGCATTCAAAAGTGAATTTAGGTGTCTTGCACTAATTTTCCTGTCCTTTCCTTGTTTACAAGATAGTTCTCTAATCTAGTCTGATATACAAAAAAATGCTGAAATAACAAGAGGATATTTAGAGTTTTATTGTGACATATCTGGGAATGAATTGGGAAAGCACAGATCTCTAGTCCATTGGATTGGCAATAGACTGAAGCATTGTAACTAGACTATGGGGTCAAATTAATGATGAAGTCGCCTTGTTTTTTGATCTTTACCTTTACCCCTCATTAGCTCCAGTAACTCTTCACAGGTAGGTTCATAGTTCATTGCATGTGTTTATTAAATCTCCTTTCACCAAGAGCTAACTTTGATGTGGCACTTGGCATGGGCTAAGAGCTCACAAACAAGCTGCACTGACACAATCATCTATCAGTGTGGTGGTATTTTGGACTGAAGCTTATTTAATATTTGGTACATAAAGCCCAGCACAGATGCACTAAGTAGGATGGCTTCTCCTTTGTTATCCACAGACTAGAAGACTTGGCTCTAAAAAAGTATTAAATGTATAACAAGCTGTAACACAAAAGGGAAAGGAAAAAGATTCCTTCCTGAATAATAAGGAAAAAATATTCCTATTATAGATGATCTGGCCACTTGGAATCTCTTTCATGACCCACACTACATTTGATATCCCTCACTCTAAGGTCTTGCTAATGCTGCAAGACATGTTTTTAATCAGATTCCAAAATAAATACAGTTTGTGACAGAGTTGGTACCTTTGAAAGAATTAGTTCTGCTCAGCCACTTGTGTGTCTATTAAATTTTATTCAGTCATCATACATCCAAGAATATTGTATCTTATGGATATATTTTAAGGCAGTAAATTAAAGTGATGCACACTAGTGGTCCCATTAGTGGGAAGTGTTGAATCCAGTGCACTCCACTCCAGTCTTCCTATCTCTGTACTGTATAGAAGACATTAATGTGTTGTTCTAATTTGAGACTCAGACACTCAAAAAGCTCTCATCCAGAACAATTTTCAGGTCTTGGAACATAGAGATAAAATAAAGCACTAAAAATAAATAATTCAAGACAAATTTTATTCATTATGCTATGTTTTCTATGGGCAATGTTCTGTGTAATTTCTCCTACAGTGCCAAACTGAACAGCATCTCCCTGTGAAGGAGAAGCTTTTTGCTTCACTCAGAATGTTAGATTTATGTACTTACACCCTTTTGTCAAGATAAGTTTAAATCCCTCTGTCCTTGTTTTTAACACCTTAGAAAATGTGGAAAAAACACCCTCTACAATGTAGACACAATTTCTCAGGCCGTTCTTAAGAAAGAACGGCCATTTCTTTGTTATTTAATCAAACAGATTTGATTAATGCTGTTTGTATTACTTAAAAAGCACTTGGAAAACCAGCATCATTGACAGTGTGAAATGCTCAGTTTCTTTGAAATTGTACACTTCTGGCCTAGTCTGATCTTCTTTTACATGTAGTTTACTTTACATGGTTCTTTCATACTCTCCTTTGGGTAGGGAAATTTCATGTTTTAAAACATGCTGGCTAGCACTGCTTTGTTTTTTATAAGTTAATATGAATACTATTAATAGAAAATAATAAATTATTAAAATGTTGAATATAAAGTAACCCTACATTTTCCATGCAGGGTTTTCATTACCTCAAATAATTTAAAATGTTCGTAGTTACTAATTTTCTTCCACTTACTTATGGCTTCCTTCTTTTCTTCCTCGGATACTGCTGTCAGGTAGGCAAGTTTCTGGTACCAAAGGTCATTTGAAGCTTGTTCAAACTTGGAGAAGTTACCACAGGGTAAGTCTTTGGCCTATAGATAATAGCAGAGCTCATTAAACCTATTAGGTTTCCTAAGCATATTTCTTAACAGCTAAGCAGGAAAAAAAGGTGACCTTCTAAAAGACAGAGGGAGTTGATTCACCTACCCTGGAGGTGTTTAAGGCACGAGTGGATGAGGTGCTAAAGGGCATGGTTTAGTGTTTGATAGGAATGGTTGGACTTGATGGTGGGTCTCTTCCAACCTGATTACTCTATGATTCTATGATTCTAAGTGGAAATTTTTAGAGTCAATAGCAAGTCCAAGACATATGAGCTAGGGCTTGTCAGGTCCAGAGCTGGTGGCAGACAAATGCCCCTCATATGTGGGGCAGGAGGCTGGGCACCGTTTGATAATGAAAGTCAGAAAAAACAGAGTCAAGTGACTGAGCAATGATGTACATAGTCTTGGGTGAAGCTATAAAACAAGGTTTCTTTTGGGCCTGGTGGCTGATGACAGGACCTGGATTTCTGCCCAAGATTGTGTCTCTGGCTGTTGCTTTCCAATGTGCGCTTAGAAACAGGATATTGTAAAGACATTGGTGTTAATTATATAGGCCAAAAATAAGAAATAATAGTGAAGAGATAGGCGTTTATCTTAACAAGACAAAGAATAGGATCAAAGGGATTGCATTGTGGCCAATGCCACAGTAATGAGTTTGCTGCAGAATAAAAAGAACATGGGAATCTATAGTTTCTACTCAACAAAAGCCTCTCAAGAGACAATTCACTCTCATTACAGTTTTAACAAAACAGTAACTTTCACTGCCTGTCCAGACAAAGAAAATCAAGAACTCCAAAAGGCCTGTCTGTAGCAGGTGAAATGGCATTTAACCACATCCTGGGATCACACTAAAGAAGCAACTGAAGTACTCAATTAAGATACTCGGTTGATGTGGGGTGAGTGGTGACATTGTTTACCTGTTTTTTTCCAAGACTTTTGATACTGTTTCCCACATCCTCTTCCTAAAGAAACCAACGCCTTACAGTCTAGACAAGTGGTATGTGCAGTGAGTGGGGAATTGAGTGACAGCCTGAACCCAGAGGGTGGTGGCAAATAGCTTCTTTTCAAACTGGCAACCAGTCACAAATGGGATCCCCTAGGGACTGATACTGGGCCCAACACAGTTTGATATCTTCATAAGTGATATGGATGATAGGATCAAGTGTAATCTGATGAAGTTTGCTGATGATACCAAAGTGAGTGGGGAAGTAGACACTTCAGAAGGGATAGCCACCCTGTAGGAAGATCTGTATAGACTGGAAGAATGGGCTAACAAGAACTTTAGGAAACTCAACTAGGACAAGTGTAAAGTCTTGCAACTGGGGAAACATAATCCAGGAATGCAGCACAGGCTAGGAACAACTACATTGGGAAGCAGCTCTGTGGAAAGGAACATGGGGGTCCTGGTGGGCAACAAGCTCAATATGAGCAAAATGTGTGCTGCTGTAGCAGAAAAATTCAATAGTATGTTGGGTTGCATCAACAAAGGCATCACTAGCAGAGATAAAGAAGTCATTATCCCCTCAGTGCTTGTCAGGCCACACCTAGAATACCATGTTCAGGTTTGGTCCCTGCTATGCAAAAAATACATGGACTGGCTGGAAAGGGTCCAGAGAAAGGCCACAAAGATGATCAAAGGACTGGGAAGTTGCCATTTGAAGAAAGGCTGAGAGAACTGGGTTTGTTCAGCCTTGAGAAAAGAAGGCTTAAGGGAGACCTTATCATGATGTTCCAGTATTTAAAGAGTGGATAGAAAGAAGATGGAGACTCTCTTTTTAGAAGGAGTCACATGGAAAAGACAAAGGGCACTGGGTACACGTTACTCCTGGGGAGATTCTGTCTGGACACAAGAGGAAAACTTTCACAATGAAAACAATCAGCCATTGGAATAATCTCCCCAGGGAAGAGGCATATCCCCCAATGCTGGACACTTAGACGTTCAGCTGGACAGGGTGCTGAGCCACCTTGTCTGGACTGTGCTTTTGCCAAGAAGGTTGGACCAGATGATCCTTGGGGTCTCTTCTAACCTGGTGTTCTATGATTCTATGATACTTCAGCTAAAAGCCCATAGCTTTGCATCAGATTGGACAAGATATGGTGGAAAATCGTTCTCTTCCTTGGTACCTGCTCTCTGCAGAGCTGATCCAGGGGAGAGCTCGACTTCTGGGTCATGATAGACACAGGCAAGAGTCTGTGCCATTGCGTCCAGCTTCCCAAGAGTACTTTTTCCATTGTTTAGACACTCTTAATCTCACACAAAATATTTGGTTGTTGAATCTTTCTATAAGAGCTGAAACAAGAACAGCCTCAGGATAGTTTGTTCTTTGTCTTAATCTTTAACTCAACCTCTTTAACTTAATCCAATACCTTGAGCAGAACTGCTCCCTTTGTATTGTGACTGAAAATGTATGAGTGCCAGCTGACAGTCTTTCTTGGTGAACTAGTAGTTGGAGTGCAAATAAACTTAGTTACCTTAAGAAAAATTCTGTTATTCTGCATCAACTTCCTCTTCCAGTGGTGAATAGAGATGGATGTGCAACAGTGCACACAAAATCTTCTCTCTCAGAAGAATAGAAGGAGGCTGGCATATTATATCAGCTTTAGGATGTCACATCTTTCCCTGACCTTCATTGGTCACTGTGTGCCTTTCTTCATATCTGGTTCTTAAGGGCATGGATCCCCATCTTAGTGATATTGGTTGCACCCTGAAGGCTCCCGATATCGACTTTACAAGCAACATATTCATCATGGGATGTGATCTGCTGCCTTTGATGAGTCCCCTATACCTGTCTTTGTTGAACAAGTCAAACAATGGTAATAGAAAGAGCTTTTCCTAAAGTACTACAACAGAGAATTTCTCCCATGACATTTTGAGAATTACTGTAATTTTCACAAAGATTGTGAGTGTAACAAAGACCTAATTGGGGTTTCCCAACAGACTCAAAAATAGGCCTGATGGGTGCAAGTTAAGACTTTGTTTAATTCTAGGATTAAACTGAAAGACATTTCTTAAGGCAAAGGTTGGGAAAACAGTGTGGAAAATCATCATTTACATATTAGACATTGTAATTATGGGACTGTTTGTGTAAGTTTCTCATACAGAAGACAGAGAAGACAGCTATTGTCTTCCATTTGTCCTGAGAAATTGTTACCTAGAATAATGCGCCAGTTTAAAAAAATCAGTTGATAAAAAGCCCAGAAAAAAAACCAATAAAAATATCAGGGAATCAATCAACATGGCCTGTGAAAGCATTCAAATAATTTCATTTATATAGATTAGAAAAAGCAGGATAAATGTGGGACAAGATAGCAATCTTCTAATAACTAAAAAGTTATTACAAAGAGAGAACAACTGCCTGGTATGCCTATTGAGTTATTTGGCAGCAAAGTTTTAAGTTGAACACAATAAATAAAACTGAAGAGACTGTTAAGAGAATCCCCTTCAGCGGGAGGATGCAAAAGCAGGCTTTGCAAACTTTGTTTAGTCTGCTCAAAGTGTAAGCTAAAGCCTGTTTCTGAGGAGGAAGTGGGTGGTCACTTAGGGTATCCTCTTGCTGGTAAGTTTCTGAGTCATAGGGGTAGCTGGAGAACATAATTAGTGAGCACCTGCTAGAAATATCTCCAGGATGTGCTTTTCTTAACACTCGTCTAGAAATTCTTTAAAGCAAAGAGCTTCCCTCGAGGAAGAGCTGGATAGGCTGGAAGAGTGGGCTAGCAGGAACATTATGAAATTCAGTGGAGACAAGTGTAAGGTCTTGCACCTGGGAATACATAACCCAGAGATGCATCTCAGACTACATTCCAACAGAGCAGCTCTGTTGAGAAGGACCTGGGAGTCTTGGTGGACAACAAACTCAATATAAGTGAGCAGTGTGTTCCAGCAGCAAAGAAAGTCAACAGGATGCTGGGGTGCATCAACAAGGGCATTACCAGCACAGATGAATTGTCCCACTCTACTCAGTGCTTGTCAGGCCATACCTGGAATACTGCATCCAGTTTTGGTCCCTGCTACACAAAAAAGATGTAGACAGGCTTAAGAGGTTCCAGAGAAAGGCCATTGAGATGATCAGAGAAGTGGAAACTTTCCGTATAAAGTAAGGCTGAGACAACTGAGTTTGTTCAGCCTTGAGAAGAGAAGGCTTAGGGTACACCCTATTACCATGTACTAGTACATAAGGGTGTCTACCAAGAGGATGGAGACACCCTTTTTACAAGGAGTCACATGGAGAAAACAAGGGGTAATGGGTATAAGTTGCTCCCGGGGAGATTCTGATCGGATTCCAGAAGAAAATTTTTCACCATGAGAATAATTAAACCTTGGAATTATCTCCCCAGGGAAGCAGTGGATTCCTTTACACTGGGCACTTAAAGCTCAGCTTGACAGAGTTCTGGGCCATATAATTTAAATGATAAATTACCTAAAATATTGGACTAGATGATCCCTGAGGTCACTTCCAGCTTGGCATTCTGTGATTCTGCGAAATATTGTTGCTGTTGTGTAACACTGGCATGGTATTTTCTTTGTCACTGATTCAAGTTCTATGACTGCTCTTAGAAAAGCAGGTTATTCGACAATTATGTTATAATTTCTGAAATCCAGAGGATGGTCCTGTTTTAAGTTCTATAAATGCTTCTAACTTATTTTAATCCAGCTTTTGAATCAGCTGAGAAATGCCTCTCACAGGGTTTTTTCGAGGCGCTTGTTAACAGAGGAAGCACAAGATGAACAAAACTAATGGGCATTCAACAGCAGAAGCAAACCAACCGATATTTAATATTACCAGCTTAAGAGGAGGCAGTGTCTCAGGCCCAGATCTGGCAGGCTATTGTCTTATATACACAGGTAGGTGCTTCAGATGAGAAATCTGTAGTGTAATGTGAAATATGGACTCTCCTGAACTGCATCCAGATAAGATCCAGACGTCTGGGTAACACTGATCGCCATAATATTAAGCCATAGCTGATTGTAGTGATGAACCTACACCAATGGTTTGTTTCTTACCAACAACTCCCATTGCAAAACTCTGCAGAGATTTATAAAGAAATAGCATTTTGCGGGCTTTCTAAGCTGGTATGCCTTTTATACACACTTCTGCACATCCATATACCTTTCTGTAACTACTGCTGCATAGATGTGGAACATTAGGCAAGGTGTATATAAGAAGAGGTGAGGTTTTATGAAGCCAACCATTATAATTTGTAGAAATTCTTCTCATAAGCAATAAAGTGTTTTAGGTTCACAAGCCCTCAGCTGCTTCTGAAGAATTAGGACTTTTTTCTTCGGGTATGGCACAGAAGTTCAGAAGTGTCTTTAGGCTGATTAAATTAGCCACCATTTTGCAAGGCAATGTCAAAGCAATATTTTAAAGGCATTATTTTTTGCTTTCTCAGCTAGTGGTTTTCTTTATCTGAAGGTTATTCAGACTGATAATGTATGCTTGACCTTTGGTTTGGAAATAGAGAAAATAAGCCCAATGCCTCCATCTATATCTCTCTATTAACATTTCATTTCTCTATAAATCACTCACAGGTCTAATGCTGCCCTAACCTGTGAGAAAAGAAAGGCTGGAGAAATTAGCAGGTGATCAAGGAAGCACTTAAACGTGATGGGCTTCAAAAAGCACTTGCATAAATAAATCTGCAGCATAGGGCAGAAGGGAAATCAAGCTAGAAATCCAGCTGACTGACTGCAGTTCCCAGTCCCACTGCACTTTACTGCTCAGTGAGAACAGAGGAAAACAACTGTATGTTTTTGCCTGTCTTCCCTTTGGACATGCAAAGGGAAACCTATGAGTCCATTCAACAGCAAACTGGTGAACACTGGCAGCAAGTGGCATCCCTTCTCCCAGGAGTTCCCAAATACTGCAAGGTCAGACAAAATCTAAAATCCCTTTCTAGTCCTGTCGATGTCCGATGAGCTCTGACCTCCCTGTTTTTACTCTAACAAAGTTGCTGCTCAGCCTCTGGCATGTAAAAGCAGGATGATGCTTTCAACATAACTTTAATATTCTTTAGAAAGCTGAGTGATGCAGACAGCAGGACAATACATTTATGTCTCTAGTTGCATGAAGTCATCAACCCTTCGAGCCAGAAGCAATAAAGGCAAGGAACCACCCAAGAGAAAAACTCTGGAGAGAAAGAACTATAGAAAGAAAACTCTGAAGAAGATGCAAATGGCATGGGGAATAAGATATGATCAGAGTCAGTTTAAGTATATATGACAACAAAGCTCTTACTAGAACAAAAGCAGGCTAAAGGCAGGTGAGTAATCATGATTATGATGTTTGCAAGAGTAGTGGGAAGTAGGAGATGCAATGGGAAAAAGATTAGGATAACTATACAAGCTGGCACCATACTAGAAGAAAATGAGTGCAATATAGGTAGCAAGAATGGCTTATGTAAAAACAGTAAGCAAAAGGTTTTCCAGAAAATGTAGACCGGAAGAAAGCAATTCAGATTTGGAGAGCACCAGGCACCATCAACTTAATTAAAGAGGTAACGAAGCTGCTTTAAACATGCTATTAATTATGCTTGGCATTGATATCATACAGAATGCAGTCACAGGGTAGGATTTCAGTTCTCTGACTTCCTAAAATATTTCCTTTAGGCTGTACATTGTGCTATAGTTGAAGAAGAAATGGGGCAGGTTTGTTTTCATCTTTCCTTCTTCTCTCCTTTCCTTCTTTCTTCTTTTCCTCAGCTTTGAAGTAAGGTAAAATAACTTCATTTAGTTTCTCTCCCATGGCTCCCTTCTGGATGTCTTTTAAAAGCTACTTTCAAAAGTGCTGAGGTTTAATGATCTGACACTGCTCTCACTGAAGTCTGTTGAAATTCCCATCAACTTCAGGTTCTAAACAATCTAATGAATAGGGTGAAAAATAACTACTAGAGATCTGAAAGTAAAGCTATAAGCAATGGGGATTTTCATCTTAGTTCCAGTAGAGCAAGGTTTTAAATAAAAATAGAAGCCCGAATTTCCATTTCCTGAATCTTGGACATTCTGTATTTCAGTGTGGTGACAACTTACTTGCATTGCAATCTAGCAAATAGAGAAGAAAAGTTCTTGATTTCAGTTCAGGAGATAACTGGACATTTTTGCAATAACAAAAAAAATTGCTATGATGATTGAACCACCTCCATCAGCTCATACTTTATGCTTAGGTCTTCTTTTGCTTGCATATGTCCTGGCAGAGGTCAGCACACCTTTGTGGGGCAGACCATGTATTGTCTAAAGCCTTTGATCAAAATAACACTTTGTCCCTCAACAACTTCATAGAAACTAATAAAACTTCCTTCCTAGGTATCATCGAACCATGACCTAATCAACACTGATGGCAATGAACACAAGATGGGTTAAAGCAGAGAAAACAGAAACAAAGTCTAGGAATTTTCTGTAGACTGTATTTATAATTTTCAAAATAAGTAAGGCATCTTACCTCAAATAGAGAGGAAACAAATCTTACACTCAGATTTGATGTTACCTTGCTTCTCAGTCCACATTAAAGCCTTTTAATCAGTGCCCTCTCTTTCAGTCAAATCTTTCAAGTCTAATCTAAGAATTCTCATGGCGGATTGTATGGCCAGCTTTTGTAGCAGGTACTCCACTTTCCAAATGAATTTTCTCTAATTATCCACATGTAAACAGCGAGTCTGGGTCTCTTATGGGTCATTCCATATAGGCATTTAAAGATACAAGTAATTAGTTTTTAGTAATTATTAATACCTTTCAAATGATTAATAACATCAGTTCAATTCTGCATCTGCTCTTTTAGATACTCAGGTCAACCTGACTAGGAAAATGATACATATTCTTCGTTAAAAAATTAATCTGTCTGCTGTGAACCGTGAATTGGGGAAGAGGAAGACAACTTTCCTCTGTCATGGAAGGCTAGTGTGTTAAGGAAAGAAAATGCCTGAAAACATACAAAAGCATGATACTAAACAAGAGGGGGAATAAATTCACTGGATGAATTGTTTTAAATACATGCAATATACCAGGAAAAAGTCAATAATCATAGAATCATAGAATCACTAGGTTGAAAAGGACCCATGAATCATCGAGTTCAATCATTCCCATCAATCACTAAACCATGCCCCTCAGCACCTCATCCACCCGTCTTTTAAACACCTCTAGAGATGGTGACTCAACCACCTTCCTGGGCAGCCTGTTCCAGTGCCCAATGACCCTTTCTGTGAAAAATTATTTCCTAATGTCCAGCTTGAACCTCCCCTGGGGCAGCTTGTGGCCATTCCCTCTCATCTTGTCCCCTGTCACTTGGGAGAAGAGGCCAGCTCCCTGCTCTCCACAACCTCCTTTTATGTAGTAGTAGAGAGCAATAAGGTCTCCCCTCAGCCTCCTCTTCTCCAGGCTAAACAACCCCAGCTCTCTCAGTCGCTCCTCATAAGGCCTGTTCTCCAGCCTCTTCACCTGCTTCGTTTCTCTTCTCTGGACTTGCTCCAGAGCCACAACATCCTTCTCGTGGTGAGGGGCCCAGAACTGAACACAGTACTCGAGGTGCGGTCTCACCAGTGCCAAGTACAGAGGGAGAATAACCTCCCTGGACCTGCTGGTCACACCGTTTCTGATACAAGCCAAGATGCCATTGGCCTTCTTGGCCACCTGGGCACACTGCTGGCTCATGTTCAGTTGGCTGTCAACCAACACCCCCAGGTCCTTCTCCAGGCAGCTGAATAATGAATCAGCTGAATATATAGTTGCATGCAGAATTCACGCCATTGTCTCCTTAAGGCATCTGTTGGTAGTTACCAGCTCACAGTAGTTCTGTTAATGCAAACTGTGCAATTTCTTTCCATATTACCTCTTTAAATAATAGACCTAGCTCTTAATAGGAATATCACTGAAATGAAAAGGCAATAGCAAGTACGGATTTTACAGTGTTATGGTGCTAAAGCAGTGTCAGCATGAATTTAAAAGTGTTTCTGTTTAAATATTAATGAATATGGACAGATACTGGAAGGCAATATAAATGCTATGCTGATCAAGCAATGTCTAATTTTCTTAATTGGCTTCAGGCCTGATTCTAATTCTCTCCAATTCAATGGAAATCCTTTAGTTCGCTTCACTGTATGGTACCTCTGGTCCTCAATGCTCCAGTAGTGTGTGCCTGGGTAATATATTAGATTAGTGTTAAAAGTTGTCATGTATCCAAGGGGTCATTTCCTTCTCTCTCATGTAAAGAGAGTGATTTTCTGAACATGAATAGACTGGCCTTGTGAATATTAAAAATGACCATTATATGCTCCATAATTTATCACTCAAATTGCAGCTTCAGCTATATTAGGTATATCAAATATCCTAGAAAACTGTGCGATTAAGTACTCAGTAAGTTAACTAAGAGCCTGGCTTCTCATTTCCTCCTGTCTAGAAGGATCATTTACATTATTCAGGTTTATTACTTATTTCTGTAATTGCAATGTCACAGCTCCTAGGAGTCCAAAGTTACGTACCTGGATCTGAGCTACTTCATAGACACAAACACAAAAAAAAATTGATCCTTACCCAAGGATCTTATAGTCCAAGAAGGAGAAGAAGTAAACCAATGGTTGGGTATGGCAGGCTCAGGAATGTGTTACTGGGTGGTGTAACAGGCAGAAGCCTCAATACTCCAGCAATATAACTGCTTGCCAAATTACTGGTTTATTTTAATGTTGTTGACATCTAGGCAAAAGTGCTTTTCAAGGAGGGTTTGAAGGAAAGCAATAAAGGAGATTTAGTGTTGTGTGCAGGGAACACCTCTCACAGCTGAGAATGACAGCTCTGGTTCAAAAGCCTAAAAAGCGGCAGAATGCAGCTGGGGTGATCCAATCAGGGAGCCAGCCTTCCAGCACTGAATGAGTAATGATAGGTTAAATATTTTTTGTAAACCACTTGAGATCCTTAGGTGAATGACACCGTATAAATACAAATAATCCTGAAAAGGCAAATGCTGAGTATAAAGCTGGTATTGGTGCTTCTACAGGAGGTATGAGGCAGTGCATGCACTGCAGTTTCCACTGATGCAAGTCTGGTTAGCTTCATCTCATGTTTTCCTTTCCTATTCTGCTACTTGTTATCTTTTAAAATTAGGAAATTAAACAGATGTAATATAGTGAATATATTTTTATAATAAAATTGACTTTCTCTTGAACAGTAACAACATTTATTGATTTTTTTTAATTTGAATCTGTCTTGATTTAATTTCTGGCATGTTACTTTAGCCGCTAAAGTATAGGCTAGTGGGAATGTGAAGTAAAACCAATAATATCCCTTGAGTTTAAATATATCTTTTTTTTTAAACAATAGTTTTTATTTGTGACTATGGGAAAAAGGCAGCTTAGAAGTCCCAGTAGGACCCCTATCTTGCACCATGGGTGTGAAAAGCACTGATTATGGTTTTTGGAAGTATATCTGCAATACTTGCTGATTCTGACCTTTGTAATCCTCAGGAAACCACATCTTACATAGCCTTACACCACACATAATTTCAGGACCAAATTGCTTCCTATGCTCCCCCTCCCAATCCCAGTAGACTTTGCACTGTACCTTCTCTGTATCTTAGGCCAAACCTAAACCAAATTGTCGTGAGCCTTATGGGGAATGAACCTTACTTGTGATTATTCACTCTATAAATAGCCCTTTAACTCCAAGGCAAGGGTCTAACATAAATATATGCAATCATTATTATGCTTTTGGTATCAGTTCATGTGCTTGCTATGTAAGTAAATGTGCAGAAAAATGGGTGGGCATATTTGCGGAAATCTTGCCCTTCCTAAATAAATAGGAATCTTACTGAGGATTTTAGTAAAAAGAGGTCTCTTGTTATTCCTTAATCTCATCACCACCAGGCATATTGGTGACAGTTTGCCACCATGGTAGATCCTCTGGAAAAGCCAACAATGTCACACTTCCAGTGTGATTTTAAATGTAAGTAGCTGTAATTTCCTCCTCCTGGTAAGATCCTGGGTGTACCAGAAAGAATTAAATGTTTAATGAGGTTGAGTGAATGGTGTGCTTGGCAGGATTTCAAGTAGCAAGCTTTGAGCTGTATACAGAGGGTCTAGTCCTGAAAGGTAATATGTAACTGTAAATTGCTAATGATTTAGCAGAAATTGTGGGTGCTGGACCTCTTACATGGGCTTCTCTTGGAGCTGTCCCTTGGAAAACACCAGATTAGGAGGGCTCAGAGATCAAGTAGTTTGTGTAAACTTATTATTTTGTACAAACTTATTATTTGGCTGACAATAAGAAACAGTCCTCATGAAAAAGAAAAAAAAAATCAAACCTAGAAATAAGAAAGTTTTTTTTAATTTGTGACCTTTAGGCTAATAGAAAGGGAAGCAATGAGAAAGCAGGGATTTGTGTCGGACTGGAAGTCCTCAGTACCAACACTTTACCTTTAGATGGAAGAAAATATCCCAACAACTTGATTCTTCACAGTAAACTCTGCTAATTATTTGCTGAATTTCCTGCTGATGCTTCCTGAGTGAATTCAGTATTGATGAAAGTTTCTGACGCTTGTCTTGCCAGCAGGAGAACAGAAACACTTACGTTTTCACTGAACATGCACTGAAACTTGTCTGCCACCAGCTCACAGCATCCCATCCACTTTCCTTCTTCATGGTCATTTGAAGTACAGATGCTCAGCTTCTCCAAAAAATGTATAGTAATAAAAAACTCCAAAGGAAACAAAAACTTCTGTATAAGTGTGATATACCAATACAGAGAGAGGCCAGTGGTATCAGAGGGAGGTCAGTTTCTCAATGACATTTGAGAGATAACTACAAAATTACATAGGAGGAAAATAGCAGAGAGAAGCAGGGACTGGAATCTGGGCTCTCTGTGCCATAGGGAGGGCACTCTACAGTCCAAGTACAGTCATAATCACACTTGGTCTCCTTTTCCCTCCTGATGAATATTATTCTGTGTCACATGGAAGGGTTTTAATGGGAAGAAATTAGATGATGTTTCCTGTCCTCATACCTGGACAAGCTGAAGAATTGGGCCTTTGAGAACCTCATGAGTTTCAACAAGGCCAAATGCAAGGCCCTACGCCTGGATTGGGGCAATCCACAGTTTCAGTAAAGGCTGGGGGAGGATATGATTGAAAGCTGCCCTGCAGAGAGGACTTGGGGGTGCTATTTGATGAGAAGCTTGACATGAGGTGGAGATGCACACTTGCAGCCCAGAAGGCCAATCATATCCTGGGCTGCATCATAAGAAGTGTGGCCAGCAGGGCAAGGGAGGTGATTCTCATCCTCTAGTTGGAGGGAATTAGATGATCTTTAGGGTCCCTTCCAAATGAAACTCTTTTATGATTCTGTGATTTGACAATTCTCTTCTCGTTTTCTGTCATCTACCATAATTAGGGGATAGTCTAATGGTTTTCCCTTTTTTGTAAAAAGAAGAATCAGTATCTCAAAATCCTGCAAATGTTTTAACTGCAGATGAAAGGGGGCTGTCTTCTGCTGCTCCAGTAATTTTTTTTATAGTAAAGTCCTGTCTCCCTCCATCACTGGTTTGGAAATCCAGCACTGCAGCAGTTAGCACCACAGCAGTTGTGGCCCTTACAGCTCTAAGTTTTTGTCCAAAGTTATAAGTAGTAGAGCTGGCAACTGGACAAAGACAGTGCAGGTCCCACTGAAGCACATAATGCAAGATTAAGATTTATCCCTAAATTCAGAATTATTGCATAGTTTATTTCAGAACTACAGCTGAAAGGAATTTTCTTCTCTCAAGCAGCAATATTTGTGGTTACCGTTGAGTTGGTACAAATCAGGAAAGCCTTAGGGTATTTGATTATGTTTCCTTCTTGCCTCACTTTTGGGACCAGGCTAGCTATCCAACTGCCCAGACAATGAATATCTGACGCTATCTAGTGACTGCTCTGGAGTGTATTCTTACTAAGAGTAATTTGGAAACCTGGAGCTTAGGGATGAATGAAACCCACTTTCTTTCCAGTCAAAAAATACAGCATTTTCATTGTATCTGAGAAACAGTCAGATACCTAGTTATATCATCTAGATAAATTTGAAGAACAAATAGTAAACATGTGAAAAGAAGTTTGGCATCTGATCCAAGAATGGGTTTTAATTGTTTTTGAGTAATATAAGTAAGTGATTATTTGTGAGTTTAGTAGAACTCCTAGTAGATATCTGAAAGCATCCAAAAATCTTATCCTACCCTTGTAGCTCTATATACCAATAAAATTAGCCAAGGTAGATAAAACAGGCAAAAGAGATTATGTTGAGCTACTGAGAAGTGATGACACAGTGAATTAATTTATTATATTTATTCCTTACATCTTTATATTAGAAGGGTTAACTCTACACACTTAACTGATTCTGATCACATAATGTTCAGTGCACTAGGTTTAATGGGCCTACTTCAAATGAGATTAATGAAATCATATTTTAAAAAAGCGTATGCTGGAATGATTAGAAATACCTAACTTTCTTTTATTTTCCTTAACTTCTTTGTCTAGAATTTCTTCTGTTGTAACAAAGGAAGAATGACTTTTTCTTGGCTATATTACCTTTGAGGTACTTAGAATAGTGTACATTTTTTAAAAGAAAAAAAAAATCACATATTTTTGACCCGTCTGAAACATTCTGAATTCAGTCCCCTTCAGTGCCATTGCTTATTTCTGGAGTGTTAGATTACCTCCAAGTACCATACCATGAGGCAAAAATGTGTAACCCTATGCACCACATAAACTTACTGACATTAGGGACAAGAGCATCAGATCAACGAATAAATTACGAAAACCTCATAATAAAACTATCTCACAATTGCCTCTTCCTGTGGTATGTCAAACTGTAACCTCTTGGCAACCTCTGATTTCTCCAGTTCTGCATGCATCTCATTTACCTCTGGTTTGAAGGCTATATTTAAAACAAAAAGGTTTTATGGCATCTCAGGGTTACGTGGATGATTTCCAATGTTTATCTCTGCAAGAGGCAGACAATACTTAAATTTGTGGTTAAAGAACTTCCTTCTGGGAAGATTTCCTTGAAATTTTGAAGAAAGAAAGTGTTGCAATTTTAAGGAGGAGAAAAAAAAATGAAAGGGAATTAGGTATTATAGCAGTTTGCTTACAAACTGCAGGCTTTCAACTGTCATGTGAATGACAACCAAACACTAAAATTCAGAGATTTGTCTTTAAACTACTTCCTGCAGTGAGATGCTCTAAGCCATGACAGAGGTTCTTGGGCAAAGAAAAGATATTATTGTGATCTCACTTTGCATTGGGTATTACCTTCTTGAAATTTACAATTGTGAATTGGCTAAAGTCATGTAGATGAGCTCTGAGGCTCAATGTTTACTGGGACATTGTGGAAATCGTATTGAAACTACTGCTTATAGAAGCCTGTTTATAACATCACATGTTATAGTGCACCTGTGTCTAAAGATTTATAGAATCATAGAGTCATTTGCAGCATGGTGACTGGGGTAATCGCTCATCTGTTGAGAATCGGTGGCAGGGACAATAAGTTCTGTGGCTGGGCACTAGACTGAGGCAAAAAGGCGCTCCGTGGAGCTCTGTGGAGTGAGGGCTGCCTAGGAGGGAGCTAGGGGCCGGTGGCTGCTGACTCTTGGAATTGGCAGCTGCCACGTGGTGGCTGATGAGGGTTAATTAGGTGGTCCTGGAAGCAGCCACGGGAGAAGACCTGAGGGACCAGTTTGCTGTCTGACACCTCACCCAGCATATTCACCCACTCCAGCCTTCTGACCATACGGTGTGACACACCTCAGCAGGCAATCTGTGTCAATCGCTGCACCCGAGTGCATCATTCCATCCGTCCTGAATATGTAATATTTATTTCTAGTAGGGTAAGTCTCAGTCTCACCTCCCACATAAAGATTCTGTTATCGATCTTGTAAAGAAGTTGGTAGGAAACTAATTCTTTCACTACTACTACAGCCTTTTAGTTTATTTCCTTTGCTGCCTGGGGGAGGTTTTGTTTCAAACTAAGAAAGGCTTCAGATCCCATTATTTTTTTCCTACATTTTCCCCTCAGGATTGATCAAAAGTTCAGTGCATGAGATCAGGAAAGCTGCAGGGTTCTTGGCAAAACGGACAGAGAAATGTCACTGCACAACAGCAAAGCAAATGGCATGTGTTTGCCAGTTGTTTGGCTCATTATGTACCACGTCATGCCACATGGAAACTAGAAAACTATTACTGCACCTAAAAGGAGAGAGAAATAACTTCTTAATTTAAAAGTTCCATTTCTGTGTTAGGGATTCGACAAGGAGGATGAAGGACTAAAGGAAATAAAAGTGTTGCTGAAAAAAAATAATTTTGCAAACATGACATATTGATCTAACATGGATTTTGTGAGTGCTTGCTGTATGTGTATATTGAGTTCCAAATGTTGTACCAGAAAGGCTAGGTTAGAAAATGAGCTTGCTCACAGACATGTATAGATAGAGGTCCACAATCTGTGCTGTCTGGGAAAACACGAAATGTTTATCTAGACAAGAAGAAAACTCTTTCTCTTACTGCTGAATAAGTTTTTTTTGTGACTGCTAGCTTTGTGCGAAGAGGATTTAATACTAATAAAGTATTCTTAATCTGCATTTTAATGGTTAATTAATAGAGCCAATCTGACAAGTGCTTTCATTGGAATCTATCTTCTGCTCTTTTCTGTTTCTTTTTATTTGCTTGAACTCAACAGAAATTTCTATTGCAACCCTGAAGATGAGGACATTTATACCCATGTCTTTTTATAGCTCCATAATTTATGTGTACTGGCTCTAACTGTTGTTACCCTCTAGCCCCTTTGCAACATCTTCAAGGCTCCCTTATATTACTAGAGAGACATAAAATGGTCATAGTCTAAACGCACATCAAACTCAGAACAGTTTAATTATGGAAGTGCCATTAAGAGTACATTGATTTTCACTTAAGAAGGGGATTAATTCTTTGCTTTTTACAAATAATGTGGTGCAACCTGCTCAGATTTACAGCTCTACCTGCATCTCTTGCTGTTACCACAAGAATGGCTAAGTTAGTGCAACTAAAAAATGTTTAAGGTCTCCCTCATCCTGGCTTTTGAGGTTCTAGAATTTTTTATTTTATGCGCTGCTTTTCAGTCACGAGGCCTAAAAATATTTCTATAAATAAGAACATTTCAGATTCTGAAAGAATAAAATAACTCAAAAAATGACAATTTGAGAAAAGAAAACAAGTGTTGCAAGACTTATGAGGAAGCACAAACAGCTGGCAATGTGCAAGTTAAATATAATGAATATATTCAGGTAAATCTTTGAAATCATTGAATTATGAAGATTTTCAAAAAAACCACATGAGTTTTCATAGTTTTTTCATCACTGTACAAAGACTGTTATATGTTAATGGGTCTGTTATGTATGTTTTATATGCAAATAATATGAGTTTAACAATATGGCCACAATGAGACTAGAATCACTAAATTGTAAAATTTAAAAAAGTGTCTTTATTATCTCCTTTAAAAAAATGTGCTTCTTTTTAAATAAGTGGATACAATGCTGGAATGATTAATGCAATTAAGATAGAGTTTTAGCATAAAAAAAGGTGTCATCCAAAAGTGTAATCAAAGCTATAGCAATTACAGTCAAGCTAAGGCAATGTTCTGATCATTACTGGAAAGGAGAAAGACGTAGGTGAAAAACGGGACCAGAGTTGTCAGCTCTAAACAAGAATTACTCTTTCCCAAGAAATTGTCAGGACTGCAAAACAAATCTTGGCATCGCTTATTTAAAGGATGAAGCACAATTGTTTTTCCAAAGCATTATTAAGCTATTCATTCAAAAGGAAAACCCAAAGATTGTAAAGGTATTAAAAATTATATTAGCTCCTGTTCATGATGGTGAAGAGGACTGCACTGTTGATGACAGCTGGGGTTGTGCCATTTGACGTCATGCTCTTTGGAAAGATAAAACCACCATCTCTCACTGAGGGGTAGGCTGTTCTGCTGGGGAGAGGGGCCATATGGAAAGGTGAGTGTGCAGTGGCCTCCAAACCCTTACTCTTGTTGCTGGCAGTGAGGTGAAGGCATTTGCACCTCCCTCTGCTGTAGTGATGACTGCTGATGGACCTCCATGAGCTAGGGACACCTAGTAGCAATTTCCAGCATGGAGACAGAGCCTTCGTGCTGCTTGGAGATGGCATGAATCCTATCCAGGCACAAAAAGAGTGCTTCACGATCACTGCCCTGGAAAGGCCAGGTGGAATACGACCTAAGATACTTCCTTCCCCCTGTTTTACAATTCAAGTGAAAATGTGGAGTGAAGAAACAGCAGCCAAATTACTAATTAGCACTCTGATGACTACATCTACATTTTTAAGATTTCATTTTGATTTGCATGGGCCTGCATAGTCAGCTGTTAAGTTGCAATTTGGCTGAGTTAAATGTTTACTTGTGGTATTTTAGAAGTGGAAGAGAAAAGATCTAACAGAATTGTGTATTTATCATTAGACCTAGAAAGAAATATGAGTCAAGAGGCTTCAGTCATTAGTGAAATCCTGGGGCCAAGACTAGCAAAATAAAAGAAGAACCTTTTGTGGGTCTGAAAGGTGCAAATAAAGGCTCCTCAGGAGTAACACACAGATAAATGATGCACATTTATATTTCACACATTCATATTAAGGGGGAAACTGGGCCTGTGGTGCATCTCTTGGTTACTCTTTGGCTACCTCTAAACACACTGAGGCAATTCTACCTAACTAATGAACTTCATCATAGACTCAAAGAGGAAACATAATCTATAACTGTGACTTAAAAGTCATAACAAAACCTGAATTTTGTACGTGTTTACTATTGTAATTGGAATAAGTAAAGAGCTTTTACTGAGTAAAAACTCTGATACCCCCTCTTTCCAAAGAACTCACTGTGTTTACAGATTACCTCCCTCCCACCCCTGATCCTTCTCAACAGAAAGCATTAAGGTGATGCCTGCAAGTTGTGAAACTGAACTGCTCCAACCAATGCTGTTTAATCTATGACTGACCACCCTGCCCATTTTTGTCTTGCTGTAGACTCTTTTTCTCAACATATTCTTCCTAATCTGCAATGGAAAAATTTTGCAAATACCAACAATTCTACAAAAAGGGGAATTGTCTCGTGACTGTTTATAGTTATGAGGATAACAGTATAAATTATTGTAGAATGCACAAAAACTGTGGAAATAAAATTTCCTGAGAATTGCCTGATTTGAAATTGTGCCATGAAGAAACTTTTTTATTAAACTAAAACTCTTCATAGAATACAAAGTTTGTCAGTATTAGTATTGCAACAGGGACCTGCATGGATGAGTTATATCTTCATACTTAATATGCAGTATCATGTTGCTCATTTACATTGAAATTAATCAGATTTACTCCCAAATCCTTACCTTGAGCACTGATTCCTAACAATACATCACTTATACACTTTATTTTTCCATACTGACCTGAGGTTAGACATTCAAATCCTCACATACTTGAATATACAATTCATGTATGTGCAGCACTTTTGGTAAACATCATTAAAATGCTTGTTCTTTTTAATCATTTGCTCAAAAATCAGAATGTTCTTGAGCTATAACATATATATTCCCCTTTGCTTAGGCAGATAAAACTGCATGAGATAGAGAGTATATAATTATTTATACGCTTATCCCAGAAATAATTTTCTAAAGAGGTTACTATGTTATGAGAGTATTTAATGAAGTACTTTCAGCTTTTATGTAATTAATGCAAATTTATGTGATGATCTACTATTTTAACAATCACTGACTGTGTATTTAAATCTTCTATAATTTCCTTTTTACTGAAAAAGGTTGTTTGCCTTATACTCTCACCAGACTTTAAATATAGCTGCTTTTAAATCTGCAGTTTGTGTTCTGTGGGAGGACTGACAATTCCACAACAACAGAAGGAAATTCAGAATGAAAGGAAGAATGTGTCCAAATTAGAAAGGAGGCCTGGATGGAGAGCAATGACTGAGATCTGTTTCTTTTGTAGGCAGGATGGCAGGGGTGCCTCAGACCACACGTATTTGTCTCAACACCTTGTTTTTAATGTGGGTTTGTTTTGTTTTTTTTTTCACTTTTATTCCCATTTGGTTTACCATGCATCAGCAGACACTGATAGCAGTGGGTATGTTTGATTGAGAAGGTGCTTGAGGAAGAAACCCCAGTGCAGTATCAGTGCAAGTGACTGTTCTTCAAAGGAGGGTGCAATAAAGTCAACGACCAGCTGGAGTGCACAGAGCATCACCTGGGGCTGGATGAGAAACCAATGGAGACCTTACAGGTCAGGATTAAAGGGAAAGCAGGGACAGGTGACATTATAGTGGGGGTCTGCTACAGACAATCTGACCAGGAAGAACAGACAGATGAGGATCTCCACAGACAGATAGGAACAGCCTCGTGTTCACAAGGCCTTGTCTTCAGAGGGGACTTCAGTCACCTTGATATCTGTTGGAGGAATAGCACAGCAGGGCATAAGTGATCAAGAAGTGATCAAGAATGGAATGTGTTGATTGTAACTTCCTTCTCCAAGTAATAGAGGTTCCAATGAGGAGAGGATCTATGCTGGACTTTTTTCTCACCAACAAGGAGGGGTTCCCTGGTGGAAAAGGACCTGGGGGTGCTGGTCAACAGCTGGTTGAATGTAAGCCAGCACTGTGGCCGAGTGGGCCAGTACCATTCTGACTTGTATCAAAAATGGTGTGGTCATCAGGACCAGAGAAGTGATCTTGCCTCTATATTTGGCACTGGTGAAGCTGCACCTTGTACACCGTGTTCAGGTTTGGGCCCCTCACTACAAGAAATACATTGACCTGCTGGAGAATGTCAAGAGGAAGACAATGAGGCTGATAAGGGTCTAGAGCACAAGGCTTATGAGGTGCAGCTGAGAGAATCAGGATCGTTTAGGCTGGAGAAGAGGAGGCTGAGGGACCTTTTTGCTCTCTACAATTACCAAAAGGAGGTTGTAACAAGGTGGATGCTGGTCTCTTCTCCCAAGTAACAAGTGATAGGATGAGAGGGAATGGACTCAAGTTGTGCCAGGGGAGGTTTAGATTGGGTATTAAGAAAAAAAATCTTTTCTGAAAGAGTAGTGAAACATGACCTTCCCTGGCACCAAGGTCAGACAGGCCTGTACTTCCCTGGATCCTCCCTCCAATCCTTTTCTGATTCTATGACATATGTCATCTCCCCTGGCCACCAGTGCTTTGCAGCTCCAGCAGAAAACCAGTGGTTTGCAATATAAATGCTTTGCATGCTGTTCAGATGACCACAGATGGTCAGAATGTTACCATTTATACTCATGCAAGGGGTCCCAATGTAAAAATGAGCAGGATCTGACTTAGTAGAAAAACATTTTAATGGCAGTGATCTACATTGCCAGAGAAAAACATTTAAGTTCAGTTTAGGTCTATACTTATCATGACCTAGCCTCTACTGTGCATCAATTTAGATAAAACTTATTTCTGTATTCTTAGTACTTGCATCTTGCTTACTGGTTGTTTTGATTGTATCAGTTCAGAAAAGCAGAGGCAAGGTAATTTTCTCTACTGGTAACTCAGTCACTCCCTTTCTCGCCCTTTCCCTGTGATGAAAGTAAGACACTTCTCTTACCTGACATCATCCTGTAATTTGCACTTCCTCTTGTATTTTTAATCATCTCAACATACTGCTGCCCGTTTCTAGTCATCCAACTTCCTGCACATTTGATATATTTCTTAATTACCTCACATACGTTTTCTCCTCTGTTGCCCCTTGAATACCAGGATATCTGCATAGTAAAAGCCTTGGACTCTCTCAGATCCTTCCATAGAAGATCACTCTTCACTCCAAGGCTTACAATAGCACTTGCTAGTCTTGCCAATAGTAGGCTGAGATCACTATCTACTATCTAGGTCAAAAATATCTAAACTTTTTCATGTATTTCCCTTTGGTATACTATTCTTTTTTTCATCTTTTGTAATTAAAGTGCGAACTTACCAGGATGGGAGAGCTTTTTGTTCTCTGTGTAGTATTTAGTACAAGGCATTTGGGACATGTGAATTTCTAGACCATGTGGTGGAAAAAGAATAAACATTTCCAGATAGGACAAAATAAGATAAAGAAGGTAGAATTATATCTCAATATAGATTCCAGAAACTGAAGGCTACCCTCAACTTCAGAAAAATGTAATGATATTAAGATACCAAACAGTGTCTACCTGTTTGGACCTTAGTCATGGTTTGATGCTGTGTAATAACAATACGATAATGGCATTTTTGGGGTTTAAGTAGTTATTGGATCAAATAGATACATAGATGATTAATTTTCTTACTTTCCCCCAACAACTGTCAGAGCAAGAGCAACATCCAGTGGTAGCAAAGGGGAGGAGTTCTTCTGAGGCAACAATTCTCCTTTCTCTTGCTGATAAATGAGAAACTCCCAACCCTGATGAATAACACCAAAACGAGACATAATTCATAAAGGTTTACTTTGAAAGTGTTGGATGGAAAAGCTTCAAAGACTTTTGATGATATATGAATAACAAAGTCTGTATTTTATAACAGAATTCATTAGGGATAAATATAAGTCTGACAGAAGGTACAAAAGAACCTATTTTCAATTAACTCTAACTAATTAATGGATTTGCTTGTAAATTCTCAGAAAATCCATTTCATACTCAGCAAGTACTGTAATTTTAGGAACAATACAGTATATTTTTTTGTGCATAGGAGATTGACTGGATCCCTCCTTTAAATACAAGTTTCAGTTTAGCCTCAAATTTGGAGCAGTGCCTAGCACCTTCATAATTCTCCTCCTTCACTCTATCCACAGTGTGTAAAAGGAAGATGGATATACAGCAAGCCTATAAGGAAACCTGATATATCATCTGGGAAAAACCTGACATATAAAGAGAGTTCCATGAATCATGAAAATACATTTCAATAACTAAACTAGAAGGAAAAAAATCCAACCTTGATTGGCCAATTATAAAATTATAAATGGCTGCTCTTCTGAGGATGCTGTGATGGCATCAGTAGAGATTTTTAACTAAGCCTGATGAAATCCTGTCCTGCTTGTGGTAGTAGTAGATTTTCTATGCTGTCTGATGTTGCTGTCATACTGCTGTTGAAAAAATTAGCACTAGAAATTTTTTCCAGAAACACACATGACTTAACCAAACAAAGCGAAGAAACAAATTGAAAAACACCATGCATGGCAATCCTGATTTCTTCCCTGCCTAGTCTCCTTTTCAGTACAGTCTTTCATAAACATTTTCATCAGGAACATTAAGAAATCATAGGTATAAACCAGAATATCTTGCAGTTTTAGTATGTCTCTAGATTTTTGACAGATTCTGCATGTTGTAAGCATTTGCTTAATCTTTCTAATGACAAACAGTATAAGTTCAAATGTTTTTGCACTTTTGCATATCTATTAAATTCTATGGTGTGTGCTGAACAATATAAATGGATGTATGATAGGCTGCAGATATAACAGATTTAATTAAAGAGTATGCTAAGCATGTAGTGTGGGACAGTGTTTCCACAGATATCATAATGTTATAATTTCCTTCTCTGTCAAGTATGTAGGTATCATATTATTACATTAGTGTATGGCATGTGTGAGCTTTTTCATCATTTTAGGTTGGCTTCCTAGGATGACATAGCAATCTCTGTCCTTGCACTGTAAGTCTGCTCACCTGTCCTCCTCCTCTGTCTCAGAAACTCTCATCTGGACAGGAAGGAGCAACTAAAGGCTCAGATATAATTGCAATGCCAGGTGTAGCATAAGAGACGGTGTTTGAGCTGCAATAAGAGGTTCAGACTGGAACTGAGGAAAAGACTGGCTGGATGCGTCTCATTTGGCAGCGCCTATATTAAATGTGTACATTGGACTGGCACTGGGCACACAGTCAGCTGCTGGCAGCTGCTGCATGGATGTACCCTGTGATGGGGCTTACTAAAAGGCTTGTGAAAGGAAGGAGTTGGATGCAAGACTAGTGAGCAAAGGATGCATTGCTTGTGTGAAACCACATTTCATCAGTTTTTTTGCCTACCAGGTAACCTCTTGAGTTTTGGTATGTCAGCTCCACAGTGACAATGAGGCGGAATAAGACCTTCCCCTTGTCCCAAAAGCATCAAGGGATCCCAGCTATTTGCTAGATCCAAGTGTGAACAGCTTGCATGACCAGAGGATAGCAAAGGCATGAAGTCCAGCATTGCTGTGGGCTATTTTCTGCACTTAATAAAGGTAAATTATGCATGTAATTTGGAATTGTATTTTTTCTTGATTATGAAAGGGTTAAAAAGAAACTCATTTGCAGCTCTGAGGCAGAATGACCTTGTGGGGAGCACTCTGGCCTCTGCCAGCAGTTCTTTCTTCCTTCACACACAGCTTCTAATGGAAAAGTACTGCCCGCCCTCTGTAAATTATTAATTTCTTCATGTTATCAGATACTGTTGATAAAAAGACAAGTGGCCCTTACATGGACTGGCTAGGGTAAAATGAATACTTGCTGATGCCCTTTAAGCTTTGTATAGGTTTTCACCTGCTTTCTACTGAGCTTGGCTTTGCACTGTGCAATTGACTGTTACACGCTTTTAGCTGCTCACAAGTAACTCCCTATGGAATAAACCATTACTGCTTTCATTTTAGGTGCTGACTTAGATGAATGACTTTAAATTACTTACAACCTTCAGCTGATCTAAGATGTCAAACAAACTTTAAACTAGTATATGCTCAAGGATGTGTGAACCTGAAAACAAGAAGAGGTGGAGACACTTTTTTATTAGCCACTGCTTCATATAAGAGAGAAGGTCACCCCCTGGATCTGCTGGGCATGCAGGCAACAAATGCCATCGGTCCAAGTCAGTGCTCTTAACTGTTCTTAATACAAACAACTCAAAGCAATACCTCTGAGAAAAATCTTGATAAAAGCTACTGAGATAGGGATCATGTTAACTACTGACGATACCATAAAGTATCACATGGATCAGTTCCAAATTATAGCATAAAGGGACCCATTTAAGAGAGATTATGCATCAGGTGCTAGAAGAATGAGGAATTGGTGAGAATAAAAGCACATACCAGATCCAACAAGTGGTACCTTTTCCAGGATTGCTATATCTCAGAAGGCTATATTTAACTTTTCAGGATAGGCAGTGAAAAGGAAACTGCAATAGGCACATCAATAAGGACAAGCACCTGTCTAAAAAGTTGTGATATACCGAAATTGTACTTAATACATATTTTCAGGGTCAGTAGAGTATTTTACACTGCAGTCAAATGTATTAGGACAGGCAGCAAACATTCTACCTACCAAGGATTTTCTCCATAATATACACTTTGATTCCTCAGCATCCCTTCATAGATTACCATCTTATATTTGTTACACCATTACTGAAAGTTATGGGTCATTTCCAAATCAGATTAAACTCTTGATCCTCTGAAGAAGACAAATGACAGATCGCTATGTTGCACTCATGTCCTCCAAGGAAGGCTTCTAAAATGAATGGCAGATCAAGAGTGCAAAATGAATTAAGCTTCTACATAAAAGATGAAGGAATAGGACAATGTTTGTCTGACCAAACCCAGTCCTGTGCTAAGAGGGCTTGGTAGGTTTCTGTGGAGCAACATCTTGTGTGCCTTATTCAGCTGTGTCAACCTTATCCAAGCTGTTAGCTCCCATTGATTTTCCTCAGTGCTTGGCAGAACTGGATGCTTTACTTTTCTGGAACCACTTCAAACTGTGAGAAAAATAAACCATTTGAATACCACTGCAAAGGCGAAAGTCCTGTAGATGCAGTCTCTGGAAAAAGGAGTATCAGATGTAGTTGACATTAATAACACTAATTTATTCACTTTACAAACCATACACATGCTCTGGCAAATCAATCTGCATTTATAAAAAACTCCAGTGTAGAATAGGGTTATCTGCAGATGGGTCAATGTTGTTTTGGTGGAACTATGGGCAACAGCTTGTAGTACCTGGTTCTACATCATAACATTAAGCCCTGTAGTTCAGTAATGAATTAATTTTATTTGTCCTTAGAACAGTATTGTGGTTGAGCTCAAACTATTAGACAGTATGAAGAGACAGATTTCTTTATAAACCAACCTCAAAACAGGTCACAACCATGAAGGTCAGAAGTTTTATTTAGTATTGTTTTGGGTATGAGTGGAAAGGGGCAGATGAGCCAGAAGTAAAAGCGAGCTCAGAATGTGGTGCTCCAGACAGAGGGTTAAATTGTGGTCGTTTGGGTTGAGTGTTGTCTGAATTAGACTTGGAAGAAAAACTCTTCAAGTTGCTTGGCTCCCATGTTCAGAAAAACAAAGTTTTATATGTTTGTCTTTCAAGTAATTTCCATAATGTCAAAGACATTTGAATTAAATTCCTGAGTATTTAGGGACAGCCCTAAGGCTTTGATTTTCTACCAGAAATAATAATAATAAAAAAGATAATGATAACATATAGCACTGTTGCAAGTATATTCTTCTTTTCAGGGAGATCAAAAAATGAAATGGATATGAAAAACTACTTGATTTTTCAGTAATTAGTCTGTCCAGTGATGTTTGAAGGAATTTCGGACTATGCTGTTGCACTGATTCAACAGTTGAACTGGAGTTTTCCACACCTAATCTTGGACCTTCCATGAACAAACACTAAAATAATATTTATGCTATTTGTCAGCCCAGGCTGATAATGTTGCATGTACATAGACTAACCTCCTGGCAAACTGTTTTGACGTCTATTGCAGGGAGCAAACCTTTAAAAGGTGTGTAGGGGTGGCGCTTAGGGACAGGGTTTAGTGGTGGATTTGGCAGTGTTAGGTTTCCAGTTAGACTTGGTTACTTCAAGGGTCTTTTCCAAAATGAACAATTCTGTGCGATTACAGATCAAGTGAACTATACAAAGGCAGACAATACTCTGACCTTAATAAAAACCAGAAAATCCCTGACCTGTGTCTTGGGAGGATTCCTCAGAATCAAGTATATGAGAAGTTGAATAAGTTGGTGGATATATTATGTAACAGGTGGGCTGGAAGCTGCCCTCACCTAGAAATGTTAGAATTTTGTATCCACTTTAGCCATTGCTTGTCTGAACTAATCACAGATCCAGTTAGTGATGAGATGATGGAGTGAGATGCTGCCACTGGTATCTGTTAGATTCCTTACCTCTTGATTTGAACAAATCTAAGACAAATTAGAAAGCAAAGGCAGCCCTATTAGATTCCAGCATCACTGTCACAAAACATTATTCTTAAATTATTCATAGAGTCTAGAAAGAGAAAAATATTTGACAGGAAGGAATAAATGCTGCCAACATTGATTGTTTCACATTTCAAGGGCAAATTTGAAAGTGTACTTTCACAGTGAGTGAACATAGATCTCATAAACACCCGTGAGAGAGATGAAAATCTGGCTGTTGGAATAATATATTAAAAATCTAAAGATGCCTAAATGGTACATGTGGGAAGATGGTAGAGTATAAAAAGGATGAGAAAGAAAAGAAAAATGGGCAAGAAGGATCAGAGGATTAATGAGACAACAGAGAAAATACAAATTGTCATAGCAGGCTCCAGAATTTCCTTTTGGAAGGAAGATTGGCAAGAGGGAGGTCTCTGTAGGAGTTCTGGCTTATAATTTGGGAGTGGTTTTCTGACACTACAGATGAAGAGGTGAAGATGGTCCCCTTACCCAGACATGTGAGTCTTGCCCTGCCTTCGCCATATTACTTCAGGTGCATCCCAAATTCCAGTTTGAGGAGTTGCTTCCTTGTCCGCATGAATGACCTTTTTTAAATTGGCACAGAAGTGACAGCAGAATTGATCTATTTCCCCCTTTTCTATTCCTCTGTCAGCTACATTCCTAACTCTAAAATTCCCATGGAGTGCCTCACAGCCTCCTCCACTGCCTAGTGCTCCTCTGCAGTGCTTGCCCTGACATTCACAGCTCTTCTGGCATTCTTTGCCCAAATGTCCACATAAAACAGATTTCCATGTGTGAACAATGCAGTGTATTCAAGGTGAAATGAACACCGATAAAGAGTATATGGGCACTGAAAGGAAAAATAATGGACTAGGGGAGAGGAAGAAAAGAAAACCTAAATTTAGCATTTTTCGCTCTGAAAAGAGAGAACAATCTACTAAAAATAAAGAGTAATACATAAACAGTTCATAAATTAAAAAGTTAATAACTTACTCTCTGTAGAAATTGTGTCATCTTTACTGCAAATATATCTGATTACAGAAAAAAGCACATGTCCATGATTGCTATTTTTTTTCCTATTTGTCTTTATTCAAATATACTAAAAAACTTCTCTTCAAATGTTCTACATATTCTTCAAATATGAAGTTTGCTATGGAATTTTTCCTACCTCAACATGCCTTGCCTGCCAGCACTTACACAGAAAGCCTTTGTGAGTTAGTTATTCCAGGTGGCTTAATTCTTCATGACGAATAATAGAAAGGTAGGAAACCACTTATTATTTTTGTAACTCATATAGAAACTGACTACTTGACTGCATTAACTCTTGTGTTCCTTTTCAATGAGTGTATAGACTGATTTAGTTTACAGCCCAACAAAGGGACTGAGACAATCCTTATTCTGAAATCAATGGAAAAACTATCTTTGACTTTCTTGCTAGGCTGAAGCTTCTCCAGTGGCTCAGTCCTGCAGTTCAGAGGTGGCTTGGTTAGATCCCCACTGTAAAGAGTAAATGGTTCCCACCTGAGCATCACATTGTGGCCAATGCTGCTTTAATTACACAGTCTGGAGGGAACAGGAATCATCATTCTGCAGCGCCAGCCCAGATTTTAGTTGTGGACAAGACAAGACCTGCTGAATCTCTGCTGCTCCAAAGGAGAAGGAAAACACAGCAGCCTGTGGAGATACTTGCTTCATCAATCTTATACCCAACTATGTCACCAGTGACTACAATATACACATCACTGCTATCAGATAGAGAAGGATGATCCTATCTTAGTCATGAGATTCAAAGACATGGAGGCTGTTGATCACATGTACGTGGATGCTAAACCACTGAGAGTATAAAAAAATGAAATCCTTGGGTATTTCTGCACATTTGGATCTAACCAGACTGGTGATCCTTCCCTTCCTCCGTCAGATTTTCTCTAGGGATAATTTTATATTCGACTATCTAAAAAGGTTACAAAACTTCTCATTCATCAGTCCATAATTCATCGCAGCTTGTTTACAAACAACCATTTGTTATGTAACTGCCCTCTTTTTCTATGCTGATTTTAATATGGAGAATTTATATTTGGATTAATAACAGTTCCAAAAATTAAATGTGGCACTACTGTAATGCTTCAAAATATTGTTGACACCACAAGGTGACAACGCCTGAGATTCTCAGGATGAAATGATGTAATGCCATGTGTCGAGGGGGACAATTTGATTAATGTCGTGAGCAGGTAAATTTGAGAATATATACGAGAGACTTCAAGAGGGGAGTTTATCAATCTGTTTGACTCTTTTTTGCCTAATAGTATCAGAAGAGTGGAAAATACCATCACTCAGCCTGTTAGTCAGAGTCTTCCAAACTGATGGTGACGCAAGGGTACAATGCCTAGCCTGTCAGAACTGTAGCAATGACACAAGAGCAATTGATAATCACCCAGTTTGCTACATATGCAAAAGGAAATGTAATAATCATGCAAAGGTAGCTGATAATCACCCAACCTGTCAAGTTTCAAATAATTTTAAATTCAACAGCTTTGCAAAGGCAATAGATTTAGACTATCTGGTTGAAGTAGAGACTCCTCTTTTAATCCCTCTAAACAGTCATAACAAACGGAAGAGACTTGTACAAACAAGTAGGCTTTATTAATGATAACAGCTCATGACTTAATAATGTTTGTTAATAACTGTGGAGAAAGTAATGTTTGCAAAAATAGGAACAACCCTATTTATGATAGTACAGGAAGCACCCAGCCCCATTCTTAGCTTTTATTTCAGCATTTAGCCTTATTTCGCACATATAATGTTAGTTTGGTGTAAATATTTGTTTGTAATTGTGTTCCGCGTGATTGATTGTTTAAAAAAATGTTACTTGAGTTCATGAGCTGAGAAGACCTGATATACTTAGTGTTATTGTATTATGCAGCAAAAGTTGCTGCAGAACCACTGTGGGATATTTCTGCCTATGCCTAATTTTCACATTGCAACTAGAAGACATAACAACTCTGATGAAAACTTTTTTTCTGGTTTTTTTTACACTCATTTTCATTTGTTTTGAGGAAGTACCTCTCAGCATAGAAGCCCATGCTCATACCCAGATGTACAAGGTTAGAGATATGATTGAATCTTGTGCCACAGCTCAGCAAAACTACCTGCTCACGTGTGGCCTAATTTTCCTGCCTAGTGAGGGGTACAGGCTGAAGGAGTACAACTCCATTAACACATCCTCCTCAAGAGCTTGCTGCAGTTAACATGGGAAGTCCTGCTGAAGATCATCCTCTCTAGCTCAGTCCCTTCTTTTACAGGATGAAAAAAGCCAACAACACTTGGAAATGGGAAGTCAGCTGACAGTATCAACAAGAAAATACCATTATATACTCACTTTGAATTATGTGAGAGCTCAAGATACATAAGAAATTGAAAGAGGCTTAGAAAGGGACAATGAAAATAACCAAGCACAGGAAGAACTTATGAGAGTCGTCTGAGAAAACGCTGGATTAATTTAGCAGGGATGTCAATAAGCAATGGCCTGATGAAGATGTACAAAGCAATGTATGTGTTGCCTCACCTCAAAACTTGAGAACTGTGGGACATCCCATGAAACTGAAGGCAACCCATTTAAAGCTGATAAATGGAAAAATTTTATTGCAATAAATAATTTGTGGGTGGAATTCATTTCTGAATCCAGAAGTTAGGTAGAACTGAAGAACAGAAATTTGAAATTAAGACAGGAGCACCAAGGGTATAAATCTCTCCTGGCTCACCATCTGCAATAACCAGTAAATGTGGGAAATAAAACTCCTTGACCTGTAATTTGGTAGTTGTGTATTAAAAAGCTTTATTTTGCTTGATTTTTAAAGAACTCATATAGAGCCAGTATCAGACACAGTTCAGTGTACTAGATGGTCTGCTGGCCTTTCATGATATATAATTCCTCTGTTTCTTATTTCACTCTTGTTTGATGCAGCTAGAAACATCCATCATTTATCTTCATCCCTGTGGAACATTTGTAATGCATAGGGATTTAGGGCAGCTGATGAAACAATTGTCTGTGCATGACAATGATGCTGTAATATGTCCTTAGAACACAGAGAACAACTCCAAAGATGACAAAGTTACACTGGTGACTTAAAAAGGGAAACATTTGTGATAACCAGTTATGACTCTTCTCACCACAGAACTACCAGTCAGTAGGTAAATTTTGAGTATATAGCTCAAATCCTTGCTAAATATCACTTACAGATGAGTCACAGCATAGTGTTAAATCTGACCAAATGTAAATATAGTTACACCAAAGCTATTTCTCTAAATTCATTTAATAAGTCAGTGGGAAGAAGCACTTTTGGGGTGTAGATATCTGTCTAGGCCAGCGAATCACACCTTGAAAATGCCTCTCTCTTTTAGTCACATATAGAGGTAGGTCATGGTAATGTGTTCAGATGCAAACGTTTGGAGTACAAACATGCAAAGCTAGATGCTATGACTCCTATCCATAGTCACAGGTCTTAGGAAATGGATGGTGCATATATTCCATCTCAGGGCAGTTGTAGTGTTTACATTTTGCTCCAGTTTTGTGGTAGTCCAGGTGTTGCTGCAGCACTGTGTCCTGAAGCTGGGACCTTTGCCTCAGAATCACATCTGAGATAAAAGTCTGTTTTCTAATTGTTCTTTCTGATGCTCAAAATAAGCAACGAGGTTTCATGTCACAACACTATGCAAAATACCTTGCTCTTACTTAGCTACAGAATCTTTTTAATATGCTTCACCATAATGGCTTTTTTTTTAGCCACAGAAATACAGCAGGGAACAGCAGAAAATCCACATAAAAAAACTGTTTCTGAATGCACTGCCACAGTCCAAAACCTCATTTGTTTTCTCTTCCTTTTTAATTAGGTTTTCTGTAGGCTCCAACCATTAACTCTGTTTTAAAACAAACTGTCCAAGGCTTTTCTTTGATAATGGTTTAATTTTAGCTTTTTCTCCAACCTCCAAAACACAATTAACTCTCATGCCTGGTATCTCTCATCAGATTTTCCTGCATCTCCTCCCTTGGCAGCCCTCCAAAGCAGGTTCATTTAACACCCACAAAGTTCCCACAATTGAATCCTATCTCTACAGGTTTCACTTTCCCTGCACATCAGCTCACTATGGAGAGCAGCAGCTTCTTGCTTCATTTACATCAAAGTCATCAGATGCTGTGGGCAGCAGTGCTTGCATGACACTACTTAATCCAATCCTCACTGCCAAAGAGCTCAGAGAGGGCAAGGAAGGAGACTGCTACTACTTATTTTAAATGAGCAGCATGGACACAATGCCAACAGTGCCACCTTAATAGCAATGGCTTGAGTTTTGGCTTGGAGTTAATTACTTTCCCTTTTCCTTCCTCTGCAGGTAAGATCGTTTGGGTTTCTCACCTAATCTTGACACAGCCCTATTACAAGCTGTTTTCTACATAGCCCTTTTCCCTCAATGGCTACGTCACCAAATCAGCACAGCACTGTGTTGGAGGAAAGCAGTAGCTTTGATGAGGACAGGAATACTAGTCATCATCCCCTGCATTTCTGGAGAATCTTTTATCTGAAGTTTTCAAAGAATATACCTTGTCCCAATATTTAATGCACAAACCTTACAATATCACTAACATGCAGGGTAGGCTGCAGCATTATGTTATGTGGCTTGCTGAGTCCTCGGGAGAGCTAATATCAGCACCAAGTCAACCAGAGCAACTTTCATTTGAATCTATTATTTTCTCAGTACTGTGGGAAGTCAGGATGCCTCCTTCAAATGATGCAGTTCTAGGCAACCAGGATGTAAAAACTGGACAGCTAGTTAACACAAGCACATTACTGTGTTTTGACCCAGAGGAGCCAAAATGTCTTTCTTTAAGAAGGCAGCACAGATGCACATAAAGCACTGCAGTAGGAAACTGTGTACAAACCTTCTACAGCATCTTTACTAAGGACTTGTTCCTAATTTTTGATCACCTTCAACTCTAATTTAGGGAATTCATCACTCTAGAGCCCTGCCACAGCCCTGCCACAGAAGTGACATTTACACCTCAGGCCTCAGACCATACTGACATTCAATAGTGTTATTTCTGTGGGGTCAGATTTCTTTCTGCAGGTAGGGAAGGGACTGATGGGCATACTTCTCAGGTTTTCTGAGACTCTGAAAGTCGTATTCAATGTGATGAAACTATTTTGCTCTCAAGAGCCACATAACGGCCATAACGGCTCAACAGCCGTTCCGTGGGGTGCCTGACGGGAGGAGGCGGTCCCGGAAGCTTCCGCGAGGGATTTAAAGGGCCCTTAGGGAGCACAGCAACCGGAGCACAGGCGAAGAGGAGCAGGGCAAAGAGGTGTGGGGCTCATTAAACAAGGAAGTTTGTGCGGCAGTTCGAGTGGGCAGAGCGAGCATGGAAGGGCTGGAGCACGGTCAGAAGAGATTGAGGAAAATGGTGGATACCTGACGAAAGACTAAGGCTGCACCAAGCGTGATGGAGGCTGCCACCCAGATGGAGCCCTGGTGGGCACATGCAGCTACCCAGACCCTGGGCTGCAGTCAGTGCCCCCCTCCCATAGTGGCTTATGCCTCTGGCACTGGCTCCTCCTATGGAAGATGTGCTCGGGTAGGGGAACTGCTTCATTTGGTGGAAGAGCTGAGGAAGGAAGTGGCTAGGCTGAGGGCCATCAGGGAATGTGAGAGGGAGATAGACGAGTGGAGCAGGACCCTCTCACAGGCTGCTGGAGCCAGTGAAGCTGAGCGCCACCCACCGGTAAGCTGCAAGGATGGGAGAGACAGAGAGGGGGAATGGCAGCAGGTTCCTGTCCGGAGAAGGAAACCTGCTCCCCACATCCAGGTAATTAACCCCCAGATCTCTCTGGGGAACAAATATGAGGGGCTGAAGGTGCATCCTAGCCCTAAAGATGAAGAGGGCTGCACCCACAGCCTAGAAATGTTTCCAAAACTCCATCATCCTCCCACAGCCTTAAAATCACCCTCGGTTAAAAAGAAGAGGAGGGTGATTGTCTTGGGGGATTCCCTTCTCAAAGGAATGGAGGGTCCCATCTGTAGGCCAGACCCGCTCCATAGGGAGGTCTGCTGCTGGCCGGGAGCATCAGTGAGGGAAGTTACTAGAAAACTCCCTTCCCTGGTCAAAGATACGGACTACTACCCGCTCTTAGTTTTTCAAATTGGTAATGAAGAAATAGAACGTAGAAGGCCTAAAGCCATTAAAAGGGACTTGAAGGCACTTGGGAGAATGATCGAGGGCTCTGGGGCACAGGTAATATTCAACTCCATCCCAATACTAAGAAATCAGGAGCATGAAATGAGGAATAAGAAACTGGTTAATGACTGGCTTAGGGACTGGTGTGAGAAGAGGGGCTTTGGGTTCTTTAATCATGGGGAGGCCCACGCACCCCTTTCTTACCAGGGATGGGACACGCCTGTCTCCTAGGGGGACAAAAGCCCTCACCAAAAACCTAGTTAAGCTCATAAATCAAGCTTTAAACTAGATGTTAGGAGGGAGGGGATGGAGGCCAGGCAGGATGGGAGTGAGCCTGGAGGTGAGACTTCAGTGGCAAAGGGGTGGTGTGCTGGCGATGCCTGCCAGTATATCACCACTAAGCAAGACAGGGTGAGTGCAGCTGAGGATAGTAGGCAGCAAACTGGCACTGTGGCCTTAGTTAAGTCAAGGACCACTCAGCTGGGGAGAAGCCCTATTGCGAAGGCTGTAGCTACGCCCACCCAGCTGAAGTGCATTTACACTAATGCACACAGCATGGGAAATAAGAAGGAGGAGCTGGAAGCTGTGGTAGGGCAAGGAGACTACGATGTCATTGCCATTGCGGAGATGTGGTGGGATGACTCGTACAACTGGAGCGTACCCATAGTGGGGTATAAGCTCTTCAGGAATGACAGGAAGGGCAGAAGAGGAGGCGGGGTAGCCCTCTATGTTAGAGAGGGCTTTGATACCCTTGAATTGGACTACGGTCAGGATGGGACTGAGTACCTGTGGGTGAAAATCAGAGGAGCCCATGGGCAGGAAGGTATTGTGATGGGAGTCTGCTATAGACCACCCAGCCAAGAAGAAGCAGCTGATGAGCTCTTCCACAAACAACTTAGTGTAGTCTCAAAATCGCTACCTCTAGTCCTTGTGGGAGACTTCAATTTCCCAGATATAGTCTGGGAGTATAATACAGCAGAAAGGAAGCAGTCCCGGAGGTTCCTGGAGTGTCTGGAAGACAACTTCCTCACACAGCTGGTGAGCGAACCAACAAGGGACGGTGCCCTCCTGGACCTGCTGTTTGTGAACAGAGAAGGACTGGTGGGGGATGTGAAGGTTGGAGGACGCTTGGGGCAAAGCGATCATGAGATAGAGTTCTCAGTGCAGGGTAAGATGAAGAAGGAGGTTAGCAGAACAGTCGCCCTCAGCTTTCAGAGAGCAGACTTTGGACTGTTCAGAAGGCTGGTCGGAAAAGTCCCATGGGAGGCACTCCTTGAAGGCAAAGGTGTCCATGAGGGCTGGGCGCTCTTCAAGAAGGAACTCCTAGCAGCTCAGGAGAAAGCCGTCCCCAAGTTCCAGAAAAGTAGCCGGCGGAGTAAGAAACCAGCATGGTTGAGTAGGGACGTCCTAAGAGACATCAGTAGGAAGAGGAGGGTCTACAACCTCTGGAGGAAGGGGCAGGCATCCTGGGTGGACAATAGGGAGGAAGTGAGAATGTGCAGGGAAAAAGTCAGGAGGGCTAAGGCCCAACTAGAAATGTGATTGGCCAAGACTGTGAAAGACAACAAAAAGTCTTTCTACAAATACATCAACAGCAAAAGGAGGGCTAGGGAGAATCTCCAGTCCCTAGTAAATGCAGAGGGAACAAGAGTAACAGGGGACGAAGACAAGGCTGAAGTACTCAATGCCTACTTTGCCTCAGTCTTTAACAGTAAGGATAATTGTTCCCTCTGTGCACAACCCCATGGGTTGGGAGAGAAGTATGAGATTCCCAAGGTCCAAGAGGAGGTGGTTAGAGACTTGCTTGCCCAGCTAGACGCCCACAAGTCTATGGGGCCGGATGGAGTCCACCCAAGAGTTTTGAGGGAACTGGCAGATGTGCTGGCCAAACCCCTTTCCATCATCTTCCAACAGTCCTGGATGACTGGGGAGGTTCCACTCTGACTGGAGGCTGGCTGATGTCGTGCCCATCTATAAGAAGGGGCGCAGGGAGGATCCGGGAAACTACAGGCCTGTCAGCCTGACCTCGGTACCAGGGAAAGTCATGGAGCGGGTGATATTGAGTGCTATCAAGAAGCACTTGCAAGAGAACCGGGTGATCAGGCCCAGTCAACATGGGTTCATGAAAGGCAGGTCTTGCCAGAGTAATCTGATCACCTTCTATGACCAAGTAACTAAACTCTTGGACAAGAGAAAGGCTGTGGATGTGGTTTTCCAGGACTTTAGTAAAGCCTTTGATACAGTTTCTCATAATATTCTGCTTCGGAAACTGTCGGCCTCTGGGTGACACACTCTCCTGGGTGAAAAACTGGTTGAATGACCGGGCCCAGAGGGTGGTGGTAAATGGAGTTAAATCCAGCTGGAGGCCAGTTACAAGTGGGGTTCCCCAGGGCTCAGTCCTGGGTCCAGCCCTGTTCAATGTCTTTATCAACGACCTGGATGAAGGCATTGAGTGCTCCCTTAGCAAGTTTGCAGATGACACCAAGCTGGGTGGAAGTGTCAATCTGCTGGAGGGTCGAGAGGCTCTGCAAAGGGACCTTAACAGGCTGGACTGCTGGGCTGAGACCAACAGCATGAGGTTTAACAAGGCCAAATGCCGAGTCCTGCACTTGGGGCACAACAACCCTAAGCAGAGGTACAGACTAGGAGAAGCCTGGCTGGAAAGCTGCCAGGAGGAGAAGGACCTGGGGGTCTTGGTTGACAGCCAACTGAACATGAGCCAGGAATGTGCCCAGGTGGCCAAGAAGGCCAATGGCATCTTGGCTTGTATCAGAAACGGTGTGACCAGCAGGTCCAGGGAGGTTATTCTCCCTCTGTACTCGGCACTGGTGAGACCGCACCTCGAGTACTGTGTTCAGTTCTGGGCCCCTCACCAAAAGAGGGATGTTGAGGCTCTGGAGTGAGTCCAGAGAAGAGCAATGAAGCTGGTGAAGGGACTGGAGAGCAAATCTTATGAGTGACTGGGAGAGCTGGGGTTGTTTAGCCTGGAGAAGAGGAGGCTGAGGGGAGACCTAATTACACTCTACAACTACCTGAAGGGAGGTTGTGGAGAGGAGGGTGCTGGCCTCTTCTCCCAAGTGACAGGGGACAGGATGAGAGGGAATGGCCTCAAGCTCCACCCGGGGAGATTTAGGCTTGAGATTAGGAAAAAATTCTTCACTGAGAGGGTTGTTAGGCATTGGAACAGTCTGCCAAGGGAGGTGGTTGAGTCACCGTCCTTGGAGGTATTTAAGGTGAGGGTGGATGAGGTACTCAGGGGCATGATTTACGGATTGCTGGGAATGGTTGGACTCAACGATCCAGTGGGTCTCTTCCAACCTGGTTATTCTGTTATTCTGTTATTCTGTTATTCTGTGTGATTCTGTGATAATATTTTGTAAAAAACAGACAAAATTAACAAATCACAGAATCACAGAATGACCAGGTTGGAAGAGACCCACTCTCCGTGAAGAACTTTTTCCTAATCTCAAGCCTAAATCTCCCCTGGCGGAGCTTGAGGCCATTCCAACAAAATCACACTACAGAAATGAGGGAAAGACTAGAGCAGAGGAAATTAATATAGGTCCTAAATGCTGTAGGAACTGCATGTCAGAATTCATAAAAGCATCTTTAGAAATATAATTGGAAACCTGTCAGCGTCATTAGATGTCTGGGCATTCTACAAATCTGTCCCTGAAGAAGCTGTGGCATAGAATAAAGGCTAAAACAAGGGGTTTATTTCCAAGAACGCTCTCAGCAATGGATTGTGGAAGCTTAGAAGTCTTTCTTTATGTTTTTCCTAACTTTGTAGAGAGTAGGAGAATACATTAATCTGTGCATACAGGGTTGTATTCCTTTTGTATGTTTGAGTCAGTAATTCAGGGCTCTGGAAGGGTTTAAAGTAATCTGGTACAGAGCTGCTGTGTGACTGAAGGTAAGTATCTTCTTTTTATACTCCTCTCTATTTTGTGCATTTAGGTGCTAGGCATATTGTGCTGACACTTGGCTGTATCACAGTACTCAATATTGTAAGTAAAACTGACGAGATGTTTATCCCTGTATTATTTTCCACTCATCTATAACTTGAAAATTGTCAGTTGACAACTTTAAGAAGAAATGTGTGTTTGGAAAGTTATGGAACCAGCAACTGAAATTTGTGCTGTACTATGGTAGCCCTGTTCCATTTCATTGCCATGCAACTGTGCTACAGGCTGAGTCACAGTGATATTGATGGACACACAGATAAATCAGCCCTGATGGTGTAAATAAGCAGAGTGGGCTTTATTAGAGGAGTAGATTAATGAGTCAAAGTAACAAAAATACAAGTTACATTTGTGTTTTTGATTGAGAGTCTTGCTATAGTTAGGAAGAGAAGAAGAGGAGAACTTGGTATAACCATAGAGGACTTTTGTTATAAGGCAGGAGTTAGAAGGCAGGCAAAATTAAGAAGGCACAAGCTTTGGAGAAGAAGAGTGCAGCTGATAGTGTCAGAAGTACAAGCTGAGGAAGTTGGTCTTGTTCAGCCTGGAGAAGAGAAGGTTTTGAGGAGATCTTGGAGCGACATTCCAGAGCCTGAAAGAGGCTACAAGAAAGCTGGAGCAAGAACTGAACTGGTGAGCTAGTGGTTAACTGAAGAGATTAGGAAGAGAAAATGTATAGCCAGGGGTTAAGACAGATCACTGACATGGACATAGCCAAAAACGAGGGAGAGGGATAATGGATGATGCAAACGGGAAAAATAAAAATGGGTAAAAGCAAGCAGAAACGTTTTTATGAATCTGAAATGTGTTTTCCTTTCCATATTTTATTATATTTCATTTAGATTCATAACCAAGTCAAGATTGGAAACCACAAAATCCTTTGTGAAATGGAACATCTGTCTCCTGCACAGTCCTCATTGCAAGTCAATGAGTTCTGGTTAAAATCACTTTCCCCTTTCCATGACTATCTGATACCAGATTGCTAAATAACTTGAATATTTTTTGCAGTTGAAAACCTCTACACTTTTGTATAAACTGATCTTGGAAAATTCTGAACCACTCAGTGCTACAATAACTCTTTTATTTATTTATAACACATTCAGTGACAAGACAGGGAGCTCTCCATGAAAAATTTCAGTTTTATATGAGAGATTGTGTTTCTAGAAAATTTAGGGACTACTTCATTTCAGTTTAATTGATGTATATTCAAGTCCTTTAGTTGTGATGCAATGTATCATTTGCCATTTGTAATCTTGCAATATATCAACATATAATTTTTAAAATATGCTACAATATCTTCCAGAAAGACAACACACTTCACTCTTACAAACTCATAGTATGTCAGAATAGTCAGCTTCCATTTTTTCAGGAGAAGCTTCAAATTACAAATGGCTTTTAACTGGTGATCTACTGGCTTTCATTGTTGTCATGACAGCATTATTGAGAATTCAACTGCACACCTTTTCCATGCAGATTTGGCTTGTAATATGTATTGTTTTCTTTTAAGATTGTTCAGATAATGACATGAAGCTATATTAAGACAAATTTTATTCTGGCATCTCTAAAGATACCATCAAAGTTAGGTAAATGCAGGCTGGAATATACCATACGTTGCAGCTGAGACACCCATAAGAGGAACGAAGTCCTTGGTTTGGTCTGTAGTAGAAATCAGTTCATAAACTCTTACGCTACTCTTCCAGGCAGAATTTAGCTCATGAATAAGGTGGGGGAATTATTTTAAAACCTCTTGTATTGCATGTGAACACAGAAAATGTGTGGACAGTTGGTGTCCCACCTCACAATTTAGTAATTTTGATAGTGATTCATTTTTCAGTTGCCACAGAGACACTGTTCTCACAGTGATGAAGGGTAATGATCAGACAAGTTCATGACTGACCTGCATAGAAAATGAGGAGCACAAACTGACCTTAGTGTTGGCTGAAGAAGAGGAAGGAGCATGTAAACAACAGAAGCAGCTCTCTGCCAGCAGTGCTCAACCATGGGTTGGCTGTGCTTCATAGGACACTATCCCTTCATATCCTCTCCTTTGATCAAATGATGCTTTGCTCAGCAAACAAACGATGGGCATGACTTTTCGTAGAACATTCATGTCTGTTGAAACATTTAATTTTTATCTAACTTCTGTTCTCTTTGTTCCCCAATACCTTGTCACATCACAGAGAAAATGCAGTTTCAAGTGCAAATCAAGACCAACTCTCAAGGAAGCATCGCTGAGCTACTTTTTAACATGCACTTATTTTTATTTTTATTCTTACTCTTGGAGACTGGAACTAGAACTCTTTCCCCTTAGCCCCTTCAAAACCAGAATCCGATACAGATACTTAATTATGGTAGCTTTGTTTTCTGGTCGCAGTTTTGGCTACATTTCATTGCTACTCTTTTTTTACTTCATTGGAAACACAACAAATAGGGAAAAAAACCTGCAAAGCCACCACTTTCTTATAGATTATCTCCACTCCCTATAAACTGCCATTTCCCTCTCTCCAGAGTTTTTGATAGTCCAGAGCACTGACCTCTAATGCCTGCTAGTTTCTTGGCATTTCCAAACACTACATGGTATTTCTAAATGCACTGGCTCCTTCATTCATCTGATCCCTGTGTCAGGAAGAGCTCTCAGGGCTCTTGCTCCCCACTGATTTCCATTTTCTGGCAAATTACTAGCAAAGTTTCATATCTTTCCAGTTTGCTGGCATGCAAATAAATGCTCCTATTTTCATCTGCTCTTTAGGGAGCTTCACGCAACAATTTGTGTTCTGTTCAGTATGTAAATGTCCTGGCTTTCTTCTGTTCCCTCAGCAAGTGAACAGGGTTTATAAGGACAGGCAACATCTTTTGTTAAATTAATGGAGTGAGAAGAAGAAAAGCAGATGAGTTTTAGAGCACACAAGCTTTTCTTCACCTTGCAGAGAGCACTACATGCATTTTGCTAACATATAACCATAATAATTTCTTAGCTGCCTCACATCAAGAAATGTCTTCAGATATGAAGGAAGCAGAAAACCACCACTGAATGGTAAACCTGGTGGGATTGTCAATGTAAGCTCCCCAGGAGGGTTGAGGAGGGTGCAGGTCCTTTCAAAAGAAAATGCAGATTCTCTCTGGTGTCTGAACGGCACATATATTGAAATAATGAACTTGAGCAAAAATAATGCTTTATGTGAAAATTCATGGTTGTATTCCTTTGTTGCTATGCTTCTGTTTAAAAATCAAAGAGCAGAGACTTAGACAGCCAAGGCACACAACAGGAATAATGAACATTGAGTGGTTTGTGATCAGCCTATAGCTTGAATGTTGCTCATCCGGATTATTCAGAAAATACCAATGAATAACGAATGCTCAAAGAAAATAGGGGACAATTTAGTGAATGGTCCCATCTGCACTTCTCAGAGCTAGTTAGTCAAAGGTGGTGGCAACACCAGCAGTGGTGGCAAGTCTGACAATATTGGCGTCACTGCACTAAAATCCCATTTAAAATCAGTGATGATAATAAGGGTAAGCTATGTGGCAGCACAAATGAAACCTAGAGGAAGGCTCTCACTCTCATTAGTGAGGTACAACAGAGGTTTGCTGTTAGTTTCTCTCTGCAGAATAAGCTCAGAAATCAGCTGATCAGTTATTCAACACTCAGGAGTCCTTTACGCAGTCTACAAGCAGCAGAGAAAGCTTGGTGAAGGTTTCAGAAAAGGACAGAACGATAACAAGCATGTATGGTCATGAGGATGTGCAATGCAGTGGGATAAATAAATGATAGGAAAACTAACCTGGGTGAGGTACAGAAACAAAATCTTAAGCTGAGACTAATGAAAAACAGAGTATATACACTTTCACAATGAAGTGGGATGCAGGGATCTTAAATAACCACAAGCCTGTGAACTCAGTAGCAACATAAGCCACATCAGACTGAGACAGTACTTCAGTTAATTAACTGAATTAGGTGACATAATTTTGTTGGTATAGATATAATTCTAACTGCTGCTAGATGGGTTTCAGGTGTCATTATCAAAAATGCAATCTAGAAGAAAAAGTAATGCCACTAGTACTCTGGTGCCAGATAATTAAAATGAGAAGGTCAGAGCTGTATTCTGCCAAGGAGCGCTTTAATGCTGTCCACAGGCAGGGGTCCACGCAGGACAGTAGAGCCCTGCCCTGGGGTGCCATGGAAATGGAGGTACCTGCAATGGCTACGAATTTCAGTTCCAGTGAAAAATAGGATTTATAACATATTTTGTGCAACATTTCTTTTTATCTAGTACTGAATTATTTTCTGCTAAACTGGTTATCTGGATCACTAGTTTTATGAATTCATTATCTCCTAGGCTTTAACATGACATATATGTCTTCCAGAAGCTTCCAGTTTCCCTCCACAAAGGAGGAGCTGACTTGTGAATATCTTTGTGCTTTATTGTATCAGCCCTTTTTTACTATGTAAGGGATGAACTATTTTCACTAATCTAAGCAGATTTTTTAAATATTTCACTGAAAAAAAAAGTAATATAAATAGGTAAATAAAGAGAAGATAAGGTATGGAAAAAACAACAGTGAGCAAAGAAAATCCTGATGTAGAGCCCCTCTGAATCACTTCTGCAGCATCTTTCCAGGGATCTTACAGCTCACCAGCACACCTGGGTTTTTCTTCAGAGAGGAGATATGTTCTTCCCTCAGCGCATGTTAGTGTTCAACTTTCTCATAAAATGATAAATAACACGTTCATATGAAACCATGTCTGCCATGTTGGCATATGAGTCTTACGAAGTGATACATTACAGCTTTCTCACTTCATAGGAATCAATCTCTTTGTACAGCAAGAGGAAAATCAAATCCATTTAAAAATAAATATGTACATATAGTTTAATATATTGGAGAAGCTTGTAATAAAAGCCATCAGAGTTGCCTTGCAGCTTGTGATTCCAGATTCTTATTGAAACAAGCATCCATGTGGCAACTTGCCACCTTGGTGGCCAAGAAGGTAATGTTCATTATTATATAGATATTATCTAGTCGACAGCATACAGAAAGCCTGTGAAGCATTTCAAATTGTTGCCTTCATTTTGTACTCCAAATAGGGCACCAAATATTTTCATCATTGCTTTTCATTAGAATTGTATCTTTAACTCCTCTGTCTATCTTTCTATCAGCTTCCAATAAACACATAAGACAGATGATTGGAAGTAGCATCCCATGCTGTTCTGAGATTAGAAAAAGAGATGATGAAAGGTCTTAAACTGAATGAGGAAATAACCCAGGTATTCTAAAGAAGCAATAATAAAAATACTTGGGAAATGAATGAAATCTCGTTTTTGTGTGCTTGCAGTGTTTATGAAAAAGTATTAAATACTTGGATGTTCACAAATAAATTCTAAATCTTATTGCTATTTATTTTAAGCTGTAATCCCTAGCATTGTCATCTTAAAATCATCTTGTTTACAATGAAAATTCTTTTGAATGCTCTCATAGAAATACCCATTTATCTGTCACATCAATTTTATCTGTATTTCCTACTGTTTCCCAATTTGCCATAGTTACTGCACTGGAAGCAGTGTTGTGCTGCTTCTTTACAACCACCTTGCTCCTATAAAAGCCATAATGATGTCAAAGTGCTACATTTGTGACACGCCCCTGTCCCCAACTCCACATAAATCACATAAATCACCAAGGCTATATCATGTCTATGGGATAGGTGAAAAGAACAGTGTAGAAGACATGAATGTCTCTTCTGTGCCATTCTGACTGTAACAGCCCGGTTTCCCTGGAGGTGACCTCTAGCCCTGGTCTGTCAACAAGGTTCTCCTTGCCACCTCTCACTCCCTCTGCTGGAGCAACCCTCACAGATCACCACTGCCTTTCCTGCATCAGACGCAAATCTAACCTCTTACCTTATCCTGCAGAGCTCTGCCATGTTCCTTTTGTCTTTTATGGGATACGACCCAACAACTCCACTAACTGTGCCCATCTGCTGCATTGAATGCCAAGCTTCCCAAGCAATCAGATGAACTTTCAGGAAAAAAATCATCAAGGCTTCTCGTCTCATTCAGTCACTCCTCAAAAACTATGATGTTTGTGAGACAGGAGCAAGTTGAAGTAAGAACTGGGTATTCAGTTGCCCACAAACTGATTAATGACAAAATGTTCCTGTTTTAGCCAAAGCAGAGTTGATTTTCTAACTGATTTGACTTTCCCTCAGATTACCTGGCTGCATACCCTACTGACATGCTTTTCAGTGTGACTGGCTTCAGAGCCAGATGATCCAACCAGTTACATTACTTTCTGCTTTAAGTGACCTTTCTTCAAACAGTAACTCGAATATTAGGGGTCTCTATGCACACAGTGATTCAAGGTACAGCAGGGGCAACAATGACAGCTCCCGGCATGTCCTGCTAGCCCTGGCAGCTTGCTGTATGCTGAAGGCCTTAAGGGTTTGTGCGACTGATACTGGACAGATTAAACAACCTGGATTTCTTCTTGGAAGACCACAGAAATCCTCTGCTACAGGCAGTTGGTATTTGTTAGGTAGATTATACCTAAGTATGCTCATAAGAAAGATAAGATGATCCGGTGGGTCTCTTCCAACCTGGTTATTCTGTGATTCTGTGATTCTGTGATAAGAGTGTGGGAGGAGGTCTGGTGAGAGCTTGGTGCTCTGGAAAATCTCTAGGAAATCTCTACTCACTCAGTCTATTTACTACACACATAGCTGTACTTTCTGCATGACAGTTAAGGTACCCAACACAATTTCCACCAGCTGCATGCTGAACACCTCTGCAATGTTTCACTGACACTCATCCCCAGAGCCCCCTAGGCGGAGGCAGGGCAGCCTATGTCCCAGAGGTGAAAAGGTTTCATACCAGGTTCCAGATACTGAAAAAATATTTATGCACTTAATTCCCCTTGAAATTAGCAGTACTTAGGTATTGAATATTGTTAAAACACAGGACTTTCTGGCTTTCCCAGCTTTCCCAGAACTACTGTAAAGGAGCAGAGAATGAAATTCATGTATCTTAACTTCTGTGCTACTGCATTAGCTACTGGACCATTGCCCCACTCTGTGTGACAATATGGTCTTATCATCACTGCCCTCACAATACCAGCACTTTCCTACTTGGCTGCTACCTTCATCTCCCCTCTTCTCATGGACAGCAGTAGCCCTGGGCACCTGTCACAGGTACTAGCAGCTGACAGGGAATGACCTGTGCCTTCCTACTTCTTACACAGGGTCTTATCCCTCTGTTTAGGCTGGAGATGTAAGGTCTAAATATGCATGCATGGCTAGGGTTCCAGTGAAAACCATCCCTAAAAGACATATTTGCATTTGAAACAAATAAAAACCTTTTCCTACTACTCTGTTTTGTTTTTTTTCTTTTAACTTCTGTTTTGCTAGAAAGAAGTAGGGATCTCAGTTTAGTCCATGTTAAAACAAGGATAAGACATGACCCATGCATTTATAAGCATCTTTTCTTCCAAGTGTATTTATATAAAGCATATTTCTGAGTTAGAGCAGTTACTGCAGCATATGCTCCCATGCTGCTATTTTACTCTCTAGAATTCTGGGGAGAAAAAAAAATTTCTTTTAATGCTTTGCTTTGCACATCTGCTCCCATGTGAAAGAGCTTTTCTGTGGTCTCAGTGTAGCTCCTAAGGATTTTAGCAATAACAGGAATACATTTTTATTTTGTATAGCCATGATGTGGATCCATTATTTAGAAAGTATTTCAATTGTCTAATGTCATTCAAATTTTCTCTTATTCACTGCTTCCTACCTATCTCTCTGTGGTGAGAGAAAGAAAACAACCCTTCTTCCAGAGGTAATAACACTGCAATCAAACTGTGTGATATGATTGGGTCTGTCTGGGTCCTTCGTGCATTCTCAGTGCATTGAAACAGTGGTCCCAGAGGACTCGTCCATTGTATTTCATTCCTCTCAGTACCATCAGCTGATAGAAGTCATAGTCTAAAGAAGCTGCACAATCTGAAAAACAAACATACTAGCAAGGGAATGAAGTAGAAAGCCAGACCAAAGAAAAACAGCATGAAAGAAGAAGATATAATTGGAAAAGGGAAAAGCAGTACAAAGGAAAAATACATCCCAAATAAACAGAAATAATATTAAAAATTATTCAAGAAAGTAAGTTCAGTCAATAAAACAAGGAAAATCTAGAATGCTTGCTATGAAAATGAAGGAAAGGCATAGAAAGAATAAAAATCTACTTTCTCTCCAAAATCAAACCCTGCAAGAACAAAGCAACTAGTGAACGCAAGAGCAACTAGAGAAAATTTAAGAAAAAAATTATTCTGAAAAAAACCCCATGACTTCTATGTGAAATCCAGAACAGGCAGCAAAGGTGAAGATGTCTTCACCCTTGACATCTTAAAGGAGATAACAGCCTATAATAAGTATTGTTTCATAAATGTATAGTTCAGAAATACACAGCTGGGTTTCATGTGTTTTTATCATTGAAGACTGTGCTGATTTTGTTGCTCACATAGGGCATATGATACAATTTCTGTTTCTTGTTGAATAATATTACTCTTCAAAGAAAGTTTTAGGTGCAAATAACTGATCATAACTTTCAATCTGCTCTTGGGCGTCTGGGAAAGTAAAAAATGAGACCATTGACTTCCTAGACCTATGAAATGTATTCTTTTGGCAAACTTTTCTACCAACAAAAGTATTTTATGGATTATTCTTAAAAGGCAAAACCAAACAGGACAAACCCAGAGATGAAGTAGAGGCATTTAAAAGGTCAAGCAAGGAACTGCATCATTTTTTACTATTGTCATTTAGCGCTACCTGAAAGTAAAAGCAATTTCTACTGTAGCCTTTTTTTTATTTGCTTGTTCCTTCTACCAAATCAATGTACTTCTGGGCTACACTCATGTAAGCCTGTATTCCAGTGTATGTAATCTCCCACCTGTCCATCCCCCAGGCTTTTGCTTCAAAGTTTGGAAGTTCAGCAAGTACACCAACCAGTAGAAAGCTAGTTTCCAGGAAAATAAATGCAGTATTCTACACAAGGAAACCCACAATGGTTTATAAGGAAAGCTTTTGAGGTGTTTTACTGACAAAAAAGTGTTTGAAAAGATTTTTGTTACCACTGAACTGAGAGTTTTGTGAGCTGTTACTGTGATACATTGCTGGGAGGTCGTTTCCATTTCTGATACTGTACAGAAACTCTAGGACAGGGTCATTTTATGGTGACAAGACCATAATGTCACTTTTCAAATCTTATTTTGTAAATCAAATGGGACTGAGTTTGAGCATTGACTTAGATCATAACTGCTTCACCACTTCTGACTGTTTTGTTTTAAGTACTCCCAGAGGAGTGTTGAAGTATAGACGCCTTTGACAGTTAAGGCTTATTTTTGTTTCACTCGCAGTATAAGATGCAAGCCCAGAGGAGACCAGCCGCAATTGTGGAGGCATGAGCCTACAAGGAGGGACTGGGGGATCTGGGCTGATTCAGCCTCGAGAAGGTGTGGTGGGGACCCAACAGCATCTCGCTGTACCAACGAGAAAATAATCAAGGAAATGAAGCTGGGTTTTTCATATAAATGTGTGGTAGGAGGGTGAGGAACAATAGACATTGTAAAAAGATAGATTCAGAGCTGATGAAAGGAGAAACTTTTTCCCCATGTGGACAGTCCAGAAGTGACACAGACTCCCCAAAGAAGCTGTGCAGTCTTCATGCTCGGAAGTTTTCAAAACCAACCTGCTATAGCCCCAAGAAGCTTGATTTGGTCTCTCTGCTGACCCTCATCATTGTACTGGAGGCTTCTTAAGTTCCCTTGCAATCTGAATTTTCCTGTGATTCTGTGTTTCAATCTGTTTTTCTTTGTAACTAGTGACTATTATGTGAGCATTAAGACTTGCAATGGGTTTTAAAAGAATAACTGCAAGAAGAGTTCAAGCACTTATATGCTGCCAATTAGTGCTACACAGATCACAAAATCTGAAGTTTTTTAAGCACATTGGTACATACATAAGAAATGTAAGAGCTTAAATCATCCCAGGCACTTAAAGTCTGCTTGACCATTGTGACATTCACCTGTACAGTTGTAATATAATAATTATCTGCTACGTCTACAAGGATCTTGGGCAGAAGTGTTAAAATATTTATCAATACAGGTGCCATCAGAAGAAGAGAAAGTAACCAAACCTCAACACATTCAACTGGAGTTATGCGGTGCAATTATACCACATAAATTGGCATAAGTAACACTTGATAAAGAAGACAAGACTTATAGTGCTATGCGATAGTGGAGGTGAAATTATTTTAGAATTGATAAGAGCATCTGAATGATCTGTGTTGTTGTGTTTACCATTTTAGTATTTGATGTTTAACTATGCTTCCTGCAAGGACTAGTCTGAGGATTGCAGGCTTCCTTGCACAGACTTAAGCAGAAAGTCTGAACTGCATCCTTGGTCTGTGACTGCCTCTCATGGAAAGACATAACCCACAAAGGATATAAATAACAACATATTATATGTCATCCAGCTTCTAGGTTTACCTCCAAAGAGCCCTACAAGTAATGTAAAAATCTTTTCCTCAGGCTGTGAGGAGTTCAGTATTCCTGGAAGACAGCACTTTGGGGCTATAAGTGTCATTACAGTCACAACAAAAATCAGGTGTTGCTCTCCTAACAAGCAGCTAGCATGGCCTTCAGCTCAACAAAGGAAGGATTACTGCTTTCTGCAGGTTGTTGACAGCTCCAGTTTTCTGTTGCTCTTCTCAAGAGACATGCACAGGGATAGGTGCCTGGGCACAAATTCCTTTAAGGGCCCTGGTCCAGAATCTTTGTAGTAATCAGCTGGTCAGTAGCTATGAACAGTTATGTGTTCTTTATGACTGTCTTGCTGTTTACCCTGACACTACCATGGATTAGAGAAATCAAGAGTATGCTGAAGTGTATGGCAGCTCCTTCATGATAAGGCTTGGACACGCTGACACCTCTTTCATAGCGTCTTGTCTCTGACTGTGGTTTGCAGTGGGTGTCTAGGGGAAAATGTAAGAATAGGGTAGTGTGACAGTGATGCTTCCATGTGATACTCTTCCAACCTCAGGACAGACAACCTTAGGTCTCTCCTCAGAGACCTAAGGAATCAGAGGTGGTGTGTGCATGGTTGGAAATCCTTGATGGATTTTTCTTCTGTTAGTTTACCTGACAGCATTTTGGATCCATATAAACTTAAAGAACTCACAAGGTGATAATAATCCCCAAAGACTGTTGGAGCTATTGCTTTTCAAACTCCTACTTGTACCTTTCTATCTCCCTGGTACCTTTGACTCACAGTCCTGTGACTGGGGTAAGAAGAGATGAACAAGAGCTGCTTAACAGCACAATTTCTGAAAATTTTCTGTAACTCTGGAAGTTGATACTGATGTTCGCCCTCCCAAAGTGTTTGTCCTGTTTGCCTTTCCTTTAAAACCCATTGTGTATTTTATTTCCACAATCACCTAGCTGTTTGTTGTGAAAGCTCTGTCAAAGATATTGTGCATACATCTACATAGTTGTCACAGGTAATCTGCTATTTTTGCTAATACTTACAGGTCTCTGAGACTGTTTTGCATCTCTAGGCTCTCTGAATAGAGGTGTTGTTTGCAGTGTGCTCATTTCCTATTTTATTACCGGTATAATGGCTCCTTTGCAAAGATCAGCTGAGTCACAGAGCCTCTTAATAATAAGCACCCTCACAGAGAAGAAAGAGAAATTTGTATAATTTATCCTAGATCTAAAAAATTCTTCAGATATTTATTTAGTAAGCGGTGGCATGAATGACTTTAAAAATACCCACTGGGCAATGTCAAAAGGCTACAATGAAAAAAATATGTTTCACAAGAAATCATTCTTATGACATAAACATTACACCTTTTTCTTATATGTATACATAATCAATTTGGTTTTTGCAGATGAAAAGCCCTGTCAGAGACTTAGCTGGTTTGTACAGTGTTAGAGTAAAACGTGCCTGGCTATGTCAAATATAATGAAGAAGACTATTTCTGTTCTTAAGAAACCAGATGGTTTATGGTTTCTTAAGAACAGAAATAGTCTTCTTCATTATATTTGATGGCCATAAACAGTCCTGATGGCCAAGACAATAAAAGAAAAGAAAGTAAATATGTACAAATCAGTTAGAGAAGATATGACGGAGATGTGTCTCTGCAGTTGAGCATGGTATGCACAGACTTTGTTTCATATGAGCTAGTCTGAGTCTAAAATCAGAATCGTTATATTTTTGTATGTATGCTTGTGGGACCCATTCACTTGGACACACTCTGCTGTGTTGTGTTGACCTGGCTCGCAGTTGCCTGAGATGAGCATTTCCAGAAAGTCTTGGGTCTTTGGTAGGAAATGTTGACAGGAAAAATGGATACCTGTTGCAGTGTTCCGTTGCTCTGCCAAACCTGACTTTTCTATTGCCTCTGTGAGTGCTCGTCTCTGGATGAAGAGGGACACCTCATCACGGAAAACATCCTCAGCTGTAGTTTGTATTGGTCTTAATACTCCATGAGTGTTGCAGAAATAAGATAGCAGAGGAATTCCTGGCTGAGAATATTGTGTAGCTTTGCAGTGCTATAGATGATACAGCTATGTACATGGCCAGAAACCCAGGCATCAGGAGATTTTACTGGCAAAAGACCTTGGTACTGATAAGAAACTAGTATGATGCCTAAATCTTCAGACTTAGGCTACTTAAGCAACAATAACAGACTGAAATCTTTGTTCTTAATGCTTATCATTCCATACCACAAACTACACACACACACACACGTACCTGAGCTAATGTATTTAAACTGCTGTATGATGTAGTTCACATGTTTTTAAGGCACTTCATCATTTTGCACAATCTTCCCATAAAGACTAAAATGTAAAAACTGCAAAATTGCTTAAAGGACTGAAAGCCTAGTTATCTCACTTGCAGTATTAAAAATTTTTAAAGACATTGGAAGATCTTATGTGTCATAAGTGGAGCATGGAGCACTGGATTTTTCCAAAATTTCAGTGATGCTTGGCGTGGTGAGGCTGAATTGAACCAATCTATTATAGAGACAAGATCAGAAAAAAGTTCATATTCATGTCTAGATCTCTACTTACATATAAGGCTGACAAAGTCTGGATGAGCAGCTGAAAGTAATATCCATGTGTAATATCATTTGACATTTTTATGCCTAAGACCTCCACCTGTCATCATAGGAACTGGCTATTTTGTTCTCAGAATTCTTGCAGGCTGTATTACCTTCATTTGTCTGTCTCTTGTATTAAGTACTATGATGATACATCTTTATCATGTCTTTGTTACAAATCAGTATTCCCATACACTGTGCCTTCTCTCCTAAAACTGTGCCACTACACAGAGAGGATGAGGCTCATTTAGCCTGTAGTTATTCAATACTTTTTCATCTTTGTTCTTTGTTGTGCCTCCTCCTTTGTTTAACGTGCATTTTTCAGATCTTCTACAAACAGAATCATTACTATTTCATGTTTTTTTATAGGAAACTATTTGTATAGACTTTTAACTTTTCCTATATAATAAAGGAATATATGAAAATATTCCTTTATTTTCATAATGCTTTTGAGAGATAAGTAGTGTCATTTACATTTACTATTTGTCAAAAAAAGGTGCAGAAACATAGAGTGAAATGAGAGAATAAATCAGTGTTTTTTCCACATATGTAACATGATATGGTATTTTACATGTTTGGAGCTATGCTTCTTTTAATATCCATTGCAGCTCTGAATCTTCAGTTTCTCACCTTCCTGCAAAATTCCAGGTGCCTTCTTTAAGGACAGGTTCTTCTGAAAGAAGAGGTGACCAGCATTTCTAACACAGGCAAAACCTATCCTCATTCAGAGACAGACTCTGAACAGTTAGAGTTAAAATGCTCCACAGAAATTCAGTGTGAGGCATTCACAGGGCATATAACATTTCAGTCTACATTATTAGGATCTGACAATTCACATGCAAACATAAAAGTCTTACTGCAGTGTTTAGCAACCATAGTAACAGATGATGATTTCAGACAAAGAGTACGCCTCTAAAGAAAATGCTGTTAAATACATGATAACCTAAGGGTTGTGTTGGCTTCTATTTCAGTCCTGAAAAGAACGACTTGTGCCGTGAATGCATCTCTACTCCTTTAACTATATAAAATACTGCCTCTCAAATCTTTAACAAGACATCTTTTTTATATGGATTTTCATTAAATTCTTCCAAATTTTGATGCAGGACTGGAAAAAAATGGAATATCATTCATATTAGATACTTTCTGCAGAGTCTTTTATCTTTGCATTTCCTATGCCAAATTTCAATAACATATTGGAACTGTTGGAACAAATCCAGAGGTGGGCTAGGAAGATGATCAGAGGAATGGAGGTCCTCTACTGCGAGGACAGGCGGAGAGAGTTGGGGTTGTTCAGCCTGGAGAAGAGAAAGCTCCAGTGAGACCTTATGGTGACCTTCCAGTACCTGAAAGGGGCCTACAAGAAAACTGGGGAGGAACTTATTACAAGGGTGTGTAGTGATAGGACAAGGGGGAATGGCTTTAAATTGGAAGGAGGAAGATTTAGATTCGACATTAGGGAGAAATACTTCATGTTGAGGGCAGTGTGGCATTGGAAGAGGTTGCCCAGGGCAGTTTTGGACGCCCCCTCCCTGGAAATGTTCCAGGTCAAGTTGGATGGGCCATGAGCAGCCTGATCTGATCTGAGGTGTCCCTACCTGTGACAGGGGGATTGGAATTAGATGATTTTAAGGTCCCTTCCAACCTAAACCATTCTATGATTCTATTATTTTCCCATCAAGACCTCCTTGTTCAAGCTGAAGTCTTTTAGTTAAGGCATTCAAGTGTGATTCGGAGTGCATGGATTCTTTTCCCATCCCTGCTCAGAAAATGCTCCATGTGGTGGATTTTTTCTGCCTCTGGTGCATTTTCCCATCTGTCAAATGGCTACCACAGTATAAAGGCTGACACCTGGCAATTTTCTAACCAGTTGACACAGCTTTATTCTTATCTTGTCAGCTACTGGTGAGGCAACTCAACTTGCCAGTTTCACACCCTCTAGGATGTGATGCCCACGCTCCTGATGGGTGACCTGTTAGCACATGACGACTGCAATAGATCTCATACGTATTAGTTTTACCTCTCATGCATGGAGCGAAGTCCTCATATACAGTCTCTCCAGCATATCTGGGCCCACTGGAGATATGTGAAGGTGCCATACGTGTAGCCTTCATTAATTTCTGAAGGTATCTGTTTCTGGGTATGAAGTTAGTAGAGCTCCTGATGTCAGCATGGGCTTCCTTGCTCCTAACAGAAATCAAATGAATAAAAAAAAGCATTTTTCATTTTCAGTTGTAAGTGCCCTCATATTCTTAGATACAGAGTTTTTGAAGAAGGCAACAAAATTGACTGTAGGTACAAATAACAGCACACTCAAGATAATCCCAGTGACTGGGTTAAATGAAATAATTAGTAGGAGTTTTAGTGATATTAATGCACTTATCAAGACAGGAACTACAAGGATGATGTTATTAAAGAAAAAATGGATTGTTTTATCTATGTTTGAATTCCAGAATCTTAACATTGATGACAATATTTATATTAGTAACAAAACAGAGAATCATTTTGCCAGTAAAAACATACGCTCCTTAATCTTAGCTCACATTCTTTGGGTTTTTTTTGCTAAAAGTATCTCTTCAGCATCATTTTCAGAGCAATTATAAATAAATCTACACCATTTTTGTAGGTACTGTACTGCTATATTACTCTAACTAATCTTGATAGAACTATCATGAATTGAGTTAGCTGTTCACTCTTCTGTACTTAATGGATCCCAAGTCACATTTTGCCTAGATAATGGAGATATGATGACTATTCTGTCAAATTCTATTTATATGAGTCTTTCTTCATTTTTACACTAGAAATAATGATAAACATTTATACAATCCTACATCTGAACTAAATAAATTAATTTAAGATTTTCACTCTGAATTCCTGTTTATGATGCCACAAATATATTGCCTGTTCTCTTTATTTGTCTAAAGGGATGTCATCCATTCTCTCACCATAAAAGCTGTAATCTGAAGACTGCTGATGGTAGCATGATTGGTAGCATGATGCAGTTTTATTGGTATATAGGGTTAAGAAATTAACATGCAAGTGAATAGATTTTGAATACATCTGGTTGTTTGATGTCCATCAGTTAGAAAACCCAATTCTAATGTTAGTAATTATGGACTTTTTTTTTTTGTTTCCTGTCCCATAAAGCAGGCTTGATTTTTCTTCCATTTCCCTTAGCTGTATCCTTATTTCTCTTCACTGACTTCACTAAAGTTGTACTGATCTCAATATAAGTTAAGAATCAGATTAAATTTATTTTTGCCAGAATAAATTACTTTCAAGGGCCATGAAAATTTAGAGAAAAGGAAAATGAAAAGACTGACCTTTAATGTGAGTTGGATCTGCTCATCACAAACTTTGCAGTGCTTCTCCACAGCATTCTCTAGCTAGCTCTTGAGTGAAATTTTGGTGGCGTCTGTTGAGGTCTGTTGAAAAGACCTGGGACCTTTGGCAGTCAGAAATCAAACGATCTGAAGCACCAGCCAAGAAAAGGTGAGCATCATGTACCAAAAAAGAATAAGGAATAGACCATAGTGTTTTATTTTTATTACTATGACTAGACTGCTGGTGGTGTCCTGGGCTGAGGTTAAGCTAACCACACAGGATGTGGAGAACTACTGGACATGGCTTAGGAAGCTACTGGATGTGACTATTAATATAGTCCTGGCTGCTGTGGGGTATCTGCCATGGAACTCCATGCTTGATCACTGTAGGATAATCAGGACAATAGATGACATACATCAAACCTGCTATCATGGTCAAGACTAGGGTGGGGACAAAGTGCTTTCTCTTTTATGCAGGGGATCACATAGATAAGAAGATTAAGCTATGCCAGAGCCCATCCCATCCCTGACAACATGAATATCTACTCACCACTTCCTATCATTTATATTTTAATAGATTGTGTTCAGACAATGAAATATTTATTGAAGACTTTGACCAGCATGAACACTGGAAAGTCTGAGATGCTGCACGCAACCAGACATTTCCATGGTCACCGAATGCCATCAATCATCACTTGCATAAATACTATCCAGATGACCTATACCTTTGCTTACCTTGGCCAAGCTATAGCTCAGCACTGAGTGTCACCTAGTACTTAAGGAGCAACACTTATTGATTTTGCTGAATTCAACCCATGTTGTCAAGTAATTAGGTCTAAAATCTGGATTTTTAAAAGATGGTTGCCGCATAAGAAATGCTCTTCTAAGTTTAAGTATCAATATTGAAAAAATCTACTGTCTTGTAGTCAAGTATTTTTAAATATTTTAAAAAATAATCCTGAAATAATGACTCAACGTTTTTTTAGTTCCTTTGGAAGCAGCTAATCATCCAGTAGAGGGAGTGCAAGCTGCCTTAAAAATGACTAAAGACCAGTCGAATCATATTAGTTGAATAATTTATTGCACAATTCTTATATCTTTCAAATAAATTATTCAGAAAATATATTTTTCCATTATTCACCAGTGTCTAGTGCTCCTGGAATAATTCACAACTATATTAATCACAAATTTGACTCAGTGAATTCAATTATTTTTCAAAATAAGACTTCCATGCCCAGAACTGTGCAAACCACGGAAAGTGGTGCTGAAGGCAAATAAAGACATCATCAGCTAACTATTCAGATGACTTATATGATAACTGAACATATGAGCCACCACATATTGATTTTGATAATGGTACAATGGATCAAGATAAGCATAACAATGAAAATAACTGTCAGAAATGTGAAAAATAGAGAGTAGCATTGTAGTAGCTGCTTCTAGCATCAAGGGCCACCAAAAATCCTTATGCTGTCCTGGAAGAGATGTTAAGATCAAGAGAATGGCATGGTTTGTCAGACAATACAAAATGATACTAAAAAATTTAACTACTGAATGATGTCAGTGGTAGGAAGGAAGATTTTAATTCAGTGTAGTTAGAAATTAATAGAAATAGCAGAGGTTATGCCTCACATTTTCACAGATCCTTGGGCTTGGAATGCTACTGTAATGAAAGCTGGATGTCAGTCCCATTAGATGAGGGAAGAAGAAATGCAAATAAAGGAAAAAGCATACCCTTTGATAGCTTCTTCCTCAGACTGCAACATGACAGAAAGATGTCACAATGAATGAGGAGTGGGATAAGCTAACTGAGGTGTACAGACGAGAAACTTGGAACCCTCAGCACAAACCAAAGGCCTATTCCTCTAAAATCTCTGAAAGTAAACCATCCGCTTTCAGGATTTTTGATTTCCAATGTGAGTGGTGGTAGGAAGTTAATCCTAAGGATCACAGTCTTCTTCCATAACAGATATACATCATCAGGACACTGTCAATCAGCAAAGTTGGTCTACGCTTATTTAACTTTAGTTGTACATTGTGTAAAGGAAATCAAACTATGCGAGATCAACTTTTCTTAGGATTTTATTGATACTTTCACTTATTAGGCTTTGTGTGATGACTGGTACTTGATTTTCTCTGAAACAATGTCAGTGGGTGGTTCATAGGTTCATAAAATCATAGAATTAATTGGGTTTGAAGGGACCTTAAAGATCATCTAGTTCCAACCTCCTTGCCATGGACACCTCCCAGTTGAAGCAGAAGGTTCAGAAGAGACCATGCAGGCAAAAGAAAGACAGATAGTTTCTTTGCTTTTCTGAGTTTTTACATGTGAAGGTTGCGTATGTGTAGTATATTGTAGTTTGTCTGATTTAAATAAGAGTATTGACTCCTGATAAATTCTGTTTGTCAAACATATTTGCGATCTTCTCATTGGTATCTCCAAGCTGTATAAAGAACAGATTTTGGACTGCACAGAGGTTTTTTTTTTTTTTAGTATTGCAACAAGCCTAGTCTTATCTTTCACCTATAAAAGATAAAATCATGCCCACTATGTTACGCTAAATATTCTACATGTGCTACAGTTGTCATTAAACTCAAGTTTTTTAACAATACCATGGCCTACTTTATCTTTTATATCAAATTAGGAAAAGTATTTGTTATTGTAACCCATGTAGGTAACTTCTATTGTAAAATACCCTTGCCACTCGTACATTGCACATGTTTGAATTCCATTTTTTCCTTAACAACATTGGTGCCGATTATAGTCACCTTGATTTCGTAGCCCTTCCTCCAGCTGTTATCACTATGCAGCTTGTGAGATCAGACTCAGAAACCACAAACAGAGGATGCCATCCTTAAAAAGACATTAGAGAGAAGGCTGACATGCTTTGGTGCATTCCAGCTATGGTGACCTTGCAGTAGGGTTAGCATGGGACCAATGAACCAAAGCATTGTTTTTCAGGCTATTGAACATTGCCCCCTCCCTTACAGTTTCAAAGGGAGAGATTTGTATTATAAATGAAGCAATGACCTTTGATCTTGCTTTTTAATTAAGCAACTAGCTAGAATGTTTCACAGGCCATTTTATTACCTGTGGGTTTATTATTAGATATTAAGATAACAGATTCAGGGTATATCATCCTGTGCTTTTTTCTTTTCTTACAATACCTTAAAGCTTGCTCTCTGTCTGCATTTTTAATTATTTTATTCTAGCAATAAAATCAAAATTAGAAAAATAATGGCCTATCCTTATAAAGACGATGAACCAAATGGTATCAGTGTGATTTCTTTGAAGTTAGTAAGCAGAATTTGTCCTATGTTATCTCAAAGAATTAGGCATATTAGAAAAATGTTGATCATTGAAAGAAGTCAGGTTAAATGAAACAGCAATGCTGATTCTAACCTGCCAAAAACCTTCCCACACATGGGAGCTTTGAAGTGGAATGAAAAGACTAAGAGAAGCCATAATTACATCTCGTTTAACTTAGCCCTTTAAACAGCTAAACCTTTAGCTTGCTTTTCTTTTTCACACATCTGCATATTGCAGAACTCTTCAAATCAGCACAGAGCTTAATCAACAAATGATTAAAAATGAAATCTATACTTTATGCATCTGCTTTTCTGCATATTGTGCATGTGCTTAAAATTAAGGCTATGTTTTATAACTTCAAGTAAATCAGGACTTTTCTCCCTTTTCTTCACGATGTCTTTCTTTTTCTTTTTGAAAGGTGGTTGAAATGTAGTATATGCCCTTGTGGGAAAGAATTGATCTTGGACTGGAATGTATAGGGATCATTGTCCTAATAGGATTTAAACTATTTTTTCCCTTGCTTTTTAGTATTCACAGTAGTTGGGAAGGGATAGGTTTGTGTGGCTATTTTGTGTATTAGTTTCTGTTAGAAAGGTGCTTTTATGGCCATTTAGTTCATAGTGATTACAGAAAGTGCTGAAAATGGGATTAATACCTTTTTTCCTTCTTTTTTTTTTTTTTTTTCTTTTTTCTTTTTTTTTTTAAATATTCTATGCTAAAGCTCTGTGAGTCTCAAAAAGAAGCTGACCATTTTCTGGAATTCCCTGACTTCTTTGGTTCCAGTCACTCTAAGAGGATCCATTTACACAGTAGCTAACTGAATCTTGATGTACTGAAACTCTGCTAGTAGGTACTGGAGGAGGAGATAAAGACGAGAAATTAGTTTCCAAGAAAAACAACTTGATATTTTACTGAGAGGTATATAGAAAGGGTAGTGTGATGGATATATATTCAGATTAACTAAGTCTTGTCCCAGTGGTTGCTCTAATTTGCTCTGTACACTTCTGAGTTGTACCAGTTAATTCTTTCCCAGAGTCATCAAAGCTGTTTCTCAGCTGAAGTGTCTGCAGCATGAGGTCTGTCTGCATCCTCAGGACCACTGCTAGTTTTATATCAGGAGCCTAAAAGATAAAAAATTTAGTTCACAACATTCCCACACTAAAGTCTCCTCTCTAAAATTGATCTAAAAAAATCCGTTTATCAGTTGTCACCCCAGTCCTACTTCTTTATAAATTAGATAGATTTTTTCCAAGAAAAATACAGAAAAAATGTTTGAGACCCATAGTACCAGAAGGACCTCCTGATACTTCAGTTTTCCCAGTGAAGAGAGGTTCTGTGTTAGATACACAGAAGTATGATGTTTGCAGGATGTCCAGATTACATAAATATGCACAATCTGTATACAAAATAATTCAGAACCCATCATCTCTTTACCATCAGTGTGACTTACAGAGGTGAGAAGAGTCAGTGAATTAATTTTATTTTGAAAGGATTTTAAAAGTGTGAGAATTTAAAAAAACTCTCTCATTCTGGTTACTCATGCTGACTTCATTAGCTTTTCAGCCCTGCAAGTCGCAGGTCAATCTCATATTGAAAACTTGCTCCCACACTGTTAGGTAATGCCCTTGGTGAGAAACTGCAATTAATAAATAACAAACAGTAATATTTGCAAGACAATGCATATCTTCAGAGGAGAGAGCCTGAGATTTTTACAAGCAGCTGAACAATATATTTTCAGATGCAAGAGGGGAAACTAAGACAGATCCTCTCCATCCCAGGTAGCAGTATATTCCTCCAAAAATTTATTGCAAGAAGTTGTTTTTTCCCCCCTCTATAACAATTGAGATAGATGTGAACAACTTCCAAATAGCAACATAAGTTTAATTCATCAGTCTCAAGTGACATAACATACGTCACTAGTGCTGAAGCAAGAAAATCTGCAACATTATGTAAGTATTATGCTTTATAGCCATGCAAAGCATGCTGTTAGTACTAGAACATTTTGAAAGAGAATGTGGAAACTATGGCAATGCTTTCTGCATGAACTTCCCTTCTGCAGGGTGTTAAATTTTGCTTTTTTTGGGTGGGACCTGGTAGGAAAGTGCAAACACTTGGATGGGAATTGGTTTCTGAGCCTTTTCTAGGTGCAGAGCATTTTTGAGGCTACAAGACAATGTTTTCTTTCTCTCCCATTTCATTTGCTATTTGCTGTGAAAGTAAAATGATATCTGAATCAGAAAACAGAGGTAAAATCATTGATTCACTAAAATGCTGAGTTTCCTCTCTGGAAAGTTAAACAACTTTCATATAAATTCTCTCTCTTTGCTACTCTGTGTAGTATAGTTTGATACTTTCAATTCTAAATCATAAAACCTGAATTAGAAGTGAGACTATGTTAGTCTAGTGGAGGCGTTTTTCAGTGGTTTCAACAGATGAGACTAGGCGATCGCATTTCTACTGTAAAGAAATGTCACATAAACTCAGGTGCTATAGTCACCAAAGCACAAGCTCAAGACTGCTATGAAACCAATGGTCAACCTAAAATATCCCTTTTAAGAGAAACCTAAAGCCAGACAGATGGGAAGACCGTGTAAAGCTCTGATTACATTCCCAGTTTCTAATGTGTTTTTTTTTAAAAAGCTATGCTGGTATTTTTGCAGTATGCTCAACCAAGAACCCAAATCTGTTCTCCTACCCTACAAACAACACTGACTTCTCAAATTTGCATGCAATTTCAGGGTCTGCCTATGTAGATATTAATTCTTTAGAAACATCATGTTGAAAGATTTAGGAGTAGGGTAGAGTCATGGCAAACTGACCACAATATTGTAACATAAAGAGCTTTTCAAACAATTTAAAAATCTTGACTCAAAAGGAGTGGAAAGGAGCCTGAGCACATGATAGTTGCACTTTTAAGAGTCAAACAAGAAACTTAAAAAGTAAACTCTCTATTTAGCCATTTCTATACAGCAGGATCTCCCAAACTATCTATAAGGCAGAGATGACAAAAAACAACTCCAAAAAATATATACAATCATCTGCACTGGACAGATGTTTTACCACTTACATGATATAGTCCTGAAATACTTAGAATTACTCAGATGCTTCAGAAGCTGTGGAGCCTCTCTGTTTATCGCTCCTAGTGGATATAAAATCAAATAATGATTTGTTTGTCATTTTGTTTTAAGGAAACTTTTGCACTGTCTAGTCCAGAACAACAGTGTTGATCTTTCAAATGAGACCTGAGGCTTGAGGTTTTAACCACTTCTGTTTGCTGATATCTCTTGAGAATGTAAGGGGATTTCTGGGCTGGGGCAAGATTAGGAGTATTACCATCCTGACTAAATTACTGCCCTGATAATTACATTCTTCCTATCTACATATCCCGTTACATCTTCAATGGAATATGTTTTTTCCTCTCCTGATGTGTTGTGTGGTGCAGTTATGTGCTGTTAAATGGTTTCCTTACAGGTGCCCAAAAGCTGCCACTGGCATCATGTAGCCTGAATTTGTTTATCAGACACCCACTATCCTCTTTTAGACTCCTTGGGGTGGAGTGAGGCTAGAGACATTCAAGCAGTGGGCATGGGGGACACAGGCCTCCTCCTCATGCGTAAGCAACGCCTTCCCTGAACAGAGTCTTAGGAATCACAGAATCACAGAATAGTTTGGGTTGGAAGGGACCTTACAGATCATCTAGTTCTAATCTCCCTGCCATGGGCAGGAACAGGAAGAAGCACCACTTTGCCATTTATGGAGAAGGAACAAATTTCTCCTACCATGTGCCCTCCACATGTTTCAAGAAGAACCATAAGGGCAAGGGAAAATGAAGGGCAAATATGATGGGAGAACGTAAGAGAATTCTCAGCCCTCTGATATTTTCTGCACTGCACACTGGCTGCTTGTCAGTTTCCCTCTTTGTTAGAAAGGATATGGGAAGGGACTTTGAAAACAGCCTAAAGGACAGAAGTCCAAAATTACATTCAATTTCAGTGAGAATAAAGCACCTAAACCCACAGGCCCCTTGGAAAACCTAGCTATTGAATATAATAATAGGGAGCAGAGTCAGAGGCTCCATGCAGTCCTCTGGGAATTAAACTAATGCCAAATCTTTTTGTGTCTAAAACACTAAGATGCTACAATGACAGGAGCAATGAAAAACCTTAAGTAGACAGATAATAAAAGAGGATTAAATATGAACTACTGTCTTCCCCTCCCCCCAATAAATGAACAAATGGCATTGGGTTTTCTGTTTAGGAAGGATGTTGCTTGACTCTGTTCTTGGGCCAGTGGAACCATGATAAAACAAGCAACACAACAAGCAATAACAAGGTGAGATTGGCCAGTTTAAGGAAACTATGTTTTAAGAGCTAGCTTGGCACATGCAGAGAAGAGAGCCTTGCTTGGCTGGTGGATGATGACTCTTGTGAAGTTAAGATACAGGCAAGGATAAGCTGTTTTGGGGTTGTAACGAATCCCATTATGACTAATTGCAGAATCATGGAATTGTTTAGGTTGGAAAAGATCTTTAAGATCATCAAGTCAACCTTTCTTAAGAAGGTGGTCAAACCGTTTCTACATTCCTTTTGGGGTGAAATGATCACTAAGAACAATCTACCATGGATGTTTTAAGACTTAAAAGTGTCCTGAGATAGAAAGAATTGCCAATATTTGTAAATGGTGCTTGTGACTGGCTGGAGGGATGCGTAACTGTAACGGTAATGTATTCTGTGTATGTCTACAACTCTTTTTTGTAAGTTACTCTGTTTAGATGAATTTTAATGATACTAAACATGACTAACAAACAAGTCTTGATTTATCAATTGACAGTTTTACTTACTTCAAATGCAGTTTTCAGGGATGAATCACTTTATCTGAGCTCATTGTGAACCTATAGATGTATACTTAAATAGCTCTTTAATAGAGGGAAAGTAGCGTAGTCATATCTGGTCAGCTTTATCTTCAGAATTATACACTTTGTAATAGCAAAAGTAGCATGATTAGGCAATAAAAGCCATTTTATTCTTAAAACAAATGTCAGGAAAACAGTTGGCTATGCAGTGTTATTTTCATTTGGCTTGGATGGCTTTTGATGACATCATTAACTTATATGTTAGAAGGATAAGAATGTAAGACAATATTTCCTGGCAAATTAAACATTATTGATATTGGACTGCAAATAAAAAAAGTTAAAACAGAAACATCATTCATCTTCTCTGCAAGTAAAAGTGCACTAAAACATGTTTTGTGTTAGTATAATTTGGATAAATTATGAGTAACTGTCTGCAAGTGAGCGATCCAGGTTTTTTTGAACTTAGGAATGAGGGTCATAAACTACCAGAGACTATGTGGGACACTAAACTGATAACCACTAAATGGAAACAGGACTGGGGGGAGTCATTGGAGAATGATGTGAACAGAAATTGCTAATGTTTTATCCAAAAAGGCTCAATGTGCTTGTTCACAAAAGCAGGAATATGGAGAAGGAGGAGGATTGGTTAGGTGAGGACACCATGCCATAGGGTCTCTGCTGGGAATCTTGGTTAGTCCAAGGGAAGAAGTGGGAAGTTAGAAGAGCTCCTGAAAACTGTGGCAATGATTTAAAAATCTGAGAGCAAAGGATTCCAGTAGCTAATTTAGTACAGAATACAAAGAAACCAAGGTTCTTTGCAAGCTGAACAGAATCTCTAATAGTTATGCAGGGAAGATAATTAGCTCTTGAGTTTAGGAAGCAATACTAGAACTAAACCAAAGTGTTGGAAGGTAAGGCTAAGGCTAATATTGGATATCTTCTATAAAATACTCTATATTTAAATTAAATACAATAGGACTGCTTTATAGTATATGTTAAACAGAACAGCCTGGCAAAGGTACTCCTTCTGGCTTAATTAGGCAATTAGGAATCTCAGAAATCAACAGCAATATCCCAGCAGAAACAGGCTGGTCCCTGCATGCTTTCCTCCCTAACTATTCAAAGACTTACAGAGCTGCTATTAAAATTTGGCTCTCATTCTGTGACACAGTCAGTGGGCAGCAACTCCTTGCTTGTATGCATGATCAGCTCAGGAAGTAAATCTCGCTGTTCCTGGCACTTTGGTTAATAGCTTTAGGCTCTGTGCAGAAATATGTGAGTACAGCTAGATTTACCTGTACTCACAGAGGAGCCTCTTCAAATTTGTTAAGATGCAGATAGTAGGTGAGTAGGGTGCTCAAAAGCTGGAAGCAGATTTCAACCTGAGCACATCACTCAAAGTGCTATTTTGAAACTTGGCCCTTGAGATAGTGCAAGTAAGCAGGCAGATAAACTTCTCTTGCTCAGCCTGATGGGTGAATTGATTTTCCACGGAACAAACACTGTTTGAGATATCAGTGTCCGTGCTTGGCTGGGGATTATTTTTGGAAGTGTTGACTGTTTAAGAAAGGTTTGTATTTAGTAATCTGCAACAGAAAATTTTTGGTGGTTTGGGAGGATCTTTAATGGTTTGCACAAGATGCTAGCAAAACAACCAACCATCTAAAAAAGGTAGTGATAGTTATTCAGATTTTGACAGTCATTCTCTACTGACTAGCTAAAAGCATGTAGAAGTCTTGAGTGCTGAGATGTATTTTATGTGTTAGAAGAAAATAACATATTCTGCTTGCAAGAGTTGGGGCCGCATCTACTCTGCAATAAATTAACAGCATATTCTCAATATTATACTGAATCTATATAAGACTCATAAATCATTCAAAATTATTTTCTATAATATTTGTATAATGAATAAATCTGGCAGCTGAGAAATGAAGTCAGCTACTTACTGTACTCACTAAATACTTTGGATTTATCTGGGCATTTTGTTTATGTCTGTAAAACTTGCCGGTTGTGAATTGTATGGTATTGCCCGAAGCATATGTTTTCTATCAATACAGTTGGATCAGGTAATCATTGCAATGAGAGTTAGCTAGTAAAATTCAAACAGATGAGCTGCTATATTTGAAGGACCATGTATTATGTCCCAATGCAGGAAAATACCTAGAGTCAAATCCAAAAAGAACTTTGATGCCCAGCATGGGATTTCGGCAGAATTTAGGTACCTAAACCGAAAAGTGTAATCCTGCAAATATTTTTTAAGCTCCTGTTTAACCCAATGTGTGTCAAAACTCCCTTGACAGCTTGTTATTTTATTTTTTTAGGTATCCAGTGTTGAATAATGTGCTACTCAGGACTGCTGCACTAGCAGACTTCATTCACAAGTTAATTAGGTCTTTGGCGTGTATCTCATTCCTGCATCCAATCATAGTCTGTAAACTGTGTTCCCTTGCCTAAATCCTTGCAGGGAACTCAAGTCAGTAAAAAAGACTGACATACACAGCAATTGTGATTTTCCTTTCTGTTTAAATGTGAACAAAACAAGATTAGTATTACGTTTTGTTCTGTTGACTCATTGGCCACAGTAATCTTGCAGAAAAATTCCAATCCAAATTCTACTCTCACAGAATCACAGAATGACTTGAGTTGGAAGGGACCCACAAGGATCATCGAGCCCAACTCCTATCCCTGCATAGGACAACCCCAACATTTACACCATGTCTCTGAGCACATTGTCCAAATGCTTCTTGAATATTGTTAGGCTCAGCACCATGACTACTTCCCTGGGGAGCTGTTCCAGTGCTCCACCATCCCCTGAGAGAAGAACCTTTTCCTAATATCCAATCTAAACCTCCCCTGGTACATCTTCCTTGTACTCCCTTGGGTCCTACTATTGTTCATCAGAGAGAAGAGATCAGCACCTGCTCCTCCTACGTCCCTTGTGAGGAAGCAGTAACCTGCCATGAGGTCCCTCCTCAGTCGCCTCTTCTCCAGGCTGATTGGACCAAGTGACTTTAGCTGCTCCTCATATGACTCTTTACACACAATGCTACCCCAAAGCCTTGCCTGCCTTTTCTATCCCTACTGAAAAGCCTGTAAGCATACATCATGGCACACCAGTTACAAGATTCTTCCCACCAAGATTCACTAATGCCAATAATGTCATGCATTTGGGACCAGGCCAAGGCTTCCAGCTCCTCCTGCTTATTTTTCTTGCTTCACACATTTATATAAAAACACTTTACGTGTGGTTCATTATGCCTATCTCCTCATGGAGCAGACTGAATCTCACAAGTCTGCAGCTCCTCAGACTTCGGCATGCCTTCCCATTGCTCATCCCTAACTAGCCTGCTATTGCCTCTTTCCCCCTTCAAATCTAGTCTAAAAGCCTATCAATCCTCCCTGTTAGCTGTTGAGCAAAACCCCTTTTCCTCTTCTGTGAGAGGTGGATAACATCAGACACCAGTAGACCTGATGATGAATAGACCATCCCCATGGTTGAAAAACCCAAAATTCTGCCAATCACACCAGCCTTGGAGCCACATGTTGACCAGCTGGGTCTGCCTACTCAAGTCTATATTATTCCATGGTACTTAAAGGATTGAAGAAAATACCACCTGTGCACGTGACCTTTTAACTAACCATCTCAGAGCTCAGAAATCCCTTTGTATTGCTTTAGGATTTCTCCTTGCTATCTCTTCACTGCTTACATGGAAACCATGAACTCTGAGAAGTGTGGGTCAAGTCCTTAACCATTATGTATGCACCCAAATTTTTAATGTCTTAAATCTGGCTCTCTCTCAAGCTGATATATATCAGGTTCAGGTATATGTTCAAAGCATAAAATCAGAGATCCTTGATCTAACTCTGCAATTGAGGTAAGTGTTGTACAAAGGGATGTATATGATGGCACCACGTTCGAGCTCCAAAAACTGCTCTGTTCATATTATAAAATTCTCGGTTTCCACTCCTAGATTACCTATGGGCTCCCTCCTGCAATTACTTCAAAATACATTTATTTCACACAGGTATTAGTTCCCATTTTTAATAGTAAAGCCAACAATTAATAATCACTTACACTGTTCTTTACATTTTCAAAGTGCTGAACAAATATTAATTTCATTCCTTCATAAAACCTTAGGCTTCTTATGATACTAATAGGCTGTCTGAGTCATACCTTCATATTCATAAGGCATAGTTTCTTTCCCAGGATGTTTTAGAATTTATACAAATTGATTTTGCAGTGATTTTAAAAAAGGAGCAGCAGATTCTCCAAAGTGCAGGTTTATATTAATGTAGTTACTGCAAGAATGAAATTTGCAACATAAAACCAACAAGATATTTTTTTGGTTTTGCATAAGGTTGGAAAGTGTTAGAAAAATAGTTTTTAGATTTAATTTCATTAAGTGCCAAAAATGTATCTTTCTTAGCATATTTTTGAAAAGACATGGAAATATTTCAATTCAAATAAAAACCTTGGAACCTTACGCAATGAACCAAGCTCCTGTTGAAAATCCCCAAACAACAAACCACACAACAACTTAGAAAAACCAGAAACCTTGCCACCCTTTTGTTACAACCTTTCATTTTTATTGATAACTAGAAGAGCAAAAATGTGTTGTTTGGAGATGGTGAATTTCCTTGAACAAATGACTTTACAATACATTTATTTTTATTCTGAATGTGTTAAATCACTGCCGGTGGTTTATAGATATGAAGCTATGACTCAGACAAACTACTAGCATCACAAGTAGTTTGCATTTTTATGAAGAAATGAGACTGACTTATTTAATCCTTTTCCAGTTCAAGGCCAACTTCAGCTCTCAGATGTGCTGTGTGCACAAACAGTTGCATAACCTGAAATTTTAAATCATTGTGCCTTTGTATGCGAGTAGGGTGGTCAAATTTTCAAACTCTATTGTAATCTATGCATTACACTCTTAAGACTAGAATCCAGCACTTTGGGAAAAATGCTTTTAAAATAAAGCAGAACAATTGCTTTATTGGTTTGAACGTAACACAACTCCTGACTTTCAAAACAAGTAATACATAGGACCTATTCTGACAAGATTGAATGATTGCTGATACATATGTAATCTGATGTTATTTGTCTTGTATTTGTTGTTCCCAAGGGGTCCTGCTCAGTCAGGAAAGATGGACAGAGATCCCATTGGCACTGTGTTTCATTCAGCTATGGCAGTTCCCTGAGAATGGCAGTACTTCCAAGAAAACTAGGTGAGTATGCTAAATGTGACTCATAAACACAGAATCACACACACAGAATCACTAGGTTGGAAAAGACCCAAGGGATCACTGAGTCCAACAATTCCTATCAAACACTAAACCATGCCCTTCAGCACCTCATCCACACGTGTTTTAAACACCTCCAGGGAAGGTGACTCAACCACCGCCCTGGGCATCCTGTTCCAGTGCCCAATGACCCTTTCTGTGAAATATTTTTTCCTGATGTCAAGCCTGAACCTCCCTTGGCGGAGCTTGAGGCCATTCCCCCTTGTCCTGTCCCATGACACTTGGGAGAAGAGGCCAGCTCCCTCCTCTCTACAACCTCCTTTCAAGTAGTTATAGAGAGAAATAAGATCTCCCATCAGCCATCACGATCCATCTGTCTCAGTGCTTTCCTCAGCATCTGTGTGGGTGATGACTCTCTGCTTTATTCAGGTTCCATTTTCTGGAAGTTTGAAGGAGCAAGCCCTTCCAACCACTGCTTTTCCCCCCTTCCAACTATTACTTCTTCCTTAGTAACAGCTCCAGAAGAAACGGGATGAATGACAGCCTTGTGATTCCTAACCTTTAAGGTTAAGGAAGCTTAATGGAATTCACAGCTCTCAAACTCAAGCTCCAAAAATGATGAATCAAAAGTTAAGAATCAGATTGCCAAAGGTTCACACAGTGTGCAGGAGTAAAAATATGTGCCGTAAATGTAGGTACCTTAGCCTGGATTGAGTGGATCTGCTGCCCATTGCTCAGGATTCACACTCCTAAGCCACTTCTGCAGTTAGGTGCCTAATGTCCCTCATTCAGAAACTGCCATGGAAACAGTCAAAACTTTGGAAGACAAGAAAAGTCTCATCACCCTTCTTACCCAGTAGAAATTATGCAGTTAAATTCCTCATAGAAGATGAAGGAAATATGGCCTCTTCCCAAGGAAAGTGGAACCACATCTCTAATCTATCAGTGGAATGCTCAAATCACACAGCTTAAGGAAATCTGTGGATGAGGGCATTTTCAGTCCTTTGCCTTGAAACAGACACAAATTGCACAGGTCTAATTAAATACCCATTGAGACAGATAAAAGCTTGAATATAAGTCTACAGCTTTCTGGCTAGGGCATTCACCTTGAAGCAATGGATGTGTGATTCATTCTCTGCTTCCAGATGTACACAATACAAATCAGGGAAATTGCCCTTTGGAGTAGAGTCTAGTAAACTAGTTTTCTTTATCTTGGGTGAATACTTTTGCTATTAGCCTGGATGTCACTCTCTCCACATGTGTGGCCAAATTAATGTTATTTTTTATTCCTACCCTGACAGAAAAGCTTCAAAAAGAAGTTTAAGGAGTTTAATTGCAAATTCTGCTTGTCAGGGTGATATTTGAAATGCAATTAGTTGACTTAGAAGCCTCAATTTCACTAAATTTCCTAATCAGGAACTATTTTGAGGGAGAAGGTATGGGATGGGGGTGAACTGAGGGTCTGTTGCCATTCCATGAATAAAATACAGTTTAACACGCTAGCATTTCCAAAGGACGGGCCCTTCATGAAAGATCTTCCAACTAAACCTCCAGAACATTCCATGAAGGAGAAGAGATATGCCACATGGCATGAAACAGCTGGAAGGTGTAGGGGAGCCAGTAAGGTGTGATGACCTCCCAAGTCCATTAAACTGAGATGAAGAGCAGAGAAATGTTATGATTCATACGAATCACGTGAACAGCCCTGCCACAAACTCACGGATCATGAACAGAGTCCATTTGTGAAGTAACTTTCTCTGCTCCAGTGCTTTTCAAAGGCTGTTTCAAATGTGATCACTACTAAGGTGTCAGGAAATGTGATGGGTGAAAGATCCACAGAGTAAAAAGATTTAAAAGATCATGTAAGTTAGAAGACAAAACAGCACAGAAGACCATATGAGTATTAATCAAACAAAATCTATAATGCATTTGGCAATAGATGGGTAACCAGTAGTTATAACTGTTGTGCTTACTACATTTGTTAGGATTGTCTTGCTCTTATCTCTCAATCCACTTAATCTATCTAATACCTGAACTGAAAGCTCTTTGAGCCACCATTTGTCCCCTCATTTCAGGTAACACAGTGATCCACCTCAGGACTTGAAGTGCCACCACTGGTCCATCAGGCCAGCTGTTCCTAAACTAGGGATCAAAATCCCTACCAGCATTTTTCACCTAATAGTAATATGTGTTCATTCACCATTGATGCTGTTATCTGGGGCTGCATGAAAATGATTGATCTATAAGGGAGTCAAAATCAGAAAAAGCCTGATAATAGCTGCATTAGCCCATCTGTTCTACAGATGTATTCTATTGACATTTTCTTTTCAGCGTTCATTATTGCACATCTTTCTTTCCTCTTCAATATCTTTAAAAGCTTCTTTTTAACACAGAATGCCAGTGTAGTCCAAAATCTCTTGTCTTTCATTGGTTATCAAATGATGTTTATATTAGAAGACATCTGCTTAGCTCCTATTTTACTAGGAAAACATTTCCAGCTCCCTTTTCACATACTAATCTTCAATATTCCTTGAAGCACAAAAAAATCTTCCCTACTGACTTTGTCTTTTTTTAACTCTTCTGGTATTAAAGCTCTCTGTTAATGCCAACATAAGCAACCTAGATTAGAAGAACCCACTGTAGCATCTAGAAAACTGTCTCTGAGAGAAATTTGCACTTGAAAATTGTCTTGAATGAATTTATTATGCCAACATATGCTGAAATGCTGAAACTTAAAACTGCCAGTACTGCAAAGAAAGCTATTCTCATTTACCAGACCAAAAGGAATAAAATATTATTCTTATGAAGTGTGCTGTGTTTGCAACTGGGAGAAGGGTAGAATCAAGGTACATTAAATAAAATAGACTTTAAAAGTGCAGTATGGATGCAAAAGTGATTTTTTATCATAACGATCAATTAGCATTTTGAGCCAGGCAGAGAAAAACAGTGACCTGGCACAAATCAAGTAGAGTGATGCTTGACTTATGCTTCCTTCTGCAAACTGTGACCAATATTCATAGTTTTTAACTAGAAATGTATTTTATTTACAGGATGATGAACAAATTTCTTTCCACTTTTGTAAATAATTAAGTACTCAGGTTAAATTACGAATAAATGGGGAAAGAATGGTCCAGTCTTTGGACCGATCACAAAGAAGGTTCTCTGTGAAACAGAAATTGATAAGCACATAGCTGTGTGCTGTGGCATAAGCCACTGATCCTCAGACAACCTTGGCTAAACCTTGCATATCAGTATTTAAAATAAGTCTAGCGCAGACCATATTTTAAAAATCCTCAGCTAGTCATCTAGAAAACTGATTTTGTCCCATAAATGTCCCCTAGAAGAAAAAACACATGCGCAACACTTTCTTCCACCAGTGGAAAGATGTTCACCATATACAGGACTGGCAAGCAGTGCACAGGAAAGTACCTTGACTCAAAAGCACTTTAAGGGAATCATAGAATCAGAGTATCATAGAATTACAGTATAGAATAGTTTGGGTTGGAAGGACCTATAAAGATCATCTAGTTCCAAACCCCCTGCCATGGGCAGGGACACTTCCCACTAGATCAGGCTGCCCAAGGCCCCATCCAACCTGGCCTTGAACACCTCCAGGGATGGGGCAGCCACAACTTCCCTGGGCAACGTGTGCCAGTGCCTCACCACTCTCATGGTGAAGACATTCTTCTTTATGTCAAGCCTAAATCTGCCCCTCTCCAGTTTATACACATTGCCCCTCATCACTATAAGACTTTGTGAATAGTCCCTCCCCAGCTTTCCTGTAGCCCCTTCAGATACTGAAAGGTTGCTATAAGTTCTCCTTGAAGCCTTCTCTTCTTCAGACTGAACAACCTCAACTCTCTCAGCCTGTCCTCATATGGGCAGTGCTCCAGCCCTCTGATCATCTTTGCAACCCTCCTCTGGACCCATTCCAATAGTTCCATATCCTTCTTATGTTGAAGATTCCAGTACTGGACACAATAGTCCAGATGAAGTCTCACAAGAGAAGAACAAAGGGGCAGAATCACCTCCCCTGACCTTGACACTCAATGTATAAATGACCATGTGTACATATTCCTGATCTGCTCAAAAGCAATGCCATAGGCAGTAAGACTGGGCTCTGCACATTCCCTTTGGAGGGATTTAACTATCATGCACAAAGTAAACTATCTGCTACAACACTTTCATGCAAGCCCTTACTTTATATTGTTTGGATCAAAATACTAAGCACTACATCAAATGTGCAATAACACTGGACTCTCCTTTGCATATGCTGTGAGTCTGATCTCACATACAATCACACTGTATGTAGACACATGTCACTAAGGACTATGTCTAGGAGAATTCATGACTGAACAGAAAAGTACTATGTATGTTCAGAGCTTTTGAAAACCTGCAACAGCAACTGCAGTAATTTGTTGATTTATACCTGTGAAGTCAGAAGGGATTCTGCAATCATGTTTTCATGAATAATTAACGTGTAAGTTTCCATACTTCAGTGTCAGAGTACTGCAGATGGTTGAAGTAAATAGATTTCTATGAAGACTTTTTGTCACACAGATTGGCTGATAACTGTTTGACATTTTAAGATTGGCTTGCTGTTGTTCTTAATTTGGGCTGAAAGGGCAAGTGCATTTTTACTAAGAATGGTGAATATCCAAAAAAGTGTTTCAAGTTCCAGTGATTTCTGACTCTAAAGCTTTGAAGTAACAACTAATAGTAGCTTAACAGCAGATAGCAGAACAGGTTAGTCTTGATATGGCCTAAGACATTCAAGTCCTGCTCTGGACTCATATTTAAAGCAGCATCCAGCTGTTCAATTAACTGGTGAAAGGGAGGTGGATGAGAATTCTAATTTTCAAGTGAGTTTGGCTGCAGAAATGACCCTTAATTGTGAGAGCCTGAGGTGTTGTGCAGGATTTAGTTGACCTTGACCTGAATGCACTGCTGTGACTGAAAAAAACCTTCATCCTATAATTATCAGCAATGCGAATACGTTACCATTTGATCACCAATCCCTTGATATGGCAACTTTAATTTCACAGTAGTATTTACTGTTCTAGACTCACTAGTTGTGTCAGAAATCCAAGCTCTGTTGAGTGTACCCTCTACGCTTGACTAGAAAATGCTTTTGAACTCACTGCCTTTTACTCAAGAGGATGAAAAACAAACCTTAAAGCTGCCAATATTTATGTTTTGGGGAAACCAGTAAAAAAAAGAGAAAGATTTTCTAAGTTCAGAACAAAAATGGACCATTAAAAAGCTTATTTTGCTTTCTTTCTTTTAAAATTCCCTTTTTATTTTAATTAAGCTCTTACAGGATTCATGGTGTTGGAGAGTTTTCAAAGAAACACAGAATTTGCTTGCCAGTTTTTTTTTCTTTCTTTTTCATTTTTTTTTTCTGCCTGCTAGCTCAGACAGCTCTACTTGTTGAAAATATTTTTCTGCTCTGAGAAAAGCAGCTGAGGCAGAGGAATGGCTGGAAGTGTTTAGAAAACATAAATACAATAATTTTAGTAACAATTTCTAATTATTGTAGAGAGAATAAATCATAAAAATTGTCTGTTGCAGATAAATTCCTCCAAACTGGAAAAAGTATGGTGTAATTTAAACTTTGTGTGACCTTTGATGTAAACTATAGTCATAGAAGCTTGATCCTTCTGCTAGGACTAAAAAGATATAGATGTTGCAATAATACATCAATTTGTGCTAAATTCTATGGAATTTTGGTCTCCATCCTACAAACACCAAACTGGTCATACTAGATATGGTTTTCCTGAGGGGCTGACAAAGACTTTACCTCCTTCTCAAGAGCTCTGGCAGCCACTTTCTTCCCAGCACAGGTTCATGACTTTTTCTCTGCATTTGAGAATTTGGTATTGAATACACCCAGAGAGGCTCAGCAAGGCTGTTGAGTAGCTGCAGGGCAGTATCTTGTCCTTGAGCCCTGAGCAGTACTGCCAGGTGTCATCTTCTCCTCTGTCCCCACATCATGGTGTCCCCAGATCCTACAGCCTCACTGGGCATAAAATTACAGGCATAAAAGGTATGAGGCCTCTAGGAGAGCAGATTCCATACCAAAGCACAGGACATAACTGAAATACAAAATTAATCAAGATGCTTATTGGGATTTAAAAATCTTTCTTATAAAGCTTGAAAATTGATCCATGTATGTGTTGCTGACTGCATAGATGTTCTATTGAATTTAAAGAGAGTCATATTTGTATATACAGATGTAGAATTTGGCCTAATTAGATCTTAGAAACGTGATTGTACTTGGCACACGAGGCTATAGTTATCCTCAAAGCTAAAAGCACTTTGCAAGACAATAAAATAGTACCAACACCCTCTGCTGAATAGAGAAGTAGAGAAGATGGCAGAGTAAAAAGTAAGGTGATTTGTCCCAACTCACTGAGGTCATCTGCTTCCAGTGGACTATCAATGTGACCAGCATGGCTTCATTCTTTAACAAGGGAAAATCAGTTTCACATGACTTTAGGATGGAAAAAAAAAAAAAAAAAGGAAAAATAAAAAGACTGCTAGCTTTAGAATTTAGTTTTTGAAAACTATTTGCTTCTAGTTACATTTTGGAAAAAATGTGCGAAAGGTTTTTTTGTGTCTAATAAATAAATTTCCAAACAGCATACTATATTTTGCATAGCATTTTTTCTTTTTTTTTTTTTCATTCTTTCCAAAGTTCATTCATGGAGATGAAGTAGTCTTATGTAACAGGCAAATTCTAAATGCTTTATCTCTGTGAATTTGTTGCATGTCTTTAAGTCCTTTTCTGGCTAAACACTGCTTTAACAGCAGTGGAAAAACCAGGCCATTAAATATGTGCTCAGGTCTCTCTTTTTCCACAACTGTGTGCATACATGCACATACATCCAAGGGTATTGTCAGAGACTTTTGTCAATTTGAATTGGTATTTATGTTTGCAATCTTAAAATAAATCCTTTTTTTTTTTGCCAAGATTGAAAGATCTTCAGGCACTACTGAGTAATTCACTGTGTGCTGCAGCACATAAGTAATGACTGAAGAGTGTGAAACTCTGAACAGACCTTTGCATTAAGATGAATAGACCTGCAGAGTACATTTGTTGAAGTGCTTTCTATATGGGTGAACACAACAGTATGTTTGAAATATATCAAAAGGAACTGTTGTGTATTTCACACTTCTCAACAGCGAGGGCAGAATGTATTGTATGTGGTACCAAACAGGTAAGAGTTAGAAGAAAAATAATGCAAGAGAAAACTTCTCTGAATATTAAAACTAGATTCAGAAAATGTAGCTATACTTTTGGCAGCTGGCTGATATGCCAGCAGTAAACAAAGTAGGGAGAGGGGGTGAAATTACTTCCTCTCTCTGCTAATAACTCATTTATAATGAGGTCCCATTTTTTTATTATTTAGGAGTTTATCTGAACAATATTAGTGCTCACAGAGAATTCATAAATGAGTACAGCCCCTTGTCTGAGCATTTGCTATTGGGGATTTGCTCGCTGAGCATACTGGTTTGTCACCTAAGGACACATCTATGTTGCACAATGCTGTGTCATGGGATAGAGAGCCAATATAGCAAGAAAGACGGTATGTCTGCATGGCACATTGCCACGCTGCATACTCATTCTGCTCCCAGGGGTTAGATAAATGAGTGAGTTCAATTTGGTTGGCACGGCTCTGTGCTGACCTGTCTGTCCTATTCCCAGGACATGAACCAGCTTCTTAGGAGGTAGGTCAGCCTACACATACGTTCTCTTCCTCATCTGGCTGACCAAAACTTTCCTTCTGCTCTTTATGCCCAATAAATACATTATTTTCTCATTAATTTTCTTTTGGCTTTATAAGAAACAATGATCAGACCTAAAAGTTACTTCATGTGTAAGTAACTTGTGTTACATAAACATGTCTGTTAGGAAATCTTTGCTCAGTTGACTAGATGGAAAAAGTGAACAAAGAGAGTGTAAAAATAGTTATTCGAAACACAATTAACAATTCATAGATATTCTTGTAAACACATTTTCTACCTAACACTGAATCTTACTCTTGGCAAAGCTTGTGTATGCCTTTCATTCAGGAGATAATTCTGCTTATTAAAGAGTAATGATCAACCATTACTATATACACATATGACTGTCTTGCATTTCTATTTCTGGGTTACAAGCCTTTAATAATCTAATTACTCTAAACTACCCATTATGTTTTTACTCATTTTTTTATGACATAAGTGAATCTGAACAAGAAAAGAAGAGTGAATTATTTGAATGATCTGTGAATCATCCTGCTAGCAAACTATTCTGTTTCTTACTGCTCCTGATTTAAAACATGTTCATAGTTTTGTTATTATTTTCATAGCTTACTATATGATAGAAGTCCATATGATTACTGTGAAGCGATGAGTTAAGGTAAGCAGCATGTGAACTTACAGTAATACCAGTTTGCACAATGATGTCATGAAAGTGTGAATCTCGATGTGCTTGATGAATTTGGTACAGTGTGGCCTTTTTCATTGCCAGGAGGAGACTGAGGTGGGATGAGAATTATTCAGACCCTATACACTAATTACTGATGAGTTGGGTGTTTGAAGATGGCATCTCAAAACCATCAGGAACTTTCTTTGTATCCTCCATTTCTGCTTCTTCTTCAAGGGCTGTTTGCAAATGAAGCAGAACCAAACAACTATTTCTCAGCAAAAAAATACTGAAAATTATGTTAAAGTACCAAAATACATTTTTTCCTTGTCATATTCTAGGATTTTCTGCGAATAAAGCAAGAAGCATAGGGGAAAAAAAATAAGAATACAAGATGAAGATACAGCAAGAAGATGAACATTGCATAACATGTGGATAGGACAAGAAAATAATATTTCACAGCAGAAACTTAGGAAGAAAATTCCTCACAATCTCCCAAGAAAGCTTGACAGAGAAGCATATTTAATGGTGCACACTGCAACAGCCTTTTGCTTCAGGCTAGGAACAAGTCAGTCAAATGAATTTGAGAAATTTTACCCTGGAAGGGAAGGATATTTGTATACTCCTTGCAATCTGATGCTGTAGAAGTTTATTGAAGGGCTATTACTAGATAGACTAACAAGCAGAGAAAAGGAGCTGTTAAGGGGTGGAAGCCTGACAAGTACATGCACAAACCAAGAAACTGAAATGGCAGAGATGGAGAGCAAAACCGTATGTGCTTCATTTCTGCTCCACTCCATGAACATGTTTATGTGGTTAAACCAGAGGTTTCATGAACAATTCTATATCCAAGAAGTGTTGCTATTACTTGGAATTTTGCCTGGCAGATGCACGAACACAACAATAACACGTAACTGTACCAGTCAGTATATGTTTTTACTTCGTATGAGCCTTTTTATTGAGCTGCATTAGGACAATGCTGACTCTAAACTGATAAACCCAGCAAAAAGGTAAGTATAATGTTCAGCTAGCTTAGAGCACGACCAGGACAAGCACCCACCTACTGCAGCATGGGCAGAGCATCCCTCTGCACTCTTTCAGGGTGGATGCACCCCAAGACAAATAGAAAATGTTTGCAGAAAGGCAAACCTGGAAATGTGTGTGCATCCAGATAAAGTGATATTTTTTTTTTTTTTTAAAAAAGGGAATGAATGCCCCTCCTTTCCTTAGCCTTAATAATTACTAGTTTTACACCAAAATTAATGCAATGCCGACAAAGTGGATTAGAATCATAGCATACACCAGCAGGCTAATGCAAGCTTCTCTGTTTAATGAGGATACACCAAAACAGCTGAAAAGCTAAGGGTACCAGAGTCACGCCTGAGTTAGCTCCATCACTTGCAGTTATGTTGAATTACATTGGCAGTGAATCTGGCCCTTTTACAAACACTTCAGCTGCTCCACAGTCAGTGTTGCCTTATCACACTTGCTTTCTTTCCTACAGTAAGCCCTAAAACAAACAACAAAAGTTAGTGGTAGACAAAGAAGTCACCTCTTCTCATGCACAACTTGGCAGGCACAAATGCCGAGGCTTCAACTAGAAGCTCTGTTGGTTTCTGCCTGCCAATTTCCTCCCTTGTAACATCAGCCTTTTCTTTGTTCTTCCCAAGATATGTGACCTCTGAGCAAATTTTCCAGGGTCCAGACTCCAATCTAATCAGTTTTTTTCTGACTAGCATGGAAATCGGTTTGTATATTTGTTTTTCTAATAACAATTCTGTAGTGCATTGTGGCAGCTTGTTTTATACCACTAGGAAAGAACTGTCTGCACTATAACTCAGTTAAGTATTGTTCTCATAAAAAAAGCAAGCAAGCAGGCAAACACACATACAAACCCCAAAAGACTGCTTGTTGCTGAGAATCCTGCAGCCTTGCTAGAAATGACTAAGAAACATTTAATCTCTTGGTGTGGATTAATGTTCATTTTGATGGGCTTCAACTCTTGCTAAGCTTACCTGAGATATTATTTTACCTGAGATATTATTTTTGTCAAGCATAAATAGCATTTCATCTATGGATGCCACAGAGCATGTGATGATGAATAAAACATTGTTTCTTTGCATCTGGTAAGTATTTCAAGACAATAAGAGCATTATTAAATGCCAGTATGAATGCACTATATAGTTCTGGATCACAAATGAAAAAGTTCAGAGCAGGTTCACCATTTTGCCATTTGGAACCAGCTAGTAGTACACAACAAGTGAAAATGGTCTATTTTTACATTCCTATCAATAGAAGTCTAAGTAACTGCTAACAATTTTGCATCTATATATTTACAGCTGCAGTTATTAACACAAAATTTCACCTATCATTGTCTATCATTTCTAACACTTAGATCTGTTAGTGTAATAAGTTGAAGATTAGGCCTTTTCAGTTTACTCACCTGATGTACATATCTACCCACCCAGCTTTTCCCAGGTAGAAAACACATCTAATTAAATTATTATAGGGAATTTGGCAGCAACCCCTGTATTTAAGTTTCTTAGCAGTGCTGATTATAACGGGATTGTTGTGGCCTTTCCATGCCTCTACTATTTGTAGCCAGCCTTCTGCTGAGATGAATGCTTCCAGGCAACAGCAGCATCTTCTCCACATTCTGCAATACTTCTAAATTTTTTTAAATTTTTTTTTTTTATTTAAGTGGTGAAAATAGCTATTTCCCTTCTGTGTATAGTTGACTTAGGACAAATTCAGCAACACAAGAAAACAAATGATTGAATATGGGAATATTCTGTAACTAGCTTTTAAGACTACAGATGTTTTAGAGTCATCTTTTGCTTTCGGTCCAAGGCCGAATCACATTACACAAAACATTCATCCCTCGAAAGACATGCTTCTTCTCACCACTGTGTAAAGATACTTGTTGTATAATTCAATTTTTCTGCCAATGTGCATCCTCATCAGATAGGAGAGCCTTGGGGCTTTATTTTCGTTCTGGATTGTAGAGTCTCAGTCCAAAAGTCAAGATGTGATTTGGTTTCTGTTACAAGTTTTTCTGTACTTCTTGGCTGATAAAAAAAAAAAGAGATGCTTTACTCCTTAAAAATGTCAGTTTCATCCAATGTGTGACACATGCTCTTTAACATAATCTCCTATGGAAATATTTCTTTTAGCCATAATATTGTCTACTCAAATAAACTCGTTGAGGGCTCACACACAGAATTAGAAATAAAATCTTTATTAACCATGTGCTGAATCATAAGTGTTTTCCATCTCAGAAAGATCTTAATAATCCCTGTTGATTATTATCCTTGTGGAGCTCTAAAAATCATTTGTATCCTCTCTCTGTCAGCGTGAGGGGAAGAAAAAGATGATGTATGATATAAAGATAGGAAGCTTTCTCTGGGAAAAAGAAATTAAATAAATAACATGAAATAAAAAGATACTATTTCCAGCACAGCCAAGCATATTCTTTCAGTATAAAAGCCAATCCGTCCTTCTTGTTACAGATATCTAATGATCAAACCATTGTCTTTATCATTCAGTAAAGCACTGAGCATGGCACCTATTGCAGGGACCTAGTCCCACACTGTAGTGTTGCAGGTCTATGAAAGGTAAGATCAGTCCTGACTGGGGTACAAAAAGGATATGGTAAATTACCCCAAGTTTCTATTCTCAGAATGGGTGTCAGTCTGAGAGATAATCTCATTAACCAAAGTAACAACTGTGCTCTTTAAATAATCAATGCTCAATTACAATGAGGACACCCTTGCTGCACAAGTTTATGCTGTCCTCTTGCGTAAAGACCATGAATCAATGAACATGGGTAGCGAGAAACTGGAATTTAAAACAGACAAGTTAATGGGCTCAATGAAGGAATCTGGAGGTTCCAGTGCCTCTGGAGTACGAAAATTTTGTTGAAAAACAAATACTTTATCGAGTGTCATATATATGAAAGGGGATACAGATACTGACACTGTTCCACCACACTTTAAGGCTTTCTTTACGTTACTATCCAGAATTTTGGTCAGCGAAAAATAGGAAAGATAATTTAAAGCTACAGGAGGTCAAAAAAGGATTTCTAGGACATCACAAGTCATCCTTATAGTTTGGCTTTAGCCAAAACTGGTTTCTGCCTGGTCAAGAGGAAATCATTTCTGGATTTTGAAAAAAAAGTTGGTAACAGTGACTGCATGGTGGTTCTGGACCAGTGGGAGAGAAGAACCTAATTTTTCATGGCTGAGCTTAATAGTTTTCTGATGAGGGTGATGCAACCCAATCCTCCATGGTAGCAGTTACAGGAGATTTTGCTTCGGGGATACTTGATGATCTTCACTAGCTTTCTGGATAATGATGCTTGTGAAAGCTGTGTTAAAAACTCCTTCCATGTTATATCATTTTATTAATTTTGTGGACCTTTATGCATATGATGTTAGATCTCTAAAATCTGATCGTGAGTCTGAAGCTACGCATTACATATAAACCTGGGATAAGGAACTAAGATGTGTAAGACTAAAGTCTATTAACCTCTACAGAATGGGAATTTACTGATCACTATGAGCTCTGTGTACCTAGGAGAAGAGGTATGTTCACAGAGAGCTTAGTACTGCTCCCTCAGCACTGCATTACAGGTAGAAAAAGAGAAAAGGAACGTGTGGTCTGGCAGTGTGGAAGTGGAGACACTACACAGCTATGCCGTGGTGTGTCTGTGGGCTCTGACAAGAAAAAATATCTACTTTGATATATTCCCCGCAACTACTTCCGAGACAACTGACTGTTTTGAGGCCATGTAGAGAAATTATAGGCAAATCTTCATTTTGCAAACAACTGGACCATTTGGAGATCATACCACCCTAAATGTTTGCTGTTGCTGCTCTGCTCCTCTTCACAGTTTTACCAGCTGAAGGGGTCTGTTGACCATCTCTTAGCACACAAAGTTAGTCATCAGCTTTCACCCACCGATGAAGATGGGTGAGATGGCTTTACCGGCAGCAGGATATAGAACATCCAAAGTGAACTCAGCCAGCAGAGCTGTGAGGGCAATGCTTTCTGGCTGGGGAGGCAGGGACAGTGCCATCTCCAGTCAGCAATGCTAGACCTGGGAAACAATGCCTGTCTATGGCCTTGGCAGACCACTTGAATGTTCACATAGAGCAGGGCTTGCTGTATACCTGGTGGAAGACAATTGCTGGAAATATTTTCATTTGTTTGAATATTCACAACCTGTGCTTCCTTTCCTAGAAAAGCTATGAATTTTAAGTAAAAATGCCTCTGATGCTACACTATACACTCAGCTACTGCAAGACCCCAGCTCAGCTGCCTCTCTGTATCACCATGGCAAAGGCTTATCGTCTGAACAGAGCTAAGGACCATATTTTGTTGGTTTAGAGCAGCACAACTGGCTGGCGATGCAGTTTATAAAACTAATGCATAAGACATAGGACATGACCAGACTTGCTCCAACACTTTTCAGCAAGCCTGGACCTGTGTTCTCATAACAGATATTTTTTAGCGTGTTTCTTACTGAAACATCTGTGGTAGACTCAGAGACTGTTGATGCCTGCCTTGTACTGCTATGGCATTTCCTTATCCAAACAGACTGATTCAGAGAGATTGTACAATACAATAGTGAAGAATCACTTTATTTAAAGCAAAAATTTCTTACTCAATTAAAAAATATATGTATCTTGTATGAATTATATAGAGTTAGAAGACTTTCTCTGGCTTTTGGCTTTTCACAGAGAAGGCAGGGAAGAACAGAAGTGACTTCCAATCAAGTCCAATGTCTGTGTAAAGAGTTTTCTGGTGTTCCAAAAGTACATTTTTGTTGCCTTTAATAGAAATATATCTAACTAAGACATGGCATGTCTGCAAAACTTCCCAAGACTAGGTGTGAAAACAGCTTGAGTATGAAAAAGGTTGCCCCAAACTGAGTACACTAAAATAGAAACTAAGCCTTTATATGCAAAACCCCTTTTATCATTCTAAGAAATATACTTGAAATCAGCCCAGCTCATTTAGTAGTATTTCAGTATTTACTTTTTTTCTGTAATATTTGTTCACACTCCCTAATACTTCCTGGACAATAGAACTGCAGTTGTTTGGCAGTTCTTGTGTCTCTCCTGCTCTGTAGACACGCTCATTTTACCTTGTGTAGATCATCCTGCCTCACATACATCAGATATTTACAAAGCACAGAGGTGAAAAGTTTGGGTTTTATGCATTCAGTTAAAGTTGCTCTTTGCAAACTGTTCCTTGTTTCAGCAGCCTGGAAGTGAGGGTGCAGGAGAAGTGGCCTTAATTGCCCCAGATAATGGCTGGGTTCCAGGCGTCCTCTGTTCCACACTCTCCACCACTAGCTGGTCAAATGCCCCCTTATCAGAAGAACAACAAAATTGAACAGTCCCAATAAACTATGCTGCATGTTGCAAAAGGAGTTTTATTTTTAGAAAAGCCTGTTTTGCTTTAGATTTTTTAAAAAATAATTTGGGTCTTTCATTTGTCTTCTTTTCTCTGTTGAAAGTAAGACACCAAGAGATTTCTCTTAAAACACTAAGAGCTTTTTGTGAGATGTTCACTCCTTAAATCACCAGGAGTCAAATGCCGCAGCTCTTTTAGGGCCCTGATACAGAGTTGTGAAGATTCTCATCTCTCAACCAAGCCATGTTTTCAAGGACCCAGGAGGTGCCAACAAAGAAATTCTCTCTTTTGATATTCTATTGTTGACTTTTTCAAAGCCACTGCTGCTAGTCGGCCTGAAGGGAATAGCTTAGTTCTTAAGCCCTGAAATTCTCAATTCTTCCAGCAAAAAGTTATCTATCAATCTGGCTCATTGGTATCTCCTTCAGAACCGTCTGGAGAAAACTCAAGATTGACAGGTTCACTGGCTTATCAGGGTTGGGTTGTGATCATCACTTTGGTTCTAAGGATTTTTAAAAGGCTGATGCACTCTGTGCTTAGCTTGTGCAGTTGTTTTCTTCTGCCCTGACTATGTTCTGATCTATGGATATGATACTTATACACAATTGATGAAATCTCCTCTGAATTTCATTGCTTTCAGAAACAGTATCCATCAAAGTAACCTGCAATTAATCACATTTCACACACTGAGTGGAAATAATTGTCTTCTGTAAAAGCCCTCCATAAAACCAGAAAAAGTCCTTTGAAAATGGTTTCTTAAGCCAAAATTACTGGGCGCTGCAATGCCTGATACCACATTTCCAGGCAAAAAGAACATCAGGTTCATATTTTCTGACTTTATTTTCTCTATAAAGAAAAGTTTCCCATAGTTACTTCACCTTCAAAAATGCCTGGAATAGAATACATGTTGGAAAAGTCCTTTAAGTTTCTATCAGTAGTCTTCTATTCCTGCTGCTGGCTGGTTGTTCGATCTAAGCAACAGTCTACAGCTTTCAAGTGTTCAAAACTGATATTTTCACTAGCCTCTCTAGACACAATAATGCCTTCAATTTTCATAAAGGCCATTCAGTCTTCCTCTGATTACTCACCTCACTGACACTGATGATCTGATCTGGCAGAATACAGCTAGTCAGGTTCTCTCCATAAACATTATGAGGAAGTTCACAGATACCATGAAAGCTGTGTGCAGATTCAGACACTACTACGGCATCAGTTGTTACAGGTTGCATACGTCTGGATGCATATGAATAATACGGAAGTTGTTCTGAGAAAATACTCCTTCCAAAAACTTTCTTGTACATACCTCCCAAATATATCAAACCATTTCAAAGAAGTCTTGGAAGACAAAAAAGCCATATTCAAATAAGAGCAATCATTCGTGAGGCCAGTATCAAACATTTCTGGTCCCTAGCTGAATCTTACCACTAAGGAATTCAGAAACAATTTGGAAGAAACTTTAAATAGTGAACATCATCATAAATTAATACATTCCTCCTCACAGAAATAACCTTTGCATTGTGTTTTCTCACTAAAAAGGAAATTTTGATCTTTCTTGCTTTCATTGAAGATCTACTTTGGTGTTCTTGGTCATCAGTTGACTGGCCCTATGAAAGAAACTTGAGGCTTTGCAGACTGTACCTCACTTTTGTAATGGTATTTGGTTCCAGAAGGAATTGAGGTTTGCAATAACTTCCCACCAGATATACAACATAGGTGTATGAAATGGAAGGCACTATGAAAAGCAGTCTTCATAGCATGTAATAACTCTAGAAAATGCACACAATGTCAGTAGGAAGCCAGGGTTTTCAGACCTGATCGCAAGGTGTCCAGAATTGCATAGCTTATTTTTCTTCTCTAGGCAGGTTCAGATTTATGAAATCACAGCTATAAATTTGCATGCTGGCCTTGAGTATGTTACACAGAAAAATTGTATTATATCTACCCAAAAAGATCTTCAGGATAACAGTAAGTTCAGGTTATACTGCAGCCTCCCAGTTGTGCTCACACAGATTGTACATTTTAAGTAAATCATCTCTTTCTTGATATCTCTTAAGGATAACAAAATTAATAGCAGGAAACCTAACTGTATGAGTACTTCTTGATACAACTCATAATGCATCCATGACAGAACAAAACTGGTGGGTAAAGGTCACAGGATCTGACTTTACCAGTGAAGACCATTTGAAAGTAGGTGACCTGTTGATATTCCAGCAGCAAACACTAGCAAATGCATGATAGATGTTTGTGACATGTAAATAAATAGCAGTCTCCAAATAGCCTACATAGAATCTCGCTTTTTCTGCCTGTGGTGGTTATATGGTGAAAGAAGTTTTCTGGTTCAAGGGATAAAAAATGTCAGCTTGATGTCAGCATGGAAAAACTTCCAGGTCCAAAGAAAACCTTCAGCTTGTTTTCTGTCTCCCGCTGTCACAGTCACTTCTTTCATTGCTTTTTGTAGAGGATGCAGGCTTCTCTCCACTTTTTTTACATCCTGTTGGCTGCAACGCACCAGCTCTTTTTTTGGAGGACATATATGTTATTTTGATTAGTTTAACACCTCCCCATAAAACTTGCCTGCTGCGCATGCATTGTGCAGTTAACCTTATCCAGGTCTACTACAGGTATGCTCCCAACATATTTTTGGCTTTTCAAAGTGTTAAAAAAGTGGAAAGTAGACTTGATGCCTTGGAAAAAACCCATAATTTGCAATATCTTCGTGAATATAATGAGATTTAATTAATTGACAAAGTCTCAAATTTGTTTACATTTGCAATCTGCAGTTAACATTCAGGTAGGTTTTGTATCCATGTCTTCATGATAAAGCACATGGTGAACAGCCATGGGCATGGTGAAGCCTCACACCCCAAACAGTTTCGCTATAAAAATCTTGGCAAAATTTGAAACATATTCTTTTCTATTAAATTTTCATGAAATCTTACCTGTGTCTACATATTGGAGTTAAGTGATTTTGTGCTAGTTTCCTACACTTGCTCAACATCTGGAAAAAGTACTTTCCAGTGATTTTTTAATGTTCTACTTCTGTAGAATGCAGAAGCTTGTCCTTCTGCAGTGATATAAAATGTGTAAAGGTCCATATTCCTCTTCTACTTTTGTTTAAACATCTTAAGAACATTATAAAAAATTATCAAATCCTTATGTCCCTGAACATTACATTTTCATGTGTTTTTTGACAGAGTTTTTTTACTCTGTTTGGAAATGAATTTTGTCTCATAATGACCATGTTCCACTCTGCTAACCAATAAGGATCTGATTTTGCTTCAAATGTTGTTAAATTTTTTTTTGTAAGGAGAGAATGATTTATGTCTTTTATACTTTTATACATTTTGTTTTTAAAATCAGAACTGACCACTAGAAACTCAGGGTACAATAATTTTGTAGTGGAGGAAAAGAGGCATGTTCTGTCTTGCAACTGTAATGTTTTCTTATATAGAATCATAGCTGATTTCTTCTGTGCAGGGAACATTAATCCTGTCACCTTACAGAAGGAAAAGGTATATTATGTGGATTTGAATGTAAAAAGATTAAAGAACCTATCCATTATGTTTAGCTTGGATACTCTTTCAAAACAGCATATATCATGGAAAAGTTTGAAGACATTTCCTTTCCTCTGTAAGATAAAAGAAGAGTTCTGTATTTCAAAAGGTATTCATCACAGTCACAGCTAAAGTTTTAATAAGTTAAACCTGTTCTCTGACAAAGTGCTCAAAATGCAATAGGCGTTTAACATCATCAGAAGAGGAGATGATTTGACAGAGAAAAAATGGTGTGTGTTCATATTGGGGGCTCTAAAATAAAGATGAAATTTTCATATTCCCATAGCAGTAGCCCCAAAAGCTCAATAAAAATCTCAAGAAATAACTAAAAAAACCCCTAAGTATTTGCACTGTTTCCTTTTTGTTCCCCAAACTCCAACAACTGTCTAGAGATATCTTCTGAATATCTGTACTTTTAACCAGCAGGTACACAAATTACACTTGCACTCCAACTTAGGAACCAAAGTAAACAAATTGAATCTTCCCCGATATCTTGAAGTCAGACAGTAGCTTAGTTCTCAGTTAATATTTACATAGTCCTTCTAAGACAAGAACATATTTTATTGTGATATATTGTGATAACTGAACCACAGCCCTTCCATTTATGTCAAAGGGGTTTGAATCAGAGCAACTGTTCTCAGATAAAGAGCAGGCTGACAGTTTCAGTTTACAAACTGTCATGTCTCCCTTTGCTGAACAATCATATTTATGAAGTTACTTAGAAGAATTTTGCTTTATTAGAAATCTAAGGATTTCAGTTCAACTGAAATTCTCTATAGATATGTTAGACACTTAAAATTTAAAATAAATTTCTTACTTTAGAGCCATAACAGTGAGGTTCTTATAGATTATTTCAAGGAAGAATAATCCTTGATTATCACATAGTATCTATCTTCAAAAGTAAATAATAATAAATTTTATTTGACACTCACATCAGGGAAAAAAACAACTTGTACAAAGTTATTACAAAATTATGTACATGTGTAATTCTTTGTTGACCATGTTTTCAAGATAATTTTTATTCTTACTTCTATGCTGACTATATTCGTGCTTAAATCTTTCAACTCTGTTATGATAGAGTTTTTAATTAACATTTAAATAACATAAGTTCCTTTGCAGTGTATTTAGACAATAGAAACCACTAAGTACTTGCAATTTTGTTTAGTTGTCTTAAACACTCTCACGTCTCTAGGTTTTCACAAAACAATCATCATGCCCATAACTTAAATACATGTTCATTCTTGAGTTGAGTACAATTAAGATAGTATAAACACCATTACAATAATAGAGTTTATCAGTAATACACTTTCCAAAACCCATAAACTGTAACCATCAGGATATTACTGTTTTTTGTTTGTGGTTTGTTTTTTTTTTAGATCTGGTTTACACTGCTATGATGACATTGAGTTGATACCTCTAGTACATCGCCTTACAGCCTTTGAAATGGATCCTATGACTAGGATAGCACATGTAAAATTGACACGCTTTTTTTCAGCTTACAATACAAAAGCTAAATTACCTCTGTGCATAATAGTAATCTAGGGGATTTTTAGTCTTCCTCATCTTTGATCTCTTGGCCAAGATTCAAAGCAAATACTTTGCCTTTAGCTAGGCAAAAGCACTTTAAATTTGACTATTTTGTGCCTGAGGATTTGCTAGCTGCATAGATTCTTGGACATCATCTTGAGGAACACTCAGCATTTGACAACTTTCGAGCAGCAGCTCAAAACCACATTTTTGGATTATGAAATTCACTCAGTTGGTTTCTATTGTAGCTATCTCCATTTGGCTTGCAAGCCACTCTATAAATTCTGTTTGCTCCAGTCTCGTTTTAAGTTTGAACAACCTGCAGCAGCTCTGGGTGCCATTCACTAGCATGGAACATGAAATAAAACCAAGAGGTAACAGACTCAAGACAAACAGAAGCAGGTACTTCTTTACAAGATGTGTAGTCAAATTGTGGAATCCATCATAACCCAGGATGCTGAGGATGCTAATGTTGCAAAGAGGTTCAGAAACCTACTGTATGAATTAATGGAAAAAAAACTATCACTATTTTTAATAAACTGACACTGAGCTAGATGCTAGCAGGCTGGGAAGTACCACTTCCCTTTTGCTTTCTACTTGTTAAACATTTGTCTGGACATTTAATGCTGGCTATGCTAAATGACCTCTGTTCTGATCCAGAATATCTCTTTTGATCTTTTAATGCATCATTTTCCCACTTCCAGCCTGAGATAGAATCCTTTCAGTTGCCAGGATTAACTGTACTAGTGCTATGCATGTAGCTGACCTCTTTAGTGCAAACTAATTAAAGGAACCACTAAAACACTTGAGGCTTCTCAGTGTTCTTCAGTATCCCTTCCTGCTGAGCAACAGAGGTTACACCTTCCCAGTCTTATTCAGAAACTTCTCATAGGGAGTTTTCTATGTCTCTTTTTCTTCATATCTCACTTTGTTCCACATACACTGAGACTTGGTTTTCCTTGGATAACATCTAGCAGATCTCTGTGTTTACTGAAGTCATTCTGTGAAATGCAAAGTAGTTTTGTTTTGCTACCCTCTTCCCGATGCATCACAAACTCTCCGAGCTCCTACTAAGTTGTTTCTGTATCTCATAATCTTAATAGCTTGTGCCGTAACAGTTGGCAAAGGCTGCTTTCCTTATCTTTAATACATAAAGTGTTCACAATGATCTTTAAGGACTTGCTGGTTGCTTTTTGTCCTCCTTCTTCAATAGATGACAGCACAGTTGAATTGCCCTTGTATTAGCTCATGTACTTCAGATGATCTAGTTTGTTGATTACAGAAAGCCTAGGACAGCTGATCTTTCTGACTAGGATGTTTACTGTCACTATTAATTCACTTTTGAGTTCTTTTAACTTCTGAAGTTGTTCAGTTGCTGGACATGTTTATTAACTCCATCTTTTTTGCAAAAGTAGGTAGGCCTTCATCCTCACATGTTGAGTGAGATTTCATCTAGAAGTGCTAAAATGTCTTCAAACCTCAGATATTCTAGGGCGTTATGCCTTGTGTCTGTGCCTAGATATTTTCGTAATATCAAAGCTGTCTGCAACGTCTCAAACACAAAGTGGTGGAACAAGATACTTTTCTGACAACAGCTGTCTATGCTTTAGATGGTTAATTCCAGCTGCATTTACTTCAACTGGGAAACTTATTTAAAGTGAAGCTCTGATGGTGTTAACTATTTTTGCTGGCTTGCAGTAACGTTTGAGGATGAATCATGGTGAAGCTGCCAAATGATTTCTTCAAACCTATGAAGCTTCTGAGGTTTTTTTAGACACACGGTGGCTATCTTTAATGATTATTCTTAAGGTGGAAATGTGGTCAGCTCTGAAATACAGATTCCTCTGAACTGGAGGTCAGCTTAACTGCTTGCTTTGTTCTAGTTGTGATCATTCTGTGGAAGAATTTGTTACTGAAAGCAATTTCACATTGTGCAGTGTAAACTGAAAAATTGTTCTTCCTTAATGAAGTTTTTGCTTCGGTTGCTCTGGTTCCCATCATTATTAATTCATTACCAGAGAACAGAAAAACAGATAAATTAGAATACTGTTGTCATGGCATAGGTAACAAGAACACATTGAGAATATGAGAGTGACAGAAAAGAAGAAAAAATAAAGAGCTATCATTCTTGGTCTCAGGTTGTTCAAATATTTCAGAATTATGAGGTGTCAAAATTCTTATAAAAGAAACATAAAAGAGTAGTCTAAATAATGACATAGGAAGACTATAAGAAAATTAATTATCTCTATTAATTTATTGGTTGATATAGTTAACTTTACTGGATAAATAATGTCTGGGAAAAGAAATACTTTTTTCCCCCCTAAATGCTTTTAAGAGGTTTCTGTGTTTCTCTAGAACCCTGGATCGTGTATTAGTAAAAAGAATATAATATATATTGTTTTCCTGCAAAGCTTTGTTTATCCAAGATTGACCTTAAGGCATGAGCTCAGTAACAGATTAAAAATCGAAATAGAAAGTCTTATTGGTGGAATATTAATTAGTTATGACAGCAATACTGTATCTGTGCTTGCTATCTACTTTCTTTCTATAGCACCTAGAAGCCCTAGCTGAGTCTGGCCATCATGGTATGATGTGGTCACACAGCATAAACCATGTGATAGTCTCCCTACAAGGTTTTATTTGCAGTTTAAAAGCAAAAGAGGTAAAGCTTGCCCAGTGAAAGAGAGTACAGGTCCATGCAGTTAACTCAATCCCATGAGAGATGGCAGAGTGCAGAATAGTTCTTCTGTCTCAGTACAGTCAGAAACATGAAAAGTAAGATGAAATTCCACTTTAAACTCCATCTTTGGTGACTGCCACGCTCCCATTGGCCTTTTTTTTCAAATGAAACACTGCTCTTAAAAGTTTTTTTCCCCTGGTTCTTTTGAAGAGGTCAGAAGCATATCAATAACTATTTGATGAGCAACTGGTTTATGTTTTTGTCACCAACACATTAACTTGTGATTAATTCTTTCCATAATCCTTCCCTTGGTATTTAATAAAAACATCATTTAAAACCCCTTTTCATACATGTTTTTTCCCCTTGCTCAGCTGATTCTGAGATGCACAAAGCCTTGGTTCTGTCTGGCCTCTAAATTTCCCCCCTCCACTGGTGAGATATATATTTTCTCTCAGGTATTCACTCCTTAATTCAAACAAGGCACTGCATGTAGCTTGCTTATACCTGCTGCTTGTGAGTTTTCCCTTACAGTGTGTAGCCCTCATGAGAATCTAAGTAAACCTTTTTAGTCAGAGATGGTACAGACGAGAAAACAGTGCCTGGTAAACATCACAAATATAGCTGGTAAACATCACTGGCTCCTAAACACTTGCTGTAAAAAAACAACCATCTTGCTTAAGGAGTATATTTACTGTAATTGGGATAAAATGTAGAAAATCAATATTATTTCATTAATCCTTTGAGGTAAATGAAATTTTATTTATCACCAAAAGCTACCTCTAAAGAAAATGATTTTCTCAATCATGGTCCTGCAGAAGGAGGAAACGAGCAGTAGTAGTCCCAGACACAGGAACACGATAACCCTGCTGAGAGAGATGTGGAAGTCAGCTGAGGCCTCAAAATTTTGGCAGAAGATATTTGTCTCCCTTATAAGGGACAGTGAACAACAATTCATTTTATACTTCCTTCCCACCTTCCATGATTTTATAGACCCTAGACATCTTTTCACCATTTTTTAAATTATTCTTTTTTTCTGGCTGAAGAATCCTAGGCTGTTTGAATCAGGCAAGAAGAAATAATATCAAACTCTTTTAACAGTTTGGAGAAAGAAGGAAGAAAACATAGAGGTCATGTACCTCAGAAAGCCTTTTAATACAGCTTCACATAAGACTTTCTTAAGCAAGTCAAGAAAAGTAAGTGAAACTGCTACAGGATGGATACAAAGCTATTTTTAATTTAATGCCAGAATAGAAGGATGCATAAGTGAGTTTCAGCCAGTTTGTCCTGGGCCTAGCCAATATTTTCACTTATGACTTATAAATAAGAGTTTATTAAATCTGCAGATGACCCAAAATTGGCCAGGCTCTAATGAAACTGAAGAACAGGATTAAAGTGCATTGATAAATTGGAGAAATGTTCTAAAAAAGTGGGATTCAGTTCAACAGGAACAAGCACAAAGTTCTATATTTTATAAAAAATTATTAGCAGCACAAATACAGAATGAAGAACGACTCATCAGAAAGTAATTTCAAAGAGGAGAACCTGGCAAGATCAGTGACTCACAATCCCCAAATGCCATATTACCATTGAAAAGCCGTATCAGTGGGGTGCATAAGATACTCAGGGAAACTTGGTACAGGAATGAATCTTTCTATGCTACTCAGTGTTTATAAGGCTTAACTGGAATGCTGTGCCCACTTTGGGGCCTTATGGTCCAAGAAAGGCAGAAAAAGAGAAGAGGAAATCAGTGGGATGGAACTGAAGTATGACTAATGAGGAAGGGTTTTAAGAAACAGGACTGTTAAGTCTAGAGGAAACTGCAGAGAAGTACAGTAGTGTCCAGATACATAAAGTAATTCTGCAAGGAGGGTATAATCCCTTCCTTACATTCCTTGTGAATGGTCTATTCCATTTCAAAGAGAAATGAACTCTCTGAAAGAATCACTGAAGCAAAGAAGGTTCAGCTTAGATGCTAGAAAAAACTTTCCGATAGGAAGATTAGTTACAAACTGTAATATTTTGAGACACTGGAATATTTATCACTTGAGCTTTTTTTTACAAACCAGTTTAACAAACTTAATTTTTAAACAGATGTCTTTCAGAATAATTTTGATATCCTCAGTCCTTCCTTTCATGGGTGGATAAGTTTTGATAACTACCTGATGTACTTCTCATCTCTATTTTCTCCATGATTTATATACATAGATAGAAACATGCAAGGTAAAGGGGTATGTAGAATAGAGTAACAATAAAAGCTGGCAAGATGTTGGCTGCATTTATCTGCATATTCTATTAGATAGGATATGATAATCACACATCTGCAGCTTGAAGCTTCAACTCAAACATTATTCCATCTTGAGCAGAAAATGGATACGAAATATGACAATCTACCCAGTAAAGAAGCAAGCACCTGTGTATATACTTCCTTCAATATCTTATGCATTAAATGGATTGGATTGATAACAAACACTACAATTTATGTCACAAATGAACTACAGCACAGGTAATAGAGCCTCTTGCTGAGCAGCTACCTAATACTACAGAGAAGTAGTCTAGTTTCAAGTAGAGAGAACTACACTTGGATCTCCAACAGGTTCTTGGATGACACTATATTAATATTACCACAATAAATACTTTAACTTGGTCATTACTAAACTAAACAGTTGAGGGAATCACATTTGCTTTTAATACATTCAAAGGAAGAATGACAACCACATGATTACTAGGTTTTTGAGAAATGTGTATACACAGAGGAAAGAAACTGTCAATAAAGCTGCTCCCTTTCTTCAGATGTACTTGCTCTGATAATCCATCCCTCAGTTAGGTCTGGGATCTTCTCCCAAGTGACAGGGGACAGGACCAGAGGAAATGGCCATAAGCTCCGCCAGGGGAGATTTAGGCTGGACATTAGGAAAAAAAATTTCACAGAAAGGGTCATTGGGCACTGGAACAGGCTGCCCAGGGAGGGGTGGAGTCACCTTCCCTGGAGGTGTTTAAGGCAGGGGTGGATGAGGTGCTGAGGGGCATGGTTTAGTGTTTGATAGGAATGGTTGGACTCGATGATCCAGTGGGTCTTGTCCAACCTGGTTATTCTGTGACTCTGTGAAATACTTTACTCAGTAAGTAAAGAAACTGAGATTTTGTTTCTTTTCTCCATGGCAAATTATCATCACATGACCTTAAAACCTGCACATTTTCTTTTTTCCAAATTTCTTTTGGATGTTTTCTAATTGCTTATGTTGATAGAACTACTGTCTCTTAAGTAGATTAAATCGTGAGGCAACAGCAGAGGACAGGAAGTATTCAGTGTGCCCCATGACACAGAGGCACAAAGAAGGCTCTCGTAGATCCCCAAACAGTAGCTTTCTTAGTTGAGCTGACAGAAAAATATACAGATAGCTTTACTAGCAGTAGATTTATTTGAAGCCTCTGAGAAAACATTTTCATAACAAGTAACTTTGCTTTAAAGAGAAGCTAAAACCACCACCATCAATCACACATTGTACATACATTGTACATAGTCAATACTCGTACAAAGTACCACCTGCCTACAATGAATCATACCTCTACCCTGACACACAAAACTGCACTTAAATTTAATCAGTGCAGAAACCAAGAAAAAGGCATAAAGAGTAGTATCTGTGTAAAAAAAATAAAAAGTGTGTCATCCAAGAATTTTGTCCCACCAATGCATGATCATATATGTAAAAGGATTATTTATACAAATTTGGAGAAACAATCTCTATAATAAAAAAAAAAAAAAAAAGATGTTTAGGACAGCTGTTTTCTAAACCCTTCAGGGAGTCTAGTGCTCCAAAAAGAGACACTGAGATAAGGAGAACTCAGTTGTGGTAACCTTGTGGGGTCTGATGGTTTTGCTTACTAAATTTTACATAGATAACAGGTTTCCAATAATGTAATAGTTCACCCCAGCTCACTACATTGAGTCCATAAATTTTCCTGAATTAACTCCTCATTCAGAACCACCAACTATGGATGAAACGAGGGATATCTTTGGAAAAAAATCAGCCAGTCATGCTGGCAACATCACACCACACACTCTCATTGAAACTCCAGCCAGAACTTCTGGCAAATTGTTCTAATCATCAGCTCATGATTAAACTAGTCTGAATCTGTCTATCTGGCAGCTCAGAGGCTTTAAGATACTTTGTCTGATACATTGATTGGCTCTCTGTTTTCAAAGTTTTCTTCCCCACATAAGTTCTTGCAGGCTATGATGAAGTCAACCTGATCCAGCTCAAATTTTCCATTTAGCAAATTGGCCTGTTAAAATAGTAAATACATGGGATTTGTTCTATTTACGTAGAACAAATGCAACAAAGGCAATCACTTGGCACTCAGTATCCCCAGCTTTCAAATCTACAATTATTGTATTTTTAGCTTGCTTTTTGGGTTTCAGGATGTTCAACTTTAAAAATTAATTTTTTTCCAAGGACATACCAGCAATGTCGAAGTTGACTATCACCTCTGACTGAGATAGATATACCCCATCACAGCATGCTTTTCTGTCACACATTACAGATCTTAAAGATCCCCTCTGCTGTTCCATAGTGTGATTTAGTGATCTGTGTCAGATACAGTCTAGTACTCCAAATGATGATTTTTTAAATTTGTTTTATAGATGTTCAAGATATTTTACTCTAAATTATCAGGAAGTTAGAGAGAGGTCATGATAATTTGCATTCCCCTTTTCCCACACCACCCTTCCCACATAAAACAGAACTTGCAATTTTAACATTCCAGTCATTCAAATCTTTGCTATTTAAGTACCAGTAACTAAATCAGATATATACTCCTAAAAAAGCTGTTCAAATTCTTCCTAATTATTACACAGATTACTGATATTGATGTGTAGATGTATAGGTATATTGATGTATTCATATATAAAGAATCATTTAATTCTGTCTCTTGAGGACTTGATTGCTTTTGATTTTTTTAGCATAAAACAAATACTATTTATTCTGCTCTTGTCTTCTCTGAACCTTCACTCTTCTGCTAATCTTATGGTTCTTTAACTCAGCCTTTTCCCCAGCAGAAGGGTCCTTCCATACTGAGATGGATAGTGAACAGTTTTCTTGCTTCTTCCATTATGGCATCACTACTTTACATTTGACATGATATGCCTATGGAGCTATTCAATTTAAGAGTCTTCAAGGAGAGGAGATCACTGTGCATTGCCTCACTGCAATTTCCCTCCAAATGTTCCTTGTGTTATCATGTATGGAAGTGCCGCTTGTGCTAATATGCAATTTCACTATTGGAACTATTCCTGCCAACCCCAAAATGCCTTCTCAGAATGATCTCATGAGTCTTGACTCCAAGGAGACAGTAAAATTTGTTATTGCCTAATCTCCTTTACAAGCTGTTCTTTCCATTCCTTTTAGCATAGTAGTCTTGGACTAAAGGGATCTTCTTGGAGACGGCTTTATCATCTTGCAGGTAGCCCTGAAAGCCAATCTCATGTTTCTGTTGTGCAGTTCCCAGCTCCATTTGACTACTGGAATCTGCAAAGAGAGTGTCTGCAGTTTCCACTTGAAATGCAGCAGTACAAGAATATTTCTATTTGTTTTCAGTTCCTCTTGGCTATCTTCTTCCTTTTACTTTTAATACTTATGAAATCCTCCTTCTCTGTTTTGTTTTCCTCTCTTCTATTTTTTGTTCACTGTGATCCTACCCTTTCTAAGGTTTCCTGATGTTTCCTAATGTCTCTGAGTTTTCCTGACAGAGTCAGCAACTTTTAGTATATATAAGAGTACCTTCAAGTCTCAGTGCATCAATTCTGTCCACTTTCACTGATGCAGGGCAAAATCTGCTCAAATATTTTCTAAAACCATTTCTAAATACTTCCACGTGCTGCCCTGTCCATAAGATCAAAGATTCATAATACGGATGACAAGCACATGAAGGTTCACAGCTTAGCTCAACCAGCTGCTTGCTGCCAGTGATAAAGAATTTAAAAATGTAAACCTTGTGACTGATATTATACCTGTAAGATCTAGCAACACAATCCATAGAGAGAAGCCCACACAGACAGGTGTGTTTTTGCCATCCTGTTTAGGATCTGTGCAACCTCCATAGATGGTAAACAACGGTTGCCATTGCACTTGTGTGTTGAATGTATTTCTATAATGAGTAGATTAATTATTTTGCATTAAAAAACAACTTAAGAATATTTCCTTCTGCCCCCCTCCCCAAATGCATGTTCACATTCCCACATGCATCATTATGTAACATAAACACTGTGCATATCTACATAGGCATAGCTACTGGAGCCATGAATATATGAAAGAAATGTATGTAACTGCAGTATTTTTGTAGGTACAAGGAGTTACGCTGCTCTTTGAAGGTCTGTCTCATAACTCTTAGCATTTAAGGCAGTTTTTTTCTTCCTTGTATTGAAAAATAGATATAATTATTATAAGAGGCACCACTATTTCCAATGCACTTCTGTGAATAAATATCAATTAATTCACGCATCATGAAATGATAATGAAATATTATAACTTCATCTGTGATAACAGTGTAACTTTTCATGCCAGTTCACTTGCAATTATCCACTCTCAACTGCTAATTATATGCCTCAAGCTGTACTTAGTAGAAAAGATTGAACCATTTGTTCTTTTGTATATTTTGTCAGAATAAGAATAAGCTTGCATGAAATACCTCTGAACTTGTTCACATAGGAAAAACATCAGCACTCAAGCCTATTGCACTGTTTCCTTGGAATAACTGTAAAATATGTCATTTCTGTATGCATAAATACTCCTTGGAGCACACGCGTTCTCTAACCACACACTGGACTGACTGTTCTTGTAAGACTTCGGGCTATAATATTGCTATTATGCCATGGCATGTGTGCCCACATACTATGGCAACTGTATGGAAGAAACTGCGGAGCACACAGTTCCTACATGTGTGCAGACAATTTTTCCTGGAGTAGTGCCGTTGGCTCGATGGTCTAGTATCCATACAGCATAGTTTTTCGAGGCTTTTTCCTTAAAAAAATCATAGATGTAAGATCCTCCTGTCCCTTTACTTGTGTACAGGATAAATCTTATTTATGTTGGTTCTTTAACATTGAGTAAAACCTTGTACCTTGGTAATCTTGTTTTCTGTTAGCTCTAGGCTAGTTTTGTCAGTGCCCTCATTGCAGAATTTAAAACTTCAAGACCCAGTGTCCAGGTTTCAGGTACCAATGTTTGACTACAGAGGTGACTCTTGAATTTAGTAGTGGATCTGTCGCTATGGAGACTCCTAGAGAAATTGTATTATTTGTTTCACCTGCAGCAATGGAATAAAGCCAAAGCTAGACCCTGCAGAACAACCTGTCAGGGTAGATGGAAGAAGCACTGACAAAATGCTACAGCCCTGGCTACACAAAAGCCACAAGAGAGCAGATGTTCAAAAATTTCCCCACTAACTCAAACCTGTGAAATCACATCACAGTTGTGGTTATATTTAGCTGAGACCAGTTTCAGGGACATGCACATTATTTGGCAATCTCCCTCTATTCAGAGGTATCAGCTTGGTTGCAGAGGAAAGCATTTAAAGACTACTTTATGAAGTATGTACATATATGAGATATCAGCCAAAAAATGTGAAATTCTTAACAGTGAAGATATCTTTCAGGTATTTTATTTTAGTAAGAAAACCTTTTCAAAGCCAGATGCTCATGAAAGCTTCCAGGATATCTGCTGTTTTGATCTTAGTGGATATATGTAAGGAGAACGAGGTCGTTGCATGGGTGATAGTCTTTAGAGGAGGCTGAGCTTTCACTACAGTCCTATTACAGTGGAAATTCATGCATTTATGACTCATAATATAATTTTCCCTGCATCTGAGGTGCTCTCAGTACGTATTATATAAATGTGTATTCAATAGCTCTTGAATATGAAAATGATGCATGCATATTTTCTGAACAAAGCAAAGGGTACGGGGCTGCATGGCTTCTGTGCATGGTTTACAGGATTTGGTCTTCACTTCTCAGAAAAGTATTTTAAAGCCAATGATGTCAGGAACAACTGAAAAGGTTGCAATCTGTAATGAGCGTGGAAGCCTGTAGTTAAGAAATCTCTGATCTTTGCTCAGTTTCTGATGGCTTCACATTACAACTGGCACTGGTGATGTTGCTGCCACCTCACATTACATATGCTGGACCACGGTAGGGATCCACATTGTAGGTAGCTGCCCCTTCAAGCTCGGCTCACAGCTTCAGGGTGAGAAGATGTAAGAAAGTTTACAGTCCCCTTTCCCTACTGCCTTGGCATTGTGAACAGATAAGATCATGCTCCAGCCTAACTTTCTACATGAGCCGTCTTAGCTCTGAAAAGAGGAGTAGAAATTTTAAACATAATCACCAAGGTGTGCAAAGAGAAACAGTGACCATTTAGTTGGCAGCTCTAGAGGAAAGGGAAACAAAACCCAACCTTGTGACAAGACTTTGGATGACCTCTTTTTTCACTTTTGCCTGCTGATTTTAAGTGAAATAATTTTATTCTGGGCAACTTGTTCCTGGGAGAGGCCTCATATTTGCTAATTTTATCTTATGCTGACAGTGCCCATGTAATCACCTCCTTGTTGGATCCACAGCCCACACACTGATGCAAAATCTCCTCCTTATCTTATCCTTCACCTGTAAGAGCCTGAACCCAAATGCCTCTCTAGTGCTGAATGAGCAAACACCAAGTCAATGTTGAAGTCAACCAGGCATAACTTTCTGCAGAGAGTATTTCAGTGCACATTTCCCTTTTGCATCTGAAATATAATTTAGCTTAACAATATGGCCTGGAGGATGCTAGAATTCAAAAGTTGCAGACAGTTAGGTACTTTTTGAAAGCAAATAATTTGCTGTACATTGAAATATCCTTGTTTATACTGATGCACTTATTTATTTACAATGTAAAGTTTATTTACTTAGAAAAAGGAATTGGAGCCCAGTGTCAGTGTTCGCAGCCTCCTCCTCCAGTGTGATGGATACCAGCAACTTTGGTGTTGTAGTTCACCAACACCATTGAAAATGAACTATTTCACTCAAGTGTTATGGTTGCTGAGACCTGAGTTAGATACTGAGACATCCACTTATGCCAATACTGGGACAATTCAAAGTAGGCCCAGCAAACCCATTTTTAAGTACCTGGAGAATTTACAGTGAGAAAGTAAAGCATCTCTGTATCTTGGGCACCTCTAGGCTTGGAAAGTAGATGAACAGTAGCATTTCCCTACTGCATGTGACTGTTACGTACTCAGGTGCCTGAATTCTATCCAAGGCCCACTTAGGGTACCTAAGCCTTTGGTTAAATACATCCTCAAGGCTTAAATTTAGGCATCTGGAATGTTGATGTAATACCAATATTTCAGAGTGCTGGAGGAGTTTCTACACCTAATCCAGGAGATAAGATGTGTCCCTGGAATTTATAGAGACATGCCTAGCACCAGCATGAGGCAGCCGTGCAGCTCTCTGCAAGGACACATTGCTTCCAGGCACTGCTGGAATGAGGATGGGGCCAGACACCTTCCTGGGACTCAGAAGCTATGTGGGAGATAGTTTAACAGGAATTAGGGTTTATGGCTGTGAAAAAAAAAAGATCAGTAGGAAGCATTTGGTATGCCTCTGTGCAAAACTGAAGTAATGCAGAGGGAAATCGGGCTGCTGTTTTTACCACATCTGTACTTTAACCATGTACGCACAATCTGCATTGTATTGTCTTGCAGCAGAATATGTTATTTCCCCAAGAAAATGGTAAATACTATATTTCCAGGTGGACAAACAAAGTTCACTGGATTGGAAGGGACAGCTGGCATGTGTCCGTTGTGGCACTTTCCCTCTGTGCAGTTGTCAGGATGCATCATAATTCTGGCTGCTGGAGTAAAACTGAATTTTAATGAATGACCTGCAGGGACAGAGATAGAACAAATTTGTCTCCATCCAAGTGACCAGCCACAAACATGCACATAAAATTCAGGTATGTAGTAAGTGAGTGTCTGTGATCAGTTTGGATTTTCCTTTTCCCTGACTTTCTCATATAAAATCTATCCTTGTGCATCTATGTGAATGCAAATTTATCTTGAAACTGAAATCCCAGCCCATTAGTAACTAGCTTGTTATTTCTGCTAGTTCTCTCTGTTGTTGTTGCACACCTTACATTTGTTGCTGTTGTTTTAAAAAGCTGATTTTATGTAAACAACCAATTTATCTAGTGAAAAGCATTTTTGCCTCAAATTCAGGCTGCTTTTGTGGACATTTTATTACAATGTGGTCTCCACTGCTTGCCTGGAAAACCAGCTCACAGAGTTTCCTTGGAGAGCATGACAAAGCCTGAGGTTGTGTTGTCGTTTCTACGGACTCCAGCTGTGCCAAGGAACAATTCCTGTGCGAGGATCTCAGGGAAGCTGCATTCAACGGCCCATCAGTGGAAGATGGGCAAGATTTTGCTGTCAAGCAGATCAATTTGACTTTTAAATCCCCTTACATTAAATCAAATAATGGAATTTTTAACTTAATTAAGCATTGGATGCAATATTTTTATTACTAATGATTTTGTGATATGCAAGAAAGAGGATCAGAGCTGGGGGCATGGTACTGTGCTGTCAGCACTGCCTTATAGCTGCTACAGTGTAAGGACAACATCCTTGGAATGACTATGAGGGGATAGGTTTTGACAGAGAATCACAAACTGAGTTTTAGTGCTTCCTTATGGTGTTACAATGTTATGAATTCAAAATGCCCAGTACCACACACACTAAATGGGATCAAAGCCATGTTAGAGTAGGAACACAGGAGTGGAACCCAGACTGACTGAAATTGTGACTCAGTTTTCATGGACTAAGAGTAATCTATATTTCTCTGCATATGTGTCTCTTCTTAGGGTATAGCACTGGTATTCCCAGAAGAATGGAAATATGGGTAGGAAATTTGCAAATCTTCCCTTGATTGTGTCAGGCAACTCACTAAATCAAACTCAGAAGTCAAACTAAAGGATGCTGGAAGCAAAAATCTCCTGCATTTTTCAGTGCTAACAGCAGGACTTTTTAGTTACTTTTCCTGACTTCAAGAGATTTCACAGCACACGGTGGGAGTCAGGCATCAAACTTCTATACCTGTCTTTCCAAATCATAACTGCACCCATATAAAAGAAAGTAAATAAGAGTTGTTTGCCCTTGTAATCAGGTTCCTGCCTCTACCTTGGGACTTTTACTAGGAGGATTTATCTCAGCCCTTCAGATCTCATAACTTTCTTTTCCTGCAGTCTTTACATACTTTGCTAGGAAGACTCAAAGACAATGAGAAAGTATTGACATTTTGGTAAGAAAAGCGTGGAGATATAACATACCCTACAGAGCAATATGCTCTCAGCAGACCACCTGGCAAAGGCAGGCAAGTGGCCTTCTACAAGAATGACTCATTTTTCTTTCCACTACTTCTTGCTCAGTGTAGTGAACAGAGGTGAAATGAAGGACTGATCTAGATTTTATTGATGAAACATGGAATCTCTCTGCTGGATTTGGCTTCACAATGAATTTTGGCAGCAGTTCACCCTTTAACAATTTATACTCTTGAAGAGAAGCTAGCTGCTATTGGCCCTAGTGACAGGTTCTTTTCTTTTTAACCTATAATTCTTTTTCAGCTGGAGTTGTCTGTAGAGTAACTAAGTTTACACTTGCTCTGGGGTGACATTTTCATTTCCAGTCTACAGTCTTGTGATGAAAATAGCTTACAGTCACTTCTCCCTCCTATGCCCCTGACTACTGTGGAGGCCCCATCACTCTTCCATAAAGTGCTATGAGCCTGGACTCTACCCTATAAACCTTCTGTGCTCTCTTTTTTCCCCACTAGTCTCATGTCAAGTCTTCTTTGTTTTATTTAGTGTGTTTAGGTCAACAGACAGGAACACTATGAATCATAGAGTCATAGAATTGCCTAGTTGGTAAAAACCCTTGAGATCATCGAGTCCAACAATACCTGTCCACTACTAAACCATATCCCTGAGAACTTAATCTACCCATCTTTTAAATACCTCCAGGAATGGTGGCTCAACCACCTCTCTGGGCAGCCTAGCCAGTTTCAGCATGAGGGCTGATGGTGTCCGAGCAGTTGCTGTGCTTGCAGACAAAACAGCACATTGGCGGACTCTGAGGCATTTACACAGTACTATGCTGGTATCATATCATTCTCGTAAAGTATCCCACACAGAACACAACAATTTGACTTGACAGAAAAGAGACTGACAATATTATGATGATTAGATCAAAATCTAGTGGAATCAGCTTGGTATAGTACGAGGAAGTGTAGTTCCCCCAGTCTAGCTCCAGTGTCTGGAAGCCAAACTGAGTGTCCTTGTTCCAGATAGGGCAAAAAGTGTAATTAAAAACAAAGTTCACTAAATAATGCCCAAGATTCTCAGGTAAGGCCAGAGCTACACAAATCACAAGGTATAATACCATGAGGCCACAAATTATTTGTAACACTTTCATCAAGCGCTTAAAATTGATAACTGCAGAATGATGCAGAAAGCAAGTAAGCCCTAACATAACTTCTGTCTCACATTCCACATCAAGAAATCTAGCTGTAAACAGAATTTCACAAGGGTGTCTCATGGTATTTTGCACCCAGAATTCACAGGGAAATGGACTACTACAAATACTATCAAATAGGTCAGGCTTAGGCCATCCATGATGTAACGAGTCTTTTCCCAGAACCTTTTCCCAGATACCAAACAAGATAAAACTCCATCTGCATAATTGCTGTGTATGTTAGCATTTTAATCAACAGTCTGCAAAGTTTTTTAAGAACGAAACTTAATAATTTTCTCAAAGCAGCATAAACTAGGTGTTTGTTTTTATTTTCAACTTTTGAGCTCTCAAGGAAAAAAATCCTATTAACACTTTATAATTGTACTTTGCAAATCTCGCCCTCATAAGATTTGAACTGGGAGCTTAAGGCTTGCAGTGCTGGCACTCTACCAAGTGAATCTTATCAGCACAGCTGGCCAAGGATGTTGGCTGAGCTGCTGCCTGCACTGATAGGCACAGACTTTGCAAAATAAAAATCTCAGTCCTTGCTGAGCTATCTGAGTGAGGTGGGTGAATGTTCTGGAGCAGATTTGAGGGGTCCAATTCATATTGATTTGGCCCAATTCCTGCCCCATTTTGGATGCCAAGTAACTGTCAAGGTTTAGTTGCAGCCCAGCCAATTTCAGTAGCTAAAACTGAGCAGCTGGCCTCCCAATTCTCTTGTGCCCCATCAACCCCATGGGGACTAATATCATCTCGGTGCAGATGTTCACCTTGGAGGTGCTTGTCAGATGGAACCTGCAGGACTCGGAGGAAGGCAGCAATGTTAGTTGGAAGTAGAACAACTTAGGCGAAAGCAATCAGGCTGAAGTCACCAACAGCTAGATACAGCAGGTGATTTTCTCCACATCTAAGTAGGAACCTGTGCAGAAGTTGCATAGGAAGATGAGCTCTGATCCCCTAGCAGCTGTTCATTGGCATGTTGGAGAAAGCATAAAACACCCCCCCCAACAGCTGCTGCCTTGAGCACATGCACTCCAGTACCACACAGATGCTGGAGTGCTTTGCTGCAAGTTGCCCAGCAGTGTCTGGCTCCGTGCTGAAAGAATGTCCACAGGAACACAAGAAGGCAGTATACATCTTGTAGCATCTCATGGCTTCATAGTTGCTGTATGTCTTAATAGGTGGGTGCTTCTGCAGCTTGAAGTCCTGTTGCAAAGCATTCAGCAGTCCACAAGAAGTTCAGCCACTAGCTCCTTCAGCATCTTGCATGTGTTGGGCAGGCCGTGAATTGGTAGTGGGGCGGACAAAGCCAAAGCCGTCACAGTGTTGTGTGCACCTGAGGTCTTCCTCCTTCTCATTCTCCTTCTCGCTGCTGGAGCTGTCAGAGTTACACAACAGCATGTTGGCCAGCCAGCAGACCTCAGCAATCAGGACCAGGGCTCCTGCGGTATCTGAAAGCAGCCACTACTGCAACACAGAAAGGAGCAGGGCTTTCTCCTCAGGCCTGCTCCGCTCAATCTCCTGTGGCAGCTGAGTCATCTCTTGATGAAGATGCTCCTCACACTGCTGCATCTGCTTGGCTGTGGGCCCATGGATGTGCTGGTCGGGCTTCAGGCTATGCTGGACTGCCCACACAGCCAGGACGAGGGCTTAATTCTGGAATGCATGGAGCCGGAATCGGGGCAAACAGGAAGACAAAGTCTTCACTGGACATTGGCCATTGAAGAAAAGAGCAAGACCATTATGATCTGTCAAGTTTATACCAAGTATGACATATCTGGGATGGAATACTTTGTTGGTCAGTTTGGAGTCTCCTGTTCTGTCCACCTGTTTCTGCAGTTGCAATCCTTCTTCTTCTTTGACTTAGGGCACTTCACTAGGTCATAGATGGCCTTGGTTACTATAGGAATAAGTATAAGCATTGGCCTTTTTGCATACCAGAGCCCTGTGTTATACTACTAGAGATAAAATCTGTCTGAAAAACTTGCAGTTAACTTTCGGAAAATGAAGTTACTTAGATGAGACATAGCTGAATTTAGAAAACTGATTCTACTTTAGGTCAAATCAGAACAGAAGTCAAAACATCATAACTCCAAATGTCTCTGCCTTGTTCTTGCCCCAGCTTTATAAGCTGAGCATGGTGTAATGTGGTATGGAAATCCTTTTTGCCAGTTGAGGTCAGCTGTCTCAGCTGTGTCCCCTCCAACTTCTTGTGTACCCCCAGGCAACTCATTGGTGGGGATTTATGAGAAGCAGAAAAGACCTCTACTCTGTGTAAGCGCTGCTCTGCAGCAACAAATACATTCCTATATTATCAAGGCTGTTCTTAGCACAAATCTAAAACATAGCCCTGCACCAGATACTATGAAGAAAATTAACTCTATCTCAGCCAAAACTAGCACAAGAAGGAAAAGTCTATTGCCTTGTATTGCTATGAATAGCATTGAACTCCAGCCCTCTCTCTCCATTATTCATGTCTTGCTGTGCTATCTCTTAGGTAGTCTATAAACTCTTCAGTGCAGACACCTGCTTGCTTTATTTGCACTCATAAGATGTTGTTTGAATAAATCGCTAACAACTGCAACAATAATAATGTTGTGCAACAGTGGTTTTTACATAGCTAAAGCAGACAGTGGGGAGTTCCCTAACACAGAACAAAGAGGTAAGAATAAGCTTACAAGCGCAGCACAATTAAAAGGTGCTAATACCATTAATTATTTTTAACACTTACATTTCTGTAGCAGAAGGACCTACAAGCAGATTCATATCCCAGTGCTGCACAGTGCTGTTCAAAAGCACAATAAGATTATTCCTGCCCTGAAAAAGAATACATTCAAAGGCTTTTCTCTTGCAAAGTGTTCACAGATGAGGGAATAATATTCTTCTGAAGAGGAGTTTGCAGGACTCCTAGGCAATGCAGACAGAGGAAGAATAATGTTCCCATTATACAGATGGGGAATATGGAGATTTGCATCTGTTTACAAGGAAAACCTGGAGCAGAGCAGTGAATCCAGATCTCCTGATGCCTAGTTCTGTACTTTAACTCCTAGGATGTCATTAAGTTACTGCTTAACAGTATTGAGCATGCCTAATAATTTCTTCAGTGTTGAATCTTCTAGCTATTCAAACCAGAGCAATCTAAATGTAATTCTCTTGAACGGATGCTGGATGCAATTTCCTAAAAGTTTAAGATATAAAGCATAATACTATGTGCACAGGGAGAATTAGAGTCTTAAAGATAAAATTAATAAGACACAGATAGAAAATGATAGTATGAACTTTCTAACTCCTGTCTTAATAAAGGACAGTGTTCCAGTATATTGAAAGTTGCACCAGAAAAATTTTATTACATCAAATATTATGTGACTCTGGGGCATATTTTTTAGGTGACAATTATTCCTGTTTTTATTGGAAACTCTTTTATTGAAATATTTTCCTTAGTGTACGTGGTTTTATTTTGTACATATTTATAATTCTTCAAATGTGAAATCTGTTCTATTTTGTCCTTCTTTTCTGGACCCTAACATTTGTCCTTGATATTCTCTGAGATTATCATCTAGGATAAGAAAAAAGTGCAATTTAGGAAGAACACAATATACACATATGTGAGATACTTCATGTTTTGTACAAGCCAGGAGGAAAACAATTAACTTTACAATTCATTTCCTCCCTTTTAATGTCTTGATGAGGCACTACTAAAATGAAAATCTAAAAAGGTCAGTTCTTCTTCTGTATTTTGATATGGCTCAAACAGTCAAAATAGTAATGTGCCTCTTACACTCCCTCTTCTCTCTGAACTCTGAGGATGCAAATTTATCCCTTGGATGGCTTCTTACTGCCAACTCTGCCTGTACCAGCTCAGGCTTTTAATGCAGCAGATTTCTGATTACACCTCTGGTGGGTTAATCAAGATGGTTGCCAGCATTCTAATACTTGAAGTCAGCAGACTTTTTAATATCAGGTATTATATTAAAATAACTCTTTCTTCAGATTTTAAACTGAACACTCCAAAGGTAGGAAGTGCTAATATCAATATGGATTTTGGAACAAGATGTACTAGCCACACGACCATCCAGTATGATAGTTTTTAATCACTCTATCACCATCTATTTTTCTTACAGGCCTTGTGTGCTCTCAGTGCATAGGTTTTCTGTACCACTTGCTAAGTAACAACATAAAGGATAAGCTCGTAAAGATAAACCATCTTGTTATGGAATGAATAATTTCTCCATGAAGGAATGCAACTAGGGTTCTGGACAAAGGTGAGTAAATTGGTTTCTGGATTCATTCTCCAATTTTCCTCTCTCTCCTGCCATTTATTCACCTTCCTCAAACTCTATTCATGAAGCTATTTCCTGAAAATATCTATATCTTTGTTTAGTGTTTTGTGCACTTATTTACTGATGTGTGGAGTCTTGTTTGTCCCCTGTACTGTTGATGCAGGTTTTGTCTTCTAATCCTGTGTCAGGCCAGATGATAGATGGGGCCCTAAGTCCTGTCATGGTCTCTGTGTGGATGTGGCATCTGACTGCTGCTCTTCTGCAATTGTCTAATTTTCTTCCTCTGCTTTCTGGATCTGTGGTGATTCTGTATGATATGTTCCTTGGCAGCCTGTGTGGTTGCCTTTTCCTTGCTTTCTATGTTAAATCAAATAGCAATGGAGAATCTGGTTATCTGTATGGTCTTTTGACTTCCTTTGTGTCTTCCTAGAGCCAGCGGCTAACTGCATCTTATATGGCACAGAGTCTCTAACCTCTGAGTGGTTGGAAGAAATATCCTCTACATAATGGCAAGGTACATTACAAGGAGAGTCAATTGTGCAGTTATGAACACCTTCTTGAATATCTCAGTTGTGTCATCTGGGCCTTAGTTCTTTTTAGCGTTGACTCTAATTGTCTAATACAGAGGTTAAACCTTCAGGAGAAGTGTCTTGTTCTCACTGACCATTTGGTATCAATGCACCTTCAGTCTGCTGTGGCTTAGTATCTGAACATGCTGTGGAAGGTATGCTTCTACGTAACATAGTTGCAGTTTTTTAGTGACAATTCTTCTTGAGTGTCCTGCAGACAGTACATCTCCCCAGAAACTGTGCATTTTCATCCTATAATTGGTAGCAGAAGAACTTTGCAATCCAGTGAATTCTGGAGCATAAGAAATTCCCAATATATTACAGCTCTCACTGTATTCTCACTGGCATTACACTCACAATCCACAAAGGTCTATGTACAGCACAAAAGCAGAGATTCACCCAACTAATGCAGATATCTGCTATGCAGAGAGTTAGACTACATCTGACTCAGTCCCTTTAAGGTTATCTTACTGGAAAGAAACAGGAACTCTTACATCACAGTGCAATTCCTCTTAGAGTAGACAGATAAAATAGGTCAGATGAATCACCACTTAAAAGTGCCTATTTCTGACCACAGTATATAAGCTGAGTCCTAGGTGACTTGCTCAGTTGCTGTCATCTGCAGTGTAAATGCATCTAAATGAGATGAAACTCTCTCCCTGATCCTGTTTTAAGCATTGACTCTCCTAATCAGCTTTTTAGCTTTTGCAGCACAGAAGATGTGATGATGCTCCCTAACATGTTTTGAGTGCAGCTTGCAATGGTATCCTTCTGAAGCTTTCCAATGACTCATCATCATCCTGACCCCCAAATTAAACTGATGAATATTTTTTTCTTAAAAAACCCACAGCCAATAATTCCTTTCCAATAAGAGCAAATCTATCTAAGAAACCCACCACCAAATGTTTTAGTATTCTGGTTAATGGACAGCTTCAGTCCTGCTTCTGAAGTGGGGGTCCTTTTGTAGATGAAATGCAAGCATTCTGTGGCCAGAGTGATAAGTGGAAAGTCACAAGTTCTGTCACTGCTAGTGTTACACAACAGCAAGTGGTGGTTACATACACAAAAGCATGTATCTCTTTTTCCAAAGATGAGCTTTGTGACCCCATTTGGATGATGCCTGCCATCTCAAAGTTCAGCTTGAACAGTGAATCTTGGCAGAGAGTAAGCAATGGAAAGTGGGATCTCTTCAGAGCAATGGCTGAATGACATTAATAACAGACACCACTACCAGCTCTTTCCTCATTGCTCACTGACAAGGCTTTATTTCTGGTCTCTCCTATGCTTTATTTAAAATGAGTTATTCCTCTAATCTTTGGTGATTTTCCTGCATCAGTTAGATTGGTGTAGTTACGGTGAACTATCGTGAACAATATCTTTTCATTAGAAGGAATAATTTCCTTCTTTATCTTGCAAAGTCACGCTCTTAGCAATGGAGAGCCATAGACAGGCTCCATCTTTGTAATCATAAAGATGAAATATCCATGTTCTGTCTTTCCCATTAAAGCCCTGAGCAGGTGAATCCTCCTAAAGCACTGCAGCAGGACCTAAATGGTGCAAAGAGCTTGGCTTATCCCTTCAAAGTGCCCATGTCCTTTTTTCCTTATGGACCAAAGAATGATCGCGTCTTTTTGTTCTTGGACATTGGGAAGAAAATAGTTTAATCCTCAGCTCCTCTCCTGACTTTCAGCAGTGCAATACCTCCAACCTCCAAATGTCTTTGAAAAATCCTTTACTAATCCTGACATTTTTTTCCAATTTGCAGCTATATGACTGATTTATAACAGTTTCAAAGGGAACTGAGCACCCCATCTATTATCAATCAAACCTCACCTCTTGCTAAACTGTACGACTAATCCAGCTGTACAGAGTTCTACCAGGCACCATGTACCTGCAGAGAGATTAGAGGTCTTGAACTTTACAAAGATCATTCTCATTGCACTCACTGAGTTAGGTACTGCTGCCACAAATTACCTATCATGGTGGAATTATGCTATATTCACACAGGAAAGTGGTATTTTCAATCAAATTTGCTGCAGGTGGGGGTATGGTAATGTATTTTCATGTTGGGCTCTTATTTACAAAAATGTATCGAGCAGCCGGATGAAGCTTCAGAAACTCAGAACTCCCAGACTAGCTGGTTTCCTCAAGTGACAGATGGTGGAATTCATTACCTGACTTTAATCTAACCACCAGATAACTAGCCCAAAGTAGTTTGTGATGGTTTTTTTTATGGCACAGGGGATGATCATCTCTCTGAAAGTGTCTGTTTCTTTCTGCTGACTATGACTGGGACCTAGACAATGACTTAGATGAATTCCTAACATTTTTATAGCTGAAATCAGGTGATATGAATCCCATCCTAATCATATGGTGGTGCTTCTAAGTTGCTAATTTATGGAAGTAAAGAATGGCAGTGTTAGACCAAATGAGCAGTTTAGCAATCCCATGTTTCTATCTCTGATAGTGGCCAGTATCACATCAATCGATAGTCTTGGAAAAAAAATGGAACAGCATTGCTTGTTTGATTTACACATTTTGGGTTTTTTTCCTAGTTTGTTTTTTTACTTTAATCATCCTCAGCAAATCTATAAGGAAGATTTCTTTTCACAGGAACAATGCAAGTAATGAACATGGCTTAAAATCCAGGATATGTATCTCTCCAATAGATTGTACCCATCTTCTTTATCCTTTCACCAGCTGGTCTGCTACCGACACAATTCAGACTTTTTCATTAGTATTTTCAATTGATCTGATGGTGGTTGGTGCTAGAAAGCTGCAGAGAATTTGTAGTGCTACACAACAGCTGGAGAGCTGGAGATGCCAATTAATATTTTCCTAGTCACTCCTTTGTGCATCCCTATGTGATATAACATAATGCGATACAACACTGAAATGATACCATGGCTGCGGCAGAGTTCTGCACCTCCCGTAAGTGAGGCAAGGTCAAAGAGACCTTACTGAAACAAAGAATTTGGACTACATTAAAATAAAAAATAATTGCAACCAGCTCATTTTGATACTTGCAAATTATTTTTTTATAGAAATTGTTAATTCATCAGAAAAGTGAGAAATTTAACTTGACATTTCACTGTAGAGTTTATAAGTTGTTATTAAAATGGTAGATTTTTTCTTGTGAGAAAGAATTTCTAACTTCAAGCAGCCTGGATCCTCATATTTCATCCTAAAATCTTGTAGGTTAGAAGCACAAATTATGTGGGATTAATTGTTCACCATTTTGTTCATACACTTGACACTACGCAGTCCTGCAGCACTGTATCAGGAGGGAGGCTCTCAGTGCAGTTTCTGAGAACTCACCAGTGGCTGTGGAGCAGATGGGCTTTGCCTGGGTTTTCTGCATGCCATCTGCCTGTGACAGGTGGAACCTGAGTGACAAAGCTTATCCTAAACTTGTACGCTGTATTCAAATGCAATGTGGAAGCCTATTTTTACTGTGGGACAAATCCTACTCACTTGTTTCAGTGATGAATTTTGCTGCCTTCGATGGGGCTTTTCATTTGGAAAAAACACCAGCCCAAGAGCAAACTGTTGCCATCCTCATCACTAAAAGATGAGATTTTGAAACCAATCAAGCAAATTTCAGAGACATTTGACTCTGAGTCTGTGTACGATAAAACAAACCTTTAAAGCTTCACTTGCCCCTCCTTCTCTCCTCTTGATTTACAAAAGTGGAAACTTTCAGGATGTCTTAGCTGCAGACAATAAAACATACTTAAAAAAAACATTAAGAGTGTCAAAATCCACCTTTGAGATGAGTAACATCCTTTAAAGTAATGGGCTAAATCAACCCAAAACCTTTGCTGACATTTTGATTGCATTTGTGTTATTTTGTATAATGAAAAATTAACTTTACACATAAAAAAATTTATTGTAGCTTCTTTTATTGCTTAGGAAGGAAAGTTTAGTGTAGCCAACTGAACAATGCTTCTTCAGGGGTTGTCACTTCATAAACTTCATTATTGTAACTTATGAGGATGTTTGTAAGCAAAGGAGTGTTATCTGTTCTGCAGTACTCCCATTTTTTCACTCATTATGCTCATCATGGCTCTATGTAATAAACTTCATAATATCACACATTAATGGGGTTATTTAAACTGTAACTACTATAAGTTAATGTGCAAATGCCTTGCACTTTTCCCATGTTTACTCTGCAATTTTAAAGTAATGTTCAAGACATGCTCTGAGTCTCAGAAGAATCACAAACTTTAGTGCACTAACATATGGGAAAATGTACAATTATTTAATAAATATAGAAGAATTGATGTTAATGTCTGTATATCACTGGGTGTGTCTATTCACTAAAATGATCACTTGATACTTGTTTGTGGCAGATAAAATATATTTAGCGCCATTTCATGTAAATTGCTCTGACAAATACTTGCCCAAACTGCTGCAAACTTTGGAAATACAATATTACTAAAGTCTTGCTTGTTTTCCTCACATTTAGCAAAAATGAGAAGCAGCTAAACTGCAGATACCCAGAGGCAAGAACTCTGGTGAAAAATTTTATTATTGCTTATTATGTATTTCCTTCTGCATGCTGATCAAATCTATAGATACATAATTCTCCTGCATGCTTTCTGCTTGAAGGCTCTTTTGAAGCAAAAGCTTGAGTACTTAGAAAGTAATTCTTAAGGAAGTAATTTTTAATAAGAAACTCTTATTTTCTGGTCATCTTAAAAGTACACTGAATATTTTTCCCTTCATTCTTGAAACCAGAGCATGCATATGTGATCAGTAATAGAGAGTGTCTGAGTATTGAAAACACACAGATTTTCTACTGCCTAATAGAAGTAATTAAACTTTCCATGATTCCGTGACTTTGAACTGAAAATAATAAATTTCATCCTGACTTTTCAGATGATAATTACTTTAATTCATGAGTTTCATGGACTGTAACTGTTCTTTAAATAAAATTTTAGTCATCTAAAAGAGGACAAACAATGTGTATTTAAAAGTTGATTTGATAAAATTACATCACTTTCAAAAGGAGGTGTTCCCATTATTCAAAAGAAGCTATTGATTTTTCAGAGTACTTCCTGATCCTCCTGAGAATGCCAGCTAGTGATGATGAAACCTCTTGGTAAGAGGTAGTGAAGTGAATTTGAAACACCATTCAGACAGATGATACCTATTAATTTGTGAAGAGAAATCTGTGCTTTAGTGCGTATGCCTACACATGAAAAGTCCAACATCAGAAGAATTCAGGCCTAAGTAAAGAAATAACTAGGTGGAGGGGAGACCTAGTGTGCCTTGAAGGTCTATTCCTCTTAATTTTGCATGAGCTACCCCTGGCTTGCCCACCACTGCCCTGCTTCAGATTGGGGTTCCCCCTACTTTCATTCTAGCAGATAAAAGGATGGGATCTTCTGTTTCAAAATGAACCTGAAGAGTTCAGAACAAAACCCTTTAAAATTCCATTATCTGAAATGCAGAAATCCTCTATGAAACGTTGCCAAGTATTGCTATGGCAACATGATGTCACCCTGTGACAGAACAAACATCATAGCATTTAGCTGAGAACACGTTGCTTCCTCCATGAGCAAAAAGGTGATTTTGAAAACAGGGGCCCTGCTGGGCAACGAAACATCTGCAATCTAAACATTGTCTCTCACTGTTGGGGGGAGAGAAACTACTTTCTTTCCTTGTCTTCAGACTCAGGGCAAACTAAATAACACAGGCAGGAGTAGTGTTTTAATGAAGGGAGAGGAAACGAAGGATAAACCATTACCAGTCAGTATATGTCTTAAAGGCGAGAAAGAAAGGATGTAGCTGGGAGCTTGACTGCAGACTGCCTGGTCCTAGGAGTCATGGATAAGGCACAGAACTGCTCAGGAACTCAGTCTGGGCAATGTGAGCACAGCTCACCTGTCACAATGCATACAACGAATGATATTTAATTACATTTGGCTATCGTCATGCAATTTTGACATGCTTTAAATGCCAGTTTATGCTTTCCCTTTTGGTGCCTGATGGATTTTAGACTGAGCTTTAAACTTGTGACAGTGGATCCGTGTTATGTGGGTAAAATGCTTCACTGTTTTGGGCTTCAGCCAAGAAAAACCTCCCAGTCAATGTGCTTTTCCTCCAAGCTTTTAATACCCTTCAAGAGAAAGATAACAAGTATAGAAATTACCCACGTATGATGCTACAGGATGAGCAAAAATAAGATATTTTTGGCACTAACTGGAGGTAAAGAAAACAAGAAAGGAGCTACTGGAAGTCTAGGTAATTAGAAGTCCCACATATGAGTAACTGCAGAACTGCTACTGGAAGTCTAGGTAATTAGAAGTCCCACATATGAGTAACTGCAGAACTGCAGCATCCTCTGAAGTTTAATGGTAGTACATACGTATATGTGTGTATATATATATAATTCTTTTTCCTCATGTGTTTCTGTCTTCTTTAGTGTCTCCACATTCTGGAACCCAGAAACCCAAAACAGCTGCTCAGAGGTATGAAGCAGAGCTGAACTGAGCTGTTTTAGGCTGTGCTGAAGATCATTTACAAATGTGCATGTCAAAGCTGAAGTTCTCACTAGTTTTTGTCTGGTTCACAGTCCTTAAGGCATCAGTGAAGCTAACACCTCATAATGAAACCCGGGCAAAACTGCAAGGCAAATGTGATTTCAATATTTACAGCAAATCCCAAGCACATTTCAAAGCTGTGAGCCAGCCCAGCTTTTCAGGGTTTTACTTGGATTTACACTGAAAACACTTGGAAATGTTATAACTGGGATATTAATTTCACCCATTTTCCTCCAAATAGGCTGGATTGCTCCATAATCAGTTGTAGTACAAATAAGACAATATTTTAATGAAGAGCAGCTGTAAAAATCACATTAGGAACACTTAAGATCGTGCTAGATTTTGAAGTATTTTTTCTCGTGCTAATATTTTTAAGGCTTTGCTTTTTTCTAGAGATAACTTAAAATATGAAATTGAAATACATTTATTCTGGCCTTTCATAATTCTTGCTGATTTGAAGTGTGAAGTCGAAACTCTTCACCTTTCCCACAGCTCTTCTCTTGTTGATTTAAAACCAATTCAATTGTACATCTCACACTGAGCGAAAACTGTGTCCTAGTTGCCCAAGTCCAACTCCCCACTGTATCATTTCAGGCCATACTACTCAACTTTTAGACCTACCGAACTCTATTTTAAATTCTTTTACGGTGACTAGAAGACCTCTCAGAATTTGCTTTTCCAATAATTAACCATTGATTCCTAATTTCTAGTCTGTATGTATTGACACTTTCCTGCTAAGTTCCAGGAGAGGACTTCTCATCAAGGCAGAACCTGCTCTGTCCCTACTATTCACAATCTATCTTGCTTGGCTATGTCTATATCTATTTTTTGAGACATTATTTTGCCGCTCTATGTTTTTACAGAGGCATCACCCTGGCCTATCTATAAAATGTGGAAAATTCCATGTGTATAATTCAATGGCAATTTTTTCCAGAAAAACTGATCTGTTTTCCAGGGCATACTATAATTCCCCACTGCAATTATCTGAGAGGAAGCCAATGAAGAGTAGTCTGGCTTATCACAGTTTTTCACTTTGGAGGGCACTCATTTTCTTCAAAATCAATGATGGTTACTCTTCACTTCTTGACGATTTAGCTGAGATCAATTGCTGCTCTGCATGTCTCAAGTGCGGGTTTTGCATGCAGATATTGAACCTTGGATTCATCACCCACCTTTAGGGACTCTTACCTGCAAATTCTTGCAACAAGAATGAGCGCTTTGGGCAGTATGTGTACTGCTATATTCAGTGATGGTGGAAAATGTGAAGGAATTAGGCAGCCAAGATTAGGGTTTTTACCCTGTCCAGTTCATGCTACTACTCTGCTGCAAGTCCTATTTCATTGAACATATGTTACCTGTTTAGCTGCAGTCATATTTCACAAGACTGTTGAGTTAACATTGCATGAACTATACACGGTTTGTAAAATGATTGTTTAATCTGTGGAAAATTAAGTTCAGAGATGTTTTCCAAATCTGAACTAGGACATTAATCATCAGAACTGCTACATTTTTAATCAAGTCTGCTGTGCTTGATGTAGCTATCATTCTAAATTGCCCCCTGTGTGCAGGTCCTCTTCTTGCAAAATATATCTTAGCATTATCTGTTCTCCCTGCTAACTGATTTTTCCAGCTCAAATTTAAGGCAGAATGATGTGTTATTTGGTACTTCTCATCAAAGGACAGTCTTATTTATTTTAACAGAAAAAACTGCTTTAAATATTAGGAGAAGTGATTTCAAATGCTGTCCAGAGTTCTTCGGTTCCTTCACACCATCAAATAGTTAGACGCATCTTTTAAAAGTAAACTTGTGGCCGAAGTATAAAGAGGAAGGATTTTTGTTTGAGGAAGAACTTGAAAGAACCTGTCCTGGATTTGCTTTGGGATTTGGTTGCTTAATTCTTCTCTGGAAAAGGTCTAGATGAGAAGAAGCAATGAGCAATATAGTTTCTTCAGGTATTTAACAAACTCCCACCCCATGTAAGAATTCAGTTGTAAACTCAGTCTTTCCTGTTCTGTAAAAACCTCTGGGAACACTCTTTCATAGAAAACATGAGAAAAAATATGAGGAAATCTCCAGGAACTTTAACCTGGAAATAACCTTAAATATCACTTATTAGAGGCATGTCATGTAGAGGGGAGAGTGTAATGCCTTCTCAGCCTTATTTCCTCATATCCCACTAAGTTTTTCAGAAGGGACAGTATCAGAAAACAGGAAACCTCTTCTGGCGGAGATACATTAATTTAACCCCCTAAGTTGTACATGTGACCCCATTTGTTCCCAAAGGAATTTGAAATGCATATAGGAAGCCAAGAAATCTCATTTACTCACCTGAAAAGCATTTAGCTAAATCTATTGTAAGCATTATTTATCTGCACAAGCACGTTATAAAGCTCACTATGCATTTTTAAGCGCCCTAAATTTCCGCATCAAATTAAGGTTCACTCTTACTTCAGACTTCAAATTATTATTTATTACTTCTGAATGGCATAATTTGACACATGAGGACTGCAGTCTAAAGATTAAAACCGTGTCTTAAGTACAGCCAGGCCTTGAATATATGGGAATAATGTAATAAAAAAGCCCCACTTGTCCATCTGAAAAATTCATTGAATGTTGTTTTCTTTCTCAGTAGTGACAACTGTCATGAAAAGAACCAACAACCACAAAGAGAAAAGCATGAAATTCCATTGGAACATACTGATTCTGTTGGCTGTGACGGAACAGGAGACAGGTTGCAGTGACAGCTGCCCACAGGGGCATCGCCAGGCAGACCCATGGCTTTTTGGTTTGGGCAGTTGGTGAGTAAAGCATGCAGTGGGCAGGCTGGGCTGGATGAAGACGGGGCATATGGTCAGGGGGTTTGTAGCCCAGCCCCTCAGGGCAGGGCATGGCTCTTCCCTCAGGGCAAAGGGGCAGAGGTGCTTGGGGCTCCCAGTGGTGGCATGTGTCCAGGCAGCCTTGCCTTGCCTTGCCTTGCCTTGCCTTGCCTTGCCTTGCCTTGCCTTCCCATCCTGTCCCTTCCCTTCTTCTGTGTGTAGTCAACTCCAGGAGGTAACAGAACATGAACTAGCAGTTAAGAATTCCTGAGCCGCAGAGTATATTTGTGTAGAAACAAGTGATATTCTCAAACTTGCATGCATCAATGCATGTAAATTTAATCTCAACTTCCATCCAGATACTCTGTACTCCTCATGTTCTTCCATGTTATGGATCTAATGTAACAAGAGAGGGAAGATATTCAACAGAACAACTGAAATCCTCTCCTGCATGTATAATCCAGCATCTGTTTTGAAACAATTTTTCTCCAGCAATGTATTTTGAATACCATATTCATTTTCTGAATGCATTTCTAAACAATTTTGGCTATTCATTTGGCTTATATAAAACCAATGACAATAAGGACTAGATGCTCAGCTGGAATAAAATTTACACCAGCTGAAGACCTATATAGAGTTATCAAAGCCTGTTATGGTGAAATAACAGATAAGAATATCAGGTAACAAAATGTTTTTCATATCATTAAGAAACCATGCAGAAAAATAAATATTTGCATAGGCTTGACAGACACTTATAAATGAAACTTCATTTATTCAAGACATTTCATGAAACATTTTTCATTTCTTGATGAATATGAGACAATTTTTAACTCTCTAACAAACCATAAGAGTTTGAGGTTTTATAACAAAAAGTTTGCGTTGTATTTTTTTTCACATAATTGTTTGATATTAATTTCACTGATTCTTATTCACTTGTCTACACTTGATTTTATTCTGTGTGCAGACACAGAATGTGTATTTATATATGACGCGTATATATAAATATATATGAGACAAAACTGCTTATTCACACTGCACATCTAAGATTGGATGCACCCAAAGTTTTCAGATGAAATACCTTAATCACTTCCATATTCCGCAAGTCTATTTTTGGCAATAATACTAGCCTCTGGTTTGCACATGTATTTATTTAATGACAGTCTCTATTCCTTAAACTGCCAATTCTATTGCTGATTTTCTTTTCATGGTAATAACCTAGTCCTTTCAGAGTCTTTGTATTAGCTTGCATTTGGGTTATTGTTTTTTGTGTTGGGGTGTGGGGGAGTATGTATTCCTTCTTTTTCAGGAGGTTGCATTTGTCAAACTAGAGAGCAAGCAGTTATTATACGGATTTAAAATTTTTACAATTAGGCCCCACTGCTGTGAAGACTTATTCATGTTCCTTATTTTAAACACGTGACCTGTCCTGCCAGGCCGAGATGATTAGCATTAAGTACATGTGTGAATCTTAGCAGTTTCAGAAGGTAAATAACATTTGTCTTTTTATATTTCTGAACCTAAAGGAAGTGATCTGGTGGTAATCAGACACTAAGCAGTTAATTTCAAAGTGCACTGTTAATTACAGGAGGATTCATCCTGGGGCAAAGTTCTGATTTGGGATTTACAAAGCCTAGGTCAAGACCTGACTCTTCCATAGCCACATGAAATAGCTTTGAATAAATCACTGAGGTTCAGATACCCAACATCCTTCAGCTTCCTAATTCTCTGGTTTGAAATTTCTCAGATTTAGGTGCCTCGATGTTCTTGCTTTTAAAAAGTTCTTGCAGATATGACCTTTATGCCATTGATTAAACTTTAGTCACTAGGTGCTCTGGTCATGCAAAATAGTAATAAAAAAATAGATGAATAGTGATGAAATCAGTGTTTAGCTACTTTTGAAACATGTGCTTGTAAGTATGTAGAAGCTATGCTCTGTATCTGTTTACATTCATATATATGCTTCAGAGAAGAGCAACAAAGCTGGTGAAGGGGCTGGAGAACAGGCCTTATGAGGAGCGGCTGAGAGAGCTGGGGTTGTTTAGCCTGGAGAAGAGGAGGCTGAGGGGAGACCTCATTGCTCTCTACAACTACCTGAAAGGAGGTTGTGGAGAGGAGGGTGCTGGCATCTTCTCCCAAATGACAGGGGACAGTACAAGAGGGAATGGCCACAAGCTCCGCCAGGGGAGATTTAGGCTGGACATTAGGAAAAAATTTTTCACAGAAAGGGTCATTGGGCACTGGAACAGGCTGCCCAGGGAGGTGGTTGAGTCACCTTCCCTGGAGGTGTTTAAAGCACGGGTGGATGAGGCGTTAAGGGGCATGGTTTAATGTTTGATAGGAATGTTTGGACTCGATGATCCGGTGGGTCTCTTCCAACCTGGTTATTCTATGATTCTATATCCAGAAGTACTGGGCTAATTATACCATTTGTGTTCCAGAGAATTATGCGAGGCTACAGCAAAGTTTCCTGTGTTCTCCTCACGTACCTCTTCGGCCAAACACGAGTCAGAGCTGCACTGCTTATCACAATATCATTAGCATGAGCTGTTTACTATTAGTAAAGTAGTAAATAATTCATAAGGAAATCTGCAAAAGCAAATATGTTTGCCTTTTCCTCCATTTTCATTGGGTTTGAAGAGAATTGTTCATTTTCTTCAAATATTTGGTTTAAAAGTGTGGTAACAGTACATTGTTTTCTACTCCAGCTGGCCTGTGTGTTCTTTCTTTTCTGAGTAAAACATTTGAAAACTTAGAGCCATAGTGAAAGCAATGAAAGCGTACAGACAACTGAGGTTCTTGATGTGTTCATAAAAGAGAGCAGGGACATAAGATAGAGTGGATGTCAGCTTGCAAGTATCCAAGGCCAGGTCTGCAGGGTGTTTCAACAGCTAATTTCCACTGAAGTTTTATCATATGGCTGTGTGCTTGTGTAAATAGAAACCACTATGACAACTACACTGCAGTTACACAAAACCAGGGAGCAAATCCCCATTGTAGGGGGAAGTATAGAAACTAAAGGGACACACTGTTCACCAGAGAGTTTATAGTTTTATTCTATTTTTAGTCTACATTCTGCTGGTACCTAGTATTTCAGGCAGGTACAACACTATGGAATAAATCCTGAAATATCAGTTTAGAAGAGGTCTGGATCCTCTAGTGGAAGAATAACCTCTCTTTTTCATAGAGTTCCAAGATATTATAATATTTCCAAAGAATAGAGAGTCTCCAGAAGGCTGAGTTTTACAGCCTAACATACACCCAGACTGCATGCAAGCCCCACACAGTAGGTTGTCCTTCTGGAAAAGAAGATGCAAGTACTGCAAGCAAATCTTACACAAGTACAGAGTGAACAGATAGTGTCACACACCTAAATTTTGTTCACCTCAAGAGGGACAAACACACAAGATGGTTGTGTGAGTTTGAGCTGTCATTTCCATCCAAACAGGGATGGACCTTTTAGTTTTCATTTGAAATATCAAGTTCAACTAAACCAGTGTTTGCAGAATCATTTAGGTTGGAAAAGAACTTTAAGATCATCAAGTCCAACCATAAACCTTACACTACCAGGTCCTTGACTAAACCATGTCCCTAAGCACCACATCTACACAGCTTTTAAATACCTCCAGGAATGGAAACTCAAAACCTCTAGGCAGCCTTGACAATCCCTTCGGTGAAGTATTATTTCCTCGTATCCAATCCAAACCTCCCCTGATGCAACTTGACACTGTTCCCTTTTGTCCTAACACTTGTTAATTGGGATAAAAGACCAACACCATCCTCACTACAACCTCCTTGCAGATAGTTATAGAGAGCAATGGGGTCTCCTCTTAGCCTCCTCTTCTCCAGTCTAAGACAAGCCAGAATGCTATTGGCCTTCTTGGCCACCTGGGCACACTGCTGGCTCATATTCAGCTGACTACTGACTGACACTAACAGATTGTTTTCCACTGGGCAGCTTTCCAGCCACTCTTCCCCAGGTCTGTAACACTGCATGGGGTTGCATGGGGTTGTTGTGGCCCAAGTGCTGGGCCCGATAGTTGGCCTTGGCCCATCAGTCCAGCCTGTCTAGATTCCTCTGTAGTGGGGAGGAACTCTCAAGCATGTCAACACTGCACACAACTTGGTGCTGTCTGCAGACTTACTGGGGATGCACTTGATCCCTTCATCCAAATCATTGATAAAGGTATTAAACAAACTGGCCCCAACACTGAGCCCTGGAAAACACCATTTGAGACTATCCACCAACTGGATTTGACTCCGTTTACAACTCTTTGGTCCAGACTATCCAGCCAGTCTTTTACCCAGTGAAGAGTATGCCTGTCCAAGCCATGAGCAGCCAGTTTCTCTGGGAGAATACTGTGGGAAATGGTGTCAAAATCCTTCCTAAAGTCTAGGTAGACAACATCCAGAGATGTCTGTCATCTACTAAGCAGGTCACCTTGTCATAGGAGATCAGGTGTCGACTGAATGCCAACCTCGTACCCTATTGACTGTGCTCCAAGGCCGTTATCAGGCTAGGATTTTTCCTACCAACATTCTTAACCTGGGACCCATAGAGGCAAGAGACTTCCCTGAGAAGAGGATCAGTCCAGCATAATGGAAGCTCTGCTCCTCAAAAGGGAGTTGCCTATAACTATCACCTGCCTATTTTTCCTTGTGGAGGTAGTCTTTATACTGGAGGTAGGTCTTCCTGACCTTGGGGGCACTTCTGGTGTAGATTGACTGCTATTCTCATCTTCTGTTGATTGGCCTCATATGTGTTGTACAGAGGGATTTGGGAAGGCAAGGTAGGCAAGGGGTGTTTTTGCTCCCCACCTCAAGTATAGACTTGCCTCCATTCACTCCTTTTCTTTGAGCTACTTCTTTCGTCCTGATGGGGGCGGTATACAGGATCCCCTTAATTTTTTTTTTTTTATTCTAATGGCTGTCCCTGTTTCTTTCTGGCCCAACCAGTCTATCTCTTCCTCATGCTCCTTAGCCTTTCTACTTCCTCTTGTAGCTACCATCATGCTGAGCAGATCATCCACCTGGTAACATCTCACACAGCTGTTTTCATTTCTGCCATGCCTTGTCAGTGAGAAGCTCTGGAACTACCTGCAGCCTTGGACCTGGACAGCTGCATGCTTTTGTGGGAGCTCTGTCTGGCTTGACATGTTCATATTCCACTGGAGAGGAGGGTGTCTCCAGAGGCAGTCCACCCCACCTAAGACATGACTTTGGCTGGACGCACTCCTTCTCATAACATTTCTGACTTGTTCTGCTGACTCTGGAAGGGAACAAGGCTACTGTCTTGCTTGGGGACTTAGTTTTTACATGGCTAAAGCAAGATAATGTATGTTTTAACCTCAGAAGAAACTTCACATTCTAATTATTAAACCAGTATTTTTAAAATACATTTTCCCTTCTTCTGTGTTCTCGGCTGAAGCCTCCTGTGTATCTGAGCTGAAGTTCACAGCTTTGACAGCTTCTATTCTAGCATCAGTTTGTACAGCACAAAGCACACTTCTATCAGACAAATAAAAAGAATAATAAAATTCAATCATGCTTGTATATATAGAAGGCCAATCAATGTAAACACGGGGTTTCTCTAAACAGGAGAAAAGCAGAAGCCAGATGGCATGAAATCATTGATAGCTGTTTCATAAACTTTTCCTGCAATCAAATCTAATTGAAATAACACTAGATTGTAGGCTTTAGCAGGTGGGCAGCACACACAGCTGTTTCTGCTAGATGATTTCCAAAGAACACATACATAAAACATTTCACAGGGACACACGGGAAAAAATGTTAGACCAGATGGAATGCTCTCTTTCGGGCTTTATTTCACTGACAGATTTCTGAAGCATGCCTCTTTAAAAATATGAGCAGAAGTGTTTTTCTGGTATTGTTGAACCAATTACAGTCATATACAATGTGATAGGGAGTTATGGCCTGGTGATGCAGTGTCTTCAACACCAATTCATATTTCAAGGCAAGCCAGAAAAGAGAGGGACCTCCTAGTGTCCAGTTTATTGCTTTGAAGTGAGGGAGAATAAATGAACCTAAATTGCCTTTGTGACATAGTTCCATTTCATATTAATTCACCAAGGAAAGATTCCACCTCTTTTCTCAGTAGTTTATCCCAGGCTTTCCCTGTGTCATTATCTAGATATTTTCATAACTTTTAATTCAATTATCTAATAGCCACACATGGTCAAGGACAGGAGATGGTTAATGTCTTTTTCTGTTTTTATCTTTTACATACTGAAGGATTTATCATGTCTGCACTCTTTCTTCTCTCCTTTTCTGCAGACATATATTCCATGGTAAAACTCCTGAAGCCTCACAGATGAGCTGTAAAAAACAGGTGGATCTTCCCAGAGAGGTCCATCGTCTGAGGTGGGATTGGCAGGATTTCCTGTGGCTGACTAGAAAGCTTATTCAACAATTTGGGCTGAAGTTTAGTTTGAACATTTGTCTGCACTGGTAACTTAAGACTGAAAAGAAAATATGGAGAAAGGAAGGAAAAAATAGGAAAGACAGTCTTATGTGAATCAAATGAGATCCTATAGGAAAGATAGTGAACTGAAACACACTGTCTAGGTCTACTACCCAGTGCCTTCTGGTTAGATGACATGGTAAAGCTCCTACTCTTCATGATTTTTATATAAATATACTACATAGAGATCAATATGTAATTTTGAATTACTGTACACAATCTGTGCTTTTATAACTTCAGTCTAAAGAATCAGAACTTGCCACTGCCTCAGTAAAAGCAATCCAGAAGTGATGGCATGAGTGAACTCTGGCTTCTCTTCAGATTATATAAATCTGTCACTTTTTACTAAAGGTTTCCATGGAGAGGAACAATTTATTTATAGCAGCCTTCCAGTACTTAAAGGGGACTTGCAGGAAAGCTGGGGAGGGGCTTTTTATCAGGGAGTGCAGTAACAGGAGAAGAGCTAACGGTTCTAAGCTGAAAGAGGGTAGATTTAGATTAGATATTATGAAAGAATTTTTTACTGTGATGGTGATGAGAGGCTGGAATAGGTTGCCCAGAGAAGTCATGGATGTCCCCTCTGTGGAAGGGTCCAAGGCCAGATTGGATAGAGCTTTGAGGAATCTGATCTAGTGGGAAGTGTTCCTACCCATGGCAGGGGGGTTGGAAGCAGATGATCTTTAAGGTGCCTTCCAACCTAAACCATTCTATGATTATAACAAAAGAATTACATGCCAATCATGCCATTTAATAATGATGTTGTCTTGGCCTGCAGGTGTCTTTGTGGATACTCCTTTGAAAATGTTAGTACTGAGGTTAATGGCATCCAACTTCCCTCCTCTGCTCCCAGTATGTTAGAAATATAATATGTACTAGAAGTGTATTAGTGAGGCAAGGAGCAGAAGAGGGGAGAGAAAACATCATATAATCACTAGTTTTAAATGCTAGACATGACTGTGGCCACCCCAGTGTAGAAAGCAAAAGGTACAATGAAGGGCAGCAGGGGAGATCAGAGGCTTGAAATGGGTTCTGTTCAATGAGATATTAAACAGAACAGCACTTTTCAACACTGAAAAAAAAAGTTTGTGGTTTATAAAATGATGAATGGCAAGGAGGAAGGAAGGAAATAATGGCTATTATATCTCATAAGACAAGAACATGGAGACACCAAAATGAAACTATCAGACTGCAAGCTTTACACAAAAAGTACTTCTTCACATAATCCATAATTTGAAATGCCATTGCCACAGGATGCTTTGAAAACAAAAATTATAAATGGATTCAAGAAACATCTAGAGGAACTCATAGAGTAAATACCTGCTTTGGGCTGATAAACACAATGGTGTGGGTCAGGAAGTCCTGACCTACAGAGACATCCCAGCAAGGTGCCACTCTGGGCTTCCCCAGCTCTCAGGCTCCTCAGGATTGTTTTGCAGCCACTGCCAGAGACTTGGCATGATGCCACAGAGCCCCTTACTCATTCTCTTGCAGATACAGCCTTTGCGTAACTTCAGAAACCAGGTACAGTTCTTAAGAAAAAACACACTCTCTTCAGAGATAGAACAAGAAGAAATCAGCAGTAGCCCCAAGTTGTGGGAGCAACTGTTTGCAAGAGGCAGTGAGAATCAGCCCTGGGGTGATATGACACTGCAAGAAACAAATGAGCATGAAACAAATGCTTTCAAAAGCACCCACCTCAGCTCCATGACAGAGAAAACAGGAGCACTCAGAAAGAATCAGTGACAAAAGATCCAAAAGAGACCGTTGATTCCCTGCAGGGGAGAAAACAAAGTGTTTACAAAGATGCAGAACAGTAAATAATCAAAGTGTTCTTTTGAAAGTATTTCAAATAAGCTGTTCATTCCTATATTTATATGAGAGACACAATAAAGAGAGAAAAAAATACATCCCTTGCCTTTAAGCTACTCCAGTTACCAGGCAATTGGGAATGAACTCTGTTCCCTCTAAGAGGGCTGAAGGCTCAGCAGCTCAGCTGAAGTGCATTTACACCAATGCACGCAGCATGGGTAATAAGAAGGAAGAGCTGGAAGCTGTTGTAGGGCACTAAGCTTATGATGTTGTTGCCATCATGGAAATGTGGTGGGATGACTCATATAGCTGGAGTACAGATGTTGTGGGGTATAAACTCTTCAGGTGGGATAGGAAGGGAGGGAGAGGAGGTGGGGTAGCCCTCTTTGTTTAAGGGAGGACTTGGACACTGTTGACATGGACTGTGGTGATGAGGAGATTGAGTGCCTGTGGGTTAAAATCAGAGGAGCCCATAAGAAGGTAGATTTTGTGATGGGAGTCTGTTACAGGCCACCCAGACAAGGAGGAGCAGCTGATGAGCTCTTCTATAAACAGGTGGGGTTAATCTCTAGATTGATGCCTCTTGTTCTTGTGGGAGACTTGAGCAGAAAGGAAGCAGTCTAGGAGGTTCCTGGAGTGCGTGGAAGACAACTTCCTTGCACAGCTGGTGAATGAACCAACAAGGGAAGGTGCCCTCCTGGACCTGCTGTTTGTGAACAGAGAAGGCCTTGTGGGGGATGTGGCAGTAGGAGGACACCTAGGACTAAGTGATCATGAGATGATAGGGTTTTCTGTTCTGGGCGAAGTGAAGAGGCTGGATAGCAGGACAGTAGCATTAAATTTCCAGAGGGCAGACTTTGAACTCTTTAGAAGGCTGGTTGGCAAAGTCTCATGGGAGACAGTGCTCAAGGGCAAGGGAGCCCATGAGGGCTGGGAGCTGTTCAGAAAGGAGATCCTAGCAGCTCAGGAGAAAGCCATCCCCATGTTCCGTAAAAACAAAAACAGCAGGGGAAAAAACCAGCTTGGTTGAACAGTGAGATCTTGAGTAATATCAAGAAGAAGAGGAATGTTTATGGGCTCTGGAAGAGGGGACAGGCCTCTTGGGTGGACTACAGGAGGAAAGTGAGATTGTGTAGAGAACAAATCAGAAGGGCTAAGGCTCAACTAGAAATCAGATTGGCAAAGTCAGTGAAAGATAACAAAAAAATCTTTCTATAAATATGTAAATAATAAAAGGAGGACTAGGGAGACCATACAGTCCCTATTGGACGCAGAAGGAACAACAGTGACAGGGGATGAGGAACAGGCTGAGGTACTTAATGCCTTCTTTGCCTCAGTCTTTAACTGTAAGGAAAGTTGTTCCCTCTGTGTACAAACCTCAGAGCTAGAGGAGCAAAATGAGGTTCCTATAGTCCAAGAGGAGGTGGTTAGAGCCCTGCTAGCCCAACTAGACACCCACAAGTCTATGGGGCTGGATGGGATTCACCCGAGGGTATTGAAGGAGCTGGCAGATGTGCTGGCCAAAACCTTTTCCATCATCTTCCAACAGTCCTGGAAGACTGGGGAAGTTCCACTGGACTGGAGGCTGGCTGATGTTGTGCCTATCTACAAGAAGGGTCGCAGGGAGGATCCAGGGAACTACAGGCCTGTCAGTCTGACCTCAGTGCCAGGGAAAGTCATGGAACAGGTGATCTTGAGTGTGATCATGAAGCACATGCAAGAGAACCAGGTGATCAGGCCCAGTCAACACGGATTTACAAAAAGCAAGTCTTGCCAAACTAACCTGATCGCCTTCTATGACCAACTGACTCAGATGCTGGATGAGGGAAAGGCTGTGGATGTGGTCTTTCTGGACCTCAGTAAAGCCTTTGACACAGTTTCTCACAGCATTCTGCTACGGAAACTGTCAGACTCTGGCCTGGACAGGCGCACACTCTCCTGGGTGGAAAACTGGCTGGCTGGCCGGGCCCAGAGAGTGGTGGGAAACGGTGTTAAATCCAGCTGGAGGCCAGTGACAAGTGGGGTTCCCCAGGGCTCAGTCCTGGGTCCAGCCCTGTTCAATGTCTTCATCAATGACCTGGATGAAGGCATTGAGTCCTCCCTTAGCAAGTTTGCAGATGACATTAAGTTGGGTGGAAGTGTGGATCTGCTGGAGGGTTGGGAGGCTCTGCAAAGGGATCTGAACAAGCTGGAGCACTGGGCAGAGTCCAATGGCATGAGGTTTAACAAGGCCAAATGCCAGGTCCTGCACTTGGGGCACAACAACCCTGTGCAGCTACAGACTAGGAGAAGCCTGTCTGGAAAGCTGCCAGGAGGAGAGAGACTTGGGGGTGTTGGTTGACAGCCGACTGACCATGAGCCAGCAGTGTGCCCAGGTGGCCAAGAAGGCCAATGGCATCTTGGCTTGTATCAGAAACAGCATGACCAGCAGGTCCCAGGGGGTTATTCTCCCTCTGTACTCGGCACTGGTGAGACTGCTCCTTGAATCTTGTGTTCATTTCTGGGCCCCTCACCACAAGAAGGATGTTGAGGCTCTGGAGTGAGTCCAGAGAAGGGCAACAAAGCTGGTGAAGGGGCTGGAGAACAGGCCTTATGAGGAGCGACTGAGGGAGCTGGGGTTGTTTAGCCTGGAGAAGAGGAGGCTGAGAGGAGACCTCATTGCTCTCTATAACTACCTGAAAGGAGGTTGTGGAAAGGAGGGTGCTGGCCTCTTCTCCCAAGTGACAGGGGACAGGATGAGAGGAAATGGCCTCAAGTTCCACCAGGGGAGGTTTAGTCTGGACAGTAGGAAAAAATTCTTCACTGAGAGAGTTGTTAGGCATTGGAACAGTCTGCCCAGGGAGGTGGTTGAGTCATCTTCCCTGGAGGTTTTTAAAAGACGGGTGAACGATGTGCTGAGGGGCATGGTTTAATGTTTGATAGGAATGGTTGGACTTGATGATCCAGTGGGTCTCTTCCAACCTGGTTATTCTGTGATGTAAGGGACTAAAGCAGTTGTAGCATGTCAAGTAAAAACAACAGCAAAACAACAAATAGGAAAAGAGGAAGAACTGCAGCAGGAGTGGGAGCACAAGGATTATATGTAAGTTTATTTGATTACTGGGAAAAAACTTCATCACCTATTTTATTGACTTATCTTTATCTCTTTACTCTCCATAAACTACAGCAGTTATTTCAGGCTGCTGAAGAGGTCTGTTTTGAGTGCAGTCTCATGAGGGTTGGTTATGTGGAAGGGGTTTGTGGGAGGTAAATGAGTGAAGGCAAAAGGAAGATGAAGGTAAAGAACAACAGATACAGAAACAGGGAAGGGGCTAGTGCAGAACCTAGCACTGCTTTTAACAAAGTCTGACTCTCACATAGAGCTTTTCAAGAATAGATTTTGAAGTGTTTTAAATTGAGGTCTGAATAATTTTCTTCATATTATTACAGGACAAATGATATACTCAAGGTCATTCTGCAGGAAAAAAATAAAAAAAGCACTGTAGCAAGGCAGAGGATTCACAGGCCCTGAATGTTAGTGCCATGCTGCCCACAAACCATGCTGCCCCATTGTCAGTTTGGACTATCACCTGTGACACGGAGGTTATGTATTAGAAATCAATTTATCAGCTGCTTTCTCTATAAATGATCTGCTGAAATACCATGTCAACCCATTTGTAGGGAGAACTGATGTGGGGGACATACACCAGGCAGGGATTTAATGGGAGAATGGAGTGTTTAAACTATCTTCTTCTCCTTCTTGTGGATACCTGATGTAAAATGGTACCCAGACGTTTAACATAGTCCTAGCTAGACTGGAGTCATATTAAGACAGACAGGCCTGTTCATGGCCACATCCAGGGCACTCTCAAAGCCAGATACACAGTCTGTTCACATAATGGTTTGCAAAAGACCCCAAGAGGACAGGTGATTCCCAAAGTTCAGAGATTCACTGACCTGCTTGGATTTAATGAAGAACAGAAAGTGCCATGCTTATGGATCATCTGAAAAATGTTCTCTCAGTGTTACAGAAATGCCAGCATATTGATACACGTGACCTTTCTTTGGCATTTGAAATGCACAGATTCTGCTGACTCCAGGCCATGCAGAATGACTCTTCACCTACAACTGTTCTCAGAATCATAGCATCACAGAATGTCTCAAGTTGGAAGGGACCTATGACTATTTTAATTATTCCAAGTGTTAGTGTTCTAATTACATGTTAGTTGTATAATGAGCAGAGTGGTTAATTGCACACAGCTCATAGCTACATTCTTTTTTCAAAAAAAGCAATAATTTATTAAAGATGAAGTCCATGAAATCTTTTCAAACAATGATAAAAAAATCTATGATAACAATACTTACTTGTCATCATAAACCAAGATGTTATTTATTTTGCCAGCTAGGTAATATTACTGGTCTTTATTTGCCCTTCCTTCCACCTAACACAATTATATTGTATCTCAACATGTACCATTTTCAAAGAAGAAATGATGGCTTTATGCGACGGGACTATGCACATTCAATATAATAGTATTACCTTAACTCATTAACATATTACAATGGAATTTCTGCTTGTCTGCTTCTTTGCAAACCACACTCAACAGCTGTGCTGCAGATGTAGTCAGACATGCATCTGCAATTGCTGTCTCCCAGCACTGGTTGAGCTTCCATCTCATAGAATATGTTTCTGTTTGTTTTTTTTAGAATGAAATCCTTCCAATGTTACATCTAACAACTCAAAATTTTGCACACCTTTTGTATGGAGAAGCAATTCTTTTCTCTTTTTATCCTTATTGAAAGGTAAACTCTAATGTGTTGGCCAATGAATTCCACACCAGCTTTGTGTGACCTTAGAATTACATGGCTTAGGCTCCACATCAGCTAATCAAATGGTTTGTTCAGTTCAATTTTACAATGATTCAGACCCTAACTCACTGAAGTATTTGTCTAAAATCACATTTATTCATTGGCCAGTGGAATTCTCTTCACTTGCTTAAATAGATGGCTGAATATATACAGGATCATTCACATGCTTACTTTCAGGCAGGTTTGGACGCTAGCCTGATGAATAAAGATCATACTATGGAAACCAATTGCTGTATTTGGAATTAATGTATTGATATGGAAATTACTATTTAACATCTAGTGTCAGTAGCACAAGACTATATTTCAGCGAGTACAACGCATAATCTGAAAGGAAAGAGATCCTATGAATCAACTCCCTAGAGCTTATATTCAGTAAACTATCCTGTGTATATGCATTTCTAGTCAATATCCATTTTTTTATCTAAAATCTGTGTATTTTCATACCCTTCTAGTTTCTTGTTTTAATGTTTTGCTTCCAGCAAAAGCTTGCTCTCTGCAAGAAAACACAGGAATAATGCATATCCGTGCATCAGCCTTTTAGCTGTTAACAAACAGAGATAACGGCCTTTGGGAATGTAAAAGCTAGACTACTTGGCTGCTCTGACAAATGAAATCCAGGAGTAATGAGTCACACTAGATATGATCCTTTAAAAAGAAACATTGGCAAACTCTCACATTTTAAAATAACTTTGCTGAGATCAAGTGGAGCTGTCTTCAGCCATGATGAAAAACCTAAAAATGAGTATCTGACTGTGCAGATAATTCCAGCAGCCTGGCAGCATTCATTTGCGAAGCAGCCTAGCCTGATAAGATGCTCATACTGATGCTAATGCGAACTGGTTGGTGTGGATACATATTGCATAATCACTGCATACATGGCACCTTCATTCATATACTGCAGTTATCACCTTGGAGAGAAGATAATGTGTGTGCCTGTGAGCCAGCCTCTGCTCTGGGTTTTGTTTTGCTCTGCATTTCTAGGCAGACTGCAGGGTGCTCACTTTCCTTAGCAAGGAAGGACAAGGACAAGACCCTGCAATTTTAGCTCTATCTGAACCATCTAAACAGTTGAAGGGAAAGAGTGCAAGTACATCAGCCACCACTGACTGCTGAATGCAGATTTTCTTCAGAATCTGCAAAATACACAAGTCTTGAGTAGGAATTGCTATATCTATTACTATGGATAGTAACTCAAAAACCTCCTATGTGGCTTGGCTTTTTGTTGTAATGTGCTCTTTGCATCCCTTAAACAGAAGTAAAAGGCAAGATTTTCATTGAGCTTTGTATGTTTGCTCCATCTGAACATGAACCAAACCCACTGCTCTGCAGTTGTTGAAAACAAACTTTTATCTGGTGCCATTGCTGAATGAAATGCTATTTTTCATTTCCCTGCACCTCATGACAGCCCATCTCCAAGTCGTTTGTGATTCAGGTACATCTAAAAGGATTTTTAGAATAATATAATGTCTCTCATCTGCAAAAGCAGTCCATGCAGAAGTTCACTGTTAGAGAACAACCTGCTTAACTTTCTGGTTCAGCAAGAAAATTCTCAATACCAAAGTTTAGGTCTATGGGAAAAAAGTCTACCTGTCATACCATGCATCTTTTAGGTTTTATGGAACTACACATTTATTGGTAGATACAAGGAAGTAAGCAGAAACAAACAAGGTGAAAAATCCCAGACACATTCCAGTATTGTCAGTGGATTTCTTACTGAGATCTCTTTAGGCAGACTTTCTTTTGACTCCTCAGTAAATGATCCTTGCTAGATGAAATAAAAGTTTGCACTTCAGTGCTCTGCTTCACCAGCGTAAAATGCAAACCACTAACACTGCTGAGTGAAATAATTTTATTAGGGACTAGAGAAGTTTTTTATGCTTAAATTAGAATTGCAGCTGTTCATATTTTTTCCAGGATGACATGATTTTTTTTTTTTTTTGTATCAGTAAAGAAATTCTAGGCATGCAATAGTGCTGGGCAGTGTTCTGTAAAATATTGGTGTTTTACAGATACGTCACACTGCAGAAATGGATTTGGGAAACACAGAAATGTATATTGTATAAAATGCATAGCAGAATGTCAATGATCACTGATATAACTATTATATTCAGAAGGAGGCAAAAAAAATCAGTTTTATTGTCAGGCAAGTTTGCAATCGTTCAATTTTATCTAGGTTACTTGTGCTTTCTCAGCAGAAAATTCACATTAAATAATGTTAAGCAGAGAAGAAGAAACTACACAATAGTAGAGTCTCTGTGTAAAGATTTTATCATTGTGAGATTGGGTTGCCTGAGTTATTCATTACTTGTTATACAACAGATATTTCAAAAGGAAGCAAGAGAAGACATAAGCAGTATTCTTGAAATGTTCTTGCACTGTCTTCTTTTTACACATTACTGTAGATTTCTCTGTTATTTTAAGACAAAATGCAGTGACTGCAAGGAAAGAAAGACTTCCTAACCTGTGTGTTAACTTCTGGATGTTTTCTAGAAGGGATCTGATTCAACCCTGCTGAAATAGAAGTCTCTCCTTTAATTTCACAGATTTTTAGATTTCATCCTAATTTCTTAAAAATATTTTTAAAACGTAATAGTTTAGGACATTGCACAACTAGAAAGAATTCTCTGCATGCTTTTGTAAAGCCAGGAATTAACTCCTCTGCATGAGTATAAAGATAACAGTATGACCACCAGCTATTGGAGTGAACATCTTAATGGCAGGTCAGGAATGAATGAGTATCTCTTATCCCTCTACTTGAGATGTTACCAGTTGGCCTTAGGGGAAAGAAGAGAGAGATCATATATTTCCACAATGAGCATTCTTTTCACTGTAGGGTCCTTACTGGATACAGATACCTTTTGGTAACTGTTTGAACTTGCTCAGCTGACTGGAATGAGAGACATGTCTCTAGGGAGACTGATGGCAGAGTGAAAGTAAAATGGCCATAAGTGCAAATTTATCAAAAGTACATGCAGTTTTTCACATATAATCAGGAAAAAGATAGCTAGCACCATCCTGTGGTATGTCAGGAACAGATTGGATGAGATAGTTCTTTTGTTTTGGTGGACAGTTTGGTAGAAATGGTGATAGATCATTATGTCTTAAGCACAGAAAAATTAGAAGTCAAATGTAGGGTCATCTGAGCTAATGGAATACACACATGGTCAAAAATGAAGGCAGATTTGGAATTACAGGACATGAGAAGAGAAAGTAACTGAAGGATTCATCCAGTTATTCCTCTGCTCTGAGACTGGATGAACTATTCTTATGCCATTCCTGATACATATTTGCCCAAACCACTCATAAAAATTTCTCAGGTGGCATTTCCAGTACTGTCCTGGATTCTCTTCTCCAGTGCTTCATTATCCTTCTTGCTGGAAATGTTTTCCTAATGTTCAACTTGTATTTACCTTGCCATAATCTAAGAGCATTTGTTCTTATCAGACAGGCAGACAAAGGGAAGAACTCATTCCCTTCTCATCTAAGCTGTCTGTTATTCAAACTACCAGTATTTGGACCAAAAATACCAGCACCTTCATTTTTCTCCATTGTCCCTTCTTAGTCTTCATCATTCTCATTGCTGTCTTTTGGTCCCTCTCCAGCTAACGTATATAATTCTGGTGCTCTATCACCCAAGCTGGCCACAGTACACATACTGAAGACATAACCTCACTCAGAAATCTTACTATTAGAACAGAAGAGCCACTTAATGAGTAAGAAGATATATATTTGTCTTTCACGCAGCCAATGGTATTGTCGGGCATTTTTTGTGGCTTGCTTTAAACCTGAGTTCCTTTATGCAAATCTGCTGCATTACGCTCCAGCTTTTGGGTGGTTTACTGTTCCTGCAGAAAGCCAGAGCTTTGTATTTTTTTAGCTTATTGAATTACATTATATTTTTCTAATTTATCAACACTGTTGTTATTCTGTCCTGTCATCATACATATATTTCCCAGCTGTTGCTCTCTGTTAACTTATTATGTGTTCTCCACATTGTCTTGAAAACCAGAAATCGAAGCATTGCAGTGCTCAGGATAATTCCTATAAACATTCCCTCAATCCATCCCTCTAATTTAATCAAGAATTTGTGACACCTACTCTTTCAACACATCACTCCAATAATACACTCACCTAGTAATTCTTTTCATCAAGTCCATGTTTCCTAAGCTTACACATGGGAGTCTAGAAGTATATTAAAGTCAAGATACATGACATCTACCAGTTTTCTTCCTATACACAATACCTGTTATCCTGTCATTGTACAATAATTCCTTTAATTATCAAAGTTCATGGTTCATAGTAGAAAATGAATCGGACTAAAATTCGGTTCTGACATAGTCTGTAGAATGGCAATCCAGGAGAAAGGCAGCATAGCAAGGGTCTCTGTTATCCAAGTACATGGTGCACTGTAAATGTAGAATCATAGAATGGTTTGAGTTCGAAAGAACCTTAAAGATCATCTAATACCAACTCCTCTGCTTATGGATATACTTGCATAATAATTTTGAGCTCTGAGTTATATTGTGTTTCCACATTAACAAATGTGCTTTTTGCTTGTCTAACCAGAGAATGTTCCTTCCTAGCACTTCTAGGGATGGAAAAGTCTTCAGAGATTGGTACAGTTTAGCTATGTAAAATTGGTGCTAGGTGATCAAAGCAATGGTATGAAGAATTCCCTGGAAAATATTTTTTATGGTGCTTGCCTCAATACAGTGTCCACAGCAAAGTTTCTCTGAATGTTAGGCACAGTACTGTAAAGGTTGTGAAATATTCTTGCTTATCACCAAAATTTTGAGACTTCACCTAAACAGGCAAGGTAAGGGAGTGTAGGTTTTTTTGAACTGTATCACTTTCCAAGCAAACAAGCAAAAACTCAGTAGCTGGTTGCAAATTTTGTGATGGTGGCAAGAAATGAACTGTGCTTTGCAATTTTGCACTTCACTCAGACACGTGAATGTCCAAATGGATGAGACATTACTGCAGTTTGAAGTTCTATCCAAAGCTTCTCTAGATCTTTGGAAAAATGAGGAGAAATACTAATAAGTAGATGTTTTGATCAATGTTTTTTGATTAGCATTTTTCCAACGTGGTTAAACCAGCAGAAGTTGTGGTGGATCAACAGGTTTTTACTAGTGTGCCTCCACAATCTCTTGGTCATATCATACCCAATCAAAGCTGTCTCCATGATACTTTCTATTTACTGACTATCTGCAGGGACTCCTAATCTCAGCAAGACCTTCCTGGTGTTTCTCACCTTTAACAGAGAAGAAAGAACAAAACCTGTTACAAGAAGTCTCCTCACAGCTGAAAGTAGGTTCATATGCCACCATCAGTGCTGTTCTACCTTTTGTTAGTGCTAAAAGCATCCTTGATTTTTCTTAATAATACTCTGTAAGTTAGAATATATGGAATATAGTACTGTTGTTGCTGGTTATTGTACCACCAGCATGGCAACTCTGAATAAATATATTAAATAGCCTCTTTTTTATTTCCCCAAGGGTAATATAACTGAAAACAACTTTTCATATATCAACAGTTGACTCTTGTGAGAATATGGCAAGCACTAGTAGATTTTAGCATTCTGCGTGCTGAGGTGAGAAGTGAATTTATGCTGGTGGTTTTATATTGTGAAGATTCAAAGTGAGACATTACTCACTCTTAGTTTGGGCCAGTAATATTAGTATATTAATCAAGAAAGGCAAAACCGTATGTCTAAATTGGTGTATCATGACAAGTTAGAAGACAAGGATTGTGTTTTGGAGTGCTCGTTATTTTTTCTTCTAGCTGGTTTCAATGTCTTTGTATTTTATTCTAAAAATCACAATCAGACTTTATTCCTCTCTCTTCTTTCCCAAATGATTCTTCACTGCAGAAATACAAGATACATTTTTCTGTTTTGTTTTGGGCTGACAGGTTCCTTTTGCTCTTGACAACTGATGGCACATATAAAAACAAATCTCTAAAACAATTCTCCCATGCTTACCATTTTGCTGACCAGCCCTTGAGGTACAGAGAAGAATCAAGAATACAAAGTGGTTTGGTAACAGAGCAGCAACCGAGTTACAACTGGCCCTGCAATACCCACTCAGAGTCTCTCCAGATCTAACATTATATTTACACAGGGTGTCCAGTCTGCACGGACCATGGAAAACTGACCGCAGAAAGGGAGACTTCAACAACAGTGTCTCTTTGAGGGAACAAAAGGAACATGAAGAATTCCAGCTATCAGCTGGAGAATCCTACCAATAAGAAATAGTGAAAAATAATTCATAAGTTCTCTTGTGCCAACAGTTCCTTTTCATACATATTTAAAGTATTATGTATGGTTCTATCCTCTCTGCTGTATTTATTTACATTAGGTCTTTCAGCTGGCACTGTTTGCTATCTTGCTTAAGGTTATATCAACAGTCTGAAAGAGAAATGCATGCCAGTAAGTATCAATGCCCCTTCTTGGCTAGATAGATATTCACATTTCCTTAGGGTCAAGTTATCCCACAAACTTCAGTTGCTGTTACTTTAGGCAAGGTTTAAAGAGATCTGCCATTGCATTAAGAAAGGCTCTGACACAGAATGAAATGACATTGCCAGAAATATTGCTGAAAGCAGAAAATTAAAGATTATGCTCTGGAGTATATCGTCAAAGATGGAGAACATCTGAAGTGAGGAATTTCATTTTGGGTGAAAAAGGACCACAGTCTTTTAAGTTAAAATTTCAGCACAGGGCGTTGACACTTACTGGCATGCATTTCTCTTTCAGACCTTCTCAGCCTGCAGCCTGTTAAGGCTTCTGGGTAGCACAGTCCAAAGGGCCAGTGCCTGGACTGACTTTAGAACTCCTCACAGACACCATTGACAACATTACTGACAAAAAGCTCCCATATGAAGAGGGTAAAAGACAAGTTGCATGCTGTCTTGCAACTGCTGGGCATCACAAAAAACTGTTGGCTTATACAGACAAAGATAGTGCAAGACTCTCTGTAGAACATGACAGCTACAAAAACCTATTCAAGTTTCTTTTTGATGGGTAACCCAGGATGTGAAGAAAGTTTCAAGTTTGCCATCACTTTTAGAAATTCACCAATATAGATAAACAATAAGTGAAACTTTAAAGAAGAGTAAAGAAAAATATCTTTTCGTGATATCTGTTCCTTCCCACATTAAAAATATTTTTAATAAGGTTTGCATAGTTTTCACAATGCCTTTTTCAAGATCCAAGACAAATATTTTTATATAATGTCAGTTAAAATCCTCTGCTTCCCAGGTAACTAAAGATTGCTCATGAATATAAATCACAAAGATTTGTGACAAAGATACCATTACAAACTGTTACTATAAGTTTTATTTCATGATGAGTCTGTGGCCTCAGATTTTTTTGAAGTGCCAAAGAAATAGTTTAAAGAATGGTGGCTCTGTCATTATATATTAAATATCTGCAACAGGTTTAGCAGCTGAAATTCATGGGATTATCCAGCTTTACGACTCTTGCTGAGTAAGCTGGACTAGAAGAGAGCTTTGTTTCTGATGGAAAAGGTGCCACCATGGGCCAGCAAATCAGACACATTAGGATTTATGTTCCTGCCTCCAAGCTAAATGGTCACTCACTGCACTACATAAACAGGAAGGAAAATACTCTTTAGGCAGATGCCCTGACCTGCATGGGTGGAAGTCTGCATAAAAGCTTTTGAGAAAGGCTCGATTAAATCTGATCACAGAGAAATTTTCCTTTGGAGACTGTTTGTGTCAGCAGTTTTTGATAATCTCTGTCATAGTAGGGGCATTTGTATTGTGTTAGTAATCAGATATATTTAGAAGAAACAAAGGAATTTTTCTATAGTTGTGTGGCATACTGGAGCACAGGCTTTTGTGGAAATGTCTGCTGATTTCTTTCACCCAACCCAGAGCTAATAAAAGTCTGTGCAATATGACCTGAGTAATGGAATGGAACATACACTTATTAAATTTGCAGCTGACATGAAGCTAGGAAGGACTGTGAGTAAATTGGAGGGTAGGATTTGAATTCAAAAACTTGTCTCGACAGGTTGGAAGAATTTGCTGAAAAGAACAAGATGAAATTCAATAGAGACAAATGTAACTCTTGGGTAGGAATTATGAGCTGTGGGAATGGAAGATAAGGAACAACTGATGAGGCAGCAGTTCTGCAGCCAAACAGCCAGGTTTATTATGAACTGCAGGTGATAGTCAGGTCTCCCCTAGGTATGCCCCAGGTATGGTTTCAGGCAATAACCTTCTATAAAGTTGCAGACCAGTAGGAGAACTTTTGCAGAGACATGTGATAAGTCAGAAGTCAAGGAAACATGACCCCGAGATCAAAGGGATGTAAAGAAAAGGAGGCTGAGTGGCATGATAACAGTTACCAAGTGTGTGAAAGGTTGTTATGAAGGGATGAGGAGGGACATCTGGTGCTTGTGGCCACAGAGCATAGGATCACAGAAGCAACAGTTTTAAATTACAAGAAGAAACATTCAGGTCAGACTTTATGAAAGTGTTGAAAATTTTTGACATAGAAAATCAATGAAAAGGTTTTACAGATGGAGGACCACGGATCTCTAATATTAGAGGTCTTTAAGGACATTATACTCTTGAAAAACAGCCTGTCCTAACAGATCTCTCTCAGGAATGACTAATCTCAGGAAATGGACAAAATGTCCTCCTGATGCCCTTCACAGTTGTATCCTTCCATGGGTCTATGAATTACAAGAGACAATACAACTATTGAGGGCATTACTTTAATGGAAGACCAGTGTGTCTCAGGATTTGGGAAGAAAAATATTTATCAGTGAATTTTGAAAGATGCAAAATGATTTAGAAGTGCATAATACTGCAATATTTGGCATCTTTTCATCACTGGCTCTGCAGTCTTTCCCTCTGTGAAAATAACATAGCTACTTAGTCTTTTGGTATCAATCCTCTATCTGCTAAATAGCTATAACGCAGTGCTATCATGAGTCTATGAGTTAATGAATGCTTATATGGCATACAGAAAATCCTGGATGAAAGAGATAAAACCCTGCAAGTAATGATCCCTTATTTCTTAATGCCATGCTTTGATAAATGCTGGTTGGTTCCAGTTTTCTTGGGTAGCACTGGTTCCTTTATATTAAAGATCTGAGTTTTGGAGGAAGTTGCATACCAAAACCATCTCTTTTTGGACTTCAGAAAGAAATTAATTAGCATTATGATTTCCATGCTACAAAAATCATTTTGTTAGTAAGAATCAGCAGCACGTAGACCAGAGAGCTGAAGATCCCTGACCTCTGCAGTGATGGAGCCATAACTACTTCCTTGTCAGCTGCCTCCTCTCCTGTAACAGCCTTCCACCTACAGCAAACACAAGCCACAGTTCACATTTGAGCAGCTGTGACCTGTGCTGGAGGTCGGCTGCATTCCCAGGAGTTACCAGTCCATGAGAATTAAAAGGTGCTGTGATCTAATTCTTGCTACCGTACAGAATGGTTTTGTGAGCCCTCTCACAATCCCATCATTCTTCTGACAAGCAGATCTCTGCATTGCACATCTATGACCCAGCAGATCTCTGCATTGCACTAGTCTTTTGTCACCTGCAAGAGTTGTGTTCACTCCATCGATTCAAGTACAGTCATGGCCATCACACAGATAAAACTCTTTATTTTCTTTAACTGTCACTTCTAAGGCTGTAAAAGTATTTGCAATTTGTAGTATATATAATGCACAGCTGTTAGCTACTTTGTGATATTTATAGCTGGAAAGCCTTGATCTTTAAAGGAACAAAACCAGATAGAAACCTGAGGTAGGGTCCAAGCTGGCACTCGTGTACTTTGACAGACAAAGTGCTGCTATGGTTTTCCTGAAGGTGAAATACACAGGCAGTTTCCCCATCTCCTTACACAGTGTTTATTAAGAATAAAGTACAACACAGAAGTCTTCAAAATAGTCTGCACTTTCTCAAAGGAAATGCCTAGGGCTGACGCACTAAACAGGGAATTGCCTGTAACTCCTCACCAGGAAAACCCTATCATCTCCTAAATAAAGCCCTTTTCAGGTGCCTGTATCTTTTTAGAATCCATTAAAGCAAAGAACCCATGACCTTTCCTAAAAGAAACTGAATAGAAATGGCTTACTCTTTTTTCGAGTGCAGGAGCATGAGTAGTAACAATATTACCTTTTTCTTTGATTTCCTCAGGGCAGCCAGGTGCCGATGCACAAGTAAGGTACTCTATTCTAAGGTAACATAGAGTGTCTTCTTCTCCCTTCTTGTAACACAGACCGTAACTATCCCCACTCCCTCTTTCGCCTAACATTATGCCTCTGTGTTACTCTAAGAATCTATGAGGACTGTCTCTGAGCAGGGAGTCTGCCTAATGCTGCCTGACTTAACCGTAATTTCTTGGTTGTTACTGTAACCGATATGCAATATGGTCAACTGGTTAAAAGCCAGATGGAAGGTGGAGGGCCTGAGGACACTTGTATCCTAGCCAACTCTCCCATAGTATTCTTGCAGATAATGTGACTCTTGAACCTACTAATAGTGATCAGAGAGTAGCTAGCTTATTTTATGTCCACCATCTTCCCAAGTATCAGGTTAAAACATTCCCTAAAAGGAGATATCTCTTCATTTTTTACTCAAGTGTGCTGAAAAATATTCAAAACTTAGTCAAAACATTGAGTGTATTTTCAATGGAATCCAATTTGATACGCCTGTACCCAGAGCTTCTGTGGAGAAATAATTCTGGTTTCTGGACCATTATGAATTTTGATATGATGGATATGCCATGTCACAGACTTTCAAGACTGAGGTGCTTGGGAGCATGGGCAAAAATAGCTCTGCATAACCAGCAAACAACAAGTGACTTCCAGTCTCCTTCAGGGATAAGTAGCAACTGAAGAGAGGACTCAAGGTCACAGTATTATAACATAGATACTTACGTTAGACATGCCTCTGATTTTATGCTGTCAAATCTTTATTGTATCTACTCCTAGTTGCTTATGTTTAATTATCTTTACTTGTCAGATTGGGAAATCAAGCCAAAAGTGAGTAAGCAGCTTTCCCAAGCCAAAGTATTCAGACAAACAGCTCCCCAAGTCAGTTTGAGCCAGGGGAGAGTCATTGGGTTTAGGTTTCTAATTTAAGGATCTAGGCCTAAATAACTTGATGAACAAATATCAGAATTGTCAAGAAGCTCCTGGCCCATAATTCTGCTGCCCTGCTGGTACCACTGTTTGCATCCATATGAGGGAGAAAGGACACCACTACAATGGGCTGTTTGTGGGAGTCTGAGCTATTGGAGCACTTTCACTACTTAATTTCCAGGAATTAAAGCAGAAAAAAAAAAGGTGCCTTTATTCATGTGATTCCCATGAGAAAGCAATTGGTCCCCCATTGTCTTCTTTACATGAATTGCACATGACAATACCAACACACAAATTAAATAGATGCTTGGTATTTCCTCTTTCAGGAAATTAATTTTTCATGTTATTATAAAGTATTTTGTTGAATCAACCCTTAAATATCTTCCCTGTAGTGCCCCAGCCCTTGTCACCTTCTTTCGCCTGAACACTTTGCTGTTAGCCCATGAATAATGAAACTGAATAATTACACACAAGCAATACCTCCTGCTGCAAAGCCCAGAAACTAATCCAATGGGGCTTTTCTCTTTTACTTTTGAAAATCTGGACACTCCTGAGGGGAAGAAGGTGATACTTGCCCTTTCTAATAAGGATAAAAGGCACAGTAGGCATTTCACAATGGTTCAGTTGCTCACTTTGCTTAACCTTGCAAAAATTTTATAGTAGCTTAATGGAGTTGCAACCCCCCTGAATTTCTATTTTTTTTACCCACTGCTATTTTAGTTACTAATGAGGAAATTTCAGCATTTACTGTGATATCACAACACTATATAGCTCCTTCACGAGTTGTATAATTTTGATACTTTTCATCTCATTTAAAAACTTGTTTCTAAGAGATCTTGGATAAATTTTGCAGAGCTGCAGTTGTGAAAATGGAGGTGAATCTACTGACACAGCTTCAGCAGATGCTTTTACTACTGTTCATTAACTTCAGCTCTGCTGTCATCAGAATTATATAAGGAACATAAAGGAAATTAAAAAAAAATGACTCATGCAATTTGATTTCTGCTGTGTCATTGCCCACTGTTTCGTTCTTTTTACTGCAACAGGCTGGCAAATTAGACTATTGAGGTCACAGTGCAGAAATTAATGGCAAGGGTTCAAAGTTGAAAATGTAATTATCTTTTCCACTTCCAAATAGAATTACACGAGTAACATAATTGAGACTATAATAGAAAACTCCTTTCAGCTTTCGTTGTAGTTTGATTTGGCAAAGATGTTCTCCCCTTCCCTTTCCCTGTTCCTTCCCCCTTCCCACCCTTCTTCCATTTTCTTTTTTTCTACTCTTTTCAACTTTGTGGTAAAGTTTAGAAACACTTCTTTCAGAAAATGGGTCTAATTCATGGGTTCAGTTTGAATCCAATTAATCCCTCATTTTATGTTCTTGTCACATAAGGCCCATGAATCTTCAGATATTTATTTTCTTCAGTTTTATGGATATTTACTTAATCTAAAGCTTCAGTTGAACTTCATGTTCTTCTACAGGATAGAAAATCCAACCTAGTAGAATCAGCAATAATGAAAACCTTTTTTTTTTTTCCCCTCCCTTTTCCTTTCTGCTGCAGTTTATGAGCTTGGGGAGAATGTAGGAATGAAAGTATAAATCTTTATTCACCCAATATTCATCTATATGCAACAGAGCTACCCAGCAAATGCTTGGTTTTATCTGAAGAACAGGACAGGCACTTCCTATGCATCTATTGAATTCTCTTAGAAGAACGCAAGCTGAAGCTTTCAGGTGCCTCAGTAAGTGAATTTTGAGTACAGGAAGCCTACAATTGTTTGGAATTGTACAAATAAGCAGATACTGCAAGACATAACAGGAAAGGCTTTTTTGGGAATTTCCCAGAAAATGCATTTCAGAAGAAAGACACTGTTCTTGTTTTTAAAATGCACTTCTTCATTACAGTCTTTACATTGATGAATTTTTTATTCTTTTCCTCCCCTAATTTATGTTTTCCCATTTGTTTTTAAGTGAATCTGCTTCCAGTGTGTTTACATTCCTACAGCAAGTCTCTCAAATATTCATTAGTTATTAAATTACAATTCCTAGATCAATCAGGTACTAACCGAACTTATTTTGAAAGATCTGATCCAACACTATCAACCACACTATCCTATTACTGTAAGTCTGTTGAATTTAGTGGAATACTTTCTCATTTATTCCATTGAAACCGCAAAGACAAACAAACTTATGACCTCTTTTGGACCAGGTTCATTAACAAATTAAGGAATGTGGGCACTAATGGGTCAGATGTTACAAAACTTAAATCCTAGGCACAATATTCAGTCTGGAATACAGATGTTAGTATATAAATTCTCTACATGAGCACACTGCTTGAGAAGAATGATTGAAAACAAAAGTCACTGAATTGGAAACAGTAAGCATAGAGGTATCTATTTGTTGAATCTTTAACTCCTCAGTTTAACTCCTCAGTTAAATTAAGAGTCAGAACCTGGTGTCTTCTCTTGGAAAAAATCACTTTGAAATAATGTCAAAAAAGTCTTTAAATTCAGGTATTAGAGAAGGATTCTTTACATAATAAGTCTTTTCACAACAAACCAGGAGTTAGAGTATGAATCTCACTAAGACCCTGCTTCACTTCCTTTCTCTACTAGAAAATTAAAATCAAAATTCTCATACCAGGAAACTGCATGAACCAATATATTTTTTTATTTTTCAGTAAAGGATATCCAGCATATTAAAGATATTTTAAATATGTGTTTCAATATTTACTTTAAAATGTTCACATTTAGAACAGGAAAAATTATTTAAATTATTTAAAACAGGAAAAATTCCTTAGGAATTTTGAACACTAAAGGATGTAGAACACCTCTCAGGGTATGGATTGATACAGTTCTATAAGAATAACAGTGCTCATTTAAAAATTTGTGCTTTACCAGGTATTGCTATAAGCTGCAAACTCAGTGCCACTGAATTTCAAAACTTTATGTTCAGTTAAACCATTAGCTTGGTTTTAACTATATTGCTGCCTATGTGGCAGAATAGAGACATATCAAATAAATCACTATATCTTTCCTTTCAATCATTGCTCTCAGGTTCTTAGAGGACATACAGATGGAAAATGAACAAGTAAAAGGAAACAAAGAGAAATAAAAAATTCAGGTCTGTTAAAATTCATAAATCCCCAGGCTTTTCAACAGATTAAAGGCTCAAGCTAAGGGGATAAAGTTAATCTTAAATTTAAGAGAAGTCACTTTTCTTTTCCACATCATAGTATTTTTTGTAGTAATAAATAAAGATTCTCTCATTTATTCTTATAAAAATTTTCAATTTTGGGTTATCTTTGGAGAGTATTTGTCAAAAATATTTTAAAGCTAGACTTAGAGTCCTAGGGGAAGTCCACGCCCCTGGATATTCAGAAACACAAAATGATATGATAGGTAGAGGACAGATGGATAGATAAATTAATTATTTAAAAGTAGCAAGCATTTATTACTGCTGCTCAGACTTCAACAAAGCCAGATGTGGAGTAATTGTAATATAGACTCCATGGTTGATCAAGATTCTGATGGCTGAACAAAACTTAATAAACGCAGAATGCTAGTTATAACCTTGAAATCATTTGGTATAAAAATCTTCAATGAATTAAAATATGAATAACTGAGTTATTTTGTAGACATGGAAGATGCTTAAGAGAAAATTCAATTTCTTTGTGCAGCTTTTCTTTTTCACATTTGTGTGGCTTTTCAAGTTATCTTAACCATAATGCAATGCATTTTACTCGTTATATTTAGTTTTACTTCCTCTAGAATGGTTTTAAATTGAATATTATTTTGAACTGCAAAATACATATACAAGTTTTGAACTACCATGCCGATCTAATTTTACGTTTGAATTGCATTGCCCAAAAGCCTGAGAGTGTTAAATTCTGAGATATTAGTATTAACTTATGTGCAGCATTTTCACATTAGGGAATTTCAGGAAAAAATTCCCAGCTGTGTTAACATTGGTTCAGCTGTGTCAGTAGGAGCTTGATGATTTGATCATCTTTCTACTTTTAATATTGAAGTGAACTATGTGAATCCACATTAATTTTTTTTCCAGTTCAAACACTAAATCCTTTGATGATTACCAGATATTCAAATACCCTCTTTAAAACTACCTAAAACTCCCAAATATGTTTCCAGAGAAATCAGGCACTTTTATAAGGAAATACTGCCATTTTTCTCATGAAACTGTTGTTTTTATGACTTCATGTGTCTTTTTGCCATTGAGTGGCATTGTCCTCTATGATGCATCATGGTTTCTTTTTCAAAGTATTTCATCATAGGAGTTCTTGGCAAGAGAATTGTCTCAGATAAGGTAAATAATAGAAAATGCAGACATATGTATGATTTCCTAAATCTTCTAGACCATACCAAGGGATTTGAACAAGATAATTTTGAGGTCCCTTCCAACCCAAACTGTTTTATTATTCTATGATACTTGAAGCCCAAGTGTTCAGAAGAGATGCTATTTGACTTTCTGAAACCCCTTCCTCCATAAAAATCAGAAAATGTGGAAATACCCTTATTAAAAACAGTGATGGCTAATATCCAGCCATCCTTAAAGTCTGTACGCTCTATTCTAGCATAGCCGATATTACGGGTGGAACATTTTTCTTACAAATTCCTCACATATACCAGGTCAGTGATATAAACTGTATCTGAAAACACTTTACAGTATTAAATAATGCAGCCTCACAGCTGCTTTCTTTTTTAATCCCAGCCTTACTCTATACTCACACTTTTCAGCAAGAAAACGAGAAGGAACAACCATGTTCAGAAATATTATTTCCCAAGCAGTATTGAATGGACTAAGCACAGGAGTCAAGAAAGGTGATCAAGGAGCTTAGACACTGGGAGGGGAAAGGGCCCATTCTGCTGTTGCTCTGCAATCACTCAAAGCTAAGAAGTCCTGGAAATTTCTCTGTTCAGCATTGCATAACATGAACCTCAGTAAAACAACTGTTGCCGGTGGTAGCCGTATAAAGGTACTGCTCTGTGCACTGGGAAGGCAAACAGGAGCCTTGGAGGCTGATGCTGGAAAGCTAGACCTTGGCTGACAACATAGAACAAATCTGAACTAAAGACCAAGTAAGCAAGTTGTGCCACAGTTCAGGAAAATTGTCAGGAAAGATCTTTAATTCCCAGGCTGTGCCCATTGCCATTGATTGCAATGGAACACCACAACATGAGAGACAATCCTAAATAATGTGGTGGATGCAGATTAATCAAATGATGACAATTTAACACTGAGCACCCCTGGTTCTTTTCTTGCAGAGGATCTCTATAAAAGGTGTCTGAGGATTAATCCTTTTCTCTCTTTTCTTCCGCATTTTTCTTAATGTAGTAATTATGTATCCAAATCAAAACTCATCAGCTCTGGGAGAAAACTGGATAAAGGAACACGTTAACAAAGGATGTGAAGGAAAACTGATGTCTGTTGCTTTTTCTGGTAACATTTTCTGTAACTTTGAGAGAGATGCTGCTTGTGCGCTTTGTTCCTACGTCCATCTTCCAGGCACTTGCACAAAGACATGTTTTCTTTAAGTGTGAGAAGCTCCCTGAAAGCCAAGTGAAAAACTTGACGTTAAACACGTGTTTGCTGGAGGGCTGGATCCTGGATAGTAATCTGAGTGCAAAATGCATGTATTGCTGTTTATTTCTGTATGTAGTTAGGAGACTTTTCTGTACCCCAAACGAGACAACAAATAATAAACTAACAAAGAAAACCATGTCTAAGATTCAACAAAGTTGTGAATTCTTCCTTTTGTGACCATCCTACTTCACATCAGCAGAATGACATAGGTAGGGTTTTTTATCTGATGGATACATACAAGCTCCTGCCAAACATGCTGCATGCCAGGTGAGTTGGTGCCAGGTTATAAACTTCGAAGGACTTGTTATCCAGAAGAATAAAAGAGTTTACTGTAAGGCTACATTTTGCAATTTTATTAACAGATTCATTGCTATCTTATGGGGCAGCTTCATCAGTCAAAGAGCACCTTCAGTGCTGTCCAAACGTCGGAAAGGGATCCAAATGTCCCTGATAATGTGAAGCTTCCATTTTGACCTCAGATGGCTCTGGACAACTTCAGCATTCTCTTTCTGATCCAATAAAACACCAGATTTTTGCTTGGAAGATGCCACAGTTGTGAGCACAGTGAGCAAGCCATAATACAACTTGACAAAACAAAAGGGAAGAGACAGAATTATCTGTTACGATATGGATTAGAATTAGATCAGAGATATAAAATATAATGAAAAAAGACAATATCTTGTTTATACTTGGAGCAGCTCAGGAAAGCTTTTAAGATTATGCATCCTACTGGAAACACATGCTTCCATTCTTTTCTTACTAGAGATATCTTAATAATGCAGGACAGTAAAGTACTCAGTCAACCATTAACATTCATTGAATTTGAGACTCACAGAGCCTGTGAAGTGTAATTCTGTAAAGACTATCCTATACAATACAAATAGTTCAAACTGCATTACATTCTACGTCAGCACCAAATTATTTTCAGGAGGGTAAAAATATGAAAAAATTGTTTTACAGCAAATTTTTTTCATTTAACTCTACATTTCAGTCAACTTAAAAAAAGAATTTACAAACCAGTTTTGTTTCATCTTATCTTCAATTTTCAGTGAAAAATGTTTCAACTGAATAGTATCAGAAGCATCAGTATATATAACCAATATGAGAACCACATCATCAGTTTCACCTCCAATCAGTTTTTTATTATGTAGGCCTTTTTAAAAACACAAATTTAAAAGGTATTCATGGATGCCTTATAAATATATCTGCTTTAAGTGATGTTTTTATTTACATCTGTCCTCCAGACAACTGTTCTGTAACCCTGTTGGTCTTGGGCAAGTATAAGTAGTCTTTCCTAAAGAAAAAACTGTTCTTTGGAATATAGTATTATTGATATTTGTTAGTTTGTGTCAACTGTATTATTTCAGCAGCCAAAAATTAGATGAGAGATAATGCTTTGATATTACTACCCCATAATGCTGATTTTATGCTTACAATGTTAGGTCTTTAAGAAGAAATTGTCTTTAACATTGTAGTTGTATGTCATCTCTCAGCTGATACCCCCAGATTCTGCTGTAGCACAAAGATTAAATACTGGTGCTGTCTGTTAAGTAACTAATACTGCAGGCATGCTGATGAGACATCCATTTGGGATGAGAGATGAAGCAGGGATATTAAATTACTTTCCTGGGGTCATTTGTTTCATTATTGCCAAAGAAGAGATGGCCATTGCAAGGCCTTTGTATCCAGAGTAGGAACACATGAGGACTTCCCATGGCCTTGCCGGCTCTCTGCTGGGGTAACATGCTCTTGCTGTGTTTGACTAGTTGTCAAGTAAAGCAGCTCCAAAGACAGCACCACTGCTAAGCCTAGAGGAAAGCTGGTGGGATCTAACAGTTGTCTGAGCAGGACACAAGGGAATCCGGGGTTCCACCACTCTACAGATAAAAAACTGTACTAGAAATATAGAGGAAGCAATATCATAGACTATTTCTGTAGTGATGAATCAGTGTCAGGGAACATTTCTGGGCACTAGACATCAGTCGTGTGTACCAGTTCAACAGCCCTGCCTGAGTGCCTGACCAAGGCCAACTAGCAGTCTCTCAAAGGATCCACAGCCAAGATTTGTGAGATACTGGGGAATCAAGAGCCATTCCCAGTTAACTATTTGCCTTTAAGCATACATCTAGTTCTAAAGGGTAAGGGAGGTGCAAATAAGGACATATGGCATCTCCTGCCAATCGGGCTTAAAGGCAGAGATTTGTACAATGTGTGCATTGTCTTGGACAGCCACTATCACTTGCAAAACCGCCAAGCTGAATCCTGCCTTTGTGACACCTTGAAGGTCGGACTGTGTTTGAGTGTAAGGAGATTGTCTTTTCAAGTTCATTGTATTGGTCTGAGGATTGCTACTCTGCCTATCTCCAGTTTAACTTCATTGGCTCTTGGAGGTGTATCATGGTCAGAAAGGAACTACTTGCATCTCTAGGACAGAACTAGCCATCCTGACAATTATGTACTATAGCGCACAACGGTAAATTGAACTGACCTTGGCTGCTTGGTACTCCTCTAACAGAATCCTCATGCATGCTCTGACTGCTGTCATCCTCAGGCAGTTGCTTGGCAACACCAGCATCTTTGATATTCACTCATCAGGCATTAGGTAATAAACTCACCAATGAGGCTACAGCTAGTTAATTTCCTCTGCTGTTTGCAGCAGAGGATAAAGTGAATCTGCGGTATCTTAGTGATATGTCTAAACAACTGCCTGAAGACATTCTTTTGTTACAAATTGAATTCCTCTGTTTCAACTGACAGGTCCTTTACCCTAGTCGGCTGTCTCATGTTTGGGAATAAACAGAGACACAGAGCACCTGAAGAGCTGCTGTTTCTATTTGTGCATCAGCATACCAAACATTGCACTACATGGTAATAAGTGATTACATGCCTGGCATTGTTGAGGATGTAAACTGCAGCCTGTGCTTTCTGGACAAAGACAAGCTGTACAAACTGAACTATGCAGGAGGATAAGTAGCTATCATATTACCTGACTGGGATGATATTGGTGGAAAAGGTGAAACACTGAGATTTGCAAGACATCTTCATCTAATAGGCAAAAGAGTCTGGGCTAGCACACTTTCCCCTTTCCTCCTTTTTCATGGAAAACCGTATGTTTTTGTGGGAAAAGACAGGGTAGAATTAGTAGTCTGGTACCCATCCCTTCTCCATTGGTTTTAGTGAGCTGGTCAAATGAACTAAATGATCATCCTCTAATCATTTGCCAAAAAATTTCTTAAAAACACCAGACTGTTCTGTGACTTCTCATGGTAGATTTGAACAAAAAGCTCTCATGATGCCATGGCTGTGATTTTGTGCTTGATGCCACTATTGGATAATCCAATATATTAGATTTCTCAACTCACTTGAGAAATATACATAGACACAAAAGATGCAGATTCTTCCTGTAACACAAAATATATAAAATAGAATGGAAGAAATTAATGTAACCTATTATTAGCTCATGAAAACTAAGGCACCTAGCCTGAGTTACTCTCTGGAATCCTTCATGAGTCAGTGGAAACAAGGATGGAGTGTCTTAGAGGGAGGAGCCTGGCTAGACTGTTCAGATTCCAGGTCTTATGTATTTTAAATAATACATAAGAACCTAAGGACTGCTGGCAAATTATACATTTATCCTTGTTTTCCTCTCCATGAGTGGCTAAAATCAGATGCTTAGGATATAGCAAAGATATAGCAATATAATACAGTCAGAAATTTAGGACTTGTTTGGTTGGAGGTTGTATTGTTTAGCCTTGAGAAGAGGAGGCTGAGGGGAGTCCTTATTGCTCTCTACAACTACCTGAAAGGAGGTTGTAGAGAGGAGGGAACTGGACTCTTCTCCCAAGTGACAGGGGACAGGACAAGAGGGAATGGCCACAGGCTGTGTCAAAGGAGGTTCAGACTGGATATTAGAAAAGAAAATTCATGCAAAGGGTCATCAGGCACTGGAACAGGCTGCCCAGGTAGGTGGTTGAGTCACCAGCCCTGGAGGTATTTAAAGGATGGGTAGACAATGTGCTCAGGGACATGGTTTAGTGGCAGATAGGAATGGTTGGACTTGATGATCCAAGAGGTCTTTTCCAACCTGGTTGTTCTATGATTCTATGATTCTATCATATGTTTTTGCTTAGGAACCCCTGGTGGCCATTTCTTCCAGAGTAAATTTTCTTTGTAATACAACCATGTACATTTTGTCAAAAAAACTTTTGGTATTTTCCCATTTAGAATGCTACCCAGAGGTGTGAGAGAAAGAGTGGCTATGAATCCTAACATAAGAGGAATTATGTCCATTCTGCAGAGTGGAACCAAGGTGGATCCGCCTTGCTGAGTTTGTAGGTGGTATTGCAGAAGGATTTCATTTATAGTCTGAGTTCATAAGAGACGCCAGTTCTTCCCCATTACATAATTCTAAGAAAATATTTGAGGATATAGGTTGCTGTGTAAATGTCATATTATTTTTACTAACATCAACATATCATTGTGACAGCTGTTTGATAGTCAAAGTAATCACAAAGAAAATATACTGGCCAAGTTTTAACTAGTGTGCTTAAAAGTGATTCCCCATCACACAAGTAAGAATATGAACATAGACATGAAAAGCTGAGGTAATGAAAAGAAAGCTAACATCTTCAAATACTCATGCTGGGGTATGATTTGCCAGCACAACATTTCTCTCTTGACATTCAAGGAGCACATTTCAAGTCCTGATTGGTGCTGAGCTTGAAAGATGTAGCTATTTCTGAATGAAGAATACTTCAGAACTGTGAGATCTTTGATGCTCTCTCCTTGCAACCCAGAGCAGAAAGAAAGTCTTCCGCTCCCAATGCAATGTATATCCAGAGAGATTTGTTAAAAAAAACAAAATTCACAGACAGCCCCGATAGTGGATGACTGAGCATCATAGCTAGAAGCAGGTGAAGGGAAATGTCAAGCCCCATTAGTGCTCTACTTATGAGGATGGACAGCAACCTGTGTCTGTGCAGCCCAGCAGAAATGAAATGTCATTTAAATAACTTATGTACAGAAATGAGCACACTGTCAGCAGCTACTTCCTACCTTCCAAGTGTTACACCACTTTGGAAACCAAGAGCGAGCTTTGACAACGGATTTATAACCATAGTTTCTAATTCCTTGCCGAGCACACATAGTTGCACTAAAATGTGTCTTGCACAAAATCTGCCCTGGTGCAAACAAGTGTAGTGAGATCCAGTGGGATAGCAAGGGGACTCTATAAGAATTTCAATTTATTAGACTCAATTTCTGGCATTAAAAAAAATTCTTGCTGGACAGGACTTGAATCTAGAAGAGTAGGAAATAAAAATTGCTCTTTACAAAAGCAAAAGGAAGGCAGAAGAATTAGGAGCAGGAAAAGGAGATGCTTCAGATGTTCTTGCTGGTGGAACACCACCATCTTAAGGGGCACAATATTTAAGGACAGGCTGGGAATGATGGCAAGGAGAGAGTCCTTCAAAATCTCAAAGACAGGGACAAAAATACTAAACAAGTGCAGGAAAGGCAGTGTCAGTAGAGAAATTTTATGCCTTGGTGAGGTAGAGACACCATTGTACTATTTACAGTTTGAATGGGAGGGGGTGGCTGAAATTACTCACGACTGAGTTGTTTTCTATTGCTGTTTCTGCAATTGCCGTGCCTTCCTTTCACTTCAAATTGACTCCACACTTTTTTGTAGTGTCATCATGAATGACTTTTTCCACAGTGAGATCAATAATAGGCAATACAAAGTGGCACAGGCCATAACCATCCTTAAAAAGCTAAAAACAAGTGAAAATCAAGTTTTATTTACATTACATACTTTGATAACTTATCTTTTCTGTGCTTTTATTGGTAATAGGACAAAACACAGCATATCACAGCATGTGACATAAATATGGGAAGCACATAAAATCAGTTACTGAAGCCAGTGTAATCTCCATACTGGGTACAATACTGTGATTTTTATTCTTGGTTTTAAGACATGATGAGGTCTGCAAAGATAATTGTATGTTACTCTTTGTAATAAAATAAGAAAAATGGAGAAATTTCACAACTCTGCCTTCTCCTCTCATGGGAAGAGGAGACAATATAGAAGCTGATGTAGAGGTTTAGTGTTTAGGAGGTGCTAGGGTCCTCCCCTTGAAATCATACTCTCCAGAGATTCTCCCCTGGAGTAATCAAACTGGTACAGTCTGTCTCCTACTAACACCTGCAAATGTCAATCTGATGCAGTCCTTCCAACCCTCTATTTCATACAAGGAGGCAAGTGTTGCTGTTGCTCTATACTGACTCTGTATTCCTTTTATCATCCTAGGATGTTCCTGTGTTTATTAACAGGGGGCAGAATGTATTGACTAAATTTTCATTAGGTTTGTTGGGTGGGAGTGTGGATATTTACTGTGCTGCTCTTCCAGAGTCTTGACATGCTACTTGTCATTTATTTTTTATACTCCAGACTAGCCTCGTTGTTTGATACCAAGAGCTGAAATTATGACTTGAGACTGGATACCACCAAGGATTTCATACTGTCTCACTGCCTTGGGATTTCTGTAGCCATCAGAATGTGCCATACCCCTTATTTGCTGTCTCAAATATGTCTAACAAATGTACTTATCATGCAGAAAATTGCAAATACATGAGTTCAAGCAGAGTGTGTAAGATACAACAACGATGATTAGATAATGGCTCCATTATCTGTACAAACGCAATGCTACTACAATAGTTCATCATAAGATAACATATTTGAAATCTGCAGCTGAGACTTTCAAAGCTATCTAGGGGATTGAGGTACATATCCACCATTAAAATTAATGCATCTATGTCCTCTCCATCACTTAAAAAAAAAATTCAACCTATGTTTTGAGAAAAATTAGTAAGCTAAGTATAAGGTAATATGCAGTCTGAAGGTCACATATATCACCAGGAATTCATGCTAGTCTTTACCACAATAAACTACCAAGCACAGATGCTTTCATGGGAAACTTGTTCCAACTCAAATGTGAGATTAGATCAATATCTTAAAAATTCCTTATGAAAGGAACTCTGGGAAAAATTATTAACAGTTTCATTGCAGAGTTTCTATTTATTTTTCTCAGTTTTCTTTTGTGAGGATCCTCTTTTTGCATTATTTTTTAGCATAGTAGTCTTATAATGGAATCATACTATTTTCAATGTGGGATGAGAAGATATAACAGCTGGAGTATTTTCTTTTGGAAAAATTTTAAGTTAATTAGCTAGCATTGATAGAATGCATTTTTCTTCTGAATTAATCTGTCACTTACTTCAAGTGCAATGAAATAATACAGCCCTTTTAGAGATCAAAATTAATTTAAACATAGAGCAAAAAAGAATAAATGGAATTAAATTTTTTAATATGAGGGTTTTTTTTAAATAAAGTAGAAACAACCATTTTTCCCCCCAAGTAATTATGTTTTTACCTGATGAAATGATTTTATAAAAAACCATCCCAGTTTGGAACAACTGCTTCTCTGCAGACAAAACCTTTCCTGAGGTGGGTTTGGAGCTGGTAATGTCGTTTAATATTAAAATATAGCATAAAATTAAAATATGACACAAATTAAAATGAATGATTAATCTCATTTATACAGGGGCAACTTATGTACATGCACACAGTGCTGTCTAAAAAAAGCTAATTACATGATATACTCAAATAAATCAAGTGAGCAAGAGCTCATTGTGATATCCTGTTTGAATGGCAGTTGTGTATTCAGCTCTGCTGCCCTCTGTAACACGCTTGCAAATAGAGGTGTAAAATGAGTGTGGGTCAATCACTACAAAAGGAGTCTCTCCACGTTCTTATGATGGGAAAAGCTTTTACTGCAGGTGTATTACAGGTGGGCATACTGATTAAGTAATGGGAAACACAAAAATCAGTAGAAAGGCGTCAATTTTTTCTCATTTTTTTTGTTTAATTTGATTAAATTAAATATCTGATGAAAGATGGGTCATAGACAGCATTCCTCTGCCTTCAGAAAAATGATATTGAAAAATTGCTGATGAAGATTAAACTGATAGTTGCCAAAGTAGAAAAAAAACAGTTTGTCAACTGTATGGTAAAGTACTTTACAGATCTGGAATGTACTTGTATACATGAAAAATGAAATTTTTTTTAATGGTTATCTGCTTCACAGTTCATTTGCCTGAAAATCTCTTGGCAACCATCTGGATCAGGTTTAAATAAAATGTAACACTAAGTCCTTAGTCTGACAGTGATAAACTGGTGACAATGATTATTCATGAGTTTACAGGGAGAGTAAACTTTGAAAGACAAATGCAAGTCCCTTATTTCATGCCCAATTTCAGTATTTTGAATGTATTGGAGTCACTTCAGAATATAAGATTTGTTTTATATAAAGAAAAAAAGCTACTTTAATTTGCTTGATATCTAATTGCTTCATAATTGTCAGAAGCTGTCCCAAAGAAAAAGAAATAACTTAATTTCCTGAGGCTTGCTGCACATGCACTTTCATATTAAAAAGCAAAACAAAAGAAATTAGTTGCTTGGGTTAAATTAATGGTCCAAAGTTAATGAAAAGTCTTGGCCTTGTTTCAGAGGCAACAGTTCTTAAGTAGGGGAATACTACTTCACTGTTCTATTGAAATAGAAAACTTTGGGAGGATGTTTCTTCTTCCATATTTCTTCTGCAAGACATGCACAGCCACAGAGGTTGTGCCATACTGTGAATGTTTTTTCGAAGCTCATGCTTGATTTAGGTAAAGTGCTTGCTTTTCTGTTTGATCCCGAAGGAAAACTTCAATTGCTTCTGAGAAGGGCAAGGCACAGAAAGCTCTGGTCCAAAAGCAGCTGCAGCATTAGCAGACACCCTGTTTGACCCCACTGCGTTCTAATGCACAAACTTTATTCCCTGTCCCACCATCTAAACAGAAACATAGAATGGTTTGTGTTTGAAGGGACCTTGAAGATCATCCAGTTCCAGCTGCTCTACCATGGGCAGGGACACCTTCTACTAGATTAGTCGTTGACTCGTCCATGCTGGCCTTGGACATCTCCAGGCACGGAACTTTTACAGCTTCTCTGAGCAACCTGTCCCAGCGCCTCACCACCCTCATGGCAAAAAATTTCTTCCTAATATCTCATCTAAATTTCCCTTCTTTCAGTTTAAAATTGTTACCCCTCATCCTGTCACTAGGCTCCCTGATAAAGTGTCCTCCTCAGTTTTCCTGCTGGCCACCTTTGATTACTGAAATGCTGCTACTAGGTCAGTTGAGCCTCTCATGGGTAATTTGTGTCAGCAGTTCACGGGAGCAACTGGAATAAAGAAGAAGCACTCATACTGGTTAGAGAAACCCTTGTAGGAAAACCCCTCCTCTCAGAATGGAGGCTATGCATACTGTTATGTAAGTGTTGGTACTAGTTATGATTATTTATTTATTTGTAGTACAATGCATCCAGACTGTCCATCTAAGAGTGGGAGCCAACAGAAAGAAACTTGTTGCCCAAAGATGTACTACAAGGAACTCCGAGCTTAAACTGATGACAGCTGCAAAGTTAAGGCAGTCAGCTTACTGTCATCCAGCTGGGGTAGGATAGTCTCCAGTAAAAACTAAATGACCTGTCTTTCCATACCCTGCCCCACCCACTGTCCTACAGTGCTTTTTAGCTATGCTAGCATTCTCCACAGTTTCTTAAGCTTCCTTTCTTCCATCCTTTGGCTTGTTTTTCTTTTGAACCCAGGGGCAACAGGCAGGAAATAAGCTATAAGGTCAGTATCATCAAACATATATCGAAAGATATGTTCTCAACTGTTTGCAGATGTGAAGATAACACATTACAGAGTCCCAGGCACTAAATGCTCTCCTGGGACACAGGAAAATATGGGAAATGGCTGTATCTATGCTGGATATTTTCCTCTAACAGAGGAAATAATTGTCACGCTATGGGCTAGAAGTAAATAATCTACCCGCTGGAGCTAATGAGAGATGACAACCCTCTTGGATTCCCTAACAAGTCCATATATAATGGAGAACTGCTTCTTCCTCTCTATCATCACAGGATGTGGCATGAGATATTCAGTTTTAATATTACTCTGATGCATGAGTTTGGTACAAATTCTGCCCTCAGCCCTTTTTGACTACTAACACCACTAACAAAATTACTCTGGGGCTGTCATTTTCCATCTTTGTATTCTTATGTTGCTGATCTGCATTGCAGCACTTTTCTTTGCTCCCAAGGACTCAAATTTTACTTTGTAGTCATGAGACTATTCAGGAATGGCCTGAAGGCCAAGCAACCAGAATAAATGGGGGACTTACCTTTAACACCTTGGGAAAGGGAGAAGCCAAAATTAATCTTCAAACTACAACACATAGAACCAGTAAGGAAATTATTTGTGATTGCTAAGAGGGCTTAGTTAAGCCTAACCAGGGCTCTCCTCTGAGCACACCCTCAGCACAGCTATCCATGAACTTGGAAGTCATATTGAGACAAGTTCAGCTGGAAACAGGGCTCACAGAAAGCTACTGACAAGACTACTGACACACACAACATCATAGTAATCAATTCAAGTAGTAAAAAGCAGGACAGGTAAAAAAGGCTCAGATCTGTGAAACTGTTATACATGGGCCAAGGAGACTGTCCTATTCATATGCGACAACTTCCAGTTTCACAGACCTCACATTTCCAGAAGTGATGATGGAGTCATGCCATCACCATTATCTGGACATGGAAGCAATAACTGCTCTCCTTGGCAAGAGAAAGCAACTTTTGACTTCAGTATCACTTCAGTCATACTACCACCTTCTCATATCTAGTCCTTAGGATTCTGCAAGGATCCATGCCACAGGCAGCTCTAGGAAAACCAGCAGCTGAAGCAAAAATTGCCCATTAGAACTCAGAATTGTTGTAAAACTCTTTTTAGATAGAGCACATAATTTGCAGAATAAAAAATAAATGAAGAACATGCTCCAGAATGGGATGACAGTGAGAAGAGTCTCTGGTGGGATGTAAAAAGAAGAGACTACAACCATGAGAGACAAAGGAAGAATGATGATTAAATCCATGGCAGGAGACTACATTCTTGCACATTGCAACTTTACCAGATTTTTTTATGCAAAACTACACAAAACAGAAATAAAGAGACTTTGTAGTGAAGAAGAGACTCTTTCTGCTAAATTCAGTACATGCTACAGTGCATACAGCTCTCCCACTGTTTAGCCCTAAGAATATCGTGGGTCCTGAAATTCTTCATGACAGAGCAAACCCAGCTGCCTTAATACTGTAGGTGAAGAAAACATCTCCCTCCCTGAGCTACTCATCTGCTGGTTGGCACTAACATTTTCTGCCTTTATCAAAAGTCCTCTATAAAGGCAGTTTTGTTTCTATCCAGGTACCTGTCATCAACCCCACAGACAAGCTCATAAACACACCTGTGAAGCCTGAACTAGCTGTGATGATACTCTGGGGACATGCTGGAGAATGCACAAAAGACAGCAGAGATCATACAATGTCCAAGTAGATCTTTGCAGATAGTTAAACAAATGTAAGACCCTTTTTTTTCAGATGTATCCACAGTTAGAAAAAAGTATTTTAGAATTGATTTTACAAGATAGAAATTGGGAAACTAATTTTTGCTCTGTTTTGTAACAATGCACAATGAGAGCAGTGGCGGAAGGCAGCTGTCATTGCAGGAATGGCCAGCTCAGCTAGTCACTCCGAACGGGATTAGAGCTCAAATGGTCAGTGCAGATAGAAGCAGGGGTTTCATAGGGCTTTCCTTAAGATGACATGACTACTAATCCTTTCTATTTTGTAATATAGACCTAAAATGTGTTAGGTTGCAGGCTTTTGTTTCTAACCAACTTCTAGGGGCTACAAGTCAGTCATGTAAAAAAGCACTGAATATCTAGTTATGTGGCATGGTTATGGGCCTGTACCCTCTAAGTAGGGCCCTGATACTTAGCAAAATCTTTGCAAAAAAAAGGAAAAAAAAAAGAAAGAAAAAAAGAGAATGTCTAATTTTCCCATCCTCTGCCTACTTTTACGCTGGCACTGTTCCAAGGATCACTTGGAACCAATGGAGCTGTCTGTGATTAAAGAGCCCATACACACACAAACACACACACACACACACACAAAACGGATTACACAGCAGAGCAACACGACCAAAGACCATTTGAAATGGATTGCTTACTCAAAAGGAGCTGCTTCTTGGAAGAGACACGGCTGTGCTAGTTAATCATTACTGTCGAAATAGATGTCTCTATTGTAGCCTGTTATTTATTTTGCATCAAGAAAACAAGAGTACCTGGTGAAGTTTGGGAAGAAAACACAACATTGCAAATTGCTTTTCCAAGCTGAAGAGAGCAGATTTATGGAGGAGATTTCTCCAAAAATGCACTGCAATATAGCATTGAGGGTGAAGGGAAAAGAAATATATGTGTAACATTGCTGACCACACTGCTGACAGGGCAGTTGTTTTGGAGAAAATAATTTTTATACTGCATCTGAAATAAAAGCAACCAACCATCTCCTGAGATCAGACTGGTTAGAATAAAAAATCTTAAACACATAAATACTTTCCTCTGGCTAAAAAGGAAAAAACAAAAGGAAGCCTCTGATTAAAAAAGAAATAATGCACCTCTAATATTGAGCCTCAGGTTGCCTTCATGACAGTACATCATTAATGAAGAGCATTAGGTCCCTCACAGCTACAGGTCTTCCAAAAGAGTAGTCTATGGATCATAGGGGTTTATTTCTCTGGCAGAAATTGGTGTTTGAAGTTGTTCTTCCTTACTGGGCTGTGAAACACAAAAGAAAGGTAGTAGATTAGACCTCAGCTGGGAGCAGTAGTTAGCTATGCTTAAACTCCATCACATGGGTTACATGTGTGAATAAGGAGTAATTATTTTTGGAATCAAGAGTTTTAAATTATCACACAAAAATATTACCAATTCAATATATGTATTGAATGCATATTTTGCTGTGTTTTTTCTCAACTGAAACAGCTACATGTTTCTTCAATGTATATAACCGGATTAGCATATTTGTATTAGCAATGTTCTGAACTTAAATTTTCATTTTAATAATTCAAAACTTGAGTTCACTCAAAATGAGGAAGAAATTAAAAGTATTTCAAACAAAATTCGGAAAAGAAAAAGGTGGAAGTATTAGTAAGAGGTTTCTCAACACTTGATCACTTGTTAGAATTGGCAATGAAAGTCCTGCATGCCTTTTATGTTCATGACCACAAGGTTACGGAAAAGACTTTTGTAAACAAAGCAGAAAAACATTGTTTAGCATGGAAATCTTAAGGATTCAAAGCTTGGTAGTATTCCAGTGAGATTTCACACCTCTCCTATGAGAGGGGAAAACTACAGCTTTTACCACTACAGATTAACTTAGATGAACACCTGTAAATGGATCAATAAAACTCTGCCACAGGTTTGGACAGTAAGTCTGTTTTGGTCCTAGAAAACTGAAATAAAATGCCCGTTCGTACAAATGTGTATGAACAGAAGTATAATCTGAAAGAAGGACATTTCAGAAACGACATTCAGTCCATATCAATATTTCACAAAGTAATGGCATGAATGTCCCAGATATTTCATATCCTCTACTAATTATTGTTTATGATGTTTCAGATGTCAGTAACTCAGCAGCTAGATTTTGAACTAATGAAACATTTAGACTTGATCACAAATATTCCCCCATCGCCCAAAAATTGCTTATTGGTGAAAAACTTTTTGTTAAAATAACAAGGTATTGCATAATGGTTACAGGTGAGATAAACAGTGAGGGATTAATTTTCTGAAAATTTGCATGTTTTTATTCTTTATAATATCTAATTTTAACTTTCATATTAAAAATTGTTGGTTTTTCATTTAGATATGAACATTTTAAAAAAATGTCTATGTAATATAAAGATGAATTCATTTACAATGATTGTTTTTGCACTGTGTCCACCTTTTCAGTTCTGTAAGTATGCAAAGAGTAAATTTCTACACATATGCTTCAATCTGAACATCAAGTAGCCATGTACTGAGACCAGCTTCCTCTTGATTAACCATATACACATTAATGGAATCACAGAATAGGAGAGGTTAGAAGGGACCTCTAGAGGTCACCTAGTCCAGTCCCTCAGCTAATGCAGGTTGCACAGTAATGTGTCTAGGTGGATCTTGAATATCTTCAGAGAAGGAGACTCCACAACCTCCCTGGACAGCCTGTTCCAGTGCTCCATCACCCTCACAGTAAAGACGTTTTTTCTTATGTTAAGATGGAACTCCATGGAGAAGATTCTGGTCTCAACCTCTTGCCACCTCCCACTTAAATATTTATAAGCATCGATAAGGATCCCTCTCAATCTTCTCTTTTCCAGGTTAAACAGACTGAGCACACTCAACCTCTCCTTATAAGAGAGATGCTTCTGTCCCCATACCTCCACTGGACTCTGTCCCAGTAGTTCCTCATCTTCCTTGAACTGGGAAGCCCAGAAGTAGACACAACTTCAGACAGGGCCTCACTAGGGCAGAATAGAGGGAGAGGATAACCCCCTTGAACCTGCTTGCTACACTCTTCTTACTGCATCCCAGGTTACTATCGGCTTTCTTGGCCATGAGGGCATATTGCTGGCTCATTGACAACTTGTTGTCTACCAGAAATCCCAGGATTAAAAACAAATTAGTCCTGGTAATATCAACACAAATATACTCTCTCTTTGCATTATAGTGAAAAGAAGCAGAAGGTCTTCATTCAGTATAAGCTTTAGTTTCAATAGAAGAAAATTTTTCAGATAATTTTCTTGCTCTTCACCTTTCCTTTCTTCACCTTTCCACCTTTCAACAAGGATCATGACCTTGAATATGCACCACCTGCATATAGGAGAATAGCTCAAGGAATATGTGCCACCTAGAAACCTTCTAGTATTGTCGAGCAAGAGCAAAATCCAAGGTTAAACACTCAATTATTAACAGAATAAGCTGAGAAGAAATGAGAAGAAGCCATGAAAAAGAGCATTGATGAAATCAATATTGAAAATACTCTTTAATTCCTCATTAAAAGGTCACAGTCAAGGCCTCAGTTAGAAGCATGATTTTATTCCTGGCACAACTGAAATTTAGTTGGAAAGATGTATTCCATAAATATACTTAATTCTTTATAGGTAGAAATAAAACCTACACTTCTTAAACTCAGCAGGCCTCAGTCCTTGTTTCAAACAATTCAGTCATTTATTAACGCTTCTCTTTGGTTTCTGAACCTCATAAGGCTGTAGTTTGCCTGTAGTTCACACTATTAGGCTGATGGATCATAGTTGCACATCATAAACAACCACAGCAGAAGGAGCAGGCGGTGACAGCATAGGGTGAAAAGCAACCACAGGACTCTTCGGGTAGTCCAGGCATTCTACTGGACTCCAGCACCTGCCTGTATACTTGATGGCTCCCATCAAGGCATGTTCTTGCTAGGGAGTTTGGATGCTTTGGGCAAAGAGGTCTGGCCTGAGTAGGTTTTTTGGAAAAAGGGAAAAGAACATGAACGTAAAAATTGTCAGATAATAAAATCCAATACAGGTTGAAAAAAAAATCCCACAGTACTTCTGAGAAAAGATTTTGAATAAAGAATTGAGAAGGTGCTATTTGAAAGAGATTTGCTGCATCTGGGTTTTCTGAATCTTCATGTTTTCCGGGATGGAGGTCTTTTCTACATGGCTTAACATTTCTGACCATGCAAAATACTTTAAGTTTCATGTTTTATAGACTACTTTCCTTGGTGCCACTAGACCTCAGTACTGACAGCCACCTTGCTTGGGTACTCACCACCCTTCCCAGAGGGGGAACCTGGGGAACCCTCACTCACCCTTCCTACAGCCTCTCAAGGCAAGGCTGCCACCTGACCCTTTGGTCATTTTCAAATTCAGTTAAAAGAACAGCATCAATTTCCTGTGGAAGCCAGTCAGTGAAGAAATACCTGGGATTTTCTAGACTTTCTTTTTTTTGTATACCTGTAAACTCTTAATTTTTTTAATTGTTTTAATATCTTTTTCTATAAGAACACTTATATCTTCTGCTGTTGTGGAAAACAGATCTATGGCTTAACAGTACTAAAGCTTGTTGAAAGTCTTGGCTGAAATAACTATTGGAGAAATTATTCAGTGAACAATAAAATATATCAAGTAGTCACATTGAATTTACTGAACAGTTTGAGCCTCAAAAAGCTTAAAGTAATATTCCTTCAAAAAAAAATATGTGTTGATATTTAAAGAATATTGGTTGTCTGTTTTCTTCATTCAAAATAGTGTTTAATTCAGAAAATACCTACTGAACTTATTTTAAAACTAAAATACCATGACCACCATCAATAATAATAATAATAATAATAATAATAATAATAATAATAATAATAATAATAATAATAATAATAATAATAATAATAATAATAACAATAACAACAACAACAATAATTGAAGCAATGTATTTTGATTTAGGTTAAATGAAATAAGTAATCTGAATAAAAAAATCTCATTTATCTTAAAAATGTTTCCTTTACTTGAAACAAAATTATTTTTTCTTTATTTTCAGAAATACCAGGAAAACACAAGATTCACTATTTACACAGCTGTTTTTCCTACTCATATGCTGCATTTCTTATTCCTGGCTAGGCTTCCCAAGAACATTCCACGAGTTAATAGCAATAACATGGGTCAGTTTGAGCTTGAGGTAGTTAGGTAGTGTTTAGTGGATTTTCACCTCTTGTTGTTAGGTCTGAATAGAGTCCGTTTTATTATTTTATCAGTTTCTCAAAACTAGAATAATATTGTTCTTTGATTTAGATGTATTCAGGATGTATTCTAATAAAGTAAGGATCTAATGTAAGTACCAACACAAGTTTCTTACTTCAGAAGGTTTTATTACTTCCTTGCCATCCTCATTATTTTTTTTAGAGTAGCATTCTTGTAGAAGTCTTGTTCCTGGCATTTCATGTCCTCATATTTGTGGGATTCACTGCATCTAGCTATTGGATTTCTCTAAGGTTTGCCTAGAAACTTTGCTGACTGTGTTCTGGTAAGGTAATTCAAGTTACATTTCTCAGTTTTGGAAATTACTTCTTCTGAAGCTCTAGAGTTGGCACGCTTCACTGGGATTTAATCTTGCAGCAAAAAAAGAGATCCAACACTCTCTTTAATGTTTAATTAATTTCAAACCAAAAAGCTCTTCCTCTTTTCACCCTCACAGCTTGTCTGAAAATTATTTCTTCCTCTCTTTTGCACCTTCCTATTTTAAATTCTCTGGACACTAGCTTATACTCCAGTAATTCTCACCTTTCACTGTTCCACTCACCTCCTCTCCCTTTATTTCATAATTTTCATTCATCTACTGGACATATTTCTCTGGCTCCATTTTCCCTTCCTGTCTCACTAAATGTTTTTCCTGGTCCAAATCCTGGAATCACCTTACATGACCAATTTGAGTAGCCACGGCAACTAAATCCGAGTCTGCCTTTGTTTTCTCTATCGTGATGCTTTTACACTTACCCTTTCCTTTCCCAGCAATAATTTACAGTATAGCTTTAAAGCATCTTTCTTGCCTCTCATCAGAAATCTAGCTTTCTTTAGCTTCCTCAGGGGTATCCTGTTTAGCAAGAGGATCTCTGCTCCCAGATAGAGCGCATGCTCCCCATGCTTAGCCAGGCTAAACCCGGGCTTGCTGTCTAGAGGATTTTTACATGGAAACAAGAGCCACTAAGGAGTCCGGGATTCCACAACAAAAGGATTTGGGTAGTAAAGCTTAACTATAACTTAATCATTGCTAAAAAGTTATTTACAGTGTAACCTGACAGAAGAGGAACTTGCTGTATGACATTAAAAAAAAAAAAAAGGAGAAAAAAAAAAGATATCACCATATTATAGTTTCCATGGAAGGGGATCTTCACATGACATTTAGAACAAATATAAAATTTGCTTATCCAAAACAGAGACTATCGAATTCTGCAGTCTGTTCTTCAGGCACATCTTGCTGCGAGTGTCTGAGCTGCAGGATACCATTTTGAAGATGACCTCATTCTAAAAGCTGAATCCAAATGAATACAAAATATTTGTTTACAGAAATGTGTTGTAGCAATTTTCAACAAGTGACCTAGTGAGACTTGCAGCAGAGGAAAAAAGGTCTATTTTAGTCACTGCTCAGCCCAGTATACTATGCATCAACCTAGGGCTCCTTTTGTTAAAGCTTTCAAATTTTTTTAGGGAAAACCAGAATGCATAAAATATGTATTACTTCTACAGAATATTTTTTTTTCCTCTCAGTTATATCAGGATAAATTCAGAGTAATCCTAATGGTGTCACTGGTTTTCTGGTAGTGTAAAAGTGAACAAAGTGAGCTCTGACGATTCTTATGTTTTATTTGGCAAATGTTTTCATGTTATGCTGGCAAATGGACAGTGACAGGATGCTAGGGTTTGGGAGCCCTTTGGCACTCACCAAAGTAGCCCCATTATACCCCACGACAATGCAGCCATTTGAGAATACTACTAGACATGGTCTTCCTAGCCAGAACCACAGCAGTTCCTTTCACTGGTTTGTTGTCCTCACATACTTACTTGCTAAACTGTAAGGCAAAAATGCATCCTGGATGTTCCCTTGAGGTAGCAATGGGAGCTGAATGAGAATTTTTTTACTAAACATTAAATAGAAACTACAAACAAACACTCTTTCCCTTCTCCCTTCGAACACGGGTTCAGGCTCTCTCCAGAATTCCACAATGCCCAGAATCATGGTTCTTTTATTCAGTCAAAACAGATAATTTCCTTCTGGAGCTAAGTTTTCAACCTTGCATTAAATTACTTGCATTATTTATTATCAGTCTCTGTGTTTGCTGAAGGAATACAGAGTAATTTGTCATATTTAGTTTCATTTGTGCTTAATGAGTAGAGAACCAGATCCAAAAAAGACATTGAGCACCTTAAATGCATCTTGTGGAAAAGTTGGGCTCCTAAATCTCAGTTTTCAATTCTGAAAGCATCCTTTAATTTGTCACTCAATATGAGGGAGGTGACGCTTCTGAGCCATCTCCCTCCAGTGGTCAGAAAGCCCTGGCTGCTCCTCCAGTCCCAGTGAGAAGCCAGCAGGCTGGCATAGCTTCTTGAGGCTTCAAGGGAAGAGTAGTTTATGCCTCAAAAAGACCCAGAGCAGACATAGGACTGTTTATGGCTGAAGTCAGTGGTGACTGCCACTTTTTTCTAAGACAGTCACAAGAGATGTAACCGTCCATTTTGAGTCACATCTATTAGCTTGAGACACTCATTGCAATTCTTCCCCATTTAGCATCCTAAATGATCCAGACATGTGCATTTTTACTGCTCTTCTCAGACTGTGCAGGAGAGCGAGAGAACAGACACACAAGAAGTAATTGTGAGCATGATTGAGGCCAAATGGTTCTAACTGATATGGAGTGAGGAGTGCTGAACCTGGGTTTCACCTTGAAGCATTCAAAAGGCTGGAATATATCCAAATGCTATCCCTGTAGGTTCCTTCAATATCCTCATTGTAATAACTTTGTCTTTCCCTGCTCCTTGCGATTTCAGGCAACTTGTACCCCTGCAGCACTTCCCTCCCTCATGATCTAGGTGAGAGGCCAGTTCATTGCACGCTATATATTGGCCAAGTTGCTGCCCAGGAAACCGTGCCAGCTGGCTACTGGCAAAATGAAGTGAAAATTATGGTCCACCAAGGCTGACAAGGAGGAAGAGTCTTAAACTAGTTCTCATAGCCAGGGAAGAGACTTCTTCAATGCTGCTTCAGCCGTCTTCAAGTTTTACCTCCTCTGTCAGTGTTGACTGAAGTTGGTCAACAAGTCTCAGATTATTGTAGGGATAGCAGCAGTTTGCCTGCCTACACTCAGTCAGCAAGACCTTTTCCATGTTATCTTAAGACAATAAAGCACAATGGATGACTTATATTACAAAAAAGAATGTCCCCAACTCCATGTTTCATCTCTGTCCTGAACACCTTGGGCATAGTCCTTCCCCACTCAGCCTTCTGTTTCTTTGCCCAAGTGAAGTTACAATGGGGATTCAAGAGGAAGGCCGAAAGGGAAGGGATTATCATACTCTTGTTAGCGTATCCGGGCATCAGTATATCACCTGCTGTTGGTGCACTGAAACATAGAATAAAACTGCATTTCTGTAAAAAACATTGGGTGGAAAACTGGATAGAAGAGTGTCAGATTGCAGTTATTCCATTCTTTCACACAAAATGTGAAATAACACGTTAACTGTCTTCTGGGCATACAGTAAGCATCCATTAAAACAAGCACCATATGGCTCTTTTTGGGACATGGTAACTTTCACGTTATTTCACAATCCATTCAGATGAACAATTTCACAGTGGACCCTACAGGACCTTGAATGGATTTTATCAGGTTACTGGATTAAGGCTTTGATAGAGATTCTGAGGAAAAAGCAGGTGGAAAGAGCAGCTCACACAGCACCTCTGTAGAGTGATTACTGAGCTATAGTCTCTGTTCAAATGGGAAAAGGAAATCCCTTGAAATAAAGAGTCTGGCTGCTGCTGATTAGCTGACAAGAATGAAATTGAACACTACACACATAAAACTATGTGCGCTACCAGCAGATCCATCATGTCAGCAATTCATTTTCTTATGGTTGTATGGGCTTGGAGAGGAATCTGTTGAGGCCCAAATAAATTAATAGAAGAGAAGCATCCCCTGCCTTGCATGATTTTCTATATACATGGTTTACAAGTCCAGATATATGTTGTTATTTTTTTTTAAATTTAACCCTCCTCAGTCATTAACTTTACTGTGTTACATAGTCAGGGAACAAAATATTCTGGGTTTTTTAACTGTTATCAGCATATAAATTTTATCAGTTTCTCCAGCTGCAGGAATACTGTACTAAGAACATTCCATATAGGGTAGATACCTCAAAATCTCTGAGTTGTTGCTGTTGTACCTGGAGCTTATAACAAAGGCTAAGGGCACAACAGATTGAGAATGAACTCTAGTTAAGATTCATCTAAAGCATTGTATCAGTTTGGTTTTTTTTTCTCAAGAGTTTGTATCACCTCTGTCTTTTTCTCTGATTTTACTCTGTGCAGCATTATCAAAATGCATTGTTTGTTGGAGGACAGTTGTGTTGGTGATGGTACATTAGGTGGCAAGTCCCATGAAGCATGCTGATATGCGCTAATCTTTTAATAATGACGAATATTTGACTCTTTGTAATGGAAGCATTTTTTTAAAGAAGCTTTCCACACAAAAAAAAATCATCACAATGGTTGTCACAAGTAAGCTTCCCTCCCCTTTGAGAGAACTGACTGTAGTAGAAAAGATAATTACTTAGTTCCTTTATCTCCGAATTATTTGTAATAAAACCTGAAATCGCACCACAAGGTCTTTCATGAGGATGTCATAAATTAAGATGCATCGATGTATTTGGTGCATCTGTTCAGCTCTGCACTCCTTTGTCTTCTGCAAATAGTGCAGCAGCTTCAATACCCAGCAGACAGCATTTACGCAAATGATGTCGTGGTCTGTATCATTAATATTCAGTGATTGTCTGTCATAGACACCTTACTGTACATCTGTTATGCAAATTTATGTTAATTTTTCCTCACTGACAGCTGCCTTGGTTCCCTCCCTAAAATGATCTTTCCATTTTGAAGTTTGCAATCTGTTCCCAAAAATGTTAATCTAACAATTAACTGAAATTGCTAAACAGAAATTTTACATGTTATGTCCAAAATAGAAACTAGTGTTTTTAAATAGATGGTGAATCTTCTCTTCACATCATTTGTTTTATATGTGATTCAGAGAAGGGTAAACATTGATCTTTGCACAGCCTGTGTTGGAATAAGTGACAATCTCCCTATACAGTAATAGGTTTTGCAGGAAACAATGCCATCTTGTTTACATATAGGCTATGAGCATAAAACTGACTTTCCCATAAAAGCTGCTCTTTGTACAATTGTTTTTCATTAGGATTTTTGGAAATGGAGAAATCACTCTTAATTAATACATTATTTATTTAAAGTTTTTATATTAAAGAATATAAACATATTTCAAATAAAGACAGCAAACATTTTAAAAGTATTTCAGAGCAATAATAACATCACGATAGCATAATGTATCATGAAAAGTGAGACCCAAATGTCTTGAAAGCTTGGTTCCACTGCTGGGGCAAATGTAGTGTGACAAAAACTGGGTCTGTACTTCCAGAGTCAGGAATCAGACAATTTGTATTAAGTATCCTGCAAGGAGCCAGGGAGCATCCGGGCAGTTGTTGTACAGGAGAGGGTTTAAGCCCATTAGACATTAGGGAAAGGTATGCAATGAGAGCCTAAACAGAAAAATGGTCTTCACCTTCAACCAAAGTGGAATAAGATTGCTGACACAGTGTTTATAAGTTCTGGGGCATCATTTAGACCCAGAGGAAGAGAAACAGTGTTAGGAGCCAGGAAGTACTTGCATCAGACAGACAAATGCAAGAGATCATAGAATCATAGAATCGTAGAATAACCAGGTTGGAAGAGACCCACTGGATCATCGAGTCCAACCATTCCTATCAAACACTAAACCATGCCCCTTAGCACCTCGTCCACCTGTGCCTTAAACACCTCCAGGAAGGGTGACTCAACCCCCTCCCTGGGCAGCCTGTTCCAGTGCCAATGACCCTTTCTGTGAAAAACATTTTCCTGATGTCCAGCCTAAATCTCCCCTGGCGGAGCTTGAGGCCATTCCCTCTCGTCCTGTCCCCTGTCACTTGGGAGAAGAGGCCAGCACCCTCCTCTCTACAACCTCCTTTCAGGTAGTTATAGAGAGCAATGAGGTCTCCTCTCAGCCTCCTCTTCTCTAGGCTAAACAACCCCAGCTCTCTCAGCCGTTCCTCAGATGTCTGAAATGCAAGGGTAGCTCTGTGGGTCAGAGAGGATGGCTTTAAACTGGGAGATAAAGTGAAAAGGGGTAGGCCACAATCACAGAAATTGAATTAGAGTAGGCATATTGCCTGTACTGGAAAAGAAGCCCCTAAGAGTCGATATACAGAGGCTGACAGCTTCAAAGTAGACACTGCTAAACTATGTTGCCTGGCAGTGCATTAGGGACATGTTGTAATAGATTTTTCAGAAACCTATGGCCAAAGAGGAATTTTACAGAATAATACAGAGCCTGACTATAGACCATGCAGAAAGACAAGCTGAAACAGGTTATGTGGTAGACGCTAGAAAAAGTATTACAGCACACCATAGGTTCAATATCAGTCTTCGCTATGGAAGATACAGCCAAGAAACCTATCTGAGCCCTACCCTTCTGAGGAAATAAAGAGTAGGCTATGTCAGGCTGAGCTGTCAAAATAAGAAGAGCAGGAAAGTTAAACTGATAAATATAAGTGCAGCGTGTCACCTGGCTGATGGCATCCCTCCAGGAGATCTCTTAGAAGCATAGATGCTATTTCTAACAAAGAATTCAGAATAGCTGATTAAAAAACATGGAATGGCAGGGTAGCAAACATTGCCATTTCCTTTCAAAAAGGGAAACAGGAGAATTCTCAGAGTTACAAACTATGACTCCTTAGAAAACTTTCTGGAACAATAACTAAGACAGAAGTGTAAAACTAACAAAAGGAAAATGCTATTGGAGCAAACTGGCAGATTTTCTGTTACAAAAACTGTTCTTCTCTAGTCTATAGTAATGCATCAAGAGTGTTAAACAATGGATGATGGCCATTTTGTAAATAAGTTCACTTGAATGCCAAAATAATTAATTGAAAAATTATTTCCTAAGGAACTAATTAGGAAAAGAAAATGATCGTAAGAAGAATGAATATTCTGCTATAGTTCAGAAAATGATTGACTAAACTGCAGAAAACAGAAGTACATAACTTACTCCCAAATTGGAAACTCATTGAAAAATTACTAAGCTATTTTAGAAACCACAATTAATAAGACTGTTTGGAAAAGTGCTAAACAGCCATATCAGTATTCACAGGTGACAACATTTGTCTAGATGTCTAGACAAGGAAAAGATGTCTAGACAAGGAAAAGTGCTTGGCAGACGCAGGATGGCCTTTAATATAGATTGCAAGGTAGCATTTGACCAACAAATTCAATGTGAAATACAAGAATAAATTTAGGGACACGGGATGATGGATTTCAAGGCATCTGGTTCTACCATTTAGTATTACAGGCATCCATGTCATATAGCTTTCATCCTAAGTTCATCAAATTCCATAATTTTTTCTAATCAGAACTTTCATTGCCGTTTTTGGAAAACAACTTCCTCAGAACAAATTTTATCGCTGAATTCAAACATGCAATAGAGCCTACAACTAAACAGAATGATTCAAAATTAAATCCCTAAAAACTAAACCCCTTGTATTATCATGAAGTACCTTTACCGGAAGTTTTCTAGTCAATATAGAATTTGCAGTATAGTTCCAGTAATATTTTACTATCTGAATGTAGGGAAAACCCCCACAATAAGAGTCTTTGAATTAATTAATATTGTTGGGGATGAACCATTTTACAGTCAATCTTTTTTTTTTTTTAGGTACTAGCAGAGATCGAAAGGATCTTTCTTCTGGTTATCTCATTCTGTCTCCTGTGAATGTATTTCAACACTTCAGTCTTTATATAGTTTTTTGAACTAATTACAGCAACAAGCACCCTCCTATGGATGTTTTATTTTAATTTTTTTTTCCTTATTACAGGAATTTGTCAGGGGTCACAGGAAAGCATACCAAAGGCTGCCCATCTATCATCACCTGTAATGTTGGAGTGAAATGGTGAGATGACAGTAGGAAAATGGTGCAGGCAGAAAGCCATAAAGAGCAGTGGACCAGCCCAAGATTATAGTAGCCACCTAGCACACCAGCAAGCCTACTGGATGCTATTCCTCAGCCCTAAAGCTTAAGACTTTGCCCCTGCTGTGTTGGCTTATTTTTCAACTTATTTCAAACATTCAAGGTCCAGAAAGATTGTTATTAAATTGAAGTCCACAGGGAGATACGTTTTTCATTGTTTGAAATCGTTCACTTACAGTTGGTGGAAGAATAAAATGCCAAAGAAAAGTCACAACATAACTAATCTTAGAGCTTAAATCTGGTATTTCTTTGGTGACCAGATCTGCTAAAAGTGATTTTTTCCCCTTGACGACATTAAGATTAGATTATTTTGCTGTCACATAAATGAACCATTTTTAAGGAAAAATAATGTGATGAATTACTTTATTTAGTGCCATTAAAACCTTGAAAATATTTTGTATAATGTAAGCCTCAAGCTGCTGACTACAGGCTCAGCAGAAGCTCAGGAGCTTCCACCTGTATAAATGAGCCGAGACAAAGACAGTTTTACTATTTCAATATTCTCTTTCCCATTTTGGAACAAAACCATATTTCAGCAGTTCCTGATAGAAAAGCTGTCAGAAAGTTGTGACAGACAACTGACTAGAATATTTTGCTTCCAGAAAACAAACACTGTATTCTAGTTTTCCAGTTTCTGAACGTCTTTATTATATAGACAAAATAATTTTCATCAGAAACAGCCTCTTAAAATGAAAAAATCAAAACATTGTTCTAGAACTGCTGAAGCACTTGAATTTCATTGTTTTACAATGGTGTTTCTTCCAGACTGATTAAAAAAAGTCTTAATGAACTGTATTTCATTGGAAGTGATGAAAGAAGGAAAGAAAGAGGCATCTTTGATTGAACTTTCCTGAACAGCTCTTACCTGAGTGCTGATATGTGAGAAACTGGGGTTTTAGCTGTCAGTAACCCAAATGCTGAGTCTGACTGGACTGTAACAACTCACTGTCCATACTCACTTTTTTATACAAGCTCTGTATACAAATACTAATCTAAGATAGAACAACCTAACAGTACAGTAGCTTTCTAGGCCCCACACCTTAAAGAAATACAGCAAAAACCTACACCAGAAATTAAGAGGTGGGCAGCAGCTCTGGGAAAGACCCTACAGATACAGTGGTCATTTTGCAACTTGCTCCTTCTGTGGCAGGCAGTGTGCAAGTCCTGCTTGCTGGTGTCTCCAGCACCCAGCACCACTGCACAGACAGTGTCTTCCTGGTATCCCAGCAGCTTTTGGAGATGGTATCAGCAGCCACAAGGACAAAGGCATTTTGTTTGGTTTAGGAATGCTGCTGAACCAGTGATTTTCACTGTAACTGTTCTTTATCTTGACACCTACTTCCTCAAGACAGAATACTCACAACTAGAAAGAAGGACTTAATTAGATTTCTTATTTCTGACAGCCACTAGTGCAATAATAGTCTCTCCTTCCTGCCCACTTAGGTCACAGAAAATAAGCTTGGAAGCATCTGAAAAGATTGTAAGTCTGCTAAATTACTCACAAGAACAATGTTGAGGTCCACCTGTGAAGAGCTGCATTTCTTTATGGGATGGAGTGGCTTTCATCAGTCATTTTATTGACCAGTGTAGAAAAACGTAAGTTAATGCAGTTGAGGAATACCTCCACCAAACACACACAAAACCTGCTCCACTACTACTCCTCTGACTGTTGCTAATTAGCAATAGGATCCATTAGATTACCTATTATAACTCCAAGATCCTATTATTATTACCTCACTGGTTAATAGTAACCAAACAAGTCAGCTAAATAATTAGGAGTTATTAGGCCAGGAGTAGAGAGAACAAGACAGAGTATATCATGATCCTGCTGAATAAATCCATAGTTTGCTTGTGTCTCAGGTATTACATTTTACATTTGCCCCCCAGTTCTCAAAGAGGAAAAAGAAGACTGTAAAACCAGGAAATACTCTGAGTAGAAAATAGTGAAAAATCATTTTTTGTGTAAGGAATGGCTAAATAAACTGTTGCCTTTTCCTTTAAAAATGCCATAGCGACAAAGAACAGAAACAAAACAGAATTTCGATAATTAATTAATTAATTAACAATTGTCTGGGAAACAGGGTGGCTTAAATTCATCAGTGTGCATATGCATATGCTTCCCAAGATCTTACTTAAAATACTATACCAGAAGTAATATCAAGGGGAAAAATTATATGAGATGACTCAATAGTCAGGAGCAAGTTAGAAGTATCTACTGAGGATGTATCACAAATGCTGAAATTTCTGTGGCCATAACTGTGAATAATTGAGATGATTCATGGTAAAAAATACTTCTAATATCAGAAAAATGCAGCTTTGGGAGGTAATTTTTAATGACTTCTTTCATACAGGTTTAAAATAAAATATCTCCCTAATATCATTAGAAAAACCTTCATCAGCCTGCGTGGAAGAAAGAGTCAGACTCACAGTTGAGGAGCAATAGCTGACATTTTGATCAAGGTAATATGAGGATACACAAAGTACAAATGGAGTTAATTTAAATGTTCAGCAGTGTATGTAGCTTTAGAATTTTGCCCTGCAATACTCATTAAACTGAAGTCCTTCTCAAATGCCAAATATTCTTTGAGAATAAGTAGAGGTGGCAATGAAAAGAAGAAATAAATCCAGATAAACTTTAAAATTAATTACTTAAGCAGGTGTGCAGATTAGAGAAACTCACAAAAAAAATCCCCTGTAAAATAGGAATATTAACCTTGTTAACTGCCTGGGTTTCCACCATTACACCTCTTTGGTCTTTGCTTTCCATTAATCTTAGTAAATGAGGTTATTTGTAGCTTTGTCAAAAAAAATGTGAATTTAAGCAAGAAAAATATTCCTGAAAAGCAAATCTGAAGTATTTTAAACTCATTTAGGATTTTTTGTCAAGACATGAATCTTGACAAGCTGCATTCAGAGCCTGGGAGAGGGACCACTTCGGCAAGCTGTGCCTTCATGAAGAGTATGGGACTGTCCAGTCATGTGCATCTTCCTCATGCACTGCAGTTTTCAAAAAACTCACAAAACCTCCAGCTGAAAGTAAAATGACTGAATTCAAGGTTAATGTAGTTGTCTTGTACTTTTCCATAACATCGTATTTACATTGAAAATGTCTTGAGCTTAACTTTGTAAAACATAGTAGATCCCATGTGGTGAATCACCCTGCTGTTGGCTAACAATTTTTACATACATCATGGTTAAATTCCAGGTGGCGACTAAGCACCCCATAGCCATTCTCTCACTCCCCTGCAGTGGGACCAAGGACAATATCAAAACAGTAAAAGTGAAAAAGCTTGTGGGTTGAGATAAAGACAGCTTAATACGTGAAAAAAAAGCTGTGCACAGAAACAATGCAAAACAAGGAATTAATTCACAGCTTTCCATTGTCAGGCAGGTTTTAGGCATCTCCAGGAAAGCAGGAGTCCATCACATGTAATTGTCACTTTGAAAGACATCATTCAGTACATTCCCCCTTTCCTTCTTTTTGCCCCCACTTTATATGCTGAGCACAGTGGTGTGAGAAGCAGAAAAAACTTGACTCTCTGATGTCCACCAGGTCTCATTGCTGAGTCCAGTTTTGTTCAATATCTTTATCAATGACCTGGATGAAGGCATTGAGTGCACCCATAGTAAGTTTGTGGATGACAGTAAACTAGGGGAAAGTGTAAATCTGTTTGAGGGTAGGGAGGCTCTGCAAACGGATCTGAACAGGCGGACTAATGGGCTGAGGCCAACGGGATGAGGTTTAACAAGGCCAAGTGTGGAGTCCTGCACTTGAGACACAACAACCCTGTGCAGCGCTACAGGCTTAGGGAAGAATTGCTGGAAAGCTGCCTGGCAGAGAAGGACCTGGGGGTGTCATTTGAAAGCCGACTGAACATGAGACAGCAGTATGCCCAGATGGCCAAGAAGGCCAGTAGAATCTAGACTTGTATCAGAAACAGTGTGGCCAGCAGGAGCAGGGAAGGGATTCTGCCCCTGTACTTGGCACTGGTGAGGCTGCACCTTGAATCCTGTGTTCAGTTTCGGGCCCCTCACCACAAGAAAGACATTTTGATCCTGGAGAAGAGCAATGAAGCTGGTGAAGGGGCTAGAAAACAAGACTTATGAGGAATACCTGAGGGAACTGGAGTTGTTTAGCCTAAATTAGAAGAGGCTGCGGAGAGACCATATCACTGTCTGCAACTACCTGAAAGAAGGTTGCAGAGAGATGGTGTTGGTCTCTTCGCCCAACTGATACATGATAGGACAAGAGGGAATGGCCTTAAACTGTGCCAGGGGAGGTTCAGATTGAACATAAGGAAAAATTTCTTCACAGACAGAGTTATCAGGCACTGGAACAGGCTACCCAGGGAGGTGATTTGATCACCATCTCTGGAGGTATTTAAAAGACAAATAGATGAAGTGCTTAGGGATATGATTTAGTAGTGGACAGGTACGGTAGCACTTGATGATCTCAAGGGTCTTTTACAACCTAGGGACTCTATGATTCTATGATAGTATGTAAGCACTGCTCAGCAGTCATGAAAACATCCCCATATTATAGAATCACAGTATCATAGAATGATCTGAGTTAGAAGAGACCTACAAGGATCATTGAGTCCAACTCCTATCCTGCACAGGACAACCCCCAAATTCACATCATGTGTCTGAGTGCATTGTCCAAATGCTTCTTGAAAGTATCAGGCTTGGTGCCATGACTACTTCCCTGGGGAGTTTATTCCAGTGCTCCACCACCCTCTGAGTGAAGAACCTTTCCCTAATATTCAGACTAAATCTCCCCTGTCACTTCACAGAATCACAGAATCACTAGGTTGGAAAAGACCCACAGGATCATTGAGTCCAACCATTCCTATCAAACACTAAACCATGCCCCTCAGCACCTCGTCCACCCTTCCTTTAAACACCTCCAGGGAAGGTGACCCAATCACCTCTCTGGGCAGCCTGTTCCAGTGCCCAATGACCCTTTCCGTGAAAACTTTTTTCCTGATGTCAAGTCTGAACCTTCCCTGGTGGAGCTGGAGGACATTCCCTCTTGTCCCATCAAACTTCCTTCTGCCATGCCCTTGGGTCTAATCATTGGTCACCAGAGAGAAGATATCAGCACCTGCTCCTCCTCCTTCCCATGTAAGGAAGCAGTAAACTGTGGTGTGGTTCTCCCCCCCAGTCTTCTCTTCTCCAGGCTGAACAGACCAAGTGACTTTAGCTGCTCCTTAAGCAACTTCCCCTCTAAACTCTTCACCAACTTTATGGCCCTCATCAAGACATCTGTATTCTCTGTAAGTGACGTCTTTGTTTTGTTTGCAGCTGCAAATGAAGCACCTGCAACCATCATGGGTAACTATTGGAAAACAAATTTGAAGTCAAATATCTTAGAAAACTGCAATGTAGTAAAAATTCTTCAGGGGACTGTAATAAGCATCACTTTTGCACAATCATTGTGGTTCTGTGTAGGCTAAACATGCAAGATAAAATCCAGCTGCACACAGTCCACTTGATCCTTCGGTTACAGTGTGAAGACAGTTCTAACTTGATGCCAGTTCTGTAGAGGCAACCAACAGATGAGCTGTGCAAATAAACCTTCTTTTCCACACTAAGTCTTTCTACTGTCAACTCTATTTACTGTCACTGTAACATCATCCATCATGCCATGGAAAGTGCGAGACATAAAAATAAAGTGGAAATCTATAAAATTGGTTTTGAGCCAGTAAAAATTGTCAGTTTTGTGGCAGTCTTTATTAATTTTATTAACTACACTACTCTGAAATCCACAGGATGTCATAAGATTCATAACATGAAGTGTTTGGATTAAAGAAGACACACAAATCCCATGTATGCATATGCAGAGAAACTTAAAGAAATGACTCAGTGGCTGGCATCCAGTTATGTCAGTAATGTCAAAGGTGATAAGGTTGAGAAGGTCTTATTAAGCTTTTTTTCTCCTCCATGGTACCACCAGGAGAAAAGTTAATGTCGCAGGTTAGAGATGCATCTTCGTGCAGTTGCCTTGAACAATATCCTCTCCTCCACCTATGGGCTGATCTGCCATGTTGAATGAGCTGTGACTCCCTGTATGTATCATATGACACCTCTGTTCTTAAAAAAAAAAATCTAGTGTTTTCATCAGAGGATATCTAATCCAGCTAATCAGACCTAATTACAGGAATATTGTACACACTGTGAAACACCTTTTGAAATGTTTTTCCTGCTGTCAGAATTACTCTTTTATCTTTTTAATTTATGCATTATATTCAGATTTACTAATTTTCCTAAATACTTGTGCTACATACATAACAGGTCTAGAGTGTACAGAATCACATATTTTACAACTAGGAATTCTGAAGAAAAAGAAAAAAATCTTCTCTCTCTTCAGCAATGTACTTAGCTCTAAGCACATACAATAAACTAGAAGTCTGGCTGTGAACTTTTCCCTCTGGGGAACATCTTTTCACATAAGTAACCCATTTATTTACACTGTGATGAGTACACTAAAGATTCCAAAGGCAAGTGTCAGAGGAGAGCAGTTCAGCTGGACGATGGGCTGCGAACTGTGGTTTATTAATTCATTTTGGCAATGTGACCCAGTAAGTGCAAAATAAAAGTAATGTGAAATAAGGTACACAAAGTGTGACTAACAGCTATTATGCTAACTGTGAATCTAATCTTGGAGAAAACAACAATGAGGGATGCTCAGCATCCCAGGACACATGTGGTTAACTCCACTAACAGGGTTAATCTCTCTGTGTTCTCTGTTATGTCAATGGGGAAGCATAAGCTCATTCAGATCATCATGCTTGAGCAAAAGCCCAGCTTTAGTTTTTTGCTTGCTCCTGAGAACTGTCCGCATCTCTCTCTCTCTTTTTCCACACATTGTGGGACACGTAGACTGCCTTAGAAAAGTGACTCTTTTAAATACCCATCCGAGAACCAAGGATGAAAGTGAATTCCAGTATATAAATTAATCTAAGTTATGTATGAATTTACATGTTGAATGTCAAGATAAAATATATAGATTGCTTCATTTTGCACAAAATGGTGCAAATGAAGCACATGTTCAGTGGCTTTGCTTGTCAATATATAGCAAACAAATGCAGAAATCAATATTCACTAGATTGGGAAGGTTGAAATAATTATATCAGCACATGGAAGAAAGCCAGGGCCCAGACCTGAGGGTCTCTCAGGCTGCCCATGCCTGTCTAGTGCTGGCACTGCTCTGACCTGGCATCTTCCCCGAGCCAACCAGTGCTACTGCACACCATACGCAGGCAGCATTGTAGGGGAACAAGAGTCCCAGGAAAGGTACTAAGAAGCCTCCTGTTCTGTGAAGGACGAAGTGCCAACCATGCAGACAGTTATGCCAGACTGTTTGCCCTAAGAGGCAGAGGATAGGCTGTGGCCCACTTTGTCTTAATGCCATAAAAGCAGCCTGTCTTGACAAGACTGCAGCATGGCTGCACAATGTGATATTAATTTCCATCCCCATGCCTGTTTCCATGTCCACCTTCACAGGCCACGTGGACTCTTGTTCTGACATTGTAATAGACAAGTTCACAACAAACATGAAATAAAATATCCCAGTACCCAAGTTCTGCCCTTGGCACAGGCATGCTTTGACTGAAACTAGTCTTTTGTCCATGATATATTCCTATTAATAATATTCTGCTCTGACTAACAAACAGCTTTATTTTATTGCCCTGATTTCTAGCTTTCTCACAGTCTTTAAAAATATGAACTGAAATACTCAGTCCAGGAATGGCCAAAAAATATTGCTACTTCAATATAGTACTGGAGGTAGTAAATCTTTTCACTTACAAAAATTAATCCCTCTGCTTGTTTAGAGAGACACATAGTGCAAAATAAAATCACAACTCAAAGTGATAAGAAGATCTCCACAACTGATATCCCTGCCTGCTTGCAACTGATAGCAGAGATACCTGGTGCAAGGAAATCTGCTGCTTTCACAGAAGGAGACTTGGATCATGGTGGAGGTGACATTTCTGGGATCCAGCACATCAGAAGAGAAGAGGGAGAAACTTCATTAACAGCACTTCAGTTAAATGGGATATGCGGAGTCTGTCCTGGACATACTGACTTGATTCAAGGTGTTTGCTCTGTACAGACTTCAGAGAGAGTTAAGTCCCATCTGAGGTCTCAGGTACTGACAAGAGCTCTGCTCTCCTAATGGAGCAAAACATTCTCTGAGGAGGCAAAGCTTGTCTAGGCAAGGACTTCCTTGAAGCTTAGTCTGAGACAGCCAGGACATTTAAAGTCTCTAAGGTCTACAAAAAATGTCAACGCATTCAGCTTCAAGTGCAAGGCGTAAATCTTTCCATCTGCTTTCTCTAACAGGAACACAAAATAAGGTGCACATTTAAATAAAGAAAAAAATAGCCTCACGTACTTTATAGCCCACCTATATCTAACTGAAGTAGATGGACACTTTGGCAGTAATGGTGGTAGAAACAGTGAAACCAGGGTGGCTGCAGCTTAGAGCCAGGCAATTCTCCATGTGTCTATGACCATACAACCAGCATCTTGAGACACCTTCCTAGATGGCTGGGGATACCTCTTCATTGAGAAGACCTTACACATCCACCAAACTTCTCTCCCTGTGCCAGGACAGTGTGTCTAACTTCAATAGTCAAGCTCAAAGAAATGATGCTTTGGAGGAACGAGTCATCTTGAGGCTTATGATAGCTTGATCACACACACACACACCAAAATGACTCTCCTAGTTTCCTTTGCAACATCATGATCAATTTAAGTGATAGGATTAACAACCTGGCCAAATAAGGTGACAAATCTATCCTAGGAGTAACAGATGTCCTCTACTGTATTCCCGGTGGACAACTATTAGAATGGAATTTGCACTGAGTGATCTCATACAGCTCCAAAGTGAAGAAAAATCTATGCAAGCAAAAATCAAAACCCAAACACCAGTAAACAACCCCCCTCAATTTCCAGTACTTTAATCAAGATGTGAAGGAACACAGGTTACTTTACAGAAAATAAACAAACTGCATTTTGTAGCTTTAAGAAAAGCGGATACGAAGTGTGCTAACAAGGAGATGGATACTGAGTGCCTCCAAGTTCAACCTCCTCAGTCATCAGATCTCCCTCTAACCGTATGCTTTCAGCTTTCCTGCTCTGGTGAGCAAGTATGACCACAGTTCAGATATCTACAGGAGCAGGACAGTTAAGTTGGAGCTAATTAGTTCCTATATCCTCTTGAGAAGGGGATTGATAAAACTGCATACTCTGCGATCTAAAGAAAAGTAAAAATTTTTTTATTAAGTTGAAATTTAACAGAATCACAGAATAACAGAATAACCAACCAGGTTGGAAGAGACCCACTGGATCATTGAGTCCAAACATTCCCACCAATCCCTAAACCATGCCCCTAAGTACCTCATCCACCCTCACCTTAAACACCTCCAGGGAAGGTGAGTCAACCACCTCTCTGGGCAGACTGTTCCAATGCCTAACCACCCTTTCCATGAAGAATTTTTTCCTTATCTCAAGCCTAAATCTCCCCTGGTGGAGCTTGAGGCCATTCCCTCTCATCCTGTCCCCTGTCACTTGGGAGAAGGGGCCAGCACCCTCCTCTCCACAAACTCCCTTTAGGTAGTTGTAGAGAGTAATAAGGTGTCCCCTCAGCCTCCTCTTCTCCAAGCTAAACAACCCCAGCTCTCTCAGTCACTCCTCATAAGATTTGTTCTCCAGCCCCTTCACCAGCTTTGTTGCTCTTCTCTGGACTCACTCCAGAGCCTCAACATCCTTTTTGTGGTGAGGGGCCCAGAACTGTACACAGGATTCAAGGTGCAGTCTCACTAGTGCCGAGTACAGAGGGAGAATAACCTCCCTGGACCTGCTGGTCACGCTGTTTCTGATACAAGCCAAGATGCCATTGGCCTTCTTGGCCACCTGGGCACACTGCTGGCTCATGTTCAGTTGGTTGTCAACCAACACCCCCAGGTCCTTCTCCTCCTGGCAGCTTTCCAGCCAGGCTTCTCCTAGTCTGTACCTCTGCTTAGGGTTGTTGTGCCCCAAGTGCAGGACTCGGCATTTGGCCTTGTTAAACCTCATGCCGTTGGTCTCAGCCCAGCAGTCCAGCCTGTTCAGATCCCTTTGCAGAGCCTCCCTACCCTCCAGCAGATCCACACTTCCACCCAGCTTGGTGTCATCTGCAAACTTGCTAAGGGAGCACTCGATGCCTTCATCCAGGTCATTGATGAAGACATTGAACAGGGCTGGACCCAGGACTGAGCCCTGGGGAACCCCACTTGTCACTGGCCTCCAGCTGGATTTAACTCCATTTCCCACCACTCTCTGGGCCCGGTCATTCAACCAGTTTTTCACCCAGGAGAGTGTGCGCCCGTCCAGGCCAGAGGCCAACAGTTTCCTAAGCAGAATGCTATGAGAAACTGTATCAAAGGCTTTACTAAAGTCCTGGAAAACCACATCCACAGCCTTTCCCTCGTCCAGCATCCGAGTCACTTGGTTATAGAAGGTGATCAGATTACTCTGGCAAGACCTGCCTTTTGTAAACCCATGTTGACTGGGCCTGATCACCCGGTTCTCTTGCAAGTGCTTCTTGATAGCACTCAAGATCACCTGTTCCATGACTTTCCCCGGTACCAAGGTCAGACTGACAGGCCTGTAGTTCCCCGGATCCTCCCTGCACCCCTTCTTGTAGATGGGCACAATATCAGCCAACCTCCAGTCCAGTGGAACTTCCCCAGTCTTCCAGGACTGTTGGAAGATGATGGAAAGGGGTTTGGCCAGCACATCTGCCAGTTCCCTCAAAACTCTTGGGTGGACTCCATCCAGCCCCATAGACTTGTGGGCATCTAGCTGGGCAAGCAAGTCTCTAACCACCTCCTCTTGGACCTTGGGACCTTGGGCATCTAGCTGGGCAAGCAAGTCTCTAACCACCTCCTCTTGGACCTTGGGAACCTCATACTTCTCTTCCAACCCTTGGGGTTGTGCACAGAGGGAACAATTATCCTTACTGTTAAAGACTGAGGCAAAGTAGGCATTGAGTACTTCAGCCTTGTCTTCGTCCCCTGTTACTCTTGTTCCCTCTGCATCTACTAGGGACTGGAGATTCTCCCTAGCCCTCCTTTTGCTGTTGATGTATTTGTAGAAAGACTTTTTGTTGTCTTTCACAGTCTTGGCCAATCGCGTTTCTAGTTGGGCCTTAGCCCTCCTGACTTTTTCCCTGCACATTCTCACTTCCTCCCTATAGTCCACCCAGGATGCCTGCCCCTTCCTCCAGAGGTCGTAGACCCTCCTCTTCCTATTGATGTCTCTCAGGACCTCCCTACTCAACCATGCTGGTTTCTTACCCCGCTGGCTACTTTTCTGGAACTTGGGGACGGCTTTCTCCTGAGCTGCTAGGAGTTCCTTCTTGAAGAGCGCCCAGCCCTCATGGACACCTTTGCCCTCAAGGAGCGCCTCCCATGGGACTTTTCCGACCAGCCTTCTGAACAGCCCAAAGTCTGCTCTCTGAAAGCTGAGGGCGACTGTTCTGCTAACCTCCTTCTTCATCTTACCCTGCACTGAGAACTCTATCTCATGATCGCTTTGCCCCAAGCGTCCTCCAACCTTCACATCCCCCACCAGTCCTTCTCTGTTCACAAACAGCAGGTCCAGGAGGGCACCGTCCCTTGTCAGTTCACTCACCAGCTGTGTGAGGAAGTTGTCTTCCACACACTCCAGGAACCTCCGGGACTGCTTCCTTTCTGCTGTATTATACTCCCAGCCTATATCTGGGAAATTTAAGTCACCCACAGAAAAGAAAAGAAGAGTGAGGAGAGCAAAGCAAAACATCACAGAAAGTATTTCACTATCACAGTCAGTGGAGCTTAAGGCTGTGTATGCTTTCATTGTTTTGGTATGTTCTGAAGGAGGAAGAAGTTTACAAGTTTGTCCCACTTGCTGTGTGACCCGGCACAGGCTGCTCCACCCTGCCTCGTAGCAGCACAGAGCCTGCCAAGCCTGCTGCTGAGATTCCCTCACCACCTCATCTGAGACCAAGAGTACAGCACAGCTACCCTGTTTCTCTCCTCCATGGGTTGCCAGTGACATGAAAATCTGTTTTAGGGGTTGGTTCCTTTCTTTCCTTCTTTTTCTCTGTATTCTGAGTTACTTCTGAGATTCTTTCTTAAGGGATGTATAAATCCAATCTTAATGGTTTATTTCTCAAGCATGAAACACTACGAGATGAAATAATGCAAACTAAGGAACTTAGGCCAAGTGTCTGTCCCAATAGTTAAAGTGAATTTCACCATGAACTGCAAAGAGACTCACACTTGGCCCTGTTTCTACAGATATGGAAAACATTAGTGAAGCTTTAGAACATGCCTGAGGCTCTGTCCTAACCTCTGTTGAGCAGCTATAGGAAAAACGTAGGAAACATAAATTTTTCCTCTGCTTGTGAGCCAGGATGAGAGACTTGTCCAATGAAGCATCTGTGACAGCATATTTTGAAGGTTTCACATGTTTTCCAGGGTATCAGAAGCTGTAAAATGAGTGTAGCCCCCAGGAACAGTTATAGCCAGTAGGGAAAGCTCCTTGTGGAGGAGCACAACACATCTTATGAGGGGTTGCAGACAAGACACACAGTCCGGGTTAGAGCTGACATTATCTCTAAGGCAGATGAGACATTAGGTTGTGCTCTTGTTCTGTACTGCTGTACGAGCTAGGCAGGTTTGATATATTCCCTTGTTATCACCACAGAAGCTTAATCAAGAGAAAGGTCATTAAAAAAGTTCAGACTTTTACACATTGCAGAAGTCTGGCTTGGCTATTTTGCTACGTATTAAAAGTAGAGCTTCTTTGCTCCATAGTCTGAGCAGAAATGGACTGGCAAAGGAGAGGACCTAATCAACTTCATTTGTACTTGGCCTTCTCTCATACAAACTGGGAACATATGTCAAGGAACCACATAAGTGTCCAAGATCACTTTTCTGCAAAAACAGAGCAGATGGAGGGCCAAGTAATCACAATTATTCATTGTACAAGACTTTCTGTCATGGGTGTGTAAGAGGTTAAACATTATCTTCCTCCTGCATTTGACCAGTTCAAGTTAAAGGACTTTGATGTGCAATTATTCTTAAAGAATTGTGCACAAGACTGACAAAAAAGCAGCTAAGCAATAGGAAAAAAGCACTGCAAAGTGTTTGGCATGTAACTGCAGTAACTGCCAGGCTTAAAGAAAATGACAATTACTATGGTGTAATGCAATTTTGCTATGGGAGGTAGGTTAAAATCTCTCCATATGTTTTGATCCTATTTTAGAGAGCAATGCACATATACACTATAATTTCATACATAACAATTGAAAAGGATGATTTCTGCATAACAGGATGTTACTTTATTCTGTTGCAGGCTGTTCTGTATTCTGACCATTCTGATATGACCTTTCTGGTGTTGAAATCAAGCAGCTCCCTGATAGCACTTGTGAAGGGTTTAGCAATGTTTGGCGTCGAATATAAAGATCCAGGCATGTCATTTTGCCATGGCAAATTTATAGCGAAAGAATGGATTAGTCATGGCAAATATGCTAAGTATAGATGAAACTCATCAAAACTATGGGCTTATTTTCTTGCATCTTAGTGAGGGTTATATCATTCTATTTATCAGAAAGGATTTTACTGGTAGTTGGTTTTCTGTTGGGTTTGGTTTTAAACATCAAGATAGCTAAGAGTGTGATAGATGAAGCAGTGTTGGAACTGAAGGGGAGCAAAGACAACCATAAAAATAGTGTCATTCTGCAAAGATAAAGGACATTAACTATTTACATCCATATATCCTTAACATTCTAGCCAGGAACCTGGAGTTCATAACACTTTGTGATGGATGTGGCAAAGACCGTCAAAAGCTTAGAAATGAGGTATAAGATGAGAGGAAGTGTATGGCTTTCGGGAGATAGCCACAGAGGAAAAAGCGGCAGTGGCACAGACTTGGTCCTCAGGAGCATTCCTGGCAGTCCAGAGGTCTGCTCTTCAAAAAGGTTGGGTGGCACAGAAAGGGAAAATGAGAAGGAATATTTTGAAGGAAAATAACAAAGAATATGTGAATGTTTCTAATTCAGAGCATGAATTAGTCAGAAATAACTCCAAATGTACTTGGACCACTGGTAGCTATTTCCAGCACTGGACCCGGGATGTGGCATGGCCTGAGTCCTGATTACCTTCAGCTGATATAAGGCAAGTGTTGTTGCTGTCTTCTTGGGTGAAGTGTAAGAATCTCCAAGGCAAATGACACTGGGATCAGTGAACCCATTGAATTTAGTGTTGTGAATAAGTGCAAGAGTCCCATTTTCCTGTTGTAGTTTGCTTTCTATTTGGGACATCCATGCTCCAAGTAAACTTTGTGAAGTTCATGGAGTTATTCTGCTTAATTTTGCTCTGGGACGTACCAGTAAAATGCTAAATACCTGTGAAATTTCTATGCTCAACACCTCTGTTTGTCTTCCTTTGGGCTTGGACTTTTTTCTGAAAAGAATTTTGATTTTTAGATTGAGGTTTTAAAAACACAGAAGTCTGGAAGTACAAAGTTACTGTTACCACAACAACTAGCATTATATACACCAATTAAAGACTACTAAGTGTAACAATCAAATAGACTAATACCAATTCCCATGGAAGGCATTTCCTTTCTGGATAATAAAAATCTTTTCTTGAGGTTTTTGTTGGTTTATGTGAATAGAAACAGGTATGCAAATAATGACATGTCTCCAAACCGAAAGCCTTCCAATTAAATTAATATGTTAACTTTTTACTGGAGAATTTTCTACTTTTCCTGCTACTTCATCCTTGATTTTGTCCTTAGGAGACAATATTCCCTTTCCCTAGGGGCTGGATATCTAAACATAATAAAAATATAAAATAAAATTAAACAGTGTGATAATTTAGATTCTAATTACCTGTGGTTTAGTTCCCCAAATCTAATTGAAGATTTCAAGGAAGGTGGCGATCCTCTAGGTGGATATACAGTAGTATCCGACCGCTGCCAGTTTCACCTGTTGCTCATAGGAAACATCATTTTCTCTGAGTACCATTTTTGTGGTTATTCTGAAGTAAAGGAAAATCACATGAACAAAACCATATACAGACAAGAGACATGCAAACACATACAGAGAAGCTGGTAAGATAACCCTCAAACTGCTTTTAGACTGTGCCCATGTTTTATCTCTCTGATCACCTATCCTTTTTCTCTCATGCAGACACACACCTGAGGATAGGAGTCATTGCACTTATGTTTATTCATCTAAAAGCTGTCTTGTCTAAACTGGCTATCTAGGTTCACTCTAGAGTCTGTGCAGGGACAAAAAGCAAGAGGCAGACACATCCGGAGGGCAACTCACTCACCTGCATTAGACACTCAGCATGGGTGAATCAGCCTTTAGAAATGCTCCTCTCTCTCTCCTTTGGCTGCAGATGGAACATAGACAATCTATCTGGAGAAGACAGGTAATGGATAAACCTAGGTAAGGTGATTCCCACTCCATACATAGGTATAACCTGCTGTTGGAGACTGTGTTGTCCTTTGCTGGGATTTATCATGCTAGCAAAAGAGGCAAACCTTTCACTAAGACAAACCACTAGAGAGTTTGGAATCTAATTTGAGCTGAGACTGCACCTTTTTGTCAGTTAGAAAGTGTTCGGAGAGAGTTCTCAAATTTTCATGCACCAACATGTTTCCTACTTCAGGTTAGAACTGGAAGTGGTGAAATAGGACAAGAAAATCAACTTTGGCTGTGCTGCAAAGCAACACCTACGAGATTTCTTCCCATGCTGAAAAAGCAAAGGGTGTTGGAACAGTTCAGTTGACTTTTGGGCAATTCTCCACACTTTGAGGTGCAGCAGAGTGGAACACTTGTGAGATTCTTTATGGTCTTCTTCAAAGACTGCCTAAACATCATTTGAAAATGCAGATTAGTATAGTGTATAGTAGATCAGCTACAGTGCAAGATAGAGCATATAAACACAAGGCGCAGTGCATTAACTCTCTGTGTAATTCATAGGCTTAGTCATTATTTACTACAGCTCTAAAGAGGCTATCAATAGCCCCCTTAGGAATTAGCACTTGCTCTGCACTCATAGCAGTAGCATTCATCCAGTTAAAGCCCAATATACCTCTCACTGGAGATGAAGCAGAGTGTTATGGATGTGGAGAATGTTTTAATATATGGCTCCATGCTGCACACTATTCAAACACTTTCTGGAGAGAGGACTGCTCCTCTCCTCCTGCAGTTCCAGGCAGTGCTCTGTACTAGATGACTAAACACACTGCAGCAACAGCACAGAGTTATAAAGGTCAAAATGGGCCCTGGCCTTAAGGGCCCATTCTAAGGCATCTAACACCTGATATTTACAGGAGGCACAGCACCATATAGCATTTGCCATGACAGATTTTTGTCAGTTTAACTTCTGACAGTGAAAGCAAAGGACTTCCAAAAAGCAGACCTTGGATGCTTTATCCCAGATAAATATTTAAAAAATGGAACAAAAGTAGCATGAAAAGAGAATGCAATGAAAGAGACAGAGATTTCTTCATATCAGTAGATAAGCATCATAAGTGCAAGTCTTTCCTCTTGCTGCAGTTGATGCTTTATTTCCTGCACATCCTCTGTTTCTGCAAAGGCCCCACAGAAAACATTTAATTAAACAAAACTTTAAAGTTTCACTCCTTACACTATTCATTGTATTTTAAATGGGAAGCTGAAGAAGGGTTCAAGACCTTACCTTTAATCTCTGAAATCCCACTCCACAAATCTTCATGAAAATGGAGTCTTGTAGTTGAGATTTTTTTTTCTTACATTTCTGCCTTACAAACAGAGAAGAACCTCTCAATAAGACTATCTAGCTACCAAAAATTCTTTCATTTTTCCTTTCTTCTTTTACTCTTCAAAATCTTTCAATATTTCATGCTGTTCTTCTCTCAGATTGAATATCATCTAGACTGCCTCATTAGGCTAGGAAAAATCCTTCTTTATGAAAGAGTGAAAGCAAAGTTTCTCAAGACAATTTGTTAGTGAGTCACAGCCATCAGTGCTGCAATTCAGTATCAGTGCTCCCTTTAAATAAATTGTCATTACAGCTTTAGGGTTAGGAGGCTCAGAGGCTGACCTGTACAGTTCACATTTTTTCAATTATCTTAACTTCAAATTAAATAAAACCCTCAGTTTTTATAAAATTGAGCAAATTTGCTAGATGCATCTTAAAGGTGCAAAGGCCACCTTGTCCCAGTCTGATGGGAAAGCTCTTGGACTGATGGTTATCTCTGTTTTGTAGGAGAAGAGCACTGTGGATTGCTTAATGAGAAGTAAGGTGTCCATGACATACTTTGGTCACTTCTCTGTTAACAAAGCCAGCCTGTGCCCTTAGTGGTTATCATCACTATCAATGACCCAATTGGAAGAAAAGTTGGAAATTGATTTCTAAGTTGCAGTTCTGTTTTCTAAAGAAAGGACATTTCTAGTCTCTTTCTTTGTGATTAAAGCCTTCGACATGCAAGCTGCTAGAAAACCAATGTAACCAGATTGTCAGAATGGAAAGAAACAAGCAGCTGGGATCCCCATCTGCTGCAATAAAGGAGCTAAGCTAAAAATCCTCCTAACATACTCATCTGAGGTAAAATGAGACAGTAAAACTAAATTTTTATCCATAGAAGCATCACACAAATACTTCCTTTTCCTCTACTTCACTTTATAACACTGTTAAAACAGTATCATCGGATACAGTCAGGGATTTAGCAAAACCATGGTCTGCTATATGAACAAAATCCATAGCACATAATTTATGTTTAATATCAGGGGCATAATTTGCTTCATTGTCTTCAACAATGCTACACAAATTTGTCAATTGTCATGCTTCCTCTGACCCATTGATAGTTTCCATAATTGCCACTCCAGTATGATGGGGTCAGTGGTGTCACTGAAGCAGCATTAGGCATTTGGTGCAGTGTCTTTCTCTTCAGTGCTAGTCAGCAGATAAATAGACAGTAACATACCAGTTTTGCTTCCTGTGACTCCTGAAACTGAGAAATCGTGAATACTATTTTAAACAACATTTTAAAATATGATAAAATTAAAGATTGATTCAGATGAAAGATGTCATGTCCTTTTAGGATAAGAAAGAACAAAGAAAACCAGAAAAGAGTGGAAAGGGTTTTTTTATGTAAAATGTAAAAAAAATGTAGCTCTTAATATTTAATACCAATAAAGTTGAAACTGAAGTCTTGTGGCCTTTTTGTCTTTGTTATTTCTAATTAATTTTCCAATTTTTAATATAAATAATACATATAGTTTCTCTTCCTGGTCTTTTAAAATATTTTTCTTTTTATTGATCTCTTTTATTCTGTTCTCTATATGCTAGTTTATATCTCATTTTTCCTATTTAAAATATCTGATTCTGCAAGTATAAACTATTTCTGCTTTTCTACTTCTTGATCTTGTTTTAGTGTTTTTTCTCTCTTCATACATCAGTTCTTATTTTTTAATATTTGAAACTTCAAAACAACTCAGGGGATGCCCTCTTATTTAGATAATTCAACTTTAATATTTTTTTACAGAATGGAAGCTTCAAATGGAAGATGAAAGTTTCACAGGACTTTAAGTTTAATTAAGAATTTTAAGATACGAACACAAAAAAGCATTATAGTAATCTACATCTCTAGTCAATATATATACAATATATAGACATCTGCAAACGTCCTTTCCCTGCTTCTTAGCTCTCAAAACAATTTTTCTTTATCTGTTTTGTAAACAGAGAAAAGCAGGGAAAGAACACAAGACAGAAACAAGTGAGGAAAATGGGAACAATGTGCAGCTACATACACCTTTATACAAACAAACAAAAGAAAACCAAGGTGTTAAGGCCATTCTGTTTTGACAAGTCTTGGCTACAGTGACATTCTGCTTTGACAAAAAAAGAGGTAACGATTCACATGTGTTCTCTCATTAGTTTACTGAATATTATCAATACCTCACAGCATTACGGCTATACAAGGTCATAAACATCAGATTAACATAGTTCTACAGAGACCTTGATGCCATGATTTCAAAATATTTTTCAAAATACAGCAGTATTTCTGCTCTTTTGTATATTCCTCATGACAATCTTCCCCTGGTTCTCAACATCTTTAGCTGCACACTTTCATCAAGTACATTATCTTCGAAAAAGCATTTAAGGATCAGCACTTCGTACTTATTCATCAATACTGAGAAAAAGCATCAGTTGGTAGCCTCTGTGTAAAGGCATAGTACTGCACAGTCTGCACTTTGTCAAGTACCAGCAGCAATATCCTCTGTCCAGAATTTCTGTGGCTGAGTGGTAGAGATGAGCCACCAGCTCCTGCAGGAGCACATCTGCATCTCCACTGCAGCACTACTGTGGAATCAAACATCCTACCAGCTGCTAGCCCCTTGACGGGACCACAGGCAATGAGCACAGCTCAAAGGACAAAATGACAAATAAAAAAAAAAATAAAAATCTCACTGAGGCAGCATTACACTATGGTTTATTTGCTATGGTGAAAACAAGTATAAGGGGCATAAATAGCAAGTAGAACTCTTCTCTCTAACGTTGATGGCACACTGAGGGTTTTTTTTTTAAAGAGCTCTTCAGATTTGGTGCATGAATTAGCACCTCTAATAGCTGATAATTAAACCACTTCAGCAAAGCTGTGAAATAGAGAGGACTAGCAATAAAATCTCGGTCTCACCTGGCAATTATTTTGCAACTATGCTCTAAATAACCAGATAAATAAATCTGTCTACGTCACAGGCAATTCTCTGCAGACTGACAATTCCACTAATAAACACACACACACAGATGCACGCTTCCATAGCCACATCTATATGTATAAGCCTAAGTGAAATATGGAATAGGTCTTAAAGTCAGTTGTGCAAACAATGAGAAGAATACGATAGAACTAAAGATGTACACAATGATCTCTCTTGAACGCTGTATAACTGGCTCAAGAACTTAATACAAAAGGCTAGATATAAAAGGAGCAAATAAGCAGATGTTTTTCATTAATGGAATCTGAAAAGCTTTCTGTCAATCCTGCCCGTTGTTCTGTTTCAGAAGTAAAAAACTGTTCCAGGGACAAGTATTAATTTCACCATTCAGAGAAAACTGCCCATTCATAAATATTAAGTGATATTATCTTTTCCTGTGATTGCTTTCTTACAGTCAAAAAAAAAAAAATCTAAAGAAACATAATCCACATCCAAGAAAACAATAAATAGCATTAGCAGATACAGAATCTACTCATCCAACACATCCCTCAAATGGAAAACTGGAAGGACATTTTAGGAAGTTATCTAGGTATAGGAAAAAGTAGCATCACCCTATAAAAGATTCTGCAGTACCACAGACAAAATTCTACTGACAGTGAAGGGACAATATTAAGTATTTCGAGCCTTTTGACCTGATGAAAAATGCCCTTTGTGTTTCTCAACTTCTAAAAAGGTAGTTTTTGTGCTTTATAGATGAAGGATAATACAACCAAAAAAACCTCTTGCTGTAGTGAGAAAACTTTTTTGTTCAGTAGGAAGCCTAACATTTAGAATCTTGTAATAAAATTATGGATCAGAGCTCAGAATTTCCCTCTACTCATCCTTCCTTAAAAATAGTTTTGGAGTTAGAGTTCCTTTAAGTCAGAAGTAAAACACTAAAATTCTTCATGGTTACCAGCGAAGGTGTAACAGTTAATGTGTAATGAGGTCCAAGGAGCTCTTTCAATGTCTTTATCCTCTTCTCAAAATTAGGAAATCTGCTTTATAATTATAGTATTCAAAACCTGCTGACTTTCAAAAATAGTTGTGAGTTTTAATATTTCAAGATGTAACTGAACTATGATTCCAAATAAGATTGAGAAAATTTTGCTTGCTTTTGTTTGCAGAAAAATTGATATCTTCCTATAACCACATAATCAAGGAAATGGAGCTGCAAGAAAAACACTAAGCTCGGAACCAAGCAAAAAGAATCAGTGAAAAAGAAAAGGACACTAGGGCCCCACGCAGGAGTAAATTAAGAGGGGAGAGAATGGTGACCATTGTTAAAAACATTATATTCATAGTGCAGAAACATTTCAAAACATTTTCTGGTGGGAAAACTGTCATCAGCCCTGAAAAAACTAGTCACTACACAACAGGGAAGAAAAGGTTGAATGAAGCTTACACAAAAGCTTGGTCCTGGCTGGGTGATGTCATTTGTAGAGAAAGAACGTTTGGACTACTATGAAACAATGATCTACTTTACCTCCACATGAGACTGCCTTTTCTACTTGATGCGGTGCTATGTATTTATTCCCTAGAAATGCTCGAGAAAATTTCTTTTTGCTAGTTATAGGCATACTGAAATTTCCCGAAGGTAAATCATAGCATGGAGTTGAATTGAGAAAGGAAGCAAAAGCCATAGGAATGGAAATATGCATATACAGACAGAGAGATAAACTAGGATTATATTAATGTTACTAGTTTCTATTGAATTATTCCTAATTTGCCCAGGAAGAAGAAGATCAGGCTCAACAACTCCTGGCTTTTTTTTGATTCAGAAATGTCTTTGCAGAAGGAAATAGTGCCAGTGAATAAAGTGTTTTCCCTAATGAATACATACATATCATTAAGATGGAACTCTCTATTTTATAATCAGTACGGTCACTGAAATGAAACATAAAACAAAATGCTTCAGATAAAATCATCCTCACTTATCACAGTTGTGTTTCATGCAGTAGCTTTCATTGTAGCATAGGTAAGCAATGACATTTTTTTGTAGTACCATAAACTCCCAGTGTATAATCTACATCAGAATCAAGGAGATAGAAGTTTTCAAAATGTCTCCAGAGCTGACAAGGAGAGAACAGCAGCAAGAAGAGCAAACAAAGAACATTTCAGTTTTGATAAGCTCCTGCACATTTTGTTTTGTTATGAAAGACATGTTTCAGATAAATCCTAGTGCATTTGGAAGAAGTTTTGGACTGGAAAAATCATATTCTTATATGATTTATAGAATTTGGATTTATTTACACTTTTAAAATCCAAAGTCATAATTGAGGCATCATCTTGTTCTTGTGATGAATAAAGAATAAAACAAATGCAAGTTATAAAGTTACGCAGGCTCTGAGATCTTTTTTGTCTGTATGTGGAGATTATGTCTGAGAGGTAGGCTGCAGCCCATTTTCACTGTGTTACTTCAACAGCTTTGGTGCAAGAAGCAGTATATGGAAGACCCTCTGGTGCCATCATTTAGTTGCTTTCTGATGAACAGCGTATTGTTATTTAACTCACTTTCCTTTTTACCAAATGCTCCATCCATTTCACAGATTAGTAGGTTTTATATCTCTATTGTTATTTTGTATTTCATGGTACTGTCTCACAAAATAGCACCTCAAAATTTAAAGTAAAAGAGAGTGAGGCAAAAAAAAAAAAAATTAAAGTACTGGAAATATATTGTTCAAACATGTCTACTGGTTTCTATCCTGATCTCAAAAGACCAAGCATACACAGTGATGACAAACTAACACCATAAAGCAAGGTAGATTAAAGGAATCCCTCAAGCAATTTATGCCAAGAAAATTGGCTTCAGATAAGCCATGTTAATACAAAAATTAGCTGCACTGGTTAATTAGACAGAGATTGATAGATTTTACAGATGGAGCAGCAAAAAGTGAGGTGGATAGTGAAAGAGCAAAGTTAGCGCTAAGTGGACTGTGAAGTTGCAGATGGATCTTACAACATTAACTATCCAAATGGTTAAATGTAAGATTGAATTCAGTGCTGCTAAGCTCAGTGCACGTGAGGAAAACAATTTTAACTGCATGTATACTTCAAGAGACTCTAAATTACCTAATAACCCTCAGGAAAGAGATTTTAAACTCATTGTGAATGCTCTAGGAAAATGTCAGCTCAGTGCCTAGAGATGATCAAAAGAGCAAACAGCATCAGCTGAATTATCAGAATAGGAATAGAGAGAAAAGCAGAACAGAAAATATTATGTCACTGTAGAAATCAATAGCACACCTAGTTCTTGAATCCTGTGTTCAGTTTTGGCGCCTCTATTTTAAAAATTATAGAGAAGAGCTAGAAAGGGGACAGAAAAGTGCAATAAAAATTCGGATTATTGAATGGCTCTTTCAGGAAGAGAAAGTAAATATTGTATAACTCTTCAAGCAATGAGTAAGGGGAAATACAATAGAGGTCTATAAAATCAAGTTCGCCAGAAAGAAGCTACAGGGACAACATATATTGGCAACATGTGCCCTATGTCATACAAAAATAATATTAGACAGCAGGCTTAAACCTAATGAAAGGAAGTACTTTTTCAAACAACACATAAATTATAAAACTTATGGCCACAGGAAGTTCTGAAAGCCAAATATATAAATTGGTGAGGGATTATATTGGCTTTTAAATTCAGCAGTATGGGTGTGACCTCCAACTAAGAGAGTCTCTAGGCTGCTCATTGCTGGGAGACAGGAAGGCAAAGCTGGAGTGCATAATTTCCAATACATTTTTTAAGATCAAAATATTCAGAGGATGATACATTCCTTTCTAGAAAATTGTGAACAATAAAAAAAATTACTGTGCATTTTCATTCCCTCTCTGGAAATACTGCCTTTTAAAATACCCCTGTTCCCTCTAAGGCAGAAAAGATAAATATCTGGTTCTTCTGTTCGTTTTCAGGCTGAAACTGCCTAATGTTGCTGCCTCTCACAGGGAAGAAAATGGAGAAACAGGGGTACAGGAGTAAATGGACCTTCTGGTCCTTGCTAAGTATCTAGCAAATCAAGGCCTAAAGAATCACAGCTTGCTTAATTGTTTTTAAACGAATGCTGAAGGGAAAGTAACATCCACATTGCATCGAGATGCAACTTTCTTAGAGTAAAATCTAAGAATTTTCTTCCTTGCCATGTCAGCTTCACCAGTTTTTTATGACTTACAGAAGCTTTGTGTCAGTCACAGAAAATGCATCTGAATTGTGTATCTCAAAATGTTCTGGCACTATACCAGCAGACAAGTCTAAACTGACGAGCTAGAGAAAAAGGCAGCAAACAAAGTATAATGTCTTCCTTAATGGTATCATCAGGTAGTTTTCTTTAAGAGCCCTGTCTGTCATAAAGTTGCATAGCCAGAAATAACTTCAGAAATGGTGTCAGAAAACCATTTTTTTAGCTTTCTTCTCACCAAAAGAACAAGAACTTTCTTATGATTTATATTTCCATTTCTGGAAGTATACAGTACTGCCTATGCTCCTTGTAACGTCAGGTAAATAACAGACTATCTGCCATTTCTTAGTGTTCTCAATATACTGATCTTGATGGAGATCCTAATGGATCCTAACCACAGTTGTTGCAATAAATATATCCTACTAGCTAACTGCTGTAGGTTGAGTTTCCCTGCTTTAAGTCCTTATTGTTTGTTATCAAGTCCATCAGTTCTAGAGTCTGGACACCAAGTCAACTGAGTGCACCAAGTCTGGAGAATTCATTAGGAAAAGCTTTCAGGGAACCCATTGGAAGGAGGCAGAAGTAACTAACTTAAAAAAACGTTTATTTCTGGACTGTGGTTGGAACGCAGCTGAGACAGTTGCTTACATATGTCTACATGTAATTAAATTGTTTTAACTTAGGAAAATGTGTACTGAAATCTTGTCATACTTGGAAACTGTCCTTATATTTTGAAGTGTTTTTTTTTATTTTTTATTTTGTTTTGTTTCCATCTAATTACAGCTTGCAGAGGTGGAGGTACTGAGCAAGTATTAGTAAAGATCCACATTAAAGTTTCTGGAGAAATGCTGGGTTAGCTGCAGATTTGCTCCATCTCTGGTGCTGGGGAGCTGACAGAGAGCATGCCACCCTTCTGGGTATAGTGCAGTGTCAGAGTGGATGTTCAAGCCCTGGAGGGTCTTACTCCTACTGTTCCACTGAAACCTCATGAGACAATCCATACTTGCTTCAATAGCTTGCACAGCCGTGTTTAGACAATTCTGCAGTTAAAACCAAAGAAAAACACACTTCTGGGGTGCAATTAATCTCACAAATTTTAGGTCTTTACATGAAGCTGAAATGAATTACAGTCTAAAAGCAAATATTTATTTGTGACTTAAAAGGGTCTTGATAACTTGCTCAAGTATAGCTATCTGTAATGTAGAACCAATGGTTAGGCGAGACAAATCCCCCAAATTTCTTTTCTTTATTTGCTTTCCTACCAAGATTATATCCACCAATTTCCTATTGCACTTTCCTTTGTCCACAATTTGTTGCCTGAGTAGAAATTAAGTGTCTCAGCCTTGTTTTTACTGTGGGCCTTGCTCTTGAGAAACAAAACCTCAGTGGCTATGTCCCTGTTTCCACTATCAGCTCTGCAAACGTTAAGTTGCAGTCTTCACCTGCTATTCTGAACTCAGTTGTATTATAATCAATGCCAGTTGCATTGGTTCCCTCACATGTTTTCCAGGTGGCTGCCTGTGCCCATAAAAACAGAGACAACAGCATGCCAGTAATCAGTCCTGTCCCCTGGGGGGGCTGGTTAGACAGCCTCTGCTTTTTGCTTTCTTTAGAGCATAATTTTTCTGTCCTTAGCCATGGACATGATCCAAGTAGTGTCCAGGAGAATTATTCCCTTGAGTTAATAGTGCTGAACCCCTGTTTCACTTATCTTTAATCATGCTAATCTTCATCTTTTATTTACTAACTCATAACAATGGAACTTCAAGCACTGCCTTACCTTCATCTAAACCCTAGGCAACGATACGTAATCCATTTAGAAATTTTAGAGAAGATGGGAGATTTAACTCTTTGTTAGTGATGCCATAGGTGAGTTAGTCATCTGACAATTTGCAAATCAGTAAAGGAAAATCTGATAGACAAAGCATATTTTCTTTTCTGTTGGCATATTTTTCTGACTTGGAAGTAATTTCTTGTCCTCCTTTGTACAATACTGAAAGTAAAACTGATCTCCAGACATCACAATGTTTCACTGGGTGGCAGAAACAAACAGGCTGATTTTTAAACTGCTGCTATGGCTATTCTGTTGGTCTGTCAGGAAGCCAATACTATTCAACACCTATCTGACTGATTATACCTCAATCCCTCACCAGACAACCAAACAGATGTCGCCACCAAGGATGCCTAGTGGCTGCTGAATAACATTTCTGCTGAAGTGACATGGCCTCAATCAGAAGGAGAGGGAATTTTCTCAGGGAGGTAATTACTTCTTACTGATATGAAATCTGAATGCTGAAAACATTGAGGGTCCTAAACAGTGTGGTAGAGGGAACAAATTTAAAAAGAACAGAGGCATCCAACCTTACCTACAAATGGTGAATTTGAGCCTAGCAACAAATATTTTGCAGAACTAGGCTGAACTCTATTTGAACAAAAATATTCTCAAAGTGCCAGAGATGACAAATACTGTATTATTGACTGCACTAACATTATTCAGTCAACACACTCGAGTGAAGAAATGCTCCTTGCTTTGAGCTCATGTGCAGGAATGCTACCAAGACTCAGGCATGGTTTTCAAATATATTTCTAGTATGTTTTGCGTAAGTTATTTCTGAGGAAGAAAAAGGCTTCTGAAATATGAAATTTACACTAAGAACATTGAGTGTGTTGATGGTATTATGACTTATTGCAGAATTAGAACAGTAACCTATGTGTTTTCCCACATCTTTGAAATGCACTGTGATAAATATGCTGAGTTACTATTAATGATTGTGATATGTAGTCTGTTCACAAAAGAAGAAATATATTCCAGATACGCATTCATCACAGCTTTAGTAAGCTCTGGAAATAAAACTACATTCTTACCTCTGTGTAGTCAGGTTTCTTGCTAGAGACAGGAGCAGCATTTTAACTATCTGCTGAGTCTCAACTTCATTTCACTGTCTTGTGACTTCGAAATCTCTTTGTCTGACCTATGTCAAGGATTTTTGTTTCCTGTGGATGTTTTATTTTATTTTTAACCTCCCAGTAAAATCGCTGTGGTCAACAGTTAAGTTTGTATGGTTTATTTATTTAGTTAGGATTTTGGCTAAGTCCCAAGCAGCTCTTAAAATATGTTTTACAGCTTCATTTATACTCAAAACACCTATTATTGTTTACAAGGAGTTGGGCTAGAGCTGTTTAACGTGAATGCCTAAAACATCATGCATATATCCATACTCACCTACATAAAGAGACTGACTCAGAGGACGGAAACTTCCTCTGAACACAAAGGTTGTGATCAAATCCTGTCCATAGGAGTAAGCACATGAGCTCCCTTCGACTACACTGCAGTGAATCACCAAAACTTACACCAAATAAGTGTGTGTGGCACAACATGGAAAAACTTTCAAGCCTTGACAATTACTGTACCACACTATGTAGAACAACAGATTTTTTTTATTTTTTTTTTAAATATTTTTCATATGAATTGCAATATTTAAAGACAAAACAGCGTCTCAAGGTACTGGATATATCTGCAGAGCACCCCAGACAGTTTTGCATTATTGGAGAAAGCTGTGTCTCTATAGCACACAAAGACTGTTTTTAATTTAAGTCCCTGTGTTGCCAATGTAGCACTTTGGGCTCCCTTGCAAATTAGCATGCGAATTAGTGTGCTTCATCTAAGCCAGGATGATGGGAGCTGGTGGCCAAGGAAGGAGCAGGAGGCACCAGTGCATCCAGACACTGGGAACAACACACATTCCTGGAACCTTGGCTCCTGCCTATTGAACCACTAGATCCTCTTGCTGCAGTCTTCCTGGAATTGCTTGCATCATGGAGTAGTCAACTCATGGGTTGCTCTTTCCCTCCCGTTGTTTCTGAGCTGTGGTGGTCATTTCTGTAGGCAGCCCTTGCCCACTCTTTTTATATTCTGGATTCACCAACCACAGCATTTTAACTGCCTCTATCTTAGGAAAATAGAAAATAAAGGTGTCCTTGAAAACTAGGCTCTGAATAGGACTAGCTGTTCTTTTACTGGAGCTTTGTACCTCAAAAAGCCTGAAGGATCAAGAATTGAGACAAGGGGAAAGAAGGCCCAAACCAGACTTTCTAAAGGTCTGGTTTATTTTAGCATTGACTAAAACTGGCTTTGTATCAGGCCCAAATTGTACAAAGCTGGTTGATGAATCAGATACTTAAACAAAGCCAACTGGGAGGACCTAAAGAGGATATGCGCAGGAGACACTGCCACATTCCACATACACAGCAAAGCACAAAGTTAAGAGGCCAATGTTTATTTACAAAAAAAGTATAGTCTGTTTCTAGACAATATCCAGCTTAAAGCCAATCTGTGTTGCACACTAGGCATGAATATTTTGTTTGAACAGCACAGAGGAAACCTGCAGCTATCTAATTGCAGAACTCTCAGCTCAAGCACACTGAGTAAGAGCAAGACAGCTATAAGACAGGGGCCAAAGACTGGTATTTCAGCTAACACTTGAAAGGCTGCATGCCTTCTTGCTAGCCTTGCATCATCCCCGATGGTGTGATGGAGAGGAGCATGGAGCATCTGTCAGTTTAGGCTGAATGTTCAGGCACACAAGTAGCACAACAGAACTGGGACTGTGACAACAGGGAAAGTTGAGTCCAGCTTTTACCTTCTTACTGTGGGCCCAAGAGAATATGTCACTACCTTTTCCATTTTTTTTTGAAGGATTTCTCAGTTCTTCCTCAAGTCCCTTAGGAGCATGTCCATCACCCTATTCTGATGATCTCCAGCAAATCTCACAAAGTGGTTGCACCAAGTCACCCTCAAGCAAGTCAGTGTGGGGCTGGCTACAGATGATGAGGGGTTGAAAAAGAAAGGTCCACACATCTTTGGGATAATCAGTGTCTTGAGGCTACAACTGTGCTTGGGAGTGTGAAGACTTGGACATATCACCAACATATGCCACCAGAGTTTATTTTGCACTAACTGCTGACTTACTGTCATATACATACATCATTAAACATCCATCTACTTCTGGTAATTATCTGTTTCAGTAAACATCTACAGCAGATTTCTACAGTGAACACCATTAAGATACTTGTGGATAAGTGAACCAGAGTTTTTACTGCTTCTGCTACAAATCTGGTAATGAAACTTGTTATGTTTACTGATACCAGCACAGAAAGGCTGTTGAAGAGTCTATAATGAAATTTTAGTCTTTATTTGCCAGTAAAAAAATTATAAATTGACAGGGAGAAGGAGGCGGCCAGTAGCCATTACTTAAAATTAGGAGCTGCATCTCCAGAAGACTTTTTCACTCTGTGAGCACAACTATATTAGGTTTTATGCAACACTATTCAAGAGCTGTGAGAAAGATGTTTAGTCCAACACAGGTCTTTTTAAGACCTGAAGGGAAAAAGGAGATTCAAATTATGAATTGACCTTATGGGGTTAGCAACCTGAGTAAGAATCTCATACAGTACTTGAAACCCATTGGTAAAGCTCCCCTCTGAGTTTAACCTGAAATCCCTCACACAAAAAGTCTGAAAAGGACATGCCAAGTTTCTGATAGTCTGGAGGCCAAAGAAGCAGAGACACCATTTCAACATTTGTCTGAATCCCACATGGGGCCTCTGCATCCCAGCACAGGACCTACGATATGACTAAGACAGAGAGGTGAAGAACCTTGCTGCAATACAACATGACAAAGCATCATAATATCCCTTCTTCAGAACAGGAAACTTCTGCTTTTTCAGACCAAATATTCTCTTTTATAGTAGATGAAGGAAAACAATTATCAGAATTAAATAAAACACAAACTCTTTATGAGACATCATGCTTCTTCCACAAGGAAGACCTAAAATCTTGAATAGCAACAGAACTGTTAACCCTGCAGACAGTAGCACACTCCTGCACACAATGAAAATTACAGCTGCTTATCTGACAGAGCTGAAACCTCAAATGATGTTAGCTGGTTTGACTTAAATCCTAGTTTGGACAGTTTCCAGGAAAGAATGTAAAAAATTATTGCTCAATTATTTCCACTCTTTGTGTTTTTCTTAAAAAAGATTTTGTCCAGTGTTTATCAAAAAATAAAATTAATAATCCAAAGTGGGTATTTCCATTATATACAGAAGAGTATGAATGATATCATAAAAGTTGCTGGTAAAAAGTCATCCCACTAAACATAATTCCGTGTTCAAAAAAGATTCATTTAAACTCAAAAAAGGGCTTGGAAGGGCATTAGGGATTGGAAGGCAGAGGAAGTTTAAAATTTCTTTTCAGATGAAATTACAAAGATGATATACACATCTAATAGAAATGCAAGGGGTCTGAAGGAGTTAAAGACATTTATGGTACAGATCAGGATGTCACCATCTATTCTTACAGGCTTTGCATACAGTGGAGAATTATTAATGAAGAGTTATTAGAAGGGCTTTGCAAGAGAAGTCATGGGTAATTTGGCAAACTCTGAGTGGGAATTTGGCTTCCTGCGTGTTTTCTATGCATATATTCCATGTCCATGTCTAGCATTCTTTCCTCATTAATCTAATTTCTTTCTGATTGTTCTTTGTCCTAGAGTGTTTTGGGTTTTTTTTTAAAAAAAAAGAAAAGCGAAAAAGCAGATTTAAAATTAGTTTCATCTCATCTCATAGAAACTAGGGAAATGTCCAACAGTGCCCATAAATTAACAAGTTCTGTTTTTTAAAAATAGTCTTAAAAAGCTGCTGAAACTTCTCAGCTTCATTTTTTTCAGGGAGCCACTGTTTAATTTACACTAAGTCTAGCAGCAAGAAAGATGATAAAGTTAAGCGCATGCTGTTGAGAACAATTATCCTGGCCCAGAGACATATGTAGCCCCAGAAGGTTGAACAGACCACTATAGCTTAAAGGCACCAAGATAAAAGGGCACATGCTGTGTGGGCCCACTGGGAGCAAGGCCACAGCCTGCAAACAGAGCCCACTTGGCTTTAATTTGATTTCTGCCTCTCTCTCTCTTTTTTTTTTTTTAAAAAAAATTTGATTTATTTAATAACACCCTGGTGCATTCATTGGACAGAAAAAGAGAATAGTAGCTGGGACAGTGTGACACTATCAGTCTAACATTTACTACAGACAAAAATAGCTGGGCCAAGTATCAGCAGCCTCTTTCTCTAAAAGACTGAAGACACTCAAGCAAAATGTAAATTCAAATAGATGAAGTCAGAGGACATTTATATTCTGCTCCAAAAGAATAGCAGCAACTATTTTCTCCTTGTCTCATTAATCATGTTGGTTAATTGTTGGGATAAGGATTTCACAAGTTTGTGTAGTACACAAAAGGATTATCTTCAAACTGCACATAGCACTTGGCATTTACTTCTACATATGCCATTATCTCTGAATTCATATATGAGGATTATTTCATTTTCCTTTTTCTATCGTCCAGTTTTCCTGGAAACTGTTGTTCTATAGGACAGAAATAAATAAAGAGAGAAAACTTCAGATAGCAATTAATAATGGAGATCACATCTTTACCAAAGGAAAAGAGTAAAGGAGACAGAGACAGAAAAATAATGAAAACAGTTAAGTAGTTTAAGTGGCCAAGTCATACCTCTGAAAAAGGATTCAATTTCTTGTTACGAGACTAGGTACTGTTGCTTGGTTTTTTATTTTTTTAACTAGAAAACTGGATTTTTTAATATCTTCTGGCAGGTGAATTCAGATTTTTAAAAATAGCAGAATATCAAGACCCTTGTTTCCATGATTTCAATCCTCACTGTCCAGAAAAATGTGATACCTATCTGTCACCAAGGCTAAAGGGAAATTGCTTTTGGATGCCTGTAAGAAATGATGTGCCTACCTGAATTCTTAAGCGCTTTATGCTAATTGATTAAAATCTTACATGTTTTTTAAAAGCTGAGAGATCCATTAAATTCTTTGATATCCCTCTCATTGTTTTGTTTGATTGTTAAAATTACTGCATTACTCTAGTACTGTTTCTTTCTTTTTAACATGTAGAGTTTGAAATACCTTCTTTTTCCTGTTTTCTTTTTCTGAACCATACTGCCAGACCTATCCTGAAAATTATTGATTTCCATCTACAAATTGTATGAAAGACACATCAGATTTCTTCACACTATTCTGTGCTTTCAAAACTTCAACATCTTCTAGCAAGGTGAACTATGATGCATTTTTTTTTTCTAAGATAGTCACCCAAAACTGATGCAATAATTTGGCAGTTGCAAAATTTTCCTTTTCAATTCTGAAAACTTACAAGCTTATTTGATACAAAATCTGCCCATCAAAGAAAGTGCATATAAAATAGAAAAGATCCGAGTTTCTCGTACATGTACCATTTTTTCCCCTACAAATTGATGTTTAAATAGATAAACAGTGAGTTGTTGCCATAGCAGTATTTCATGATGTCAAGCATGTACCACTTGCACTTCACTCTTGCTTCATGGTGGAAAAGCAGCTTGGCAGTAATCCTCTCAGCTTACTCCTGTGTGCTTTGAGCTGCAGTATGAGAAACCCTTTTGGGGTTTTTCTTAGCTGAATTTTTGTAACTCCATCCGATATAAATTTGGCCATGTCTGAGACAAAGCAACGATCTCTCAGGGTGAGATCATAGTCACATATTTTACCACAGTGAAAAATGAAAGACTGATAAAAACACAACTCAGGGTGACCTGGTTTTCTTTTATAGTGGAGGGATCAAGAAATGCTTTACTTTCCTCATAGGCATAAAGGTCTGCTTCACTGTGCAATGCAAAAGGTGTAATTTATTTTGCAAGGCCTCAGTGCTCTGTGTCAAGTAATGTCGCCTTTAGATGCAGCCCTGGAATTAATGGTTCAGACAGAAATAATCTTGTATGTTTCAATAGTGACTCCGTGTTAACTTTCCCATGCAAAAAATATTGATATGCTAATCTTTTCAAGAGGAGAAATTAATGTTTCATCTCAAAATGACAGCTTTCACTTTACCTCCTCACAGTCCCACCACAGCCATCATATCGGAGAGGAAAAGCAATAACTTGTGATCAGGTGGGAGTGCCATATCGCACTGGCATATCACAATAATAAATATCTCCTATTTCCCTTCACCCCTAAATGCTGTGTGATCTTGAATTGCAAATAAGTTTGAAACTACCGCATACAGCACATGGGGACCTCATGAGCACGAATGAAGGTTAAATTCAAAACCGAAATTATTTATTGTGAACTATTTGCTTAGCCCTGGCACTGAAGAACAGCAGAACAAATGGAACTGTTAGATGCAACACGTATTAAGAACAAAGGCTGCAATCCCATTTCCAGTACTCCATGCTTAAATTTCCCCTGTGTTTTAAAAACTGCAGTGTTAGCTTTTCTCTCTCATTAAACTGCCTCTCTTCTATATTGAACTTAACTTGCATTTTTTTCCATTTTCAGTTTACCTAAAAATCATGTGTTCTGAAAGATTCAATGCGTACAGGAATAAAAACAGAAGTGGTCTATGAGGCAGTGCACACAGTTGTACAGGCACTGAACTATTCAGAAAGGGCATCTCATAGCTACTGTGATGGTGCACATAACTTATAACTTATCCAAAATGCAGAAGTTCTGTTTGCCACACTGTAGGAAAACTGCAGTGATTACAGACACATTACAAGTGCTGCCTTTGGAAAGATGGTGAGCAGTGAGGTGGAACCACCACACCAGCAGTCCTGCACCCATGCAGATGGTCCATCCCACCCTTCTCCATCCAAGGTGTCATCACAGCCTGTTTAACCAATGAGAGAACTGCCATTGGTTTCTAAGTGTGGTATCTCCCCAGGCTTATCGCTGTAATTTTGAGTCAGTTTGTGTAGTCTTGCTAAGCAAGGCAAGCTGAAGGCACAGGAATCTTTCTGCAGTCCCTCTTGGGAAGAAGGAGGCACACTAGTCTGGCTCAGCCCCCTCTTTCTGCTACTTTTGAAGCTTTTGTGCTCCATGTTATTTTTACGCATTCCCTCAGCATCTCACAGCCAAGGGAACACAGCATTTTAGTCATTTAGAGCCAAGCCTGCCCTCACTTACACCCATGTAACCAATGGCCCTGGGAGATAAATCTGCCAACAAATCATTGTTCAAAGTTCCATTTCTTAAAAAACCCATACAGAATGAATAGAAAAAATAGAACAAATAGAAAATAAAAATTAAATAGAATGATTTTGCAACAAATGAAGTATGGTCAGTCAAGTAATACTGAGCTGAGTTTTGAGTGAGTTATGAGCTAATTTGCTGTGATACTGTGCGTTATGAACCTGGCAGACTACAGAAGCTTCAGCAAGCAGGGCAAGTTCTGTAGTTGCTCCAAATTCATGAAAATAAACCATCTTATTCCACTTTTACATACAAAGAGATTCTTTCTTAGTTTGATTATCTATTAAGTCAGTAATCAGAGTTCCAACACTTAATGTCTTGCAGAACAGCATGAGTATTACCACATGTCATCATACTTAAGGCATCTGAAACCCTGTCCTGAGGATTCTAAGTAACTCTGGCAATTATAGAGATAAAATTCTCTTATGTGCTCTGCATCAAGCATCCTTCTGACTTTCTGCTTAGAAAAAGGTCACATTTACTTCAATTAGTTATTGTTTTACACATTTATCAAACAATAAAGATTGTAAGAAGACTTACAGTACACAACACAGTAGTAAGATGTTCCACTTAGAAAATTATTTTTCCACCATTTTGAGAATAAGATTCTTTACTAAAGGAAAAATTTGAATATTAAAGTCTCTATTCTAGGTTGTGAGCAAGACTTTATTGCAAAGCAATGTTTTTTCTCATATAAAAACAATCTTTGGAAATTCTCTGAGCTCTCTTTTCAGGACTTTCTTCTCAAGAAGTGTTGCATATCCAAAGGCTGGAGTAAAGCCTCAAATCTATGTTCTTTTAGCTCTCCCCAACACTAAGGCATTCACATCCATTTCCTAAACAATTGCTGCAGATTTATGCTTCAGAACAAAGGGGATGAGAAGGGTGGCTGTTCCCCATTGAAAGTTTCAAGGAGGTAACAACAACTCCATAGCCAAATACTTCCTGCCTCAGATTAGCAGATGTGCGCATTGAAAGGCTGTTTGATTCAGCTCAATGGTTATTACTGATCTCTTCAGTGCTGGTTGGATACTGGCATGGCCAAAAAGCAGACCTGTCTGTCTCCTGGTAGAGATACTAATGCAAAACACTAAGAATCCGAAACTGAGTTAATTATGCTATGGATCTGTTGCCATCATATCACATTTGTTTGCTTTATGTTGCAATCTGGCATAATAGTGACATTCATTCTAAATTAGCACAGCTTTTACTTTCATTTTGGTCTAAAATTCCCATCTTCAAAACTGGTTTGTAAATTTGGTAGTTTTCCATAGAAAATGTCTTCTGTGAGTCAGACATTTATTTTCAGGGTTTTCAAACACTTCATAGCTCAGGAATAAATTAACAAGAAATTGAAAACATTCAGAATTCCCCAGTTAAAATAATTATAATATTTTAACAAGTTTTGGGTAGCGTTTTTCAGTATATGGAGTGTTGGTAGCACAAGTCAAACATATTTATAGAATCATAGAAACTGTGGTTGGAAGGGATCCCTCTGGATGTCTTAAGGCCATCTTTCTGCTCAGAACAGGTCTCTCACCAAGCTGGCTGTGCTTTCATCTAGTTCAGCCTTGCAAACCTCCACAGATGGAGACTCCATAGCTTTTCTAGTTGACTTGTTCTGGTTTCAAACTACAGAGTTTGTAGAAATCAGACATAAATATTTATGCTGTAATACAAATTGCTAATCATTTCCCAAACTTAGATGGAGACATTTTGATTGTTCACATCTTCACGATACCACAACCAAAAAGGAAAAACCCCAACAAAATGAAAAGACCTCAGTCAGCTGGATAGAGGAGGTCAAATCTAAATGCATAAAAAAGGTGACTACCACCTTCCAAGCTGTTCCATTTGTTTCAGTTTGATTTAACATCTCATATAGACCTACTGGCAAATCTGCAATACAGAGATAATATTTACTCTGGCAGAGTTGTAATCTCTAATGAAACTGAGATACGAGGACTGTTCCAGACTATTTGTGGCTACATTGACATTTCTTCAGTACTTTGACCGTAATAGTCTATCTTATTTCAGTAAAACATTCTGCCTTTTCCTTGATGCAGTGGTGAATTCCTTTTTCTTTCTGAATGCCTTTTGTGCAGCTATAATAGAAAATAAATTCCTGCATGGAATTGGCTGTATTTACTGATGAAAAAGGCAATTTATACATTTTAAGAATGCACACATTTATATCCTCAATGCACACATTTATATATTTACTCGAGCTGGAGGCCAGTGACAAGTGGGGTTCCCCAGGGCTCAGTCCTGGGTCCAGTCCTGTTCAATGTCTTTAGCAATGACCTGGATGAAGGCATTGAGTCCTCCCTTAGCAAGTTTGCAGACGACACTAAGCTGGGTGGAAGTGTGGATCTGCTGGAAGGTAGGGAGGCTCTGCAAAGGGATCTGAACGGGCTGGACCGCTGGGCTGAGTCCAATGGCATGAGGTTTAACAAGGCTAAATGCCGGGTCCTGCACTTGGGGCACAACAACCCTGTGCAGTGCTACAGACTGGGAGAAGTCTGTCTAGAAAGCTGCCTGGAGGAGAAGGACCTGGGGGTGCTGGTTGACAGTGAATGAACATGAGCCAGCAGTGTGCCCAGGTGGCCAAGAAGGCCAATGGCATCCTGGCCTGTATCAGAAATGGCGTGACCAGCAGGTCCAGGGAGGTTATTCTCCCCCTGTACTCAGCACTGGTGAGACCGCACCTCGAGTCCTGTGTTCAGTTCTGGGCCCCTCACCCCAAGAAGGAGGTTGAGGCTCTGGAGCGAGTCCAGAGAAGAGCAACAAAGCTGGTGAAGGGGCTGGAGAACAGGCCTTATGAGGAGCAACTGAGAGAGCTGGGGGTGTTTAGCCTGGAGAAGAGGAGGCTGAGGGGAGACCTTATTACTCTCTACAACTACCTGAAGGGAGGTTGTGGAGAGGAGGGAGCTGGCCTCTTCTCCCAAGTGACAGGGGACAGGATGAGAGGGAATGGCCTCAAGCTCTGCCAGGGGAGGTTCAGGCTCGACATAAGGAAAATATTCTTCACTGAAAGGGTCATTAGGCAATGGAACAGGCTGCCGAGGGAGGTGGTTGACTTGCCTTCCCTGGAGGTGTTTAAGGTGCAGGTGGATGAGATTCTGAGGGGCATGGTTTAGAGATTGGTGGGAATGGTTGGACTTGATGATCTGGTGGGTCACTTCCAACCCAGTGATTCTATGATTTTATGATTCTATGATTCCTTTCAGCCACTTTTGTCCTAAAATGTAAAAGCTACCAGGGAGAAGCTGTTTTACAGCACTCTGAGGAGGCAAGAAAGAATAGGTATGGGTAGCACGGAGTAAGGAGTGCATGAGGTTCTAGAGATTGGAAAGATTTCTGTGATACTCATGGAAGACCATGTAGGCTACACAGAACTAAATCATTCTCATCCATGCTGCCTTTATAAGTGGTTCTCAGTATGAACTGTCCACAAAACCATACTGCAACCTTTTTCAGATAAAACTAGTTGGTGGACTTGGAAAAAGAAGCCAAGAGTAAACTAGTATTTATGTAAAATAGACTATTAGGCACCCTACTTTATTCATGGACATCTCAAGGGAGAGGAGACGGAGAGGAGGTTCACCTGACTTTCTTTTCATCAAGTAATTGAAGCACAGCAGTTAGGAACTCTGGTTGAGAGAGTTGGGCAGACTCTGGAAGTGCATGTTAAATTTTTTTGACATCCAAAGCAGAATGTATTCAGCATTGCAGCAATAAATAGACTGCAGGTATATGAGTTCATGGTGATAAATAATAATCAAAGGAAAAAATACCTCAGTGAATACATATGCTATCAAAATCATACTTCTGCTCATGGTGAAGGCTACAGAAATGTTTATGCGGAACCTCAACTTGCTGTCTGGATAGAAAAGTTCCTTTCTGAGAAAGACATATTGAGATTCAATGTGGCAGTAACACACCCACATATATATTTTTTAAAATGTACATCTTAGGTATGGGAACATGATCTTATGACTTCCATGGGCATATTCTGCAGCAGTACTAACCTGGGAACCCTGGGATTCCCATCTCCATAACCAGATCTAACAGCTGTCTGAGGAGAGAGTGTATCCTTTCCCATAGTATTGTATTTTTCCTTCATATGCCAATCTCTGTGATTTCACACTCAGAAGGCTGTAAGTTGGCACAGTAAATGCTAGGAGAAAAAACAGTTATGAGGCTATCTGTATTCTTAGTTTTCTCATACTATTTTTTCATTTATTTTAAGGCTCTCTTGTGAGCAGTCTGAAACTTAATTTCACACAAAACCTAACAGCAATTGCATTATCTCTTCAACACATTGTAACACAGAAGTTCTACTTATTTCTATGCATATTGCTCATTAAATCTGTTCTTTTAAGAGGTAAATGTTGTTCTGCTAAACCTTACCTGATCTCTGAATGTACATTTTGACCTAAGTCCTACAGGCTTCTCCATGGCAAAGTTCCCTTCTTGGAGAGTTTTTCCAAAGAGCTTTTGGGTCAAGTTTTATACTTGTTACTCATGAATAAAAGTTCTCATATCCTTCCTGCAACATTTCACTCAATGTTAATCATTATGAAATACAGAGACACCTAGGGGAAAGATTCCCCTGCCTATATACTCTTCAGAATACTTTAAATTCTAAAATCCTTGCTGCCTTCATCAAAATCCCTAATTACTTAATTAAAACTACAGCATATGTCTAAGAAGCTACTGCAGGCTTTCAGAAATTTAGCTTGCAGTAATTAAAACACAGTGAAGCCTTTACAACCTGATACACCTTTAAAGATCAAATTTTCCATTCCTTTATTACTATAAAAAAGTTTATGTCTTTAATTTTCCTTCCTTTGAATACCTTTGTTTCCGGTGCACAGTGCTGTCCTGGGCTGATTTCAGGCTGCCATCATTACCTGGCCAGCTGGACACTGCTACACATTTTCAGACATAGCTAGAAATAGATAAGAAGATAAGAGCATAGGGCTTACTACCCATTTCTCTTCCCAGCATTACAGTAGAGGTCTTCCTTAAAATCTGAGAATCCCCCTGCTCATGACAAGCAATCAGGAGAGCCCTAGTCTGGCTTCACACCTGTGGCAATCACCGATCACGAGGCAAATAAGACCATTTCCAATTCCTCCACTCCCATCTGAGGTTAGTGAAAACCAGCACCCCAACATATACTGAGGCAATTACCAATCTACAGAAGCAAAGAGTTAATTGAAAATCATAGGCTCTTTCATATGGTATCAAGCCTGCAATTCTCCTGAGGATCCAGAAATGGTAATTACTCAGTAAGAACTTCTCCCTGAGCTCTCACACCCTGAGGGTGACCTTACTCTACAAAAAAATCCATCTGTCTCTTACGTGCTTCATGCATCTTCCCCATGGAATATGCATTTTATGTAACAGGATGATTAATTCTTCATCTCCACATCAGGAAGAAAGAGTTCCTTGAAGAGGCAAGCAAAAGGATTGGGGTGATGAAATCCTTGCTGAAACAGGCTTTCATGAGGCTTTACTTTGCTTTTGTGCTTTGAGATAATTAATTTTCAACTTATTTCCCTGAATATTCGGTGCCTGCTGGGCATTACCTGATAGACTGTACTCTGTATCTGCTCTTCATACCAGTTTTACCTGTTCACAAAACTGTGTACATGGCTCTGGTGTCATAATATAGTCAGCATGACTGATCAGGGGGAACTTCAGCCCCATGTAAGCTTTAGCTGTTGTATTGGAATTAATTTTGCCAAAGAGATCCCATTTTTGTATGCTCTTAGCTCACCTTCCACTTTTCCTACATGTTTAGCCAAGAGCTTCATTCATGTGTATTACTATTTACAAGCAGAGGGCTGTCTCTGGGAGCACTACCTGTAACCTTATCCAATACAATTAAAGAAGGATCTAAAATTAGGTACCTAAATTTGCATATTTATAAGTAAACAATGTAAAAAATTAGCCCAGATAAAGAAAAAAATATAAAAGAATGTCAGCTACTGTCTTCAGAGACGTTAAATGGCCTTTGCTCTCTTCAAGTAACAGATAATTTGTAGGTTCCATCTTAGTGTTGGAAATGCTGATCCTATATACTGAGCACAAGGTGAATCAAAGCAACTGGTTCTTTCCTTGCATGGTCATAGAGATCCATCCTTTCTTTTATAGTGCTTGATATAAAATTAGTTGCTTATCCTGAGGTCACTCCTTGCTGTAATCAACAAACTCTTCTTGTCTTACCCTCATCCAGCAAACAATACATCTTCTGTGAATCTTTGTACCCTCACAAATCCCAGAAACTTCCTGGCTCAGGACTGCAAAAATACTGATGAGTGTTGCTGATAGGAGCTCCTGCAGATAACCATTCACTGCAAAGATATCAAAGACACTTGTTCTAAATAAGTACTTCTTCAGGTACCATCACAGCTAGACTGTTTCCAGTGTCTCATCAAACTCTCTGTCATTTCCAAAGCACAGCCCTTAATGTAAGGATGTCCAAAAAATGAAAGAACTCTTTGAAGTCATGGGAGAATTCTGTGGCAGAGCAAGAGCTTAAGTTTAGATCTCCTGATCCTCATTTCAGTCCATTAATCCACCTATTAAACAGAAAAAAAGAACAAACAATGAACAGGCAAAGAGGTAGATGCACCTTCAGTGAATTCTCAGTGTATTGTAAATTCATTGAAAATATGCTGTGCTCACTCAAGTAACTTAGCTCAGTAAGTGCCGGGATCTGTTCACCTACTTGTTCTTAGACTTTATTATCCTTTTTTTCCTCCTTTATTATAATAGAGTTCATTTTTTTAAATTTAATTTTAGTGAGAAATGCTAGCAGCTTGCTAATACATTTATATATGCATTGCAGCCAACAAAGTCACCACATCTGTTCTGTCTCCTTGTTTCCACATTTGGGAAATCTCTGCATTCTTCACCTGACATAACTTAGCACATGATACAGCTCAGTGCAGACAAACACACAGAAATGCAAGAGAAGTTCTTGCTTTGTCACATCAGCTCAATGTCAACATTTCGCACAGCCAAGACCTACTCTGAATACTTTCTTCTCCCTGAATGTGGCCATCCAGTAATTCCTTATCCCCCAAACTGTCCACCCATCAAATTCATATTTCTCCAATTTAGAGAGAAGGATTGAAGTAGGTGCCATTTTAAGAAAGGATGGCTTTGAATGAAAAACACTGTTATGAGGTTATATTGGGAAGAATGGCTGACAAGGGCCAGTTTGAGTGAGCTCATGGTCATGGTCATTGTGGCATAGCCAAAAAGATGCCATAAAGCCTACGTGCCCAGCACACCAGTTTGTGCTTCTAAGGTTGATATTTCTGTCAGTACAGTAGAAGAGAGTCTCCTGAGGCAAAAAAATGAGCTGAGTAGTTGCTTGAGCCACTTTCATGGTGAGCTGTGAGCAGGGAGTGAATCAAACTGACTTGGATTCCATTTTCAAAGGGAAGTCAGTTAAACAGCCCTTGGCAACACTACTTGTTTAGTTAGGGACCCAAAACTGCAGACACATAAGCACAAGCTTAGCTTTAATAGAACAAGTAATTCAAAGGCAAAGATCCACTGACAAGCCTGAAGGCAAGTATGTAGGTTTTTGCAGATGTGTGTTTAAGATGTCTGTGGTACTGTTCTGTGGACCAGACACACATCTTTTAAGAATAAATACAGTTTTATGGTGAAAGAGCTCTTAAATAAGTAAAAATCATAGGAACATTATTAACGGAAACAACAAGGCATAATTTACCTTATTGCTGTCTAATCTCCAGAGCCGTAGTGACCTAAAAGAGTTTAGGAGTTTTGTTCTTGAAGCTTAGATCTAGTGTTAATCTTTTCTTTATGCTCAATTTGGGATTCTTTATTACAGAGTGAAAAGTAAAGTAAACTTTGTCACCTAGGAGACTTTTATATGACATATTCAGAGTCATAAAACTTCATTTTGATTTTGCTTGTAGCTTTCAAACTGTCTTTCTTCCAAAATATAACTGAAGATGTGGTCTTAAGAGTTTTTGGAACATCATTAATTTATTTGAAGAAGAGTCATGAAAGTTCAAACTGAGGTCCTATACATAATAAGTCTCATGGCTGTTACATAATTCGCAGTAGACAGTCATGAGCATTATTAATGATGCCCCATTAATAGTTTAGAAAACCCTTAGATGAACTCTACTTGCAGTTCCATTCATTAATTGCAGTAATTAACATTAAGGACTGCAAAAGCTTAATAAATGGCTTTTCCATTAATACACATGATGCTTATAGTGAAATCGGGTACTTACAGAGCCATAACTGTAGAGTACATTTAAAACAATAGCAGCTTTCAAATAGCACACAAAACTCACAAATTTTTCTTTGATATTTGTAGAAAGAGAAATCATAACTCTGAAACTAAGGAGGCTTCCTATCACACTGATAGTGTGACAGAATTTATCTTTCCATCTGTTCCTAGCCACAGTCTTACACTTTTTTTTTTGTTTCTTTTTTTTGTTTTTGTTTTGGCTAATATCATGTGTAAGCTTCTGCGACAACTTGGTTGTCCTTCATTTCAGCAAATAATCACAATAATGATGATGATTGTAATATGAATTGGATTCATCATCATTTGAACAGAATGCAAAGCCAAGGCAGAAGACAGCCCAACTGAGGAAAAAAACCCAGGACTTGCTGTAGGTTAGGCAGAACTCTTCAAACAGATGTGGAAAGAATTAAAGGATGGAGAGCATCTTTTCAGCATTCATTACATTAAAAAAAAAGCAAAAGCAGGCACCAAAGAAACCACAAAGCCCATTAAAATAGACATAATCAGCTTAGTCTATTTATGCTCAAAAACACACAAAACGTAGAAGTAGGCCCCCACAGAAAAAAAAGGCAACAGGCAGTATTACTACTAGAACAGCTAGAGTGTCATTTTGGCTGGCTTTTGCTTGAGAAAAAATGCATAAATCCCCACAAGAATATGATTACATAACCCACAGGTTGATATTAGTAACACAAATTTAGAAATAAAGGTGTTTGTAAGGACTGAATGTACAAGTTGTTGATCAGCCAATCTTTCTTCTTGCTGAGAAAAGGGTACTGTGAAGTTGTTTTATTACAATGAAAAAAACCCCAAAGCCAAAGCTATGATGTAACTAACCTCTTTAAGGTATTTCTAATATCTTCTGTAGCAGGCAGATCCCACCATTTTCTTTAAAATATATAGATATTTGTTAATTATATGGTCCCTCTCAAATTCCAATTGGATACATATATTAAGCCACAGCTTTGATGGGAAACAGTTTCATTCACCCACCGTTTCAAGATTTTTTGTACTCTTATTATTAATTAGTTACTACTTTTCATGCCAGGAACAGCTACATTTCACAAATGGGTTTAGAAGATCCTGTACATTCTTTGTACGTATATGTACAGAATTGCTTTGAAGCTTTAAAGTATATAAGATGATTTAAATTAACTTGTAATTCTGACAAATATTTATTCTGGGCCTTTGTAAGCAGGAATGGCTTTGTAAGTGGAATATTTTCCTTCTTTAGAAATCTGAGTAAAGTCCCATATGCAATAGGAATTTATAGACAGATCCCAGCTGACAGAAAGATGAGGTATATGCCCTTGCTTTTATCTGTTTTCTGTGAAAAAAGAATGACAAGAAGACTATTATTATCTAATTTCTCAAAATTAGGTTCAATACAAAAACTAAGAACATTTTTGCTGCATTAAAATGGCACCTTTTCTTTGTTCAAGCCTGAGAGGTTAAATATTTCCAGATTCATCAGAGCAAAAGAAAGCCAACATATCTTTCATTAAAATTTATTCACACAGGGTCAGAAGATAATGTCATAAAATTATCTTTTCAGTATCCTCTAGAGAATATTGTGTTCTGGACCTTCCAGGTGGCATTGTCATCTTTACCTCAATATCCAACAGCTACTTAGAAATGTCACTTAAGCTGAGCACTTCTGTGCCATTCAGAAATCTTATTGACTGTAAATTGGAGATGAAATGGACTTAGAAACTAGCAGTCCAGATTGATACAGCCATTATTAGATTCTCATTAATACTTCAGTAAATTGTTAATCATCTATATCATTCCCAATATAGATTGGGAATACAGGAAACGTAGTTCCTTTATATGTTTGTGTTTGTAACAGAAATTTAAATACTGAAGCCAGTAGCAGCAGAACTCAATTTCCCTGCCAATATAAGGAGCAAGATTTGAAGGCACTTGGCTTGGGAAAGACATGGCCATGACCTGGTGGGAGTTTAACATCTAATTTCAGTGCATTCTTTTAGGAGCCAAGAGTCAAATGAAAGTGCATAAAAGGGAACTTCTTTTCATTACTGCCTCGGGTAATACCATGATTTAGTATCAGCTGATTTTTTTTTTTTTCTGGTAATCCATGACAATTTTGCCTTGGGCCAGCCTACAGACATTACGAAACTTGTGTGTTCTACACAGTGAGTATAACCAGGCACTAGCAGTTACCCAGGTACGTAACACCCACTGAGAACTAAGAAACTGCTCTCATTTGTTGGTTCCAGCCTGGGAAAAAAAACCCAAAACCTTGCAATCTTTCTGCCCTGACTATTTAAATTATTTCAATGATTTTGGGATAATGTGCTTTTAAGAACCCTTACGAGCCCTGAGTTTAGAGAGGATCTGATCTCCAGGATATCCAGAAGATCTATGGAATCAATGTGAATTGCAATGTCAATTAAAGCCATTCTTTTACTCAAGTAGATATAGCTCAAACACCACCTCAGTTACAAGGCTTTTAATGGTGGACACTGATTTAATTTTTTTAAATCATATCCAAATAGAGAATGTGTAAATGCCAGCACCACTATGGTGCTAACTGGGACATACAACTGATAAAATATAGCCATGTCTGTATTAACAAGGAATGTAATACACCAAGACCAACACTGCAGAGCAAAAGCTTTGATCCTGCAGAGCAGCAGCCACAAACACTTTGATCATGATTTATTTTGGAAGAGTTCTACTCTACACCTATAGACTGAGCATGTATTAGTAAGTACAGCATGTGCACTGCCCTCCAAAAGCGCATCTTTTCCTTCCATTTCATCCATAAGACATCCAGTTCATGTGCTCATAAATCACACTACAACATGATTACACATATAGAAAATGAGGGGCAATCAGATTTTTTTCCAAATTTGCTTCTTTCACTCAAGAATGGAAATAAGATCGTAATGCAGATGCACCTACCATTGATGTCTATGCAGAAGAAGAATATTTCTGTCCATATTCTTTGTCCAAATCCCTAAAAATCAGTTTGTATCTTTGATCGACCAGAAAAATACTCCTTTCTTATTATTGGAAAAAACACACCTTCAAAGCCATCTTTGTGTTTTTTCTTGTCCATCACCCTGAGAGGCAAAATCCCGTTCCCATCAAACACAACAGAACATTTTGCACTGATATTCATGCAGACAGGATTTTTCCCAAGATTTCTACACCGCAAAAGTAAAATCTTAAGTGTGTAAAGAGGAGAAAGGCCAAGAAAGTAAAACCACATTTATCCTATAAGATGAATGGCTGACTGGCTCAGGACACCCCAGATGTCTTAGCAGAAAGATGCTGTAGGTCTAGCAGAGTCTGTGCTCTTGGGATTTACCTTAAACTTCAGTGGTAATTCACATGCCTATTCTCGTGGTCAGGGACATCAAACAACATTATGCTCAGAGGCCCAGAGCCTAAATTCAATCCTGTTCTTAGTGGCTATTTAAGCAAATCACCTCATCCTCTGCTTCATTCACTGCCTATCTCCTATCTGGGTTATTTCAGCTGTAAGGTCAACTGCCTAAGGTCACTTTCTGTGCTTAAGTGCAAGAGTTTCGTACAGCAGGGAGCTCTAAGCATGACTGGTGCTGGCCTGGAAAAAGTACCAGCATCAAAATACAACATTGTTCTGTGAGAGAATAGCTGTTCCCTCCTCTGCTCTGAGCTTCATCTTAAATTTCTCATCTCATGAGAAATAAATGATTAATATCATGAAGGAAAATAACCTGTCACTCAGGAGTATCGTGTTTTGTGAGACTTATCTATTCCTTATCAGTGTTGGCATTGAACTAGTTTTAATCGAATGAATGCTCATCAATGGTAGTGAAACTTCATGGGAGCTGTGAGTTGTATAGCAGTATTTTACTCCAAAATTTTTCTGGACCTCTATTTACTTTATATCCTACTTTTCTTTCCTCTCTTTTTTCTTTGACAACTTTTATTCACATGAGAGTTTCTGGCAGTTTCAATATGTTAAAACCCATTTAGACAACATTAAAACTGAGAATTCTCCACTGTATAAATTTAATTCCAATTACTCTTATTCCCTTGTTATCTGCTAGTTATAATGTAAAGTACTTTCAATATTGGCATATTAAAAAAATTATAATTTGCTCAACAGCTGTAGAAACTGTGATAATTAAAGGAAAAATTAATTGGTTTTATTTTGATGTTTCTTTTATTACATTGCAAATATGAGAATTTTCTTTTCAAGTTAAGGAGTCATCAATTCTCATCTGTCCATGCATCTACACATGTACCTCAGCATCACACTTCTCTGAGAACCTTCAAAAATGAAAATATGGAAATAATTTTTATCTCTTTCTTCTGCCCTCAACCTGTAGAAGAAATAGATTGCTAGATTTTTAAAGTCATCGAGGACCACTAGGTTATTTAGTATGAGATCCTTGATCAGGCATTACATCTAGGCATGCCTTCATTGAGCAAAAGGATGGGATTTCAACTCAGGCAATTCCAGACAGGCAGTCAGTTTTGATATGAAAGCTTCAAGAAATGAAAAATTCAGCACTTCCTTCAGCAGATTTTTCCAATGCATGCTAAGTATCTGTGTGCCTTCCTTCTGGTTGAATCTCTACAGATTTAACTTCTAGCTGCTAGTTCTTACAGTTCATTTCTCCAGTATACCAGAAAGCTCCTTAGCAGTGACTATTTTCTCTTCACAATAGCCCGTATACCATCAAATCAAAGCCTGTGTTGGTCTCCTCTGGATAAATAAATTAATTTAAATGTTTATATTTTCCATTGTAAGAACTTCCAGACCACAGGTGAGATGCTTTGAATTTATTAGCCTTTTTAAAAATTACAAGATCCAAGCTCACATTCAGCGGCTTAGTTTGGCACAATTACTACCAGGTTAAGAGGTAAAACCACTTTCCAGCTCTTAATCCCTGTTCCTTTTTTGCATTTTCAAGGGTACTAGGCCTTTGCTGTGGCTTTAGGCAGGTTGCTCACAGGGAACTGCTTCATCAGCATAATTCCTGTAGCATTTACAATCTATGCAGACAATTCTTTTCTCAGCATTAGTTGTGAAGGACAGATCTTGATAAGTCTGGACACTAATTTCTAGTAAATATTCTAGCAAGCCCAGCTGCAATAAAAGATGTTTTATAAATTGATTCTAACTGTGCAGAGTATTTTAATCTCTAGAAGAAAGCTACAAAGAAAATTCAGTTCAGGCAAATCCAGCTCTTGAGATATTTACAGAGATGAACATAGATTGGACCTCTGACTAGATTCAGTTCACTTTTCAAAAGTAAGTGCTAAGAGTCTTTCAAACATGATAATCAAAGAAGCATTGACTGGTCTTGCAGATAGTGGCCTGAGTCTTTCTCTTCCTTAAACTTGTAATCGATACAATGAATATACAAATATTTGTCTGTATAAGTATTTTTCATTACAAACTAATTACAGTATACTTCCACAATTAGTTATTGGATGCTTTAAGTAGATGTCTCACAAGTTTATACTAAATAAAGAGGATCAGTCACTCTTAACACAATGCAAGTTAGGGAATTGTTTTGAAGATAAGTTCAATTCCAGTTAAACAAGATGCACTGTAAATGTTCACTTATATATAATTTGACATCCAGGTGTCTGGAGAACTTTTTACTCCTTTTGTACTTTGCTCTTTATCCATTTTCCTTCCTCTCTGGACATCCATTTCAAGGAGGAATTAGGTTGTCATGTTCAGACACCCCTACCCTGAGTTACCCATTTCCTCAGTGCACAGGTTCAAGTCTGGTTGTTTATTTGCTTTCTCCAGGTTTCACCTTCTTATGGCTGGTTGCTGGCTGACTGTGCTGCCAGCTGGAGACCTGAGACTGGAAAGGGCAGGAAGAAGCCTGACATGGGGATAAGGAGACCAGTAATGTTAAATTACTTTAGATTCCACTGTTAATTCCACAAATAGTTACTAACAGGCAGAATTTAATTTCTCTAGTTGGGCCATGAATAGAACAGAACAGGACACAGAAAAAAAAGCCACATACAAGAATAAATGATATTTAGTGCCTTAGTTGTCACTGTAGGGATAAAAATTGGAAAATCGCATGGATCTTTTTCCAGGTTGCCAAGTTGTGTACTGGAATTTTTTACCAAAGAAGAAACTTAGTACAAGCTACTGTGTTCCACCTGGAAGAAATGCCAGTATGGGATGAAAACTAATGCAAATGAGGTGAATATGTCCTTACCACCTGTAATCTATCTTTAAAGGTTAGAAAAGAGAGTGGTTACAATGCTTGAGCACACCTAAATTACAGCAAAGGAGACACAGGTTCAATTTTTTTGCCACTGCAGATAAGATCCAAGAGAATTAATCTGTGAAGAGATATAAGAATCTCTCACCTTCCAAAGGCAATTACTTCCACAGAGGAATGTTGTTATAACAAAAGCTTTCTAATTTCAAAGTGTGAAATCCACCTTCAACTAAACATATCTGCAAAAGAAAAAAAAAAAAATCACTGAGTTACCAGAATGGCATTACTGATTTAATATAACAAAGATTTATGTTTGATTTTAAACAGGTGAGAATTGTTTCCATAATTAATCTTTTGAGTCTTACTTCAGTTGTTAAATTACTGGTTTATCCACTGTACAGCTTGACCAAAACAAGGCACATAGTACTTGTTAGGTATCACATGCAATTCATTGACATTAAAGGGACCTCCCAGATATTTCTCTGAGATTTCAGGTATAACTTTATAAATACTCTTTGAAATAAAGTTACTATCCCAAACCGAAAAGAGAAATCATTGAGAAACAAAGATATCTTCTTGATGACTGTTCAGCTTTTCCTGGAGACTTAGAAACAAGTCCTGAAAGATTTTCTATCAGCAGTTTGATTATTTGCTGCAAGGTAATGGTATTAGAGTATTAAGGACAAAGAAGCAAATGTAAAGAAGCCCCAATGATAAAAATGATCCATTGGCACGAGGACACCATATATTCTTTCCATTTTGTTCCTGTCACTTTTTTGTTTGTTTGTTTTTTTTCTGTAACAGAATATTTTACTGTTTCAGTAGCTGAAGGAGGAGATGCAGTAAGGTAGGCTGCTCAGAGGACTGTGGAGAACTGGTCTACCTGGGTGTGCTCAACCCATCGTCCTGTGCAAAGCAATTGTAAAGCTGTTACATTCCTGCTTTAGTGTAATTCACTAATTTTACATTATGTTTACACTGACTATGCAAAGAATGGGAAACAGCGTCAATTGGGTCCTAGTCTTTCTTCCATCACATTGCACATCTTTGCTACAGCAGGACAAAATTAGCCAAACTACATTGAAAAAAAGTAGTAGTGGAATTATGGAGGTGTTTTTAATGAACTGCTGAAAATTATTCAGAAGTGGTTAGCCTGGTATTTGCTACAAAAAAAAAATCATTAAAATAATGATTTTAAGAATTTAAACCAACTAGATGTAAGTCCAGAGGCAGCATAAGTACATGAGATTTATTCAATGATTTATTCAATGATCTGAACTGCTGAAAGAGAAATATTTATTTATTCCTCACTTGTAATTTAAAGGGAAGGATGAGCTCTTTTATGTTAAAATTGTGCAAGGAAGTTAATACTTTCTGGTGGTTTTTTAATATATCACTGTATATGTGAAAGGATCATTGGCTTCTCTTTGCGTGAGTCTGCTTACTAGTAATACACTATATTCTAAAGTGCCTGAAATCAGTTGAAAAGCATTACTGGCCAGAGAGCACATTTATACCCTTTCAGTCCAACATATCTCATGAAACAAATCAAATTCACATAATAGACATTGCAAACAATGGTAAAAAGTAAAGAGACATTTTATTAATTAACAGAAAAGAAAGCACTTCTGACATATAAAAGTGCTATTTCCACGTGTCTTGCTTAAAATGTGTAAAAAACAAAGTAATCCTGAATTGTGCACTGTTTCTGGTAGAAATGAAAGCCAAGTGGCCAATTTGAGTCATTTTGTGTCTTTCAGATGAGGCACTGACAACAACCCCTGAGGCAGACAAATTATCTGAGACAGTTCCCAAAAGGTATCATTATGTATAAGCACCTGCTTGATGATTCAGTCAAGAACAATTGTGAATGCTTCTGTAAGTTCTGCAAAGCTATTAACCTCAGCAGAGTGCAAACCAGTCTTTCCCTTAAGTGTCCTAGTTCTGAAAACCCTCCAGCCACTCTTGTGTATAATATGATGAGCAAGTCTTCATGTACTGGACCACATAGTGCAGAAGAACAAAACTTTGGACTGATGGACTACAAGTACAGGGGTGGGCTGTGAACCTCTGCATGGGTGAAACTGTTTGTAAACTGACATGAGTCTAAATCCAATAATAATCAGGTACATGAAAGGTCTTTGCTAGTACCCTGGGCTGTCTGAACTGATGAAACTTAGTTTGGTGACAGCCACTGACAGAGGTTCTTTTTAGTCACCTCAGGATGCAGATTCAGGTGTTCAAGTTTCTGCAACAGAGTAGGCAAGATCTGTGTAGAATGAAAACCACATTTAATTTGGATTTAGTCACAGTGGCAAAAAAACTGCAGAACTCAGTGGGACTAATAGTTCTTGCATTATGTAGCATTCTGAGGCAATGATAATTAAACAAACAGAGAGCATGAAAGAGGTGTCCTAGGAGAGAGTGAATGCTGTTACTATCTAGGTGTAAATTGGGCTATGAAGAAGGCTCAAATGTAAGAAAGTATTAGTAACACATCTTGCTTTCATTTGTGTCTTTCTTAAAAATCTATGAGAAGAAAAGAGGAAAGACAACATTGTGTGTGTGAGCATTAGTAATGGAACTTTACACTTAGTCAAGACAGAGATTATGGGCCTATCAGAAACTTATAGTTTCGAAACAGAAGACACGGAAATGAATGTGGCTTAACAGTCCACAGTAAAAAATGTCATGTGGCAAGTACTGTACAAAATAGATAAAATACTATGTATGCATATATAATTGACATAAAAGCATTATTATGTGCATCATTTGATGACACATTTACTTCATAGCCAATGAGCAGGCAGAAAATGGAATGTCATCATGAGTAGTCCTAGTCCATGTGAATGAGAAGAATTCAACCATGAACAGAGATCCAGAAAACAAGACAGTGGTACTATAACACCCTCTTAATTGAAGAGAAATGTAATAGTCAGGACCATGATCTTCTGTTCTGTGATCTCCAAATTCATTATGAAACTTTGCAGAGCTTCAAATGTCAAACATGCACACGAAGAATTTATACATATATATGGAGCTAGATATTCCTGCTTCACAGAAAATTATGGCTATTAAGGGTCCAGACATCTTAACTGTAAATATTCATCTGTGTTATAAAAAAATTTCTTGTTAGACTTGTGCCATCAATTGTTGACAATGTAATTGAACTCAAAAAATAACTTTTTCATAGGCCGCATCAGAACCGTATAACCTAAGTGAGCACAGAATTAGAACAGGAAAACATTTCTATCCATCTTACTATGATATCAGTACATTTATAAAGCAGAGATTGGCTCAATGAAGAGCACCGGGTCTCTCAGATCCACGGAATGAGTGAAGATCAGGTGTCATCTTCTATCACTTCTTTCCCTCTTTAGCTTTATTGCAGTAGCTGAAGCCTACACAGCCTCTTTTTCGACCTTCCCCTCTTCTTACTGCTCTTTTCAAACTTGGTAGGATGAAGACTGATGCTAGCATCACCCAGATCAATGATACTTTTCAAAGAGATTGTATTGAGCATGTAAAATTCATCCCGTCAGCCTGCACTTTGTAGCTTACATAACCTTGATTGACATATGTGAAGTGGTTCGGTGAACTGTAATCAACAAGGGATTAGTCTGATCTTGAATTTCATGCACAGATGAAGGGGTTGGATAAGGGAAGTAAATTTTTTTTTCTGCTTGTTTGTGCTTTATATGTGTGGAAATATCTGATTGTTTGCAAAGAATCTTGGTAGAAACCTGGATATTGACAATTGCTCCCCAGTTGCATAAGAGGCATGGAAGAAAAGACTTCAATTGCCTGTGGTTAGATGGTTTTCTAGTCTGAGTCTTGACCTGACTGCAGTGTTAACCCAGATGTTCTACCCTGAATCAGATCCCTCAAGTCAGCAATGGCTCACACACTAAATCCAGATGTTTAGAGCAATGTGTGTTCTGACTGCAACATGAATAAATATACCAAATCTAGTTTTAATCTTGGTAGCTTGTATTCCAGTGCAGCAAAGATGCGTTTACACAAATCAGCTCTTCAGGTAAGCACTCGTGCTCTCAGGCAGGATGATGAGCCCTGCGTGGTGTGTGAGGCTCTGGTTGTGGGTGAATGAGTTGTACTAAAGGCAAAACTATTGGGCTGGGAGGGCTGGAGCTCTTTGAGGACTTAGAGATGCAGGGGATGGCTCTGCTCTGCCTCTGCCCTTGGTGACCATGACATTTGCCCTTTCTTTCAGGGATGTGTGTGTGTGGGGGAATTTTTTTGAATATCCTAGCTCCAAATAATCTCAGATTTTATGTCCAAAATTATATATTTTTAAAATAAAGAAATGTAATTACGGTTTTTCAGTCAGTTTTATTTAATACACACAAGCTTTAACCTTCACTTAAGTTGCTGAATGGGTGGGTCATGACTCATTGACAGAATATCTTCAAAGTCTGCCAGCTTGGGTGCCTTCCCTAATGATATTGCTTGTTTTGTACATTGATACAGTGACAGTTGAGAAAAATGCTTATTCTTTGAAAGGTCAGTGTACAGCTTAATCTACATCAGAGCAATCAGTTTCTGCACAGCCTATTGCTGAAACATAGTTTTTAACCTTTTTACATCTCAGCTTTTCAGTCCTCTTTTCACTTACTATGCTCTCGACTGACACACCAGTTATTTGATGTTAAAGTTTGAATTCTTGTCTCCAAAATGCTAAGTTTGGTAAGGTCAGGAGTATATCCATTCTTCCTTATCCTCAACAGTATTTTAATGAAAGACCAGTATCACACAGCCAAGTGCTAAAAGGATTATAGAAACTGCAGAGCACAAAACTCCTGACTGTTTTATGTACAGAATCAAAGCCAAAAGTGGTCTCTTTCTTTCACTACAAATAATGTTTGCATTCCATCATGACTGGACAGAACCTCGAGGTCTTTCTATCTATGCACCTGCAGTATTGTTTTCCTGCCATCAAGCTGTGGTCAATAAGCATCTCAAGGCAAAATGGAACTTGCTCAGTGCAGAGTATACCATCAGCAGTTAAAGCAACTACATCAACATTCCTCTGCCTTAAGGCCTTCAAAACAGTATTGTGCTTCTGAAAGTGTTTCATGCTGTGTATGCACACACATGTACAGGAGGAATACGCACTGTTGGAAAACAAGAGCATTTTGCTGTTGCAAGTTTTTTCAAGATAACTAGAGAAACTATTTAGATGGGCCAGACATAGGTGTGCAAACATCTAATAAGACAATCCACAGAAAGGCAGTGAAACACCTAGAATCCTACTGCATGACGACTTGAAATTTATTATGTGAATTAAATAATACAGTTCAAAACTTTTTTACATCGCTTTGCTGTTATTCCTTGGCACAAGAGAATGAATTAGACAGCTGTCACTTCACCAGTAAATAATGTTCAAAGCCAATATCTCTGAAGATGTTCCATGTTCCTTTATGTTCATTTCAGTAAGATGAATGTCGATAATTAAATATTAAGATATTTAAATCAAGCTCAATATACTCAGCAGCCAAAGTAAATTGCTACCTTATACCGAATATTTATCAAATGAATCTGCCTGTTTTGTTTTTCTGTGTTTTGCTCTATTCAGAAATCAATACCAGTGAATTGTCACTAGTGCTGGATAGACTATTCAGATGACAACCTCTTTTTTTGTCAAACAGGGCCAAAGTTTTCTCCAGGTTTGTGCCTTGCCAGACAGAGCGTAAGGTGTAAGAGGGAAGGATCATATTCTGATGTGAGACTGCATTCTGTGTTCTCTGCTTGAAGTATGTTACTGATGAAAACACTGTAGTGAAAGTCATTCAAAGGTCAGGTTGAACAACGAGAAGTGATACCCTCTGTAAAAAGCAGCAATGTTACGGAGAAAGATGGTGACGAGTCCAGAGAGAAACATCAGAGAAAGTTCAGGGAGATTTTTAATGCCTGCATAGACACAATCAGGACATTGGTTTTTAATATCCCAATTCTACACCATCAAGGTCAAAGGGAGCTTTGTCATTGGGCTTTACCTGACACTAAGACACAACACACCACGTCTTTGCCTTGGCAGGAGGAAATGCTGAGCTAGCAGCACCAGAACTGAGCCTGCACTCCCAGCTCTGACATGCCATTAAGCTACATTTGCTGGATTTATCACTCTGACTTGTCAAATATGTATGCCACATGACAAGTAATATGAAGAACTAACTGATTGGGAAACGGTTCAGTATGAACTCAGTAAAGCAAATAAGGTTACTTTTTACTCCATGAATTTTATGCTATGCACTTAAGCATTCACAGACTAAGATATCCCAGAGCTATAAATCATTTGCAGCCATCATCCATAGCCTATGAATGTGACCTGAGCTTACAGGAAACTAGGCATCTCTAGCTAACTAAAATAAAATTTAATTCATACTTATTGACGCTAAAATGAGGGGGGGGTGAGGTGGGCACGTGTATAATCTCTCAATTTAAGCAGGGCTATATGGAGATGAGAAGAGCAGAGCTATCCAAAAGTAACACTGTTTTTTCCTTATTTCCTAGCTGTTTTCTGTACCATATGTTGCTATGTCAAGTTGTCCCACATGCAGATTGGTTTGGTTTGTTTTTAAGTCTCTCACTCCCTGGGTCAGGAGATCACTGCCAAAAATACACATTTAACGGTGACAGGATAGAGTCTCTCCTCCATTTGCATCCCTTTTCCACTACCAGAAGCCTGTAGTTTAACAGCGGAGAATGAAAGTGGGCAATGTAAGGGCATGGTGAAAAATAAGGTATTGTATGAAAACAAGAAATTTGCTGTATTCCTTTGCATCTCATTTCTAGGCATCATAATAATACAATACTTTTTGAAACATATATTGTTCTTGTAAGGAAGATGTAGACTCATTTTGGAACGGTACTGCTACACTGCAACACATTTGCAGCCTTTCTTTTGGATGGCTGCTTTTGGTGATGCGCGTACTAAGCAGTTGTCATGTAATACTTTCCTGTAAGCTGATGCATTGCAAGTTTTCATTGCTCTTTGCAGTATAAAAATTGCAATGAACATACTGGAAGTGTGATCTGTTTTCCCTTTTATCTGACTATTCTTCCAAGATTGTGAGGAGAATAGCAAGAATGTTTGCAATTAAAGATAACGCATAATTCCTCCATGTTATCATTTTACCTACAAAACTCTGGGGTAAAGCAGCTTTAGCATGAAAAGAAACACATACGGAGCTGCTGATGGGATATTCTTTGCTTGAAGTACAGCTTAGAGAGAGCAAAAATTTAGAGCACAGACCCTAACAATAGAAAAATAAATAGAATTCTATCTTGTGCCTCTGTCTGCTCAATACTCTCATACAAAAGCTGTCTCCAAATAAAGTGCTGAAATAAAGCTTCTCCTGGGCAACCATTACTTGTTATCATCTAAGAAAATGGGACTGACTGCAATCTCCATTCATTGTCCAGAGTGGTCAGTGCATGGAGACTTTCAGGTATTCCCCTTCCACAAAGGCCAAGTCAAGGCAGTGAGGTCTCCTGCTGACACTTTTGGTGCATGGACATGCTGGAACCAAGAAGAAAATGTATGCTTTTAGGAAAAAATCAGAGTTGCAAAAAAAAATATGAAAATTAGTCCTGAGAAGCTGCACAAAGCTGTGGGCTTCTATCTTTCAGACAGAAGGAAATAGGCATACATGTTACCATGACATTTTAACTCACAATAGTGCACTTAAGATCTGCTCTTTCACTGAAACTGTTGGAATCTCTTGAGCAATTTTCAGCAAAATCCTGTGACACAGTCATACCTTACTCAGCAGGGCAGACAGAAGCAGAAATGGCTTGATGAAGTTCTGAAGTCTGTCCCACTATATATGCCTGTGAGGTCAGGTGGTGGTCCAGATGTTGTCCAACCTTCAGTCTTGTTGTATGTGGGTTTGTAAGGGCCCATTCTTTTCTGTAGAACTAAGGATGCATGACATGGCTCATAAATGACCCCTTGGTATCCAATTCAGAAAACAGACTCCTTCTTAGTACTAAGGATCATCTTACCACAACCATCTCTCACTTCTCCCACAAATAACTACAGTTTGACTTTCTGGTTTTAAAATCTACTTATTTATGATCCTGAATTTAAAATTTGTCAAAGCTTTGAAATATTTAGATCAAGGAATTTTTTTTCTGATCAATCTTTGTATTTTAGTATGATAGGTACACAGAGTTTTGCTAGTTGTGTCAGGAGGTAACCCCCATCCCTACGCTTTAACTGGAAAAAACAAGTACCAGTTCATTACACTCCAGTTTATTAACATGCCTCAGTAACTCCCAATAAGAACCAGGCATGGGTTTTCACAGAAGCATGGAAAAACATTTGATAACACAATAGCAATCTGGCACGTGACATATTTTAGACACTATCATGAAAAGACCATGGAAAATTTATGTGGACTTTATGGAATAGTAATGAAATATAGAAAATGTATGAGTAGAGCACTGTCAATGAAACTGCAATGCGATTATTCTTCTATCAGACTCTAACTCCTGCTTCGTGATGCACAGCATATATCACAAACTAGTATTTCCCAGTAGAGCCTATAACAGTGAGAACTATTGATTAAATGTTAACCCCTTGACTCAGAAAGTTGAAATTTCACAAAGTGCATCCCATTAGCAGCAATGGTAATGTATCAAGAAAGATCAACAATTTCCAAACAGCTGCTGTAGTATGAATTTCTATCTCTGGATTTAAATTTAAATTTAAACAGTTCACTTATTTTTTTCCTTAATATAATTGTAAAAAATGTACACTTCAAAATATAGCATTGGTAGTGTAACCTATGCACACACACATATATATCTGCACAGAAATGATAAAATATTATCTGCAAATTAGTAAATGAAAAAGAAATATCACTCTGCATATGGTTTTCAACACACCATTATGCTAAAATGTGTATGTGTTTTCAGCTGCTTACCACATCAATATTGACAGTTTCTAGTAAGTGGCTGTTTGCATGTATAATTATGGGAATTGTACTAACTCTTTAAGCATATAAACCTGCTTATAAAGTATTTCTTTTTTACTTTAAAGTAAGTTAGTTTACTCTGAATTTCTTCATTGGTTTTCTTTCTGAAATTCAACTCCTTCCTGGCATTTTTTTCCCCTTAAACCTTGACATCTTATCTGTAAGACAAGCTCACATGTTTTCATTTTTCTAATGAAATATTTATGAGAAGCAGGATTTTCTTTATCTGAAAAAAATATATAATTTAAGTCAGAAAGGGTTCAGCTCCTACAACATAATTGGGAAATTTTGAAATAGGCAATTCTCAAAATATTCATTCAGATGAAAATCTCTGGCGTTCTCACAGCAGAGGAAAACCTCAAGGTGAAAAATACTGGAATCCTCTGTAATGCTTTGTCTGGGTGGATATTTTTGACTTTGTGATGCAGAAATGATTTCATTCATGGTGCCATATTCTAACAATACTGACATCAGAGATGGCTTCAAGCAAAAAAGTTGTAGAAATCATAGAACCAAGTCAAAACTTTGGGGTTTTGTTCAATTGCTTGGTTTAGTTCTTTTTTCTTCTTTATTGCATAAGAAAATAACACTGATATTTAGATACCTGCTTTCACTAGAAGTTACCTCTTAAGTACGTCAGATGATAGATTTGTCTACATTTCCCAGTGGCAATGAATCAAGACACAGCACAATGAGTCAATCTGCAAAGTACTGTTGTATCTGCCCCAGAAATATTTGTAGGACATCCTAGAAACATCTTCAGCAATACACTATTGGGTCAGGGGCTATATACATCAAATCCATGTTTATGCAGTAACAATCCGTAAGGCTATTCCTTTGGAAAGTCCTTACCAAGATGTAGTCAATGGCGACAATATGATGGCTTTAATTTATCAGGAGTACTGTAAAACCCAAGCAATGTACTAAATAAGGAAGAGACATACGAGAAGTCCTACAGATTTTTACCTTTCATTACAATGGAGTTCCACTATAGTGCACTTTATTATAGACTTGTGACATTGTTCACTGCGCTTTGATTTCTTATTTTTTAATATAACCAGTTACTTGAATCTCTAGGCAGGCTGCAAGTTATTGTGTGACAAGTTTTCGGTTCTTGCAAAGTAATATAGGGCAATATTCATTGTAGAGAAGAGCTGTGCCTTGAAATTCTTTCTAGGATCTTGCTCTTCCTCCCCATCCCTGTATTTCTTGGCAATGAGGGATTATTTTTGACACAGAAAGAAGGTGATAGTGGTTAGAGGTCCTTTTATATTTTTAGGTGTCTTGATATATTCTTCATAAGCATACAGTAATTATTTAATATGACAAAGATCCATTTTAATCAATGAACAATTTATAATGAACAGCAAGTTGGAAGGCAAAAATAATTTGATATCATCACACAATCCAGTTTGAGGCTTTGTCAGAGACAAAAAGCTAGTGTTTACTTTAAAGCCAAAGCCCTGCACAAGCAGGGAGACCAGGCACACAGTGCCTTAGTTCCTTTTGTTCTGTTTTCTTCTCCATACTGGGAAATCAGTCACAGATCTTATCATCAATAGGTTCACTGTGCAAAGGGACAGGCCAAAGGTAAGGCATAGGAAGCATGTTGCTGGGTGCATGTTCAGGATGGACAGACTTTCTTGGTCTGATCCTGGGTCAATCTACATTGCTAGATCTCCGCTGCCTCATCTGTATAATGACCAGAATAAAACCAGGTACCCTGGCTCTCCTGCTCCTTGCTTTAGATTGCTCAGAGGATGTCCATCTGCCATGCAAAACAGCTCGCTCTTTCCACAGAATCATACAATCTTTCAGGTTGAAAAGGACCTTCTGATCCTGTGGGTCTTTTCCAATCTAGTGATTCTGTGATTCTGTGGTGAAGAAATTTTTCCTAATAAGTAATCTAAACCTCCCCTGATGCAACTTGAGGCCATTTCCTTTCATCCTATCACTCGTTACTTGGGAGAATAGACCAACACCCACTCACTAAAACTTCCTTTCAGCCTCCTCTTTTCCAGACTAAACAATCCCAGTTTCTTGCAGCTGCTCCTCACAAGACTTGTCCTCTTCATCAATTTGGTTGCCCTTCGTTGGAAATACTCCAGCCCTTCAATGTCCTTCTTGCACTGAGGGGCCCAAAATATATTTAAAGTGAAACCAAGGGTTAAAGCATGCACAAAAATAGGAATTCTAGGCTTTTAAGGCTCTCATAGCCTTTGGAAAACCTACTTTTTCCATTTCCCTGGGAAATGTCCAGACATGTCCAGAAATGTCCCTGGGAAGTGCCCATCAGGCTGTGATTCATCCTGAACATTTGGTTCTCCCACTGAGGCCACAATGCCTCAGAGAGGTTAGGAAAATTTATGGAGATGGAAAGATAAGGTAATGGACAGGAAGCAGCCCAGAACTCTGTACTCTCTGTTTTCATATTTCAGAGAGCAAAAATGAAAATGTGTTCCAGAAAGTATTAGACCAATTCATGGCTAATAGGTCTATCAGGAGCTATTCAGTACAAAAGCAGGGATAATTTCATCTTACTCAGGAAGTCTTCAAATCACTTATGGCTGGGACAAGATGCGTATCAGTAGAAGGATATTTCTATATTTACCTTCTCTATCATGGTTTTCCCTGAACTTTGACTCAGGACAGTGCTGCTGTGTTAGGCAGAATTCAGGTCTGAACCAGAAGAACTGTTCTTCTGGATCTTCTTCTGCAAGGGAGGCAGTTCCAACTCACAACCTGCTCTATATTTTTTGTGTTAAATAGTCATTAGTGGGGGAGAAATAATCAGAAATAATTCAGCTGTCAAGGTCAACCTCAAGTAGCAGTTGGAGCCATGCACAAGGGAAGCAACCATGAATGAGAGGATTCAGTTCAACCTCAACATTGTAGAAGAACTCAGTGCTCCTGATGTCCTTGCAAATGTGCCAATATTGCATGCCATTTTTGCTGGCTGCAGTTGAGCAATGTACCTGTTTCTCACAGGGAACACAGGACAATATTCATTTCACATAGACCACTAAACAGCTGACAGATGATAATGACTTCATGTCACTGGTGACCCAAAGGTGAAGGTCTCCATATCTCATTATGCACCCTCTTAGCTGTCTGGTAATCCCAAGTACTTTTTGTCAGGCCCACATTTTTTTTCAAGGAAGAAAGCATTCAATCATGCAGAATATTTCTCTCCTTTTGCCATATCCTTCCTTCAGGATCAAAAGCCCCTCAGGCTTTTCAAGTCTGAGATACCATATTTAGAAGGTTATTTTCACTGTCTTGTAAAGCCTAAAGCAGGCATCACTAGTCCCAGGCACACAGAGCTCTAATTGAAACCATTCCCAACAGCTCTGTATCTACATATACACATCCTGATTATGACAAAGCTCATGAATAATCACTGGCATGAACTTGTTCCTCATTGTCACAAGTTCAGGAAAGCAATGGGGATCCAATTGCATCACTCGATCCCTCTGCACGGCAAAGATGACAAAGTTCCATTTTCTAAAAATAATTACATAGCCCAGTGTGAATTTGTGCTGCAAAGGACACTAGGATGACTCATAAGCACAGAGATTATGAAAATGTATTCATGCTGCATTAGGATTAAGACAGAATGAAGTTGTAAATATTCAGCTTCACTTCAGGTTTCACCTCAGCTCTTCAAACTTCTGGCTAACCCCATTTGCAGAATTAACTCTGCATTGTTGTTTCCTTAAGCACTCAAAAATATTCCCTTCTAAAAGCTTTTACATGCGATGCAGAAAATGGTTCTGCTTTTACTGCTGGGCTCTCTTTCCCTTGTTAACATACGTGGTTTTCAAAGGGGCAAATATAAGATAGGCAATTTCTGTTTTCTGACCCTATGAATCTAAAATGAGATGGTTTCATTGTCTTTCTTTATCCATACTGTAATTGCTGTTCCTGGTGTATTTCCAGAACGCACAGCTCTGGGGACCCACACACAATCACAGTATATTAGAATATTCCAATGCTTTTGTTTTCTTCATGGCTCTTGCAATGCTTTTCTTTTATTTTCTTGATCCTCACTGGCACGTACTGCAGTACCTCCACTGAAGTCAATGAAATGTCATTTATTTGTGCTCACTGAGGATTTGATCCAAGACCTTTAGCTTTATCTCTGTTGTACCATAACCTAAAAATTTTACCTTATATTTGGCTCTTTTGAAGAGCATAAATGTATAGAGTTAAATATGCAGACTGCATATTTAACACTCAAGTAAACCTTATATGACTCTGATTATATGAAGTAAAGGCAGTATTAAGAATGCCAAGAAAATTATTTTCAATGTCCTAAATGGACCAAAGTAGTGAAATGTACAGATTGAAGTTGACAGAGATCAAGATTTGTAACATTAATGGTCCTTTCTAGTGGTTACTCCGATCTTCCAAACAACACGTTCAATAGCATACAGAGGTAACATTTAGGGTTGGGTCTGGTCAGACTGGGTAAGTTTATTCTGAGAGAAACTCAGATATGATTTTTTTCCATTATCAGTAGAAAAAGAATGATTTGGAAACACTGCTATAAATGTAAAGTTCTTAACTTGAAAATTATATTTAGGAAAAAATATTGATTCCAGTTGCAAAATACTGAATTTATTTCAAAATACAGACATTTTTACTTGCTCATTATAGAGTTATGTCTTTGCATTATTTTATTTCATTATACTCAGTGGCAGGTCTGTATAAAAGTCATCTCACACAGTGCCTAAAACGGCTATGGCATGGCAAAATAAGGCATACATATATATATGTTTATAATATAAAATAAATCTAAAATTTTACTCTGATCTTTTTCAGTGATAGGATATTTTTTCCTTGATGCCTTTCATTTAAATTTGTACGCAGTACTAAACATCCTAATATTTATATATATTCATTTCCAATAAATTGTTTTGACAAAATTTTGAGACTAAGTATATTCAAGCTATAGAAGAGGTAGCTGACAAGTGTGACTGAGATAATATCAAGTGACTAATTTTTTCCCTGCAAAGACGGAAATACAGTAGAACAGGCTGTCCAGAGAAGCTGTGAAGTCCCTATCCTTGCAGGTTTTGAATACCTGACTAAAGTCCTGAGCAACCTGGTCTGACCTCGCAGCCTCTGAGCTTTGGGCAGGACGTTGCGATGGAAACCTCTTACAGTCCTTTTCAATCTAAACTGTCCTACTACCCCCCAGTCCTAGCAAATGCAAATTACATTGTAGAGCTACCAAGGCTTTCCAATGTAACAGAGTTGTTAATGTGCTACAGATCAAACTTTTTATTTAATATCTATTTTTAGTAAAACACAGATCGTTATTTCTTTACTAAAGTCACCAATAGGAGCTGCTTTAACTGGCTGGATGTATTATGACTCTCTTCTGAGAAAGATGTAAGCTCAAATCAGTCACTACTAAGTCTTCTGAAAGCCAACAATAGATTAGTGAAATGTCATGGACAGTGTATTACCACAATTTACAACAGTGATGCTGACAGGTCAGAAAGAAAACGAGAAGGCAGGTACACTACTAGTGGAGAAGGAATAGACAGGCTTAGGAGCTACTGGTCTGGTTCAGCTCTTACTGAATCACGTGCTTCACAGCTATAGATTGATTCATAGTGGAGTATCCTTCAAAAGCCAGGCTCACCATCAGGATTCTAATATTAAATGTGAACTATCATAAAAGAAATACCATGTATTTATTATTTGCAGCTTCACAAATGCCAAACTATTTGTGTTCTGTCTTGTCTAATATATATGGCAACATCACATAAATGCTTTGGAAATATTTAATGTGATGAAATTAATAAGCTAAAATAAATACAGAAGAAGCTAAAATAAATAAGAACAATAAAAACCATAGCCAGAAATGTAGAAATTTTCAAAGCTGAAATGGTTTTTTGTCCCCAAACCTTTGCTTTCATGTGTGCTCCCAGAAGCCTAGGATAAAAGATAAAGATAAAAGATGAACTTTGTGTTCTGTCTACTCTCATGAGCATCACATTTGGAATTTTGTAAAATATTGCCTGCACCTCGCAGACTTTCAGCTTTCTGTTCAACTGTAGTCTTATTATTAGTAACTACCTCTAAAGCTGAGAGTACAAGTGGAATTCAGACCCAGACTTCAGCTTCATGAGTTCAGTTCCACAAATATTTGATCTTTGGTTTTGAGAGGGTGACATTTTGGCCGAGTACAGTCCTGAAAATTTTTTCCTTGAGCTCATCTACTTTCGACAAAAGCAGGTAGAACAGGTGCTCTGTTCATTTGTACAGAAAATATGTGACGATCTCCTCTCCTGAAAAAATGAAACATTTGAACATCCACCTGGCTGGAGAGCAGCTTTGTGCAGAGGAACCTGGAGGTCTTGGTGGACAACAGACTCAACATGAGTGAAGAGTGTGCTGCAGCAGAAAAAAAGGCCAACGAGATTTTGGAGTGCATCAAGAAGGGCATGACCAACAGAGATTTCATCAAGAAGTCATTTTCCCACTATACTCAGTGCTTGTCAGGCTGCACCTGGAATACTCCTTCCAGTTTGGTCCCTGCTATACAAAAAAGGTGGAAACGGGCTGGAGAGGGCCAAGAGAAGAGCCACTAAGGTGATCAGAGGATTAGGAAAGCTACCATATGAAGTAAGACTGAGAGAACTGGGTTTGTTCGACTATGAGAGAAGGCTTAGGGGATACCTTATTACTGCCTAGCAGTACATAAAGGGTTTTTACTAAGACGATGGAGACTCCTGGTTTTATGAGGAGTTGCATGGAAAAGACAAGGGGTAATGGGTATAATTTTCTCCTGGGAGATTCTAACTGGATTCCACAAGAAAATTTTTCACCATGAGAACAGTTAAACATTGGAATTTTCTCCTCAGGGAAGTGGTAGATTTCTCTACACTGGACACTGTTAAAGCTCAGTTTGACAGGGCTCTGGGTCATCTCATTTAAACTATATGTCACCTAAAAGATTGGAACAGATGATCCCTGAGTCTCTTCCAACCTGGCATTCTATGATTCTATGATAATCAAAATAACAAAGCAAAAGAATGAGAGCAGACACAAAGAGAAAGTGTGATTATAGGTGTACCACTACTTCAGCTTGTGCTGCAGTTTCAGCACAGCCTTTCGACATATTTCAGGAGAGGGTGCAAGGGGCTTGCAGGTGGGGATTCTCTACTCACCATGGGTATGAGACAAACACACCCTTTGTTGCACAATGTAGTACTGAAACAGGTCATGGATCCCAGGGCAGCTATAGGTAACACTCAGCAGAAAACCAAACTGAAAGAGATTTTGATTCAGGGAGGGATCCCAGAAATTTGTTGTTCTTAGTATATTTCCCTAATTCTCCAGTGCAATGGACTTAGCAGCTTCATAATCTATACAAAATGTTGTGTGCAAAACAATGCAAAACAATAACTATTGGAATGTGAGCAGCAGTGTTCTTTATTGCCCCTAATTGTAATAATGGTGTTATTATGGTCAGTGCTTAAACACGCACGCGTAAATTCTTCATGGCTCAAGAATCATTAGGTTGGAGAAGACCTTAGAGATCATCAGCTCCAACCATACCTGTCTGCTACTAAATTATGTCCCCAAGAACCTCATCTACCCACCCTTTAAACACCTCCAGGGATGGTGACTCGACCACCTCCCTGAGCAGCTTTTTCCAGTGCTTGGTAACCTCCTCTGTGAAGAGATTTTTCCTAAGGTACAATCTAAACTTCCTCTGATGCAGTTGGCAGCATTCTTTCCTGTCCTGTCCCCTATCACTTGGGAGAAGAGACCGACACCCACCTCTCTGCAACATCCTTTCAGGAAATTGTAGAGAGCAATAAGTTCTCCCCTCAGCCTCCTCTTCTCCAAGCTAAACAACCCCAGTTTCTTCAGAAGCTCCTTGCAAGACTTGTTCTCCAGCCTCTTCACTAGCTTTGTTGCACTTCTCTGGACACATTCCATCACCTCAATGTCTTTCTTGTGGTGAGGGGCCTAAAATTGGACACAGGATTCAAGGTGCAGCCTCACCAGTGCTGGTTATAGAGACTGAATCAGTTCCCTGCTCCTGCTGACCTCACCCTTTCTGATACAAGCCAAGATGCCATTGGCCTTCTTGGCCAACTGGGCACACTGCTGGCTCATGTTCAGTCAGCTGTTGACCCCCAGGTCCTTCTCTGACAGGCAGCTTTCCAGCAACTCTTCTCAAGCCTGTAGCGCTGCACGGGGTTGTTGTGTCTCAAGTGCAGGACTCCACACTTGGCCTTGTTAAACCTTATCCCATTGGCCTCAGCCCATTGGTCCAGCCTGTTCAGATCCCTCTGCAGAGCCTCCCTACCCTCCAGCAGATCCACACTTCCACCCAGCTTAGTGTTGTCTGCAAATATACTAAGGGTTCACTCAATACCTTCATCCAGGTCATTGCTAAAGACATTGGACAGGACTGGACCCAGCACTGAGCCCTGGGGAACCCCACTTGCAACTGGCCTCCAGCTGGCATTAACTCCATTTACCACTACTCTTTGGGGCCAGACATCCAACCAGTTTTCCATCCAGGAGAGTGTGTGCCTGTCCAGGCCAGAGGCTGACAGTTTCTCAAGCAGAATGCTTTGAGAAACAGTGTCAAAGGCTTTACTGAAGTCCAGGTACACTATATCCACAGCCTTCCTCTCATCCATTAAGTGGGTCACCTTGTCATAGAAGGTGATCAAGTTAGTTTGGCGGGACCTGCCTTTCATAAACCCATGTTGACTGGGCCTGATCACCCCGTAGTCCTGTGTGTCCTGTAATATGGCACCCAAGATGACCTGCTCCATGACCTTCTCTGGCACCAAGATCAGACTGACAGGCCTGTAATTCTCTGGATCCTCCCTCTGGCCCTTCTTGTAAATGGGTATAACATCAGCCAGCTTCCAGTCCAATGGAACTTCCCCAGTCAGCCATGACTGCTGGTAGATGATGGAAAGATGTTTGCAAAGCACCTCCACCAGCTCCCTTAATACCCTTGGGTGAATCCCATCCAGTCCCACAGACTTATGAATGTCTAATTTGCCTAGCAGATCTCTAACCATTTTCTCTTGAATCAACGGAGCTGTGTTCTGCAATTCCTCCCTGTCTACTGGCTCATGAGGTTGAGTATCCAGGGAACATCTCAGTCTTATTAAAGACTGAGGCAAGGAAGGCATTAAGCACCTCAGCCTTGTCCTCATCCCTTGCAGTTTGGCGACTACGGGGCAGATCAACACAGTAATTTCAGATCCTACCAATGTGTAAGGGTGCCCACTGCAAATTTCAAACGGAAAGATAGTTGGAAAACACAGCTTCTGACTTCAGCCCTCTAAAACTTAAATGTCTTGTTTAAACTAGTTTTCTAGGCTACTCTCCTTGTAATGGTGGAATGAGGTATATAGGCATCTCTCAAGGCACACTCATTGCATCCTAAAGAAGGTTGCATCAATCATTTCATGGGACCCCTTACCACATGTATAGGTATTTAAATTCTGAAGCCAGATGCATGAGACACTTCTCATGATTTTGAGGAAAAAGCATCTAAAATTAGAATTAAATTTTTATTAAAATATCCCATCTGAATTTTTTAAACAATAAAACTAAATATTATTAAATTCCTAATTAACAGTAGAAATAATTCTGCTTTCATACCCTTTCCATTTATTTATTTCTTTGTGAAACTTTTTAATAGCAGAAGTGACATCTATGATTTTTTAAACAGAGATTTACTTCATTATTTCTGCATTTCCAGCTTTTAGAACTGCCTACAGTTTTACATTTTCCAAGAATATAACATTTTGAAATGTGTTATTGAACTTTATAACAGTACCCACAAGTATACCTGGAGCATAACAATTTCTCTGAAGAGGTAAGCAAGGGAAGAAAAAGAAAGAAGAAAGGGAAAGGCACACATTATTCCCACAGACTTAGACAGAAGGGATGAAATGCTGCCTGTTTCATTTTGATAAACCATGAAAAACAAAGATATTAAAACTTTAAAAAGTATAAAATATTAAATTACAAAGCTTTTTCTTTCAATCTAAAACCCCAGTAAACATTTTGTTTCCAGTTTACATTTGAACACTTATTTTTCTGAAAAAAAATTTAAAAAATCACTGCTTGTAGCTAAAATGAGATGCTTTTAAGTTTTTCCAAAGACAGTAAAGTATCTTCCCACCTAAAACTAGTCAATTCAAAGAGATGTATGGAACCTGTGCAACCTGCCCAGCCACAAACCACTTACAGGCTGCTGGCAGACCTTTAGTGTAAAACACCTGGAAAAGATGAGGAGAGCAGACTAAGCTCATACTGCTATTGGTCTACAGTTAGATAGTCTGGTATGCTTGACAAGTATCTCTACAGCAAAATAAGCCACAATCAGAGTGTATGAGCAGGCATTTACATTAAGGCACTGAACCCACCATCAAGAAGACTGTGTTAAATTCATGTTTGAGTCATCAACATCACTTGCTGGGTTTGCAGCTCCTGTGTAACTCCAATAATAATCAGGCACTGAGCAGGTAAGGTGGTGTTTAAACCATGGCTAACAGAAATTGGAAGGATGCATCCCTCAAAAAAGAACTGAGCATAACTTTAGATAATTTATGATGGGCTTTCTGCATTGAATATAAGGAAATCTGCAGATGGGACAAGTCAGAAAAAGGGCAGTGCCAGGGACAAGATGGCACCTCAAGTACTATGAGATCCTCTGTGATTTGATCTGATTGCAGATGAAGTGCCCCTACTCTGTTTTGTAGCTTTTTATAAAGCTGTGTTCCTCTCACTGTTAAGAAAATGCAAATGCTGATACATGCCGTGCAGTGCAGCTAGTCCTCACAGAATGTAAAGGGCTACTGAGGTAAGTCAGGACAAGGACATAGACATACAGGAGCTGCTGACAATTTCTAGGCTATAGCATTCATTTTAAATGTGTGTCTTACTCCTTTCACCTCAGTGCAGACTGAGCGTTCATCAATGTACTGCTTATTGACCTTGGGCTCAAATACTGAACCAAAGAACTACATTATCGGAGATTTTTTTTCCTTGCCTTTACTGTGCTTATAATACACTTTGTGAAGTTCACATCTCATAAGAGGCTTTAATGCTGAAATGCATTGTAAGGAGCGGGAGAATGATATAAACAAAACATTCAAGAGCTGCTGAATTGAGAACATTCACAAAGCTTAAAAATACATTTTAGGTATCACAAAAAAAAATCTTGCGTCATGTTGTTTCTTGCTCTGAATAAAGGTAAGGTAATAAAGTTTCTTACTTCAAAGCAATTTAGCTAAAGCACATTTCTAATACCATAGTCCACTGAGTTCCATAACACCCTCTTGCTTTGATTTCTATTGTTCCACATCTAGCAATCACCCCATTTGTTCTGGTGGGTAATAGGAATAATATTTATGGGTGAGAAATGCTCTTAACAGGTCCTGTCCTTGAGAAGCTGTTTGCTGCACTTGTATTCCTCATACGCTGTGCTCTATCATATTTAAGAAGCTGGTCACATACACAATACTGTGTCTTCAATTACAGGAGTAAAAAGCTTTTCCAAAACAGAAAACACACTACCTATGTATTTCTGAATAATCTTCAGTTAATTTTTGGTGAGCAGTTCTGAGTGCTTAGTACACAGCCGACCTCCTCAGTACTGGACAAAAATATAAGATATTGAAAGGATTGAAAAAATGCTATAGAAACAGTTGCCTGTGGGTTTCAAGTACGGCAGTGGCTGGTACAAAGAAATATATCAGCAGAAACTTCTTGCTTCTTACACCTCTTTTTTAATGGAGATTATTTGCTTTAGTGATGTAGAGAAACTAAACATAACCTTAATAATGGCTCCACATGAGACTGCATCTCTAGCTGAGTGGTGCCACTGCAGAGAGGTATTTTAAGCTATTCAGCCTATCAGGCTGCATCCTTCCATGATAGAAGATGGTTTAGTCAAGATCTCACATCTATGAGAACCAACCCTACTAAATTCTTCTGTGACTTGTCAGCATAAAATGGATATGTCTTGGAATGATTCATGCCCTCTGCATATTGTCACACTAGAGACAGGGAAATGCCAAAATCCCAGAGAGTATATTGCCTTTACTTTTCTGGGAATTCCTGTTTTTCCACTTGAGCATTTTGACAAACTCCAAGGACTACAGATATTTCTTCAACCAAAGACAAAATATCCATGCAATACATCTTTTCATTGCATAACATAAGGAACTGGTAGAAGAAAAGCAAATGGTGTGCCTCGGTTTCAAAAAAGGAGCCATACGCTAATGAGGTCACGGATACCACTCCCCATCAGGTGGGTCTGCGGGTCTATTCAGAACACAAATATATTTCTGTTTGTTCTAAAAAAATCAGGACTGAATCTTTTGCACTTCTAAAATTACTGGAAATTCCTTGCAGAAAGATAAGTATAAAACAGGCAAGGTCAGATAAGCCCAAAGCAAGCAGCTGAATACCCTGGCTATAGAAATCCCGAGGCCATCTTTTATACAGCAAGTTCCATTAAAATACAGATTGTATCAGAGAAGAGATGTAGCTTTGTACTTTAAAACCTGCCTATTGTGCAAAAGGCATTAGGCTCATATCAGTCTAGCTGAGAATTTTTATGGCAATTTAGATGATGGCAAATTATTAATATAGAAGTACCTGTTTTATCGAGAATATCACTTTGTTTTTTGTGTGATTTTCATCATGTGCCATATGTACAGCAGCTGATCAAAGGCTGTGAGTGCATTATTTCTTGCTTCACTTATCATTTCTGAGAAAAGATGAGAAGGAGGAGAGGGGAGGGACAGAAGATGATGATCAGAAATAGAAAAATTTCAAAGTATATCAAATGAGACTGTCCATAATAGTTTCCTTTTAATGAAAGGCATCATTAATCAACTGCAATGGTGTCTAAGAGTGTTGGTGAAACAGTACATAAGCTGAAAAAGCAGTCTCCAAGAATAAATGTACACTGCATTGCAGCAGACATGCGTCTCATTGGTTTAACTCAAATGTCACTAGTTAATGGGGAAAGAAATTTAGCAACAGTCCTACATGGTAACACTCTAGTTTCTTCATCAGCCTCTCTCCAGGCACCTGACTATTGTACATGTGCGACATGCCAAGAGCAGATATACATTTATGAATACTTTCCAGAACTTTTTTAATCACACACATCTCCCCACATGAAAAAAAAAAAAATGGATAGAGGGATAAACAGAGCTCTGTTACTGCTTGTGAATGAAAAATTGCCTTGCTTGAAGCTGTGCCAGAAGGATTTATACTGCAGAACAGCCAATGAACAGCTGGGAGACAAATGGATCAATAACTTCAATTATATTGGTGCAAGAGCACCTATGCTTGGCACCAGGCTGAAGCAATGCATGCTGGTGTCAATCCCTCACCTTCCATAACCTGCCTAACCACTCAAAGCTTGCACATCTGCCTGGCTTATATTATTCCATCAAGGGGAGACTTCCAGGGCTGTTAAACAGAGAAAAAGGCTTAGCTTTTCAGTGGTCCCTTTGGAAAGTTTCCAGAATAACCATGCCTTAAGAGCACCACATATATGTAATGATGGTAGAAGAGTTCTATCATCTGCTCTTTTGCAGAGAGAGACCGCAAAGGTGTTAGTAGCCTGTCCTGTGGTTCCTCAGTAGGCTAGCAGAGAGGGCTGGAGCTGGAGCAGAGATGTGCTAGGAGAGTAGCTCACCTTCTGGAAAAGCCCCTAAAGCTAGACCAAGGGATAGGGGATTAAAAAGAGCTTAAAACAGTATTAAATCTGCTTCTGCCAAAGTCCAGAAGCAGGACCAAGGGGAACCATCCCACAGCTATGTTTTGCATATCTCTCATATCTACAACATTCACAAAACCCATATGAATGATTAAGAAAATTATCTTTTAAACATTAATGTTAAGACTAACTATAGATTTTTGCATTTATGTGAATATAAAAATTAAGACATTGTACCCACGTGAATCTAGCAATCTGAAAACTTAGAGTAGCACAACATTTGGAAACCCTCAGTACCAAATAGTCTGCTATAAAATCAGGACTTTGTTTCACTCACCCAGTAGTATTTGATTACTCTATTGAGCTCAAGTTGAAAGACAACTAATATGAAAGGAAATATTTTGAAAAGTGAATTTAAAACTTTGGATGCAGGTGAGAGAATGGGTAAGTGCTGTTCATGCAAACGTGTCTTCTGAAAGCACAGAAAAGTTTTAGGGGACATCAGAGGTTAAAATAAGTACAGATGAGTGCTAACAAATGAAGCTGTGACTTAGTTATGAAATGAGAGGCTTTGCTCCACACTTGAATTTTTTCAGGATTTTTTCACTCAGACGAGAAGGGTGCTTCTTCTAAGAAAAATTAAGACCATAGATTTGGTTAATTCCTCCTACTTTCCTTCTTCTCATTGGAACAGCTGTTAATTGACAGATATTCCTCTAAATTCACTACTTTGTGGAAGCAAGGAAAGCATGAAAAGAGGACTTCACCACACTAGTCAATAGGTATCAGTTAGAAACTTTTCCTCCCTTCCTTCAATGACAGAACTTTCTTTTAACAATACTGAAGCTGAAAGACCAAAAGTGTATTCCGATCAAAACCTGGAATTAACTTAGAATCATAGAATAACCAGGTTGTAAGAGACCCACTGGATCATCGAGTCCAACCATTCCTATCAAACACTAAACCATGCCCCTTAGCACCTAGTCCACCATGATTTTTGCTCTGTGGCTTTATTCACATTGACACTCCCTCCATAGGTCCATCTCAATCTTCTCTTTTTTTTCCTGAAAGAGCAAAGCAAAGCAAAGTGAGAGGAGTGATTTGTTATTCCAGATCACTACCGCTTTAGTTGCCTGCCATGCCTCCAGTTGCCTGTGCTTCAGAGAGGACCTTGTTGATCTGTAGGAAAATGTAAGCCTCAAACAACCCATCAAGCCATGATGTTCCTGTTCAATGTTTTATATAAGTAATAATAATCTTCAACAGCTCATTATCAAATTACTCAGCTACTTTTTTAAAAAACCAAAACTTTAGACAAGGGCCAAAAAAGAAGCAGTTCTAGCTGCTTTTACAGGTATTTCTGACTACCCATGAAGAGGGTTTTCTATGAGAATGAGTTCTGCTAGAACAGTGAAGTGGCTGAAATTCAGTCATTACATGTGCCAAAGCAAAACTGTACCCTTTTACCTCCAACATGAAGGAATGTTTGGTTTTCCCAGAAAACGCTCAAGAAGTCACATCCTGCTGATTTGGTTTACTAACTGTAGAACGAGAAATATTCCTTTCCACCTGTCAGAACAGCAGATCTTGTAATTCCCTTCAAGATTCAAGTGACCTGCACAAAAAAAAAAAATGCCTGCTTTTTTTTTTGCCTAAGCAATCTTAGTAAGCCAATGCACTAAACAACTGAAGAAAACATCTGACTGAGATGAGATGCAGGTGGAGAATACAGCTTGTTCCCATTCTCTTCTGCTGCACATTTGTAAAGAGAAGTCTGATGATATTAGAATCGGAATTTTACAAAATGCTAAAGCAAAACTCCTGTAATGAATGGGAGCTTCTGCCTGCACACTGGATGATCATCAGTGTCACAGTTTAGCCCTGGCCCAGCTAATTTTGGCAGATAAAACTATGCAGTTGAGCTCCCAAATCCCTTCCCTCCAACTCCAGGGAAAGGAAAATGAGAGGAAAAATATTTGTGGGTTGGAAACTAATACTACAGCTTTAATGAAATTATGATGATGATGATGATTGATGATGATGATGATAACAATTAGAAAGTAGGAAAATATATACAAATATAGAAGACAGTGACCCCACTGCTTGAGGACTACATGTCACCACAAATACTGTAGAGCAGACATGAGCGTCCATGGCTAGGAGAGAGTTGGACTCAGGAACTCGACTCAGTAACACATGGATTCAGGATCAGGAGCAACCAGACGGACATTGTCCTCTCTGGCCGTCGGCCACCACAGAAGAGGGATGAGACCCTTGTGGTCTCTCTGTTTTATACAGAGTATGATGTATATCATAGAATCATGGTTTAGATTGGAAGGGCCCTTAAAGATCATCTAGTCTCAACCCCCCTGTCATGGGCAGGAACACCTCCCACCAGATCAGGCTGCTCAAGGCCCCATCCATCCTGGTCTTGAACACTTCTAGGGAGGGGCAACCTGGTCCAGTGTCTTGCCACCCTCGTCATGGAGAATTACTTCCTAGTGTCTAGTCTAAATCTTACCCCCTCCATTTACAGCCCTTCCCCCCAGTCCTATCACTACATGCCCTTGTAAAAAGTCCCTCCCCAGCTTTCTTGTACACCTCCTTCAGGTACTGGAAGGCTGCTATAAAGTCTCCCCAGGGCCTTCACTTCTCTAGGCTGAACAACCCCAATTCTCTCAGCTTGTCCTAATAGCAGAGGTGCTCCAGCCCTCTGATGATCCTTGTAGCCCTCCTCTGGACTCATTTCAGCAGTTCTATAGCAGTTCTATATCCTTCTTATGTTGGGGATTCCAGAACTGGACACAGTACTCCAGATAGGATCTCACAAGACTGGAGTAGAGGGGCGGAATCACCTCCTTCAACCTGCTATAGATACAGTTGGCCTTCCAGGATGCCAGCTTATGTTGAGCTTCTAATTAACTAGCACCCACCAGCCCTTCTCTGCAGGGCTGCTATTAATCATGTCATCTCAGATCATATATTAAAACTGCAAATTGCCCAAACCCAGGTCTAGGACCTTCCACATGGCCTCATGAGGTTCACACAGGCCCACTTCTCCAGCTTGTACAAGACCCTCTGGATGACATCCTTTCTTTCTGGTGTGACAACTGCACTATTCAGCTTGGTGTTATCTGCAAACTTCCTGAGTTTGTACTCACTCTTACTCTCTATTTCATTGATGAATATATTCAACAGCACTGGTCCCAGTATCGATTCCTTAGGGACATCACTTGTCGCAGATCTCCATCTGTACATCAAGCCATTGACTCTCTCAATGCAAACGTCCAACCAATTTCTTATCCACTGAAGAGTCCATTCATCAAATCCATACTCCCCAGTTCTGAGAGAAGGATGTTGTGGGGGACTGTGTCAAAGGCTTTACAGAAGTCCAGATTGATTACATCCATTGCTTTTCCCTTGTCCACTGATGTGGTTACCCCACCATAGAAAGCCACTAGGTTGGTCAGACAGGACTTGCCCTTGGTGAACCCTTGTTGGCTGCCTATAATCACCTCATTGTCCTCCATGTTCTTTAGCGTAGCTTCTAGGAGGATCTGAGGGATATATGAGATGGGATACTCTGTTGGTCAATTTAGGAATACCTGTTCTGTCTGCCCCTCCTAGCAGGTGTGGCCTTTTTCACCAGCTCAAGGATGGCCTTGGTTACTATAGGGATAAATATAAGTATTGGCCTTTTCTCCATACCAATGCCCTGTTTTATTACTTTTAGCAAGGAACACTGTCTCAAAACCATGCAGTTAGCTTTTCGAGAAGGAAGGTACTTAGAGCAACTAAGTTAGTCACAAAACTGACTCTAATTTAGCTCAAACAACAGTCAGCTTGTCAACATCTTCACTTGGAAACTAAGGTAGAATTGTTTGCACCTAGTATCTGTCTTTACGTGCCAGCATACTTTCTCTTATGTACCCTGGGTTAAAATTCCATAGGAAGCTTTACTATGACAAATAGGAGGAGTTATTACCTTACTATGAAAAGACTCCTTGAGTCTTTTTACTTCTGACTAATCTTATCTCTTTACCAGTGAGAACAGGCAGTGAGCACAGACAAAAAACCCAGCCCCAAATCTTTACTAACTAGCACTCAGTTGACGAACTCAGATAGGAAGCACTCCCAACAAAATCAGGAGCAGGGCAACTGCTAGAAGTATCATGTAAAGTATCATCAGCAGTACCATGGTCCTACCCATCTAGTTAATTCACTGTTTGACTGCTACTAAAGGCTTTCCAAGGGTGTAATTGTGTTAGGCTGGAATTAAAACACAGTCCAAGTGGTTTGGGTCTTCCTCCAAGATGTCGGCCTTAAGAGTCAGTGGAATGTTATTTCAAAAGAGAGGCCATGGAGTAAGGCTGGGGTTGTACATTCACACAGAGACTGGAAGTGCCTTCTTTCTTGGAAACAGCCCTCTGCACCTGCTCAGGCAAAACTATGCATGTTCAGCACTGGAAGTAAACAGGCAGTATTTTTATGCAATGTTATTTTAAGTGAGACTTCACTTTCTTTTTTTGTGTTGTATGCTGGACTAGTGTTGTGAGCCAGCCTGAACAGTCCGGGGTTGCCAGCATAAGACCCTGGGTCTCTCTATAAAGTTTATGAGTTCGTTACACACCAGGCTAAATGAAGGCAAATGATGCCAAGCAACTGGTCCAAAAAAGAATTGATTTGTACAGATATTCTTAGGAATAAGATTGGCATTGTCTTGCTAAACCCGTTTTAAGGGAGAAGAAACAAAGAGAGAAAGGGAGCAAAGAGAAAAAAAAGGAGGGAGAGAGAGAGAAAAGTGCAAGGACACCACCTGGACTCTGGTCCCCTTCTTTTCTCTCCCCACATGGCATGCACAGTGCTGCAAACAGCCTCTCTTACAGAGTATTATTTACTTAGTGGCCTGCTTCTTCTAGGAAAGTTTGGGAGGGCTTATGTAGGCTCTGAGGTATGAGGCGAGTCCAAGGTATCATTCTGCCCTTGCTCTCCCTACCAGCACGACTGTGGCATGACCTCTCCAGGCAGCAAGTGCAGCTGGGCTGCTTGCAAGAGTGAGATAAGGTTGAAGGACACTGCCTTTCCTGCAGTTGAAAACAAGTGCTTTAAGGCAGCCAGAAATAATCAGTCTTACTCTTACAAGTAGCAGACTGCTTTGATAACTATGAAGAAAAAGAAAAAAAGCTATAAAACCAGGAGTCTGAAACACAAATTGCTGCATAAGAGCTGTTGACAAACACAGTATGGAAATATCACAGAAACCAGTTAGCTAGCAGCATGTGATCAGTCAAGTACATTGACTTTGCTGCAAGGGGTTAAGAAATAACCATCATCCCTATGACTAGTGCATGTCTGCACTTTGAACTTCAGTCATGAGATCTTCCTGTTTCTGTCCATTTCCCAGACGCTCCCATGCAATCAGCAGGGCATCAGAGACTGTCAGGAAAGATCAGCCTAAGCTGCAAAGCATCTTTCTCTATAGCATTCAACTCCATTTAGTTTTCCTAATAATGAGTCTTGCTTATGTTTAACTTGGTAGAATTCAATACTAGCATTGTCATCTGCCAGATATATAGCCCAAAGGGTAATATTTCCATATAAATACTTTAAATGCCATGTATAGACTTACCTAAGTGTTTGCTCGCATTTTTTACTGCTTAGAACGAGGGATGCTTAGCTCTATCAGTTTACGGTGGCAGAAAGGAAAAGGCACAGTGCCAAAATATTTCAAATCAGATCACCATCATGAGCTCTGCTTTCTCAGAAGTGAAAAAAACAATAATCTTGCCTGCAGGTGGGCAAAATTCAATGCTGCCAAGAAAAATGCAAGCAGAATTTCTTTTACCTCTAAGAAAACTGTCTCCAGCAGCCGCATTATGGTAGCAAACAAGTTCCACATGTCAGAGGAGGAATGCAGTGTGGTGCTGAAAAAAAGAAATGGCAGGCACCATCTGTATTCTTATAAATTCAGCAGTTGCCTAGAGAGTTTCTGCCATTGAAAGAAGCAAGATTGCTTCTCTGCTTTTAATAAGGGAACTTGACAAGACTGAAAAGGGCTTAAAGGAGCTGTCATTAGACAAGTTTACATTCCACAGCATCTCCCAGAAAAGCAAATGCAGCACTGAAACTTGTAGGTACTCACCATCCTGTGACCGTCTGTGAAAAATTTCCAGTAAATAGAACCTAGTTCTTGAAGAGACCTGAGGTATCTCAAGCTGGGACAGTAGCAGATCTGCATCTTTTTAAAGCACTATTAGGAACTGTCTGGCTTCACTTCTGATGAAGTCTTTAGAAGAGTTCTGTTGGTGAGTAGGAGGATTAAATGTATACTGGACAGCTCTGCATGAAGCAGCCTTGAAATTTGTACCATGAAATCAGGAAAGACTTGTTTTGCAACTTTGCTGTCAGCACCTGTAAAAAGATCTTTGAAGGCAAGGACCACCTGTTTGTGTCCACACTCCTCCAGCTGATGTGTAGTGGAATGAAATGAAAGGAGGATTAAAGGCATCAGTAAGGAAATACAGAGCAACCACAAGCCACAGTATTTTTTATTGGTAAATAGAAGCCTGCTTGTGGATATGAGAGAAGGGAAGGGGGCTGCGTCATGTTCAATGAACTCTGGGGCTGCCTGCCTGTCTGAATGCTGCTGCCTTCTATAAGCATAATGTACCATGAAAGCAAATGAACTTCTGTGGAGTAGCATGGAGGTGAATATGCCAAGCAGCTCATTAGCGTAATGCTGGTGCATTGCTCATTGTTAAGATGCCAATTCCCATTTCGAGCCTAGAGGGTATTCAAAGGGCAGGTAAACAGTTAATGAATACGGTTCTTTGAACTGAGCAGCTGAATCTGTACTAAACTTTTAAATCTTTTATAGCTGTGATATTTCAGAGTCCTAAAAATGAATCAGAACATCTGACAGGTATGCCATGAAGTTTCATATACTCACCGTGCCAAGATTTAGCACTGAGCATTTACTTTCTGATATGCTGACAAAGGAAAAATGGTTTATGCAGAGGTCTATGCGCTGTTTTGCACCTAAAAGAAACTGATAAAATTGAGCTTTTTATTGTTTCTTTTCTCAGATAGAAAAATTCCATTGAAATACATGTAGTGGTTTCCCAGTACTACAGCAAGCAAAAGGTTACTTCATCAATAAAACAATGTTGGCACTTGAAGGCTTAATGTATACATTACCAAGGAGGTGGTGCTCAATGTCAATATTGAAATACAGTCAGCACTGTCACAAATGTTAAACTAATCCTCTATACTTAAATTACCCAGTTCATCTCATAGCTCCTTTGTCTCTCTAAATGAACAGTGAATAGTTAACCAGCCTGAATTATAGCTACAATTGCAATGAAGACCCTTTGTGGCATCTGTTTACCATCCTGAAGTAAAACCACATGATTTGCTGATCAGAAATTCACATATTTCCTGGAAAAGAAGAAGTAGCAAGTTTTCCAAGGAATTTCTCATTTTGCCAGAGCCAAAGAAAAATGAAAATGCAATGATTCATTTTGATATAAAACAGCATTGCTGTTTAGGTTTCTGCCTTTAGTTTTGCAGATTCCCAAGGCTGGGTCTGAACCAGTTACAAACATCTCCTGTGTTTTGGGGACTGTCACTCACTGCCCATTTTCCCATACACCCATACAGGTGCTGTAAACTTTCCTGTTCTTTTGTTGATCCTTATGCAACAACCAGCTGTTGCCATCCCTTTGTTACCAAAGCCGTGTGGACCATGAAGGTTTTCAAGACCTGGCAGGACGATGTCCTGAGCAACCCAATCTGACTTCATGGTTGACTGTGCTTTGAGAGAAGGCTGGACCAGAGACCTTATGAGGTCCCTTCCAGCAATCCTGTCTAGCTGCTGGGGTATGCAGCCTTTGATGCTGGAGCATAAGTAAGGATATGAGCAAGGGCAAATGAAGAGTAATTGCTACAAGATGACTTTGCTTTCAGAAGGATTTTGAGGTACAGAAAGAAAAATTGTATGAATTTACTACTACAGAGGTTAACCTTCAAAATTTTCTAAGGACAGGAGATATTTTTAACTTAGTTCCTCTCCAGAATATTATCACATACAAAATAGGAACTGGTGCCAAAGATACAGGTGAGTTGTGCTAGAGCTTTTTTTCATACAAATGCCTTAAATGTGTTTTTGTGAATGGTATTGAGAATTCCTATATCTCATCTAGATTCTTCAGCTGCACTCCAACCCCTGTTGCTGTAATGCAAGCTCGTCTTTCCTTTGGCAGACACAGATATTCTGACTCTGAGGCAGAAATTTCTGTTCAAGTTCATATTCATAAGAAGTATCCATAAGAAAAAAAGGAGAAAATGTAGACAGGCAAAACAAAAATCTAGCAGAGAGAAAATAAATATGTCTGCCTCTTTCTTGATTTCACTAAATGTACACAGAGAAGCAATTAAAAAAAGGCTTAACTTAAATTGGTTTTCCAAATGAACAGTGGTTTGGATAGCAGTGATTGCGTATATAACATTTATCCCTTGGGTTAATGATACTCTCTTCCAATTCTCCTTAATCCCATTACAAAGTCAATAAATATTTCTTTTCTTCCAACACTATTCCCCAGCATTGTTTAGAAAAAAAGAAGGAGAAGGGCTAAATTTAGACCTTGAATTTGAGGAAGCTGCTGTCTCTGGAAAAATCTCTGCACTAAAATTGCTCATCTAAAATTCTCAAACTTCTTCTCTCAGTGGTATTTCAGTAGTTCACTCCAAAGAGTGTCAGAGCCCATGTCATGTGTTATGCTTCACTGAGAGTCAAGAGTGTCAGAGCCCATGTCATGTCTTATGCTTTACTGAGGGACTCTTAGCACAAAGAATCTACTAGCATTAGGCAAAAATTTCCAACAGCGTCTTCTGTATCCCACCACCATACAGATACTACTCGTATGTGGAGCTGCTACAGCTCTTAAATGTTGGTTTCTTATCACTGTGTAGGACTATAAACATTTTGCCATCTTCTCCTAAAGATTCCCATCTCCTATTTTTCAGCTGCTGCTCTTTAAAATTTGGCAGAACAAACTCCCTGTGGTCATTAGGTGCCTTTCTTTGAGTATACATATAAGTTGTATATATATATATATATATAAAAACATATACACAAATACGTATACATAATCTTGTTGACCATATACATGTAAACATACAAATAAATGTAGCTGTTTTTTTCTATGCTACTTAGTGATACTCTGGTTATGTAAATTATTAAGTCAAGTCTATTTATACCCATAATTACAGCACACAATCCATCCCAAAGACAGTTGGAGGGACTGGACAGGAAAAAAGTCAGTTGGTTCTCTCTTATCTTAAAGATTTTGATATCTTTTGTGGTTTCCACTGTATTTAGTTGGTTTATAAAATATCTATTTTAAAAAGTAGAGTAAACTTTTTGCATCTCTTTTTAATCACACCTCTGTTAAATATCATCAGAACAAATCTGGTTTGACAAAATCTGCCCATTGACAGTTAACAAACCTTCTCTTGTCCCTTGAACTACGCTTATCAGCTAAACCACAAGTGGGAAGCACAACAAATGCTTCAGAACAATGTCATCAGATATAGAAACTTTGTGCTTGCTCCTGTCCAACCAGCTCTTTATGAGAACTGCAGGTCACAAAAGATTAAAATTGACTAGGTTCATTTTTTAATAAAGAAAGGAGAAGAAGGTAGAAAGCCTTGGGAGGATCAGAGGAACAGATTAGCAGTCTACAGAAACACTGTTATGTATCATTAACTCCACTGAAGCTATTAATAGTTAAAGCTGAAAAATACCCCATCTGACATTCCTTCCTCCCATGTTGTCACGGGGGAGGCCAGACACAAGATTTTCCTCTTCATCTTTCAGTTTCCTTTAATATACAGTCTCTCAGCACTCTGCCCATGTTACCACAACAGAGACCTTGAACCTTCAAAGCTAGACAGAGCCTCATGTCTGATCAATATGGCTCAGCAAGGCACAGGCTGCTCACACCCATCTCTTTGCAGGACTGGGATTTTTGTCTTCTGTGACTGAATTTACTTCTCGTGTAAGGGCAGAATGTCACTGCCAATTGGTGCAAAAGAAGTCTCATTTTCATAGATCAAGAAGAATAGGGAGATGCTTTCTTTGAAGAGACAATCATCACTGTGACAGAAAATTCATCTGTACATGCATCCCTGATTCCTTTTCTGCATCAGGAAATAAGAGCCAGCTAAAGGAAGATTGATAATTCTCCAGAAGAGGAAGTCCTGCATTAGGTCCAGTCTGAATACAAACATGATGGCCTGAAGGAGAAAAAGCTACATTAGTTCATTTTTCAAATAATGCTAAGTACTGAAGAAGGACAACAATATTGTGCACTTCAAAGTGTGAGTAGAGAGTAATAAAACAGGAATTTACTTGGAAACATGACATCCATGAGAAGGATCACTCATGCTGTGCACAGTGACGAGGAGTGGAAAACCTGAGAAATATGACGTTTAATGGAAAGTAGCATTGGAAGGTGGAAGTTAGACAATACTAATATGCTTGTAAAGTACACTTAAGGTCAAAGAGGCTTAGTTGGAATTCTCCCATCAACTTTTTCCTCAAATATTTTTTAAGAGATGCATTTAGCTGAGGCTGTGTGTGTCTCCATTGACCAGAGAATCTCCAACAGAGGTGGCTGCAGAACCAAAGTCGAGATTCTTTTTTCAGTTCGGTTCTGCCTTGAAGCTCCACCATGGAGACCAGATAATTTTTTTAGATGCCAGATACTAGTTGTTTAGAGATACCAGATATTTTTTTTTGTTTTGGGGGAATCCACATATACTTTTGACATGTGGAACAACTCCCTCCCCCCCCCCCAATGCAAGTCTTTGCCCAACACACATTGATGCATAATGACTTCTTTAGAAGATCAAAGTGTTCTGTTTAGAAAATGAAAGACTGAGTAGTTCATGGTGTTCCCATGATTTTTTCCTTTGAAGTCACTCAGTTACCGAGAACACGCCATCACTTTATGTTTGAGGAATATACAGATTTTGTTTGGTGAGGTTACTGATAAGAATTGCCTCCCATGTAGGAGGCCTGTATTAAATACGTATAGGCTGACTAAACAAGATCTATGGGGAACATTAAAGTGTTCTAATAACTGGAGTGCAAGGACAAAGAAGAGAGAGGAATGTAGGTGCATATTAATGGCAAAACCAAAATGAACTAATGTGCTAAAACATCTTTGACATTTGCACGCTTGTGACATGATGTTAATACTAGACTTGAAGACAGCCAACACGGAAAAATTCTGCATAAGCTAGGAAATGTGCCCTATGAAAGTCCATAGAACTTAACATATTCCTCTCAACTTCTTTCTCTGTATTTGTGTTTGCAAAGCCAACAGAAGGTTCAGAGACCCTTACCAAGACTCAGTTGTTCAGATTGTGATTTATGAAACGTCAACAACTGTGAATACACCATAAAATGTAACAATCCAGAGAATGCCACTGCTTCATCATTTGAAAGACTGATGGTTGTGGGGGGAAAATATGGGGTCAGTATCCACAAGATAAGAATTAAATATAAATCAAATTAATTCATATTGTCTACTCACCAAGGCCACTTTTTTTGTTTTGCTTCAAGAAAAAGCACTCGGTATTGATTATTAACACTGCAGAACTGATTATCCCAGCTACAGGCAAGCTGTTCAAAGCCAAAAGGATAAGAACAAAACCCCTAAAAAGGGCCAGAGACAGCAAATAAATATGTTTCCTCAGCTCCTGGGTCTCTGGATACATAAGTGTCTCTGTCTATGGCACATACAGGGTGTGACACACCATCACGAGTGGGACATGGGGCTCAGCCAAAATAATATTTCTGTTCCTATTACCTAGTAAGTAAGTTCAGATTTTGCACATCTGCTGTCAGATGGAGCTTGTGAACCTAAACAAGGTGAAGGATGGTCTATAACTTCTTGCACATTTAGGAAAAGCATAAATAAAATTCTGGAAGTCCCCTTCACGTTTCCTTCACGGGGATGGAAAAAAATCCTGTCCTCTTCATATTAAAACAATCAGAGAAACATTCACCAGGCAAAATAGATGCTGGGAATCCTGCCAGAAAGAAAAGGCTCACCCATCTCTTGTGCCCAATACCAGAATCTTGAGCCTAGAGTTAAGCAGCCCATCATTTTCAGGTCTGCACAGTCTGGGATGTTTTAGCCTTCAAAGCGTGGCAGCACTGATTCACTGGGGACACAGAAACTTTATTATGCATTTTTGCTTGCATGGTGGAGAAACACAAATCTCTTCAATAACTCCACATTGATGTCATGGGTATAAAAAGATGTCCTCAGATCCAAGCAATAATGGTGTGAGACAGCTAAAAATGCCAGGTGCACCAGACCATGCAGCAACACCATCTTCACGTAATTTTAGGCATCACAGCCTGGAAGTTTTCTGAACTTTGTTTCTGTCTTCATTGTAATAAGTTTCCATTAATCCTGGTTACACATTACTATGAAGTTTTCTTCACTGTGTTTCATGTTGGCTATTCCTAGTACACTGCATGTTAATCTTTTTCAAAACAGGCCTTGAGCTCACCTAGAGTGTAAGAAGATTTACTTTTCTTTCTTAAGGGAGAAATGCTGATGATCTCCATCCAAGAAGAGATCAATCATCTTTAAAGAAATTCTGTATTGGATTGTTCCCTCTTTTTATTTAGTTCCCTTTGAAATAAGAAAAGAACATCCCAATTTAAATGTTATTTCAGTTATTTTCTCACATTAAAGCCACAACTCACTAACTGTGGAAGAAGGCTGATGAGAAGAAGCTTTCAAGCAAAAAAAAAAAAAAAATTGTCATGTTCTTACTAGCAAAGAGGAGCAGAAGAAATTTCTGGAGAAAAAAGGTAAAAACATCTATTCATTGTAGACCTTCTTCCTTCCTTACAGAAAGTTATGATATTTCAGTAGCAGTGCTTATTCTAAAGTCACAAGAAAGTCTTTCAGAACAACACTCAGTCTGTGTCATAGTCCATCCCCAGTAGTGCTCCTCAGCTGGTGATACAGGTTTCAGTCCTCTTCTTACTGAAGTAATGGGGAAATTCATGCAAGCAATGGCAGAGTAGGCAATGGGAGCCAAGGGCTCCTATAGACATAAAAGACTAGAGTAGAAAAAAAAGTAAATATTTTTACTGACTCAGGCACTACATAAAATCAAAAATGCCAGAACAACATTAGCTTATCCAGAATCCCCACATCAGTACCTATGCAACCAATGTTTCTCATTCCTAACTCACATAAAAGACTAGAGTAGAAAAAAAAGTAAATATTTTAACTGACTCAGGCACTACATAAAATCAAAAATGCCAGAACAACATTAGCTTATCCAGAATCCCCACATCAGTACCTATGCAACCAATGTTTCTCATTCCTAACTCACTACTCAATTATAAATGTTACCTCAGAATTTGGGAGATTTTGAAAAACAATATGTTTTCTATCACTACTCTCTTCCCTCATCAGGCATTAGTGAAGTTTATGCAGTATTAGATGTTTTCTTAAACATCCCTTCCTATAACTATGTTTGCAGTTCTCATGTTAAGGAAGAAGAAGACAGCTGCAGAGCTTTTTTCCATACTGTGATGAACTACCATTTTGGTCCATCTAAACAGTCAAGTGAAATCCTCAGGTTCTACTACTTTTATCTTGTTTGGCTAAATATTGACATTATAGCTGCCATTTCTTAGTGTTCTTACCCAGCAGCATGTCCATGATGTGCAGAGACAAAAAAGTTTGAAGCCCACAGCTATCTCTCGCAGTCCAGGAGACAGGCTGATTGGAACTAGTCAGACAAGATGTCAGGGAACAGGTATCTTTTCTCCTGAGATCTTTTCCATCATTCACTACTGCTTAAAGTACCCTGAATCAAGTTGTAAACATTCAATAAGGTTTCAAAATTAATCTTCTGTATATGCCATATGGAAGAATTGCAAAATTTATAGAAATAGGTCTTCTCATATTAAACTGAACCAGGTGGGTGTTGAAATCACTATGCTCTGACTATGATTCAACCTCACAGCAGTAAAAAACATCCCCAGCAAGGTATCATTGCTGTGTGTCAGGACAGATCTTCCCTGAATGCCACACAGAGGCTATGCACAGAACTTGACTGCAGAACAAGCACGACCGGACCCAAAGCGATCCCTGTGGACACACAGCTTCTGCCTTTTCCACCAGCTGTGCAGCATGGCAAACGAGGGGCTGCTAATGCCATGGGGGTTACCTTTGAACACAACAGCTTCTCAGGAAAGGCTGTGCTGTGCCCACTATTTGCCTCTGCACCCTATCTCTGACTCGTCTGTCTGCTGCTTGTCTGGATGCAGAGGTCCGCTTCCCTTACGGCAGCCCTTGCCATTTTTAGCAGCTCTGAGCTCTCCTCCACCAACCTCTTTGTACCAATGTTCTTGAAACCAATTTCATTATGCAACTTTCCAAAGCTATTGGGCAATCTGCTTTCATTCTCCTGCTTTCTTTTCCTTATCAGTATTTATACTCTTAACTCCAGTACCTCATTCTTTACGCATGGCATGTCCCTCTTTCTAATGCTTGATTACTTTTTGCAGTCACTTATTCAGAGTGACCTTTTTCACTGCTGGTGTATTTATCGCTAGATGGCTCTCATAACCCTTGGGCATACCATCATTTATCTTTCAACCCATTCAATTCCCTCCCCTTCCAATTCATCTCTGCTTATATCTCTTTTGTTCCTCCAAATATTGTGCTGCTGAAAGCAAAGCATTTTAAATACTAAAACCAATAATAATTAATTGTTGCCTAGCTCCTTCCCCACTATTATGTTTCCAGTGGTTGCATTTCCTTAGAGAAAGAACAGCCAGCTGTTTTCAATAGGAATGACTTAAATGTTTGAGGAAAACAGCAGCAAGGCAAAAAACAGAGGATGACACAGCAGAGGGGCTGGGAGGACAGCATGGCTGCTGCCCTTGCCATCCAGTCACTAATGCAGTAGATGGCACAGAAACATCAAATAACACCAGGTCACGTACAATTCACCTGTCATATCTTCCCCAGAAGAAAACTAAGGCAAAAATTGATTAATTCTAGAGAGAATTTGTGCCCCTGTACTCAGCACTAGTGAGGCGGCACCTTGAATACTGTGTTCAGTTTTGAGCCCCTCACTACAAGGACATTGAGGGGCTGGAGCGTGTCCAGAGAAGGGCAATGAAGCTGTGAGGATGCTAGAGAACAAGCTTTATGAGAGGTGGCTGAGAGAACTGTGGCTGCTTAGCCCAGAGGGAAGAAGGCTGAGGACAGACATTATCACTGTTTACAACTATCTGAAAGGAGGATGTAGAGAGATATGTTCTGGCCTCTTCTCCCAAGTAACTGGTGATAGGATGAGAGGAAATGGCTTTGAGTTGCACCAGGGGAGGTTCAGTTCAGATATCAGGAAAAATTTCTTACCAAAAAGGTTGTAGGGCACTGGAACAGGCTGCCTGGGAAGTGGTTGAGTCACCATCCCTGAAGGTATTTAAAAGATGGGGAGATGACATGCTCAGGGATATGGTTTAGTAGCGGACAGATACAATTGGATGGATGATCTCAAAGGTCTTTTCCAATGAAACAATTCTATAATTCTATGAGTTTGAACACAACTCCTGGATCTTAATAACCTCTGTTTGAAGCAAAGCTTCACAAAGTGATGTGATTGTTAAATCCAGTCCTCAATTCTCCTCTTGTGCGTTATGAAGCAAATTGATCTCTCTTTGAATTGGAAACTGTATTGTTCAGTTCTTTAATACAGCTTGATCTATTTATGTCTATTGAAATCTGCTGTTAACATGCTGCTTTCAAAGTCACTTATGAAAAATGGACTAGATTTTTTGCAATGATGGACAAGCATCTTTTGCACCATAGAGCCCCAGGGCCAAACCTGTTGACAGTTTTAGTGCCTTCGGTATTTTTCTGGCCACGACAGGCAATATTTTTTGTACCCTGGTTGCAAAGGTTGGCTTCAGGTTGGACTCCAAGAGCTGGCAGTCTTTTTCTTTGTACAATGAGTCAGTCAAAATAGCCTCTGTTCTGTACAGAAACATGAAATGAAACCTCCTTTTCTTCCCACTTTAAGATATACCATAACTTGAAGAGTCAGTTACTAAGGATTTTCCTGCTCAATCAAGCTAATAAATATAAAATGGAAGCTGTGACAAGGTAACAACTGTCTGTGTTGACTGAGCTGTGGTGCAGTAACCCATCCATTGCACAGAAAATGCATTTTCAGCTCTGCTAAGTGAAATAGTCTCAGAATATCCAACAGTTTGAATATACCAGTGGGTCTCTTCCAACCTGGTTATTCTATGATTCTATGATATTTACCTAGGGAAGTTTAATCTCTGAAAGAAAGCTTTAAAACTAAGACACAGTAAAACAGATGTACTCGCACAGTGATTGACATCCATCACCAAGATTTCAGTATATTAGAGTAAAAATGTAAGTGTCAGTGGAGAACATACCCAAATATCAACATCAGGGCAGGTCAAGAAATGGTTCACCAATTCACTGTACTGAAGTCTAAACAGTTTATTGCCACCAAATACTGTTCCTACTGAGTAGCCAAGACAATCCAAAAGTCCTGTTGCTCTGTGTGTGTCCCTTTCATTTCAAGAGGTGAAGAACATGCTTTATTTTCTTCCAACCTTGACAGAAGACTTGGCACCTCTTCCTTTCTTCAGGCACTATTTGCGAGGTTTCCAATGTTTAAATTATGCAACATAGGTTAGTGTAAGCCTCTGTGTCCTGTGTTTAGCACTCCAGCACTGTGTGTACCTTTCAGGTCTGTTGTTTCAGGCTGCCTGCAGATTCAGTTATGCACTAGCTTGCACTCACATTAATCTTCTCAAGTCTTCCCTTACAACTATAACTTATAGAAACTTGCATTTTATTGTGAATGTAATTTTAAATAGTCATCTAATCTGAGCCAGTGCTTTAAGCAAGGGCATGTGGTATCTGTGCCTCAGCCCACAGAGACAGTTGTGCATCATGCAGGCAGCAGCAAGTCCCACGGCTGCTTTTATCTTAATATGACAGTTTCACTATAACTGGACAGCAGCAGAGAGGAAACCACAGGACATTGCCCCTAAAGCACAGTGACAAATCACATGCTGCAGGCTTCATTGTACTGCAACTATGCATGAAATATTTCAGCAATTCTATAAATGCATTTATGAGTCAATTTTCTGCCATTATCATTAGGCGATCATTTTACTAGTTTCATACATCTGGGTTGGATCAGAAGTGTTAAAGTCCTGTACTGTGTTTCAATGGGAATAGGAATGGTTGGACTTGATGACCCTGTGGGTCTTTTCCACCCTAGTGATTCTGTGACTCTGTGATTCTGCGAACATCTAAAATAATACAGTACAAGCAAAGTAGCAGTGTAAAATAATAAATATTGATATCCTGTTTGGAAACTGTGTGATTCAATCTGCTCTGTACTCATCCACTGAGTTGCATGAAAAGAATCTGGCATCCCCTGATGGACTTGTTTCATTTTCTGAGTGTCCTGACCTCTTTTGTGTGATCGGAAATTATACCCCACCAATATCCGTTACTTTAGGCCATGGCCTGATGATGTAGGTTAGCCTAGCAGAGAAAATGCCATGCTTTTCTTCTTCTGTTTTGTTTTTCCTTTGCCCTGCACTTTTCATAAACCTTCTTGCATTCTCCAAATATGATTTATTCAGCTATTGCTTTATTTCTAGGGGAAAAAAAATGTAAGAAACGAGAAATACTATTAAGAAAGTGGTTCCTCAAAGTCAAAAATTCAGGAGCCCATGTTTTGGCTTCACTCAGAAACAGTCATTTCTCCATGCACTCAGGAACAGCCAGTTAGCTCACACCCCTATTTGGTGACTAAGTCTCTGATTTCAGTATCTAAATGAAGATGCACCAGTCCAACTAGAATTAAGTCCAGAGGCACCTGTTCCTACGGTTCAGAGTGACACGTGCACACTAGTCTTCCTAAGCCCTCATGTGGGGTCTGATACGTGATACTCTGCCCAGTGCAGCTTCTGATGATATAGTTTTGTTGTCATGAAACTGCATATCCAAGCCCACCCTCATGACATAACCTGACACTAGACAGGTAGAAGCTCAAGGAAACTTAATTTACATATTAAAGATTCATAATGGCAGTGGAAGCAAACTATAGATAATTCATCTTTGTATCCAAAACAGCCACCAAATGTACCAGGCTTCCTTTTCTCTGGGAAAAAGACTCTGGATCACACACCAAATGTGGCAGGTGTAAAGGTATAAGGATGGTGGCAAAGTAGCGGTTAAAACCAGGATTTGAAGCAATTCAGGTTTTGAGAGTTGAAGGACTTTTATATGCGTTTTAAATGTAAACTTACTTAAGAATTCCCAGACTGATTTTTATAGGTTGAATTATTTAGAAAATACTGTTTCCTCTCAAGGATTCTTCCCTTAGGTAATTGATAAATATTTATAACTGAGACTCCCTCTTAATGAAGATTTTTGCCTAGGAATAACAATTAAGAGCCTTTGTCAGAACCCCAGGTTGAAAATAACTGTCATTCAAATGTTATTGGTTTTGAGTATGTGTAAAATATTGCCTTCCAAGATCCAAGAAAAAAATCTTTGTCGGCAAGTTGTTTGAAACAATGCCTAACTAAATGTGAAGGGACTTGTCTTAACAGCATACCAATGAGGTGTAACTGGCAATCAGGTGTGACTTGTTTAACAAATTAACAATATGTTTCTCTAATAGGAAATTTGTTGCTCCACATTCAGCATTGAAGATTTGCAGCTACTTAAAAAATCTACTGAGACTTTCAACATAATTAAGGTTAAATTTACTTTGGAATTCATGGTGGCCATATAAAAGCAAACTAGAAATATTGTACATCTGGAAAATCACACTTTCATTAAATTCTTTAAGCTTTGTTTTTAAAGGTAACTCATTTACACAATCTAAGTCTGAGATATTTCGTGTTAAAAAGTCAGATGTCTTAACCTTATTCTTATTTGATTTGTAAATATTTCTGAAGACATGAGGAAGAGGAATTTGAGATTATATAGATAACCATAATTCCATGCTAAGCTACTGATCTGCTTCTGTTCACTAATTCCATAAATATTGCAGCATTTATCAACTTTCTGCAAGTGGCTGTTTCTGAAAAAGTTTGGTCTAATCATAAATTTCTATGCTTACTCAGCTCAGTAAACAGTCCTCTCTCCGCCTGCATCCAAGCAGCTGAGATGTGATGGCCTGTATGTCAACAAGTTACCTGTTTGCATAGCCTGCATCTGCTCCAAAGTATCCCAAAGCTGCAGTGTCAGTTTTCATCTTTTTTCTTAGCAGAAGTACCAATCCAAATTAATGTAGATCTCATAAAAAGCCACTTCAATTTCATCTGTTCTTTAGTTTTTTATTGATAGGAAATAAAGATTATAAAAATCCTTTGAAAAATTCACGTTATTGAGAAAATGAATAATCAAAAAAACCTGAAAAACTGAAAGGAAACTTATTTCAGAGCACACCATCACTGTGGACCTCCTGAGGAGCAGAGGATTTCTGATTAAGTACTTTAAATGCATCCTCTAAGGAATGGAAAAAGTCTTATAAATGCATTTCTATTAGTGATCTTTTTTTTTTGTTAGTCTTTACATGGAAAATCACAAACTAGTAAAAGAATTCATCCCCTCCTCTGGGCTGTCTGGGTTTTTTTTTCCCAAATGACTTATACTTCTAAATCTCCTAAGCAACAAGCAAGCTGCAACTTCCCTTGAGAGAATATCCTCACCCTAAATTTATTTATTGTTTGCAGCCTGATTTTTTTTCATGAGTTGTGTCTTAAATGTTCCTTTCCCTCACTAGTCAGGAACCCTCCCTTTTTCCCCATCATCCTCTTTGGGTATGTTCAAATTCCCACACTCCTTACCATTTTGATTCCTTCTATCTTTCCCCATAATATCTCTCCTCAGTGCTCCTTATATCCTTTCCAACTCTTCAGTATCACTACAGGTACCGAGCCCATCTCACTTATCTTAGAACAGCTGAAGCTTTAATGATCAACTAAAAGAAGACCTGTGAATTAAAGGTGGTAAAAATTAAGTGAATTAATCCCAGCACAGGTGATCAAAAAAGGTCATACATCATTGGCATAGTAGCCTGCTTCCTCATTTTAGTAAAATATAACATAATATGTTCTCTTTACATTCAAGGATCCTGTATGTCACAGTGCACTTAATAATAGCCTTGTTTTATGTAGATGCTTTTATTCAGAGGACAGTGAACGATCTTATAATTACCTCATTGGCCCAGAACCAAATATTTGCAAGACAAAAAACCTAGAATTGTAGGAAGTGTGGCCAATTTTTAGCTTTTCAACAAAAATGGAGAAATTAATATTTATCAGACATATCACTAAGTCACAACAGTTTTCTGCTAAACAGAGCCACCATAGAAAGTTTCTTAGTATTTAGGATATCATATCAATAAATGATATATCATAAAGTGCATGCAACATAATGCACATTTCGCTTCCTTTTAACACAAATTTCTTCAGTTTGAAATGTTACATTTTTTCCAAGCTAATTTTTAAAACCAAATTCCATGATGGTGAAAGCAACATGGACTAAAACTAAAACAATGTCTCATCATAAAGCCAAAGACAACGTACCACAATCTCCTGTTTCTGATTCCATCAACAAGTGTGTAAAGTTTACAGGGGCACAGCATAGCAGAATACCCAGCAGTATAAATAAAATGGCAATATTTAGGTGCACTCCTACTCTTATTGAATATTATTGTATTGAATTCCCATGTACAGAGGGAAACCTGAAACCATCTGAAATATTTTTAAAAGAAAAGAGAAGTTGTCCCTTGGATTCATTTTCACGGAAGAAAAAAAAGTCTTTTATTTTAAATCATAAAATATCCTGATCAAAACCCGTCAGTACAGGTTCTTTTAGTACAGAAAAGACAAAGGCCTTTTCTAACCCAAAGAACATCTATCAGAGCTGCAGTACAATAATTTGTATCTTAAGTTATTAAATTCTACTGCTGCTGCTAAATGTAGGGGATCTCTAATTACATTATGATCAAGTCTGGGTTTCAAGTATGTCTAAGTAACTCTAATGGCATCTGTGAAAGTTTTACAAATATAAGACAAGATTTTTGTCTGATCACTGGTTTCTGACTGTATTGCTGTATCTCTGTCTTGGAAAGTTTCTCAGAAAGGAGGTTAGGCAAGTCCATCCAGTTCATGTATATGTATATATCACAGAATCACAGAATCACACACAGAATAACCAGGTTGGAAGAGACCCACTGGATCGTCGAGTCCAACCATTCCCACCAATCCCTAAATCATGCTCCTAAGCACCTCGTCTACCCTAACCTTAAACACCTCCAGGGACGGTGACTCAACCACCTCCCTGGGCAGACCGTTCCAATGCCTAACCACCCTCTCCGTGAAGAACTTTTTCCTAATCTCAAGCCTAAATCTCCCCTGGCAGAGCTTGGGGCCATTCCCTCTCGTCCTGTCCCCTGTCACCTGGGAGAAGAGGCCAGCTCCCTCCTCTCCACAATCTCCCTTCAGGTAGTTGTAGAGAGTAATAAGGTCTCCCCTCAGCCTCCTCTTCTCCAGGCTGAACAACCCCAGCTCTCTCAGTCGCTCCTCATAAGATTTGTTCTCCAGCCCCTTCACCAGCTTTGTTGCTCTTTTCTGGACTCGCTCCAGAGCCACAACATCCCTCTTGTATGTAGAGAGAGAGAGAGAGAGAGAGAGACATAGACTTGTAGACAAATATTTTTCTTAGAACTCCATAGAAGAGTACATTAGACTCACACTAGCAAGATGTACTGGAGCTCTAGGGCTGAAGACATCCAGATCCAGAAGGTGATGAGTGTTCTTCTCCTCCAATGCAGTGCTGGAGGCGACCCAATCCATTAGCAAGACGTGAGCACTTTCCATGCACCAAAGCAGATATGTCATGGTGATAATCATGACAACTAAATTACAGACTGACCCTTTTTTGATGATTCACTGCATCCCAATAGCACTGCAGGAGCTGAAACACTAGAAGAAACATCTGCCACAATACATTTAACCTATAAAAGTGGAACAAACTCAATTGCACATCTTAAATTCCTTAGTATCATAGTTCCCTGAACAGGTATAGAAGTTTTTGTTTTTCAGGCCTTGATCCCTAAAGACTTGATCTGACATGGTACCATGTAGCTCCAGACTTGTATTGTCTTGGCAAACGCATACTGACAAAATTTTTTGTAATGTCGACATCTTCATATTTTCGCCATAAACTGGAAATGTAATTTGATTCTTGTCAAATAAGACAATTTTAATATATTTACAGTAAGAATTTTGTTTAATCTAAGAATCATTATGTCCCATGATTTTTAAGGGCAATGTCAAATAAGCAGTGAGCTAGAAATGGCAGACATACTCAGGTAGAAATGGCAGACATACTCAGGAAGGAAGATTTGTTTATATTTTGTACATACATGTATACGCATGAATATAGTTTATTCACAATATAATGAAAATTTTAATAAAAAAATAAAAAGGTTTTAATAAAAAATGTCATAATCTCTAGTCTTCCTTTAGAGTTCCCCTTTGTGTATCTGTGTTAATAGAAGAATAAAACACAGCCACTGTATATACTCTGGAATGTTCTAAACTAAACTAAAAATCTAAACTGATAAAAATGTTTTGCAAAACATGCCAGAGGTCATTCCCAAGTGTTGAGACTACAAAGTCAACTTAATACTCAGTCCAAAGAGATCAATTCTGAAAGGCTGTCAAAGGCTGTTGTATATTAATTGGTCTTTATACATTTCTCATGGAAAAGAGTTCTCCCCAGAAATATTGCTGGTGGGAAATCCTGTAGGAAGTTATATGACAAGTCAACAGTATCATGGAGGCCTCCTGAATCCCTAGGTACATTAACAAAATGTATCACACTGCAAAATTTGAGCTACCTAGCAACATCAGAGGGAACAGTTTGTTTGAGGAAGGTATCTGTCATTGATCACTGCAGTTCTCTTTATTTCAGGTTTGACTTTGAGTGGTTCTTTTACTCTTTTCAGCCCATAGCACTTACACTGCTCTGATCTTAAAACTCCAAAACCTGATTTTCCATGAAAACAGACAGAGGAGCCTGAAAACTGAACTGACCGTTTCTGTTCCCATCACAGCACATAGTGTATCAACTAAGAAATTCAGAGCATGCTGATAGAAGACAAGGTGTTAGCAATGAGCCAAAGAGGTCTCTGATGTGATTTTACCACTTCATTAGAGTTACCCCCAGGATAAATTTGTCCCGACATACTGAAGACTCTAAAAGTTTTGAAGAGAATAGCAGTACATGCAAAAAATTACTGTCCTTCTCTGAATATTTAAACTGGATTGTTAAACCAGTGAATCTGATTCCAACTTATATTTGCAGCTTTTTTTATATATAGTCTCTTGAAACACTTTTACAGTTCCACAAAGCATTGCAGGACCCAGCCAGCAACACAGTACATTAATAAGCAATGAGCTATGCAGTCCTGTCAAAACAAGCTCATTAGTAAGTTGGCTGCTGGGTTTTTGCAACCACTAGCTAAACTTTGGCAATATAAACAGGGGCACTTACAGGGAGGTCCCACAAGCTGTCTGCAGTTTAAAAGAATTAAAGACTTAGTTTTAAACATATAACAGGATCTAGCATCAATTTGTAATGGTGCAAGTACAAAATAATTTTTCAGAAGTCTCATGAAAGCTTTATTGCAAAAATCAGGTAGAAAATTTCTTCTCATGCGATAAAAATTCCCATAATATAAACCAAAAATTATACTTCCTGCTGTATTGTTTGGCTCATGAAACCTGGCTCTAGTTTTTCAGGACTGTAAACAAAGTAAGACACTTTGATGCTCTGATGATTGGATGGTAATTAGAAGGCCACATAAGTTCATAGCATATATGATGACCATAATACATTAAAAGTTCCTGTTTATTAATAGCTCACTGATTTCTTCTCCTGTGACTCAGTCAAGCTTGTCCATGAAAATTAAGGGGTACTGTGCCTAGAATTTCTTTGCAAGACTGCAAGGATGCAACCAGAGTACCCTGGGCAAACACAAGTAACTCCCATCTTCAGGTAACAAATGGAACTGATAGAAATGATTAAAAAATCTGAGCCTATGGAAAAGGTTCTGCATATATTTATTTTTCTTTCTAAATATATATACGTGTGAATATTTTTAAATATCTTTATACTTGGTGAAGGTTGTTAAATTTTATTTATTTATTACTAGTCTTGGAACTTCAGAGGCTGTGGTTATCCCCCTCCAAGGCAGTGTACACCCACTGACACCACCTTTGCACCACCTGTGTCTAAGGATAGAGTCCCAAATGTTTCTGCATCACCAGTGAACAGCAGTAATCTAGGTGGTTTTTGAAACTGCCTGCTTGGCTTGGAGGCAGGTGAGCACTTTTCTTGCCTGCAGCCTCTGCCTTCTCAGCTGCAGCCTTTGCCACCTGAAAGCTGCAATGCAAGTGCTCCACCTGAAAAAGAGAGCTCTTTCCCATTTGGAAAAGAAAGCTCTTTTGCAACATCACCTCCACTATTAAGTTTCTTGCCATGTGGATGTGGTATTTGTGCTCTGTAAGCAGACATGTTTTTTCTTTGACCTATGAAGTAGCAATTAGTGAATGTCTGCCTGATGTGGAAATCACTTCTCTCCACAAAAGAAACAATGATTCAGCCTGATTACTTCAATCACATATGTTAGATTGCAATGTTTTTCATATACATACCTGTCTGTGATAAGAACAGACTGATGTCTGTAACTAATAGATTCTAGTTCATGATCTTTTCCTTGGGCCCTTTTGCACAACTTCTGCAAAAGCAGGTCCACATAAGGACCGCTGGAACAAGAAGAATGGGGGAAAATCAAAATCAGCAAAGGTCAGACTCTGGCCTTATATATAAATACATACTACATATTAGTGTCTGCTCCCTAGTACAGTTAGCTGTAGAGAAAGAAACAGGGACCTTTCATTTTCACTGAAGTACTCAGATTCAGAAATAGCAATATTCACTTTAAAAGCAAAAAATAAAAGCACTTTTTGAGAAAGACAGTGACTTTTAACACTGTTTTTAACACTGCAGTCCTGCTGTAATACTGTGATGCCAGCAGTTTTTATCCAAACTATGTAAAAATATATGTATATTTTTCAATGACTAATAGCATAAAACCTTGTATTTTCTTCTATTATGTAAACTTTCCCATTCAGGTGACAGGCAATTTATTGCAGCACTTCGATGGATTGTAATGGCTGTAGTAACTGTGTAGTTAAGTGCTGTTTCTGAAAAGTAGAACTGGCAAAATATTTAATGAAGCATTTGGCTTTCTGTGTGATGAGATGAGAGTACCCTGTTGTATGCCAAATCAATCTGATTTTACACAATATATCCATTCAAACAGCAATTCTGAAGGCTGGAGAGCCAGAGGAGCTGAGACTAGGTTTTATAGGCTGTAGAGAAAATAACACTTCCAGATGTAATTTCCAAGTACAAAGTGCCATTTACTCTGGGAGACATGGATTTGCAGCATGATTTGGAAAAATTCTCTGTGAGCTCTTCAGTCTTTGCTGAAAGTCGGCAAGAACTTTCTTCAATGTTACTGCTGCTGCTATGGATTTGACACTAATATCAATATTTAACACTGCTAATTCCTCAGAAAATGTATATAATATATATAATATAGTTATATTTCATAAGGTGAGACACACAGACTGGGCAACTGCTGAAAATGAGCAGCCTAGTTCCCCACTACATGTGCAAGAATCATGCAAAGAATTTTTTCTTTCTTTTTTTTTTGGATTTGGGAGTGTTTTGTTGTTGTTTAATGCTTCTTTTTGGCCAATTTCCACTCCACATTTAATTTCAAGGCAATTAATTTTGATGCATTTCAAGAGTAAAGAACTTGACAGTAGAATTCTTTCATCTACTGTCATTAAGGAAAATGTTACAATTATCCCTTCAGCCGTACACCAAAAAATCCTCTCTAAATTTCTTGCATAAACAGTTGTAAGAAAGATTAGAGTATTACTAAACTCTTAGTACATACCATTCTACTAAAGTAAGAGCTGATCCCAGTGGGTCCTGGATCCCACAATTATTGCAGATTTCTGGCCCTGAAAAATCATCTCAGGGCACCATTTCTTCAAGTTCTCATTGCAGATGTGCCTGCCAAACACTCAAAGAGTTCACAAAATCTGCTCTGCTGAGTGAAAAAGAAAAGCAGTAAGAAAGCAGCCGAGATCTGACATTGCCATGTTCTCATTCTGAGAAAAGAGTAATAAAGTATTTGTTGCAGAGGCACCACTGTTGTCACCTGCAATGTTACCAGTAATTTTATCACCCTCAGAAGTCTCTCTTTGACCAAACAAATATTAAGTGATGTCATGGGAGTGATATTTTTAGATGGTGTCTCAATCCTTTCTGTAATGGTGGAAAATCTTTGCCAATGACAACACACAAAGTGAAAACGTTCAGAGATTGAAACAAACCTCCACAACTTCATATCAAAAGTTAGTGTCTGCTGCCAATATAGCAAGCAGCACTATGTCTTCTGACAGGTAAGCACTAAGCAGAATACAACATGGCAACTTAGGAGAATTGATATGGAAATGCAGAATCCTTCCTTGAGCAGTGTGGAAAGGCCAACAAGTGACAAAAGCAGCTACCAAGGCAGCAATCAGGTGATTGGGCAGGGTAACATCTTGATTTGCTGCAGGCACAAATGCCAAGGAAAACAATGTACTAGGCACAGGAGGAAATCCAAACAGCAGCATCCCTGCAAGACAAACAACTTGTAGGTATGCTCCCATCAGCAGATCATGCTGCTAACTCAATACAATTTTTTAAAGAATATCAGGAAGATTATAAAAGACTCCAAAAAGAATTTGAGGCCACCCAGAACTGAAGTTGTAACACCACACTCCAAGAAATTTTCAAACCAGACAATTGTTGCTATGAATATTAACTATTAAGTCACCTTCCAGCTTCAGAGCATCTCAGGAACATGAACTGGGACAAGAAGGCTGCCTAGAAATCACAAAATCATTCTGCAGCAGCATCAGCGGTGCTGTGAATGAGAGGGACCATGGATTTCTGCAAGGCGTGACTGAGGCAGCGGCAAGGCTCAGCCATTTTCCAAGCTCCTTTAAGCAAACAAATAAAGCAAAACAAGATTTGCTTAGTGCTGTTACCTCTTGCTCTTTCACAGCTCCTAGGATCCCTTTTTTGTTGCTGTTGGTTTTCTTTTAATTGGAAAAGAACAGGCATTTTGCATACTCATAATTTTTTTAATAACCCCTGAGTTTAATAAAGTCTTTTCTTCTGCTCCATGTTCATAACACCTGCACTTAATTAAGCCATTCTCTTTTTCCGTCTTTTGCATAGCTCTCCTGCATGTGTTCAAAAGGACTCCCCTTCCTTTGACTTGCTCTTTCAAATCATTCTTTACAGATACCATCAGTTCAATGGTTGTCACCCAAGATAAGAATATTTCTGGATTTGATTTCCCAAAACTGAGCCACTGAAGACACATACATTCCAAGAAAAAGTATGAATCATCTGCAAAACAAAAGATAAAACAAAAAATATCTTGCGATAATTAAACTTTCACTTTGTTACAGAACAGTTGTGGAATTAAAACAAAATCAAATATGGTTTGGTTTTGAATCCAATCACCTAAGTATATTTTTCAAAGGTTTAAGGTTCGGCTGTATTCCAAAATGATTCCTTATAGTTTTTATAAACATTTGTTACCAGAGTAATCTACAGAAATAAGTCAAAACTGGCATGATCAGTTCTGCAGGGTACATTGTTTTGGACCAGTACTGGGCAACAGCACAGACATGTCAATCCAGAAGGAATGCGTTCCACATGTAAAAGACACATCACTGCAAGAAAAATCACAGGGGAGTTCTCAGATTAAAAAAGGGGTTTGATCTCATCAATTACATTACACAAATTTTTCACTCATTTCACACATTGAAGGAGATACTGAAAGCAGAGAAGCATGAGATTCAGGGGGTAGTTGCCCAGGGAGGCAGCTCATTCCCTCTTTCTGGTACAGTCTTAACAGAAAGGTTAGGCACAGCACCATATATCTACAGGTGTGTATGAAATAAAAGTTGTTGTTGCAAATGAAGCAAATGATGACTCCCCAGAGGAAGAAAATGAAAAGAAGCAAATGGTAATAATTTAACGCACTATAAGAATAAAATTGCTGACTACTTTTGAAAAACATTAATAGAGCTGAAAAAATGGAATTCAATGTAAACAAAACAAAACAGTATATAGTTTTTCTCTGCTAAAGCCACTGAATCAAATGGCTTAGGTATAACTGGAATAAACATCCCAATCCCGAGTGAGGAAGTAAATCATCTGAAGGGTACAGAAGCATTTCAGAAAATTAATTTGGAAGCACTTGTGCATCTGTGTGCAATACAACTTGGTCTCTGTTCTCCAAACACGTTCATCAAGCTGCTGCGGGCTGTGGGCAAGAAGCACTATTTTCTTTTGGAAAATACAGACCATTCTCCATAAATATTCAGCCAGCTTACCAACTTGTCACAAAACTGCAAACATATAGGGGGGAGGCTGATAAAAGTCAAAGGACAAAAGTTAGGAGATGTGTTATGAAAGAACAGTCCTACTTCATACAGTCCACGTTTGACAACTGAGCTAAGTTCAGATTAATCTTATTTAAATCAACAAGTTGAATAAGGGAATAAAGTGCTATTCATTGTGACTGGATATCTCTGAACTTGACTTCTATGTTTTGTTTCTGGCACATAACAACCTCTGTTTGCAGTAACAACAAATTTCTCAGAAATACAGTTAAAGAGCTTTAGGAACTGTTTGGTAACTGAATAAATTGTTATTGAACAAGCATTCTGCTTAGGAAACTGCCAGCCTCTGGCCTGGACAGGCGCACACTCTCCTGGGTGGAAAACTGGTTGGCTGGCCGGGCCCAGAGAGTGGTGGGAAATGGAGTTAAATCCAGCTGGAGGCCAGTGACAAGTGGGGTTCCCCAGGGCTCAGTCCTGGGTCCAGTCCTGTTCAATGTCTTTATCAACGACCTGGATGAAGGCATCGAGCGCTCCCTTAGCAAGTTTGCAGATGACACCAAGCTGGGTGGAAGTGTGGATCTGCTGGAGGGTCGGGAGGCTCTGCAAAGGGATCTGAACAGGCTGGACTGCTGGGCTGAGACCAACGGCATGAGGTTTAACACGGCCAAATGCCGAGTCCTGCACTTGGGGCACAACAACCCTCTGCAGTGCTACAGGCTAGGAGAAGTTTGTCTAGAAAGCTGCCAGGAGGAGAGGGACCTGGGGGTGTTGGTTGACAACTGACTGAACATGAGCCAGCAGTGTGCCCAGGTGGCCAAGAAGGCCAATGGCATCTTGGCTTGTATCAGAAACAGTGTGACCAGCAGGTCCAGGGAGGTTATTCTCCCTCTGTACTCGGCACTGGTGAGACGGCACCTCGAATCCTGTGTTCAGTTCTGGGCCCCTCACCACAAGAGGGATGTTGTGGCTCTGGAGTGAGTCCAGAGAAGAACAATGAAGCTGGTGAAGGGGCTGGAGAACAAATCTTATGAGGAGCGACTGAGAGAGCTGGGGTGGTTTAGCCTGGAGAAGAGGAGGCTGAGGGGAGACCTTATTACTCTCTACAACTACCTGAAGGGAGGTTGTGGAGAGGAGGGAGCTGGTCTCTTCTCCCAAGTGACAGGGGACAGGACGAGAGGGAATGGCCTCAAGCTCTGCCAGGGGAGGTTCAGGCTTGACATCAGGAAAAAATATTTCACTGAAGGGGTTATTGGGCACTGGAACAGGCTGCCCAGGGAGGTGGTTGAGTCACCTTCCCTGGAGGTATTTATAAGATGGGTGGACGAGGTGCTGAGCGGCACGATTTAGTGATTGATGGGAATGGTTGGACTCGATGATCCTGTGGGTCTCTTCCAACCTAGTGATTCTATGATTCTATGAAAAAATATTTTGCATTTGTATGCACTCTGTATTTTTCCCAATCACCTGTTTTAGTATTGACATCTCTCAGTTGAATCTAATGATGCCATAAATCATCCTAAAAGATCTAAGGCTTTTGTAATTTGCAAGATAGTTTTCCTAGACTGTATATTCATTCTGGGGTTTGGGGTTTTTTTGTTTTTGTTTTTGGTTTTTTTTTGTTGTTCGTTTTTGTTTGTTTGTTAATGTAACACATATATAAAATAACCCATACCTTGACTCTAGGGAAGACCATGACGCATAAACAAAAGACTTAAGTCCTTTCCCATTTGTTCAGACACACACACGATGTGATTTGAAATTCCCATTGAATCATGATATACTCTGATATGAAATCAAAGCAGGCCTGTAATAGGTAGCATAGCCAGAGGGGACTAGCAAAACATTAAAAACATTAAAAACTTAATATCCATTGTTCATTTTGGTTCATCACTTGCATTATTAGCAGCAGCTGTTCCACTGCAAACCACATTTTCCTACCCTCTGGATATGCAGTACGGCATCTCTAAATAGTTGCAAAATGTTGATGTAGCCTATTGAGAGCAACTGACTGCAAGGGAATCTTGGCAAGATCCAGTTTTTCCTCTCTCTGGCAGAGGGAGCTCTATTTGAAGTTAATCCACCTGTTCATAGACATGTAACTTTAAAAATGCTCTCTTCAAACATTAATAGGGCTGCTGCTTCACACCACAAGTCTAGTTAAGGTCCTGTTCATCCCTATCCCCTATAGCTTGGTAGTTCTAACAATACCTTTTCAAAACATACGTCTATTCCATGTTACGGTCATTAGTAAGAAACCTTTATTGGTCTATTCCATAGCTGAAATATGGGAAGTCCTGGATCTTTTTTCATACAGAGGGTACTTCTCCCAGTCATTGTTCCGTTTTCTCTAGAAAAGGTGACATGTAGAAGGAACAAAGGGACCAGAAAAGGGAACTGCAGAGCAATGCTCTTCTTACTAAAAGCTTTCAGCCAAAGGAAAAGAGAAAGGGGATTGAATTTCGTTCAGTTTTGGGGTTAAGGTTTAGTAGGCTACTAGAGGAGACTACATTTGAATTATTCCACTTTGTCCATCCTTAACCTAGGTATTTTCATCTTGTGAAAGAAAAATATTCACTGTTTTCTTGAGACATTTGTATTTTCATTTCTAGTCAAAAAACCATTATGCCATAAACCAGAGATGAATTGTAACTAGAGAAGGCACTTTTAAAAGTACATAGTCCCCACAAATCTTGGCTAATAATAAGCCAAATATAATAATCATACACCCAGACCATCAAAAGCACTCCATGCTTCCCATCTTTGTCATAATACACACTAAGGTTTTCTTTCAAGTTTTTTCATTACAATTCTTTTTTCCTGCTTTGGCAGAAAGATTTGCTATGCTAGCCATCAAATTAGAAGTAACATTGCAGTGGAAGGAAACTCCCAGATCACTGAGTAAAAATTCCTACAGTAACAGATAACTATGTCTGAAAATCTCATCCACAAACAGCACCAGCTCCACCTTATTTCCACTGGAAGACCTTCCCAGAACCTCACAGCTCTCATGGTCAAATATTTTCCTCCAGTTTCCAGACTGAACTTTTATTCCTCTGAGATGCCTTCCCACCCAGATATATTTGCAGACAGCATTTATATATCCCTGCTCAGTTTCCATTCTCTCAGGTTTAATAACCCTAGCTCAGTCTGTGCAAAATATTCTTTGATCACAACAATAAGACCAGTCTTAGACAAAAGTTCCTTGACTTACAGCTTCCTATAGCTAAACAAACTTTTTTTTCTCTATTCATTTTAATATCCTTTCCCAGTTCTAACCTAGCTGAACTTCCAACCCTATTCTTCTTACACCACTAGTTCCTACTATGAAAAAGCTACTTTATTTGCTCAATATTTTTTTCCCCAAAATAGGTTCTCCATATATTTCTAACACCTTTCTGATTTGGAAGGGCTCTTGCTTGGGAAATAACTTTCTGAGAGTTTGCATATTTCTGATGGAAAAACATCCCCAGAATCCTTTGCAGCCAGTTCCTTAGTCTCTCAGTCTGGGTTGACTACGCTCACTTATGCCTTTAGTATGTTGTGTTCCCTCTTGAAATTGTGAATCTTGGCAGCAGAGGTACCTTTGCACCAAGTTCTTTGTCCAAGCCGAAATGGCAAAAAAACAAAACAAACAAAACGTTTCTGAAACTTTCTATCACAGGCAGGAGCAATTAAGATGACTGGGTTACCTTATTTCAATACCTGTCCTCTCTAAACAATGGGATATAGCAACACTGGTATTTCAGTCATGACTACTGCCCTAGCAGGTTTCTGTAGCATCTGAATGGTCAGTGTCCCATACAGCACAGCAGCATAATTCCCTCCATTTTGTTTTCCAGAGTCTAGCATTTAATATAAGCATATTTCATTCTTTTATTCTAACTGTACCTTGAGCTGTAGCTGGGGCTATCCACTCACACCAATAACTAACAGCTGAGCAAGGTTTCTGTCTGCATTCTCTTAAGCTGTGATACGCCCTTACCACTGTCATTTTCCTTTACTCATGTAGGAACCTCAGGAGGAATGATTATGAATCTTTTCCAGCTTTCTTCCCTCCTGCTTTCTAGTAATCTATTTTTTCTTATCTAATCTTCTTAGTTGCACAAATCTTGACAGTGGAATAAAATTCCATCAGATTTTAAAGGAGTTTGTTTTCTCCTGTTCTACAGAGATTACAAAACATGCTTCTCTACAATAGCAGAGGCTGCATTCGTTGATCCAAAGGTCCACTCTAATCTAATATTGCAATGGCCAAATATGCTAGGACCTTATAGCACTATCTTGGGCTGTGTGTTGCACTGCATTATACTGTCACAACTTCATCTTCTTCTTAGGGCTATAAATCACCTGAGCCATCAATTCTGTTGTTCCAAGCTCACTTGGTAGTGTTGTTTGTCCTGGTGTGAAGGTGAGCCATGAATTCTTCCCTACCCTCTGGCACATCCTTTATGACCTGTGGTCTACAGCTCTGGTCCTCAGAGATCTGTCATCCTTAAACAAAACAGGCTTTGTTTTGTTGATCATTGAACAAGTATCCTATAGTTTACCATCCCTCATATTGATGCACTTCACCCACTCTCTGTCTGTCTGTATCGTCCTCTTGTTCACAGGCTCCTACCTTATTCTCTCTTGGAGTCCCTGTTCTTAGCACTTTCTGTTTCCCTTTCTTCTCTTTTTGTGAAACCTGCTTCTATGTCTTCTTCCTTGCCATGCCATCTTCTCTTTCTACTCGCTTGTCCTCCTTATTCAATTCAGAAAACATTTTGTCTGTTTCTCAAAAAACCCGTATCTGTTTTGCATGCTCTAATTCTGCCTTGGCTTTAAGGGGATATACTTCCATGAAGTACCTTCTACAAAGGTTATATGCTTGGCCTTTACAGTAGGTATCCAGAAATTTTGACCTGCCCTTGCAGTTTCCAATACCTTTTTGTTCTTGCTGTTTTCACATTCTTTTGAATTCCACTATTATCCATGGCCTTGAATTTCCTCATCCAAGAACTCTTCACGGTGTCACTCATTAAATAAGTTCTTTTCTCAGGTAGCCCCTCAAGGATGGTGTTATCCTTCTACTTATTCACATAATCAATATATATAAGCCCAAGCCTATAAATCTCCAAATAAGTTCTGCAGATCACTGTTCTTTGGGCTCTCAGTCACTAGTCATTTGGATTTTTAATATTTTTAACTAAGCCATTCTTGTCCCCTTCAAAAGTTGAATATTCATTAGCAGCAATTAAAGACAGGAAGCCTAACTCCCTTAGCTACAAGGCCTTTGACCTCTCACCACATACAAAGACAAAACTACCTTTAAACCTTCTCATTAAGAACTGTGACCAAACCACTGAACCTAAAATGATGAAGTGCAATCTAATAAACCACAAAGCAACAGAAAATGCTAGTAAACTTACCCTCAAAATACAAGAACGTCTTTATCCTCCACTAAGGCCAAATCCCACCCAGATACCTCTGTTTACTATGCTACCATCAGTGGTTCTTTTATACTGTGGTAAATCAAAGGTGCAATAGAGAATGTCCCAAACTGTTGGGGGGTTTTGGTACTAACTTAATTAGATGGGTAAATTAATGCTTCTGCTCAGATTTTCAACTACATCTCAATGCCAAGCACAAGAGATACTGTGAACTCAGGAGAGCAACCATATCACACAAAATATTAGAAAGATGATAGTCACTGGCTTTAGTAACAAGGTTAAACAAGGGTTGTGTTACCCTTATGGAGCGAAAACAGGCAACTCCGGTAACCTCTTTGCACATACAAATGAGAAAAAAAAAAACTAAACCCCATTTTGTTTATTTATTATTGCCATCTAAGCCATTATGAGATGCTGTGCCTTTCCATAGCAAAGCCACATAATGCAAATGTCATTAATTCCATTTCCCTCCTAATCCAAAATTAAGAACATTAAAATGCATTAAATTCAAGACATTATAATTTAAAGGAAGACTTTAAAAAGGCTTTTTGGTAGTCAAACCCATATTGGTATTTCCATTCTATTTTTTAAGTGCTTATAAATCAGCCACAAATGCCGCTCGTTTTGAAACCTGCTATCCAAGTTTTCAAGCCACAACTAACCATTCATATATCTTTTCCTGAAAATGTGATTAAGATCAATCTTTCATCTAGGTGAGGTGAGTTTTTGGATGCCAGTGATCTGAAGCAGTGTGCCAGAAGGATAGAAAAATGCATTATAATGAAGTTTTAATGTAAAACAGAACTCTTGCTGGTTTAAAATAATACTCTTTGCAGTCTGCAAGAAAACAAACCTAGAATCCAAATAAATTACTATAGTTTGTAAAGCTATAATATACATTTGTAGGTTCAGAAAACAAATTAAGACCCAAGCCAGTAAAAGAGACATCTTTAGCCTGCATAACGATTTCTCAGCTTTCTAGCTCCTATAGCTCCTACAGCTGTGTAGGAAGCTCAGTATCTGTTAAAGCTGGAAGGAGTCTTATGTACACTTTGAGGACCTTTATTTTTTTCATATTTTTTGCCCTGCATTTAACAAAACAAACATCAATTCTACTTTTCAGAGTCTAGTCACTTCCCTAACCAGATTTCTTCATAGTTTGAACCACCCTACAGCATGGAGAGGAAGAGAGGCATGAATACTTTTCAAGCTTCAAACAGACCCAGGAATGAAGCTATGTTGAATAGACTCAAACCCATCTAACAGCAGTTGGGAGAGAAGATGATTAAGGCCAGCCTCAGCACCATTATTTGTTTGTCATCTTTATTGTGCTGCTCAAAGAAATGCTCAGCCATATGGGGAAAAAGTATGTTACTGGTACTTTATGAGCAAAAGACACTGGACCCACAGATATATCTATAGCTGGGATATGGACATTTGTACCACCCAAGTCAGCTTAGGGGTATGTTTTGCAGTCTGAAAAACCTACTAATCCTTAAGGAATCCTGTTCAGTTCTTACAGTGTATCTCAGGTCAAAAATCACAGGGCAAGAAACAGACTGAAATCAATCAAAATCTTCTAACTAAAACTTGTGTGCTTATTAATAGTCTTGCTATAATTAATATGTATTACTGTTCACATTAAGAGACTTTCAAATGAATTTGGTCTTCACTAGACTCAGTACTACCTGAACATAATGAATATAAGGTCCATGGGAAAAAACCTTAGATTTCAAATCCACTGATCAAAGTACATACCAGCAACAATACTCAAACTTTCAAGGCTTATTAACATCATAAAGAAAATTTGAAAAACCTTCCAGAACTGAACGAGATGGTCTTTTGACTCTGAATCTGGATTAGTGATCAGTTTGGAAGGAGAAATGTGTTTTAATAAAGTCAAAAACAATTTCAGTTCTCCGTGGAGGCATGCATTAAAGTGATTAAAGAATGGCTCTGTGGGATAGCTAGCTTTCAACTGAATAGGTGAAGAATCCTATTCTGAGATCTTTTGAAATGGAACAGCAGCTTGAATAAACTGATTGTATTTTTCAAAAAAATATAACACCACAATTAATTAACAGATTCTGACACAAAAAATAACATCCATGAAAAGTAATACACATAATACAGTTTCAAGACAGTCTTCATCTTTTTTTTATAATCTCCATTTGTAAATATTATGCTGATTTTATAAATATGTCAACATTGCCCTACAAATTGTTTATCTGTAGAGCTGGTCAAATTGTTATTGAAGATATACTCTCTTGTTTATAGCCCCTTTTTTCCTGTTTGCAGTGTATTCTTGATACTAGTTTTACTAGATAGCAGTTTATCTATGTACATTTCATGAACTATTTACTTTGTCTTTAGATCACTTTAGGTATACAGTTTTTTACAATTATTGTTTCTATTTCTCGCCTGGATGACTACTTTTTTTTTCCAAAGGAGTGCTGTATAGTTTTACTATTGCCTTGCAGCTCTGAAGTGACTTTTCAAGGATGGAGAAACAGTTTTATTGAGAAAGGTATACCAGCCTTCAGTACTCTTCTTTTCTTTTCAGAAGAAAAAGCCTAAACTCAGATGTCACAGAAAGTTGCAAGAGCAGCTCAGAACACAGAATCCTCTTTCCCTGGGGAAATGCCTTAAAATTCTTTAGGTCATAAAGATTTGTGTATGCCTATTTTGTTTAAATATTCTCTGGCCTGCTTGTCCTTCAAGGATAAGATTTCTTTGCTCTGAACTTCCCCTTTGGTCCCAAGTACAGGGCACTTGTGAAGGCCAGTCTTGCCAGTAAACACCATAGTGAAGAAGACATCAAGTAGCTTGGCCTTTTCCAATCTTCTGTCACCATGTCAGCAGCAGCTTTACATGTTTGCTTATCTTCCTTTGCTGCTAATAAACTTGTGGAAAACCTTCTTGTTAGCCTTCAAATGCATCATCACATTCAGTTTCAGATGGCCTTGATTTTCCTGGCTACATCTCACTTTTTAAAACACTGTCTCTATATTCATCCTGGGTGATTTGGCCCTGCTTTCAACTCATATATTCTTCCTTTATTATATCTAGGTTTATTCAAGTGCTCCTTGTTCATCCATGCAGACTCCTTTCGACTTTTCCTTGCTTTTCTGCCTGTCAGTATGGACTATTTTGAACTCTGAGGAGGTGATTTTGAAAATCAATCAGCTCTTCAGGATCCCTCTTCTCTCCAGAGCCATGTCCCACAAGATTCTTCCAAGCAGGTCTTTGAACAAGACAAAGTGTGTTCTAAAGTTCAGAACTGTGATCCTGCTTTTTGTGTTGGTCCTGGCTCTCAGGAGGTTGAGCTGCACATCTAAAGGTCACTGCAGCCAAGGTTGTCCTCACCCTTCATATCCCCCATGACTTCCTCCTTTTTTGTAAGTATCAGGTGTGTCAGAGTGGCCCCTTGTAGTCTTCTCTATCACCTGCATCAGGAAGATACCATCAGTGCATTCCAGAAATAGCCTGAATTGCTCATGTCCTGCTGTGTTGCCCTTCCAACAGATATCAAGGAAACTGAAGTCCCCCATGCGGACCAGGTCTTGAGAACATGAGCCTTCTTCCAGTTGTCTGCAGCAGTGCTTATCTACTTCTTCCTGATTGGACTGTCACTAACAAGCACCCACCACAAAGACCCCCACAATATTACACCCACTAATCCTAACATGCAAGGTCTGAGCTAGCTCACCATCCATCCTCCTCCATGTGTCCCTGCTACTCTCTCATGGCAATGACAACTCCATGCCATCCCCCCTAGACGATCCTTCCTGAAAAGCCCCTATCCACCTGTGGCTGTGCTGCAGCCTGGCGCTCAAACATGCCGTTAAACAACTGAGCCATTCTCAGGGTTAAGGCACCATAAATTTTCATCTAAGCTATATTTCCCTTCATGAATTAAGGCAATTCAGACAGCAGGCAGCATTGTTGTTAACAGCTCATTCTCTGTCCCCTCTCCATCTCCTGTCAGGAAGCAGCTAACAGGTCTTACTGACCGTCTTCTAAAAGAAATCATAGTTATACAGAAAATTTTGCAAGCAATAAATTTGGGGGGTGGGGGAGGGGCAGTGAGGATGGGGAGATCTTTGAAGTGTTGCAGAACATGAAGTCAACATATAGGTAATTTTACTGCTGTACAGGCACTGTCACTCCTTGTCTTTTCTAGTCCTGGGCTAACAGTGGTGGAATGAAATATGTGGTGTTTACACACAATTATCATTATGATTTGGGTTAGTTCTCCATGGTTGCTCTTTGGAAGCTGTTTAATTCACTGCTAGCTGAGTCATGGCCATTTGCCTATATGACCTCTACCTGAGCACAGCATCCTTAGGAAACTCATCCTTGGCTACACCCTACATCCAGATGTGGAATGTGGACTCTACTGACTTCATATTTCAGACTCTGGGCTCAGAAATCTAGAGATATTTATGACTGGATAACTTTTTGGAGGGGATTAAACACACTTTGTTTCACAGTTAAGCTGTTAAGTATTGATTGTCCAAAGAAAATACAGGAATAAATATTCAGCTTATGCAGTCTCCCTCATACATCAAACTTGACACTCAAACACCTGTAAGTTGCTTAGAAAAGGCTGGCTACCTACAAATACCCAGCTAACAGGAAAGCACTTCTCTATGTTGAGTGTTCCCAGCTGCTTATCCTCCATTGTAATGACAAGCAAAGATCCCTACACCAGGATAATAATAAACTCTTGACTCATGAAGTCATGGGCTGCACAAATCCCACTCACTCATCCACAATACCAGCACAGGAATGTCTTCTCTCTGCTAAGAACAATGACAACAACATCTAGCTTGGCAGTCACTGCACTTACTTACAGTGTTAACAACTTTGCACACACGTATTTTACCAAGAATTATAGTTGTCTCGATTACTGTACAGAAAATACACCTTCCTGGACCTTTTTCCTTTCAAATATATGAAATTCACCCGTGGTCACAAACATGGTAAACAGCAAGGAGTGTTGAAATTATCACAGTGTAGGAGAACATAATTTAATTGATCCCAGCATCCAGCCATCTGCTAACACCAAGATATGGTGCTTCAGAGAGGAGAGAGACAATATTTTTCTTTTGCCCCCCCACTGCCTATTAGCTTGCAACCTAAATCCCAGGTTTGGCAACCCTTCTCATCACAACAAAGTTTATTGCAGAAATCTTGAATGCTCTTCATTTAGATAAGAGCTCTAGCAGTGATATCCATTAGAAAACTTCAGAAAATATGTATTCCAACATTGCTTCTGACTCTTTCAAGCTGCATTCCTGTCCCTCTGAGGTAGGATTAACAAGTGAGCAACAGGTAATTTGCACACAAAGGTGGAATGTAGCCTATCTAGCAACATAATGGCTTACAGAATAATCCTGTGAAGACAGGTCAAAACATACAAAATAAATGTTTAATATTTTCTTATTAATGTCTACAGCTTTTTCCTGACTGTCTACAAAGAGATGCCATTTAGAGTGGATATAGCCAATGGGCTCAGCTCTGCAGCTCTGTTAGTTCCTTGTACAGGGTGTAGCAATCCTAAACTGATTTTTTTTCTTGTTTGATCTTCAAGTTTTAAGCAAGAAAAAGGATCATGAAAGCATTTTCAAGCATTTTTCGGTCTTCTAATTTAGTCACACTTTCTGCTCTCTATGGTTTAAATTATTCATAGCAAACTGTGCAGATTCAGATGTCAGCAAGTCATTGACTAAATAACAAATTCAAAAAGGACTCTGGAGCCATTCTCATAACATATGAGAGGCATCCTATATGCAGACAGGGGTGATTATTCCTTTTCAAGTAACATTTACAGCTAAGCTCATCTCATTCTTTAATGACTTTAAAGCTACTTGATGCTTTAAATGCACAGGTATTAGATGGTCATGTTCTGTTTAAAAATGTCTCTAGATCTGATTAAATGGCATTCCAAGCTGAAGTCAGTTAACTGAAAAAATACACAGAACTCTCTACCCCAATGGCACACTGTGTCAAAAAGTCCCTTCAAAAGGGGTAAGAAAGAGTCTTCAGGTACTGTCTTGGTTTTATTTGTTGGATTTCTTCTTTCACTAATCTTAATCTAAACAATCTCAGGCATTAGCTTGTGAACCTCCTTGGAATGGGTGTTGAGTTCACAAATGACACCCTCTTTTCTACATCTGCTCTAACAGTTGCTACCCAGTAATCCTCAGCATCTTCTCCCCATGACAAACAAAATGGAGCATAAATGAAGCAAGAGATTCTTTTCATTCCCCTTGAGAGCACCTTGAGTGTAGTAGCTGCATTAGTACAGAAAGGTGCCAGTGGTCCTGAGGCCACTCTGAAGCTCAGTTATGTAGGTGATTCAGATAGGGGGCATGGAAGCGCAAACTCAACATTGGAAATCACAAACTCTGCACACTCTCTGAGGACAAGCAACCTGGAACACCTTCAGGGACCAGCACACTATTTACAGGCTGACTACATGGCAGCTCTGGAGACAGGTGATGGGACACCATGTCAGGTTCGCAGCCCTGGACAATGGTCATACTGAGAAGTGCAGGCACGTGAACAAGTGCTTCCCAGGATACCTGAGTGTACACTGCACTCGCAAGAGAAAACATGTACAGCAAATCTCCTACCCATCAGAACTGGAAGAATGGATGGGAATTTCAGAGTGTTTTATATCCTGGGACAGGTTGGAAAGAGAGCAGAGAATATGAAACAGATACAGGGTCAGAAAAATATTTCCCATTAATCTATTTAAGGGCATCCACATGCCATGGATACTTCATGCTTGTTTCTAAATAAAGGTATTTGAATGGGAACATGGACAGTTAGGCAGCTACTTGATCACTCATGGATGAAAACAACTGATTTATGTGAACACACTGGACATTTATACACATAAATTACAGTTATTCACATAGTACACGTCTGAGTTTGAAAGTCCAGGCCACAGTTTACAAAGAATTGGGGGAGGCCTCTGGACAAGTAATTGATTTTTTATGCCAAATCCCAAGGGCCTGAGGATGTCCAGCATAGCTGTAAGAGATAACTCATAGGCAGCTGGGAGAGGATCTGGCACAGGATAGTCTCCTGCATTTTCCAGCAGTGGCTGTGTAAGACGTACAAAGAGATGCAGAACATCAGGTTTACTCTATTTATTTTTTTTTTTCCTATATTAAATAAGTCTGTGTTTTCTTACAGCCTTGTCTAGTTTTGAATAAAACACAAAATGCCATCCAAAATTAGACCAATCAATGCATGGAAAGCACTCTAAGCACACTGTCTGTGCCTGACCTATGACTGAATACTCACCGTTATGTTCAGTTCAATCATATGCAAGTCTGCGATGTCAAACAAACACTCTACTTTCCACGAGTTTTGCAAAGTGTACCTAAATTTAACTCTGAGTCAACACTGTAAGACTGCACATTTAAGTTAACCTGCATAGTCAGCTTATAAATTTTTAAGAAGCTTTTCCTTCTGTAACAGTGAATGTAAATGCAAGTTGTTTGAACAAAGACACTAATTTATCAGTTATAACAGTGACTGCACCTCTTTGGCTACTCCTGACTGCTTGAAATGTGCATTTTCCCCTAACATTAATGGAGATAAATTACAAAAATTAGTGTAAAATACAGAATAAAGATCAGAAGACCAGGATGTAGTCTAGTATAAATTGCCATACTTTGAGCAACATTAACATTGTTATGTCCGTTTCTTGTAGAAGATCTGGCTATGTCTAACTTCTCAGGACACTTTTCTAATGTGTGCTGCTTATACTTTTTTCACCTAGTGCTGTCTACCTTTTGATGTGAAACAATGATAATAGTTTGCTTATGCTTCCATTCTGTCTGCAAACATGTCTCCTGTGCAGTCGACAAATTTTGGACAGCACTCATTAGCATTAAAATTATTTATGGGTCTTCATAAGCATAGCACTGTTTTAAAAAAGTATAAGCAGCCTTCTCATTGTTTCTAGTCTTGACCTACAATGTAGGCAGAAGTGAAGAACATTATTTATGAAAAATTTGAGGAAAAAAAAGTATATTAAATAATGAATATTTCATGAATGACCCATGGAAGAAAAAGGCAAAAATACATGGGAAAGATATTAAGGAAAACTTTGAAAACTGATGCCACATTTGCTTAAAATAATGGTTTACCTGGTATCAACTAGCATGTGTTTTGCACGAGAACATATTCAGAATCACAGAAAAATGAGCAAATACTATATATCTCTGGTAGCTTTCTCGCTTACAGTAGTAGTAGAAATATTGCACACTGAGCATGTTTGTGGGATCTCTGATATGCAGTAAGGCCCCGCTGAACCAAAACTGTAATGATAGACCTGCACCAGGGCTTTTGCAATGAAAGGATCAGAACATGTATAACTCTGCAAAATCCAACACAACGACTTTTCTCAACTCTTATATTTCCTACTCTACTTCCCTATTCCAACAACCGCAAAAAGTAGACCCTGTCCTTGGCTTGAATACTATTTTAAATATTTTTTTCCTGTCAAATAAATGGATCATATCTTCAAACACAATGTCACTCATCAGCTATCTCAGCCACACCTATTCTTGCCTAATGTGTAATGAACTCCAGTCTTCTATTTTAAATTTACACTCACTGACAGAATTTAATTAAATCTTTTTATTATAATTAATTATATGCACAGACCAAGATGAGAGATACAGGGTAGAAAATGAGCATGGACTTTAGCAACCCAGATCAAGTTCTTCAGCATACAAAAAACAGCAGAGGAAGAGAAAGTTTAGGTGCATAAAATTATTTGTTCGCGTCCAAATTTATGCCTAGTGAACTAAAAGAGGCCCCAGCTATCTTTAAGAGGAAGAAAGGACAAAAGGGCTCTAGTTCTGATCAACTAAAGTAAGCTGAGCATTCACTGAGGTGGGAATAAACCCAGATTACCTTCTATCAGGATGCACACACTGAGAAAGAAGGACCTTAGTTGTCTTCTAAATGAGCAAAGGAAGAGGTGTAGAGTAATCACAAAAAAATAAATGTTTCGCCTACCTCTTAATCCAGCACCCAGGAAAACCTAGGGATCCTAAATCTCGCTGTAGACTAGCTAAATTACACTGGGTTTATAAGGAAGCAGCAATGATGGTCAGAACTGCATTTTCAAGTCTCCCAACATTCTTCCCATTACTCTGCTTTGATTTCCACAACAAAGCTGCCTCAGAGCACACAAACCAGATCTCTTTCAACTGAAGCTAAACCTAAATATGTGTTCCAGCCACTAACGAGCATTCGGTCTACAGGACCAGGCTATAGCTAGCACAAAGTCCCCAAAACCACATATAGTATGGGTTGTTTCACACAGCAGACCCGCTCCTGATGGAGCACACTACTTGCTAACGTAAAAACAGTCGTGTTCAGCCACAGCACGGACAATGACAAGTGGGGGCAAGGCTGATTATAGCCAGCCAAAATCAACTGTCAAGTCCTAACAAGCTTGTGACGAAGTACAGCTAATGTAATTATCACCTAAGGGTCCACAGAGGAGTGCACTGATATAGTAGAAGAAAAATGGGCTACTAAGCAAGAGTCAGACTTGAGTAAAAAGCAAGGATTTCCAGCTGAAGGATGTGATCAATTCAGTTGCAAGGGGACAGTGAGAAAAAGTGCAGTAAGTAAAAAGGCAAGGTAATATATCCCATAGAGGAGTGTAATAGAGCATTTACTTCTGTAAGGAACCAAAAGGCCATAGTTTACTTTAAAGAGCATAAATAGGCAATGGTATTTCCTTAAATCCTTTGACAGAAAATACTATTAGGAGAGCCATCTTTCTTTACCTTTTTCCTGTCTTTCCTCTGGTCTCATATCATGTTTTCATCATGAAGGCTGCAAGATTTTTTTCTGTAATTCCCAAGACAGGGATGATGGGTTTTGCTGCTGACATTACTAGTGAACCATACATGAATTCATAACAGTTCCCACATCCAAAAGAGACCACATAAGAAATTATCCTCACACAAACATCTTTTTTTCCTTGATATCTGATACCACAAACCTGTTACTTTCCTCATGGATCAGAGGTCTTTGGGGAAGAACAAAGTGCACCAGAGTTTCTATGGGAAGAAAAATGTACAGTTTCTACTGAAGAACTTTGTAGATTTTTTTCTTGCATTATAAAGAAGACAAGAAAATAAACACTAAACATTGCATTTGCAGGTCACCTTTAGAGAGTAAATAACAAATTATTATATGTACTCCATCACACAGAATTCTGCATATCACCTTGATGTTCCTCAATTCATTTGTCTTTCATACTGAGGGGACTCATCCATCAACTAGTCATCAACAAGCCTGCCATGGGGGTGATAGAAGATATCTTCAAGGTAACTCACTGACACTACTTAATTCAATATCTTGAAATATTGCATATTATTTCCCCGTCCCACCACTAGAGACAATGTTAATTACATGGTGATTCCCACAAATGCTTTATGAATCCTTGATTATTGTGCGACTAGCCAGATTTTACTTTGTTCCTGCAAGACCATAATGAATTGTTTGTAGTTAAATATTGAAATATTCAACCACTATTTCTGTTTATAAGTTACCCAAGATTGAACAGTCTTGAAAGTTAACCAGATTGGTTTTGCAAAATATCCAGTGACTAGGTGTTTGAAAAATTCCTGACATTTTTGACTGGGTAATTTCCAAGGCAACAAAAAGTTGCAGCTTATCTCTAAACCACAGCCATCCTAAGTGCCCACAGATAAAGACATACATTTTTATACATGTGCACATTACAGATTATTTCCATTAATAAGTATTTGTTCTTATTAACATTCACAAGAAGCATGGACTCAGAAACATGCATTCCTCACATTTCCATTGTCTTCCTTCCCAAAGGGTGTATAGACGCAACGCGTGTTGCTTTATTAGGCAAACATGGGGCCTGTTTCTCAGACTTGTCAGTAAATGCACTTCCATTTGCAAGTCATGGCATCTGGAGCCCACTGGTGAATCCACAGGTTTTGGGATTTACAAGGATGACATTAGTTCACATTTCTGCTTGTCCAACCCCTTCATGAAGTTTCAGTCCAAACTAGAACTTTCTCCCAGAGAGCTGATTGCCATAAAGCATTTTTGAAAGTATCATATGTATTCTCATACCACTGTAAATCAGAGCATTTGCTAAGCATTATTTAATATGCCTATTGTAGCTGCCACATCCTGTTTCCATGTGGGTGCTGTTTCTGACCATGCAGTTTATTGATATTATATTATGTTTGTTCCAAATAGATCTTGTATATTCTCCAGACTTTTCTTCCTGCTGTATCCCACTGACAATCACAGTTCATTCAAGGGTGTGTCACAGTCACTTCACTTTTTGGGAAGAGTAGCAATAGTATAAGGGCGTTCAGAGAAACATTAGCAGACGTGGAAAACACACAACTTAGTTAAAAACTTGGATATAGATCTGTGTTCCTGAAAAATCAAAATCTCATTTTATTGCCTCATTTTCGCTAATTATAGCTGCAGGACGTAAATCCACACTAGTGTCCCCCAGGGTCTCCTCCAGATATTTTGCCTCCATATGCTGTGAGGCTATTTTCACCTTCTGGCTCCCATCTCTCTCAGCCTCTCTAACTCTCGCTATTTGCTCTACCACATCTCTGCTAAGCTCCAGGTCCCATTGCACTCTCCCCTCCAGTTTTTTATTTGCTTTAATATGCTCCTTGCCTGAAAAAAATGTTATCTGTTTTTACCTGCTTCCACTGATTTTCTTCTCCTCTTCACCCTAAATATCACATTTTCCTGAAGCATGTTGAGCCAGCTGAATATTTAACTGCCACTATAAAGCCTCACCTAAGGACTTAGTATATGGTTTTCATCCCTTTTTTCAAATATCCAGTGTTTTTCTACTTCATGTCTGTTATACCAGTTTATACCACCTCATCCATGGAAATCTTTAAGAGACAGTAGGCATTTTTCTGAAAGATGTCTTCTAGATGTTTCCTGTCCTAAACCTGTTAACTCCAAGTTCCTAATCCCAGTACCTTTGCCATGATGCCTGCTTTTACTTTACACAGAGAATCGTGTTGTACTTCATGGAGTACAGGCAGGGAATAGTTATCACCTGAAGAAGTGTTATGATCATTCCCTCCTGACATTTTATGCTGTCAAGTGATATGAACTATGATGAAATGTCATCATTCAAATACAGTAGCAGAAAGAAGAAGACTCCAAATGTAAGCTAACTACAGAGTATGCAGAAAACACCTCCACTTTATCAGTAAATAAATGGAAAACTAGTTGATAATTTATGTCATAGCATACAAAGTCTCTGAAGTCATACATTATTCATAGAAAAAGTCATCTACTTTGTGTCTTTAAGGAAGACACATTAAAAAGTACAATGTTAAAAATAGATGGCATTTTATTGGAGATCATAATTATTTTAAAAGTTGGCAAAGGGGCTTTTTAGTTCCTAAAATGACCTTTCAAGATGAAATGAGGAAAAGAAAAGCTGCCTTGAGGAAGAAGCTATGAAAAACTCTGGTGCATAAAGAAGGCATTCATCTTTAATCTGAATTTTAGTCTATTCTCCAATGAGAACTGAGGCCAGTAAAATCACATTCAGAAGTATTACTAAACAGCAGCATAGGTCTGTTGAATGACAAAGCATTTGGAACCTCCTTGTGACCAAAATTCTCATGATAAATCTGTAATTTGGAAATCCAAACTTTGACTGAGCAGTAAATGAGAAACACAGAAATATATTGAAGATCATAAACATGACCTGAAAGTAATCCCTGAATACCATTTATCAGTATTCATTCTTCTGCTTATTTTCCTCCTAAGCAAAGATAGTGCAAAAATATTGACAGTGTTACACTTTAAATCAACAGTAACAGTGTAATCAAAGCTGAAAAAATAACTGGACAAAATCAAGCAGGAAAGCAGTTAGTAATTCTGAACCTTTTGACTCCCCTCTTCCTGCCCTTGCTTAATTTTTTTTCTGCAGTATGTGATGTGCAGTTAGTCTCTGGTGCTTGGACCCTAGGTGTGACCTTCAACAGTATTTACTGGACAAGATCCAAGTGAGGATGAATGAGAGAAAGCACCAGCTGTGGCCGATCAGGATGCTATGCAAAGATACAATGCCAAACGATCACTTCATCTTTTACCTTTACTTTTATTCTTTAACTGCCTAAAGCACAGTCAGCTCCTCAGAAACACTGCAGAAGAGGTCAGGCTCAAAGAGCATTAACAAAAGGAATTAGTGAGCTCCCCTGTTAAAGCCAACTCCAGGAAAGTATCCTTGTTCAGAAAGGATGTTAAGTGCCTTGTTAAACCATGTTGGGGCCAGTGGGACTGGAAAAAAATGCTTAAAAGTCAAACAAAATGTTAAATGCTTTCTAGACTTAAGCTGTTGCTGCTTTTCCAACTCATGCCTTGTTCTTGGAGGCCATTTCATTCCTCTAGGGCAGTGCAAAAAGAAGTACAAGGCTCTTGTCTCTGCAAAGGGGTATGAGTGTTTGCCCAGGTGCATTTCTCCAGTGTGTCTGGCAAGTTCCAGTAGAGAAACCAAGCATTCTGTATTTCACCATTATTTACATTTATTCTCATGTTTATATTAAACAAATCTAAATCAATCCATCAATTAAATAACTGCATTCCTTTGGGGCAGTTGCCTGCTGTTTATAGCTGCCTAAATGGAAAGCAGAAGCTCCATAACAAAGTACCTCCAAAAGTGAACAAGAAGTACAGAGATGCAATGAGCAATCCACTGGCTCCAAAAAGGCTTAAATAAAGATCAATCTGGGACACGATCAGCACATTCAAAAAAAGCCAGTCTCCTGCTGGATAGCTAAAAGGGACTAAACTGTCCAGTGTGTGCCGAATATCCCTATGAACTACAACGATCTGAGTGGCAAGATCCATGCTAGCAGTAGAGAAAATATGCAAGCTCTAGGCACAGTGTGCATGGCTACAGACAGATATTGCAGCACTAAAATAATAACCGTAACCTCTGCCTCAAAAAATGCCACAAATTCTATATTTCATTATTCATAGGAAATACCCTGCATGAAAAGGTATAAACAGGGCTTTAATGCAGCAATATTGCATTGTCAGCTTTTGGTAATAGGTTTAATTTTAACTCAGGAAAGCCACAAAAACAAATCAAGCTTTTTGTGTCCCTTTGCATTCTTATAGTTACAAATGAGATTTCCAACAGCTTAAATTCCAGTATATGGTAACTGCACATTGAATCATTAATTACCTAAGTAGTTAGCACAGTCTAGCTCCCTTCTAGGAAAAAAAATATATAAATCAGATTTAAACCCTAAACTGTGGTTTGTATCTTAAAGAAATCCCATCTGTTATTTTCCACTCCAGAACACTTAGATATGCTTGCCTGAAGGGAAAAACCCCTAAAAGTAAAAATGTCATTGTAGTAGTAGGAGATAGTCTTACCTCCCACTATGTTTTAAATTCAGTACTGCAGTTCTAGCCCTCAAACCCATCTTGTGCAGTGACAGCTCTGAGTTGCAATATTGGATTTAACACAGGTTTGGGGAGCCAAAACTTACGTTCCTTAGCATAGGTCAGAGCAAAGCTAAAAAAAGGTGCCTATAGGGAGTGGTTATATAGGGAAAAAGGGCAGATGAAAGCAAAAGGGCACTTAAGATCTATACAAGAAGCAGAGGGTCTGAAAGTGTAAGGAAAAGTTACTTTTTTAGAAAGAAGATTTCTCCTATTATTTATATTAGTGCCTGTGCCATGGAGAGCACTGAGCACTCAAGCCTCTCTATGCTAAGCACTCTTTAAACACAGAAAAAGCCAGCCCCATCCTTGTAAACTTTAAAGTCTAGGGCCTTTCCTCCTCTGCTTTTTAGAAATACGCCTCCTCATTTAATGGCAATGAAGTGCTGTCAAACAAGATAAAGTAGAATGCTTGCTGTGCTTACCATCCCTTTCAGAACACATTTTATAATCCATAACAATAAAGTATAGGTTATGCATCTTTATCAAACAGCATTATTTTAAAAACATCTGCAAAGATTGTATTATAGTATGTTCTGGGAGATATTGTTTTGCCCTGAGTTCATAAAATGTTATATTTTTCAGTTAAATCTTCTGCCACAATTTCATCTGCAGTTACCAGTAATTTTTTCTCTATTTTATCACATCTCATTTTGAGTGATAAGAGTTCTCAAAGCCAGGTGATTTGCAAAATTTTCTTCAGTTGGCTATGAATATAGATTTAAAGCATAGATTGACCATGGCTTGTTGTTAAAAAAGATATATGTACAACAGGCATCAAGAAAATCAGACTTTTCACAAACTTTTCATTTGTTTAAGGAAATTCCACCTGATGGAGGACTGCGCCCAAGTGTAAGCTTTTCCAAACTTTCTGCAGAGCATCCTGAAAAGGATTTCCCAATGAAACATTAACAGACCACCATTCTTAGCAGCATTCCCTTCTCTCACAAAGAAAAAGAAAACACCTGGAGTAACCACTTGGGTTAGCTAAGTTCAGCAGTGAAGAGGTGCATCCTTCACCCCTGCACAAATTACTGCTGTACCTCAGAGTTTTCTCACTCTTTGAAGCACTGATTGGAGTTCCAGGGGGTATCCCCCGTTTCGCTGTGCTGTGATAATCTGAGTTGCTCTAAGGCCTTTCCTTCATGCATTTCGGCAGAATTTGTCTGTCCTTCCCAGCTCCTGAAGCAGACTGTGAAAAGTGATTGACATCAATGATCATTTGCAAAGTGGCCAGGCCATCTCCATGAAACAAAGAGATGCTGGTAGTTTGCGGTTCTACTCGGATGAAACTATGTGGAACTGAGATCATGCTTGCTCTTGGATCAGTACTTCAGGCAATGGAATTTTCAGTAAAACTGGCACTGAAGCCAAAATTATTTCTGCAATGAAAACCTGTGCAGAGCAAGTAGTCCACTTTTCAATTCCTGAGCAAAATTCACTGTCCTCAGTCTGGTCCTTGAGGGAATGCCCAGAATTTTACAGATTCACCCTTTATTGTGGACTATCTAGCCTGAACTGCATAGTGAAACTATTCAGGATTTTCCTTCTTCTAAGTCAATCAGGACTCCACCAGAACCCTAACATAAGAGTATTGTGGCATGCTAGAATAAAATACTCTTCACGTGTTTAAATTTTCAGTTCTATGGAAATGCTGAGGCTGCTTTTCCATGACTAGAGCTGATTTTTCTGTTACTCACCTGCATCTATAAGAAGGATGTATGCCTTGTATCGCATTGCAAGGAAACATGCTTTTCATTCCTGTCTCACTTTCCTCACTCACCATCACAAACCTGGCACTGCAGTAACCAAGAACCTTACTCAAGGGACATGGTTTTGTCTCCACAATAGTGTGCATACGTTGCATTTGCACACTGTAATTAAGGAGGGATTAGCTGGTAGTTTGTGCGAGATACAGAGGCAACTTCAGAAAATAAGCTCTTTATTGCAGAGGTAGTTAGAACAGCTGCTTTGTTTTATTGCTCACACACAAATAAGCATAGGAGTTTTCATTGTTATAACAGAAACCACAAGGATTGTAAAGCTACTTTTACCTTCAAGGAAACTAGATTAGGAATTTTTGAACTACCAAAAATATAGGAGTGATACACTTTCTTGCCCTTTAAAACATGTGTCCCACGTTTCTCTCATTCTACTGAATAATAAAAATGCACACATAAATATATTTATAAGGAGGTAATTCCATCCCTGGGTTAAGCCCATCTAAAATTATTTGGGGCTAGGAAAATATATTTGGAATGTTACTGCTGATATCCAAAGATGTAAACTTATAATGTCCCATTGGTCAAAACAAAGAGAGAACAGGAATTTATATTAGGCAGCTTACTACAATAAGGCCTCGTAGTCGGAGAACTGGGGTAGGTTAAAAAGTAGGGTAGCGCTAGGGGAGGCCAAGTGGAAGGTGAGCTTAGGAGGTGATAGCTCTGTATTGCCTAAGCTTGTCTAGAGGTGGATGAAGGGTCCTGTTCCAAAGAAAGCTTCAGTACTTCAGAATGCATTTTGCTCCTAATCAGGCTTTAGCTTTCTGTTGGCAAGAACATGAGGCTGACTCCAGGGTGACCTACCCAAAGAACCAGTGTCCTCTGAGAGAAGACCCTGTTCAAACACCCACCAGGAGAACACAAAGAATTCAAGGAAGAAAGGAAAAAATCTGAACATATATACATATAAATGCACGTGTGCACATTGTCAACCATAAATGGTCTTTGTTGTTCCTGATCCCACTCCTTTATTCCCACCATAAAAAAAAATTATTAGACCAAGTTATTCATACAGCATCTCCAAAATTAAATAGAGTGTGTAGATTAAACTATAAGGGCCAAGCGCTGGTGTCAGATACACCCAATGAAACCCCATCTGGGAACAGAACTTGGCTCAGATTCAGCAGGCAAATGAAAGGGTTTTTTTCCACTTTCAGAAGAAACCCAAGTATGTGAAGTTTATAGGCACTAGTAGGAGAATAAATCAATTTAAGTCCATGTCACACCATTCTTTACAGTTTTGTAACAAGGTGTACTTTGTTAGATTTTAATCTGCATACATTTGAGACAGCAAAGCTCTTCAAAATCATCTTTTAATGGCATCGCAATTTATAGACAGTAACTAATTTCAAACTTCATAGCACTTGGCTTTTATGATTATTTCAAATCATTTAAATGCAAATGAATTTCCAGAGAGAGAAAACATCAAATGCCCTTGAGTGGCAACATGTAATAGAACTGCGAGCAGAAATCACAGTAGGAATTTGAAGCAGTCTGATAGGGTTTGACGGGAGGTCTGTATAAAAGTGTTTGCCTAAATCCAATTTACATTTCATTTCACATTATATTCTATTTACCCATTTTGTCATTTTAATATAACTTATTTACTAATCCCGCTCCAAAATCCAATCTACTATCAAGAGCAAATGTGGAATTCTGGTCAGGATAGGACTTATAGCTACTTTGCATTTTAGGACAATAGTAATGCAGTTTCTAAAATAGAGCTAGCTCTTTTTTTCCCTGCAGTTAATAACGTTACAGCACCATGCAGCAAAAAACATTCGTGCATGCCTTAAATAATTACATTTCTTTCAAGCTAAGCAATTGTTTGCTACTGACAGAGTAATATTTCCTGGGAGGCATTGCTAAGCTACAGTACATACAAAATATTTGGACACAGACTGCTAAGAAAAAGCTGAACTACTCTTAATGTGCTTGTACTCAGAAGGATGAGAACCATTATGGAACTTCCCATTCAGCAGCAGTTACAACTATCCATCCTGGTTTTGTTGGGCTTTTTTCCAAACAGCTGGATTTGGATGAGGCAGCAAGAGCCTCTGGTTCTTCCTGTGCTTTGGAATAAACAGTGCAGAGAAGGACCCAATCATGACTCATAACTTGGTATCATCTACCCCACTGTTAACATCCAGCTTTTATGTTAAGAATTGGATATGCCTTTTTTTCCCTCCCTGAAAAAGATTATCTGTCCATCTGTAACTGCAAAGTAACCAAGTACATTCTGCCCTGCCCTACCCCAGTGCAAATTCTCTGCTACAAGCTAGAGCAAGTTAAACCATGTCATTTAGCATTTGCACATTGGCAGAGCTATGATTTCCACAGCTTGCAAGGGTATTTGACCATGGCATGGGCTAGACTTACAAATGTAACCAAGGTATACATCTCTGTTTTGAGGAAAGGCAAACTCCAGTGACCAGACACAATCCTATTTTTCCACACATCTTTTTTTGGGCCTAGTATCTGAATGAAGAAGCGGAACTATCCTACTAACTCATTACTTTCAACAAAAGTTATATAAAGTATCCTTAAAACCTCCTGGTTTGCAGGAGAGGAGTATGTGGGAACAATATGAGTTGCATTGCTGTTGGCTTCTGAATATTTTCTTATTTCCTAGAGGTGAACTGCACTGCTTGAGACAGCAACAAAGTCTAAAATTTAGATCTCACGTGTTTGCAAAATCTGTATTTTTAAAGGTAACAGATGAAACAATTATCTGCAGATACTCAGTGCTATTCATCATTCTTTGCCATGCTTCCAGAAACATACACACAGTTCACAGAAATCCATGAATACTTTCATTTCTTATCAGATATAAATTACTGATACAGTTGTACAATATTGGTGAAATCTGCTATAGCTGAGTAAACTGAGTGAGAGTTTTGAAGGAAAATATGAGTAAAATCTTGTGCTCGGGATGGAGAGATTACTAAAATTGTGCTGTTCCAACAGCAGCCAATTTTACAATCAGGATTAGTTTTCCCTTGCAAAGGCAATTTTTATATGCCTTCTGCACATAAATGTCACTATTTTGTTTATTATATGTTTCTTTTTCATTTATTTCATTAATTTTGTGTGCATTTTCTGTGAAGAGACTTCTAAGGAAGTACATTTGTCCTCTGTTTCAAGCAATTTGTCTTTTGCAAGGGCAATGTAACTAAGTAAAAGCAATGATAAATGGCCTTTTATCAAAAACTTATCAGCACTGTTCGAACAACTAAGCAGTTCATTAGATATGACTAAGCTAACTACTGGGTTAGCTTTGGGCCTATCAGGTTGGATGCTGGCTATTTTTTTCATTTCTCAAACTTCATGGAAAGAGGAACTCAAGTAATGATTCATGTGTTGATTAGCAGAGATCAAACAGTAACGAACCTCTAAAAAGATCTTGAGTCTTTATTATTACTGGGTACACCTCTGCCATCAACTAACATGGTTCCCTAGGTGGCTCATAGGTCTTGGTGACTGATCACCCCAATTTCATCTGTGGATTTGCTCACAAAAACTTCCCGGGAGGTTTCCCTTTGGAAAAGCCCAGGGAGAGGAGTAGGGAAATGGTCCTTTCCAGAGGCCATTCTCATAAAGCTGAAAGTTTTATTTCCAGTTCCACGGTCTTTCCCCAACTCTATCTATCTACCCACTCCCTTCCACTCTGTGCCCTCCAGCTGCCCTGCAGGGCGTGCAGGCTGGAGGGTGTGCTGCTGAGCAGCATAAACCCAGGCCAGTCAGTACCACTTCAGCTTCTGGCAGGGTTCAACATATGGAGAGGGAAATTGAGCCTTATAGAGAAAGTTATTATTTGCTGATATCACCAAATCATAATTTTCTGAGATTTGAAAACTACATTGCTCAGTGCAGTAAGAGAGTCATCAGTCCCTTAGCCATGAGGTTATGCTGCACAAAGGCCATAAAGGGCTTGTCCTCAAGGGCACCTCTGAATCTTGTCCTCAGGCTTGCTGGCTTTAAATAGATTCAGGTTTCTCTCAGTTCTGTGGTGTTATATCATTCACATACTGGTACCACTCAGCCAACTTCAGTAAAACTGCCTCAAGTATTTGCTATGTGAATGAAGCAGTGAAGAGCTGAAACCCACTGTGAGGAACTTTCATAACAGTAGAAAACCATCACAATAAATAAAATAGAAACCTAAATCAAACCCAAAATCTGTCAGGAGACAGCATAACTCACCTTTTTTTATTTGCACACAATACTGAATTAGCTTTTTAGTTTCTTCCCTGTCTTACTACTTCTCTTTCTATGGAGCAGTGGTAATATGGAGCACGTGATAATACCCAGAAGTCCCTATTTTAACATCTCTTTCCCTTTCTACAATTTTATCTGTCTTAAACATTTGCACTGTCTGTCTGTGGCACCAGGTTCCAAGGGAGGGGAGATACAGGAGCAAGCACCATTCCCCTCATCCTCACATGCCCTGACTGGCTGGACCCTCCTGAAGGGGCTTCTGCACACATATGGAAAGATCATCCCCCATGTGCTGATGGGGCAAGGACTGGCCTTATAATAGAACTTGCCAGGGGCCACGCAGTGTGCTCCCACATCACTTTAATTGGACCAGCCTGGACCATGTGGCCTGGAAGAAGCTGCTGCTGCAGCGACTGCATGTTCCCCAGGACCTGCTGGCTCCCCAGTGAAGTGGTGACTTTCTTTCTCCCTTCTCTCTCTTTTTCTTCACCTCCTCTCTCTCTATGTATATATATTATTTACATTTCTGTGTTTTCTTGACTAGTATCAGTGTGTGTCAGATCAAATTCAAGTGACCTTGGCTGTGCTCAGTGATCAGATTGTGATCTTTTCTTCCTGAGAGTGACCTTCTTGGCCTCCGGATCACCTCACAGATAAACAAACCATCTTCTTTCAACCATGTAGATTGAAAGAAGGCCTGGACAAAAGTGTGTAGCTCATGGTTTCATGATATGACAGGTGTGATTATAACTCAGATTGCAAGCACATGTACTATGTCAGGGCCAGAACTGAGCAAGTGTCCTACCTCACCACAATGTGAGATCAAAAATATTGAACAGACTTCCATGCAGGGAATACACGTCCCATACGTAGGCTACATCATTAACATTACAAACTGACATGAAAACCATTAGCTTGAGTATAATGTCAGTTTGCTCCTCTTCATTGCAAAGATTTCTTCACCAAAAAGATTACTGAGATTATAAGCAACTCACAAAACAGCTATTCACCTAGAAAAAATGACAATTTTTAAACAATGTATTGTATACAAAACTTAGTTCTGTTAATATACGAGTGTGACTCCACACACACACACAAGAAAAGCTATTTAGGATAAGAATTAATATTCAGTACCTGGCAAAATATTCAACATTTTCCTCCAGTATAATCATCTTTTTAAACATGTTAAGACCTTTTTGCAGGTCAATCACAGTTTTCAGACAAGCTTTAATTTAAATCAGCTCCATTCTGCATCTAATATGGATGTTTCACTGAAAAATAATTAAAATTAACCACTCTACTTGAAACTCTTTGCCTGTCAGAAACAGACCACTGTTGTGCATGTTCATTGCTAATCTCAGGGAAGGAAACCTTGCAGAAAAGACAAGGAGATGACAAAGTAATTGCCCACAGTGGGTGATTTGAAGAGTTGTAATAAAAAGGCATTCCCTGCTCACACTACCTTCATCTCACCTGAACTCATCCTATTCTGTGACTTGTTTTCATTGCCTACACTGCCCGTTAGGCTAATAATGGAAATAGACAGGTCTCCCAGCAAGCAGCAGAGAGTATATCAGACCTACCAACTGTATCTCCACATTTCAGCAGCAAGATGGTTCAGTGTGTTCATCAAAACAGTCTCAGCTTGTTTAATCTCCTTTATTGGCCCTGCTTCCCTCTCAGGCTTGCAAAGGCTCTTACTCCTTAAATTGCTGCCTTCATCTAAGCCAATGTAGTGCATATTTTCCCCTTCTAACAGAATGATGTTCCAATGCCAAACAGCGAGAGTATGAGAGAGGGAAATAATCTTGGCACTTGTTCAGGTTGTTGTGGAGAAAAAGAAGAGAAAAAAAAACCAGACTGCCAATGGGGATTTCCTCCGTAATAAGCCAGATGGCATCATAGGATGCTTGGGGAGACTGTTTCTGTCTAATTCTCTTCAGTGGCAGAAACTGCCAAGGCCTGGCTTTTGTGGTAAAACTGGTGACTATTTTTTTTCTATTTGCTATGATTACTGTCCCCACCTGTCACAAATGTCTTCTAATATAACCAGTGCTTGAAACAAACTCCTTCTTCTCCTTTCTCATTCCAAATGATATTTCCCTTCCACTTACACCAACACCATGACTGCAAATTTTACTTTACATCACAGTGACTTAGAAGCTAATTTCAAGTGCAAAATGGTTGACATAAAGTGGGGGAAGCCAACTCTGCAACTTTTATAGGTTGCCATACTGGTGAGAGGCTAAAGCAGGGGTTGACATAGGGAAGTCAGGAGTTGGTGCTCTGTAAAATGCAGGTGCTTGGCAGCTCAACTGTAAAAAGGGAAAACCTACTTGAAACACTGGCTTTTGTTGTTTATCTCTGTTTATGCATTTTATCTCTCTCTATATATATGCATTTTTTTTTCATATCTGCAAAATATCAGTGTTCGTGTTGCATTCTGATATGTGGGCTTGCTCTCTCAGCATACCAGGTGGGTAGGAGAAACTCTATTCCACAAAAGTTGAAAACCTGTATGTGATTGCTGTGGGGTTTTGGTTCCTTAGAGTCAGATCTATGAGCTGTCTGCCTACTTTAAGGGCTTATATGTCCCATGTACGGACTAAATTACTTTTGCTTTCCAGAAAGAGTCCTATCTTTTATTCAGCATGGAGCAGTTAGATGCTTTAAACTCACTCTTTGCTTGGAGTAAAGTAGCATTTTGCCCTGTTTTCTGAAGCTGCTTCTTGCATTTTGACATAGCTCTTTGTCTTCAAGTAGTCATCATGTGCAGATATCACTGCAGCAGAGTGAAGAAATACATCCCAGAGTATTGTTTCATATAGGCAATAAAGCTGCTAATGGTTACTGTAGCAAAGGCACTTACAAAACTTTGTATGCAGTGTGCTGGTAGGAAGGCGTAGAGCTAATGCAGTGATGTAGGTTGAGATACAGACAGCTGCTCGTCTGTGGAAGCAGAACTACAAGAGTCATAAAAATCATAACATTTATAATCTCATAAGCAACGTGTTCATTGGGATACTGTCAAATTGAATAATCTAAAGAGAATCAGAAGTTATTTTCTTTATCTGGAGATAATATAGCAGAAATAAGGTTTCCCTAAGATGTAATACGACATAACTTCTTGGAAGCAAAGCCATGCAGATAGCTGTCTCATTGTGAAACTGATTAATGTCTCAGGATATAAATGTGGGGTTTTTTTTCATTTAAATAAAGATGTACCATTTCAAATCACAGTTTTTGATGAACAACAATAGTCTATATCACAGAGGGTTTATTCTTTTAATTTATGAAGAGAAATCTGAGGACTGGCAACTGGGAAGTGAGGACCAATCTCCCCTTCTTCTCCCCAGCAGCTTTCCATACCTCTTACAGCAGAACAGAAAGCAAAACCTGAATGGTGGTGAGTCCCAAAGCATCATGTGGAGACCAGGGAGAGCCTACATCCATGCTGCAGCTGAGACTGGGGACATGTGTTTGGCAGAGATCATCTCTTGGCAGTGTTCAGCAGGAAGGGTTGGTCCATAGACGAGCTGGATTCTGCCCTGTTCAACAGAGCCGAGTGGGGACCTCCTCCATCAACCAGCATGCTGTCCCTTCAGAGCAGAACCCAAACACCCTTGCTGGTTCCCCCTGTGGCCCCCTGCTACTACTCAGCCGCATTACTTGCTCATGCAGGCACAGCCGTACAACCCCCTTGTGGAGCCTGTGCTCCTTTCCTATCTGGCCATTCGCCTGTGGATGCAGATTTCTGTTCCCAGAACCACTTTCTGGGCCAGGATGAGCAGGAAAGCAGGATTTCTTGACACTTTTCTGTCTAACTGGAAGAGAGATCGGCCAGGCAGAACGGATAGAGCCTAAAGATAGCTTAACGTAAGCTTTTGCTGAGTGTCTTCCTCAGCTACAAAATATTGCAGCCAAAGCATAACCCAAAATCTGAGCCAGTACATTTAAGCAGCACAATAACAACAAAGCCATTTTTTTTTCTCCCAGCTGTGTTGAATGTTGTTTCATGTTTATGACCATATCACTGTTTGGTACGAATCACCCAACATTGTGGTCAGCAATGCCTATCATGGTCCTGAGGACTGGTTCAAGTTGGTGGTGCCAGTAAGCTGTGCCTGCATCTATGGGGGCTTTCCTGGACTCCAGGTGACCCCACTCAGTGCCTTGGCCGCATATCCAAAGACCAGGGAATGAAATTCTTTCTTCCATCAACAATTTTTTAAGCCCAGTATAGAACATACGAGACCGACCAAACTTTGAGTGAGAAGTTTATTGACATTTGGGTGAGGTTCACCCTAAAAAGCAAGTTCTGAATTTGCACTAACTCAGGTTTACTTGGGTTAGGAGTTACAGACGTGAGCTGGACAGACTTCAGCAAGATGACATATTTGTTCATTCTCGCAGAGTCTTGCTTGATTAGGCAATGAAAGGTATAGTTTATAATCAGGATAGTAAGAATAGCTATATCACAGTAAATAAGTGGGGTATTCCTGAGATATTAACAAAATAAGATACCAGTACGTCTCCTGGTTTAGGAAAGCTGTGTTTTACCTCCAAAAAGATCCTTCACTAATAGTGCTAAAGTTCATGTTGTCAATTCCATAACATCTATTTTCTAAGTATTTATATACATTTCTAATAATGTTCCTGAACAGCTATGAATCCTTCCATACCACAAGCATTTGTGTGTCCTCTTCCATAAAACGCAGTGCTGACTGGGGGACAATGACCTTTAAATATAAAAGAGAGTTTTATGGTGTGGGAGTTTTCTGCTTCAACATCATGAAAGTAAGCTTTCTGGAAATTTGGAAATGTGATGCCCCTGAAGCAAAAGAAAAATTTTGTGGAACACAAAATTTTTGAAAATGAGTATAAATGGCAGAGTCTACCCTTTGATTGTATTTTTGAACCAGGCCTGCCTAAGGTTATCTACCCATTAAAGGTAATTCAGTAGTGCTCTGATCTTGATAGGCTGCCACATACCTGTAAAATACAAAGTGTCTCATAGAAGCTCTAGGGCAGTGAGGGGAATGAGCTCAGATTGCAGCTGCATTATAGCCGTTTCTAAACTGCAACCTCACTGCTCTGACAATGCGCATAATTTTTATATGTGATAGTATCATGAGATCTCTTATCAACATAATCATTATAGTAGTGGAAATATAGAAAACTTCAAAGCAGGCTGATAAATATCCATGAAAGTGTTGCCAGTCCGTAATCAGATGGTCAAGAGTTCCCAGTTGCACCAAAGAAAAAAGCTGATTATATTAATTTGTCCTCATTTGAACTGAGCAGTCGTGCTGATGTCAGCAGCGCCCAAATGTATTCATATCAGACTTTGTGTGCAAGAGCTGGTTTTCTGTCAGTCCACAGGTTTAGGAATTTTCTTCACTTGTGTCTCCAAGAGTGAAAAAAAGGGAACAAAACATAAAACAAAAGCTCAAAGGACTCCATACCATTTAGATTGGAGTTGTTTTCCTTTGGCAAGCCAAACCCTGCCCTTGGCCTTTATGTGACTTTCTCAAAGTCATAGTCTACTGTTTCCTCTTCTAAAATCGAGAAACAGTGCATATTGTTGAACTACCATGCCCATATCCAATTGCTTCTAAAGCAACTCAGCAAAAAATACTTTATAATTTTTGCCGAATCTGGAAACTGAACATTAGTTTTATGAACATTAGTTTTATTTCCCACAAGGAAAGATCCAAATCAAAACTCTCGTCCCACCTCAATGTTGTATTTTTCTTTTTCCATGGGTGCCTCACTAGTGCAGGCAGCTGCAAGTCCCAAAACATGGATACTGCATGTAACTGTATTTTTCAAGCTAGAAACATTTTACACCATAGGAGAGATAATAAAAGTTATTTCATAGTGAAATAGAATGCCATAGAAACATCCAATTTAACTCAGGGGATGGAGAAAATGGAAAAACAAAAGTTCAACCCAAAAAGTCTCATTCTAAATTTCCTTTACAGAGAAATCACCAATATGACTCAGAAGTTTTCTGCAATTTTATCTAGTTCCCTTCTATCCTGCCCTAGTTTATTAAATTTAAGGCCAGGAAGTCCCTCTTTGCCAGCTTTGCTCATCTTCCATGACTAATGTAGTTACTATCTGTGTTTAACGAACAGGTTCTTCTTTTATTTCTCCTTTTTTGCTTTTATTTTTTGGATGGAAATGTATTTCAGAAAATCTTTCACCTTGACAAGAGGACACCGAGGAACGAAGGATCTATTTTCATCCTCAGTAGTTTGCTACTGACCATTCTCTTGTGGAAGCACGTGCTTTTCTCCCAGATTCCACACCCAGCTGAGCAGAGCTGAATCTCAGTGCCAGGAAGGACTTGAGGAGCGATACAGCAGGAATGACGTTGCACAGCACCTGCCCTACATCACATTGGGAAAAGATGGGACTAATTCGGTCTAGCACAGCATAGTCCAGATGCAATTGATGCTCTTCCTGCCTTAATGTGGGGATGAAGATAACACCACAATGTTGGACAGACACGGACCTTGCAGTTCCTATAAGTCCCACGTAGTGGTATAATTTTTACAGTTGTTTACTTAAAGTCTTCATTTTTAATAACTGAGAGAAGGATCAAAGCAAAGCAGTGGAGCCTCTAGCATTTTCTATGCTTCCTTTCTGTACTAGCACAAAGAGATGAAGAAGGCATTTCCTCAAAGTTACGACACAAATACAAAAGTAAAACTTAGATTTGGAGGCAGCCAGAGAAAACTAACTTCATGGTATAAGCTCTAAGAAAGGAGGGGAAAATTAAAATAAGTAGTAGCAATTACTACCAAAATAATGGTACTGAATAGGACAGTGCCTAATAATGAGAGGCTGCAATTACTGATGTGCCCCTTCTGTATGCTTGTTTGTGTCTTCAGTATTGTAGTCATTTGTGTTGTCCTTCTTGCACAGCAAGTTCCCCAGTGCCACTTTCATTTCCCTTTTATGAGAAGTTCACAATAAGAAATGGAGATTCAAAATGTTCAGAGCAGTAGTTAGTGCCTTCAAAGGACTTTAAATAATACAGGCTTTTCTTTCAGTCTCTCTGCAAAAGCAACTTTACTGCATCTGTGCTTCATTGTCTTTCACTTTATCACACAATAAGGGAATGTAACTACAAGGCCAGGGAAACTGAGTTAATTTGGATTTTCACCCAAAGAAATGGAATGAGAAGCAAACTTCCCATTCATCTTCAGGTGTTTATGCTTTGCATACACTGGAAGAGTTTACCAGTGGATTTTACTGATGGAGCTAATTTGAGATACTGATGGAGTTAATATAGTTATGACAACAAGAAACCCTTTTAATGTCATCACAATATAAAAATACTTGCACAACAGTAGTACTCACATAAGTATTTTTATCAGAGTAGACATCCTGATAAAGCTAATACATTTATTTTTGGGTCTTCAAACTTGAATCTCAAGAGGGCTTTGAGAGATCGCCTACACCATCTACCTACTCTGATACATTTCTACAGATCTAATGTAACCTGGATTCCTAAATCTCTGCAATTTGTAATATTGATCTGAGAGAAAATCACTACAAAGGCATCTTGTTACTTCAAAATTCTTAATCAAAAAAATGGCATATTGGGTCAATCTTTTTCTCATTAATCAAAATGTTTTCTTTCAGTACAGATATGAAAGTAAACTTCAAAAAGTAACATTAAAATGATAAATTACATTATTCTGTTCCAGAAATTTCATAATGCATTATATCAACTCTATTTAAGCCATTTTTCACAGCTAGATCTCATTCAAATCAATATTGTCCTGAAGAACATTTTGATTTTGACATCACAGCATTTTCCAGAGGTCAAGTAATAAAAGAAGTGTTGGCCATATTAATTATTTCTTGCTTTAGCTAAAAGTGGATATAGCAATATAAAAACCACAATGAGCGTAGTACATGATGTTGTTTATAATCTGGAAATAACTACAATATTTTTTTAAAAAAATTCAAGTCCAATGCAAGCTATGTCCAGATAAATTAAATATCTGATATGGTCTAGACAAACAAACTTTCTGCCTGTTTTAGGAGACAGACAGAAGTCCTCTTATAGATCCAGATATGCCACCTAAATCACCCCTCTCCTTGAAGGCTACAGACTCCACTAGAGGGCTGGCAAAGCAGTTTATCAGAGCACTCTAATTTACTTCAGGAAAAATCAATTAAGATAGCCTAAATGACTTTGACCAGGACATTGTTGAGGACAGTAATCACCACTGCAGATGGTAATTAGTATGTGAGAACAGCAACTTCTTCTATTGACATATTTGTACCAAAGTGGGCATCTCTCCATTGCTTCAGTGTCAAAGCCAAAACCTGCTGAAGTCAACAAGATTTCCAGACTTAAAAAAGTAGAATCTAACCCTTGTTCAGTCTTTGGCTGGGAAATAATGCACCTTGTAGCATTTCTTTTTCATCCATTTCCATATATATTTTTTGTTGCATGGGCACTCTTGTGATTGAGTAACCTAGAGACTGAAACAGAATGTCTTGATAAAGTCAACATTGCATATCTGAACCAGTACTACAGAAAACAACAAATGTCGTTCTGCTGCTTCTGCCACTTCAGCGCCACTTCAGAGGTCATTAATTCCTTAAGAAGCTGCCATAAATAGCCTGCCTCTCATAAAGAAAATCTCTGCCAAAATTTTAACTCAGTCTTGCCTTATATTTTCAGCTTCAGTCATCAATACTGTTTGACAGTCCTGTGCTAGATCACACTTACCATCTTAACGCCTTATTATTTCCATGGCTACATCTTTCCCCACACGCCCACTGTAATTGCAGGACTCCCATTCAAGTTTAATTGACACCGAGAAGTGTTTTCCACTGTAACCAAATGGGAAACTCTCTTCATAGCAATATAGCTCCTCTTGATAGAACTATGCTCCTCCCTGTTCCTCACCAAAAGTTAGATACCAGCAAAGACATTTTTCTATGTTAGTTTTACATGGATCAATGCTAGTGCTTTTGCCACTACTGAAAAGCTGCAGGGGAAAAAAAATTACACGCAAACTCAGTAGTTCAATACAAACAGGGATTTCTCCTGTGAGACACGTCCTCAGTTACATGGCAGCTTTGTCTCTGCTCCTTTCACACAGCCACCATTGGTGGTAAAAACAAAAATGTCCCCATGAGCATAAATACAAATAGGGCACCTTGTACTATCATTTGCTACATGCAACAGCCTATGCATGTGAGGAAATGAATAATCTCAGGAGAGAGAAGACTGATCCTTTTGCATATATGCTAGCTGAACTACCTGTTTCAAGAGAAAGTGCAGGCACGTGTGTGTGCATGCAAGAAACAGAGAAAGAGAAGCCACACGGGAGAAAATATTGTGTCTGCAAGCCTTACTGCTCAATGTTACAGCACTGGAAACCAGCTAGTCATGCCCAGATGGAGAAACCTCCCTCACTCACTGCCTGTTAGAACTGCTATAAAAATAAATAAATACTGCAGGAGTGTCTTCTGCACATTGCTGCTTTCTGACCTCCATGGGTAAAGTTGATTCTACCACAGCCAGAACAAGCCTCCATAGATTATGGAGGATGTTTTCAAAGAAACAAAATGAGCAGAATAATCCTAACAAACACTGGAAAATATTACTGGGCAGCACAGTAAACGCTGAGCCAGAATAAGTGAAAGGCTTTGCTTCAGGGAAAATACTGTGAGTAAAAGAAAAAAGCAGATGAAAGCATCCATTCAGAAACTGCACAATCAGATTTAGCCACATCTTCAGAATATTATAAAACAAGGACATGAATCCCATAGCCTGCCCCTCGCTCATTCAAATGTGAACCTTGTTGGTTCAGAAATACAAAAGCTTAGAAGGAATTAGAGGATCTCAGTGGATGGACCAGATATTTAAGGCCAAATAATTATCCTCAAAAAAAGTATTGAAGATGTATCTTTGAAATATTTTGTACAGTTCTTTCATGCTGGCAGAAATATATACCACTGGAAATAATCTAGGGGATAAAATTCAAGACATAAGCGAAAAAAAATGCTACCCAAGGGATGAATACTGTAATTTTCTAAAACCTGTTATGGTACTTAATAATGTGCAGTCTACCTGGAATCAATAGGGCTAACTCACCAGGCAGAGAACAAAATCCGTACCTTAATTTCTTTTCTTACTTATATTAAAAGGCTCATTTTTCTGTAGGATTTTCAAGGTCCTTGAAATCTTAGAGTCAGAATCATAGAATAGTAAGAGTTGGAAGGGGCCTTAAAGATCATCTAGTTCCAGCCTCCCTGCCATGGGCAGGGACATTGCACTAGATCAGGCTGCCCAAGGCCCCATCCAACCTGGCCTTGAACACCTCCAGGGATGGGGCAGCCAAAACTTCTCTTGACAACCTGTTCCAATGTCTCATCACTCTCATGGTGAACAGATTCTTCCTTATGTCTAGCCTAATATGCCCCTATCCAGCTTATATCCATTCCCCCTTGTCCTATCACCACAAGCCTTCATGAATAGTCCCTCCCCAGCTTTCTTGTAGGCTCCTTTCAAGTACTGGAAGATTGCTATAAGGTCTTCTCGGAGCCTTCTTTTCTCCAGGCTGAACAAGCCCTACTCTCTCAGCCTGTCCTCATAGGGAAGGTGCTCCAGCCCTCGGGTCATCTTTGTAGCCCTCCTCTGGGCACATTCCAACAGCTCCATGTCCTTCTTATGTTGAGGATTCCAGACCTGGACACAATACTCCAGATGAGGTCACACAAGAGAGGAATAGAGGGGCCCAATTACTTCCCTCTACCTGATGGCCACGTTTCTTTTGATGCAGCACAGGATACGGTTGGCCTTCTGGGCTGCAAGCTCACACTGCTGGCTCATGTTGAGCTTCTCATTGACCAGCACCCCCAAGTCCTTCTCTGCAGGGCTGCTCTCAATCACATCATCCCCCATCATGTAATGAAAATGGGGATTGCCCCAACCCAGGTGAAGGACCTTGCACTTGGCCTTGTTGAACTACATGAGGTTCTCACAGCCCCACTTCTCCAGCCTTTCCAGGTCCCTCTGGATGACATCCCATCCTTCTGGTGTGGCCACTGCACCACTCAGCTTGGTGTCATCTGCAGACTTACTGAGGGTGCACTCAATCTTGCTGTCTGTATCATTGATGAAGATATTAAACAGCACTGGTCCCAGTACAGACCCCTGAGGGACACCACTTGTCATGGATCTCCATCTGGACTTTGAGCCATTGACCCCTACTCTCTGAATACGAACATCCAACCAGTTTCTTATCCACCGTATCATTCACCCATCAAATCCACATCTATCCAATTTAGAGAGAAGGATGTTGGGGGGTGGGGAGGGACGGACTGTGTCAAAGGCTTTACCGAAGATAGATCACATGCGTCAGTTTACCCATTTCCACTGCTTTGGTTAACCTGTCATAGAAAGCCATTGAGTCGGTCATACAGGATTTGCCCCTGGTGAAGCCGTGCTGGCTGCCATTAATCACCTCCATGTCCTCCGTGAGCTTTAGCAGAGCTCCTAGGAGGATCTGTTCCATGATTTCCCCAGGTACAGGGGTGAGGCTGAAAGGTCAGTAGTTCTCAGGGTTGTCTTTTCTACCCTTTTTAAAAATGGGCACACCATTACCCTTCTTCCAGTCACAAAAAACTTATCCTGATTGTCATGACATTTCAAATATCATGGAGAGTGGCTTGGCAACCACATCTGCCAATTCTCTCAGGACTCTGGGATGAATCTCATCAGGTCCCATAGACCTACAAATGTTTGGGTTCCTCCAGTGGTCACGAACCTGATCCTCCTCTATCTTCATACTTACCCTTGAATTCTTTAGTTTCTTCTGCTACTGAGCAATATCTTGTCTTCAAATTGTCAGTTTCAAACCATTGCCTTGATGAACGATTGCAGCATCTTATAGCCTGCAATGAAAATGGCAGCAGTTTAGGCAGAAAGCAAAATATGAGTAACAAATAAATGTAACATGTAGCTTCTACTTTCAAACTGCCCCTCCCTTACTAAATGATCTTTTCCACGCCCTTCATCTTCACCTCACAAGTACTGACATATCTATTTCTTGTTTCTTTTTCTTCCAGGAATACTGCTAAGGTGCAAGGTGCTTTTTGTAACAGGAAAATCACACTGGAAATATTTGCATTCATTTCTCAAAATGACAAAGCCTATATTAAAAATATCGTCAGATGCATTGAATCAGCCTATATTTTTATTCTCTTCTGTTCTGTTTCCTCTGCTGAAGCTGGTTAAGGTACTGGAAAAATTAGTTGAACAAGTGGAAATTGTTGAATGTTCTTATTTAAAGTTCATTCCTGTATTTAACTTTGGTATCTGAGTTTTGCTGACTCAAGTTTGCTGATTGAATGGCTAATTTAAAACTTTTCAGCCAGTGTTTAGTCACAGGTAAGACTTCCATTCAGTTGAATCAGCAGCCCTCACTCATCAAAGGATTTGAAAGTCTGACTTGTGTGCTATGCTTAGGAAGTAGCACAGACGTTTTCTATTTACGTTAAACCCAACAACCCTGAGCTAGGCAGCTAAGCCCTCTGTATAATTCGTTCAGTACTTTTGCATCACATCTACAGCTCTACTGAAGCTATCAGCCAGCAAAAAATGATAAAAATATTTCTTAAATCTCACCTTCAAGTTCCTCCTGACAGACATGGCATCACGCTTTTTCCTGATTCAGGAAACTTGCACAGAGAGCACAGGGTGGGAAGACTACACAGTTTCTGGGTGATCTACACCCTTAGAAAAAAGTGGCCACAACTGGTGACCTATCTTAGTGGTGAAAGTATCCACCAAGGATGTTGAAGAGCTATGCTCCAATTTCCTAACTCAAAATGTTTCATGTGTTGCATATAGAAGCCTCGGAGTAGGAAGCAAACCCTTGTCTCCCTTCACCTAAGCAAATGCTAGTCTTGTTGGACAAGGGAGTCCTGTTGAAGCTTGCTTTTTTTTCTGGTTCAGTAACTGCTGAATTATTCCTTAAGCAATGACACAACTTTAAAGGGAGATGTGGGTGTTGCCTGCGCTGCAGAATTGTCCATAGATCTAATCCTCTTGAGGTGATAGGAGCCTGAGTCCAAGAAGAGGACCATCAAGGCCATTCAGACATTGCTGATATTTCCCCAACTCACATAAGTGCTTCTGAGAACCCAGCCCTTGAAAATTGACCCAGAGATCGTTAGGGAGCCAGTAAAGTGTCTGGTGCATGGATTGATGTTTTCTGAGAAGTGCTGCAAAGGAAGCTGGCGGTTGTATCTGCCAGCTGCATCTTTTCCAGGTCCTGCTTTCAAGCCAGGATGAATGTTCTTGTAATAATCGAGTATGCAGGCAGCAGAGACACCTGACTAGGATAGGTCATAACTGGAAATAACAGGATGCATTGTTTTTTTGCAGGTAGGGGATTCAGTGAATCAGCTGAGCTTATAGGCAGTCTCATCTCTTGCAAGATCCTCTAAAATGCAATGTAGTTTATATTGCAAGTTAACTGGGATTCTGGTTGCACAGCGAGAGGAATGTGTCCAACTGGCAGGGAGAATAAATACTTCTCTGAACAGGCAGTAATCAGTTAACGTTACTCTAAAACAAACATTGAGAAAGCACAGCACTTTAGCAATTAAAGGTCCAAATTTGCAAAATTAATTAGTGTTTCCCACAGCATAGCACTCTGCTTATGAACAGCTCTATTGTAAATGTATGATGTTCTAATATGAAAAGCGAGCATTCTTATGTTAATTATCTAATTAACTAATCTGGGCACAATTAGCAGCTGAAACAGCACTGCATTACACTCTCTTCCTGCTTTCCTTCCGGATACAAGATTGTATTTAAATACGTACTTTCAAGTGGCAAGGGACTCTGGTGATAGAACTTGCTACAACATTAACTAGACCTCAGTGCCAGCAGAAGTTCCAATGAGTGGGCACTGACACAAGAGAGGCAGAAATCTCTTTGGCACATTATTTAGCAGAGGTAGAGTCGGCTATTAAATCTCACCACTAAGTTAGCCTGCCCTCCAGGGAAACCATCCTTGTCACTTCACAGAAAGTCAATGTGAATTGCTCAAGAATGTAGCAGTCTGTTTCCCTACCCTTTTGGAAACCCAGTGTCACTTAACAAGACCTACCTCACACCTGGATTTTCCAAAGGATGACTCCATGCCTATTTCACAGATATGAAAATAGTGAGTTTCATTAATTTTTGTATTGCTCTCAGGATAGCTATTGACTTCAGTGAAGTTTGCTGTAGCATGAAAAGAAGAACTAGAGAAACTTCTTGCAGATCTCTGACAAAACATCCCAAAGACAAGCATATTTGCTGAAAACAGTCTAAAACAGCCTCAGAGGATGACTTAGACAATATCTCAGTCCTCCTTCATCTTCCATTACAATGACCCCAAAATGAGGGGTAGAGATGTGAATTAAAACACTGGTTTTGACTTTTTCACATTTGTATATTTACACATTTGCTTTAGACAGCAATTTTTATTTAGGAAATTGATTTTGTGATCTGTATTTTTAAAAAAATGACAGTGACAACTTCTGAACTGAGTTGTACAAAGTATTGATCAGTCTAAACCATTTTTGGTTTATATTCCTTTTGGGTATTTTTACTTTTTAGAGTTCTGTTTGTTAGTTCATTTCTTAATACAGGAAGGAGGAATTTCCATTAAAAAAAAAAGAGTTTGGGTAGATCTACTGCGATGTTCCCCCTTTCTCACTTTTTTGATGCTCTTCAAGGAGTGGTGTAGTCACACACCTTTGCCTGTGCTGTACAGGGTTGGTTTTGACACAGTGCTGACCAATTGTACATTATAAAACTATAAAATAATTCATGTTGTAAAGAACCAGAATAGGTTCTCTAATCTAACTCCAGCAAGACTAACTAGATCAGCTTACTCAGGACTTGTCCTACTGAGCTCCAAGTATCTACAAGGATCGAGACTCCAGCATGTTTCCAGCCAATCTGCTCCACATTTTGCTGGTCTTACAGTGAAAAAAATTTCTTAATAGCTAACTGGAATTTCCTGTCTTCCCAGTTGCGTCTGTTGTCTTTTGCCCTTTGTGTCTCCCATGAGTCTGGATTTATATTCTCTAGTCTCCCAGTAGGTAACTGCGGAAAGTGATTAGACCTCCCTTCAGCTGTCCCTTCTCCAGGCTAAAATAAACCAGCTGCCCCAGCCTCTTCTTCTACATCACTTGCTACAGCCCCTGACTGCTCTAGTGGCCCCTCCACTGGACTTGCTCCAGGTGGTTGATGTCTTTCTTGCGCTGAGAAACACAAAACTGGACTCAGTACTCTCCCAAACTCTGACGAAGGAGCTGAAGGGAGTGATCACTCCCTGCAGCTTGCTGGCTGCACTCCTGCCAACATAGCTTCATGGAGACGCTCTGGGTTTGAAAGGTTATAATATAGCACTCTGATCTACAGGTTCTGAGAAACCCGAGCTAATATTGAGGTTGGCCTGGATTTCAGAAAGCAGGAGTGTAGGATGTCATCTCCAGATGTCCCTCCAGCCTAGGCTGGCATGAAGGTCTGTGCAGCTCCTCAGTGGGTTGCAGGCACAGACACCCACGTCCAGCATAGGATCCAGTCCCTGCGCCGAAGAGTCCAAAGATTTTGTCTTCGCACATCAGGACAGGCTTTGGCAGAGTCTGAGCACTCCAAACTATTTCATCCCAAGGGCAATGGCATACTATGAGTGAATAAATCCCACAGGGAGAAAGAATGAATCACCTCAGCAACAGCATTGCACTAATGAAAGCGTAACACAGCCAACCAAAAGCTGCCTTGCACACCCTTGGGTCCAAGAAGAGGCTCTTGCATTTGTCCATGCTCATCTGAGCAGGCATAACCAGAGCCTGGGACCATGAACAGCCCACATAGAATGCAGGAAAAGAATAGCTGAACAAGAAAAGAAAAAAAAGAGAGAAGACTATTCCCAAACGCTCTCACTAGGTCAGGCATCCTCTGGCATGTATTGTGTAAGTCAGCTCTTGTTTCAAGCTCTCTCGTACTTCGTGTGTTAACTCATTCACAGAGGTCAACCCTGTGAACAATGTGCTTGTGGCACAACAGCTAATCTAGGAAAGTACTCACCACATTGTATTTCCTTGTGAACAGAGACTTGTTCTTCAAGGACCTTAAAATATAGTGCTGGGCACCTATTTTATTTTATTTTATTTTATTTTATTTTATTTTATTTTATTTTATTTTATTTTATTTTATTAACACCTTTTGCCAAAATGAACCATCATGATCGACTCTTAAACAATGGCTCAGGAATAAGCCACACAAATCATTACATCTAATAACCTCTATAAGCCATCATTACATCTAATAACCTCTATAAGCCAAAAAAAAAAGAATAAACTACTCCAACCACATAAAATTCCACCCTTTTAAGAATTAGCCATAACTGACTGATAGGATGACAAAGAGAACTGCCTGTCTTTGCTGTGGAATAAATCAGCATACTTAATATATGTTAACAGATGCCACCACATTTTCATGCATTAAGCCTTGAATGATTTGTAAAAATCCATAAGAACCCTTCTGAAGCCCTCTTGCTGTTCCAGAAATGACACCTCATGATCATGAGGTACTCTGGATATCTTTACTACATTATTGCTAAGGCAAAATATTTGCATTTGTAGGGTCTTTTCTTACAAGCCATAATTAGTCTAGACATCTATCACTTCTCCAGACAAACACAAAAGTCAAAGCAACCTCCTGCCTAAGCTCTGCAAGGAAACTAACACCTCAGACACTGACTTTTCACAACACATCAGGGCTTAAATGTGCATGGTGATGACGCAAAAGTGGAGGGAGCTGTTGACACTCTTGAGGGCAAAGAGGCCCTGCAGAGGGATCTAGACAATTTGGAGAGCTGGCCAATCACCAAACATGTGAAGTTAAACAAGGGCAAGTGCCGCGTTTTGCACTGGGACACAGCAACCCTGGATTGACTTGGAAGTGAGAGGCTGGAGAGCAGCCCTGCAGAAAGGCATCTGGAAGTTCTGGTTGAGAACAAGTTGAACATGAGGCAACAGTGCTCCCTGGCAACCGAGAGACCCAACCATGTCATCAAGAACAGCACTTCTAGCCAGTCAAGGGAGGTGATTGTTCTACTCTACTCCTCTCTGGTGTGGCCCCACCTTGAGTATTCTGTGCAATTTTGGGCTCCGCAGTATAGAGAGGAGAGCAGGCTACTGGAGAGTGTCCAGAGGAGCGCCACACAATTGGTGAAGGTTCTAGAGAGGTAGTCATATGAGGAGTGGCTGAAGTCAGTTGGTCTGATCAGTCTGGAGGAGACTGAGTGGGGACTGCTTCCTTACAAGGGAAAGAGGAGGAGCAGGCACTGATCTCTTCTCTCTGGTGATCAATGATAGGACCCAAGGCAACACTGGGAGGTTGTGCCAGGGGAGGTTTAGGTTGGTTATTAGGAAAACGTTCTTCACTCAGAGGGTGGTGGAGCACTAGAACAGGTTCCCCAGGGAACTAGTCATAGTGCCAAGCATAACAATATTCGAGAAGCATTAGGACAATACACTCAGACACATGACATAAATTCTGGGGTTGCCCTATGCAGGGATAGGAGTTGGACTCAATGATCCTTGTGGGTCCCTTCCAACTCAGGAATCCTATGATTGTGTGATCTCCAAATGCCATGTGAACATTTGTCACGTCTAGACATAAGAAATTATTGTACCAAAAATCCTTGAGAATGCTTTATAAAATGCCTTTATTTCAGGAACATTCTCACCTCTTTTGGGAGTCACACAGCCATAGGTTCTTTAGGGGCACAAAACCCATATGTCAGTCATATGTACAAAAATTTGCCAGACCAAGTTTTCAAGCCAGAGGCACTAGCATGGAGCTGTATGCCTTAGTATGGATTTTACCACTGTACAGAGCCTCTTGGGTTCCACTAAGGAGTTAAAAGGACGCTAGTGCATCGTGTAAGGCATCTGTTTATAGACAGAAAGCCTGATTTTTGTCTGGAAACAGTCATTTAAGAATGTTTTCCTTATCCATGCAATTATGGAAAACATGCAGGAAAAAAGCACCCTGTGACTTATATTATAAATTGCTATTAAGTAACAATGCTTGAATTTTGCTATGCTGAGTGTAAACTTTTATCATCAAGCCAGAGGAAAAAAAATTAATCAGATATACATAAGAGATACTCGTGACCTGCTTATGGATACCCAACTGGCTGGAAAAAAGACATCATGCAGCATTGATCAGACACATGATTTTCTGGTTTATTTCTTCAGCATGAGTCTTGACTTGATGTTTTTTTGGTAAAGATCTCCTTGGTGAAATAAGTCATGAAAGTACTGAAATTCATCCTCTTTTGGGATTTCTAAGTGAGTGTTTCCAAATTCCTTACATTAACACATCAATAGAATTTGTTACAAATATTATTAGTTTGTGCCAACAATTTTATAAGAAGATGCTGGCTGGCTACCAAACCACTAACCCTCTAGGACTGGCTTAGGGACAATTCAGTATGTTATTTAGTGTTAGAGAGTATACGGCCTGTGAAGGCCTGGAAGACTTATTTCACAACGTGGCTTGCTTATTCAGTGATCTGGCTTGGCAGCTAACTGCTCAGAGAGGGATCCCACCCAGGCCAGCTGTGCTGAGACCAGACCATCATCTGAGCCACTGACTCTCCTGTTTGTCTCAGATTGCTGCAAACTGCAGTCAGACTCGCTCTTCTAAAACAAAAGCAAATTAAATGTACAGACATCACCCTTTATATAGGATGGAGTGCTGATGCCCTGCTCCTGTTCATCAAGAAATTATAAAGGGCACATGCTGCATTTTAGTGGTAAACATGAAGCTTCTAGTAATGCTCAATGATATTTCATATTAGGGGTTGGATTTTCCTCCTTTTCATAAAAGGAAGATCAATACCATATTTTCCTCCCCCATGTGGTCTTTCATCCTAAAATACTTTGCAGTTTAAACAGCTAAGTTTACAGTAATTTTTTTGAGTCAGTTTGTGAGCCATGGGAATACAGAAGCACTGTGGTGTAATGTGCAGAGCATCAATGCTTTTTAATTGAAGCAGGGAAGCACTGAATATTGCCTTTACCTGAAACCACAAAGGTAATTAAAATAGCTGGAACATTATGTTAATCATAAACCCCTGTCTGACATAGGAAGACTGTTACCGAGTCCAAATGACCAAATCCCTCTTTTAAAACCATCCATGTAAAGCATTTTTTTTTATGAAAGGCACTGGTATTTTTCTTATTAAAAAAAAAAATGTGTTCAGATCCTTAAAAACTGCTTCTGGACTCAAAGGGAATGTTTGTACATGCTGATTCTTCATGCAAGTTAACAATTATACTTCTGAAAAATTCCATTTCCTTAAACCATTATTCCTCCCACTCCAGTCCAAATGTTCCTCTGATATAAGATTACAATTTAGTTAGTTTTAGGATAATCTTACAGCACAGAGCAAAAACAGTGTCAAGGACCCAGTGAGCACATGGGACACTGTTATTGATGAGTTATCGTGTAATCACCTTAAAGAGGCTGTGCATTCTGCTCTTTACCTCCTTCCTTTGGGAACTGATATATCCTTGGCTTCTTAGGAATCTCATGGCACTTTCAAAAACTATCTTCTTATTTTTTCTTTAAGGTTTACCACCAAGGACTTTCCTGACTGGCAACAACTGCAAGGATAGTGAAGACTTTCTAGAAATCTCATTCAGATTTGAGACATTAGTCAGGGACATCATGTACTGAAATGAGGAAAATTACTATCAAGACCTAAAGGTACCAGGCATTTACAACATTGCAACCTTTGCCACCTGCAGGGGAGAAAGCTCTACACTTCCAGAAATCACCATTCAGAGTAGCTACCTGCCTCTGCTAAATCAAATTAACTGTTATTCTTGTAGTTTAGATAGTACTGGACTAACAGTAACTTTAAAATACACATTCTCTAGAGATGTTCACCACTAAATCTTGTTTGTTTCTCTTTCACTAATTAACACTGACAGAACAGATAAATTCATGCACAGGTTTGTATTCTGCTCTATTGGTAAGACAACACATTGATATTAATCTTTTGGAAAAAAATGCAAATAGAAACAGATGCAGCAATAGGTAAGAATAAATGTATTTCAGCTCATCTTAGAGCAGCAGTTCTCTATTTCTAATAGAACAGGCTAAGATCTCTTGGGGGATGAGGGAAAACTTGTAAACACTGCTTCAACCCTGTCCATCTCCACCACTGAATGTTTTTTCCATGCTGGCAGACATGGGAGGAGAGTGGTATCTATTTTATGTCAGTAGGAGAAGAGCGAATGAGATAAGGTGGATGGGACAGGCAATGGATGCTTGCATGACAATGACTGGTTGGATTGTTTTGACTAATGCTCTTCCTCATCGCTGGTCAGCTGAACCATTGCAAAAAGCTGAACACATGCCACTGACCCACAACTACAGTAAAGGCTTCTTTTTCTCTTTGTGGGGTTGCCCAGACCCACCAGCTCAGTTGAGGCTACTTTTAGCCCAGGCTATGAGAAGCTGGGTTGTGGGGGAGGTAAGATCTATGCAGACTTAAAAGGGGCATAGAGACAAGGGTAACCATGCCTGGGAGAGAGACAGGTTCTGGATACAGACATAAGTAGATGAAGCTTGGCTCATGGGGGTCTGCAAACCTCACTGGAAGGTATTTGAAGGATTCAATAGATGACAAGGCCAGCTTAGGTGGAGCTTGTTTTCAGAAGAAAAGGAGAGACAACAAAGCACAGAGCACTTTGTGGAAGCCAAGGGGTTACAGACTGGTGCAGAACATGAGCAAAAACAGCCAAAGAGTCCATAGTCTTAGAGCAAATAAGAAGGGGAAAGTGGGCATCACATAAAACATGTGTGAGATGCTAACTTTCAAAGACACACTGAATGTCTGGCAGTGGCATGTGCTAGCTTTCTGGGATCTCTGTAATCTGTTTTTTACTATACAATGACCATTCATACACTATTCAAATATTCCTTCCCTGCTGCTGACTGGAACAGATTCCCGAGGGAAGGAGTAATGGTGCCAAGCCTCACAATACTCCAGAAGCATTGGACAATGTCCTCAGACATATAGTGTGAATTTTGGGGTTGTCCTATGAAGGGACAGGAGTTGGACTCAATGATCATTGTGGGTCCCTTCCAACTCAGGACATTCTATGATTCAATGCTTCCATGATATTCTTGTGGCGTAAATCCAGAGATCCTGTAGTTTCTCCTGCTATTTTGATCACGAGGACTTAGCGATAGGGACAGGCCTGTGACAGCTATGTCCCCGTTTGACAAGGGGCACACATGTTGCACAAGGCTGTGTCAATGACATTTTTCTTCTCACTTTCTCAGTTCTACTGCCCAGTCTGGGCAATACCAGAGTGATACAGAAGTCTGTGGAACACCTACTTTTCTTCATAAATATTTCAATCTTTATGTCCAATCCAAAAAAAAAATAAACAAAATGACAAAAATACACTTGAAAATAATGAAGTCTCTCTTTACCCAGTTCAGCCAGTGTCTACAAAGAGCTGGAAACAGTAATTGATATTTAAGCAATTCATCCCAACTCTGCAGCCTACCATCACCTGAAGAGAACTTCCCCTTATAAAAGAGGGGAAATCAATCTAGCTGTGATCTTTGATTACCTTGGCTAAGTCCTGAGGCAATACTGATGCCATTTATATTTGTACCATAAATCTTTAAATTTTCTGTACAACAATCCCTGAGAAATAATTGTAACTGTCATTCTAATCAGACATTGAAAATACAACTGACATGCTTCCTTACCTGTTGGTATGAAATTAAACTTTTGATGTGGTTGGTAACAGGTTCATTGCTCTATGTGTATTAGTTATGGTACAGCAATTATGGATTTACCTAGGTCTGTAAGAAGTCTTTAATTCCCTTACTAAACACCAGTTAGCCTACATGTTTCCACATCACCTGAAGTGTTAAAGCAACTGCCCATCTCCCTCCTTTTCTTACCTTTATATTAAGGTTGGTTTTGACCCTCTGGGTTTTCACTAAATTCCTATACAATCTCCTGTCCTTTGTACAAAGAGCTTAATAAATAAAAATTGTAATTTCATACTATAGGAATAGAATTTTTTTAAAAAGTCTTAATTACTTTCATAAAGGCAGAAAATACTTTGTCCTTCGGTCTGTAGGCACTGTTAGATGACTGACTAAGGTAACTGCAAATGGTTAAAGCTTTTTTTGATAAGATGACCAAAGAGGTTTTTCTAATCCCACTATCCAACACAAGTCAACTTAACCAGTTTTAAACAGTACCATTTTACCTAATCTATTAATTGTGTAGACAAAATGATGTGATAACTTAGTTAACTCACCTTAACATTGATGTCATATTTGCCACCATGGACGTCACCAGTCTATACCACAGTACCCCTCCCCAGGTGACATCATAACATCTTTTAGTATGCCCAGAGAACATAACCACTAATCAGGATTTGATCTTTTCCACCTAATTTAACTCACAAAAATCTTTAATGAAATAGCACTCTTCATAGAACTGTTTCTAAACCCCTAAATCTTCCTATGCTGCTCATAAGGGTTAGCAGCCTACAAACTGCTTTCCGTTAGAAAAAAATATTGATAGAGCATTAAAACCACCTCTGTGAAATCAGCAGACTCATGAGACAAAACTTAAGTACAGTCATACTTTCAATTTCCTGCATTTTTTTTCTAAAATACTCAAAATGTCTACCCTGCTGAACTCAAAATTACTTTGAATCTTGCCAGAACATTACTCTGAAGAGCTTACTAAACATTGAAATCTAAGTCCTATTATGGATAATTAATGGTAAGACAACCCTATTCTAAAGAAAATTTCTCAAACTTCCCCTCCTAACAGCATCTCAGCTTAGTTTAAATCATCTCATACTTAAACTTCTACAAATCAAGAACCTGACTATACCTGAGGAATAAATATAGGACATGATAACACATCTTCACAGCCACTAGTGTGCATCCTACAAACACATCCACCCACTCTGGGAGGTTCACGACCATGGTGTGTATCTTCTTCCCTCATTGAAACCACACTTATGAAACCAAGTAGTCACTGTTTCCCAGAGCAAACTCGCAGGTAAATCAATATAGGACAGTAACACCTAAGCACCACTAGGAGAGCACTTTTCACCAAGACATATTCCACCTCTGGTGTCTTAATCCAGTTACTCAAGAGAGATGTGAACCTTCAACATGAGCATGGAAATAAAAGTTCATAATTCTACTGGCCACTTGAAAAGCATGGATTGACTGGAGCTAGAAGGTTTATATCACATTATTACTTCCCCACTACTCACCACACACTAACCATTGCTTGTGCAATGGACAACGCTGACACTGTCTCCAGCCTCTACATTTCTTCTTAGTGATTACTGAGACAGTAGAAGCCTCGCTTGAAAATTGAACTAACTATAAGAATACCAATTGAGATTTGATTTAGTACACTTCTATAGAGATGACTATCTTAAAGGAAAACAAAGGAGAGATCCGCATTGGGAAAGCTTCTCATACCATGACTCTGAATAAAAGAATAGGCATAGTATTGTGAAAAGAATTTGGGAACTTTGAACAAATGAAATACTCCATTTGAAAGTTCATGATATTAGAGTTTGGCGGGTTTTTATTGCATTCAAGGTAGCAGAATTTTTGTAGTCTTTGAAAAGAAAGAACTTTTCTTCAAAGGAACATCTGGCTCTATCCTCAACTTCCTTCAACAGCTGAAATTATGTCTGCCAAGCACTTATGTAAAAAGGGAGGTAACAGTAATAGAGCTGGATAAAAGGGTTGATCAATATATAGTAGGCTTTCTAAAAAAAGCCCGTCCTGCTGTTGCATATGGGATATCTGATCTGGGAACTACTGCAGGATAAAGCTCTATAAAGTCATGATGAGTAACTGAAGAAATAACAGTGACAACATCAACACAAAATGCAACTATAGGAGTCTGCTAAAAATGACACAAGCTTATTCACACTTTGAAATCTAATCATTTGGTTCATTCCCTCTGTTCTATTTCAGCCAAGATATCTGTAAGACATTCATCCACCATAAAATTTTTAGCCTTCTTTGAGCAAAACCGATCATAGTCACGACTACTACTTTTCTTTTACCACTCAGGGAACAAGCAATTCTGAACTGTATTATGGTAGGCTTCTGATCTGAATTTTGTTTTCTGGTTGTCTTCACTTTTAGTCTGCTGTCATCTCATTTCCTGGGGATATAGTTTGCCACTTGAGAAGTTATGAGAAGATAAAACATTGTGCGATTAAAAATTCTTAACTGTCCAAAGCATGTGTGTTTGCATTGGTAGAGGCTCTATATTTATTCTCTGTCTCCCTGGGAAAGCTCCTTGCTTTTTTCTTTCTAGCTCATCTCTGGCACTTCATTTGTAACATACTACAGGCTTCCAAAGACAGATGCAAAACAAAAAGAAAAAAGGAGAGAGAAAATGCTGAGTTCATCACCATAAATTATTGATGTTTCTTCTACTTAACTTACTCATCAGGATTCATTGTTAATGAGGTGTGGGTTTTAGCTTTAAATTTGCCATGTAGCACTGCAGGCATTCAATTTGAAACACTGCACTAAAGATGATTTCTCCCAATGTGTGTCTCCAGATCTTTCTGGTTCTATTTTCTGCAGTAGGTCTCTGCAACTGTGACTTGGCAGGCACTGGTGGTATTTATCCACAGCACAGAAGCAATAGGAAACAAAAAGACAAGAGGAAGATTTTTATTATGTAACTGATAAAATACAGAAACAGATTGCTCTGGAATTAACTGATTTATTTAAAGGGTTAATTGACTTATTGTATTGCTGTGGGGTAAAATGGAATTCAGATAAATTGCAGTGATCCAGTGTCTGGAAACACCAGGAAAACTGCCAACATATATTACTGAATTTCCATCTTCCAGTATGCAACTACTTTAAACTAGGGTCAGATGCTGCTGTTGTTGTCGTTTCTGATGCTAGACTCCCACTGCCTTCAACAGAAACAGAAGCCGGCTCATAGGCTGGGGTCAGTACTGAGATATTCTCACTTAAGCTGCCGAAATGAAAACTGGGAGAGAAATGGGAGTGAATTGGCTTGGTTTTACCCCAGAGGAAGTTTCCACCAAAGCATTCTAAAAATTTAAAATGAGATGACAACTTAATTCATTTTAGGGTGTTTCCAGAGGGCTCCAGTAGTGGCCTGACCATCTGAACTGAAACCAGTGGGAGCTTTATCAATGACTGGCAGGAGGATCAGGCATAAACCACTGTGGCATCTGCTTGAAAACTCTGCTTGGCCCACTCTTCCATGAGGATTCCCAGGACAGAATGTCATTCACAGGACTCCACATGACATCTACACACCTTCTGATGTAGGTATCAGCCTCAGCCATCTGTGCAGGAAGAACAGCCCAAGGCTGAGAAGCTGAGGTTCAAAATCCTGTTCTATTGTTAACTTCCCATGGGACTTTGGAAAAACTGCATTTTCTGACTGTGCTGCAGCTCTTTATCTGTAAATGAATACTAGCAGTTCACTGCCTTAAAGATCTGTTGCAGGGATAAATACATTATAGCTTATACAATGGCTGCAAGATCAAATGAGTAGCTAAGACAGGCAGACATCAACATCCTGGGGGGGGGTCAGTCATCCTAAATCAAGCAAATGAGCAATTAAAGTGGCCTTTTTCTGCTGCAAAATAAAAAGGAGTAGAGGAAAAAAAAAACCCCAAAACAAAAAAAAAACCCATTTCAAGAACTGCTCCTAAAAATATAAAATGTATTTTAATTATGAAGGGGAATTAATTTTAGATTGACTAAGGAAAATCTCATGGGGCATCTAGCCAACCCATCCATCTCCTATCACCAGAGAATTTCAGCTTTCCAAACAGACCTGTAACATTCCCTTTCTCAGGATCTTTTCTGAATACCGAGCTTATTATCTTTTGACTCCTTCATTATCTGTCACTGTCATAAAAAAAGCAGCATTTGCTCCTAAGAAAATTAAACACTGAAGAAAAAAATGTATTAGGCTACCTAATCACTCTTCCCCCTCCCCTTTCCAGAGTTTCTTTCTGCTGTAACATCTTTGCCCTTCAGGCACACATAAAACCTTGCCAGCTTTGCACCCATTCTCTCTTTTTGCCCTTCTGTTTCCTGCCACTTCGTTCCTTAAATGTAAAATACTTAGCGATGTCTGAATGCAGCTGTCTGGGGCAATTATGAGTAAGTGGGGACATGATGCCATTCAAACAGTATATAGCCACATCTGGCTGATAGGCTGGGTGCTCTTCATCTCAGTCTTCTTGGCCAACAGATTAACACTAATAAATACGCTAACACAAAAAACCCCCATGTGTGGCTTCTTGGTGCTCTGCCCCAACACTGACACCAACACTGAGGTTCAGGCTGTGCCTAGCCTTGCTTGGAGAAGTGGGACCTTGCAGCGATGATTTGGGAGAGATTTTGGAGACTGAGTCATACCTCTGGTTTTGCCACTGTCCTGGAAGATGCCTTTTAGCAAATCTCTTCAATCCAGTATCTCTCCTGCAAGAAGAGATGCCCTTTGTCACCAGGCTGTGTATGAAGTACTAGCTGCTGGTAGCAATTGTAACTCTCATACCACAGCATAACACATTACAGTTCTGATAACTTCTTCATATCTGGAAAATGCTGTTATTGACTTCAGTTTCCTCAGTACCAACATTTGCATTGGTTGTTTCAGTTCAGTAATCTCCCTGTATTCCAAACTGTCTCAAACTCTACTGCTGCATTCACTTGCATCCCCACCTCCTGCTGCTTCACCAGCTGCTCCATGCGTAGCACTGCTCCAACAGCCACCAGATTAATGGACATAGAGTTTGTTTATTTTTTATTTTGTAATACACCTGAAATCTCACAACTTCCACTGGCATGGTCCCACAGCACTCTCCTCCTGCAGCCACATCCTTCCATCATGTTGCACTTTCCCTGTGGACTTCTCTACACTTCTTGGATACTATATAGTGCCCTATGCTGAAAGCTTATAGTACTTTCTAATGAAAAATTATTTTAGAAATATAAATTGTGAGACTCCTCAAACAGTAGACTAGGGGACTTTAAAATATTTTTTCTTAAAAAAAAAATTTTCAAAAATATGTTAAAAAGTCCAGCAGCTGAAACTATCAAGAGCAATCAGAAAAAATAAAGAAATTAAACCAGCAGCATACTGTCTAACTGAAATAGTAGTGTCATTTAAAAATACTGCTGTGAGGAGTGTTTGGATCTTCCTTTACTACAAAAGATGGTCAGATTTTAAAATAAAAGAAAAACACTTGAAAAATAAAAGCAAATCAACTAAATAAATAAAAAAAAAAAAGATAGAAACTAGGGGGGAAAAAATGCAAGTAGAACTTCAGAAAATTGCATCATATGACCTCCAAAAGTTGAGATAATCTAGACCAACTTTATTTGTGAGGTAGATACTGATATCTGCCAGCTGAGGATCTGGCCCAGAATATCTCATCTTTCTGATAAAATTATAGTCAGGCTAGAAAGGTACAGATTACTCGGTCCTCCTCAATCACATATGAAATCCTTCACAAGTGGGCATACGAAACCCCATCTAAGAAACACGAGATGTAGAAGGTGCAGAATTGTGAGTGGGAATCTGCACTTTTCTCCCTTTCCAATGGACAGCTGTGGATGCGCATTGTAGTCCAAAAAGGAAAGCAGCATTTTGCCCAGCCCCCTACATGGCAAACCTGCTGCCATTGCCTGGCACAAGGGGGATCAAGATCCACAGAGCAGTTGAAAATAGGCTGTGGGTTTTCACACCATTATGATGTAAGCTGAAAAACACATGGGATATTTGGGTATAGTTTTATGGATATCATAAACTTGGTTAAACACGTATTTTTGGTAATATATTAATTAGGTATTTATTAAATATTTAAGCACTGCCAATTTAGGGCACAGTCATGCAATGGCTGAGAAGGTTAAAAAGAAGTTTGCTCTGTGGATGGGATGGCTTATAATTTCTCATTTCAAGGTCTCCTGCTTTTGATTTTCTTTTTTTTTTTTAAGTACTCTTTGCAGGAATTCTGTTTAAAGCAGAACAACACAACTTTGATCATGCATGGCCAGTCTTAAATTCCTCTACTTTTAAATACTTCTTAATAGTTTGTTCTTCTCCAGAACTGTCACCAGTCTGCCAAGATCAGCTGATTCTCTGTATTTTAATTTATTAATGTGAACAAATCTTTTACATTAACACTTAGTGATTATTAATGCCCCTTCTGCTGCAGAGACTTCTGTCTAGGGTGTCTCATTTTAAGAGTTATGGGGGTTTTTTAATCTCCATTAATCTTATAATATTAACCTGTTGTCTTTGCCATGCAAGGACAGCTGTCAAAGCAGCCAAATGAGGGGAACAGAGTTTGTGCTTGAGGCGGTATTCATGGAATCCTAGAATCACCAGGCTGGAAAAAACCTTTGAGATCATCAAGTCCAAATGTACCTGTCCACTACTAAGTCATATCCCTAGACACTTCATCTACCCGTCAAAACACCTCCAGGAATGGTGACTCAACCACCTCCCTGGGTAGCCTTTTCCAGTGTCCAATAACACTTTCAGTGAAGAAGTTTTTTACTAATGTTCAATCGGAACCTCCCCTGGTATAGTTTGAGGCCATTCCCGCTTGTCGTGTCACTTGGGTGAAAAGACCAACACCCACTGCTCTACAACCTTTTTTCAGGTAGTTGTAGACAATGATAAGGTCTCCCCTCAGCCTCCTCTTCTCAGAGCTAAACAGCCCCAGTTCTCTCAGCCACTCCTGGTAAGACTTGCTCTCCAGCCCCTCCACCAGCTTCATTGCCCTACTCTGGACACACTCCAGCACCTCAATGTCTTTCTTGTAGTAAGGGACCCAAAACTGAACACAGGATTTGAGATGCAACCTCACCAGTACTGAGTACAGGGCATAATCACTTCCCTGGTCCTGGTGGTCACACCATTTCTGATATAGGCCAAGATGCTATTGACTTTCTTGCCCACCTCAGCACACTGCTGGCTCATATTAAGCCAGCTATCAACCAACACCCCCAGGACCTTCTCTGCCAGGCAGCTTTCCATCCATTTTTCCCCAAGCCTTTTGCACTCCAAGGGGTTGTTGTGTCCCAAGTACAGGACTCAGCATTTGGCCTTGTTAAATCTCATCCCTGATGGATCACGAGAGCTTGGTTCTACTCTCCCTCCTAGTCTTCTGGCAACGGAGGCCAAGTACCTGGAGAACATCTTACCTTACTGTTGAAGGCTGAGGCAAAGAAGGCATTAAGTACCTCAACCTTATCCTCATCCTTTGTCACTATTGTCCCTCCTGCAACTAGTGAAAGATGGAGATCCTCCTAGGCCCTCCTTTTGTTGTTGATATATTTGTAGAAAGAATTTTATTGTCTTTTATTATCTAGAACAGACAAGCTCAAACATAGTTCCCTGCAAGGCGAACATACACAAAAAAAAAGTAGATCAAGCTGTATAATATTGACTGGCTGTCTAAAATGTATAAATATTTATATAGTGGGTTAAGCAATAGGAAGGGGAACTGTGATCAGAAATTGCAGAAATCACCTTTAGAGTTAAATCGTGCTTGGGTATTGAATATGCTGCAGTTACACCCTCCTGCTTTCGTTCTCATTCATTTATCCCTGACTGTCAAACAAAATAAATGGCACCTCTCTTGTGAAATCACTTCTATATTAACTTTTATATTTTTTCACCATTTTGAAATGGTCTTTCATATATATAGCTCTTTAATTAGACATGCTGACAACACAGCTGATCAAACTGCTGGATGGATTCTGAGACTCTGTCTGCTTATGTCAGTGTCATTTTCATTCGCTCAAACCCCTTTTTACAATTTACTACTTGGATTAACTTTCTGAGGCTTCCTGTCTCCACAGCATTCAACCCTAACACTGTTAGGTAAGGTGATGCTACAGCTACTATGCCATGCTTGCAATCTTAAAATTATGGCTGAAATCATTCACAAAATGGAAAGTATGTTTAGAATTCTTTTAGAAAATAGAAAAATCTGTCAAAATATGTTCTATATTTGATTTTTTCATGAGAAATACACATAGAAAGATGGCTTAGTTCTCATAATGGCAAACCATTGTTAAAAATGTTGTCTCCACATTGCCCCAGTTGACAGGGGAAGGAAGAAGGAAAGAAATAAATCAAAAATGAAAAATATATTACTAGCCATTAGCATTTCTGTTTTGAACATTAAAGTATTAAAAAAAGCATATTTCTTTTTCAAAAAGAATATTTCCAAGAAGAAAAGTTTCAAAAGAAAAACCTGGTTATATTCCCTTCTTCCTGAGACAAGATTTGCCCTTCGCTTACTCTGATCTTCAGCTCTACCATGTATATCTTAAATTGTGATATGCCCACAGCAGAGCAGAGATTCACTTTGTCCTGATTGTCCTACAAACACAACGCTGAACATAAAAATATTCAGCAATAACAGTTTGGTGGTCACACGTGTTATGAAATGTCATCTCTTTGACTGAGACAGAAGGTACCAGAAATGAAAGATCAACATGGAAATCAAAGCTCTGCGTCTAGGAAAACTGAAGGGCCAGTGTAGATTAAAGTCACCACACAATACATTTTGGGTTGGGTTTTTTCAGATTTGTTTGCAAGCCAGGGGCATTCACATAGTTGTGCATCATTAAATCAGACCTTTCAAAGCCAAAATAACTCATAAAGGACTTAAAGGCCACAATTTTGTTCGACAAATTCTCAGCAAGGAGAGCGAAGGTCAAAAGCATGCAGTTTGCTTTGCTGTTCTTGTTCTTTTTGATGACAGAACTGAAAAGTCCTGTTGAATTTCATGACTGAATGAATACATAAGTCAATGTAATACTATATTCCAATGAAATGCTATACGCTGCTGAAAACAAAGTAAGTGCCAATGTCAAGCTCATCTCCGGCCTACTTCCCCTTTGCTTCTTAATAGAAGTCATTACCTACTGTATGTTTACAAAACTTGGGGGGGACCCTTGGAAAAATATAGGTTTTGTGCTCAGGTTTCAGGCATGAGATGGTGTCCCACTGTGTCACTTTGGATTTGCCACTTAAATGCTTACAGTGTTTTTGCTTGAACAGTCCCTGTTTTGTAAGAATAGGAATTTAATTCTTTGGAATCTGAGAGTCTCAGAAGGGCTGCTCAGATATTTTTATTAATTAGTTAATATTTGTGCAATGCTTAAAGTATCAAGCGCTATATAAATGTTAAGCAATGGAATTTGGTCCTACAATTAAATGGAAATTATAAACAATGAAAAATTCTTATTTTTATATTTGCTAGGAATTTATATAAGCATGACATATTTGATAGCTTAGTGTAGAGTTAATAATCTATCCAAAGTCATACAAAATTTAGGGATATGGCCAATTGCCTATTTAAATAACAAAGCAAATCATATTTTCCTCAGTATTTCCATGTTAGCCTTCAAGTCTCCAATTAAAAGCAGTTTAAGAACACAACTTTCACATCTGATTTTCCCATGCACTTGCCATCTACTGTATCTCTTACACATGTAAAATAAAAATTTGGCCCTGAAATCACATTAAGTCTGTAAACTAGAAAAAAATTGCACAGCTTTGGATTCAGCATAAAACCTACAGCCTTGAAAGCTCCCAGATCTTCTGTTGACATTACAAAAGATAAAAGCACTGGAGAAACAGCAGAAAATGCTGAATTTCTTGTTATTCTTCCTGGCTTTTTCTTCTACAAATGAATATCAGACTATTAATGAAAAGACTATTAATGAATCAACTCTCACACAACAGTGCCGTTAATGAACTACTGATAGACAGAAATAGAGACTAAAAATACTATGGCTCCCTTTAATGCAAAGTTATCTTTTCAATATGCTGTAGCTAGAACTGTTAGGCTGAAAAATGCATTTACTTAAGAAAATAGCATCATGAAGCGGAACCGCAGTAACAACAATACTTCTGTTGCCAAAACGCACTTGCTGTTGGTGGGTGGCTTGTATAACCTGAACACTTAATTAACTGTATCTTTCCAATAAATACATTGTAGGACATTAATTTTTACTGATGGCTAAATATCTGCTAAGTAGCTACTCTGTCTCTCAGGCAACCAGGCTAGATTTTAATAACTTGCAGGACAAAAAAGCAACAGGCATATAAGGTCTGGTGAGTATGTCAGCGTTTCCATTATAAACCCCATTTTAGCGCTGGAGAGGGTAATCTAATTTGAACATTAAAACATGCTGGGGATTGCTTTTGTCTGGGAGTGATTTTCTGTTTTTCGAATAAGTTCCATTTGCATCCATTTGGAAGAATCTTAAATGTACAGAGTCAAATGGAGGAGGAAACAAGCTTAAACAAATAATTAAAAAAAAAAGAAGAAAGCCCCAAACCAGAGGAGGCTTCAGGGTTTAAATGTAGTATTGAGCCTTTGTGCTTGACTTGGAGAGGCTGATGTCAGTAACTATGAAGCTGATCAAGGATGAGCCCAAGGTTGCACGGGACCCTCAGGACACATCTGTGCTGTATAATCTGGCAATGCTGACTGACAGTGTTGCCACTTAGGTCAGGAAACAAGAGGCACAACATGCTACTCATAATGGTGAGAAAAGGTAGTCCATCTGAAGTGAAATAATTAAATCAAATCCCTGGTCAGTCTGCAAATCCCAAGGATACAATACTCCCTCTTCGGAGGACCTTGAGTGTTAAGTTCCACTGTTGTAGGCACTTTCTAATTTCAGCTTCCATAAACTTAAAAGAGCCTTCATTTCCTTTCCTAAGTATATTTGTAGGAGTTTTATATGTGTTCTGGATCAACCACTCAACATAAGATTGTTTCAGGTATGGATTAAAATGGTTCTTACATATTCAGTAGTTTGATGTACACATTAAGTTTGTAAATTCTTTTGTAACATAAGCTGGTTTATAACTAAAATACATTTATACTATTAACCAGGAAAATAACACGTTTTAAAGCTATCTGGATACAAATTTATGTGAGTGGCTCAGGTACCATACATATCTGCAAAAGATAAAACAATGAAAAATAAATAATGCATATAGGAACTGTTGTCAAGATCCATTCAGACAGTTCTATTTTACACACAATTCATTTCCTATGTCTAAATGCTGAAATATTGATTTACATTGACAAGGCGTCCTAAACTTACGCAGAAAACAGGCTACCGAGACCTTACAGACTTTCAAGTAATTACAAAATATTGAAAATAGAGTGGTTTCTATCCAGACATTCTTAGTTTTAGATTTTTTCCTTTTTTCTTGGACTAACCTATACTTCCAGGTTTTTCGACCCAGGCTTTGTCTTGTTGTCCTAGGCACTCGGTATTTCTTCAGAAGTGAAGCAGATAGAAGTCACATCTGAAATTACAAGGCCAAGAAGTTACTTGTTGCCAAATCTATACTTGGGGAGGGCACATGAAAGAACTATCTACTAAAAAGCATAGAAGTTTTCTGCTCCAGGAGGCTGTGTTTACAGACCCTGTAGGCAAAAGTAAGGTCACTGACACATAGAGAAGGTCCAGTCCTTTGTCCATCACTAGAATAAGCCAGAGATCACAACAAAAGAGGAACTGAAAATCAGAATGTTCTTAGTGTTCATATAAAATTTCTAACCTTCTCTGAAAAAGGCATGAAAATGAGTGGAAAGTTTTAAGTGGCAAGTCCATGTAGTCCTCAGCAAGCCTATCGGTTGCCTCCTCTAGAAGATGATGAGGCATTGCTGACTCTCAGGGGTACTGACTACCTTCAGCAGCATTTACAGTCATGCAGTTGTTTTCAGCAGCAGAATGCATGTGATGGTTCAAAAGACCTTTATTTTCATATGTTGCTGTAGAACAGAAGCACATTCTTCTCTTTTCAAAGGAGAGGAGTTGAGGCACAGAGACTGAGGATTTGACTCAGCAACACAGATGCTGGTGGCAGCAGCCAGAGGACTGGCAAGTTCTGAACAGGAATGTATATCTGTGGGCCATCCTCAGCCATCAGTGAAACCCACCTTGCAGAATGAACAACAAAGATAGCCACTGAGGAATAACATTCATCTGGTTACAGATTTAATTTTGCTAGCCCCATCCAGAGCCACAGCAAGCAAAGTTCCCTGAAGCTCAGATGCTAAATGGAGAATGTGATGAGCCTGCACACCCATCTGAAGCTTGCCATTCAGCTATAGATCACAGTGATCTTCCCCAGAGCAGGGCTTGGTACACATGTATGACAACTTGAGAAAAAATTAAACACTTCCCTGACTATTTGCTTGGCAATGATAACTCTCATATTATTTGACAACACTTAGAATCATAGAATCATACAAGAGTTAGGGTTGTAAGCAACCTTAAAGATCATCTAGTTCCAACCTGCCTGCCACAGGCAGGGACATCCCACTAGATCAGGCTGCCCAAGGCCCCATCCAACCTGGCCTTGAACACCTCCAGGGATGGGGCAGCCACAGCTTCCATGGGCAATCTGCTCCATTGTCTCAGCACTCTCATGGTGAAGAAATTCTTCCTTATGTCTAGTCTAAATCTGCCCCTATCCATTTTATACCTGTTCCCCTTTTTACCACAAGCTTTTGTGAATAGTCCCTCTCCAGCCCCTTTCAGGTACTGAAAGGATAAGATGTCCTTCGAGCCTTCTCTTCTCCAGGTGAACAAGCCCAATTCTCTCAGCCTGTCCTCACAGGGAATCATAGAATCATAGAATAACCAGGTTGGAAGAGACTCACCGGATCATCGAGTCCAACCATTCCTATCAAACACTAAACCATGCAGCTTAGCACCTCATCCACCCGTGCCTTAAACACCTCCAGGGAAGGTGACTCAACCACCTCCCTGGGAAGCCTGTTCCACTGCCCAATGACTCCTTCTGTGAAAAATTTTTTCCTAATGTCCAGCCTAAACCTCCCCTGGCGGAGCTTGTGGCCATTCCCTCTCATCCTGTCCCCTGTCACTTGGGAGAAGACCCTCCTCTCTACAACCTCCCTTCAGGTAGTTGTAAAGAGTAATGAGGTCTCCTCTCAGCCTCCTCTTCTCCAGGCTAAACAACCCCAGCTCTCTCAGCAGCTCCTCATAAGGCCTGTTCTCCAGCCCCTTCACCAGCTTCATTGCTCTTCTCTGGACTCGCTCCAGAGCCTCAACATCCTTCTTGTGGTGAGAGGCCCAGAACAGATTCGAGGTGCGGTCTCACCAGTGCCAAGTACAGAGGGAGAAGAACCTACTTGGACCTGCTGGTCACACCGTTTCAGATACAAGCCAGGATGCCACTGGCCTTCTTGGCCACCTGGGCACACTGCTGGCTCATGGTCAGTCGGCTGTCAACAAACAACCCCAGGTCCTTCTCCTCCTGGAAGCTTTCTAGACAGACTTCTCCCAGTCTGTAGCACTGCATAGAGTTGTTGTGCCCCAAGTGCAGGACCCGGCATTTGGCCGTGTTAAACCTCATGCCATTGGACTCTGCCCAGCAGGCCAGCCTGTTCAGATCCCTCTGCAGAGCCTCCCGACCCTCCAGCAGATCCACACTTCCACCCAGCTTAGTGTCATCTGCAAACGTGCTAAGTGTGCACTTGATGCCTTCATCCAGGTCATTGATAAAGACATTGAACAGGGCTGGACCCAGCACTGAGCCCTGGGGAACCCCACTTGTCACTGGCCTCCAGCTGGATTTAACACCATTTCCCACCACTCTCTGGGCCCGGCCATTCAAACAGTTTTCCACCCAGGAGAGTGTCCAGGCCTGTCCAGGCCAGAGGCTGACAGTTTCCGAAGCAGAATGCTGTGAGAAACTGTGTCAAAGGCTTTACTGAAGTCCAGGAAGATACATCCACAGCCTTTCCCTCATCCAGCATCCAAGTCACTTTGTCATAGAAGGTGATCAAGGTAGTTTGGCAAGACCTGCCTTTTGTGAACCCGTGTTGACTGGGCCTAATCACCTGGTTCTCTTGCATGTGCTTCATGATAGCACTCAAGATCACCTGTTCCATGACTTTCCCTGGCACTGAGGTCAGAGTGACAGGCCTGTAGTTCCCTGGATCCTCCCTGTGACCCTTCTTGTAGATGGGCACAACATCAGCCAGCCCCCAATCCAGTGGAACTTCCCCAGTCTTCCAGGACTGTTGGAAGATGATGGAAAGGGGTTTGGCCAGCACATCCGCCAGCTCCTTCAATACCCTTGGGTGAATCCCATCCAGCCCCATAGACATGGTCCACCTCCTCTTGAACTGTGGGAGCCTCATTTTGCTCCTCTAGCTCCTGGGTTTGTACACAGAGGGAACAACTTTCTTTTCAATTAAAGACTGAGGCAAAGAAGGCATTAAGTACCTCAGCCTTTTCCTCATCCCCTGTCACTGTTGTTCCTTCTGCGTTCAATAGGGACTGTATGGTCTCCCTAGTCCTCCTTTTATTATTTATATATTTATAGAAAGATTTTTTGTTATCTTTCACCGACTTTGCCAATCTGATTTCTAGTTGAGCCTTTGCCCTTCTGATTTTTTCTCTACACAATCTCACTTCCCTCCTGTAGTCCACCCAAGAGGCCTGTCCCCTCTTCCAGAGCCCATAAACATTCCTCTTCTTCTTGATATCACTCAAGATCTCCCTGTTCAACCAAGCTGTTTTTTTCCCCTGCCGTCTTTTTTTCCGGAACATGGGGATGGCTTTCTCCTGAGCTGCTAGGATCTCCTTTCTGAACAGCTCCCAGCCCTCATGGGCTCCCTTGCCCTTAAGCACTGTCTCCCATGAGACTTTGCCAACCAGCCTTCTGAAGAGTTCAAAGTCTGCCCTCTGGAAATTTAATGCTACTGTCCTGCTAACCACCCTCTTCACTTCGCCTAGAACAGAAAACCCTATCACCTCATGATCGCTTAGTCCTAGGCGTCCTCCTACTGCCACATCCCCCACAAGGCCTTCTCTGTTCACAAACAGCAGGTCCAGGAGGGCACCTTCCCTTGTTGGTTCATACATCAGCTGTGCAAGGAATTTGTCTTCCACGCACTCCAGGAGCCTCCTAGACTGCTTCCTTTCTGCTCTATTGTACTTCCAGCAGATATCAGGAAGATTGAAGTCTCCCACCAGAACGAGAGGCATTGATCTAGAGATTAACCCCAGCTGTTTATAGAAGAGTTCATCAGCTGCTTCTCCTTGGCTGGGTGGCCTGTAACAGACTCCCATCACAAAATCTACCTTGTTATGGGCTCCTCTGATTTTAACCCACAGGCGCTCAATCTCCTCATTGCCACAATCCATTTCAACAGTGTCCAAGTCCTCCCTTACAAAGAGGGCTACCCCGCCTCCTCTCCTTCCCTTCCTATCCTGCCTGAAGAGTTTGTACCCCACCATATCTGTACTCCAGTTATATGAATCATCCCACAACATTTCCATGATGGCAACGACATCATAGGCTCCTTGCCCTACAACAGCTTCCAGCTCTTCCTTCTCATTACCCATGCTGCGTGCATTGGTGTAAATGCACTTCAGCTGAGCTGCCGAGCCTTCAGCCCTCTTAGAGGGAACAGAGTTCATTCTCAATTGCCTGGTAACTGGAGTAGGTAGCACCAGAGCGCCCGTATCTCCCTTACCACCCCCAGGTGTGTTCATCTCCACTTTCTGTGTGGTGATGTACTAGTGGTCCTCTCCAGCACACTCGCTCCGAACCACCAGTGCCCCATGTCCAGACTCGCTCCTGTCTAGCCTGGTCTCAATCCCCTCTCCCTTCACATCTAGTTTAAAGCTCAATTTATGAGCTTAGCTAGGTTTTTAGCAAGGGTTTTAGCCCCCCTAGAAGACACACATGTCTCATCCTTAGCAACAAAGTTTGGGGGTGTGTGAGCCACCCCATGATCAAAGAAGTCAAAGCCCCTTTCCTCACACCAGGCTCAGAGCCAGACATTAATCGAGTTGTTCTTCCTGACTTCCAGGTCCTCTCTATTTAGCCTCGAGATGGAGCAGAATACTATTTGTGCCCCAGAGCCCTCCATCATATTCCCAATGGCCCTGAGGTTTTTCTTGATGGCTTTGAAGGTGCTCCAGCCCTCGGATCATCTTTGTAGCCCTCCTCTGGACCCATTCCAACAGCTCCATATCCTTCTTACGTTGAGATTCCAGAACTGGACACAATACTCCAGATGAGGCCTCACAAGAGAGGAATAGAGGGGCAGAATTACTTCCCTCTACCTGCTGGCCACGTTTCTTTTGATGCAGCCCAGGACACGGTTTGTCTTCTGGGATGTCAGCACACATTGTCAGCTCATGTTGAGCTTCTCATCAACCAGCACCCTAAAATCCTTTTCTGCAGGGCAGCTCTCAATCACATCATCCCCTATTGTGTACTGAAAACAGGGATTGCCACAACCCTGGTGTAGGACCTTGCACTTGGCCTTGTTGAATCTCATGAGGTTCTCACAGCCCCACTTCTCCAGCCTTTCCAGATCCCTCTAGATGACACCCTGTCCTTCCAGTGTGGCAACTACACTATTTAGCTTGGTGTCATCTGCAGACTTGCTGAGAGTGCACTCAACGTTGCTGTCTATATTACTGATGAAGATGTTAAACAGTACTGGTCCCAGTATGGACCTCTGAGGGACACCACTACTCACGGATCTCCACCTGGACTTTGAGCAGTTGACTCCCTTCAGCAGCGAATGGGAACACTGTTCACCATGTCTACTTTCCATATCAACACTAAGATAAAAAATTTTATGTGTGCAAAAAAGGAGAAGAGAGTAAGTTCTGTCAGAAATAACACACTGGGATTCCAGGCGGATTCAGCTTTTCAAAATGAAACATGAACAGCTGCTGGATGATATAATCTGAATAAAGGTAATTAAAAGAAAATGAGTTCTGCCCCCTTGTATCCTCCTGACTAATGCCTCATTTTCTACTTCAGGACTTAGGAAAGCAAAAGTCTATTTCTGTGTCCATCACCAGAGCAACATCACAGCAAGTTAATTAGAGTACATGACAGAGAGGCACTATTTTTGCCTTCAGATAAAGATCTTTCTGTTGCATATGAACATTTTTCTTTCTGAGCTTCTGAGAGAAACACCTTAGCTACCAGGAAAGGATCCTCTCTCCCAGAGGTGTATGAAAATTATGCTTTTTCTATGGCTTGAAAGCTTCAAGATTAGAGTTGCCAACTGTGCTGTTTTAAAGCAGATACAGTCAGACTTGACTGATCAAGCTTAATTTAGCCTTATGTTTGTGCTTCTGAAACATGGTAAACAATTTTTTAGCATGTACATGCTTATTGAATTGCAAACAAGAAACATTTTTCCTTATCTGAATAAAAATGAAATCTAGAAATTCATGACTAGTGTATTAACTATGATTTTTATATTCCAAAGTGTATTTTGTCATGGAATGGCCTAAACACTACTGTATATTGATATGCCCTGATAAAGAATATTCCAGGCATTTATCACTGATAAACTCTACTGAAGCTAGAAGCCGTATTTCCCTCTCAGTTTAGTGTCCACACTGTCATGTAGAAACAATTTATATTACATGGGGACTGCTCACAACTAAAGAACCTAAGGCACCTGTCTGAAATGTTTGTTTCCCAGACTCTGACACTGTTTGTCTAAAGCTGGATGCTCACATTTTTATTTGATATCTCAAATCTGTAAGAGAAAATATTATTCAAAAGTATGTGACATTAATCATAGTTGTTCACTATCCAAGCTCCTCTTTTCCTGACCTCTACTTTCTGCTCACTCCATCCTCACACAAGATGGCCAATGGCACCTGAGAAAACAGAGCATTCCTATAGGCTAGAAAATGCCTTGGTCTATTAGAGGATCTACAAGCAAACAAAAAATCATTAGTAATTTATAAAAGTGAGTTGTGGCTAAGCAGACAGAGATCATGCAGCTTGTTAACTTTTCTGTGTAAAAAACAGCCCACACTACTCCACCAGTTAGCATCTAGAAAGACTCAGCTCTTTTATCCTGCTGTTTTTCTTACAACCAAGCAGAAATACTCAAAGGAGGCCTTGAATTGTGGCTCTGTTGTCTGTGTCTTGAAGTCTTAGAGACCCTAGACTAGCGAAGAACATGAGCGAAGGCACACATTTCTCTGGTCAATGATCCAAAAGCCTCAAAAAATCCTTTTCCAATCAGACAATCACATTAAACAAACAATAGGGTCATAGGTACAGTAGATGGATGAATGTTGTTAAAGTGTATAACGAGAAGAAAAAACAAAGCCACTAATATGGTTTTATGGACTTTCTGAATATATTCCTAAGTGTTACACAATTTTAACATTGCTCTGGCAGGTTAGTATGTGCAACTTTCCTTCAGGGGCTAAGATAAAGTAGCAACAAAGCTGAAGGGAAAAGCTTTGGCAATAAACATTGAGAATTTTTTTTGTAAGCAGTCGTTCTCTATGGGAAGACTTTATTTAAGTAAAAAGAAAAAAATGCAGCATGTACATGATTAAAATCAGAATTACAACAGGCAAACTTATTATTTTAACAGCATTGCATACTTCATTAGTAATTTTCTGTTTTGTTTCCAAATACAACATTGTTTGAAGAAGACTTCAGCATCTGTGCGCTTTGTCTCCATATGGCCAATATTCAACCCGCAGAATGTGTCCTACACCACATATAAGGCTAGTCCAGACCAATGAGACATGGCAATGGTCAAGGGAAGAGAAGTTCAAGGAGCAGGAACTTAAGAGAGATCTCAGTGAAAAGAACCAGGCATGGATGGTATCTGAGCTTTCCTTCTGATAAGAGGTCCATTTGCTCCACCTATTCCAAGCTGGGAAGTGCTGCATCTGTTCCTGAGAGAATGGAGTGATGGAAAGGGTCAAAGGCAAGAATTGGGCAATGTTAGATTCAGTACAGAGCCATAGTCATAGCAAGGATGCTGTAAGTAAGGACCAGGACTGAAAGGCAGGATAAGGAACATCCCACCAGGAAGGAAAGGGGCAGAGTCATGTCCACAATCACCCAAGGACCTCTGGAGGTGGCAACATGGGAACCATTCAAGAGATCTGCATCTTTAGAAAGCCTTTATTACTGCTGTTGAATGCACCCAGCTACTCTGAAAAATTAATACACAGGACAAGCTGTTTTCATCAGGTGGAGGCATGTTTTCCAGGTTCTCCAAGTCAAGCTGGCTCATCTTCATTTCACTCTTTGCTGTAAGGGCAGCGTGTTTTTAAGAGACATTGCTCAAAGAGTAGTCATTTGGCACATGAAAGAGAGCATGCTGTAAGAGTAAGAAATAGGAGAGCCAGAAGAGCACAATGTGTAGCAAAAGCAGAGGGACAAAAAGAGGAGAGAAAATAGAAGGCACCTCAGAGTGGAGAAAACAATAAAGAGCAGAAATCCATAGACAAGGACCCTGATAAGGGGCCGTGAGACTGACCAGGGTCAGTGGAGAAGTTCTAGTCCTTCTCTGTCATTGGGTTGTGGGGGGGAATGTGGGCTCACAGACAGTGAGGGTTTCACCCTGTGCAAAGCACAGGGCAGTTCTTGCCTTTTTACCACAGCCCTGGGCTCAGGCATTGGGTGAAAAGTCTGAGCTGAAGTGCTGCCAGGAATGTATTTGTAATATTGAATTTAGATGTGTGAGTAACAAAAAACACAAGGAAAACATTTTAGTACCATTAATTAATTGGTTTCTATATTATATTTAAAGCTCTTGGATGTTTTTTTCAAAGTCAATTAACTCAGCTTTATGTTTCTAGTAAATAAAAATCTACATTTTGAAGCAGCCCATTTTACAGTGAGTTGAAGAGGAAATCAGACCTCTAATTCTGACCCCTACTCTGCAAATCACTGATTTTTTCCACAGCGAGATTAAATGCACAGTTGTTGTTCTGCCAGACCTTAACACAAATTAATGACTTAAATTACCTTTCATCTCACCTTATAAATTTTACCTTGAAGCAGTAGAAAGCTCAAGGGCTCTCGCATAACCAGATGAAGACAACTTGACTGCCTTGAATCTTTCCCATCTTGCTCCACTTTACATCAATTCTTTATAAGAAGAGGTCTCCAGGGCTAACAAAGAAGCTGGCCATGCAGCAGAAGGTGCCGTGGGACCTTCAGAGGTAAAAGCCTGTCTCATGGTGACTTAGTGAACTACATTAGCCCTAGGAAACACAGGGCTCATCGAACATGGCAGATGTGCCCTCACTTGCCAGGCTTCAGACAAATGCAATTAAATCTATTTTAATCATCTATGAAATGCAAAGGTGTTCCACTTGCACACCCGCAAGATCCATTGTCTTCCTCACTGAAGCATACGATAATGCCAATTAAATGTCGGTGCTAGCTTAATAAGTGTTCTGATTGCCTATGGGAAATTATATTTACTTCTTTTACCATTATTATTATTATTTCACATCACAAAGATTTTCCATTGTTTTAATAATTGTTTAAGGGTTTGTATTCTTCCTTTTTTCATCTCTGTGATCAACACTCATCTAGACTGAGCAGTGAAATCGGTGTTTACACTCAGAGGAACAACACTGCTTATTTCCAAGTATTAAAAATACCGTTCCCAGCTTTTTTCTAAATGGGCCCTATGCAGATGTGGCAGTTGCATTAATCTGCTGGCAATCTCAGTCACACACACAGGCTCCCATACACACACAGAGCCCTTTTGTTATTCTGCTAGAAATGGCCAGGCAGCTGTAAAGACCTTTATTCTCAGACGCACGTGAAAAATGTTTGCAGTATGTACATAGCCTACAAAGTCAAGAATTATAAGGATTTAAATCAGACTGGCCATGCAAAGTCAATATTTCGATATCAGAGGAATTGATTCTTGATCTGCTGCCAGCAATGTGTACTCAATGTACTGCAGAAAAATCCTCGCCCAGTCTTCCTGCCAGCACACTGTTAGGGATGACAAGCATGCAGTTATCTGATTGAGCAGATATTTGTTCCAAAAGACAATTTTCATTTAAAAGACAAAACACAAAAAGAGCTTACTTGTGGGGAAACCAAATACTGTATTCTCCTCTTGATAAATCAAGCTTTAGAGAAATAAAGCCAAAGAGAGCAGGATTCTGAAAAGAACTTCTGTAGCTCTTTTCATGCTTTCTCAGCTACTCAGCTGGTTTAACTCTGCCAACTAATAATCTTGTATTTTCCTAAGATGTATTGAGAGAGAGTTTATTTGCAAATAATTATTTAGTAATAAGGATACATGTCTGTTTTTAAACAGACCCTACAAAGCTAATTAGGGAGTTTATGTTAGAACACAGGATTGTACATGGTTTATACCTCAAGCTGTTAATTACAGGATTTTCAACAGCTTCTCTTTCTTTCCTTTGCAGAGGACTATGACAATATTACTCAAAAATAATATCCCTGTTTCAGTGAAAAAAGGTGGAATTTCTTTATGTCACAGTCTCGTCAGCTCTCCTTGTCACTGGTTTTACATAAAAGTAACCAAGTATGAGTAATAACAGACTGGAGAGAGAAACATCTTCATATGCTTTGAGACCTGAGGACTTACACAATAGTCCTTTTATACTCTGCAAAGACATCTTCACTATTTGGACACAGACCTCCAGATTCACTGTTTAATTGCAGTTAGCAAGCAGCATGCCCTTGACACAACACAGAATAAATATAATCTGCCCTTTCAAGTGTGTCCCTGTGCTCACCCCTTACTTTATGTCTTCACACTACGAACTAGACCTTATACAAAGAAATTTAATCATGCTTGTACCCGCAAAATTAAATAGCATCACATTTAATGCTGCTTTATTTTAGGACGACATCAAGAAAGATTGATACTAAACTAGCATCCAGCTACATTAACCAAGGTCCTACTTCACTCACTGCTTTTCCTCAGGGCATAATAAATAATTACCTGCATACTTTATTTCACTGCCAGTCTTATTATGCAAGTGCAAATATGGAGTGTCTGTCCAGTTTCTAAGAGGAGAAGTAAAGGGTAGACTGTAGAGAAAATTAATCTGAAGCATATCAGGACCTTAGTGGGATGCAACCCAATTAAATTCAATATATCCACTTTGGAGGCCATTAATAAGCTGCTAACAATTTCTGTATGTCTCTGCTGGGCTTTATACAAATTTTTGCCCCTATAATGAACTCTGCAGGCTTCACAGGTGGGATTTTTAGAAGTGTTCAAGACTGACCCAGATCTGCTATGCTTGAAATCAGCAGGAATTTTAACCACCAGCTTTAGGGGGGAGGTAAGGAAAGGTCAGCCTCAAATGCTTTTCAGAATCCCACCCCACCAATCTGCTTAAGCCCTGCAAAACTCTGAGGGGAAAGAAGTTTTGTTGCATTTAATGTGCAGAGTAAGTAGTTTTTTTATATGATGAACATCAGATTATGGGCCGCAGAGGCACAGAATATTTTTGCATTGTTTATATGTCAAAAGAACCAACCTTCAAAACAATACAGAAGCCTACCTGAAGAAATAAATCATTCCTACCCAGGGAGGGTAACTTTGTTTGCTCTCACTTGTGTAGCCTAGAGATCCAAAACACAGCTATTGATCTGGTCCCTTAAACGGAAAAACTATTAAAAAAAAAAAAACAACAGAGTTGTATGCAAGACTGATAGGCTGAAAAAAATGCAAACTGCACAGGAAAAGGCCCTGAAATTTTGAAAACTGCTTGTGAGGATCAACTCTCTGTCAGACTGTGAGAAGAGTAAGTAATAGCAGCTCTACTAGTAGGCTGTTGATTCAGGCTTCGAATTAATTATAAATTCATAATTAATTATGAAGTGCTACCCCTTGCTCTGCTTTCCTGTGGCCTGAGGAAGAGACACATTCTCAAAAGCTCAGAGCCAATTTCCGTTTTATTTTTAGCCAGTCAATCTCACAAAAGGTCTTACCTACAACTTGGGGACCTGCTCTTTTAAATTCCATCCATGTACAGGCTAATCAGTTGGTGCAGTGATCTGTGACACTTAAATGGGAAAGACGCATATAAAAAACAAAGACAGGGCAGAACAGACCCAAATACTCAGCCAGGGCCACAGCAAGGGCACAGCAAGATGGGTGTCCACCCTCAGCATCCCATGGAGGAAGGGATTGAAGGGGGATAAAGGTCTGGTGACTACTAGCAGCTCCTGGTGCTCTTGTGCCCCGAGGAGTGGGAGGTGGAAGAGAACATGGCAGGGGTCTGTGGGATAGGAAGCACCTGGATGCTGGGGTGTCCTGCAGAAATGGGTGCTCATGACCCTTCTCCCAGCAGCATCCACCTTGCAGCCCAGAAGCAAAGGACTCTCTCCGTGGTACAAATCTGGCACTGGGTCAAGGACCAAAAATGGGCCAACAGCCACAACTCGCCAGGTCCTTACACCACAGCCCAGCAGCACAGCCCCAGCACACATTTCCTCCTACCCATCTCAAAAGGGACTCGGGTACTGGCTCTGATGGGGTCATGACAACTGAAGGACATGGCAGGAGGCACAGAAGTCACTCAAGAGGAGGCTTCAGCTGTGGCCACCGCTGGTGTGGTTCTGCTGCATAGTGTGAGCAGGTGAGGAGCAGAAGAGGGACTTTTCCATGTTAGTCTCTGCAAAGTAGAAGTTGTCAGGCTGGCGATCCCTGCACATGGCATCTTGTGGGTTTGGATGTGATTTCTTCACAGGATGGGAAAGACCCCATGCCTTGGTGTGCTTTTCTGCTTGATTTTACCAGCCCTGTAGCCCTGTAACAAGACCTGGCAACATCTGCAGACCTATCATCTCCTGAAAGCAAAGCCAGGCCATCTATGGTGCTGATTCTGAATTCCCCCAGCTGCACTGCTTACATTGCACTCCCAACATCAGAGCTCAGCCTTTCAGAGCCGAACCGTCATGGGATGCTTATGGCTCTCCTGTATTTACACTAGCATTGGCAAAGCTCTTTTAGCTACTCTCAGCTGAGTTTCTAGCTCCATGAGTTTAAGAGACATCCATATTAATATCCTTTTTGTACATTTATTTATTTTCTAGTCTTGCCACTAGTGTACATCTTACTAAGAAGCAGTATCTCAGAGGAAAAAGCAGTATATGCAGCTCAGCAGACTGAAACAATCTTTTGTTTCAGTCACTATCAAAGTATGGAGCAGTTATAGCAGAGATTTTGCTTATGATTAAAAAATCAACATGCAGTATGTTAATTAACCTTAAAACCTTCAGTGTCTAGTAAACATTGACCTCTAATCCTTTATGTTTGTTCATTCCAGGACTGAGGAGCCTTAAATAAAATACTGTTCTCTAAACTTTCTGACAGATGACAGGAAACAAAAGGTATCCAATAATGTCATAGTCCCAGCTCACCTCGCATAGATTAGGAGTAATTCTTAAGAAGGATGAAATGGTTTGGGGAAGTAACAGGGCTGAGTCTAAAGTAAGAGGCATTCATTTGCTAGATCTGTCACCACTTTGCTGTAATCTCAGGCATACTACTTGTTTCAATTTCCGAGTTAAAAAGGAATATATGGTACCTCCCATGCTTGCTTGGTTGTCCAAGGAGAAACTCTCTAAACGCATGTATGTACAGCCATAACCACAACACAGACCTGGTCATGATTGGAGCTGGTAGCTCTTATCATAATATAAATCAGTAAATAAATTATGATGTTAAGAAAGCCATTTGGCCTGGACGTAACGGCACATGATGAGAAGATGGCATTATTCAAAGCAGAGGACTGATAAAACCATACTTATGGGTCATACATGTTGTGGTTAACCCCACCTCCTTCTGTCACTGATATAAAACTTCCACAACTGGCTGAAATCACCTTCTGAGCCAGGAGTAGGAGTAGGTAATTTAGTTTCCATGGTAATGCAGTTCTGGACCATTCTTAAGCAGAAGCTGCCAAGTATGACAAATGGTAGGTGCTGATTTTTTTATGTGAACAGCTATTCACTATGAATTGAAATGAGATTGCCAAATTTGCTTTCCTTGGGACTGGAGCTAGGGTCAAAAGCTATTGTTACGTTCAAGCCATAGTCCAAAACTAGCACTTTAGCCACCCATCTCCAGCTGTAATATAGAATTTTTTAAGTCATAGAATAAAAATGAATGACTCAATACCAGAGTTGTCAAATAGATGAGACAGATTTACATCAAGCAATTCTAAAATGCTTTGTAGCCATGAATTAAAGGAAACATATGACAAATGACTCTTATTCATTCCCTCGTGAGGAAGAAATTCTGTTTTAAACATTGCTGACTGTTGTGTAGCTCCTATTATATATATGTATATATGAAACCTGCATTGGGATAAGTACATGAAATGGTAAGGGCTTGAATTCAGATACTTTTTTCCCATAAGCCATGACTGTGTAATAAAACATGGTAGGTTTTCCATGCTACTGATTTCCCCAAACAGTGTGTAATTGGTCTTGGAAAATGCTGTAACACAGCAATTAGTAGCATGACAAATAAAAGAGGAAAAAATCATATTCTTTTAGCCTTGTTTTCCTTCAGAACGAAGCAGTAAAAAGACATGTTGCCAGTTCAACAGATATTTAATACCATCTCTGCCACAAAAATAGCCCAAAAGGGAACTCAGTTTTGCCCAGGCTGGGGAAACAGAGGGAGAAGGGTCCCACTAGGCCCTACCCAGCCAGAGGTAGATTAGCAGGGTGCTCCTGGGCTGCCTGCAGTGGCTGCACAGCATCTGCCAACTAGGGCTGCATGGGATCCCCAGAACTGTCCCAGGGGTGCCATCTGCCAAATGGCATTGAAAAGCCATGGGGATTTCGGTGCTGATCCATCAAGGTCTGTGGGCCATTTGTGGATCAGCAGGTTCTGCATGGGAAACCCACAGAAGAAGTGACTTCCAGAATGGGATGTTCTTCATTTTGACAGCTCTTCACATTTCTAATGGTACCTTTGACAAATACAAAGAAGGGAACAAAACATTGTAAGTGTTGGAGGAAAAAAAAAAAGAGAGAAATTCCCAATATATTCAGTCCTGGAAAGAGCAGGAACACAGCTGAGAAACTCCATGACAGAACATTATTTCCTGCTTTTATAGCACCCTTCCTCACCCTGGTAGTCAAACCCTTTCATAAACATTCATTAAAGCACCTAGCATTTCTGCGCATTAAAGGAATAGTTCTCCCTGACATATCCTATTCCACGCCTTCTCTGTGAAATGGCTGGAATAAAGGGCATTCCCCTTGTGTTTGGATTTTTAGGCATTTACACAACACAGTTAATAGCAGCTGGAATTAAGACATGGACAGGTGAATAGACCTGTTTGGGGCAATGCTATGAGTGGCTTGCAGAGGCAGGAACAGAAACCCTGGGGCACAGTGGCTCCATAGACCCACCCCAGAGCAGGCATGGGCTCAGCACATCCACCTGAGCCACCAAAACCACCTCCAACAGTTCTTGGCTGCCACACCACAGTTGCTCCAGCCCATCCAGACCTTCACACGCTGCTGCCCACGCGCTGCTGGTGGCTGCCTGGGTGCTGCAGTGGGATGCCAAAGCAGTGCATGCAGGGGCAGAGACACTCCAGCACTCATTTCTGACTCTCAGAAAGCAACAACAGGTCTCACGGGGACGTGCATCCTAACACAGTGGAGTGGAGACATCTGTTATGAGCTATAATTAGTACTGATTCCACAAAAGGTGTCGTTCTCAGCCACTGGATAGCTGGTGCTGAAAGCGGGGGTTGCTCGGTTCTTGCAATGCTAAGAGGATGGGTGGTGGCTTTGGGTCTGCTGTAAAACCCAAGCAACTTCCTTTGGGATCACCCTAACCAGAGGCTGCCAGAATTAAAGGGAGACAATATTAATTTAGAGGAGGTGGCTACTGTTATTTAGCTGCTAATTGCTGAAAAGAATGATAAGTATTTGGCTAGCCAGCTTTGCACAAGGCACCCATGAGTGCTGTGGAAATGAACGTCTTGGAGGCAAGAAATAGTGAGGGTTACACCACGGGCAGGTAGTTTAACCAACACATCTGGACTAATAACACATATTAAGAGACAGGGCTTCCCAAATTACACTGGGGCCACTGCTGCTCCTCATGTCTCCTGCAAGGAATGACTGAACCTGTTAGTCACTGGCATACCAGGTAATTACTAGGCAAGCCTTCACCCCCAGAAAACTCATATTGATGCAGAGGGCTATGCGATCTATCATTTAGCCTTTTTGAAAAGTAGTGACTTTGTTTTCATCCTAATGTTATAGTTAAAAGGAGGATGTCTTTGTCCCTGCATGCCCCAGACACTTGCAGTAGTGCTGAACAGGTAACTGGGGAAAGCACTTACAGCCAGCCCACCATGTAATTCCCTCCCTGCACACAAAGAGGGAATATTTGTCACCTGCTGACACATAGCGTTTCAGAAAGTCAAGAGAATTTGTAAGATGGTGAGCAGACATTGGAAATCTGCTTTGAGCAGGAACCTTATTGACTATCAAGAATTTTTCCTCTATGAAAGGCTCTTATAACTTCGTCAACTGTATCTCCGCTGCCTCACTTCTGCAAGAAAGAGTGAGCAGTATGAAGCTGCATGCTGTGTTTCTTAGAGGACTTTTTCATTTAACTTAGCCACTGGGCTTTATAACACAGCCTGCCCGGGACAATGCATTAATAGTCTCATTCTACCAGCGTGACAGAATGACAAAGAGCCCAGTATGTGCTGAAATATGCACTCCCCTTGCTAAGCCTGTAATCCCAGCTTTGATTTTAGTTTTTGTTTAAGTAATCAGCACAAACCTAGTGAGAATGAATCAGAAATTGCACGCAATTTCGTCTTCTGCTTGGCTTCCATCTTTGATCAGAGACTGAAGAGGATGGGCTGAGGGAAGTACAGAGCTTCCTCCCTCAGATGATGGTAAAAGCCAGTTAGTCATATACAGTAGCCTCTGTGTAATTATTTTCTTGGTCATAACCACAAACTCCCTCCTGCTTTCCCTGTAATTTCCTCCAGGAAGACACCAAATATGCAGAAAAATTTCTCTCATTTGGGCTGCTGCTGCCACTCTGCTCCAGAGCTGCTCTGTCACCTGCTCTGTCACCTGCTCAGACTTTTCCTCCAGCTTCAAACAGACCCTAGAGTTATGGCCCCCAAATGGGTGGTTCAGCCATTAGACCTTGTTACAGAGGGGTTTAAGTGTCCTTGCCGACATCAGCATCACCACAAAGGATCTCCTCTGCCACCATCCTCTAACCTAGGAGCCAGTGTGCCCTCGCTCACCTGTCTGCCACTCACCTGAGGATACTGCCACCACCGAAGCTGTGAGCACCTAGTCAAGCTCTCCTATTCCTTTGGCAGAGCTTCAAAGAGTTGCCAGACTACAGCTGCCATTTCCCCTTATTTAATTTTTAGAAGCTGTTTGCTGACTTTTCAATGAGCTTGTGATGCTCATCACACAGTCCCCACACGCTCTGCAGGATGTCAGCAGATGGACACAGGGCCATGGCCCCAGTGGTGGGTAATTTTCACCTGTGTGAGACCCTCTAGCCTGTTCACAGCACCCTGATTGAGTGTACTGGGACTGAGGTGAAACAATTACTGCAAAAACAGAAGAGATCATGTAGAAAGAAGGGTTAAAGGCCGAACAGTGCAGAGCTTTAGTGCAGATGGGAGCAGAAAGGGTGCAAAAGGCAGACCCAGAGGACTGAGAGGCTGTAAAATCTGATCACTCTTCTGCTTCAAGGACATCAACGTTGCAAGGTAAGGAACTGCAACCAACACCAATCTGGCAAGCAAGCTCGCCTTCAAAGTGCATGTGAGCTTATCTTCCTGCTAAGGTCAACAGAAAATTCCCATTGATCTCAGGAGGGCTTGGATTTTCAATTAATGCAAGGCTACTGGATTTTATGAGCAATTATGCAGCATTCGTAATTATTAATTTATCTCTTCTCTGACTTCTAGTTGACTTCTGAAAGAAGATAATATATTATATCACTGCTTAAGATGGAATGTATACACGTACTTACTTTAAAGAACCATTCTCACTGATAAAAGCCTGTGAACTGACACACCATATTCTTCTGGACCAGTTTAAGAAGCAGTGTGAAAATAATCTTATTGGATATTTTTAAAAATGAATTGTGAGTCCCAATGCTTGAACCCAGTTACTGTATCATTTCGTTTACCATCAACTTAAAATATTGTCCCTTGTTAATACATAAACCTGACACACTTTCCAAAGACAAGTTGCTTAGAGTTGGGTTTTTTTCCATTTTTCAAAAACTTTTGTTTTACAAGCAAGTTTTAAATAGTCTGCACCTGCTGTGTCAAGAACCCTGAGAAGTTGTGAAACTCCCTGATGTGTCTCAACAAGTTGCTTCCACAGTGCTTCTGAGTATTCGAAAATTAGCTACACATCTCTTCCTCCCATTCTCTTTTAAACTCATACATAGAATGTCTATTAAACTCAACTAAGTCAAAATTTCTGCTTATCCTGTCAGAGTTACAGAAGTCACTAGGCATTACAATGAAGTACAAACTGTTCTAGCATGGAAAGATGCCTACAGAGCAAAAAGTGAAGAACAGTTTTCTTCTCCTCTGCAACATATTATTTGGTGTCAGCTACAGAAACAATGGAGGTTCAAAGACTTCCTGGAAATCAGTGTTGCTCCAGAAGCAAGTTTACTAAAAGTTTACTGGAATATGAAATATTTTCAAAGTTGAAGCATGAATACTCTCAAAGACCAAAGAGATACTTGAGGTAGCAGCTAAGCACAAAGGCATTCCTCCCTCCAGAGTAGCAGCCATGGAGGCTGAAGGTAGCCAGGAAGGGAGGTGCAGGGTTGGGACAGGAGGAGTAGTCAGAGGGAACGGCGAGTACTGGTGATAAGCCAAGAAATAAGTCACACTGGCAGCACATTTGGCACTGCTGATAAGTTTATCCAAGGAGAGACGAAGATCAAAAAACTGCATGCCAGGAGGCTGTGAGGTGAGATTCAGATAAGAGTCAGAGCCCTGTCACAGGTGAACATGGACAAGGTTTTGCCAGCAGCATTTTGGACCACTTCATGGAAAAAATCTGAGAGACTGGAAAAGATGGGTAAAGAGTAGTGTGCAGTAACCAAGAGGAAGAGCAGAAGCATCAGCCATATCTTGATCACAAACAAGAGAATAGGGACTAGTCTCCAAGACCATTTAGAGAAAGTCCCATCAAACTTGAGCAGTCGCCAGAGAATACAGGGAAAGAAGAGAAGGCATTAGAGCATGAAAAATTGAAAAGGGCATGGACATTTATTCAAATCAAAACCTGGTTTCTCTGCAGCATTTCTCACACAAGTATTACACACTGCAGAAATTTGAACCATTACCTCTTTTTTTATTTAATGTGGAACCATTGTACATATAAAGATGAAACAATTTCCCAAAGTTACATGACAGGTCAGTGGCAGAGCTGACAAATGAACTCAAGAATCCCAAATTGCAGTCCAGGATTTGAATTATTTTCTCCATTTGCAAACAGTTTAATAGAGGAAAATACTTTGCAAGTTGCTTGTAATTGTCCAAAAATCATTAATACAGTCATCTTTAACTGACAAGCTCTTTGCCTACCTTCTGTCTATGCTAGTTAATCCCTAGTGAACATTTGTGGTGTGAGGAGTCAATACTACATCATTATTTTTCTTGATATCTTGTTTGGGTACCAAGTTGCTTGAAAAGCTAGTAGCTAAAAAAAGAATGTACCTTTCCTGAATACATCTGAATAAATCCTGTATCCTGCACAGGTGCTTTTGACCAGTAATCAAAAAGCACATAGAGTTGTCAGTCAAACACTCAGTATCCAACATTTATTTGAGATGCCTATTTTGCTATGTTTAGACTATTAGGCTGAAAGATGAAGGAAGAGGCTGTTCATGCACTATAATAGGGAAAATAGAAAGTAGCTGGCAATCACTTTAAAATGCACAGAGATTTTTCTCCTGTCATGCTAGAGTATAAAGGCTTTTGAGCAATGGCCGTACACTGTAAATATCCACTTTAAAAGGAAGTATCTTGAAATTAAAGCACTACCTGTACTATGCAAGAAAACAGATATTTAGGAAAAAAAATAAAAGAGAAATCTTGCTGGATCATCACACAATAAGTGAAAGAACAGACTGGAGACAGTGTTCTACCACCTCAACATAGATACCTCATGCCACATGAAACACTCAACAGTATCCATAGCATCCCAACTGCCTCTCCTTGATGGCACAGCTTCTTTCATAGGTTCCTTGCTTTCCAGATATACAATGTCTTGCATCTCATCTAGCACTCTAAAAGTCTGATCAAAATCCCATTGATTTCATCCCAATGTCTTTAATTAGGGTCATAATGGGCACATTCATACATTCCTTCTTTGATTCACACTGAATTCAATGAGTACTCTGCCCTCCAGCCAGCCTAGAAATTGCAAATTGCTGCCTTTAATACTAATATTTTGTCCACAGAATGAATATGATCCATCTTCAATGTCTCCCCAGAAAAAGTTTTGATACTTCTATTTTTTTAAAACAAAATCAACATATAATTTATGTTTGTGAGCAAAGTGATTTTATGGTATTTCTCTTTGTTGACAGAATGATTGGAATAAAATTACATTCTGTTGACAAAAAAATGTGATGAAATGTCATTTGTGAACATTATGAACAAAAGAGTTTGACAAAACACAGTTTGCCAGTGGGGTGTAGTAAAGGTTTTTACAAAATTAATTCTGTCTGTCTGCTATTTGTCCTAGAGATGACATGTGAAGTTTTTGAAAACCTAACATGTCAAAATAAAAAGTAAAAATTTCACCTATTAAAGGAGTAAACACTGCCTTTACAGAAGCCATTCTTTCTAGTGTTTTAAGCCATATTGCTCTAGATCACTTCTGGTTTTCCAGAACTCTGTAGCTTCTAATATAGGTATGCTGGATTCTCATCCATGTATGTTTTGGTGCATATCCATTCTAGACATCACCATTAATTAACAGGCCTAGGCTTTCACATTTTTCTGATTTTTTTTGATAAATTCATCAATAAGGTAGAAGTTTATTATTTTCAGGCATACTAGATATGTTTAAACATAACAATGCTTGTTCTTGGGATGCATCAAGACTTTGACAGCAGCATGAGAACTCACATAATTTAATTCCTTCAGAATCTAAGCAACAGTTTGACAGAATCTGGGAAACATGTGCCAAGCTATTTTTTCTTTGAACTTTGATGTCTGACATCTTTACATGGACATGAGCTAATATGAGGATGGACAGAAAAGGAGGGCAAAATCTCTCTTTGGTGGGCTCAAGTGAATGAGCTTAGACAAGGGTGATTTACCTTTGGTGGCAATGGGCCTTTAAGTTAAAAGAAATTTGATGACTCTGCAGGGAGTGGGATATAAAAGCACAAGGCCTAGAACAAAGGGAATAGAGTAGAAGTCACCATCATGAAATGATTGAGCACAAAGCAAACAAAGAGCCACTAGGAAAGGTTATAGTGCAACAGAAAAAGAACAAAAGCGAAAGTTGAACAAAATAATGTAAGCATCAACACATTAACAATAAATTGAACAATAAATAAAAATTGCATCATAAATGGAGTCAGCTGCATTGCATCCTTCCCTTCCCATCTTAAGCAATGAAGCTGGTGAGGTTGTTTAGGGGAGACCTCATTGCTCTCTATGACTACCTGAAAGGAGGTTGTGGAGAGGAGGGTGCTGGCCTCTTCTCCCAAGTGACAGGGGACAGGACGAGAGGGAATGGCCTCAGGCTCTGCCAGGGGAGGTTTAGGCTGAACATTAGGAAAAAATATTTCACAGAAAGGGTCACTGGGCACTGGAACGGGCTGCCCAGGGAGGTGGTTGTGTCACCTTCCCTGGAGGTGTTTAAGGGATGGGTGGACAAGGTGCTGAGGGACATGGTTTAGTATTTGATACAAATGGTTGGACTTGATGATTCGATGGGTCTTTTCCAACCTGGTGATTCTATGATTCTATGATTCTTGCTGATTGGTCATTAGGCCCAAAGGCTCCAAGCCAGATCAGTGCAAGTGACTGCTTCTAGGCAGGATGATTGTTAAGAGGATGAGTTTTTCTACAGAGCTGGCGTTAGGGACTGGCTCAGAAGACAGACTTGGCCAGGCTGGCCCCTGGGCTCTGCCCAGAAAGCTGCCAAGGGCTCTCAGGGCTTCAGCAGGTTGTAAGAGAAGTTATTATTCCCTCCAGAGAGAAAAAAAAATACATAATCCCAGCAGCACTGGAGAAATTCAGTCTGGTCTTCCATTGCGCCCAGAGGGATACTGCAGCAAAAGCACTGGTGGGAGATTGGCCATACCCCACCACACATCAGTTAGCTAGGGTGTGAAGCACCCTTACATCCATTAAATACCCCTGTGGTTAAGTGAAGAGGTAGAGCAACAATACAGAAAGAGTTCCTACAGTGAAGACACACTTTAAAGCATTCATAAGTTTTAACTTTTTAAGTCACTGGGGTTTCACACAGTCATGACTACAGACTTGAGTGCTGATCTTTAATGTCAGTGGGCTAAAATAATCTACGAGCTTGGGGCCACCAAAAAGCTTGTCAGACTTGTTTCTTGCCCTCTGAGGCTGTGTAAATGATGCTTAGATCAACTCTGCATGGGCTAAAGGTCTGGAAGAGACCCATCTCTGTACAGATTGGCCAGTCCCTATAAAAATATTAACAGAAAGGCAGTCATGTAAATTCACATTCATCAATAAATGCTTCTTAGAGAAAAAAATACAATTAATTGCACTGTTTGCACAAACATTTTTGTTCTTTTCTCCCTTGCCTTTTCTCCTCACTGATGAGGGAGAAGAAGGGAGCCAAAGTAGTAAATGTTTTTTTCTCCTGATTTTTCCCTTACAAAAGAATAAATGAGATGAAAAGGTAAGAAATGTTCAAATGTAATCAATGCACACATACATTCTAAAGAAAATAGCAAATTAAATGCAAAGGCTATGTTAATGCATCATCCACATTGAGATTTTAATTGCAAAAAGTCAGGAAATATAAAGTTATGGTTCTCACAGTAATCATCACTCAGCCCCTTGAACACAGTTAGGATTTGTATTCCAGGGAGTGTGTAGCGTTAACTTGAACACCAGTGTATATTTGTGTTCTCTGTCTTTATTACAGTTGCTGGGGGAACTATAATTCTGCATTTGCTGACTTTTGCTCAATTAATTTTTTCCCTCTTATTGCTGTGCTATGAGGTTCTTGCATTTAATTCACTGTATTAAAAAATCAAACCACATAAAACAATGACAAGAAACCAGAACTTTCCATCACATGTTAAAATTAGGAGATAATCAATTTGTCTGTTCATCCCAAGGCTCACGTAGGACCATGTAATCATTTCAGAGCACAGGTACATGAACAAAAATAGTAATAGTAGTAATAATAATAATAAAAACAACAATAAATACTTCTATCTGGAGCTTCACTTCATTGTGAAGTAAGAAAAAAAAAATCAAGGAATTTGCCTGCTGTGGACAAGGGCTTTTTTCAGCCCATTCTGATAGCTGTACTTATACTGCATTTCTTTGCAGCGAAGGCAACGCTGAGGTTCCATCTTGGGGGACGAATAGTGAGTTTGTTCCCACCTGAGCCTGTCGCAGAAGGGTTTCACCACAGGAGTAAAATTTGTGCCACCACAACCTGCTCAGCACTTCTGAGGGTTATTTTGTCTGTAGTCCTTCAACGTGTTTGCTCCTTCCTGGAGCTCTGCCTGGCTGATCCGTAGGAGCAGCCATAAAAGTAAATAATTCTAGTGGCCTGAGAAATGAAATGAAAAACAATGTTTAGAGTAGGTATTTTCCTACTCTGAAACAAAGGAGTCATCAATCTCAGCATCACTTCTTATGCATATTTGAAGGCACGCTTGCAGACAGACACTAAGTAAGCCTCATGAGCATTAATTATTATCATCTTCATGCTAGCAGAGCCCCATAAAATTGCAGCCTGTCCTTACTCACCTCTTGTCTTCCTCTGGATGAAAGGTTGGCTCCTGCAAGGATGCACTGCATATTCCAAGGTTTAAAGAAGCTGAAGGATATGAAGATGAATACAAGCCCACTCAGAGCCTAAATAACTGATCACTTGGGCAAATCCCACTAATCCTACTTTTCTGTGATTACTCATGTGCATATAAAATCTATTCCTAGGAAAAGCTATCCCACAGAAGTCACCATTCTCACACAAAATGTTGTGCAGAGGGTTCCCTTTTCCTTATGGCAGTGGGTCTGCAGGTCAGGCAAATCCATTAATCCCAGCTAGAACAGCCCTCACCCAGAAGCTGCATACATATAAGTGATCTGAGCTGAGAAGATAACAGTATTGTCTCTCATTGATAATTCTAGGCATTTCTTTATAAAATTATTCTATATTTTACAGTATTATGTTAGCTCAAGTGCAAATGGGAAACAAGGGTGCCTCCTGCCCTCTGTAAGGTCTCTTATAAACTGTCTTCCGTAGAAAGAGCGGGTTTTGTGCTGTGAGATTAGCACAGCCACAGATGAGCCCTGGCTTATAATTTTAAAAGTTCTATCAAACTTACATGGTCCAATCATATGCTATGTTAATTGCAGATGAATACCTTTTTTTACCATGAAAATACATGAAAGTCAGTTTGCATTGGCTCAGGAGGAGACAAATGCCAGGGGACATGAGGAACAAGCAATGAATAGACAAGTGAGGGCAGTGACCACATTCTGGTTTATGTGCTCAGGAGACCAGAAGATTTTTCACAAAAGCATATGGAAGTCACTAGTCTCTAATAGTGACTTACCACAACTGGTCCATGGAAAGGTCCCCCACAGGATGAGATATATGAGTAATAGAGACTTACACCTTGATAGGGGAAAAGATGTAGGAGATACTAACCAGGTCCTTCAGCAACCCCTTTATGAATATATCTTACTACCAGTCTTATCTATTTTTATTAAAAAATTGGTCTGTCCTGGAGCAGGCAGTGTATACCTGTGGTAGAGGAAAGTTATTCTGAAACTAGCCAATTTCTGCTTCAGAATTCACTTTTAAAATCTAACAATTCAAAAAGAAACAAAAGCATGACAGAGAATGATACCAAAGGACAAAGTTATTTTAAGAACACAATTTTAATCAGTGCAGTACCAGCATTTAAATCTGCTGCTGTACTGACATCAGTAGGGGGAAAAAATTAATTAAAAACAAGGAGACCAGAGGGACTAGGCTGTTTTGGAAATGAATCCACACCTGTGTCACCTTAATATAGGATTTCTGCAATTCACCCTCAGTATGGAAATTGTGGGGGGAGCAGGAGTTGTCAGCTGGCTTGTTAGGAAGAGCTTCACAGCCAAAGCGTGACACCTCTGCTCTGCGATGTATAATGGCTAGTAACTGATTTCCATCTGACTCCCTGCATTAGGGACTCAGCAAATGAGTCACCACAGTTTTAATTTTCACATGAGCCTGCGGTGTCCAGATTACTGAGGTGGGAAGACAAATGAAATCAAAAGTACTTCTGTTCCCAAAGAGATTTACATTGAAAATAGGGCAGCAGAGGACCAGAAAAGGTACAGCAAACAAATGTCACCACTTACCAGATATGGGTGAGATGTCACATTACACTCCCTCATTGCCCAGGACCAGGAACTCAACTCCTCTGAAGAGCATTAATATCTTGTCTATGTGTCCTCGGCATTTCCTTGTCCCAGAGACAGACAGCACCCCAGGCTTGACCTCCAAACAGAGCCAGAGAAATGGGCGGGCAATCTGCTGGAACCATTCCCTAGCTTTCCAGATAAGGAAAAATCCCTTCAAGAGCATCCCCCATCCCACACCAGTCCCCTGTTCCCCATGAGTAGCTGGAGAGGGAGCAGCCAACAGCCAGGCTAGATGAATCCACAAGGATCACTTGTACATTGAACCTACAAAAGTGGCACCACAGAGTAGAAAGCTCAGGAAATGGCAATCATGAACTTTGTTACCATGTGTGCTGGTCTTATTTAGCTATGCAGAGAAGGACAGCATTTGAGTGAAGATTCAGAACTGTATTTGCTTAAAACTCTGTCTTTCCACAAGATAAAAATTACTCTGGAAGCTTGAGGACACTTGTGGTTATCAGAAGTTGTCTCTGTTTTCTCATTGCTACATGTTGTTAGGAAAGAAATTCCTTATTTTTGGCCTCGGTAGTAAAAGTTTGGAGATTTTTCCAACATAAATCCCATCACTGGTGTTTCGGAGAAACTGGATTTCAAACTACTCCTGAAAAAAAAACCTTAAAATTTCCTAAACTTTTCAAATCTTTTCTTTAACACTTCAAAATAAAACATTTCTTCATAAAATCCTTCTGAGACATTTGCCCATTTCTGAATGGCTTGAACAAATCACAGGTGAAGTAAAAAGTTGCAAGCTGGATGGAAAAAAAAAAGATAAAACAATAAATTATTTTTAAAAGATTGCAATAAAACCTATTTTTCCACCCAGTTTCTCAGCAGGGCCATCACTCAAACCTGGAATACAGCTATCTTTTCTCCAAGGAGCAGAAGAGCTGAGCTGTATCCACTAGGAGCGAGGTAGCAAAGTAAAATCATCTCTTTGAGTGAAACAAGCTACCGTGGGAGAAGTATAGTCTGAGCCTTAAAAAATCCTGTCAGCAGAGCTGTTTTACTTGGGGTCTTCCCTGGTACATTGCAGACTGGTAAGAATTTTGTACCCCTGCTAACAGGTAGGTGACGGGCTGCACAGGGGACATGTTGGTGTGGGAGCAACCAGGTGAACCACTGCTGCAGCTGATGGGAACAACAGTGTGTCTGCTCAGGTTTTGTCAGCAGTGCTCATGGGTTTGAAGGCTTCTGTTGCCCAGCTAGATTACAGTACTCCAGCAGCAGGGACAAGGGGCTTTCTCATCTCACCAGCAAGTCATCTCCTTGGAGAGATGCAAACACCTACAAACAGACCCCAGCCCCCATTGACAAAACCTGCTTGCACAGACCAGCTCAAAGTCCTGGTGGAGAATTGGCGGCACTTACGTTTCTGCAGCATTTTTGGGGAGATTATTGTAACTGGCCTTCTTGCTGCTAAGTACAATGTTACCGCAGCCAACAATAATACTCACACAGTTTTTAACAGAAGTCACGATCACTTTGAGCATGAATCTGTCTTAACAACACCTTTGGAAGATAAGGGAAAGGTGGAAAGAGCAAAGCTAAGTCACCCTGTGGAAGTCACCGAAGCAGCCTGCAGTAAGGGCTGAACTGAAGGAGCTCCAGGCTCACTGCCACATTGCCCAACAACGCTGATGCCCTGGGTGAATCGCAAAGCAGGCACATTGAACAGCTGCACATTACATATAATCTGCCACACAACTGCTTTTGTAAAACAAGAAAAATTTCTATGTACCCTGATCCTAGGGTGCTTGACACTTCCTTTAACTCAATTTTGTTCAAGTTGACTGCTTTGTTGGAGGTACTTATCCATTTTGTATCTAGTACTTCACATAGGGATAGGCAGGAGATAGGAATTATTATAAGTCTTTGGCCCTTAGGACACATGAAGAAGTTTAAGAAGAGAGAAGGTGCTTTTCCACCATCCACCATCCCACTCTCCACAGCCTGCTCCTTGGCACTGCCATAGCTGCAGTGCCTGCCAGGCGACAGCCTCTGAAACTGTAAACCACAGGTACTGTCTCAGATACAGACCTGTGCAAATAACAGGACAGGAAAAAAATCAGAGGGGTACCCTTACTGCATAAGTACATGATGTAAGTGGAAACTGAAGGGGAGAGGTCTTAAGCTCTTGCCAACATTATTTACAAATCACAGGCACCCAGCTAGCTGTTACCAATCTGGTTGCTTTTATGCTAACTTCTGCTAAATTATCCACCTGGTGCCAGATAACACCAGAGATTTCACATGCCATTTGGACAGATGAGGCTCAAAAGTCAGCCAGCAGAGCTGATGAAAAGCAAATTACTGAGTCAGTTTACTACCAATGAGCTCTATTAAGTGACTGTAATGCAGTTCATAGCCCTGGAGTAGTCACTGTCCCTCACTAATTTAATGGTAGTATTGACAAGGATCATTTAAACAGCTTCCCTTAAAGGTTACCACTATTTGTCAGGGACTGTCTGTGCTCCTGACACATGTTCAGTCCTCATTCAGATACCAGACTCATCCATCCTCACTGCAGAGCTGCAATTCCAGGTGGCACCAACTCGTCTCGTCTCTGCACAAGGTCACATCACTACAGCCAGGTGCTGGGCATCCACATCTCCTTAACATCTGCTAGAGATTAACAACAGACAGCCCAAACCCATCCTAAGGGCTGAACATGCGTGGAGAATTTGGTTGTTCGACCACAGTACCTTGCTGCCATGTATCAGGGTATCTGTATAAAACCTACCCTGCTGATTCTAGTGGTCAGTGGACATATTCCCCTAATGATTGTGTCATATCAGAGAGTTGTAGTTTCGTGTCCTTGATCATTAAGTGCAGCAGCAGTTTCATATTACATCTTCTATGTTAAAAAAAAAAAAATGAAAAAGCACTAGTCCCTCAGGCATCATCTCTGAGCTTTAACAAGCAAGAACTAGCCTTGGGATTTCAAATACACAGATCTTTCTGGCTAAAATGTCTGCTTTTTAGCTTCATTCCTTCTCTGTTTTGTAATGATGATTTGAGTTGTCCAGATTTCACTGCCTCTTTGAAGGCAGTCTCATCTCTTTAACATCCAGCTCTGCCAAGAAAATGAAGGAAAACCCCAGCAGCAAAGACCTCTTGATGCAGATGAGAGGAAAGACAGGAAGAGCTATTGCAGACAATGCGCATTTTAAACCCACTGCTAGGGAGGATTAATTGACGAGAGCAGTTCTTGGGATGTAATAGCCTAAAGGGAGGGATAAGACTGGGAGAGAAGTAGTGACGGATGGACTCACATCTCTGACTCTCTCAAGCCTTTCACCATTACTCCATGCTCTCCAGTGGACGTACAATTTGAGTGACTTGTTCCTCCAGGCAGAAAGAGGTCAGATTTGCCCAATGCTCGGAGGTGTTTGCTGCAAGACCTCTAAAGCCACTGTGTAATGGATCTTGCTCACTCTTTTCCTAAAGAAGCAGTCATGTAGGGGGCATTGTTTAGAGACTGGCGGAAATGGTTGGACTTGACGATCCGGTGGGTCTCTTCCAACCTGGTTATTCTATGATTCTATGATTCTATGTACTTGCTCCTGATGAGCTCCGGGGCCTCTGACTGCTTCTGCAGCTCCAGGTTCAGAGGTAAACTCGTGGTGGAGCTAAAGCAAGGTCATGGTGTTCAGTGTCTCCATCTGGTGGTCAAGTAAATAAAATTAATGTACAAGAATGAACAATCTGAAAACTGCAATATTAATTTGTGGAAAATGTATGGCAAAAAAAGAAAGGGACAGACAGACTGTAGGGGAAAGGCAGGGAAATCAAAAGGTAAAGTAAACAACAGCAACCAGTAATGATCTTCCTGAAAAATATGTCCCCATTAAACAAACATAAGAGAAATTTGCAGAGGAAGCAGGGACAGGAACCCAAAACCCAGAGACCACTTGCTGTTACCAGAGGTAGGCACATTGTCAGGGCAGACTGGAGAGAGGAGGCCAAGCTCGGTTTTACTCAAAAAATATGGTCTATACATGCATGTGAGAAGGTGACCCATCCCTTTAAATTTGAGAAAGCACTTGCCTGGATTCATCTCACCTCCTAGGCCCTTACTAACTTCTTCAGTGGAAAGGTCCAGCTCCCTGTCACAAGCTCAGGACAGGCTCATTACCCAGCTCCTACTGGCTTTCAGCACAGAGGAGGTCAAACCTAGGCAAGCCTAGAAAATGGCTCATTGAGACATGGGTTTTAAAGATTCCTCCATCCCAAGATAAGCCCAGCTGCTTCTCTTGACTCCTTAGCCCTGGCTTGTCTCCTGGCATATGCCTTTCTGATGCCTTTGGGGAATGTCGCTGCCTCCTGTGGGGCTTCTTCGGACATTATTCAACTTCTTTAGTAACATATCCCAAGACAAACAAACTGGCACAAGATGTGCTCTTGTAGTGATAGATGTTTGCTTGAAAGATAAACTAAGCATTCAAAACTGAGAAGCAAAGAATCTGTGATTTGTTGGAAAATTGAGCCTGTACTATTTGCCTTGAAAACACCATGAATAATTACAATTGCAAAAAGAGAAAGGGGGAAAAAATATTATTTCTTCCTCTTTCCAACAAGAAACACCAAAATTCAAACTGCTTTCAGGCCCAATTTCCCTTCCTCCAATCTAATTGCATTAGTTGATTTTTACACTTGAGAGAAAAGCATAGTTAGCACTCACTGAGCAGAAAAGTGAAGTCTCTTATCTAACACAAAGACTGGTTGAAGTGCCATTAAGTCTGCCTCTATAAACAAAGCTCTAATTTTCTGTACCTGTTTGACTTAGAAGAATCTCCATCCTTTACTGGAGAGCCGTGGAGACAAGGAGCTCAGGAATACAGTTAAGTAGTGGACAAGTACAGTTGGACCTGATGATCTCAAAGGTCTTTTCCACCCAAATGCTTTTATGATTCTATGATTCCAAGCTGTTCTTGTGAAGATTTTGGTGCACTGACAAGAGCTAAAAGCAGATGACCTGAGAGCAGTTTCCAAGATATGACCCATCCCAATTAGTACAGAAACTCTACAATATCAGCATGTTTTCCGATGGAAGATAAGAGCTTTTCCAATTGTAGCTGCTAAAGCTTAGTGACAAATGCTGGTTGCAGAGGGGCAGGGTAGTGTACGGTGCAGGGAGGGCAGGGGAGATGCCCAAGGACTGCGGAATCAAGCAGTGTTTAATGTTGCTTTCCCACAGGCAGCTTTGCAGCTGCATTGAACAGCTTTAGTGAAAGTGAGAGACAAAATATGGAGCAGATACAAAGTTTTAGATTGGCTGAGCAGAGGAACTTACCTGCCCACCTGGAGCACTGCACATGGTAATACCTGCTAACAGGGGACACTAGCCCTCTCCCTGTCTTTTGCACAGCCTTGGGGAACAAATCAGGTCCTTCCACCAGGGACCAGTGGTCCGTGATTGCTCCTTCCCAAGGGATGCAGAAGGGTTATTATTTTTTTCATTTTTTCTCTTTGATACCACAAGCAGCCTGCAAAATCACGCTGAAGAGACAAAACACATCCCCACAGAAAACTGAGGAAATCCACTCAGACTGTGTTACTCTAACAGGAGGCAGTCATTGCCAATTCTGCTCCCATTGGGGTGCATATAAGAATACCCATTAAGTTCAGTAGAGCAGGACCACACAATTAAAGGAGAAAAGATTACCTCCCTTTTCCATTTTCTTCTGTTAACACAGAAAAAAAGATAAAAACCACTTTTTTCTTGCTGTTACCAGCATCTGCATAAATCTGTGTTCTATTGATCAAAGCCTGGACTTGTCACCCAAAAGCTTCTGGGCCATATTTTCACCTTGATCCAACAATTAATCAAACCAGCCAACTTTCCCCACCAGAAGAAGGGGCCTTTGGACCCCAGAAACCAGGTGAACTGTTGCAGTGGTATCCTAGCCTTTCTCCACAGGGAAAGAGTAGGGCAGGACATTCCAACTGCCCTTCACTGGTAGTTTACCTCTGCTTTGTGGCAACAACTGAGAAGCTTTTGAATGCCTGAAACTTCCAGGATTAGGGAACTGACTGTCTGTGTGTCCTTTAAGTACTGGAAACACAAGCTAAGTACAGCTGTGAAACCAGCTATTGGCTTCCAGTCTCTCTATCTTCCCACACCCTTTTGCAAAGGGTACTTGCCTACTTACATCACATGGTGTTTGAGCTGTTAGTTTCAGGAACAGAAGCGCACCCATACCCCTCTCCAAATATTCTATAACTAATCCACTAGTACATTTCTAAATTATTGCACAACAGAGCTGCTGAGACTGCCAAGTCAAGCTCTCCAAAGACAGGAAACGCAGAATTAAAGCTAGTCAGTCACACACAATTTTATTTCAAATACAATTGGTGCTTCACTCGGTGCGCATGGAAGGAGCTGGGTTATGCAGTGATTTCAAATGTTGTCCATGGCAGGCTTCCTGCATTTGCTGCAGAAACTGAGAAGGAAGCAATGCAGATTAGAGAAAAAGGAAAAACACTTTCATTGCTTAAAAAGAAATGTCATTTAGAGACACAATTCTTTTTGAGTATACACCAGAAGAATCCTTTTTTATACCAGGCGATGTTTTCAGACCAAGTCACATGGGAATGTTTAGTAACCCATTGCTTCTTCCTAGTTTTCCATAGGTCAGAAACAGGTGGATATTTAGTGGTATTTATGGGGTGCTGGAGTGGATACACAGCACTGAGGAGGAATGCTCCTGGCCGTGGGTGAAGATGCCTGGACTTAATTGTATGTTCTCTGACCAGGGTCTCAGTGCCTCTGAAAAGACAATGAACATCAGAAGGTATATTCAGCAAGCTTGTTATTTTCTTAGTTGCAAAATGGGAATATTTTACAATGGGGAATGGGACATGCAAAATGGGAATAAAAAAGATTACACAAAATCACAGAGAAGCTGCAAAGATAGTAAACTAATGCCCCAAATACTTTTGATGATAACAACAGAAAAATGTCCAAATAGCAAATAAAATAGCTCTTCATTGAGTGAAACAAGAGACCTATGGACACTATTGTGCACTCAAGCAACCCAGCCTTGAAAGCCAGTGCAGCCGGGTCTGGAGTCTAGGAGGCTTCACTGGTAACAGGCTCCATATGGACACGCATGCTGCAGGCAGTGGGGCCATCTCTCACCAGGTGAGTCAGCTCCCCCTGCTCCCAGGTGCTGCTGCAGTTCCTGCTGGGATGGGCATCCCTAGCACCCAGCATCTGTGCCTGAGCAGCCACACCAAACATCCCCTGGACCGGATTATGGTTCAAGACTAAAATACCTAAACCTATCCGTTCATTGTCTGCAAAGTGGCATGAAGATGAGAAACATGAGGGTATTCTTTTGGCAGACAGTAGAATCCCAAATGCAACTCTACTTTTTCCTACTTCATGTTGAAGCTGTTAAAATTCTCTGAATATTAAATGTCCAGCCTCACTTTCAGGGTTGACTCAAATGCGGTTTCCAAAAAATGTGCTGAATATTATTCATTTCTTAGAGAATCAAAAGCTAGAGGCCCTTTGTTGGGGTTGCTTGCATTTTTAAATCATACACACACTAGTTAGAAAAATTTGGCAAGTATGGTTCTATATGTCAGTATCTTGGATGAAAACACATTATATGTATGCAAAATTCTTGATATGTATAAATTTTCATTAATGTATTTTTCATGTCTTTAACCTGAATCTCTCTCATTTTACACAGCATCATATCACTGGCTGAAGGAATGCAAGATTGAAGCACAGAATACCCAGTGATCAAAAACTGCAAAGAACTGCTACCTTCCAAAAATCAACTTCCATTACACTCACTAAAGAAAACTAAGAAATAATTTTTCTCCAATGCTAAATATGGATCTTATCTTATATCCGGGTGCCCCAAAAAAAAGGATTTAGCAGTTTCTTGTGTGAGTTTTAACGCCCTAGTGTTTACCACCTGAGCTGATGTTGAACTAAACTTGTAGGAACTGAGGTTGAATAAACTCTATATGAATCAGAACACTTGCTTCTGGGAACAACACACTTGAAGACAGCAGAAAAATATGATGTAAAAAAAAGCCATGCTACAGGCTTATATGCTCAAATATTTATTCAATGCTCAGGTGAGAGTCAGACTTCCCATAGCAAAAGCAAGTTTTCTAGTAGCCATAGATCACAGCATCCACAATAGAGGATTTCTCATGTTCTGCAGGTCCCAATTCAGCTTTTAGACTAGCTCAACTCAACCATGACTCTCCTGAACAATCATAAGTTAAACATCTACAAGTACAATGTATAAAACTCCAGCGCCTAACACTTTGGCACTTGGGCTCCTTAGAGCAAGCTGAGAGCTTGGCTCTAGTTAATAACCAGGCTTATGGAGGTAGGTGAAGGCAGACCTGGGCTCCACTGGCTGGGGTCTTCTCTGGATGGATGCAAGCCAGTTGTGGTTCAGAGACCTTTTAGCTGTGTCGTGCCTGAGCAAATGCTCCTTGCCTTTCAGCTGGGTGTATTGATTCAAGCACAGCAATGCACTAATATCACATATACCACTGCTGGATCACAGCTGGGTCTCATCTGGCCAGCTCAAACCACAGGCAGAACGGATATGTCTGTCTGCACTTGTCTTCAGAGGCATCCTCTAGTTTGCCTGCTGGATAGGGAGCCACCTAAATTATCTCAGGCAAGTCAAGAAGAGATGTAAAGTTTAAGTACTTAAGAGAGTCTAGGTGATCCCATGCCAGAGGACATTAGCTCCTTTTGCTAATAGACATCTCAACCACAAATGCTCTTTTGGCATTTCACAACTAAGACAGGTTTTTTCCCACAAAATTCAGCAAGAACACAATGCTCCCTTCTCACCCACACTGCCTTTTATCCTGTAATCTTTTGATTAAAGACTTCATGTGAGATGTGGAAGAACTCTTTTTTTGCCTGAAGGTTTTTAACATACAGCTTCTAATACTCAGCATGGCAGTCTATCTATGAAGGTACCCTAGTGGCTATTTGGAAGGCTCACTCTGTTCCTGCTGTTAAAACTGCTCCACTTCTCTTGAAGCAATTAGGTATCTACTGGGGCAAAGTAAAAGAGAAAGTTATTATGAAGTTAAGTGGTTTCACACTCTGCTGAGGGTAGGGGCAGCTTAACAATGTAATTATTTATCTAAAGTTGGAAAACCGAAGTGAGAGATTTTGAGAATATCAGTCCCTGAATACCCTGAAGTGAAATAATTAGGCTTTCCTGGGACACAGACGGCCATACCTGAGCGCCACTTGACAGGGAAGGAATTTGGATGCAAGTTTCTCATACCTCAGATAAATTCTTCAGACTAATGCATCTGCAAGAGAACCAGGTGATCAGGCCCAGTCAACACGGGTTCATGAAAGGTAGGTCCTGCCAAGCTAACCTGGTTGCCTCCTATGTGACCCGCCACCTGGACAAGGGAAAGGCGGTGGATATAGTCTTCTTGGACTTCGGTAAAGCCTTTGACAGAGTTTCTCACAGCATTCTGCTACAGAAACTGTCAGCCTCTGGCCTGGACAGGCACACACTCTCCTGGGTGGAAAACTGGTTGAATGGCCGGGCCCAGAGAGTGGTGGGAAACGGTGTTAAATCCAGCTGGAGGCCAGTGACAAGTGGGGTTCAGCCAGTGACAAGTGGGGTTCCCCAGGGCTCAGTCCTGGGTTCAGCCCTGTTCAATGTCTTTATCAATGACCTGGATGAAGGCATCAAGTGCACCCTTAGCACGTTTGCAGATGACACTAAGCTGGGTGGAAGTGTGGATCTGCTGGAGGGTCGGGAGGCTCTGCAAAGGGACCTGAACAGGCTGGACCGCTAGGCAGAGTCCAATGGCATGAGGTTTAACAAGGCCAAATGCCGGGTCCTGCACCTGGGGCACAACAACCCTGTGCAGTGCTACAGACTGGGAGAAGTTTGTCTAGAAAGCTGCCAGGAGGAGAAGGACCTGGGGTTGTTTGTTGACAGCCGACTGACCATGAGCCAGCAGTGTGCCCAGGTGGCCAAGAAGGCCAGTGGCATCTTGGCTTGTGTCAGAAAAGGTGTGACCTGCAGGTCCAAGTAGGTTATTCTCCCTCTGTACTTGGCACTAGTGAGACCGCACCTCGAGTACTGTGTTCAGTTCTGGGCCCCTCACCACAAGAGGGATGTTGAGGCTCTGGAGAGAGTCTAGAAAAGAGCAACAAAGCTGGTGAAGGGGCTGGAGAACAAATCTTATGAGGAGTGGCTGAGGGAAATGGGGTTTTTTAGGGAAGGGAAGGGAAGGGAAGGGAAGGGAAGGGAAGGGAAGGGAAGGGAAGGGAAGGGAAGGGAAGGGAAGGGAAGGGAAGGGAAGGGAAGGGAAGGGAAGGGAAGGGAAGGGAAGGGAAGGGAAGGGAAGGGAAGGGAAGGGAAGGGAAGGGAAGGGAAGGGAAGGGAAGGGAAGGGAAGGGAAGGAAGGGAAGGGAAGGGAAGGGAAGGGAAGGGAAGGGAAGGGAAGGGAAGGGAAGGGAAGGGAAGGGAAGGGAAGGGAAGGGAAGGGAAGGGAAGGGAAGGGAAGGGAAGGGAAGGGAAGGGAAGGGAAGGGAAGGGAAGGGAAGGGAAGGGAAGGGAAGGGAAGGGAAGGGAAGGGAAGGGAAGGGAAGGGAAGGGAAGGGAAGGGAAGGGAAGGGAAGGGAAGGGAAGGGAAGGGAAGGGAAGGGAAGGGAAGGGAAGGGAAGGGAAGGGAAGGGAAGGGACCATATTGCTCTCTACAGCTACCTAAAAGGAGGTTGTAGAGAGGATGAAGGCAGCCTCTTCTTCCAAGTGACAGGGCACAGGACAAGAGGGAATGACCTCAAGCTCAACCAAGGGAGGTTCAGGCTTGACATCAGGAAAAAATTTTTCATGGAAAGGGTCATTGGACACCGGAACAGGCTGCCCAAGGAGGTGGTGGAGTCACCTTCCCTGGAGGTATTTAAAAGATGGGTGGATGAGGTGCTGAGGTCCATGGTCTAGTGACTGATAGTAATGGTTGGACTCTATGATCTTGTGGGTCTTTTCCAACCTAGTGATTCTGTGATTCTGTAATGTAGCAGTCTCCCAGTGAAGAAGAGTGTAGGTATGACTTGTTGCTCTCCTGAGTCTGGGGAGAGGACGTCTCTGGTAGCAGCTCAGGGGCAGGACTCGTAGGCTGGAAGGAAGCAGAGCCTTTCACTTGTCATCTCACTGAAGCCCCAGTATGTGTTGAGGTTCAGATCTCAAAAAAATTTAGGACCTTCAGACACAGAGAAGAATGCCCTCTGTGGCATGCACACTTTCAAGCTGCTTCTCTGCCACCACCCAGCTAGGACCAGGCATCCCAGAGCCATCCCCTCACCCAAACATCCTCCACCAATGCATGTCCAGAAGCCTGATACTGCCCATCTACCCTGAAAAGGTGCAACACCTAATGGGGTCTACACAGTAGGCTGGGACAACAACAACTTCCACGCGCAACCTGTTGTGCCGGGATCACCTTGCTTTTAGCAGGCCAAGGAGGGCAACCTGCCTCCTGTGTCAAGGACTGGCTTCTGCAGCTGCCCAGCCCAGGGAGAGGGAAATCCAGCACTCCTGTTTTCTCACAGCAATGTGTTTTGGGATGCAGATAGTCTCCAGCCCTCTCTGTCAAGCCAGGTACATTTGGCCTGGGCAAAGGTATGAAGGAAAAATGTTCTTCCAGGCCAGCACTGCAGCCAATTCCTTAAGTCTAAAAGTCTGTATGCATGTTTACACTAATCAATAACATCAGATAAAATGCACTTCTCTTCCTTTTTCCTGTTCTCCTTATCTTTTCTCTCTAACTTGTGAATTTTGAACCCCTTCGGCTCAGAGTCTCTCTGAGCAGCATCAGGAGACACCAAGAATAGTCTTGTAATCTCTACCCACTTCTTCTTATCCCCTGATACCTTCAGAAGGAATGGCAGATGCCTTTACTTGTCCTCTGCCTGGACATTCTAATATGAGGTTGCATCTCTGCTCTGCAGCAGAAAATGTTAATTAATAGTTTGTTTTGGTTTGGTTTTCCATAGTTGACCATCATATTGATTTTAAATGACAGAGTTTTGTCATTTAAAGACAGAATGTATAATATTCTTCAGTTTTGGTAACATCTTCTATTCAGGTCCGTAGGGTCACTCCTTGTGGTGGTTATATAAATTTTGAGTTTAAGATATTTCTCCTTCAGCTTCAGAAGTTTTAATTTTAAGACATTTGCTTCCAGAGATTTGAATAACACGCAAGGGAACAAAAGAAGCCACCAGAAACATGGAATTTGGCATTGACCCAGCCCTTCATTCATAATAAACCTTTAAATAACTGGTGATGACTCAGCAGAAGCATAATTCACAAACCAGAAAGGCTTGCTTCTGTACCTTACAATTGCATTGGTAAGTACTTAATCATAGCAAATAACATAGTAGATATTTTATTTTTGAAAACATATGTTGTTATAGTCATCTCTTGAAACAGCTGTAACACACGGCTTCTCATCTAAAATATCCCTGTCAGATATAACTGGCAAAAGTCATCAGATGATGCTCATGTCATATAATTAGATATATTATATTATATTATATTATATTATATTAAGCTGAACTGGTTACTTTAATAGTATAGCCACAATGTATGTTAACAAGATATTTTAAAACGCTTCCATGACCTTCTTGAGGCAGTAACTCTGATCCTCTGTCATTTATTTTGACAATAATCTATCAGAAATATGTCGGGAAACTTGTTTGGGCCCTTCTCAGCCTCTTCTTCCAAACACTGTTGTTGGCACAGATTCCTCACCCACGCAGCTCACCTCAGACTTCTGCTTATGCACCTCTCTTGGTGTGGCACAAGGAGGGACCGGAATAGTGGGGCTGTGGCTCTGCACCCCGCCTGGAGCATCATACTGGGCACCTGCAGCATCACGTAGCTGAGATGCTGCACAGACTTGCTGGCCCTGTTGTGAAGCATCTCTCCATTTTTTGCAAGCTGAGGATGCCCGAATCTTTTGGATGCTCATCCGTCACATTAGCAACAGTTATCTTCCTCCATGCCATCATGCATAGTAGTAGTGCTAAGAAATGTAGTACTTTCGCTTACATGTGGTACTGGGTACTTTGTCAAAAGGGAAGAAGAAACCTGAATTTCACATTTGGGAAACACCATAACGAAAAAGGGCAATGGTCATGTGATGACTCACTACTTCCTGATGATATTCTGGTTTTTGAATAACACTTTGGATGTGAGTGTCTGGTTTTCAGGTGGTTTTTCTTAAGTAATGATCTGGAGACACTCCTCTGTTCACCTCATGATGCTCCTGATTTCCTGCCAGTGTCACATTACAGATGAGTTTATGATGTCTTACGTGCCTCAGTTTCTCTGGCAGCTGTGTTCCAATATCAATACTAGGAACTGAATTGAAATACTGGAAGGAAAAATATAACCATCTGTTTCCAGGGCTATACATTGCCAGGTTATATCTACACACAGAATTTTTAGCACTAAAAGTTATAAGCCACCTCCTTTGGACTCTGTTTTACAAGCATAAAGGTATTATTACTCTCTTACTTCATTCACCATGAAAGAGGTGCCTATTCACAAGGCTAATTATTAGAGTAAACAATCACACCCCTCAGTGACCTAGTTAAACTGTTGGAAAAGCCAGCAGTAATTTCTAACTCAAATTAGTGCACCTGCATACGCAGTATCCCCATTTGCTGTTGCTAAACTGGTGTGGGTCCAAGTATGCTGTCTTGGGGACAAGCTCAACAGCTACTCTCTGCCACAGCCGCCTACAGAACATTACTGAGATGCACCTACAGATATTGCTAAGTTATATGTACATGGCGAGTTTGGGGGAGTATTCTAAGTTTTGTGACTATCCTTTGAAGCTGAATGTATTGCCAGAGTCTGCTTATCACCTACATATTGACAGCTAGACCCGTATTTATATGCCAAATTACTGCCTGCAGCTTGTACTCAGGTGAGCAATAATATCACACAGGGTCAAAAATACTACATATAGCATCTTCTGGCTTCAGAGAGAAAACTATTTACTTCTAAAGACAAACTTCCTCCCTCAGAAATCACACATTCCTTTTCAACACACCCTGGATCCCTCCTGAATGCAAATGAGTCTGATTCATGTCACAACTGTAAGAGTTTTACAAAATTAGGACAGTCTGTCCCACAGGAAATTCTAACTTATCCTACTCTGACTTTATTAAATCAGTAAGCAAATCTGAATTTCCAAAATGAAAACTTGGACACAGAAATACAGAAGTAGCAGATACCAAAATGAGTGAGCTGGAACCTAAGGACTGACATTCAGTAACAAAGAATTCTACATAATTATACAGTGTGTGAAACAGATTTTCCTCATGTTCATATTGCACTCAATAATTTCTGTGGTTACCCCTGAATCTGTTGGACTAAGAGAACACCATGCAATCTGCATAGCTTGCTTTCTTATACTTCTAATACCTCATAAAAAATTGCAATTGTCCGTCTATGATACTTTTATCTTTTCCAAGCCAAAGAGTGCCAAACTACTATGGCAGACTTATGGTTCTTTGTTTTTTAACTTCTCCCAGTTCTTCTGTATCATTTGTCAAACTGGGCCAACCACAACTAGTTCTAGTACATGGGACAGGTACATGAATTTATATGCTGGTATTATTATCCTCCTCTATTTTTTTCTAATCATTTGTAAAGTGCTACTTACCTGTATAATTCTTCTGAGTGATAATATGAGATTTCACTGAAAATTACTTACATTGTCTCCAAGATTTTTTTTGTCTGAATGAGAATAACTAAAATGCCATCCTCATTATCTACTTAAAATTAAAGGTATTTTATTTAATTCTTGGTTTCCTCTATGCTAATTAACTGTGTATTGTGTGGAAAAGCTGTCACCTTGGTATTCACTTGCCCTTTCCTGATTACTTATGATTGTGTATAGCACAAATCCTAGCATAAGTTGTGTGAATAAGTACACCCTTCCAGTACTTAAAGGGGACCTTATAGGAGAGCTGGGGAAGGGCTCTTTATCAGGGATTGCAGTGGCAGGATGAGGAGTAAGGGTTTTAAGATGAAAGGGTGGAGATTTAGATTAGATATTAGGAAGAAATTTTTTACTGTGAGGGTGGTGAGGCACTGGAACAGGTTTACCTGAGAAGTTGTAGATATCCCAACCCCGGAGGTGGTCAAGGTCAGGTTGGATGAGGCTTTGACCCAATCTGATCCAGTGGAAGATGTCCCTGGCCAAGGCTGGGGGGTTGGAACTGGATGAACCTTAAGGTTCCTTCCAATACAAACTACTCTATGATTCTGTGAAAATTAAACTAATGATAATTTCATTAAAGCTTTTTCTCAGGTTACTGAAAAATTTCACAGCTGAGTCTTTCAACGATAACTAGTGTGTGACTTTCTGATGTTTTATTTAATGTTCGAGAAATTTACCCAAAACGAATCTTTGTCTAGTTTCAGGTCAACATTAAACTGCATGCATAATACAGTGCCCCCTTGCTCCGTGGTACATGTAATTTAGCAGCCTGACCCTTCTGCAAACACAGAAAGATCTGCAGTAATACCAGGGGCTTTGTTAAAGGCTCTGCTGTTTCATGCCATTTCTATTGTAAGCCGAGTACAACGCTGTGTTTCTCAGTCTGGGTGTACTCAAATTTAAAAATCCTGAAGTGAAACTATAAGGTTATAAACCTATGTAATATAAAACCCACAAAAATAAAGGGTTATTGGAGTCCCATCCAAACAGAAACCTTTCAGTTCTCACATATTATGAGATATCTTACTCATTAGCCCTGTGTCCTTTCTGGAGCAACTTGTCTGTATGTGAAAAAACACTTATCCAGATACCTTCTAAACCAAAGAAACTAATTATTTCATGTATGCTTATTTGAAACTTCCTGAATTCACAGGGAATTATTGCATTTTCTAGCACCATGGATTAGCAGGAATCACAAGAAAAGCCTATACCCCATGGCTGTGACAAGGCACTTCTGGTTCTTATTAGCCTGGGATGTGAGCAGTAGTTCCTTCACCACCAGAAATGGAGCCTTGGCGTGTGTGCAAAAAAACTAGAAACCCAGCCAATATCCAGCAGAGAGTTAACCGTTCCCTCACCCCATTCTCTCTGTCGCACTCTGCTCCCAGGCCAACATGTAAAAACTGAATTTGAGACACTGCAACTGCATCTCCAACCATGCTAAGTGCAGGGTAAGAGATATTAAGTATTTACTTATGATGAACTGAAGGCATCTCTGGCAAATTAACAGCTCATCAACTACGGGAGTAGGACTGAGACATAACAAGGCCACAAGATGCTGCAATGTATGGTTGTGCGGGGCCTTCTGACTTGTATTGGTATCAGCTGGTGGTTTGGAATGGTTTGGTTGGATTTTTTTTTTTTTAATTAAACCATAATATTATCTTTCTGTGCAATGGATTGTAGGATGTGGTTCACAGCAGTGATAACAGAGTATAGCTGAATCACTGTAAAAGGTAACTAATATAGCCCCAGCCTCCTGTCCTCCCTTCAGTCTATGTTTTCCTTTTCCACGTAAAGTGACATGCAGATCCTGCCAAAATGAACATGAGAACTCCCTATGGTTTCAACGGGAGTGGATTTCACCTTGCCCAGGATCTGGGAGACAATTGGCATGAGCCCTCAGATTAAATCAGTAGTTCCTGGCTCTCCTTTATAAAGAACATTATTATCCTTCTCCTCTGCCCACATACATCCATCAGCCCTGGAACTTGCTTATCCTGCAAACACTCTGTAAAGGCTTCTTTTTTCCTAAAGTAACCTTCTGCTTCCTCATCCAGCCTCCAGTTTTGGAGTATTTGAGCACCTTTAGCAAGCTTCTGTCCGACTTTGGCAGCATCTATTGGAAGCAGCACAGAGTTAGTCAACTGCCAGGGAGAAATTAATCACTTTGCTGCTGCCTCCTTCATGTGTGATGGCAGAAATTCAAGACTTTGTCTCTGCCAGCAGCAGACCACATACCTGTTCCAGACCTCTTCAGCTCTCCTCTGCCACCTCTCTCACTTTCCCATTACTTGTAGATATACTCAGGTTATTATTAATTAGCATTAGTGATGAAATATGTTTGCTTGTCCCCCTGCCCTTTGTGCCAACAAGGATGCACTGTGATTATCTTCAGCTCCAGACTGAATTACTGCAATTGAACTACATGGAGAGGCCATACCAAGGCTCCAGCTTCACCATCATGGGACAATCCCTGTCCCAAACAGAGAGAAGTGCCCTAGGGAACTACTCGCCACTTCCTCACTTATTCCCAGTCTATTCAAAAACTAGGAACTTACTGCCAAAGTTCATCTGTGACAGAGACTTCATTTCTAGCTGCAACTCAGCTAGCAAACAACATATAGAGACAGAGTATGCTTTTGAGTTCAGTTGCAAACCAGTCTACTGGACAAGAGTAGACAAAAGCAGAACTTTTAGGAAAAGTATTATATCTGTTTTTCAGAAAACGCTTTATCACCATAACAGCATGAGTCCTTGTCACACGTCAGGTTTTTCTGGCTGTTAGTTCACATGGCCCTGTTAGGGTCCCTGAGGTTTTGGGGTTTCTTTACTAAAGGGTCTATGGGAGTGCCTAGTAAAAGTTCCTGCTGAAAGGATTCATACTTCAGCATGAAGGACATACAAAATTAAAAAGTTCGGAATCCTCATATATATATGCTATTTATTCAAAAAATTACAAACACTTTATATGTTTACCATTCAAAAATTGTAATGTGCTGGAACAGATGTTGCCTGTGCCATCTTTATTCAGACTTCTTGCATGCTTCAATCAACTTTTAATAATATATTCTTTTCTTTTCTTGCACAAAACTCCTGTTTTAAAATTTTACAAAATGAACCAACTCTGAAATTGCACTGAAGGTTTGTAAGGATGCTGACTATCACCCACTGGACAATTACTGATTTTTTATTGAAGAATCAGGAGGTACATGATGAGGATCTAATGAAATAGGATTTGTGGAACTTTTGTCTTATTTTGAACAGGGAGGAGCACTGTCAGAATTCAGGTCAGTCCCATCTCCATAGAAACCAAATCAATGTTTCATGTCACATGCTGACTGGTCCAAGAAATATGATGCTAATAAAAAGGAGGAAATAGAGAAAAGAGGAATAAATGTTTATTTTTAGTTCAAGATAAGGATGCTTAGAACAAAGGGTCTTTACATCTTGTACATCCCCATGAGCTAGAGGAGAAGAACAAAGCTCCTGTGATCCAAGAGGAGGTGGTTAGAGACTTGCTTAGCCAATTAGACACTCACAAGTCTATGGGGCCAGATGGGATCCACCTAAGGGTATTGAAGGAGCTGGCAAATGTGCTGGCCAAACCCTTTTCCATCATCTTCCAACTGTCCTGGAAGACTGGGGAAGTTCCACTGGACTGGAGGGTGGCTGATGTTGTGCCCATCTACAAGAAGGGTCGCAGGGAAGATCCAGGGAACTACAGGCCTGTCACTCTGACCTCAGTGTCGGGGAAAGTCATGGAACAGGTGATCGAGTGTTATCATACAGCACATGTAAGAGAACCGGGTGATCAGGCCCAGTCAACACGGGTTCATGAAAGGCAGGTCCTGCCAAACTAACCTGGTCGTCTTCTATGACAAAGCAGCCTAGATGAGGGAAAGGCTGTGGATGTATCTTCCTGGACTTCAGTAAAGCCTTTGACACAGTTTCTCACAGCATTCTGCTTCGGAAACTGTCGGCCTCTGGCCTGGACAGGCCTGGACACTCTCCTGGGTGGAAAACTGTTTGAATGGCCGGGCCCAGAGAGTGGTGGGAAATGGTGTTAAATCCAGCTGGAGGCCAGTGACAAGTGGGGTTCCCCAGGGCTCAGTGCTGGGTCCAGCCCTGTTCAATGTCTTTATCAATGACCTGCATGAAGGCATCAAGTGCACCCTTAGCACGTTTGCAGATGACACTAAGCTGGGTGGAAGTGTGGATCTGCTGGAGGGTCGGGAGGCTCTGCAGAGGGATCTGAACAGGCTGGACTGCTGGGCAGAGTCCAATGGCATGAGGTTTAACAAGGCCAAATGCCGGGTCCTGCACTTGGGGCACAACAACCCTGTGCAGTGCTACAGACTAGGAGAAGTTTGTCTAGAAAGCTGCCAGGAGGAGAAGGACCTGGGGGTGTTGTTTGACAGCCGACTGACCATGAGCCAGCAGTGTGCCCAGGTGGCCAAAGAGGCCAATGGCATCTTGGCTTGTATCAGAAATGGCGTGACCAGCAATGAATGCCTTGAATGTCCCAACTGCATAAGCACAAGAAGAGGCAACGTGTAGCCGGGGCAATCACAACAGAGCACAGGGGGCCTATTTCCTGAGATATCTGCCCAAACTGTACAGAAACCTGCAGTGATACTGTCTTGAAACGGAATGAAATGTGCTGGGTGTCTCTTCGTGCCCTGAAGACATTTTGTGTGTCAGTTTTCATGCTCTGAACAACCTGTATCCACACAAAAGAAAATCTGCCTTACATATCTGTCTGCCTCAGAAAAACTGATCAGAGAGTAAAAACTGGATGTTGCTTAGGTCATTTAACAGATTTAATTATGTGCAAACAGGATTACATACTCAGCTCTATGGAAATTCCAGGTTCGCAAATCTAAGAATAGTTACACATAAAATCAACTGCAAGAGGAGTTTTAAATAGAAAAATATTAATAATAGTTGGAAAATGATTAAGAAAATTTTCTGAGATGCTGAAGAAGACCATAATAAATAAATCTTAATACATATATATATCTACTATATATGAAATAACAAGAAACTACAATAATGAACAAAAAAAGTGCACTTCAGATGCCAATCTGCTTAAAAATAGGAGATAAAACAATCATAAGAAAATGGGTAATAATTTCAAAAGATTGAAAGATGGGAGCAGCAAGTAAGTATCTTCTAACCATTAAGAACTGTAGAAAGGTGAGCAGTGGAGGCAGAAATACTCAAAGAGCAGTGAGATTAAGGTACATAAGGTTAAATGTATGGAAATGAACTGCTACAAGTAACTTGTAGTCTCAATGTGTTATGACCTGATGGAGAAGGTCATCCAACCTTTAATATTCTTTTTTTTCAGCAAAGTTGTCATACATCCCAGTTACCTGGAAAAGAATTGCTGCTGTGTCCATGACTACAAGTATAAATGGCCCAGCCTGCTGCTCTAACAGAGACCCCAGGAGCACAGCACAAGAGCAATAAAAGTTCTGAGTTTAAGCCTAATAACAGAAGTTAACATCAAACACTGGCTTTATGGAAAGCAGATCATATCAAACAACATTGACAACTTTTTTAAATTGGAAATTTTGTTGATAAAGGCACCAGCATTGAGACATTAATCCTGAATTGCTCTAAGATATTCAGCTCTGAGTCACATAAGAAACAAGAGTGAAACTAAACCCAGTTTCACATACATTAAGTGATTCTAAAAATAAGTGGAAATGGAGAGACAGTAGTGTTTCTAGTTAGTTTTCTCTTGGGCTAGGCCATAACTCTGTGCCATTTAATACTTCAGTAAAATGGAAGAAAGGTAAAATAATTTCAGAGAAATGATACACTTTTTAGAATATTGTACAATAGAGAGGTGAAATAACTGTTCCTCAGTAAAGGACTATGCAGACAAAGATATGGATAAATAACCATTTTTGAAAGGAAAGGGGATAAAATGAGGGGGAATATAAGTTCAGTGAAGAGCTTGTGAGAAGGAACTTGAAAACATCTTCCCTTAGTGAGGAGTTTAGATCTCAGCAGAATGGGAAGAGTAGTAAGTTGGCAATTTACTCTTCAGCAACTTCTCTTCCTTATAGGCAAAAGCAGGAGGAGGTGCTAAATAGATGAAGGCAAGAGAAAGGAAACATATTTTCATTTTAGGTCACTGCAACAGAAATAGAAGAACAACTTATAAGTAAATATATACACATATAAAAGTTAAATCCAATGCCCCTTTGCCAGAGGAAGCCATTCTGGTTGAGAGATCTGGTGCCAGGCACTGGTCTGATGCAGTGATGCAGTAGAGCACCAGCAGGACTCTGACAGATGCTTGTTGGAAAACCTACTGACATTTGTACGTGTCAATACTCCCACAGGGAGACCCTGGCTCTGTACTCTTACTTGGCAAACAAGTGTTTTACTTTAAAAGTGCAAGAATTTTGGATGGTGTAAAGAGGTGTATGATTTGAGGAACAGGAAGAAGCTTAAAAGAGTCTAAGTAGCTTTGGAAGGTGCTAGGCTAAAGCTTAAAAAAAAAAAAAAAAAGTCATTTAAAAGAAATTTTCCTCCTTCTCCCAGGGAATAAAAAAAATCAAACCAAAACAACAAAACCCAAAAAAGCATAGAAATGTGCACAGACTGACCACAGCGATGATGCTGATGCATCTATAGCATACCTCCTCCAACACACATGAGAAGAGTACAGCAAATCCTTGGGATCCCAGACAGTGAAAAAAAATCCCATCCATAAACTGCCTGTCTAAAGCAGCAAGCTTGTGAAAAGTGCCCAGTGGACATGACATAAAATCTTGTAAGATTTTAAGCAATAGAATCCTGAGCTCTAAAACTAAGTGACTATAACAGTGGGTGGAAAACATTGTTGTCCACAGATGTCCTGAAGGATGATATTGGCACAATCATCTTACAACCACAGAGCCAAAACTATAAGTCAGAGAGCCCCCTTGCTTCTCTGCAGGTGTTATTTAAAAAAAAAAAACCACCTTCACTGCTACGCTCATCTGGGGAAGGAGGCTGTGCACTTAGTAAGGGCACCAAAAAGTTCACGTGTTGACTGCAGCCCCTGTTAACTGAAACAAACCACAAAACATTGCTGTCATTTCTGAAGGGGCCTGGCAAACCTCACTACACCACAAAAATATGAAGCTTATTTTTCAGCTTCAGATGTACAATTTGCAGTATGAATGTAAACCTCAAAAAAAAACCCTCAGTTGTTGCAGACATGCTCTAAAGAGTTAGAAAAATGCTATAGAGAAAAAAGCAAATCCAACCAACTACTACAGCTCACATTTAATCAGAACTGCGATTTTGAGTGTTAATGATAAAGGCACAACCTGGTAGACTGGGTTTAAGACTTCTGGCTCTATTTTCAGTTGAAATAATCATCCCATAATCTGAAACAAAACAAAAAAATATATTTAAAGGTATAACTGGTTCATCCTGAGATGCCATAGGAAGTTATTGTAAGAGTATGAGTGATGCTTCATTGGAGACTAATCAATCTAAGAAAAATGAAGAGTCACCAGGACAGAGATGGTCTGGTTTGTTGCATTAAACAAGTAAAGTAAAAAAGCCAGTTATTAATAGTGCCCTTTTTGTTGTTTTTGTTCCAACATAGTGTCATCATTCCCAGATTCAACTCTTGTCTTTTCCTTAGTCTTCCTAAGCAGCTGCCCCATGCTGAGGATGTGAAGTTAATGCAGAGCAGTGCATGAGGTAGGCAGGATGGGCTCTCTAGGCTCAGCTCAGATGCTTCACTGGATGCATACTGAACACAAGTAGATTTACCTGCTAGCTTTGCCTAAATCTCCAGCAAGTCTGTTTAGCTTTCCAGAACTCTGTAATTTATGAAGTCTTCAAAATATACTTCTTCAAATATCCCTTTTTTATAGGCAGCAACAATGACTTTCTTTTCTTTTTAACCTTCTCTCACCATAAGAAGAGAATGGGCTGAAACACATGTCCTGGAAAATACCAGCTGAGAGCGGCAAGCCTGAAGGACACTGCCAGCATGAAGATCAGCACAAATGGTGACACCTTGCCACAGATCCTTCCAGCCAAAACCAACTTGTAGAGTAAAATGTCTAACCCACTTACGAAAAAGTTTCTCTATACAAGCAGTTGCAATACAAAACCAGTGCCATGGAGGGGAGGAAAGTGTTTTAAAAAAAGAAAAGACTGACTGTTGGAATTTATGTAGGTCAACACCAGTGGGACTTTTTCAGAGGGAAAGAAACTTTCTGTGTGCTAAATGTTTACCTCCTTTGAGGTAGCAGCAAATTAAGTGTTTACCCCTTCAAGCAGCAACAGGAGCCAATAGAAATCTTCCTTCCAGATTGTTCCTGCTTTTTTTGGCATATGATACCCTTAAAATGGCTCTGGTGATCTGCCGTGGGAGGGCCAAGAGGTTTGCTGAAACAGATTGAAATATTTGTTTCTAAAGAAAAAAAATAACAGGTGATGGTTGTGGTAGCTAAGAGGATATAATGCTCATTGCTGCATTTTAGTGTTTCTGGTATTAGTTCTACTGAATATTGAAATTAGATTAAAAGAAAACTGATCAAATGTGCATAAAAACAAACATTCTACATGCCTTTATGAAAAAGTCATAAGTCTTGCATAGCCGTACTTTTCCTCACATGGTAGGTGATAGCTTCAGAGAAACATCATCTATGACCATTGCTGCCCTGTGGACCACTCACCCCCTAGTTCCCACCCTGGATGGATTGGGACAGTGTGGCTGGGCAAGGGACCTAAAATCTCATGCTTATTCAGCCACATGCAAACACGTACACCCTTCCTGCACAAAATCAGCAGGGAGTGACTAGGGTGTGGAGACAACATGAGTGTGGAAGCTCTATTTTGAGAATATGTTTTTCTCCAGCAGCACTTTGCACTAGGAGTCACTGAGCCACCAGAAACTGGCAGGTGAAATTTAGTGTATTTGCATATATAGGAAGCCACAGCTGGATTAAAACAATTTACCTGCAAAAATGATGGGTTGAGAAGGGGTAACATTAAAACCTGAGGGTTTCATTCACAGTCCTGTGAAAAAAATCACTGGTTTTCTCAGTATCAGCCCAAAAATGCCTTCCATGTCAGAAATAGTGCTAGGGTGTACAGGCAACCCAGCTCCGTTCTAGCCAAAAAATCTGCAGAGTGAAGACACAGACTTAAAAATATAAAGGGCTTATGCAAAGGAGCCAGACTGAAAGGTGGATTGAAATTCCCTTTTGACCCAGCAGTCATCACATGCCTCCTAATCCCTTTGGCGTGCGGAGTGCCTCAGTCCTCACTAGAGAGGGGAAAACGGTGTCTCGTCCTCCAGGCACATCGGCACCCAGTGGAGGTACAGCACTCATCCTGCAGCAGCCAACACCCTGAGCAGAGAAAAAGCTTATACCAGCAAAAAAAAAGTTGTTTTGCTAGTAGGAATTAAACCAGTTCACTGAACAGATTACATTATAACAGCAACAAAAAGGCCTTTTGATAGTAGGACTGAACTCACGGCAGGGATTTTGCTGTCATAATTATACCATTGCCATGCCAGCAAAAGTTTTAAGTAGACCAACTCCCTATGTTTTCATCTTTTCAGTTAAAAAGATTACACGGAGGCAGAAGTTATGAAACAGGCTGGCAGCAGGCGTGGGGAATTGTCTTGGCCGCTGAGAAAGCCACTTGTCTTGCAAAGAAGAATTCCCACAAGGGCATATTCCCTGAGGAATCACAGTGATGCATCAGCACCAGAGGCATGCTGGGCAACTGGAGGCTGCAGTCCAAGCATTGTGTCTGGGTTGTAAATATTTTTTTTATTAAGATTTATGTTGTTTGGGGTGTTTTTTAGAGTACCTGTTTTGAAATATTTGCAGTCATTGTGTTAATAAATCTTGAGGGTTTTTAATTGTATGGAAGGGATTTTGGTACTTGCACACTGATAAAATGGTGTGTACATGCAAATATAATCAAATCGTAATCGTTCAGAAAATCTGATGTTGAAGTGCGCACTATTCTGGATGTGCCAATTCCATATCATAAATGCTGTTTTATATATAATGTAATGCAAGACTAAGATACTTAAAGAGGAAAAAAAGGGTGGAAGTCCTTGGCAACAGCTCTAATCCCTTTGAAGGTTCCGGCATCTGCTGAGTCAGGCCCTCCCTCCCTACGATGTAGTTTACAATCAGTCATTGAGTCACAGCAAATTCCTGACTTCACTGTTTCATGAACTTTAGTTGCATATTTTTATTTTTATTATTACTTCTGAATATTTATTTTTATTATTATATTTTTAGGGTTTGGGATCTTTCAGTTAACTGTCAGTTTTTGCTGCTGTTGCTCAATAAAAAAAAAATTAAAACATATAAAAATCAAAATTAAGGAGCCCTGAGATCTCAGCTCTAAGTCCAGCTTCAGGAAACCCATCCTCAGAAATGCTCTCCTGCCACAAAATATACTTCACTTGTTGTGAAGACCTTGGAGGATGAGGAGGGTCCATGGAAATGTGAAGCACTTTGCAGACCAGCCATGGGATCCCCACAGGACACATCTGGAGGCAGGATTGTGTTAGCAGCGCTCTCTGCCCCACCAGATAGACCTTGCTCTGCAGCAGCAGACTAATTAGTCAGGGTGGGGCACCTCTCTGATATGCATCCATGCTAGCCCGGGTATCTTTCTGCAGCACTTCTCAGTGCCATGCAGACACAGCGCTGTGGCCTGGAGCCAGTCACCTATCCTGACTAATTTCTTCATGCAAAAATTGATGATGCAGCCTGCCTGCCAGCAGAAACTCCCATTGTGAAACTGAACTTGCTGATATTTGCAAAATGTTTAAAGGTGTGTCTTAGTGGGAAGAAGAGTGTTCAAACTCCAGGTAGGCTGTAGAAGCAAATCCATTTGTGATTCCTGTGGAGAAACACCAGTGAGCAGCATTTCATACGCGCAGAGTCAAGCTAGGGTTCGTCTTTAATCAGGTTAACTCAGATGTCATTCCTAGCCCTGCTAATTATTTAAATCCCATCTACCCACAAAAACCTCCAACCTGTTGACTCGTTGCCTGGTGGGAAAGAGGGTTACAATGCACCTAGGTGCAGTCATCACCTATGTGGACAGGGAGTAGATCCATAGGAATGCAGTAGAGCATCCTCCAGCACATCTTCATCCCACCATGGTGAGTGCCAAGCCTTCGGAGAGATCCCAGAGGAGTTTCCTGGGAAGAATTAATGTGGTATGTCAGGTGGGAGCTGCTCCAGCCACTACATAACATGCCACTAAAAACCTCAGGAGAGTACAGTACAGGTACAGACAACAAGGCACTTGGGTTCCCCAGGAGGCAACACAGTCACTCTTTGGCTTGCCCAACATGAAGGGATTAGCTCCAGGTAATTCTGCATCAAAATACTCTCTGCATTAACCTGAGCCAGGGAACTGAAACCAAGACGACTCTGTTTTGTGAGAAAGTTAGACGGGAAATGCTGAAGAAATGCAACGTGACTGATCATGGAAGAATGATTTCTGTCTTTTATTCAAAATGTTTCTGAAGTTTAATATAAGCATCAACAAACTTAGCTATTAAGATTCTCTTCACTCATCAACAGTGTATCTATCTCTAAGAGGAACTTGATGTCTGCTTAACAGTGCAGAACAAATTTACAGGACAGCTTAAGGTAGGAAATAATGAATACCACTTCAGCAACTGATAGCACAGGATAATTGTGTGTAGCTGCAGTCTGTCACACTGAAATGCACAATAATATGTAAGTGCTGAGGCTCAATTTGTATTTGGCTGTTATTGTTTAAATAAATAGAAAAATCACAGATGTTCAAAAGTTGGAATTAGTTACATTAATTAAGTCACTTCCACTTCACTGGTTTCTCTATTATTTTAAAAAGTAATCTTAACCTGTATTTCTTAAAATGAAATTTTGTGGGCTTTGCTCCTGTTTTTCCTCCCACATTCTTCTGTATTTTGCTTTTATTTCCATGCATATGACATGATATCCAAGTTAGGGGGTGCTTCCATTACTGTATTTTCTGCAACTTTTCAGAATGTCTCCAGCTTTGGAAATACTACAGAATGTCAAATGAAAATGAAAAATACATATGTTTTTAAAAACTCTAAACTTTAAACTTGTATGTAATGTATTTTGGTGACAGAGAAGCATAAAGGAAGAGAGCAGAATTTATAAAAGCCAATATTCTAACACCAATTTTGTATTTCAGAGAAAAGCCTCAAAGTCTGAAAAAGCCCATCATTTCATTGAAGGTTTTGATCTCTAAAGACACACATTTTCATTGAAAAAGATCTGAAGAGACGCATTGAACTTGCTCTGAAAATAATGATGTTCATTGCTGAGGGGATGGGAATTAAATGCAGTCATGTTTACTGAGGAGCTGACTGCAAGGGGGTAGGGTCATAATTTACACGTAATTACTGCTTTGCACTATCGTTTAACGACTACTGAGATAAATAGGTTTTTCTTCCTGCCCTCTTCCTGTGCAAAAGTAGTACTCAGCACACTTCTTATGCATTAGCCGTTCTTGTGCAAATCATAGTTTTCTGTGGTCTGTGATTCAATAATAAACATTGCTGCCACAACGAGGTCTCCATCTAGAGATAGTTCTGTATTTTTTGGTACTCTCAGTTAGTAAGCTGTGCCATCAGCACATAATTAGACACATACATACTATGACAAACAAACATGGAAATATGATTGAATACAGTAAAACAGGAATATTTTAAATGTGGGATGTGTCGGCCTTTCTATAGCATGTGCAGTTGCATCAGACTCCTTTGTATCAACTCACACAAAATATACCCAGCCAAGAATCCGGGTGAGCCTATAAATAATTCTTATTTTCCAAGGCTGAGAAATACATGCTTCTTGGATAACCTTTGACGAGTTTGAGTCAAGATTTTCAGAACTGGTTAGAGCTTTCACTTGCTTTGCTAGTGCCCACTTTGAAAATGCTGGGTGTCCAGAAAGAGTCAAGCACCCCTACTCTGGAAATCAGACCTCAGCTGAGGGAAAAGCTAGGTACAGAAAAAAAGAGACTCAAACTCACTAAGCATTCTAGAAGTTTGTCCTCCGCATCAAAGCTTTTTTATAAAATAGCAAGATTTTGTGTTCTCAGCATTTGATGGTAGCATACCAAACACTCCAGCTAGAATAAAGCTATAGGTATTGGTATCAGGTTTTGATGTGTCAAGGGATGAGATCCTACAGGCCACCAATTCAACCACAGCTCTTCCCAGCACACATTAACCATGCTGGTCTGTTCATACCTATTTGAGTGTATAGACCACAGTTCTGCAACTAGTTTGAAAAACAGTAACAAAATGTTTGCTGCCTCATTGATATCTTCAAGGTTTGTTCCAAACTCTTGCTTTCAAGAAAAGAACAAGGTTTGAAATGAGTGTGGGTTCCTGGGACTGTACTTGCTGATCCTCAGCAGCCTGTGTAGTGGTCCCAAGACTGCACCCAAAGACTGAGCATCTCACCTAAAGCTTAAGCTTTACACCCAAATCCACCTACACCTACAGGTCGTTCTCTGGGGCTATTAAGTTTCTTGCCTCAACAGTTAACATTTTCATCATTCCTCCAACTTGAATTTAAAGAGAATTTCTAGAGATGGGGTTTGTTTCAAGCTAGGATGAAATAAATTTCCAGTTTCTCCGCAAGACAGAATGCTATTCTCTGCCCAGTTCTGAAAGGATGATTGTGGGCAAGTCAGTGCAGCACTCCTATTCTTCTCTGGCTGCTTGTGCCAAGGGCAGAGTACTGTGGGGGGTTATTCAGATGGTGTGTTCCGGAGCATCTCCCTGCCCACAGATGAGTGAGATAGGAGGATGAATGATTATTCACTTATGCCTAGGCTGTCTCTCCTGACTTCTGGGAGAAGAATTGTGCCAGAACTTGCACAGTCTGACAGCAACCTCCACACCACACGTGGACAAGGTTCCCCTGGTTGTAAATTGAGTGCAACCTGGGTTGCATGCAGATGGCTAATTGGTCAGATGCACATTAAAAAATAAGTCCTAGATCCTGGCTGCTGGAAATTCATAAGGAAAGGCTTGTGCAACCTTAATTCAGACCTCTTATAATCTTCAATTACAAAATCACACTATATTTTCCATGGGACCCTGCCTCATTCAGTTCACGGAATAGATGGTGTTCACTTAATGAGCAGCTATTCAATATTTTAATTTCTTCTCACTCAGTGTGTTGCCCTAGGCATGATTTACTACATGTAATTCAAATCTAGCTGTGCAGCCAAAATTATTAATTTCAGTGCAGCTTTTTTCCTTTGGTACTCATCCTCACAGCACTCCTGAGTGCTACACAAACAGTAAATATTTTATTTTCATAATACCACAGTGAGGGTGTTTTCACAATACTCCAGAGTGATTAAATGGGGAGGAGGGGTAGCATTACTCTCTGTATTTCACAGGTGCATAGAAGAGGCAAAGAGAGACATTAAAGTCTAAAGAATTGAAAATCTTTCCCACCACCCCAGCAATTTGCATCCTAAATTCTGAAATTTCTTCATATAATGAAGAATATTAATACACTGAATATTTGAGACAGGATTCCCATCCATCATTCTTTAGGGATAGAGAAGACCTTCTAAGCCATGAACTAGTCCCCTGCTATCACAGCCAGCTTTTTAATAATCTTATCAGATCTGACTGAGTAGGAATTTGGTTTCTGGAGTTCCTATTACAAAGCTGAGAACTCACTCCTCTTATAGTTCGAAACCATTTTTTATTTTTCAGCCTAAATTTATTCATAGCCAGATTATACTCATTTGTTCTTATGCCAACATTGTCCTTCACCTTAAATAGTTCCTTTCCCTCTCTGGCATTTGCCTCAGCTGATAAATTTAGAGTGAGCAATCACATTTTTTTCCTTCTTGGCATTTGTCTTGAGGAGCTAAATGAGCTACGCTCCCTAAGCTGTCTCTCTCAAATTAAGCTGCCAGGTCCCCTGCTCATCTGAGGGGCTGCTTTCCATACCTGCTCCAACTTGTGCTTATCTACTCAGAGCACAGCTGATGGGGCTTGTATGCGGTGCCAGACCTGCCTGCATTCACTCAGAGGACGCTCAAGTGGCAAAATGGTTACTGGTGGTAACAAAAGGAGCCACAAATGCTTCTCTGTCTGTCCTGGAAATGGCACATTGTAGAATCAGCCTAGGATTTCCACAGCCAGGTCACAGCACTCCGATGACTGCAGTCTACTAGCACATCCCAATTCTGCTCTTTTCTGGTCTCCAGCAGAAATTTTCAGCATCAGGTGAAAAAAATGCACACATTTTATACCACTGGATTTCACCTTGTTCCTCTTCTCCCAGTCCTCTAGATCATCACTGTGTGCCTCTGCTTCAGTATCCCAGCCTCAATCTGTGATGCTGATACTGTCCACACCACATCATTGGCTGACTTTACTGGCAGACTAGTGGACATATCTATGTGTATTTAAGTAGATTTTTGAATGTGACTGCTCCCGAGATCAATTTTAAGGGACCCACGAGAAAAAAAAAAAATGAAAAAAAAATCAGGGCAGCTGTTAGAAAAGCACACAGGTCAGAAATGAAAGCTCAGAATATTACACAACTTGGTTTGACACCTTTTGAAAATTTCCTGTACTCAGTGACTGTCAAACACTGGTCACCTATTTGACATGAAATAAATTACATTTTGGTTTCTGAGAAGATTAGACTCATCATTAAAAGTGAGACTGCTTCAGTTATGACTTATATATACACCTTTTGGGGATTCATGTGTTTTTCTTTTAAGTGTGATTTGATGTATGCACGGCTATTTGTAGTCATCTTTTTTCAGTAAAACATCTATCTTGCATTCACATACTAAAATACCTGATAAGTAATGATCAAAATGAATGCAACTGGAGAAACAGAAAAAAACTTTGAGAGCAAAGGAAAAAGTCTAGGCAAGAAACCCAAGGAAAGAGAATAAAAGCAAGGTAGTGAGCATACAACATTGTGATTCAGCTGAAACAGGCAGAATATAGAATCATAGAATCACCAGGTTGGAAGAGACCCACCAGATCATCGAGTCCAACCATTCCTATCAAACACTAAACCATGCCCCTCAGCACCTCATCCACCCATCCCTCAAACACCTCCAGGGAAGGTGAATCAACCCCCTCCCTGGGCAGCCTGTTCCAGTGCCCGATGACCCTTTCTGTGAAAAAATTTTTCATAATGTTCAGCCTAAACCTCCCCTGGTGGAGCTTGAGGCCATTCCCTCTTGTCCTGGTGAGGAAGAGGATGCTCCCTACCCACAGGTTGATGGCAGAACCACACAGAGGAGGCTGCAGCTTGGGGACCTACCCAGAAACCACAGTTATCAGGCCACAACCTGAGTCTGATGGAGTGGCCCTGGAAGGTGGTGGTGATCACTGTGCGGATGATGAAAGGAGATTGGCAACCCATGACTGTGCCAGACCATGTAACCATCCTGTAAGGGCATCCCTCAAACTGTTCAGAAGGAAATAGAGGCACCGTGGCAGCTTGTTTCCCATACCATCTTGCAGACATGTTGTGCCAGGCAGTTTTCCTCACGTTCAGCTTCCTTCAGTCTATTAACTTTAATACAGCACTGACTGGAAGCTGCAGTGAAATCTGGTTGGCAACAAACATATTCAAAGACCCATGGCAGAAGACCTTGGCAATGTTTAGTACCATCTGTACTCTTCCACACTAACAGGAGGGTGCAGGTCTCCTCCCAGGAGGACCAAGTAGCATGCCAGCTCCCAGGGTGACAGCTCAGGCCTTCTTACTTGTCAATGAGAGCTCTATAGCCAAGTTTATGTCCTGGAGGGTTTGAAAAATCCATACATAGGGCAGCAAGTGGGGAAGGGAGTGGGGTCAGGGCATATACTATCAGTTAGGCCACTCTGTGGATGCTCTTGGGTGTATGCTGCCTGCAAGATGACCCAGAGACAATAGGAACTTTCCAAGCAAAAAATTTATGGTCATTTCAGGGTAACTTAGATAACTCTCCAAGGTGCAGGATGGATCAGATTAGAGCTGGGACAATCCAACAAGACAGTGAATAAACACTATGCCTTTCTGACCTCAGCAGGGCTCAGCTCATACACATATAAAAAGTTGCAAAATCCCCTTTGAAGAGTCAAAATTTAAATGCATGGGGACATAAACAAGGGGAAACACATGATGTTTTCCATGAATGGGATGCACTGTCACATGTACCTGGGAAAAGAGAAGAGGAGACTTTTGTTAGCATGTTGGGGATGAAAAGCAGCAGCCAAAAGAGAGTGTTACGTGGAGCAGAAGGCAGGTACAAGCGTATTGGAGTCAATGTGAGAGGAGGTGTAGGGAGCAGCAGCATTACTGCAGGGAAGCGGAGGCATGATGTGTGCCGGAGCAGGGTATCAGAGAGAGGGGACCCTCAGTTTATGGTCCCTGCATTGTTACCTGCTCTGGAGAGCAGACCTAGTCCTCAATTACCTGCTTGAGTTAATTGTGGCACCTCTGCAAGCACAAACCAAACATACGCACCAAGTCCCTCTAAAGGAAACAGTTTTGCCTGCACCAGAGTATGCACCAGTGTCAATAGATCAGTTTTAACAAACATTTCAGTTAAACTGATGTCACACTGACAAGGTCTGAGGCGGTAAGGACAGAAAATGTCTATTCTTGCGTTACTCCAGTGTGTCTGATGGGAGAATATTTAGCCTCTTTCCAGTGAATGACACGTGTTTTGAGAGTATAAAAAAACAACAGCCTAACAAAGTCACACTTTCAATGCCCCTTATTTTTCCTTGGGAAGTATTTTCAGCTGTGAATACATATATATACCCTAATGACAGTCAGCTGTCACGTCTGTAAACATACATTTACCTCCCATTAAGGGCTATTTGCCCCTTTTTGTGACCTTTCACCAGCTCTCCATACCCTGGCCATGTGGCACAGATGGTATAATCCTGTCAGGCTAAGGCAGGTGACAGTGCTGCTCAGTGTTTAGTAATCAGTGACTGTAATTAGCCAGACTGGACGCAGGCTCAGATAATAGGGCAGTCAACCAGCTGCCAGTCATGAGGCTTTTCCTGTGGACTGCAGACGATGGAAGAGGGGATGATAGAAAGAGGTCGTGCATTTTTTTCAGCATACTTTATACAGAACCACACATCATATTATATATGGTGTTAGTTAATTAAAAAAAAAAAGAAAAAAATCTTTTTATGCCAGAGTGACTAATAAAATCTGTTTCACATCTCACAGGCATGTAGGAGCTTTCAGTTGGTTGTTAAATCCAATAGAAGTGCTTGGAGAGTGTTTAGCAGCACCAGAGCTTTTTTCCAATTTAAAGACTATCTTTTCACACTTTCCTTTTGCAGACATGTCCACAAGCACAAAAAATGTGCCTGGATAAAACACTTCAGGTTCATGATCCCTAAACCAACTGAAACACAGGAAAGTGCTGTCGCTAAGCTACTAGTTGTCTGCATCCAGAGAGCAGTATTTAGGCAAACAAACTTAAATTTGGCACTAGTGAAAGTAAAGAAAAAACCTAAACTAATTTTAATTAAAGAGCTGCTTTTAAAAGATACGATTGAGGTATTGAAAATACCAGCATCAAGAAGTTATCAGAAGAAATAGATTTAGTGATTTCAGTTCTTTTTAAGGAGCTAAGTAGCCATCCTTATTTCTGATCTTGTGTTAAATTACACATTTAGACAATATGTAAAGCTGCTCACACCATATTTAAGAGAAGTAAACAATGGGCTGAAGTGACCATATTTTCATATGAGAGATGACTCACGGTCTCCTGGATGGTAGAAAATTCTCCATGCTGAGCAGATGCTCATGCTTACAGTTTGTTCGGTTGAAAGAGGTTTTAAAACCAAAGAAGCAACCAGTCATCTCTCGCAGATGAGAGAATGGCATTCATTGCCTTGGAGGGCTTTTTTTTTATTTCCCTTCTTCAATATTTCTTTCAGATTTTTAAACATGTACCTGTTATTACAGAGACACTAATAAAGAAATATATTTAATTTTTAAAAAACCCACATGCACACATGACAATGAATCAACTTCTCCCAGTGTTTTACTACATATATTCCAACATCATTCCTCCCCCTCCCCCTCCAAAATGATGCTATTTATCTGTATGGAGCAGATACCTTAATCTTTTGGAGAAAAAGCAGAGAATCATTTCAATTTCCATACCTATATGAAAAGACATCCTAAATAGGCCAGAGAAACAGGTTTCGCATCTATAAATAAATGATTTCGAGGATGGGGTTACACATCGCCATTGTGCGGGGAGGCTGCGATGCCTGTCCCGGGAGTGCAGCTGTTGTCTTTATGCCGGGCACTCTGCCTCTGCCATTGTTCCCCCTATTACAACAAGCGTGTTGGGGGTGCAGGGAGGGCAGTGGGGGTGAAAGGATGGCTGTGCATTGATAACGCCTGGCATTATCACCGAGGGCAGCGATGGGCTTCTCAGCTGCAGCACTATTGGGGTGCAGGTCTTTTGAGTGCTGCTCACCCCATCTCCCCCCTTCCCTCCCATCCCGTCCATCACCTCCCCTCCCTGAATCAGCAGTTTTGGGAGATGCGAATGCGTTCACCTCCTGTGCATGCCAGCTGGATCTCACCCAGACACAAACACACACACGGGATTGTGTCAACAGATGGTGTAAAAGGGGACAAAAAGGACAGTATTTCCAAGATGAATATGTAATATCAAACAGGTGTGGAGGTAAGAAAATGATAATGAATAAGGAGCACCATGCTGCAGAGAAGGGAGTCCGTGTGGATCATGGCACAGCAGTGGGAGGGGAAGACATCACTGTTACCCTTCTCTGTGCAGCAGGAGGGGGAAAATCACCACCACCTCCCTGCTGCATCCCTTGTCCCCAGTAATGCCAGTTCCTGACCTGAGGAACCAGCAGATGTGGCATCCCTGCTCTCACATCACCTGCTTTGCAGCCTGGCTTCCAGTGGCACCTTCTAAAGCCCTGAGCAAAGGTTCTTGGCCTCTCAGCACTCTAGAAGTATGCCATGCTCTACTCTCTTCTCCAGCTGAGACAGAGGGAAGCTTCCCAGACAACACACCAACAGCAGTGACATTTCCAGCTCCTGCTAGCTGCACACCTGGGGCAGATGGAAGAAACATCCCAGGACAGCAAAACCTGCAGTGATTGTACTAATTTAGGGTTGTGCTGCCATCATAGATGCACCGAGGACATCTGAGCTGGGGTTACTGAGCGTTGGCATGACAGGCACCCATGTCGCAGGAGGCGTTGTGTGGTCCATATCTTGCTCTTTTAACGTGACTGATGCCCATTTCCTTCTGTGACCTACCAGCACCTAGGACACCTGTCACTCATGTCATACCAATGACTCTGGTTATCTTACCTTCCAGGCTGCATAGCACATATGGTATGATGAGCCTGACCACAGAGCAGGGATGCATCTTTCCAGCACCTAGCAGGAGAAGCCTGCCTGGCACTCAAAACCCAACAGGACCATTCACTCCTAAAAAGTGACAAAGCAGCCATATTCTGCTCCAGCCAGGGAGCCCATCATGGCTAAGCTGCTTGCATGCTTGTACCCTACAATGTGCACCCCAGTTCACAAAACAGTGGAGTAGAGATGGGGGAAGTCGTACTGTGCTTTCCCTGACACAGCAGCTCACCATCATCACTTTGGAGATCTTCCCCTTCCTAAAATGCAGCTTCTGCTGAAGGAGCTGGAAACATCACTGCTGTTGGTGTCTTGTCTGGGAGGCTTCCCTCTGTCCCAGCTGGAGGAGAGAGTACAGCATGGCATGCTTCTAGGGTGCTGAGAGGCCAAGCATCTTTGCTTTGATTGTATTCAATCTTAAATCTATTTTAACTTTTTATTTTATTTTTTTTATGTCTGTCTGATTTCTCCATTTATCTCCAATTAGCGTGAGTCTCACTGCCTGACAGAGATGGGATCATGTTACTCTCACTGTTAAGACTACAAACAGACACCAGGACCAAAGGATTTGTGATGTGAAAGCTGCAGCCACCCTGTGTAAGAAGGAGTAGAAACTAAGATGTTTACATTACTGTGTGACTGAGTCTAACTCACCTGATGGCTTCAGTTGCTGTCAGAGAGTACAGAGCTATTTGTTTCACATCGTTCTGTTGTGGGAACCTAACTTGCATATTGCTAAGTTCTTTCTTCTCAAAGTCATAGAGTGTGCCTGTGGTGTATACACTGTGTACAAATCCACCTTATATTCAGAGATTTTACTTGCAATCTGGTCCACATCTGTTATATGTAAAAGATGAGCTTCCTGCTCTCATGACTTTCAAACTATTCTCTCCAGAATTGTGTTCAGCCAGAACTGAGCATTGCTGTTTTCCATCCTCTGTGATCTGTTAGCTGATTTCCAACACAATTCCCTTCTTCATTTTGCAATCTTGCCCTCACTTGCCCTGTTTGATCATTTTCTCCTTCCTCTCCCCTAACTAGGTCAGTCAGGGGATCTTCCGGATTCATCCTCCAGTTTTCCATAGAGATGCCAGCAGGTCCTCCCCATGGCCCCATTCTCTTTTCTCTAGATTCACTGTACCAGACTCTACCACATGCATCCATATTTCCATCTTTCTCCCAGCAGCCTCTTGCTTAACATATCCTTGCACTTCAGCAAAGTAATTAAATTACTGGAGCGCCCATCCTAATATCTTTCTCTTCAGATGTGACTACAAAAGATGTGTCCAAAACACCAATCAGTACTGTCTGTTTTAACTCTTATTCTCTCCCTTACACATCTCATCTAATGCACAAAGGTCTCTGTTTGTACATCACATTCAGGACCTCTGTCCCCCATTGTCTTAATTATGGACTCAACATGCTGCAGATATATAAATCATGGAAATTTAATCAGGCTTATTGCATCCCTCATCTGCCAGAGCAGGCTGAAATGAAAGGTGCAGTGAAATAAAGGCTATTCCAAATGAGAGGGAACAGCAATGCTACATTAAGCTTTTGAGTATTTTCTCAAGACAAAGCTTCTCTGCCTGCACATACCCAGCTGTGATCCCTAACTCAAGCTAAGTCACTAATTTAAAAATTCTTTTCAGCCTAGAAGACACAGGACCGAGGCTGACAATCTGCAAGTGTCTCGTTTGCATGGAAGGTTGGAAGGGAGGAAAGCTCATGAGATGGTCCTGGGGATGCACACAGTGTTATTTTAGAGGCAACAAAACTCTGGAGAGAGAGCGCTGGGGAGGTGAGCATAGGCTGGTGTATGGAGCAAGCAGGGTAGCTTTCTCTCCTGCTCTACTCCTCACAGCTCTTCCTTTCCAGACTGCTTTGATCCCTAGTTCCTTACCAGCTCCACCACAGTGCTTCCCTTCACACCTTTCACTCATCTGCTCCTTGTTGGTAGCAATGAAGATAGCAATGAAGAGAGGAGAAGTGAGTTCCTCTGTGTTCAAACCAAAATCAGTAGAAGCCCAGCTACACAACAGCAAGCTGCTATGTCCATAGCTAGTTCTACCAGTTAGAGCACAGTAAATCCTACCACTGGTGTCAGCTTTTAAGCAGACATGTGGGGCAACTTGTCAGGTAATTTTAATTTGCTTAATCAGATCCTGTAACAGGCATTAAACATCAACATCTCCTTGCAGAGCTGAGAACCTGACTTATCCACAGGCTATTTCCTAGTAGAAAATGGAGGCTGATAATGTGAATCCACTCAGCATGGGCTACAGCTACAGAAAAGCCAAAATACTGAAACTGGGATGGAAAAAATCTCATCTTGATATGAGAATTTGGGTGAAGTGCAATAAATAGTTTTTTCTCTAAAGGAAGAAAACATTGAAGTTTTTAATCACTGTGCATTGCCAGAGCCTGCATGATTAGCACCTATTGAAATCAATTAGTTTAATCACCTCCAGGTCTGGATGGGTTTGTTAGACAAGCCCCAAAACCTTGTCTCTGCTGGGAAAATTACCCATTACTGACCATGGCTACACCCTAACAGATGCAGATGAATAAGTAAACACATTAAGCTGCTGAGGTAGACTAGGACAAACAGCACTCGGCACTTCTTAGTAACCACTCTGTGCTACTCATCTGCCAATGTGTTGGCTGCTATTTAACTTGTTATGTCCTGACTGACACTTGGAGCTAAACAGCATTCAGCCTTTGTTCCTCTTGCAAGCAAGGTATGAAGCCTGAGTATTTGTGGTTTTCAAAGTAGCATTTAAAAACAAAGATGAAAGAGTTATTATAATAGTAGAGTATAAAATCAATGCTGGAAAACTATTTTAGCTTCAAAACGCTCCTATGAGCATTGCTGTATGGGATGGAATATAACACAGATTATAGTCAGTATTAATAAGTAAAGATGAAAGCAGATACTGTGCAAAAATTCACGGGGGAGGGGGAGCAGAATTAAGTACTAAGTCAGACCGGCAGAACTGTCAAATGTGTTAGACTATATTCACAAGCATTTGTGTGACATGCAGGCACAAAACACAAACATTTGTTTAGTTTTTGTAATTTTGCTTCTTAGAGTAAGAGGATTTTTTTTTTTTGTAGGAGGAGTGCTTTTATCTACATGTTGGAATTTTAAATGCCTTACATCCTGCAAGAACTGTTTGAAGCAGTTCCAGAGCACTGCTTTTTATTAGCAAGTGCTGACTCAAGAAACTGCAGAAATGTATTCAGTTCATAAAAAAATTTAAGGAAAATTATTTGGTTTTACATCTGAAAGGATAAATAACTTCATTTGGACTTCATCACTTCAACCACTATGTGCTATAAAAGATAATGTTTCAAATATGTTATCACTTGAAAATCAGAAAAATAAAACCAAAATAAACTGTTTTGATTTCGGTGAAGTCTTTGATAGGAGTTTTTTTTATGATTTTAAATAAAGCAACACTGAACTCTCATTTCTCAGGAAAATTTGAAATTTCAGGCTTTTATTCAAATTTGAGGAAAAAGAAAATGATCTGTGGCATTTCTTTAGGAATATAAATATTAAGTTTAGGCAAATGCTGATATAATTGTGCCCAGCATCCCAGGCCCAGGGGTTTACTTCAAGTGAATAACTGGCTGTCATGTAAGTTTAGACAAATGTGATATAAGTTCGGACATGAAGCCTATAGGGCTGCCAGCGCAGGGAACGGGAAGATTTTTGGACTACTCTAATAAAATCCAGACTCACAGTTACTGCTTTTCTGCAAAATAAGTGAGTCTATGCTTACGCTTTTTCCCCCTCAGGTCCGCTGTGTAAAAAGGGCTAAAAAGACGCTCTGGTTACACCTGTGGTGGCAAATAAGAGGCTCAGGCACATTCCCTGGCCTTGAGACTCTGCAGCACGCCTGCGTCCCTGCTCTTGGCCTTTCTCACCCCTCAAAAGAGAATGCTCTGAGAAACAAGAATCTATCTGTATCGACATTATCAGCCAGCAAGTGAAAAATGTGATCTGTTAACATTTCATACCAAACCACAGTGGTGGTTTTCAAAGCCCCTGATCACCAAGTTAAGAGCAGGGGGGCTCAAATCGTATCCATTCACCACAGGCTATGAGAGAGTTTGAAGCAAACAGCTCTCTGTCTCTGGGAGGTTTATTGACGTCATTTTCTTGTCCATGCCCTAGTTTGTTTTCTGTTCATCCAGCCTGCAGCAATAGCCCTGAGAAGCATAGATTCACCCTTTCATCCTTTGTTCATCCTCAGTCCTTCAGATTTAGCTCTTATGAAGCATCAACATCTGAACGCATAAGCTTATCCTACAGTCACAAACTCTTCAGACTCAACACCCATCATGTTCTCTCAGCAAAACCATCTAAACAGCCTAGCTCCTCCACTGACAAATTATTCAAGTGCTACTACATATAATTGGAATGGTCATAGTCAGACCAAAGGTCTACCTGACCCAGGAGCCTGTCTCCAACAGTAAATGCCTAGGGAAGAGTATGAAAACAGATAGTGATTGTATTCCCAGAAGATGCGTTTCGGATCTCCTGAGCCAGCATTAATGCCGTTGTGTTTAGTTTTCCACAGTGGGATCTTCTTCCATGATTTTTTTGTGTTGTTTTCTATCCTGTGCTGACTCTCAGCATTCTAAACACGCACCAACAAGTTCCACACCTAAATACACACTGAATAAGGAAAAACACTTTTGGTGGTTTTGAACCTGTTATGTGCTGTGCCCTTAGACACCTAAATCTAGATGGGAAGACATAAGGAACAATCGGTCTCTCTGTTCCTTTTCCTCAAAACTGAGGTGTTTTCCAAGTCACAATTTCCAAGTCACATCCATACTTTTCTTATTTCCTTTCTCTGAACTTTCTTCAGTTCTCCACTACCCTTTTAAAGAGGAGGGGACAAAAACTTTGTAGGGATGTATGCAGTCTCTTTTGTTCTCTATTTCTCTTCTAATAATTCCTAACATTTCATTTACATTTTTATTGCTATTTAATGCTGAGTATTAAACTGATGCTTTCACAAGAACTATTCATTATAATTCTAAGATCTCATTCCTAAGTGGTAACATTCAATTCAGAGCCCATCACTCTACGTGGGGAATTAAGATTGCTTTTTTCCAGGGTATCACTTATATTTACCTATATTGAATTGGTGATATCAAAGTTTGCCACACAGTCAAAACTTCAAGATCAACAATAAAATAAACATTTTTAATTAAAATTGTATTTTAATCAGGAATGCTAATTTTAATCTATTTCACTGAAGAATTTCCCACCAATGACACCATGACAACTGTAACATTAAGAGACCTCTATGCATCATTTGGCACCACTTTCTTTTGTGGAATATGCCTCTCTCTCTTAATATTCTAATGAGTCATCATGCTATCTTCCTACAGACAAGGGCATAGATGAAAATCCCACCTTTCATTAAAAAAAAATCCAGTACATTTCAAGCTATCACAGTGTAAAAGCTTAAAAATGTGATACAATTGTATGGTCAAGAAGAACAGTAAACACATGAAAATTACTTAACTTCTTTCATTTTTAAGCCTATTTCATGCTTTTTGAAGCATAATTTTCAACTTGATAACAGAATTATGATGGTGACTATGGGACACATACATACGTAGAGTCTATGAAATTTATTTAGAATGGCAATGTGTGATGCATTGCTGAAACAGCCCAGAGTTAATTGGGTTTTTCTTTTCTTTTTTTCTAAACAAATCTGGAAATGCTGTCAAATGCATTGTATCATCAAGACCATACTAGTTCTTGAGAACATCTTGTTGGGAAAAGATTTAATATGTTCAGGAAAACACCAAACAGACCACAAAGCCTTAATAGCAAGTATTGTGGTGGTAAAGACTCCTATTTAAGACCTGATGATGATATTATCTCATTACCCAAATGTGTGTTCCGCCCCACAGGCTCTCAACTAGCCTAGGAAGCATTGCTTATGATCTCTGTGCATGGAGCTGTTCCCCCATCAGATAGTGAGATACTGATCTGAAGCACTTGGATGGAGAAAAACAAAGAATGAAAAATATAAGCATTAGGGGAAAAACCCCCACTCATTTTATATAAAAAAAAAAAATCATGTTGTATATCTACAGATTAGATAATACCTTGCCACTATGAGTCCCTTGTTCTCTTCTGTGGTTTTTGTTTTTAATATAGTCAGATGTATGAGCAAATATATACAAATCAGGAATGTAAATACTATGGTTTATAGATGCTGCTAGAAACTATTTACCATCTCAAACATACACAAGGGCAAGTTCTATTCTCACTTGAGTATGCATAACTAGCTAAAAAAGAAGCCTCAAAAGAACTGGTGGGTTTTTTTTAGAAAACTCTGAATTTTCTAAGTTAAATTCTCTGGAAGTACCAATTTTATGTAAAAGCAGTACAAAAAATAATATTTTAAAGTTCTTGAGAAAAATTGCTCCACTTGGATGTACTCATATGCTGTTAGCATTATAAGATAATATATGTGCACACACCCACTGTTCACAAAATCTGTTTCCTTATTTTCCCTGGCATGGTATGATCTACTTTTAAATTGCAATAAAGGAAAGATTTTTTAGATGATCATTACATTACATGGCATACAATAAATGTAAATCATCTTATTTCTACCCAACATTCACATGTTATAAGGATTAGGCAGGATCTTATCCAGTACAAACACAGGAATTCATGTTTAATATCTTTTATTTCTAGTAAAAGGCAGTTTACATCTTGCCACTCTGTACTCCTCATTTTCATTTTATAAAAACGACCCTTCTTTAATCTCTCTGTCAATTTAATTATGAAGTGTGAATTGTCACATTTATAGTGCATGTTATAGTCTCTGCTCTGGTAGCTTTATGATTTGCACTTTTAATAGTGCATCAGTGGAACGAGATTGGCATGAAGACCAGTAAACCTCAGCAAAGCATTCACTCCTTGCTGCAGAAACTAGTGGTGGGTAACAACTGAGCTTGATAATCAGACAGATTAGTGAAGGCAAATTTCCTCATGTCCATCTTCTTCACACAGTGGGATTTGCTAGAAACTTCTCTGTCATCTGAAAGAGGAGACATACGGCTTGCTCCATCAGTGTAAGGAATTAAGGACAACATTCCTCTCCATATTATCAGGCTAAAATCTTACTTTGGTGAGACTCTTTGCAGGGGAATGATCTATCGTAACTGCCCCACCCCAAGAGTACTCTCCTTTTCTGTTCTGATACCAATGTGGGGAGATACGTTAGATGATTTCTGCAACTGCTTTGTTTGCCAGAAATGTCTATAGCAAGTCAACCTGAAACTTGCTGTTACCATATATTCATTAACTGGTTTGTTGCCCAGAGTTTATTTACCTTGGCTTAGTGGATAGATGAAAGAAACTTCTTGACTTTATTTTCCCAGCTACCTTATTTGTTCTTATGTGGCTCCTGGTCCACCCAGCTAACCACTGCTCCTGCAGTGGGCTCATAAAGCACTATCACCACTCAGGCACATATAACATGCATTATTTATACAACTCTTCCCTGATCATTTGGTGCCTCCTGTTCTCCTTTATCACTTTGGCCATCCTCCAAATTACAATACCATCACTAGAGTATATTTAAACTCATACAAAGTTCTCAGACGTTTCCTCCCAGGCTGAGAGGCTGTTTTGAGATTGACTGACGTTGTTCTGAGATTTTCAGTGTTGGGCAGATGATGACTGAAACCGAAATGGCCCCACAGATTTTAGGTTTTGAGTTTTCTGACTCTTTCAAAACCATCCAAGTATGCTAAGCACCAAAACCTGAGAAACAGGGGAAGCTTGGATGTTTAAAACCTCAAATATTCATTTCCACTGTGGATTTTGAAAGGAGCTTCAAGTCATTTTGTATTTTGCCTGAATCACTTCACAGTACAGATGGTCAACTGGTAAAGTAAACCCCTAACTTTATTTGTAAGCCCCAGCCTTGTACTTACTTGCTTGTAATCACCAGCAAGAAGGCTATGATGATAGTACCTCAGAGAGGGACAAAACATCCTACAGCTCTCTAAATGTAAAAAGGATTCTGGCTATAACATCATCAATATGTGGCATTAAATATGAACAGCACTGCTAGCTGTTGAGATGGGAGGGAAGGGTCACCAAGATATTACGATTGCCTAATCCTTGCATTTCACAAATGCTAAGGACTGTTGGCAGCACCTGCCAAGTGGTAGAAAGAAAAGGTTCTGCTCAAGCTATATAACCAGTTCCTACAAAATAGTACTGTGTTCATCTTCAGAATCTTCATAGGATCTTCATAGAGCCGTGCAGCTCTGGGATGTAGCTGATACCCATGCCAGTGTGTTCAAAAAGCAAGCTACAACATCCTTCCCTCCCTTCAGAAGAAACTCACCTTTCTTTAGGAGGAAAGCTTTCTGTCTCTGTGAAGTGAAAGTTTACTGGATTACTTGTTAGCTTGGAAGGACTTGGCATACGGCTGTTGGAGGTTTTCACAAGTAAATTCCTCACGTGCCTGTGGGAATGTTTTACACAAGATAGGAAACACTTGTAAAGTGTTTTGACAGAGATTCCAGGTTTATGAGTGTGTCTTATGATCTGCATGACACTACATAGAACAGGCAGAAAATAACAGTGTTATTTTTCCTATTATATATGCAAGTGTACAATTAAGGAATGACAAAAACTACCTTTGCCTTTTGGGATGAAGTAAGCAGATTAATCATTTACTCCTGTGAGTGTTACAGAGGTGAAGGGCACAGAAGTATTAAATGTGTTAGGCAATAATTACAGACGAAAAATGATGTAGAATATGCATCCAAACACGGCTTTCTGTTTTAAAACTTACCTTGGTGCAAGTTATGTCTAATACTAACACACAAGATCTTTAAATCTACACATAATAAACAGAGCACTTAGGTTTTATCTATTTGGATTTATAAACAACATAAGTGCAACAATCTGGTGCTGTACCATAAAAATAAAGTTCTTGGAACAAGAGGCCCACAATTCATTGTTTCCATAGCACATGGCAAAGTTTATACTAATGAAACACAACCACCCCATTTTCAGATGACGTGCACATCACAGCTCATTTCCTAAAACTCATTAAAACAGACAACAATCTAACTTTGACCTGGCAATCAAATAACTCAAATTATTTCAGGTTTGGTGAAGGAAATGAAAGCTCCAGAACTGTTGTGTTTCTGCTTACCAAATTCAAAGACCTGTGCCTGAACATACTTCATGTAGGGAGGGGAAAAGAGCTTCGCCAGGCAGTTGCCAGCAAACTAGGACTACTGAGGTCAAACAAACTGGTAATCAATGCCAATATGTAGAGCCAGCTTCTACTAAACAGCAGCGAGGTAGAAGCTAGCATCTTGGGGAGATGTGAGGTCAAAAGCAATCCTGCCACACACACCATGATGCCTGGAGCTTGCCCCAGTTGTTTAACCGCATCAGCTGCTGCAGGGCAGGGGAGGGAAGGAGACCTGCATCTGTGCAATGAAGCCACTGCTGTGTGTTTCCTCCCCTGATTTTGATCTGCTGTGCGCATGGATAAGAAGACGGCCACCACGCAGTCTCACAGCACTCTACATGTATTGCCCGAGAGGAAGAAAAGACATTGTTAAAATTAATTCTGAAAATAACTTAGCAAATTTACATTTTCAAAAACTTAATTTAGAGTTTACGGTTTAGGTCCTATTGAAACAGAACATACTTTCCCCGTCCCCTGTAAATGCAATTTTTACAAGCATAAGGAAGCAAAAAGTCTATGGTGGAGTGATTTACCATTTCAGTCCACACCCCAGGAGCACTCCTGCATTCCTCAGAACTAGGAACATCCATCCCAATTCCAGTGGTGCCCAAGGCTGCCTGCCAGGCCAAAAGACAATGACTGGACCATGCTTGTTCATATCAATATTTACCTTGACTCCAGATACATGAGATACCCTGGAAAAGAGACCTTGCAGCCCCTCAGTGAGTACAGAGAGCCAGAACAGCTGATCCCTTCCTCCACAAGAGAAGCTATCACATGCACAACCTGCTGGGTTTTGTATTTCTACTCCAGCTCCCCACATAAAGACGAATGCACCAAGTCTTGATCTGCAAGGCATGTTGTGGCCTGCGACCAAGATCAATAAATTTCCAGAGAAAGGACTATGGTCAACAGTCACACAATGAAAGCCACACAGTAAAATTAAAACTCGCTGTGGAGAGAAGAGTTTTCCGGCTTTCCTGCGGACCAGTCCTGAAGATCTAATAAAAATTAGAAAGTGCTTGACCCATTCTTATCCCAATGCAAGGCATATTTCTTCATTTATATACATATATTCATATTTCTTCATTTATATACATATATTTGAATATCTCAATATATGTTTTTGAAAAAAACTCATCAAAAAAACCCCCACGTTATTCTAATGTGCACATTTGTTCTTCTGCAGAGTGGATGAAAAAAAATATGACAGATGAGTAGTCATGCTTTGCTTATTACCCTTACAATAAGGTTTGCAGATACTACGGTGGTAAACCTATTTTGAATAGGAAGCATTTGCTTGATTCCATTATTCTACAATACCTGTGGGAGATTTCTTGTAACCTTGGAAATTATACATTTGATTCTAGGAAGAAAAATTAGCTTTACTCAGAGGTCTAAGTAATTCAGATATATGGCATGCAGCATTTAAAACAGAAGTCTAATATCAACAAACTCAGAAGTAGATTTTATGACTGTTAAATATACATGTTGCAAAAGATTAGATTTACTCTTTTGCTCAGATTGTGTTAGTCATTTATAACATTCGAGCACCGAGGAACATAAACTTATTTTATGGTTCTTTCAGCCTTTCTCAAAAGGATTCCAGGCTCCTAGATCGGCAAATTTAAAACAAGGTTTTCTGGGATATCAGCACTGCATATACACAGGTACTATTCTTTTAAGGTCTTTTCATGACCCATTAATTTATGAATTACACAGCAGGGTAGGGATTGTGAAGGGCTTAATTTCAGTTATATGTTGATCTTCCTTTGAAGCAGCTTTTATCCAAAAAGTAAGTAAGACTAAAAATAACATGTTCCCTCAGATTGGCTCTGACAGGTCTGATAGAATTTAAATGTCTTATTCCTTACTTATCGAAAGGTGGGCAGTTGGGCCCATCCCTGTCTATAAATACGAATATGCACAGAAAAAAAAAGCAAAAAACCCCAAAGAATAATTCCTAGGCTTGCTTTATTCACAGTAGAGTTACAAAAAGTGATGCAGTTGCTGTAAAATAAAATTTAGAGTAAGGAATGAATTATGCAAATAAATGCCGCATAAACATTAAAATAAAAAACAACTCAATAAAACTTTTTGATAACATACTGGCAAACTGGCTTCATGGAAGCCAGATTTCCATCAAAGCCTCCTACCTCTACTTTGTCAGTCCTAATCCAATTCACATAAACTAGAAGTAAGTTACTACTGACAGTTTATTTAGAGGTCAAATTAGTCTCAAAGTCCGTCCTATACCAAAATAGTATTGGTGCTTCTGTTCATGGCTCAAAGGAAAGACCAAACAGCAATCAGCATAATTGTGGGTGTGTTCTTACCCCTTAAGGACTGAAGTATAGGGAAATTTCCACTGCCATTGTAAGTCAGCTGTATAGCTAATACCTCAATGTTTAGAGCTGTTATTTATTTCTCTTTTATCTCCCCTCCGTTTTCTTACAGCACGATAAAAAACCAGCAGCCCTCAAAACTAAGAAGGAGAATCTGCTGGCAAGCTAAAGTGATGATAAAATTCTGACCTCAGGAGTTTTTGGATGCAAGCAGCAGCTATGAATATCGCTGCTAAACAGAATTTGGGTAAGTGCTTGCAGTACAATATGTCAAGAAATCCAGATTAGTTGCAATTAAGAGATCTGTTTATTGCTAACAGGGTGCGGCAATATGCAAGTAACGCATGGTATCCTGAGAAGGAGTTTCTTAACTTCCTTCTCATTACATTCAGTGGTTTCTGTTTCACAATGAAAAGGTGTGAAAAAAACACCAACAATACTTACAGTCAAATTTTTTCTTGAAAATTGTACTGGTCTTAGCTAAGATGAAGCTAATATAAACTTAATGATGACCACAATCTTTCTTAATTCTGAAAGAGCAGAACACTCTTTCTCTTCTGCTCGTTACCCCAGAAGCATTACCTGATGATGTCTAGTCAGGTCTTGGTTTCTTGAAGTTATCACAATATTTTCAGGGATTACATTTGATGTTAATGTTCTTGCCATAAGCATAACTGCCATGAAGAGATGACCTATCCATTTAACATTTTTATAATAATTCTTTTATCTCTTCCAACAAAACATAAGAAATTAAGAGCAAAGTTTTCTTGAGAATTAAACCCAAACATAGCTATCTGTTCCATAGTTTTGTCATTTGGGTCTCCAAATGGGGCTTCTTTACACGTCGCTATGGCATTTTGAGAAAAATAAAAAAAAAGATTCATTCATTATGAAGTAAAAATTGTCTGAAGTCCAAAAAATCATGCAATTTTCTAGAAACAACCTTGAAACAAGCACATACATGAAATTCTAGGGATGAACGGAAAAATGCTGCCTAAGCACACCTGAAAACATTTCACATGGAAATTGTGGATTCTATGCCACCTCTGAAAAAATTCAGTCATCAGTATAAAAATGAGACAAATGCAGTCACTAAAGTTCTTATTTTATTGTCATATAGGACAGATTAATTTCTTATATCTCAAATCATTTATTTAAAACTGATCTAGTTAAATTATTTCAAAATCTTACTTCGGAGATTAACTCACTACTACTTAATAACTTCCTAGGCTTCAGCTAAGCATAGCAACTGACTGCGTGCACATTCTTAAATCACAAGCAAACAGTGGAAAAAATATAATCATTTAAATTTCTGTGAAAAGGAGTTGTTTGATGTAATGATTTCTGGATTGAGCTTGTGATGGGCTACTGGATTGCACACAAATTCTCCACTAGCATGCAGTAACCCATTAAACCACTGTAACTCAATTTCATGTCCGACTACATAGACAGAATTGAATTGATAGAATTTGAGCAAAGTTTCACATTGCCAAGAAGGCTATATTCTTCCTAATGTAAGATACTTTGCCAAAACAAAGAACATATTTAACATTTCTCTGCTCTAAGGCTTTATGTACGCATAAATGTTCCACTGCTCATTTTAACGATACTGAGATAGTTAAAGTGGTACATCTGGGTTATGTATTGCAGTTGTGCTGATATTAGCATAGCTGTACTGGTGTAATTACTTCTACACAGAAGAAGGGCTACTTCTTCATTATTAGGAATCTTCAGCCCTGTGTAATTATATCCATGCTGTAGCAGTTGTCAAAATAGTTGAACTAGCACAAAAACCTCCCTTTCAAGACAGGTTGTTTTGGAACAATTAGTGATAGTTTTCCAGTGGCATGTAATCTAGGTTTTTCTGATACATTTATATGCCTCTTTATGTGTAAGGAAAGTATAGATGAGAAGCTGTTTCACGTGCAGCCAGCAGGCCAAATCATAGTGCTAAAAATGCAGGAGAAAGGTGAGAAGGTAATAGAAAAAACAGCTAGCAGATGTTGTCTGAACTCCAAAATGCCCATGAGTCACTTCCATAGAACACATTTTCATGATACAAACCATCTCTCCAAGAATGTGCTGACCTAGCATGGGAAACAAGAAATGTCTCATATTTGACGGCTGAAATTCCAGTTGTTTCATGAACTGCATATTGACAGCTTAAGTTTTTCCCCATCTTGAAAAAGCTGGCAGGTTTTTGCTGTCCAAGAAGTTATTTTGACTGAAGACCTAAAATAGCCAATAAGTTGTTGAAAATAAGGGAAAAGCAGATCCACACTGCTCCTCTTTATTTCCAAAATAACATACAGAGTTTGTGTTGTTTGAAGGCACATGTTTGTGTTTGAAGACCAAAGACTTGCATGCTGATGGCATAACATGTAGGACTTCCACAGCAGTGCGATAATCCATCACATCATTGACCCTAACATCAATGTCAATCGCTTTTGAAATAATAGAATGAAATAGACATCGAGGTCATCAATATTTTTCCCATTACCGCAATGTAGAGGCCATTCAGCAAATGACCACCACCCCAGAGATGCTCTGACATATTCCTGTGCCATCACACTTTGGACAGAAGTCTTGTGTGCATGGTACATTGTTTTGTGCTCTGAATTGCAGCAGGATCAGGCTTATCAGCCCACTGTAGTCTCTGCTGACCTAGCAAACTACTGGAAAGCAGTGTAGCTGAAGAACTGGCCCTTTTCCAGTTGCCAGGCCTTCCTCTTTTCTACAATGAGCAAAGCAAAAGTTCAGACAGAGGCAAATACAGAAAATCCAGTAGGTACTTTGGGGAAAAGAGAGCAGAGTGGTCACCAGAGAGTCTATAGACTGCAAGCGTGTCGACACTAAGCTGCATCCAATGTCTCTCTGAAAAAGTGCACTTTCCTTTCCCCTCACAGGACATCTGTTAGTGCGTGATGTCTTCTGTAGTGAGGGAAGACCAGGAGAAACAACTCAGTAGCACCTACTGGCTTGAATATATTCTGCCAGCAAGATAGCACAACAGGCATCAGAAATAGCAGCAGAGTCGTGATAAGCAAGGGCAAACCTAGATTAATTGTATTCTCTTGAGAAGGAGCACTATTTAGACTGTGGGGTGAAGAAGTAGGAACACCTCTCTGAACATCTACTGATGAGGAATTCCTGTGAAGTTGTTCACATCTCCAAACAGGCCAGGGAATTCCCCAATAGCAACTAAGACCCATAACAGACTAAAACACGGCTTCATTCAACTCACACCCAGGAAATGTCATCCTTCAATAGGATTTTACAGTTTACATTTCAAACAGAATACGACATGGGAGATGGACACATCAACTGTTCATCTAGTCCAGGTGGATCATCTAAGCAGATAATTTAGTCTCTGTGATGTTTAAATCACGGCCTATTTATTTTAAATTCCAAGAAAGGGCTAATTAGTGCTAATCACAGTAGCAGCAGTAGAGATGTGGCCATTCACACACAAAGAACTTGGCAGAGACCAAACTCCACTTACACACAGGTCAGCAAAAAGAAAAAGAGCACACTGCACTTTGTCATATCTCATTTGGGCTGCCTTCAAAAAGCTGAGCTAGAGGCAAAAGATACCATGGTTCATTTGCCATTCCCTGTATAATCCTCTCACTGTTAATTTATTTTAAAAGTTTAATCAGAAGTTCATAAAGCTCAGATATAAATTTTTAAATAAAAAAAAATTAAGCACCTGCAGGTAAGCATTTTAGGAACTCACGTCTGACCTAAGTTTCATTATGAATAGGGACTTTGGCAGTTCACTTTTCTGCAAATGCTATTGTGATAAAATGTAACTTTCATTCCCTCCTTGTTGCTTCAGGGATATGTCATTTACAGAAAATAAATAGACTTCTATCACAAAGAAACCATGCTCCATTCAGGGTCAGTGAAAATCTGCACCTCACTCTGGAGTTTCTGGCAGCATAGTAATAACTTTTCTGCAGAAACTGTCACCAACTTCTAGAAGTCTTGGTGCTAATAATGAAAGCACTTGTACATATTCTTAGTATACAAATAACATAATAGTTGCAAAACGAGAAACCTGACTAAATTTAGGCTTTTCACTTTACTGTTGGTTGATGAAATTGATTATATTAGTAGCTCTTTAAACTTGGAATGCTGTTATAGTGTTCTTGGATTTCCACATGTCAGTGTTTTGACAAGATGTCTCTAAAGGCTCTTAAAGAAACTAAGTTATCAGAAGGATGAAAATTCTTCTGTAGTTCAAATGATGTGTTGGAACATAGTGATAAAACTATTTTCACCATGGAAAAGAAACAATCAGGGATCTGCTCTTGTACGCGTTCTCTTCAGTATACTCATAAATAATCTGGAAAACGGAATTAACAATTAGATGGTGAAGTTCACTGATGATACAAATCACTTTGAAAAGCCAATACTTAAACAGGTGTCACACTGAATGCCGAGTGATTCAGCAACAAAAATGTGGACATTATTTAATATCAATAGATGCAAACTAATACATGTGGAGGGAAAAAATAAATGCACGCACAGAATGATAAATACAGATAAATTATTTATTATCACTTCGGAAAGAATCTTGGACTCCTTGTTTAGACCTCTCAGAAAACACCTGTCCAGTCCTTGCTGGCAGACAAAACCTGCCAACTGAATGTTACAAATCATTATATAAAGAAGAAAACTCAAAGGACAAAATGTTCCAGCACTGTACAAACCCAAAGAGCATCCACATCCAAAATACTTCACCTAGGTCTGATTGACCCATGTAAAAAGGTTTATTAGAAGCAGGAGTGGCATATGGTGGACAACACATACAGCAGTATGCTACTACTGCATGAGGACAGCTGAAAGTACTTTTCAACCTGAAAAAGAGATGACTTAAGAGGAACTATGATATCTGTATATAAAACCAAGAATAGCATAGACAGTAAGTAAGGGATAATTGTTCACTGTTTCTCACATCATAAGCCTTAGCAGGCACCAAACATTGTCATGTAAGTCAGACAGAAATATTTTTTCACACAATTCATTACTACACTGTATAGTTAATTGCTACAAGAATGTTGTGTCTAATAAAAATACAAGTGGATTTAATAAATAACTAGAACAATCTATAGAGAAAGGATTCAGCAAGGTCTAATAAATATATAATGCACTTAAATCTACAGTTCAAGTACTACATGCATTGCACGCAGCTAAAAATTGGGGAAAGTATCACTTCATGCTTGTCCTGTTCTCACCCATAAGAAACACTTAAAAGAAAGTACCCTGCTCTGATTTAGTGTGGCCATTCTTATCCTTTTATTTAGGCCCAAAAGCCAGAAGTTTCATGAGCTAATTATATATGTCTTCAAGAAACAACTTAAATTTGGCTTCTATTTCCAGCATCAGGCAGAAAAGCCATTAATTCTCTCTTGCAATAAATAGGGGCTGAACACTGCCGGCACAATTATTAACTCCTTCCTCCAGCAAGCATATTCTGCACTGCTGCAGCAATTCCATCTGACTTCAGAACAAACTCTGCTCCCTACTTACTCTTCTTCATCTGCCTGTGTATCAGACTGAACTCTTATCTTGTTCTTCATTAAATTTATCATATTGTACTTTACTGATTCTTGCAGACAGAGGACAGAGTTCTGTTAGACTTCTGACAGTGTATTACATGTAACCTGTATTCACATTGCATTGTATTTAAAAGCAATATATCCAATTTTTTTACATTCTGCAGTACAATTTTCCTTTCTGAACTGACTTTCATTCAGCATTGTCTCTCCAAACATTTCAGAAAAAGTATATATCATTCCCAGGATGTCATATATATGGATAATATATTTCCAACATCATATTCAACAAACTGTTAGTATCACCGGTTTTATTGGCCAGATACTTACATTCATTTCGTTGTGAAAATAAGGTTTCAATCATAAAATCAATAGTTAGATGGGTACATGAAACTGCAGTTAAAAATGGAAGAGGTGAGAAAGCCACAGCATGCTCAAGCTCTACAGAGGCTTGTTCCTCAGCGCTAATGAGAAGGCGAGGTGTGCAAAACCAGCTCTGTCCACTTCTCAGCCCTAAGCAAGCTTATTAACGAATTAAACTGAAGAAAAAACAAGACCTATAGATAATGACTGAGCTTTTTAATAGAGTTTATATGCTTCACTTCCACAGCATTTTAATGAAATTTGAATGGCTAATTCTTCTGGGTTCTTTTAAAAATCCCAGTCTGCATCATGGGATGCATAAACTATGACTGAATGCTTTCTTCTGACATTTCCTTGTCACAAGGCAGATGAGCCACGTTCTGTGTAATATATAAACTGCATTTACAACAACCAAATAAAGAGCAAGAAGGCCTGGATTAACCCCAAATACAACAGATAGTTTGTAAAAGCCTGACTAGCCTTCACAAGGTAGCTAGCAATTGAATAAACACTAGAAGGCTGGTTCTCAGAATAAATCAAAAACCCATTTCCAGAAACTTTAGGGCCTTTAAAATACCAAGTTTGCAGCAACAGAAACAGTGATACAAGAAATGTGTATTTTATTTCTTCACCTTTTTGCATCAGTGGATCCAAAACTACTCTGCAAAGTGTGTGCAGACACATCTGTCACAGGGCAGAAGCTCTGTAGGCAACAAAGGCCAAGAGGGTTGGCAGGAGATGTTGCAGAGTAGCAGCCCTCCAGAGATGCTGAGTCCCACAAGAGCCAGGAACACAGGCGCTTTAAAGAATGTCGTCCTAATTCAGGATGACCTAGTCCTATTTACTCACTCTGAATACATAACCTTGAAGACAGGACATTTCTGACATTGTAGGGATAAAATGCTCATTTTAACTTGTGCATATCCTGTCAGGTTTGGGTAAAGGATAGTGATTTTTAGAGTTGGAGACTGTTGTTACAAGGCTAGAAACAGAAGCTGAAAAGGAACGTCACACAACACGCAAGTATGATGTGTTTTACGTATTTTTTTCAGCAAGTCTATTTATTGAGAGATAGATTCTGATGGTTTGAAGCAACACCGTGTTAGCACACTCTGCTTCTTCATTTTGATAATTAACAGCAAGCTTCTCCAACGCTGGCTGAAAATTTTCTTAGGCAGATTTTTTTTTTTAGCTTGGCTTCCTGAGGAAATGAAGCTTGCGTGCATCATGCTGTCTCTCTGTCATGTCTGCTCAGCTTCAACCAAATTGAACAGAATAGAGAATTTTAAAATAGTAAGATCTCATAGCAGACCTGTACAACATTCAGCACATCATAGAAGGCAACTCCCAAAGCTAGCAGAGAAGGGCAGTCCACTAGGTTCAGCTGGTAGCAGCTGTTAACCAAGCTGGACATTTATAGGCTGGCCACCTTGCATGCATGCATCTCCAGAATAGCACATGCTGGGTCATTCCCATTTCATCAGGCCAATCAACAGTAGGTAAAAGCCAAGAAAAAAAAAAAAAAAAAACTAAGTGTGATGCCATGGCAAAGGAACTAAGGGGGAGTGAGGAATCTCACTGTGAGGGCAAAGAAAGATTGAAAGGTACCATGGTAGAGGGTGACGTAGCACACCTCAAAAGAAACAAAGCAAGAGCAAACCAGTCCTCATTATTTTTGCCATTCAAGGAATGATCTGGAACTGTTTTGGTTTTTTTTTTTCCCTTCTTCTCTCCATCTCTATCCAATATCCCAGCTGGACCTACCTTTCCCATGTACAAATCTCTGTACAAGCACAAAGAGCTACAAAGAGAAAAGGATATTCAGTCACCTGTTAGATGATAGGTACATTGTAAGCCCACAATATACAATTAGCCATCTATTTATCATAAGTCACGTTACATGTGACACAAACCGATGATATGATATATACTAGATGATATATCAAGTGACTTATGCAATAAGCCAAGAAAGCTCCAGTTCAACTTGCACAAAACAAGTATCAATTCAAAACTTATCCCTCCACTGGACTCAAAAAGAATACCTAATGGCTCCTGTAGGATGGAGGCTGCCTTTCCTTCACATGGAAACACGGGGACATTGATGAAACAGCAGGTCTCTTCTCACAACTTTGTGGGATGATGATAGGTGTCTTTTGACAGTCTCAGTTTGCTGTATGGAAAAAAGGATCATCGTGAAGCACACAAATATGTTCACAGGTTTGCCACAGAGAACAGTGTCACCACAGCCACCAGGCAGAATGCTGGCAGACCCATTTGCCTCTTAGGAGATGATGACAGGTAGCTTTGCTGTCAGTAACTCCTGACATCCCTTTTTCCACTCACTGCCATTTGCAATTCAACAGAACAAAAACAATAAGAAAAACTAATGCATCTTCCCTCTCCAGTAACGGATTATTAGAAAGATTTCCTATTTTCACTTTGGAGGTGCAGTTTTGTTAAACAAAAAGCATGGAGGGCTGCAGTAGGTAACACAGACTCACAGGCAACGATGCTGCAAGAACAACAAACCTTTTGTTAGCTGCTGCACGCAGCTGGCAAGCCGGTACTCGAGCAGCCTTTGTGGCAGCTCTGCAACTCTGTCAAGCATCACAACTGGCATCAGCCCCTTTTGAAAAAACAAACAATATTAGTGACCTATAAATCTTACTGCAGCAAAACCGAGCTGGGAAGATCTTTAGAAATCAGCAGAACTTAAACTAGAATGGGCAATCTGCTGTCTTGCATGTGACATAATGCTTCTGTCATTTACCGCTGCTTTGCTAGTGAGCTGAGTTATGCAAAAAAACCCAAAAAAGCAAACAAAAAAACCCCAGTCTTGAAGAAATTAAGCTAATACAAACAACAAAAAAGGCTGTGATGCCTCTGCCCCAGGCTCCAGTAATGACAGTGAGTTGATTATAAAAGATGATCATATTACGATCTCAGATATGCATACATGTCACAATGAAGATGAAAGCAGAAAGACCTCAAAGTCCTTGCTACTCTGACTTGGGGAGGAAACCGTGTAATCCCCAAGACAGCTGGAAGATAGCAGCTACCTAAAAGAGAGGAATCCACTGCAGAAAATTGGTCCAATCTCCCCAAGGTTTTATAACCAGATATGTCTGCCCCTAAGGTTTCAGAAAAAAATGGAATTTAAAAATCCAGAATTATCCTAGAGAGTCTGCCTCTCACTTTCTGCAAGTAGGCAGCTGTAGCCCTGAAGCACAAGACTATTTTTTTTTAGTCATCATCTTAATACAGAGCTGAGCATGTGGAACACGTTGAGGTCAATGAGAGCTTTTTCTGTTCTCCTCCACAGCTTATGGAGAAGGAAACAACAAAGAAAAACTTTAAATTTGCAGATATACACATTGCACAGAAGAAATTACTGCCATGTACATCCAGAGAAGTATTCACAAACCTATTCCCAGAGCCAGTTTAAAGTATATCCAATTGGATTAAATTCCTAGCAATGGTAAGTTTACTACCTACCTACACTAGGAAATTATTCTTGTGTATAATCACCCCCACTCAGTCTTTATAGTGATTGAATTTTTCAAGCTTTGATTTCCAGCTATTAGATCTGTTCTATCGTTTTCTGCAAGACTATCTATACTTGATTTAGTTGTTCTTTTGTTCCTAATACATTGGTAATGCCTTCTTATTGTCTTAAGCTCTGCTGGCCAGTAATAATTCCTTATTACCTTTATCTTCTCCAGTAATAATTTACATTTTGTAGGTTCAATTTCATTCCCTGTTATGTCCCCCTTTCCCATACTTAACATATTGATTTCTTGTTTAATTATCACCTTTGTGCCTTCTTTATTAGGCTAGCATTCCCCTCCAAGGTAACTTACTTGTGTGCTTATTAAAGCGTAGCTTTTAGAACACCCAGCAGGACTTCCTTGAGAAGTCCCATTTTCTATTAAAACTTACCCTTTTAGCACTCAGTTAGAGAAACAAGTTGTTCTGATAAACCAGTCGATTTTATGTTTCACATACCACCTGGTGCTGAATCCGTTTCCATAAACTAGAGGGTACTGCAGTACCTACAAGTTTTTTGTTATCAGTGGCTGACACCGTTCAGTGCATCAGAAAGTCCCAACACTGATTTATCTCCTCTTCCATGCAGACATCTCCATCTTACAAATCCTTGAGATTTTCCAGAGATTAGATTTTCAGAAAATTTAAGGCACTCTTTTTCCTAATGATGTTTTCACACAATGAGTCTTCATTCTGGTTTTACTGATGGTAATGCATCTTTTCCTCACACATTGTGGACAAGTCCTAGCAAGCAGTGCTCTCCATCGCAACAGAGTATGTCCCCCGCGTGCCTGTAACAAAAGCCCATCAGTAAACATGTTTAGCTTTGCTGTTAGTAAAGTGCATAGAAATTTGTGCCATCTTCATGCTACATTAGAAATTCCAAATTCATTATCCTCGTATGAGATTTTGAAGTTATTATTTTTTTTAAATTTTCTTTAAAAAGTATTATGGCAATATTATCTCTCTTTAACATACCGCTTAAATTAAAATTATCCTTGATTTTCATACTTTGATATCTGCAAGTGCAATATAATGTTGAGAAGTCAATTGCACAACTTTTATTGTGCAAGTAAACTGCCACTGTTAATGTTGGTGGTTTTAGTTTGTTCTGGGTTTTTCCTCATTCTGGCACCAAAATAAAACAAGAGTAGCAATGAATATTGACCAACTTTTTATTACCCAGTACATCAAACATTATACCCAAGTAGCTTTTGTTGAAAAACTGTGATACTTGAAAATATTTTCAGATATATCCTGGCTCCTCTAAAATAAAACAAATGGATTTCTTATTCCACCAGAAGTTATTATACTGCACAGGTAAAGCTATGTGAGGTACAAAAAGAACAAAAAAAAACAAGTAACATCATGTTCAAAGTAAAGTGTATTATGATAAGTACATTTTCTTAAAGAATAAAATTCATGTAGCCCCTACTTACTCACCAGCACTACCAAGATGGAGCCATTCAAGTCATGACTAATCACTTAACTCCAAGCAAGTTCATTCACATCAAAGGAAAGACACCAAACACAAAGACCTAGTATGTTGTAAGGATCATACTGGAGCTGGGCAAACAGTTTCTTTTCTAAAGTTTGAGAGAATTTCTCTGGACTTCTGTATTTCTGAACTAACGCAAGAAGAGAAGAGACTGCACACAGGACAAACAATCCCTGAGGAGGTACGACACCAGTAGCTCCTAGTCTACAAATCAACAAAAATATCACCATGGCAACAGGGGAGCTTCAAGGAGACCCAGAATATGTTGTGGCTTGTTACAGCTTCCTCCCAAGGGCACCGCTCGGGGTTGTGAGCAACATGAGTCCAATTCTTTAGAAGAAGAAAAGTGCTGAATCCACATCTCCCATACTGTGGGTGAGTGCTGAAGTCATTGGGCTTTAGGATAAAATAAGGAGAGCACCTCCCATTTTCTTCCTGAAGCTTTGTGGACTTCTGTGCTTTGCTTTCACTATATGTAGTCAAAAATGAAATGGCATTATCAAGTGAAAGAGAACCCTGGAGCATTGGTGGATCGCAAGCGTTAACACGAGCCACCCTGGTGGGCTTGCAGCAATGAAGGTAGATGGCGGGGTGGGCTGCCTCAGTAAGTCTGCAGCCAGTAGAACAAAGGACATGGCAATTCCACTCTCCTCAGCACTTAATAAGCCAAATCAGTAATACTAGGTCCAGTCCTGGTCCTTCTAGCTCAAAAGAGACATTTAAAAATTGGAAAGGCCCTAGTAGAGGGCCATCAGGATGATCAAAGGATTGGAGAAGGTAGAAAAAAATGGGTTTCTTCAGCATGGAGAAGAGACAGCTAAGGGTTGAACACAGTCTTCCAACACTTAAAAGGTTATAACAGAGATGATGGAGACCCTCTTCAGAAAGATGCCAGAGACAAGAGGCAGTAGGCATAATCTGCTTCAGGGGAAACCCATCTGGGTATATGAAGAAATTCTTCAACATAATCAGCAACTGAATTTTGAACAGGTTGCTCAGAAAAGTGGTGAAACTCCCTGGAAATCACTGGACTTGCTGGCCCCTGGTAATCTCATCTAAAGTCCTGCTTTCAAGAGGAGCAGATGATCTTAAGAGCTCCATTCCAGCCTAGGCTTTTCTAAATGGTTCTATAGTTATCAAGGTTTTGTTCTGACTAGAAAACACAAAACAACAAAAATACTCAATGCTACTAGAAATGTACAGTTTTCAGCTAGGGCTCCAGACTGAAAAGCATACTTGCCACCTAGTTTTTAGCTGAGTTCCATGAATGCACTGTCATTCGCCTCCACTGAGGACTTCCTATGACGCTGCTACAAACTTTGACAGTAATAGGTAGAAATAATTAGTTAGGTTTTGACGTCTGGTATGGTATGCCTGGAATCACTGATAGGCACTCATTCAATGCAATCCTACTTATTTACAACCCATGTATCTCATAAGGCAGTTTCCCTGAGCACAACAGGAAGCAAACAACAGGAGACCATTTCTTTACTCACAGTTTCAAGTATCTCTTTCTCAGGGTCATGTTGCAAGCAGTCCTCAAGCTGATGGGCTTCCTTTGTCCCTTTTCTGTGCATTTCTGTTGTGTTCCTGCCCTGTGCACATGTTCACACAACCACAATATAATTGATCCCATTATTTTTAGGACATCAAAAAAAATTCCTTAGAAGGTCTAGCTATGGCCTTACCATTACTAGTACAAAAACCTGCTCTGGGGAGAACAGCTGGAGACTGGAAATTTAAGTATTTTGTTTCAGTTTGTTTGCACAGCAGGTCTGAAACAGCTTCAGAGCGATGGGCCACAACTGCAAAACCACATACGTATGTGCTTGTAAAACACTTAACCAACCATTGCATGACAGTGATTACTATGCCAACATTACGCACAAACCTCTGTATTCTACATTTATTACAAAATAGATCATTTGCAGAGTTCTACTGATATACAAAACCAGACTGATCTTCCATCTCAATGTTTCAAGACTGAGTTTACAGGAAAGACTTTTTTGACTAATTCTACTCACCATCTTGGGTGAATCTGTTGTGTGAATATACAAGGCCATGCTTGGACAAAACCAAAAAATCAGTACCAGGAAATTTTACAGGTGAAAGATCCAAAAAGTAGGAAACAAAGAAAATGGCACACCCATGCTACCTTGTAACCTGCTTCACTTTAATTCATGTTCATATGACAATTGTATACTTTATTAAAGAGAAAAAAATGGTTATACGTGTTAGAACAAAAAGTAAACAGTATTTCCAAAATTGAAGACTGTATTTTCAACTCTAAAAAAAAATTTAGCAGATGAAAAGAATGTGAAGTGGGAGAAAAGCGCTAACATTGTACACACCATTATTCAGGTCAAACCCAAATTTTCTGGTTATGACAGCAAGGTATCACCTTGCTATATCCCTCTAATAAGCTGTCTTGGAAAAGCATAACATCCAATGGAAGCCCTTAAGGGGCATCTCTCATAAAAGGCTTATGACAAGAAAGATGAAACCCAAAACTTTTGGTAGAAGCAGCATATTTGCCCTTATGTCTTCTTCCATGCTTCAAAAACAGGCAAGGGAACACGGGCTTTTCTTCAGCTCATGCTGTAATTCCCTCATTAGTAATGCTACTGTGGACAGCCCTGATGTCCTTACTTAAGAAGGATGTTTGAAAACTTGAAAGAAACTACAGGAAAAACTGGTGATACAGAAATCTTGCCTTACTGAAGTACCCCAATGAGATTTGCATAACAACAAAAGACAGCTGAGGTGCCTTGATCCCAGCCTTTAAGTATTTTCATTGAATAATGTCCAGTGCTAGAGGCTTTTTTAATCCAGCAAAGATTCAACAACTCAAGTCAAAGCTAAATTCAGACCACAGATACAACACTTCACCTGAACAGTGAGTGCTGGCATAGATGTGGTAGACTCTTTGTTCTCTGAACCTTTAAACACGAAACAGAAGTTCACCTTGAAATAATTGTTTCCAACAAAACTTAAAGAGTGATGCTCTGTGGTCAATGCTAACATCTGACTGGATTACATCATCAAAATTACTGGGCTGTTCTTGTCTTAAAGAATATGCAGCAATTACGTTAAGAAATGCTTTTAATTCACCTTAAGCAAATTTTATAAATAATTATTAAAGGGTTACTATAACCTTACTGACATACTGAAAATTATTTTCACGTAAATGGACTACTTTTGTAAAGAACATTTTGACTACCATCCTAGGACTCGCATATTTAAGGAATTACAGTTTAACTGAGTTATAGGAGAAGTCACGTATAAAAATTCAGCAGCTGGTCTCCCCAGTGCTAGCTGCAAAGGTCCTACACAGACTAAAAAGTATTCAAGTAATTCTACAGTGTCATATTTGCCTGAAACCCCAGCTGCTTTTTATGAGAACTGAGAATCTCTAATATTCTACCAGTGTTTAGCTATTGGGTATATTAGTTTATGAGGCTCTGCAAAGAACAGACCGTGCTTATTAACCTTTCACTAAACCCCTCACAAACTCAAACACTGGTGAGAGAATGAGAACAAAACTGCAAAAAATGTTATCAGGAAATGTATATATTTAGTACTTCCCGATTTCCCCAGCACTTGACAGTCTACTTGATAATCATTGAATTTTCATTACTTTCATTAACATGATCAACTCCTTTTAGTTCAGAACATAAATGATCTGAAAAGTGAAGAGCCAAAATAAAACTCCCTTTCATAAAGGGTTTGTCATCATACAGAATTCACCAGCGTAATTACACTCCTATAGTTCTGATGGTATAACTCCCCATGTGGATGCCTGAATTCTACATGCATTCATGCAAGAATAAAAAGCATCCACAAGGCATAATTATACTACTGTAGTCTCTGGTAAATTTTCTCATATAAAGAAGACCTTTCAACATTGAAAAAAAGAGGTTATTTTGAAGAAAAAAAAAGAAAAGCCCTTTGATTTCCTAATGCAGAAATTTTATTAGGTTTTCTGCTCTTCATTTGCAATGTATTATAGAAGCAAGCACAAGAAAAAAGAATACAAATATGAAAAGTAAGGTTCCTTAGATTATTCATTCTGACTGACCTCTGGTCAAAACACATTGACCCAGAATGATATCATAATTACTCAAGGATATTTACTAAGCTTCAGGAATTTTTAAAGATCTAGGTAATATTCCTTTTTAATATCATGGGTACAATTGATTTGTGGCATATGTGATCATCAATTCTGCAAAGCAGTTTTTGTAAGCTATATTTAAGCACCAAACTGTTTTGTGCCACTGCATAAAAATGGATCTGGGCTCTCAATACCATAATGAGAGAGGAAATGACATAATTGCAGTAGGTTTTGTATTCTCTTTATAAAAGATGAATACAATAGGTCTTTGCCCTAGTTCCTTACCCTTGTAGCTATGTGGTCAGAAAACATTACTTCCAGTGCTCAGTGTTAGAATGAACTTACAAAAAACTGAACAAACATAGGTAAACAATTTAATGATTAAGACATCCAAGCAAATGTACTGTAATTCTTTTAAGTAAAACTGTGCCATAAAGGGTTACAAAAGAGAGTGTGCAGAAATAAACTAAATTTAACTTCACAGTTCCCTCAGGTTCTCATTATAGAAGAAAATGAAGGTTGTCTGGACGACTTCAACCATGTGTTTTCTTCTTTAATATATTTCATTTTATTGAAGTGCAATATTTTCCCCACATTTTCTAGGTTTCAATTATTTTTTTTGTATAGCTTAATGTACTTCTAAAATATTTTAACACAAATATTCTAATGCATTCCACTTATATGTAGTTTCTTGGCAGGGATTTTTCTTGGATTTCTTTTCTTTACAATTATTAAAAACATTATACATGATAACTAACAAACAACCACATGGATAATATGGTTTTAGCAATCAAAATATACAGGGTGAAACCAACATACTGCTTTTCAGTGTCTTTGTATCATCATAGTAGCATGAATGGTCAAAAGCGATGAAGTTTAACTTTGACTTACAATTGATCATTAGATCAGAGACGTAAATTATTATGAGAGGACTCGAGACTTCTTGTTTCCCAACTAGAACTAGAGAAGGTGGAGGGAAACCAGCAGGAAAATAAATGAAAGCTTCGGTATCAGTCACCCTGCACCATTCAGAAATGCAATTTACTAAGTTAAAAAAAAAGACAAATAAAACAAAACAGCCAGGGATGGGGAAGGTAGCTGGGACATGAAGGCACAGCTTCATCATTGGGCCAGTCTCATTGTTACTGCCATGGAGTCTGGAATATTTTGTAAAAGATACTGTGTGCTCGCACTAAATGGGAAGGAGAGCATCCGACCCTCCAGTGATCTAGCTGCTCCTCATCAGTAGAGCTCAGATATCACAATAGACAGACTTAGATTTGTTGATCCCACCTTAGTTACTGGATACATAGTCATAATTAGTCACAATGATACAGTTATTGGTTTTCTTAATTTTAATCTGTATTTCTTCAATTGTAACCTTTACATAAGTGTTGATTAATTTTAATTCTATGGTGAATCTGAAGGGTCTGTACTGATAATTTCTTGGAAAAATCCGTATTAGTTAAAGCAGCAAATTTCTTACAGAATCTGTTGAAAAGAATTTTATTGAAACAGTGGGTGGTGGTATAAAATTAGGGAACATCCATCTTACACACAAGAAGGAAGTAAGGTCAAGTACAAGAGAATATAATTTCACATATAAATCTGATAGATTGCCTTTGGTTTTAGTGCAACACAGATCCTACAGCTCAGAAGGAGAACCTGCTCTTCTATCACCTTTTGGAGATTTAATAGGTAAACTTTAATAAATCTTCTTGTAGTAATTTAAAGCACTTACTATAACAGCCTGCTGAGGTGCAAACATATATTCCTTCTATTTAATGTGCTGTGTGGTCCATACACTGCCACAGAAGGGCAGACTGAGCTACAGACACATTTGCTTCCTCACGCTACTTCTGCGATATGGCCTACCTACAGGATTCAACGAACTCTACTTCAAAGCCTCCTTGCTCAAAACCTTCCACAGTCTCATTTGGTCTCCTACCTTGTTTCCTAAACACAGCAGACTACAGTATGCAACCCTTTAGAACACCAGAAGCATCACACATTTATTCTTAGCACGTCAGCTAACACGAATTTCTGGAGACCTACCCAATGATCACTGAGATAATTCCTTAAAATTTCCGGGAGTCTCCTACATCACAGTATTCGGGTATGTAAATATAAACTGAAAATTCTTGCAACTAGTATAGATGGCTCGTACATTCTTTAAAGCAGAACCTAGACTTACCCCCAGAGTTGTGAATGACACCTTCACATCTGGTAAGCAATGGCAGCTGCATCTGTACTGTACACAGACACGAAGATGAGAAAACACTGTGTTCTGACTATAGCAGCACACAGTGCTAGACAAACTCTTTAACAAGGCACAGGAAAAAATCAGCAGTAAAACCTTGGTATCATGTATCCTCAGAATAATTTTGGTTTATATCCTAGTAATATAACCAAATTAATCAGCCATATTATAAGGACTGTAAAAAAGCTATTTGACATGTGAGTGCACCAGGAACAACACGAGCTTTAAAATCCTACAGGCCATTTTGAGAATTAAATAGAGATTGACAGTATCTTTATTTTGTAGTGCCAACTTTTTGAACACTTTGCATTTGTCATGAAACATATGACAGTGTTGGCAGAAGTTCCCAGTTAGCACTGGTCCCTTTTGTGAAAGCCACTGCTTAAACAAGGAACTAAATATGGTCTCATCCTCAACAAATTTGAAGTGTATTTGCTCTACTGGTGAATTACTGCTATCCTGGACAAGAGGTGGAGAGCATGCACACAGAAAACAAGCTCTTCACAGTTATGTAGGCTGTACACAGGGAGCCATTCTATCTCTTTCCAGCAACTCCAGCTTACTTTATATCTACAGACTTGCAGAAAGATGAGATAGTCACAGTATTTAAACCTTCAAACAATCTATGCTGCAAATCTGCCAGCCTCCTGTTCCTCAGAATGTTTCATCTCAGCTAAAAATTATCAGTTCAGAGGGATAAGAGCACAGAGGTATACAGCTGACTGTAATGCATTCCACCAGACAGCCTTTATGAATTTTTTAGCTGAACTTTCTTCTGTCCTTGTTGTTCTTGCCAACCACATGCAGAACATTTTAGAGACAATAGCAATTCCCCAGAGGTTTTCATGTGCTATTCAATTCCCAACAACAACAACAAAAAATATATAACCCTTTTCTAAGCTGAGTTTCATCTTATATTTTCCTTCATCTTAAATTACAACTAACATCCAGAACTTGCACCGCATAGTTGAGAAAGTAGCTGAAATTGCTACGTTGAATTAGAACAGCAAAAGCAGCAAACTTGAAATAGGATTTCATTCACTTTATTTCACTAGTTGGTTGCCATAAATACTTGTCGGTAAAACATGGAATTCTCAATACTCCACTGACATTATTTCCCTTTCATGAAGATGTTTGTTTACTTTGGCAGCTGTTCTCTTGGGAGAAACTTTAATGACTTCCACTACCAAAAAAAACCCCAAAACAAAAAAGAAACAGAAACTGCCACTAGCAAGCAAGAAAATATTAGTCTAATGTGCTGGTTAAACTCCAGGGCAAAGAGGAGGAAAAATAGAGTAAATCACTGTTTTGCATTCTTGTGACCAGAACCCATATCCTTCAAGTCCAGCAGGCAGCACGGCTCTCATGGTAGGAGCTGGGTTTCAAATAAAGGAAGAAAGCAGCACATCTCCTGTGAATTTTAAGATTTTAAAATTTTTAACTTTGAAAACAAGCAAACAAATAAACAAAAACACAGTCATGGGAAGAACAGAATAAAGAAAACTATTTCAATCCCTGGTGTTAAATTTTCCTATCACTTTTAATTTCAATCCAACACACAATGATATAACAAAATTTTGTTATATCTGGCCAATTAACTTTATTTCTTTTAATGAGAAAAAACAGCAGGAAAAAAGGTAAGCTACTGTGACTTAACAGACTCTTCACTGCCAAAAAAGACTTGCCTACCTCCTTCCATAGAATGCACTATTATTATCCTCAGAGTTTAAAAAATCAAGACCAGAAAAACAGTAAATGAAACACATTGATATAAATCTTTAGACCTCTTTTTCCTGTGAAATGTCAAACCTTATCATCTGCTTTTCTGTATGAATAACTGCGCTTCCAGATTGTATTCCACATTTCCATGGGAGGAAAAAGTCATCAACAAAAATCAACTTTAAGGTTAAGAGGAAGCAGCTCTACCAAAAGTACGTGAATCATATATTTTTGTTACCAGTTAGAACAATGTGCTGTTCCTGGAATGCATATGCAAACTCATTTCAAAGCTTGAACTGAGGAATGAAGGAGGCACATGTCCTAGACCACAGGACAGCAGACTGTGTACTCCCCTAAACATCCTGGTTGCAGGGAAGATTGAGACTGATCTCTTAGCAAAGCCCTTGTGAACAGAGCAGGACAGACAGAGCTACCTAAATACCGAGTGCCGAAAAAGAGAGCAGGAGGAGGAGGAGATGTGGAAAGGAAGAAGGAAAGGCAAAACAGTAAAAAGAAACCAAGCAACTAATATCAAACCCCCTAATTTTCTTATAGTAGCAGAGCCTTGGAAGAGGGGTCAAACGGTGTAGTAAATCACTGTAAATGGTGAAAGGCCTATAAATATTGCAGGTTGTGGAAAGAACAATTTGTTGCATTACAAGCAGCCAATGAGTCTCTATGCAGAGCCATTGAAAAGAAAAAAGCTTTTATGAAGTTAGTACTATGTGTAGCCACATTTACTTTTAACTGCAACATGCAAAAATTCACTAGAAAAGCCGGTTTTAGTATTGGAATGAAAACAAAGATCATTTTCATGCAGACGTGTTACCTGCAGCCCATATTAAAAAAATTAGAGCCACAATGATTTTCCAGCTAGCTAGTAGGAGGGAAATAGCAGATTCCAGAAGCAGAGTTTTCTTTTTTGTACATTTGGCTCCTGATATCCTGGCGTTCATGTTAATTTACAAAATGAGGAAGCACTGAAGGAACTCTACACGCACACAAAAGTCTACTAAGTATTCCAATTTTTTTTCAGTTCCATCATTTATTATACGATCCCCAAAACTGTAACTGTTATTTAGTGGTCTCTGATTAGGAAAAGATACAGACCCTACCCCCACTTTTTAGAGAAGCTAAACAGACCACTCTGAAACAAACAGTATCTCAACACAATCCCCTTCAGCTCCTATAACTGTTAAAAGTTCTTTTGTTCAAGAAGAAGTATGAACTGGTGGAGCCAAATCCTTTGTCATATAACAACATCCTGTCACAAACACTAGCAAATAGCAGGTGTTATTCTCCTGGGTTTATAAAAAGGAAAGAAAAGTGTGCATTGTAATTTCTAGAAGAGATGATAACCAGTCAGGAGGAAAATTCAGAAGCCATTGCCTTGATGATCCCTTTCATGTCACCCAAATGACAGCCAGAAGAGCTACTTAGTAATCCTTAAAGTTTATTTGATTTGTCTTTATATAGTGTTATTCTGTATAATTTCTTGTGATTTGTCTTTGTGATTTCTTTTCTATACCATTGCTGGTTCAGTTTGCCACACAAAATTCAGCACTTAAGAGGAACACAAGACAAACAAGATGGTCCTTGCTTTTCAGGCACTGGCAAACCCAGGAGCTGCCACCCCAAGCTCTGCCATAGGCTTCGTAGGTGAAGTTGATGCCTGGCACATTTGTTGCAACAAATACACAGAAGCAGATTGATTAATGGCCACAACAACCATAAAATAGGTATACTTGGTTTTACTGTACTGACAGCTCATTTTGCAACACATGGGATTTTTTTCAATTTATATATTATGTATAGCAATGTTGTATATGGCTTGGGATTTGCTTATTGTAACGCTTGTTGTCTAGTCTAAGCAACTCCTCGCAGCTCCAAGACTCTCTAGCCTTCCCAAGCCACTGAGATGAGGGCCTCTGCCAGCACGCTCTGTTCTTCAGACCCAAGCAGACAATTGCTTTCCAAAAACAATCAGGGAATGTGGAGTCCAAGCATCCCATAAGGTCTGGAAAGACAAATCTATGAAGTTCTTGAGTTGCAAATTGTTGAGGTAACACATGCTCAGCCTGTTCTTACACATTTGTTTAGGCACCTATTTTCAGGGACTATTACTTTTGTACCAGAGCCAAAAGAGACAGAATACACAGCCCAAAGGATTCTTGATTTTAACTCCGTACAGCCGTTCTTGCTTGTATCAGAGTCAAGAAGCATATGCCACGAGACCAAGGAGGACCGAAGACCTCCTCGATTCTGTATCAAGATATAGCCAGAAGCTTCCCTCATAATTAGCAAAGAGAGTGATCAGGTTTCTCTCTCTAAAGGTACCTGCATTAGGGTAGGATGAATCATCCTTTGGTACCACCTGTCTTCTGTTTGTAAAATATTAGGCAGCTAATGCAGAGTGGAGGCTTACTTTTTACACAATTATAATTAGACGAGATTCACTCCATGAAACATGAAGGTTTTTTTAATAAACATGCATGACTGGGGTAGGTAGCTACCATGGTAGAGATAAGCTGTCACAGATGATGCGAGTACTTTTTTTTTCAGCCAGTTCAAAAAGTCAATTCAGAGATGTCACAGTACCTGTTTTGAAGGAAGAATTGCTAGAATTTGGATTTGATTTAAAGGTGAGGAACAGAGAAGCTGGCCACTTACAAAAAAAGTCCAACCGAGTTCCTACAAACTTTATAGAAATAGGCAGCTGCTTACAAAAGTGACATGGTGTGTATTGTTTCCACCCTTTCTAGATGCCTGAGAACGCCCCAGGTAAAGGACAGCCTCTGTTCAGGCTTGCATATAACTGAGTGTCAGGCGTATGACACAAACACAAAGGGAAGCCAGATGCTACCAGTTCTGCAACTCACAAAACTGATGTTTACGAGGACCATGCTTGTGAAGCAACTCACTGTTCAGAGAGGAACCATTACTCGTCTAGCAGCATTTACTCACATGTGATCATCTGTAGGGCCTCTGCCTGCACTCTATTTTTACCACTTATAAGAATGAGACGGCTGCAGAGTTCTCGAAACAGATGCCAACATAATTAATAATTCCAGAGTGCTAAGCCATAATACAGCAAAGGTAAATATTTATCAATTATTCTTCTACACTGCAAATATATTTTTGTCTTAACCCTGCAAGATGCCCTGGATATGCAAATATACATAGCCATGCAGGTTCACGATCACATCAGAGATAACCACAGATGCCGAACCAATTTTTTTTTCCTCTACATATTATATGTGTGTAACAGAAACATTAAGAGAAGTACTTAATGCATGTGACCAGATCTCACTGAAAAAAATCTCCTTTATTAAAACCTGACTCAAACAACACAGTGAACAATATTTAGCAATAGACAGGTACAGTTGGACTTGATGATCTCAAAAGTCTTTTCCAACCAAGTGATCCTGTGATTCTATGAAATGTAACAAACAAGAATTGCTACACTGGATCAGACCAAAGGTCCATCAGCCAAGTGGAGAGCAACCACCTGGTTTTTGATAGTGGCCAGTAATGGATGCCTAGAGAAAAGTACCACAGGTCAAGCATACAATGACATTTCCCCAACATACTCCCACATCCAATATCTGTGCATTAATTCTCTCACTGCTGAACCACAGAATCATAGAATCACTAGGTTAGAAAAGACCTCTTAGATCATCGAGTCCAACCATTCCTATCTGCCACTAAACCATGTCCCTGAGCACCTCATCTACTCAGCTTTTACACACCTCCGAAGACGGTGACTCAACCACCTCCCTGGGTAGCCTGTGCCTGTACCAGACGACCCTTTCTGTGAGGAATTTTTTTTTTGATACCCAGCTGAACCTCCCCTAGCAGAGCCTAAGGCCATTCCCCCTTGTCCTGTCCCCTATCAATAGGAGAAGAGGCCAGCTCCCTCCTCTCTACAACCTCCTTTAAAGTAGTTGTAGAGAGCAATGAGGTCTCAGCCTCCTCTTCTCAAGGCCAACTTCCAACTACAGCCTTCCCAGAGCACAAACAGAGCTTGCTTATTTTACCCTTTCGGGCACACTTACATCTATAACAGAACCACATTTACAGTTGTCAAACCGTTTATTTATTTGCACTGAACAGTTACTAAGGGCTACGCTTCCATTAGGTGGAAGGGGCCAAACCCCACCAGGAGGTGCCTCAAAAGGCACCACCAGCACGTGTCACCACACGTCAGGAAGGGCTCGGTCACAGCTCAGCCAGCAAAGGAGCTGGTTGGACGGCAGGTGCCGAGTGGCACAGCGGGGGCCACGCCACCCGCCCCGGGGCCACCGGCGCCTCACGAACAGCGGGGCCGGGCCCGCGCACGGCGCTGCGTCAAATGTAAATGAGCAACGCGCGAGGCGAAGGGGCGGGGCGCCCCTCCTCCGACGCGGAAGCGCCGGGCGGAACCACCGGACCCCCCTCCGCGGAGAGCGAAGCGAAATTAACTTATTCTGAGTCAGGTTACTTCTCGCCTGGCCGCAGGCGCCTCGTCGAAGGCCACCGTGCGCCCTCCTCACCCAATAAGCCGGCAGGTGTTCAGGGCGCTACTTAAGGACTGCGTCTCCCCCCCCCCCGCCCCCAGTTTAAAGTGGTAGCGCTCACCCGGGCGGGCGTCGGTCAGCGCGCGCAGCCCCCTCCGCCGCGCCAAAGGGGGCGAGGGCCACGAGCTCATGTATTATTAATGAGGGGGCGGGGCGCCCGCCTCATTACCGCGGGCGGGCGGCCGCGCGGGGGCGGGGGCTGTGACGTCACTGCACGAATGTTCCGGCGTTCTTAAGGGCGTCGCAGCCGGCTCCCAGCCGGCAGTTGGGGCGGGGGAGGTGGCGGGGGGTGGAGCGGAACCGGCGCCGCCCGCCTCCCTCCCCGGCAGTGCCGAGCCTGCAAAGGTCCCGCTTTTCCCCCTGCGTTACGGAGTAGCGGGGGGAGGCGGGTCCCGTCCTGTCTGGGGGGTGTCGTGAAGAACTAGCGGATCGCTGTGGGGGCGACCGTAGGCGATAAGGGCCGCCCTTCTGGGGGTCCCCGTAGGTTGGGGTGGGAGGCGGGGAGGAAAAAAAGCCCCCCGAAAATAGGATTGTTATCAAAGGGTTCTGATATTTTTAAAAGGACTATAGTGGCGATCAGGACAAGGAAGAAGGCTTTATTCTAGAAAGTGGCTGGGGTTTGGCTTCCATAGTGGTTTGCGATAGGCGGGCGGGTCGTCTCCCCACCCCCCCGAGGTTATTAATTATCTTTGTCTCCGTCGGGCCCCCGGGGTGGGGAGCGCTCCCCTCCGCTGCGCCGGTGCTGGGGGAGCCCCCTCCGCTGCATGGGGGATCACCGGCCCGGGCTCCCGCAGGCGGCGGCTCCCAGCGCAGCGCCGGGTGCCGGAGGCGCCGGCTTCTTCCCCTCCCGAGGGGCTCCGGCAGCTCCTTCCTCCTTCCGCCCCTTCTCGCCCGCCGCAACCGGCTCCTCCGGAGGGTCGCCGCTGCCCTCCCCGTCCGCCTCGGCGGCCACTGCTGCGCATCATCAGAACATGCAGGATGAGCTGATCCTGGGGGTGACACAGCAACAGCAGCCGCCAGGCAACGAGAGGCTGGGCAGCAGCCCCGCATCAGGACACCCCCCTCTCGGCCACCCCTCCTCTGACTTTAAACCCAGTCTCAGCCCCCACCAGGATTTAAACAACCAGCAACCGCAGCAGCAACAGCCGCCGCCTCCTCAGCTGAGCCAGAAGAGGAAAGAGTTTAAGCAGCAACAGCAGCGGCTCGGCAGCCCAGCCCAGATCGGCAGCAGCCACCCCCTGAATAACCACCACCCCCCAGACTATCATCACCACCCCCCTCAGCAGCAGCAGCAGTTCAGCCACCCCACTGACAAGTACCAGCAGCAGGAGCGCAGGCGGCAGCAGCAGCAGCAACTCCGACTCCTCGGCGCTCGCCCCCCGGAGCCGCCGCGCCGCCGGCCCCCCAGCCCCGCCGAGAGCGCGGGCGGCGCGGGCACCGGGGCTCCGGAGCGGCTCGCCCCTGCCCGCCCGGGGGCACCGGCGCCCGCGGACCCCGATGTGGGGGTGGTCGCCGCCTCCTCCTGCGTGAATCCGCCTCCGTCTCCTCCTCGCCCGCCGGCGAGCGCCGAGCCGCCCCCCATGGAGTCCCCCCCGAACAGCCACTTGCTGGGCAGCCCCGGGACCCTCCTGCCCGGCGGGCTGGGCTCCGGCTTCAGCAGCCTGCAGAGCCCGGAGATCCCCAGCCCCCATCACCAGAGCGGGGGCGGCTCCTCCTCGGCGGCTTCCCCTCCTCCTCCGCCGCTGCCCGGCTTCGGCACCCCCTGGTCGGTGCAGACCTCGTCGCCGCCTCCCCCGCCGACGCAGCCCCCGCCGGTCTCCAGCGGCGCCCAGATCAGCGCGATGCCGCCGCCCAGCCCGGAGTCCGACGCCAGCTTCTACCCGGGCATCCCGTCCTCCATCAACCCCGCCTTCTTCCAGAGCTTCTCGCCGGTGTCTCCTCACAACCCCTGCGCCGGGCCCTTCGGCAGCCCCTTCTCGGCCCCGCCGCCGCCGCAGATGAATTTACCTCAACAGCAGCAGCAGCAGCAGCAGCAGAACCGCCGGTCCCCCGTGAGCCCGCAGCTCCAGCACCAACACCAGGCGGCCGCCGCCGCCGCCGCCTTCCTGCAGCAGAGGAACTCCTACAACCACCACCAGGTACCGGGGCGGGGTCCTCGGGGCTGCTACGCTACCTTTCGGGATGGGGGTCTCCTCCTGGGAAAGGCGGTGAGCGCCGCTGCTCCTTCCCGGGAGGGGCTCGGCCCCGGGGGGGAGCTGTCAGCGCTGCCCTCGCCGGGGCTCGCCCCGGTTTCACTCCAGTTTGTGTCCGGAGGCTCGGCCGTAGTTCTGCCGCCGGCTTTGGCGTAATCGAGTGGCTCGACGATCCGCTGTTAACTTGGAAGTTAACCTTTCTTCCTAGAGCCAAGTATTCCTGGTGGGAAGTGGGAGGAAAGCAGGTTGACGTTAATATCGCCTGCTAGGGCATTATAGCTGCATCGTGGTCCGATCATCTGCGCTGTTATGACAAGGCCTATATAACCTCGGCCTGTCTTCATTTTTTCATTCATTCTCGTATTAAATCCTGTTAGTTTTGATCAGTAGAGCTGGTTTGTGGAGCGTTTCCATCAGAACTGGAATCTTAACGTTAAGTGTGCTGATGTGGGTGTGTTGTGAAGGAGCTGGTTGTCGTCAACATCTACAGTAACCCTCTCCAAACAGGTTCCAAAGCAACAGTGGGACGTACAGGAATTTTCTCTCAGATACAAGCTGTAGGTAAACTTAAACAGTGCTGTAACAGCCCAGCCAGCAGTACTGAAGGCTTGTTGATGTTTGGCATTATCTCTTGTGGCTTGTTTCACAACAGTGTCTGCCTCTCCCAAAATTCCTGCCAAAGTATTTGAGTTTTACAATATAGTTATCTATAATTATATGGAATGGGATGCTTTCCTGATTACTTCACCAAAAATGGCTCTAGCAGGTTGTTTGTTTTCTGGGAGTTGGCGGTGTCATAATTCTATCTTTGTCTTAACGAAAGTTCCGTTTTTTCTAATACATATTGTATGTACATGCTTTAATTTTTTAAGCTATTAGAATTCTAAGCTGAAGGTTGCGTGCAGCTGAGCTTTGAGACAAAGGTACTGTGTTTTGACCTCTCAGAAGAACTAAATTTAGTGTATCACACACACACACACCATTTCCGTGTTTGAGAAAAAAACCTTTCCAAGAACAGTCAAAATTGAGAACACTAAAGATAGATACTGTTCTTCACTGTCAGTCAGGCTCAGTGGGTCCACCTCTTGGTAGTATGGCAACCACTATTGGTCACTTTTTTAGCACAAGTTGTGGCTTATGAATAAGAGCTTATAATCCTGTAAAATCTTCTCTCTAAAAGCTGACATTTTGACGTTGAGGAATATGGTGCACTTGTTAGATACTTGTTATAGTGTGTCTAAAAAGGAACGCCCACATACACACCCAGATTCCACTCTGCAGAAATCCACATTCATCACTCCAGAAATACTTGTGCAGTAGAAATGTGGAAATGTTAAGATAGCTCCTTGAAACTGATTGCCTGTACAGTAATCAGTGCTCTCTTTATGCTGTTGTATGGCGATTTTGATAACTGTGATACTCAGAATACCGGGGGGGTTAATAATCTGGCATCTGAATTTTAATTTTTAGATTTCTGCTCACTGTAGTGAAATACTATGACTCACTGAGTAGAAATAATGATTCTTGGTAAAATAATCATTATTACTATTTTAATAATAATTTTTTAAATTGATCTATTTGAAATCCCTGTGATGTTTTTCCAGAGATCTTGCTACATAATACCAAATAATGTATGATTAAATAATCTCAAGGTTTTTATACCATGGTTTGTTTTACTGAATAGCGTTAAAGAATGCCACCAATTACTAAAATGATAATCTAAATTGCATGCACTACTACTGTATTTTTTGTGGGGAGAGTGTGAGGGAGTGTGTGAGGGAGTGGGAATTACTTTTTTTTTTTAATGCTGTATTAAACTTTCTTCATTGCCTCAGTAATGAATTTCTTATCAGGATTTCTTACAGGAATCTCTGCACGTTAATTACTTGGTGGTTGATTAAAACATTTCAGGTATTTTCAGAATAATATAAATTACTCTTTCTTTTTAGCCTCTTCTGAAGCAGTCGCCCTGGAGCAATCAAAGTAGTGGCTGGAGCACAGGAAATATATCCTGGGGAGGAATGCATGGCAGAGACCATCGTAGAACTGGAAACATGGGAATTCCAGGAACTATGAACCAGATCTCTCCTTTGAAGAAACCCTTTTCTGGTAATGTCATCGCTCCTCCTAAATTTACCCGCTCCACTCCATCACTAACACCAAAATCGTGGATTGAAGATAACGTTTTCCGAACTGACAACAACAGTAATACGCTCCTTCCACTGCAGGTAGGGATGGTATGTAACTAGTGTGTTCATTGTCCTTGCATAGCATTTTGGTATTATTCATTTTAAAGGAGAATTAAACTGTATTTACAGGGCTGATACTCTGGTTGAAAATTGTGTATTTCTGTCTTTATGTAGTGCTAAATTGTGACTACCTCCAACATTTTCAGTGCATTTGGCAACATGATTCTTACAAATAATTAAGAATATTGACTATCAAGAGAGATAGAAACTGTAGCTGCTGACACAGCAATAAAGTAAAATGCTTAATCTGTCAAGTGTTTTCTGCCTATGGTAAAGCTCATATATTCTTATAATTCCCTTTCAAACTCAGGATTTATTTTGTTTGCTTATCCTTGTTCACAGATTATTCTATTATGTAGATGGCTTTGAGTGTCTGATGTTTGCCTTTTGCTGGTTTTCTAGGCTGACACTTGCATGTTAGGGAGATTTTTTAAAATTTTTTTTTCCCCTCCTCTAGCAACTTTTTCAATTATGTTATATTTTGGCTTAGAGGTATTAAACAGGAGGATATGCCTTAGAACTAAAGACCTAAAGTTCACCTCCTGAATTTTGCTAGTCATATGTGACTTTAGGAAGGTCACTTCACTTCAGTCTCAGTTACCTGTTGGTAAAATATTATTTGTCCTGCTCCTGCCTATATTCATTTAGTCGCAACTTCTCTTATTAGCAAAGACTTTTATCATTATCGATCCTAACCTCAGATACCATCCTAACCATAACTCTGGCATGTTTTTTAAGTTGCAAAAAAGCTTGCACAACTTATTTTAAAAACTATATTTCAAAATAAAAGGGTCGTTATTCCATTAATTCTGTACATCATTTTTTGTTACACCTCTTTCAGCTTTGTTTTTTTGTCTCAAGTTGAGATAATATATTCCAGCAAAAGTCAAAAAGACTATGCAGAGAGGAGGTGATTAGAATATTTCCTTACATCAATGCAAGGCTATTGTAGTTGGGTTTAGTTACGTTTCACACAGTAACCTAGACTTCGATTTGTCATAATTGTGACCATATTTGAGTTTGTACAGCTTTGTTTGCCTCAATTAGCAAGCTAATCCTTATGTAGCTATAACAGTAGTGAAGGTGCTCCCTAGAACCTGATTTCCCACTAGAGATTGTGTTTTCTTACTGGTGGAATTTCATTAGGCACAAGAGGCCACGTTGCGGCCATGTTGCAACCATGCAGGTGAGCTCTGATACTTGCAGTATTCTTAAGGCTAATGGTGACTTTTGAACATACTTAAATTCTGCTGTAAGTGTACACACTGGACACAAAAACTTAACAGGATCAGCCTACTCCATTAAGTAGCCTTGCTGGCTGGAAACATCATAGTCGAATATTTCTTGTATGGATGGCAAAATGGAGGAAAAAAGGTCCTATTCTTTATGTATTCAACATGATCTGTTGAGGAAAGCAGGTCACAGATGGATAATGCTTTGTGGTGGAGGGCTTCAAGAGTAATTGAAAGTAAACACTGAAATGTCTCACAAGGATGTTAGCCTGGAGAACATTGTTAAAAATATTAATGCCATCATACAGTGAAAATCCAGTGATGTATGCATTAGAATAAATATGCAGTTAAGCACAAATTATGACTATATTTACTCATTCAATATACCTTACAAGTCAGTTTGACCATAAGAAACTCCTACAGCGGTCATCTAATACAGATAAACTCATTTTATGTCTAAACAAGTCTTGTGCATTCCAATAATAATTTAAATTACTTCTGTCTAGTGGAGTAGAAAAAAAATAATTGCTGTTTAACTTTATAATGATTCCATTTGGGGTTGCTTGGTTTTTTTGAAGAGATTGTCAAAGAGAGAAGGTGGGCCTGCTTAATTGTTGTTGCTTTTACCTGTGAGCACCAGAGCCACCAGTTACACGTATCATCTGTTTGTGTGCCTCTGCTTGGGCATAGACAGATCTACAGCATAGCTCTGCCTTACATGTTTGAAGTCACAGTTGCAAAGCACAGTAAAAGTACTCCTATTTGAAGGGTCATTGTGTTATCTTGCAGCTTTTATGGAAACGCTTGGTGTTTACTTGTTTTTTAGTGCTGAAATAGTGTTCTTATTTTTTGGTTATTATACCATTATTATAGGGTTGATTTGACTGCTACATTTTGCAAGTCATAATGAAAATTCTAGAGTATAGAGGGTGCTTCTTTTTATCAGGACTTGTGTTGGCAATTGCCATGCCATCAAACACCCATCTTGCTAACTGGTACCGTGCTTGTCTCCTTTGATAAAAGGCTGAGGTATTTAGATTGAGAATTCTTAAAAGACAGAGTAGCAGTTTCAGAAGATATTTTAAAAAACCCCGTCATTACATTTTGTACCATTTGGAAAGTTTTGTACAAAAACACTTAGGTGTGTGGAGAAGTTACCTGCTTCTTGCACACTTCCATAGAGTGAACACATGCATGTTGAATATGGACTGCATCATTCAGTTCTGCAGAATACTCTTCTGCATAATCATGCATCTTTGTTTTAACTGCAGTAGTCATTTTGTATGGCAGGGGGATAAAGCAGCTGTACTTTGAACTTCAGCTAGCTCAAGCTTAGCAAATGAAAACAGCTTAGAAAAGCTGGTGTCCTCACTGACTAACTTTCTGTAGAACGTTAATGTTCTGCTGGTGTTTTTTTAGTTTTTTTTTTTTTTTTTCTGCTAAGTCCAAATGGCACTCAGCAGTGTCAGCTGCTCATCCAGTTTTGATAAAACATGTACCTGATGCAAACGAGATGAGCCATAGAAGAATCATATGCAAATTCAAAGCGCTTCCCTTCCATGAAACTTAGCTTTCTTTGGTGCTTCTGTTAATCTATGGTCCCCACAAGACAACTGACATAAATTCTGATAAAATTGTTTCTTTGCATTAAAGTAATATACCGGTGACAATGAATGTCATTAATGTTAACTAAATAAGTAATTAAGTAATTGTGTGTTACTGAAAGGGATGGAAGCAGATTTTGTATACCTCATAGTTAAAACTGAGACATTGTCCTTGTGAGGTTGAAGTTACAGTGGCTACAGAAGTTACAGCAAGGCTGCTTTTGTTTGCAGCAGTTAACAATGACCTGTCTTGGGAGTTTTCTGAAGTTTGGGATGTTTTATATTGTTTTTAAATAAAAGTAGTTAAACATCATGGCAACACTGATTTGAACATGAGTAAATTAAACCAGTAGCCAAGTTTTTCTTATGTGACTTACTGTAAGCTTTTTTCCCCCCCTTCACTCATGTTTTTAAGAAAACACAAGCTACTTAAACTAAAGTTCTTTTATAGACAAAATCATGTCTACAAGTTTAAGTTCTGCCGTATAGGCACTGTTATAGGCCCTACATATAGGAAAGGGGCTGGTGCCTTGTACAGGAATCCTTAAGGAACAATTGGAAATCTTGTCAGACATTCACACCATCTAATTTAAGTATTTAATTGACGAGCCTATTCCTCTATCCTTAGAGACGGTCTGGGCTTCTTATTTAGATAATCTAATGCCCTAGAAGAATGTACTTGGCACTACTGACCATATTCAGCCTCTGTGATTCCAGTTTAGGCACTTACATTGCATGTCAAGAAATTAGTAATATTAATATCCTTTCATTACGTCATCTAAAGTATGAAAAAGATGAATATATGGTGCTAATGTAAAAATGTTTCTAAGCTCACATACTGGTTTGGAGTTGTGTTTTGGCTTTTTTTATTCCCCCCCACAAAAAAGCCATGCTTTAGACATTCTGTGGCCAAAATGCAAGCACACAACTCAGTGTTCTGTATATTCATGTTTTTAATTTACATTCCTTGGATGGGAAAAATAACCTTTTCTAATTTAAAAAAAAAATTTAAAAAAAAATCACTGTTTGCTAACCTATTCTGATTGCAAACTTAATGTTTCTTAATGTCTTCCAAATACATTTTAATAAGAATATTACGTAAGTTTAGTGGTGCACGTCAGTGCTTTAACCATTTTCATTATAGTAAAAACACTGCATTCTATGAATGTGAATTTTTTGTGTTGCTTTTGAGTTCAGGAAATGCTCTGTATGTCCGGGTGTTTTTCACCTTGATATGTCCTTCCCGTTTGCTCAAACAGTATGAGTGATGTTCGTAGTCCTAAAAGCTGAGCTTTATTATTCTGTGTTTGAATGTAGCTCTCTAACTGGGGATTTTTATAGTAAGGTTACATCTCTCACAAATGCAAATTCTTCTTTTTTATTTTTTTGAAGTGTGCTGCAGTTTTCAAATAAAATGAAACACTTGCAAAGCAAAATGAGTTATAAGTTGTATGTCACAACAGATGTTAGGTTTAGATATTTAATTTAAACTGCTGTCATGTTGCTTCTGTCTTACAGTCACTTTTGTTCAGAGGTTTTCAGATTCTCAATATGACAGGGATTTTTAGTTTAAACTGTCCCTAACAGTTTAAATGGCAGATCCAGATGATAAACGTACCAGTCAATGAGTTGAAGAGCAGGTTGCTGAAGTTGGGTACTTAATGCAATTTTTAGACTACTGAATAGGTAGCCTGTTTTATTCAGAAGTGTTGAGTGTTTGGCAGCTCATCTTAACCTTTGAGACTTTGGGTGTATCTAGCTCCTGTGTTCTCTTAGTCTTCAGACTAGTTCAATTGTCCAAACACTTATTTATAAGCCAGGTTTTACCAATTTATTGTTACTAAGGCAGTGCCTAAAACAGAACAGTGTTTTCAGGATTTTTAATACAGTAGATGTGGTTATCTGGGGCTGCTTAAATAACATACAAAATCAGACACTTGTGTCCGAGACCCATACTGGGGATATCTCTTACAGGAGAAAACAGCCTACTGCCATACTTGTAACTTCCAAGATCAAGACCTTTGAATAAATTAGGAACTGCAGAGGTGGATGATTCAAAGGAATCAATATGCAGAAAGTCTGTGAGGCTTACCATACAAATGGATTTATCAGTTTCTATGCACTGAGAATTCTCTCCTACTGTTAAAATTTGCATCAGTTATCAAGCTTATTCTATCAGTAAGGAAAATTCAATAAAATATTTAGCAGCTGCGATAGTATAGCTGTGTTGTATATGCTAAGTAGTGTATCTTGCTTCAATCTGTTTTCCAAAGAGTGGTTGTTCTCTAAGTTAAAATGAACATGTTCTCACCTACCATATGATCTGATGTATTTGCGTTTATGTACTCGAGCTATAGATATTTCTGGATGGAGAGAGGTAGGGGGTAAAGAGGAGTTAAAAAAATAAAGAAGCACACATGCACACACACACCCAAAAAAAAACCTCAAAAAAACAAACTCAAAAGAACCCAGAACTTGAATAACAACTTCCCCTTCAAAGGCTTAACTGTTTCCTCTAGTTATTTTGTTGAAGCTATTAATACACAGATCTTCTAGATTTACCTCATAACTCGGTCTTGCCAAGCCTTTAGTCATCCCCATAATGTGTCTGGTTTGCTTCCAATTTATGAATGTATGTTCTTGAGCTGAAGTACTCCAGCGTGGTTACAGTACATGCTGGTGGGACTTCTGCTTTTTTAAATGCTCATGGAGCTGGGAAGTAGATGTCTTTGCCACAGGACATGTTCTTGGTGCACTTTAGGCTCAGTTTAGCTAGCTTACGTAACTAATTTTGTCATTTTAACTTGGAAACACTTTTATTGTCAGGATGACCATTTACAGATGTCTACCAGATATTATGGTTCATCTTTACCACAAATGACACCATGGAAAGTAAAAAGCAGTTTCACGTGTCTACTTTAAGCCTTCCCCGTTGCTCTTTTTATAGAGCTAAAATTGCAGTTGCTATAGGTTTTCATATTAAGTTTCTCATTTACACTAGTTATGGTTTCAACAAGAGACTTATGATTATAGTATGTCTTCACTAAAATGGAAATTACTTGAAGTTTAGATGTTGGCAAAGGTGATATTTTAGAATATATAATGTACTTAGTTGTCAGGTTATTACTGCTAACACTGTCACAGAATACTATATTCAGCTACTTTAAGTCTGAATATTATTAAATCAGCTGTTGCTTTCTAGTCTTAGAATGTATTTTTATTCATGTCAGTTTTAAGGTACAAAAATTGAACTGGGTAACACTTTAGCTTGGGAAGTGATTTTTAAGTTTGTTTCTTTAAAAAAAAAATCAATCTTTTTTTAAAAAATCAATTAGTTAAGCAGCTGTCTTTTTTGTAGCCAGCTAAGACTGTACTGGAAACTGAATAGAAGCCTTACAAATTCTAAGTTGTTTCCAGCCCCATTGGATGGTGCTAAATTTCTTTAGACTGTAAAGGGACATGTAAGGGAGCATATTTTAAAGATAGTTGCATTTACTGAATTTAACACCTATGTTGGAAGTATAATTTTCTACTTCAAGGAGTGCTACAGGTCAGTAGTTTAAAACGTGTCCAAAATTCAAAGTTTTTTAACTTCTTAACTGTGGATATGTACATTTAGTGTTCACGTTTAAAGATCAACAAAATCGTATTCACTGTTTAATATTTTTTGTCCTTGGATGTGCTTTATGTGTAAGTGACAGTATCTAAGCTTTGAGATGTGACTGCACTGAATTTCTGCAAATTCACAAACGGGATAATCACATAAGTTGCATGGATGTATTTGGAAGTCCTAAACAGATTGTGCTAAGAAAAATGGATTGTCCAGCAATTTACTGTTGAAACTTGCTTTTCAGAGACAACTGTTGTCCTCCCATTCGTTCCACATTTAGAGGTATTGGGGGTGGACTGCAATGTGACTGAAACGTGCGCTCTGTAGATGTATTTTGCATGATGTTAAAACATCCTGCTAGCACTAACTATATTTTATGGGTAGAATACTTCCTGCTTCTCCTATGTTGAGTAGATTTGTAAAAATTCAGAAATAATTATTACAGAAAAGTGAATTTTCTTACATAGCCTCAACTATTAAGTTGAGCTGACAATTTGTCACTTAGCCATATATATCTGTATCTGTAGGCAGTTATACTAAGAACAACTTTTCAATTATGCTGTGAATGAATGCAGGTGTGTTTCTGGTATTGGAAAAGAAGGGCAAGTAAGATTCAAAGGTTTATACAGTTAAATAGAAATTAAAAGCTAGTGTGAGAACTTGTAGTGCTTGGGAGAAGTTAACTGTCGGCTCTTGAGGAAATAAACTAGCATTATGTTGTGACATTCTGAGATATGGACCTTCTGACACAGCAAGAGTTCATTCGAGTCTTAGCACAAGACTGAGTCGCAGAGATGAGGGAAATGCAAATGTTTTACAGGAATTCAGCCTTGACAAAAAGATAGTTTGGAGCCAGGATGATAAAAAACCTGCTATTAAATATATGCTTATGTATGAATGGCTTTGTACTACTGATTACCTTTGGCTTCATTATTCCAACACGGTTGATAAGCAGTTATCTTCTAAAACAACCTTGCGCTACCTTTAAACCAACATGGAAATAGTTCTCATTCTTGGGACTACTTCCATGTTGTTGTAAAGGTAGTTGTGTGTTGTTTTAGAAGATTACTGCTTATCAACTCTGTTGGAATAATGAAGCTAAAAGATAGTCCCACATTTTTGGGACTGTTTCCACGTGCGTGGGGAAAAATGCCTAGGACAGACCTGTTCAGTGGTTGTACTTTTTGTGCTTGTCCCAAAGACTGAGGAATATTACAGTGGAAGTTTTCTGATTGAATTAAGCATGCTGTAATGGAACAGGTCCCTACCAAACCTCTGGGGTTTTTTTTCCTACAGCAGAACTTTCTAGAAAACATGTGTTATGACCTATGTTATGGAAATACTTCTCTGCTTTGAAATGAAAGCTTCATGTTTGTGTAGATAACTGGGCTCTTTAGAGATATGGTGTACATTTTTGGGGAGCACAATGCAGTGTTTTAGCATTATGAAGCAAAGTTTTAAAATTATCCTTGTACCCAAAGAATTATTTAGTCCTTTGAGGCAGTTAAATTCCAGGTAATGTTGCTTTATACTATGTATGTAGCTCATTAGTGTGAATTGAAATACATGTTAAAAGCTTGAAGCACTGATGACCTAGAAACTGCTCAAAATCACAAGTGGATAGTGTGATGTGGGTAGTGAGATAGCAAAATACAATTCCCATATATAAATCCTCTTTACTTTAGCATATTCACAGCACTCTTATATTGTATGGTGCATGCCTATTGTATGTATCCTCAGCTGGAAATGAAGTAATACAATTCAAAGAAACAAAATTTTTTTTTTTTTTTTGCTTTATAGACATTAAGTTTCTAAGGTGTAAAGAGGATGGGAAAAGTTTTTCTTCTGCTTCCAGCAGTGCAAGACCTTTCAGTTCATATACACAGAATTTGCAAAATAGAATGATGCAAGGGTGAAGTTAACCATCGTTACATAATGTCAGCCAGTGGAGCAGTTCACAAATGAATTACAATGCATGTTATAAGAATTACTTTTGTGTTTCTCTGTTAGACCCATGATGAAGTGGGCCAGTTTTGGGAATTAATTGTGATGGAGCCCTGGAGCATGCTGCCCAGAGAGGTTGTAGAGTCTCCTGCTCTGGAGATATTTAAAACTTGCCTGGGCACAATCCTGTGCAACCTGCTGCAGGATTGTATGATTGGATTATATGATTTCCAGAGGTCGCTTCCAACCTAGCCATTCTGTGATTGTGTTCTCCAGTTAGCTCTACAGTAAATACTGTTTTATAGAATCACCAGGTTGGAAAAGACCTCTTGGATCGTCGAGTCCAACCATTCCTATCTGCCCCTAAACCATGTCCCTGAGCACCTTGTCTACCCATCTTTTTAATACCTCCAGCGATGGGGACTCAACCACCTCTCTGGGCAGCTTGTTCCAGTGCCTGATGACCCTTTCTGTGAAAAATTTATTTCTGATATCTAGTCTGAACCTCATTTTGTCAGATAGTCACATGTTATCTCAACATGTATATGTATACCGATGATCAAAAAATATATAGGAAAATCTAATTTAGTGAAGTTGCACCAGAGAACTGAACTGAACAAGTGTGATAGTTTTTTACCAATACTGTATTTTTCCCCCTGTCAGGTGCAAAGGTGGCAAAGCATGTTCTTTGTTTACTCAGCACTGGGTTTTGCAAGAGCACTTAATACCTACCATGTACTGACTCCAGCTAAATTTAAGACTTCATTAAAACCTTGATGAGAGACCTTTTCCATGTGAAGAGACAGCAGGGAACAGATTCAGCTTTGTCACTGCTCACACTTTCTAAAGGAAACATTTGCTAAGGGAAGCAGGTTCTTTTCCTTGTACTGTTGAGAAACAAATCTGCAATGGTATGGAAGCAGATTAGTTACAGGAGAGCTAGAAGAATGGAATGAAAGCTGCCCAATCTCAAAATAAACAGTACTGGTGACTTGCTGGCACTCAAGCTGGTTGAAGATCATCTCAAAATGTGCCAGTGGCATTTGGTCTGGGACATGGCAAGAGACAAGGGAAATCTGCTTTTTAAATTTATCAGTAAATTTATCTATGGGCTTCCAAAAAGAAAATAAAGGATCCAATCGAATGCAGCAGATTGCTCACCCGACAGGAAGCTGAACTCTTTATAATTCTTTGAGGGGTAGAGATTTGGAGAAAAAAATCTTCTCCATCTTCATCCCATGTCGTATCAAGTTGATTAAACTTTCCAAGAAACACAAAAGTAAAATCTTAAGTTTCGTTATGGCTTGTTGGCAAATTTAAGTCCCTATTTCTGACTTGTAGAAAACCATATTTCAGAGCTTTTTTTTTCACTCCCCAAGGGCAAAGAATACCTTCTTTCAAATGTAGTTTGGAATTAATCTAGGTTTTGCTGAACTGTCACGGAAAATCACAGTGGAGTGTGGTTCTGATACCTTCTGTCCCTATTATATAGGACAGCTGCAGTGGGTGGCTGCATCGGTACTGAATTTTAATGATCATGTGGTGTATTTCATGCTACTATATTCAATTACTGCAGTGCAACCAGAGAGAAGACAACAGTAAAATTAAGGCATGATTAAAATATTCATTTAAGTGCCATATTGTCCAGCTGGAAGCCTTGCAAGTAGAAGAGCTTAAGGTTTTACACAAACTATTTTCAGCCTGAAGGTATTCCAGAAAGGATAAAGAAGTTAGAAGTTGTCTTTGTCATCTTTTTTTTTTTTTGTCTCTGTAACTTGGGTGTATTAGCATGAAAGAAAATACCTTAGTTAAGCATAAAATCAGTGAAAATATTTGTAACTTATTGCAATTACTTCTATTGCCTTCGGTAAAAATATTTGTCAGAAATTACAGTAACTCTTCTTAATCTTTTATGTGCAAAACCATTGTCCTCTATAAGGCTAATATTCTATTGTAAGCTTTGTGACATTTTGTTTTCATAGCTTAGCTTTAATTTTCCAGCCTTTAACTGTTCTGAGTTACAAATGCTCAGCACTAGTCTTGGTATGCAATGGATCTCGGGTTAATCATCAGAAGCCAAGATGTGCATTGTTAGCAGAGGCCTGAGTGCTCACACCAAGTACTTAGCCAAGCACCAAGAAAGTACCAAGAAAATACTGTCTATCGTATGAGGTGCCCGTCTGTTCTGTAGTTCCCCACCTTATTCACTCTTTAACTTCTGCATGAAATGAGGTTGAGTTCTTACAGTCTCCTTCAGTAAACAGCCTAACATTTAATGCTAATGTGGACCACTAAACCTGAATCAAGTAGTTTTTTGGAAGAAAACAAGCAGTCACAGGTTATCAGAGTACATACACAGTGCATCTCTAGTTTTAAATTTAGATGCTATTAAACCTACTGTTAAAATCAGATATTACTGTTAATAAATTCCAGTATCTTAAACTTTTGTGTCATTAATCCATCTTGAGTGTCTGAGCGTATGGCCTTTAGAAGGCACATTTGTCTTATCAAGATTCCTGTTAAAAAAAAAAAAGTACAGAATTTGTATTCCAGTACTAAGGATTTTATTCTCTTTTAGGATCGAAATAGAATGTATGACAGTCTGAATATGCACTCTTTGGAAAACTCCCTTATTGACATTATGAGAGCAGAGCATGATCCACTTAAAGGTATGTTATTATACTAAATAAAGAAAAAAGGGTCATCCATTCTGCATATTTGAATTAATAATGATTGCTAGTCTGGATTCTAGGGTCATTAAAATAGCAAATTAATTATTTTCTCAACTGACATGAAAGGTGGATCTCAAACTGTATTTAATTGGAAACATTGATTTATGGTTGTTTAAAATTTAAGTTTTAGTGGTTTTATAGGTTTTTCTCCCTCTCTTCCATAGTCTCCTCCTTTCTCCAAAATAACACTTGAAATGCAGTTGTCTGCTGTAGGAAATTTTACCTCTGTAAAGACACACTGTTCTGTTAGAGGTAGCCAAAAGAGGGTGGGAAGAGAATCAAACCACTACCTGTGTTAGTTGATTATTTTGGGGGTTTTTTGCAGTGGATACTGAAAAGATAATTAAGCTCACTGATAAATTCAAATTTTGTTATTTAATTTTTTTTTCAAAAGCCCTCAGAGGATAATTAATGTATCTAATTGTCCAGTTTCTGTTTGTCTGAAGAAGTGCAAAAATATACTTGGCTTTAGAATGCTGGTTCCTCATACCCTTCTGTGCTCTCTTCAAATCTCTTGACTACAGTAGTAAGCACATAGCTAATAATTGTGGGCTTCAGTTTTAACTTATCTATTCACTGTGCAGTAATTCTTGAATTCTGATTGTCTATAGTTACTCTCAGGTTGAGTTTACCATTGAAATTAGGAGAAAGGAGCCGAAGTCATTGTATTTGTCCTGATCAAATGTTACTTTGTTTGTGGTGTTATAATTAGACTAACACAATCTAACTTCAAAATTACCCAAGACTTCAGGGTTTCTTTGCAGAAATTGAATCTTGATATTGAAACAATTGAAAACTTAAAAAGTTAAATTACTTTTTATGTCATTATTTACTCCCACCCATTCTCTATTTTTCAAGGTTTTTAGATGTAACATACCTTACATTAGCAAATAAGGGCCTATGTTTTTCTAATTTGAAAGATACTTTGGTAGAGAGGGATCATGGTTCTCAAGATCTGAAATAAATTGTAAGACTTGTGGGATTTAGCATATAATAGTAGGGTAGGATTCAGTGAAAAACCAAAAGTTTGGGGGTTATTTTTCAAACTGAAAATCTCTACAAAACATTGGGAAATAGGTAGAATTTAATTGGCTAGTTAGTTTTCCTTGTCTTTACACAGGAAGCTGAGCTTAAATTTTCTTACATTCTTAAATCTGATCTCTTGTTTCTTACTGCCTACAGAGGATTAATTCCAGTTTTAACAATCTTATCATTTAAGTCCATTATTAAATTAATTTTCCGTCTATTTGATGTATTTACAAAGCATCGTGAAGAAAGGGTTTGAAAGCCCAGTGGTAACTGCTGTGGACTAAAAGCACGTATATATGTTTCAAAGACAAGTTATTTAGTTAGATGATCCTTGTTTCAAAGCATTGTTGGTTCCATTTGCCCCACTCGGTGGTGACTAATATTTATTTGGTTATTCAAACCTAAATCTGCCCTCGGGAAGGGCATTAAAAGGTAAAGCTACTGTTAGACATAACTTCAGAGAATGCAGGTCTTCTGTCACAATCTACTGTCATCGGCACCTTTCACGTTCCTGAAAACTAATTGTTTCCTTTACACTTTTTCCTGTGCACGCTGACATGACAAATGGAAGTGGTTGCTTTCTTCCCCTTACCGTTTTCACTTCTTATTTTGGCCTTATAATGCAGAAGAGTATTCAGAGGCACAGTGAGCACAGAAAGGACTGATTGTTATTTTTATTCATATCTTCATATTCCATTATGATACAATAGATTAAAACAATGTGTTTCCAATAATAATTTTTAACAAGCATAAGACAACAAAACTTTAAGATTTTAAGGTAAATTTGATCCATACATAGATACTTATAGAAACTTGGAAGTTTCAGTCTACAGTTACGGGATTTTTTTTTAGCACTTGCATTATCATACTCTTGCAGGGAAAATTCTGCTAAGTTTTATGTTTGCAGTAAAACAGATGGAAGCCATAGGTAGTGATGAATTCAAAGTAAATCCATTTTTTGTAAGTGCCAGAGAACAATGCACATGCAAACTGAATTTAAATTGAGGAATTGTGTGCTGTTGTTTGAATTGGTTGATTAAGTTTTTTTTTTGTCCTCTTTGGAGGTTATTTCAGCTGTAGCAGCTAGGTACATTTTTAACAGTAAGACCTGAGCAACGTTCCTCACTTATCAAAAATGGGAAGAAGAGATCACATCCTAGAGTAGCCTTTTTGTTTGTCTCTACCCCTCTTCTGTCTAGTCATGATTAGTTGGCATTTCTGCAATTTCCTAGCAACTTTAACCTTGGTTTTTTCATGCAAATCATGAAACACTCATTTTGTTGTTTCAATCTCTGTGGCTTTTTTTTTCACCACAGAAAATCTGTTGTTTACTTAAGAGCCCGTCAGATTTGCTTGCAGAATACACATGATTAAGAATGTTGTTGTTATTTATTTGTTGGTCTGATTAATATATAATACGCTTTGTAGTCAAGGAATATTTTGTAACTAGAGAATATTTTTATGACAAGTTTTTAAGTAAATATAAGCACACTAAAACAATGCATCTTTTATATCTGATCACAGCAGTAAAATGAAAGTCACTGGAATTTTAAGCACGTGCTTCAGATTTAGCTGCTTACAATATCTGGAGTATGACTAAGCATCTTGTCTCAGATTTTGCACAGTGCAGAACAGATACTGTGTACTAGCTCACAGCTTGAAGTTTTGCATTTCAAGATCCACTTTAGAAGAAAGGAAAACTTCACCACTTTTGCTTTCATGAACTTGAAAGAAGTTTAAATATGATTCACTGAAAGCTACCTTTGTGTGTACCAAAAAATAGATTACACATGCATAGTTTCACCTTCACTTAGACAAAGATTAGTCATTAGTGCAGATGTGATCAAAAGAAAGAAGTAATTTCAGGAAAACAGTTTTTCAAGGTAGGTTAGTAGGGAATAGATGCTTGACTTCACTAGTCATTGCAGCAAAATCCTGAGCATATTAAAAGTGATCTTTCCTGTGCTGCTTTCTAGAAGTGCATTTCATAATAAGACATTAATCATAGAACCACCAGATTGGAAAAGACCCCTTGGATCATCGAGTCCAACCATTAAGTAGTGTTTAAGATTACCCTATCCAATCAATAGTATGTAAACTGAAGGTATAATTAATAAAAGTTAAAGTAATTTAATTTGGTTTTACATCATTGTCCTTAAATACACTTTTATTTTTAAATAGGTCTTAAAAATATTTTGAGAGAAGTTCAATTACAACATTGATAGCCAGAATACGTGCATATTGGTAGTGTAACTCTTTTGCAGATCTCTCTCTTGAGTGCTTGCTTTTTTTCTTTCCCTGTTCCTCCCCAAATATCAATGTTTCTTGATGTAGAAAACGTGGATTCTACACATTTTGAAAACAGGTAATCAAGTACACTTGAGCTAAAACAATTTATGGAAAAATGTTAGAAGAAATGGTTATATTTTGCATGGAATATGTGTTAGAAGTGAAGAGCAGGTGTGTTAATGGAATCTGTCTACCATTTTAAACATCTTTCTAGTAAAGACTGGTGTTTACCATGTAATTTACAGACTTACCTTGTGTAAGGGAAGAGGATGGATACTGTATTAAATTTAGAATTCATTTCTGTTTCCTGACCAAGTCTCTTATAGCTCTACAAACTAGATATAAAGTAATATAGAACTTGAATTAGCCATAGCTCTATTAGTGGGAGTAACAGGAGAATTTTTCTTCTGTTTCTTTATGGGGTGCAAAACAATTTTTTTAGGAAAGTTACATTAATATAGTTTTTATATAGCTAGTAATTAACAAAAGTAAAATTCTTATTTCGCTTGTGGGGGGGAAATGTAACTTGATACACATAGAAGTCTGTCTTGCTTTTTCTTGGTGGTTTATTTCCCCCCCCTCTTCAAATTTGTTTAGTTGAGCTTTTCAGCTGTTAGACATCTGTCTTTTAAAAGCAACCTGCTGGCGCATGCTCTGAAGTAAAAAGAAAGTCATTAGTGACTCAGCAACATAGTAGAGAATGTTCTTTCTTTCCCTTTGGTAACTTTTGTTTTCAAAAAAAATTTGGTTTATATTTCATGCTATGAAGCTCTAAAGTTTATAGTTATGCAATTGCTTCCTAGAGTAAAGCAAACGGTGCTCAGAAAAGAGTTTCTAAGGCTGAACGAATAAAGTGTGGAGGGAAAAACTTTGCATTTAGCCATATAAAAGTCTCTGAAATTGCACATACAGGTATCACAAACTTTTTATGATGAATATATTTAAGACTGATAAACTGATTTGTCTAGATAGATTGACTGTCAGAGATGACACATTTGGCCTCATTATGACTTACATAATTCTTACACAAGCATTTGGAAAAGTATAGTATCCAGGCTTTCTGTAACTAGGTGGTGTCCAAACATGTGTTTGTGCTGTTGTCTTAACTACACTGATTGAAAAACTGAGCTTTCTGAAACTTCTGCAATCCTCAGCCAGTCCCTGGTCTGTTAAAGTTTGGGAAAAGTTTAGTGTGGGAGCTTTTCATCTTCTACTTGGGGAATTCTTGAAAAAAGGAAGATGGGAAAGGAGTTTAAGAACTTCTTTAAAAAAGGGAGAGAGTACGTATGAAATATCGAACTTGTGAAACTGTGACTCAGCAGTGTTTAAAGCAGTCATCAATTGTATCTATCCTAAATGTTTTAATATATGGTAAATCCATTTAGTTAAATAGGAAAAAAAAAAAGTATGCATTTCCAGAAGCAGATATGAATTTCCTTTAAAATGAAAAATCAGTAAGCACAACATCTGTGTGCTGAGAATCGTACAAAAAAATAAGTTACCATTGCCTGTATTAGTAACACGAGTTTGCAGAAATAGAGTTAAAATTAATTTTGTTACTCTTCAGTCATGGTCTGGATTAGCTAGGCTTTTGTCTGGATTTTGTGGATATACTGCCCCACTAAAATTTATTTGCAAGCTTTTTAGGTTTGGGTTTTTTTTTTTTCTGTGCTTATGGAAGAATATGTTGTGAGAAGTATAGACCAGGCAGTTCTGCTAGCATTAATCAAATATAGATAAGGAAGAGGAGGATAAATTTCATAGAACTAGTTGTATAAGAAATGTCAAACACACCTGCATCTCCTTAGCAATACTATTTTGAATTTAGTCATGATACATGAGAATTATTAATTAACGGTAATGTGATGAAGTTGCAAGTTAGGTTTGCACAGAGAAAATATCTATAACGTGATGCTTTGATAAAACACTAATATTAGGCATTGTATTTGTTTCGGGTACTAGCACTTTACTAATTTTGGATGCTATAGAGCTAAAATATATAGTCATTGAAATGAATACTTTTTATTTCTCAGAAATTGAATAGATGTTATTTAAGTAGTAGATACTCTAGTTTGAAGTTTGATTTTAAACTAATAAAGCATTTTTATATATTAAAATTTCTTTTTTAAGCAGACAGAGGACGCTGATATTGCTAGAATTGAATGGTTTATATGATTCTGGATTACTGACATTAAAGTAGGATGGGATTAGATAGGATTTGTGGTGAGGACAGTTCTTAAAATGGTACTTCTAAATACACTGAACAACATGCAGTGAAAATAGCTGACTAGAAAGAATATATGGTAGAAGCAAAGTGAATTGTTATAAGATGGTGCTCCCATCTTCTGTATTTTGTAAGGTTTAGTATTAGATATGTCTATTTAATTAGGACAATCTGTTAAAAATGGTGTAATCTGAGCTCTGTATAAGATGATTGATGTTGCAGTGAGTTCATTACATGAGGTATTCTGAATTTATGTATATCATTAAATTCAGGAGGACACCTTAGAAACAATGCATTTAACTTCAACAGAATAATCTGAGGGATAAGAACCTAAGCTAATGCAACACATAGTAGTGATTGTATTTTGAAAAAGTAAGCAAAGCTTGTATGTTAAAAATGTTTTTAAGGTTGAAAGTCCTAGTCCTATACAAGATAGTAAACACAAGTATTAAATTCACAAGAATGCAATAATTCAAGATAGGATTTCATTGAAATACCACATAAATAAGACTTAAAAGAAGTATCAACTGTACATGTACTGTGTTACTCAATTTCCTTTCTGACTCTCAAATCATTCTAAACTAGTTTTCCTCCCCAGGTGTTGACACTGATGGGCTTCTCTCTCCTGGTAGGCCTTGAATCTGACCTCTCTTTCTGTAGTAATTACAGAAAAAAATGTATCTTTTGTCTCCCTTGCTGAATAGGAAAAGATAAATGCATACAGACAGGGAGAAGGACTGTCACCACTGACTCGGGGAGGTTCAAGATGACATAATCATTTCTCACAATTTCTATTGTTATTCTAGGGAGAGAACACATTCTGGTTTGCAAGAAACTGCTCACATTATTGCCAGTATTTCTATAGCACCATATATAAATGTGATGGCAACAGTAAATAATTTTGTAAAGTACTTGCTATTAGGCAAAGAACTAAGAAGAAAAGCAAACTGATGTGTTGTACACCAGGCTGAGCAATCCAGTGGCAGCTCTCAGATAACAATTTAAGATGCCTTGTTCATAATTATTTTCTTATTATACCAGCATGCATTGCAAGAAGGGCAGAGTAGTTATTGTTCCAGGAAACATTAGGTATACCTGTAAATGTACAGCATGACAGAAAAAATGGCTTGTATGTTAAAACTGGACATCTTGAAGATAAGAGATGTGAAATGCAAAGCAAATTTTTCCTACCTAATCTGCAGGTGTCCTAATAATAATGAAATTTATGAGAAGAGAAATAGTACGTGGTAGTAAAAAAAAGTTTTGCTACAATGTCTGTAAATAATAAGGCTGAATAAAATACCCTAAATTATATTAATACTGCTATTTTGAAATATTGATTGTCAAGTTTGTAATGTATATTTTTTCTACATTTTTTGGTAGCTAGTTATGTTGGTTTCTTAAAGGGAAAGAGCAAAACCTAAATCCTACTACTTAACAAATTTTCAGCAAAAAGTTTTTTTATTTAATCTCAAAGGTGTCCCTTGAAATGTGGTACTCCTATTGTGATAAATTTCTAGTGTTGCTGCTAACCACATGGATTTACCAGGCAGAGGTGGGGAGAGGAGGGCAGTGAGGAGGACAGTTTGTGATAAGAATTGTTAGACAACAGTAATATATGGATTGCTGATTCAGTTTCCTGTCCTTTTTTAAAATTTTATCTGTGTTTCTTTTTAGAAAGAGTGAACTTTATGAGGGTATGACAATGTCTTACTAATACTTAGATCTTGCAAGCCATCTATATATATATATATATTCCCCTTTAACTGTGTGTGAATTCGAAACACTCATTGCTTCCAGACTGGATTTTTCTCCTTTAATGCCTCCACAAATATTCTCATTGCCTCCAAAAGATTTAAATGTTTAAGTTACAGTATTTTTTTATATATGCTTATGGATTTTAAACAAGCAAGTACATTTGAATAGCAAGATAGATGGAAACTCAGGTTTTTGCATGTTAAAGCCCACTTCTTCTGAACACAGTGGCTATTGTAAATATCTTTCTAGGGTCAGTGTGCACTACTGGTGTGTTTGCAGCTTCCTGTAAACAGAAAACATCTCCTTTCATAAGAAGGAAATTGTAGTGAAGAGACACTTCAGCTGTGCATTTTAAACCATTCACTTCAGTAAATATAACATGCCAGCAGTGTAGTAAAATGCAGTACTTCAGAAATTCTAGTGTCAGGATGTAAGGTTTTCACGTAATTTTTTATTCAGTATAAAATAATGAAGGTGTTATCTATCCTTTGATTTTGTTAGTTCTGTGAACAACTACTCTAGTTTTTCCCAACCTACTTAAAAATATCTCATACAATGGTTATATGTAATAGACCAAGATACAGTCATAAACTGGCTAATAAAATTTCAATGCCTAAATTCCTATTAACATGATTTTTCTTAAATTGATTCAATAGAGAAGCACTAAACTGTGGAAATGCCGCTCTGTCAAGCTGCATAGCAATTATTCACAATCTCTATGAAAGAGAAGACTAAAGCAGTCAGCACTATTTCTGGGTGTCATGAAACAAAAAGTGGCTTTATCCTATTGGAGCTGATCCCAAAGCACATTGCAGATCTTATGACCAGAGAATTAAGGTTAAGAAGTCTGTTCTTGTCAGCTTTAACTTGGGTCAAGGGTATTGTTGGTTAATGTGCTTGGAGTTAAATATTAGCTCTTTATTTCCCTTAGGCAAACTGGAAATATAGTTTATATTTAAATTTTAAGCTGTGATTTTTTTTTTTCTTTTTTTTTTTGTGGCATAATAGCTAAACCCACTGCATTTGTTTTGTTTTGTTGTTTGATTTTGGTTTTTATTTTAAGGTCGCTTGAGTTATCCACATCCAGGGACTGACAATCTTCTGATGTTAAATGGTAAGTGCTAATCTTATAACAGTTTCTAATTATCTCCAGCTTAGTTTAAATCTGACATGTTGGTATAAAATTATACTATTATATTCTGTTATTGAATTACTTGCCTCTAGTCTTAAACACTGATGGGACTGTTGCCATTTTTCAGAGTTGAATGACAAGAGCTAATCTCACAACAGCCTTTCATTATATCTAGCTTATTTGAAATCTGAAATGCTTATAAGTATGCACTGTTCTTTTTTTGTTCTCAAGCAAACCAGTGGTGTGTTCTCCAAAGATGTGCTAGAAATCTATTACACAGAAAAAGGGATTAGGAAAATGAGAAGGCCAGAAAGGCATGGGTTTCTATTATGCTAAATAAGGAGTGAACTAGGTACTTTCTATTACACTTATGCAGAATGACATTTTATTTTTGGATATTTTGGAAATGATTTTGTAAAATATTTCTAACTGCAGAATAGGCTGAAGTTAGAGTTTGTGTTCACGTTCCTTTCCCAGTAGGTCAGACTTCATGAACATCTGCTACTTGGTGAAGGCATGAACTTTAGCCTTTGTTCAAGGCTAAAGAAAGAAGCAGAACTTGATAATCCATCTAAGTCAATAATAAATCAGAGGGGTTGCACACGAATGTTTTCTGCATTGGGAAAAATCAGAGCTATAATGTCACAGCTTCTTTTTATTGGAAAACATTGTAGTCTTCGTTTTCCTCTGTGTTTAAGTGGATTCAAGCTAACATTTCCCTATATCCTGTAATTGGTGCCTTGGAGGAAGGAATAAGGAAGGAGGAGCATTGGTAATTCAGATACTCGCAGTTCTCCCTTAGTTTCTCAGTAACTGTTGTAGTTCCTACAAGGAGGAGGAGATCTTCGTGAAAGAGAAGCACCATTTTTAAGGATCCTGGGCCCATCCATGTGTGCAGTAATACTTAACTCTACATCATGTCCCTCACTGGATTTTAGTGAACCGGTATCTCGGGATCCCAGTAAGCTTCTGACATGAGCCAAACTGGAATTGGTCAATGCGTTTAAGACTAAGCACTTCCAGATAAAACTTAGTTTTAGCTAGTTTTTACTGAAGTGATATATCTTTACTAGCTCATTTGAAGTGTACTTACTGAACTGTACTTAATATTAACATTTACCATTTTCATTATTTCAATTACATGAACTAAAGGAGAGCTGATTTGTGTTTTAATAAATTATATATCTGATAATTGTATACCTGTTTCAGCTCAAACTGTAAAAAAAAAAAAAAATTCTTTTTAATGGCTGTTTCTTCTCAAAAGTCAAAAAAAGATACTTCAGAATGGGTTTACCTGAGTATGCTTTTAATTGTCAGCTTAGAAAGAAACTTTTTGTAGCGAAGTAATAATTCAGGAGTCCAGCTTGGAGTGTTTTCCTTGTTATAAAGTTCTTTCTTTTATAGTTTAATATATTGAATTTTTTTAATGGCTATTGAAACGTAATTAATCATTTGATTAGTTTGGCAAGGGAGTCCATCTTCAAGATACTGTATGTGGCTGTGCTTCTGAAAAAAGGTGGTTTAGTTCAAATGGAAGTTATTAAACTTCTACACAGGAATATGGATTCTTTTAAATGATATTAATGAAAAAAGGCCTCATTAATTCACTGTCATCATTTGATTATTAAATCATTAATGTTGATGACATAATATTTTATCTTGATTTCTATCATAAATTTTGTAGTCCTCCCTAAAAAGGGCAGCTTGCCTAGTAGTTTTTCCTGTTACGCAACTAAATATTTTAAATTCAGCTCAGTTGTTCAGTTATTTACAATGTGTACATATTTGATCTCTGGTATGTATTTGAAATACATCTGAATGAAGTTGTCAGCAATGCTGTCACACAAATAGTTATTGTACGTAATGTACAGAGTTAGATTTTGTGCATGTTTATCTAACATCAATACAAAGATGTATTTACTTCTGTCTTGTATTTCTACATCTGACCTGAGTTTAAGTTGAAGAAAGAGTGGTGTTAAGCCTTACTAGTATGTATCTTCAGGGATATAAGAAGGGTTTAACCATGAAGAAATATCTTCATTGTACTCACAGCACTCTTAATGTTGGAAGGTTCCAGTGGTATTTGACTTCTTTTTTTTTTTTTTTTTTTTTTTTTTTTATTGGGCACCATTGTACTTGTTGCTTAATATATATTTTCTAGAATAAAAAAATGTATCACTTGTGCTTCTTCACTCATCTGAAACCTTTCAGAGTTTTTGGCTAATTAAAACATCCAGCTTTATAGACTAAAAGATATAGAAAAGAAAAAAAAAAACACCAAAAATGAAAAGTTTTCTAAAGCAATTATGTGCTTGTAGTGTCTGGCCTTGCCCAAAATGCTGTCTCCTGTGCAATTATTTGTCTAAGCACGTGCACTAATTATATAGATGTATTTATTAAATACATATATGTAAACCATATGTATAGCTAAGTCTATAATTAAATATATATAATGTATATATTTATACAGACCATGTGCTCTGTATGCATATGTGCTCTTAAAGGTATAAAGCATTATGTACATGTTATTTTAATAAATACAGAAGTATTTCTGATGGAATCTAATCTTCAGAAAGAATCTCATTGCTTGCAACATACTAAAAGTTTGATTTTATGGAACTGTTTTCACAAGTAGTATCTGGTCTTTGAAAGGAAGTTTATATATAACTAATGTAGAGAGATTAAAACACTGAAATTATGTGAAGTTAGGTTATGTTTGCTTTAACATCATATTTTTAGTAACGGTAAGAGTTTGTGCTTACTGTTATTAAAACAGCTTACCTATAATATAAGCACCACAGTCTTAAAGTCTGGATAAAAGTAGTGGAAAATAGCAAGATTTGCAAACCCACACATTTTGATGTTAATGATCACATTTATTCCAGCAGTTCACATAGATCATCTAAGAATGGGATTGTAATTTTCTAGATGCAAAGTAGCAGAAAAGCCCTGCCCGAACTAGTCTAAAGGGACAAGACAGATAAATATCGGGGCAGGAGATTTGCCGTACAAGCAAAGTAAATAATGTGACAAGATCAAGTACAGTTATTTTCTCATTTTCTCTGATTTCTTTGTTTTGCTAAAGCAAAGAATACACAGATAATTTACGTGCATTGCTGTAATTGCCAGATGTATGTATTGTAGCAACTATGCTATTAAGCTGAATCTCATTGCTGTTTCTTTAGAATTTTAATAACCCTGTTGCGTTTCTCCTTAAAATTACTGTTGTTTATTTTTAAATGTGCAAAGAAAAACAGTTTGGGCTTTCCATACCAAAATATTTTTATTCATATTGAGTCATCTTAACTGTAAAAACATGAGAAATTAGCTGAGCTGATTCAATGAGCAGAAGTGGCAGAAGAGAAGGAAAATTAAGGCTTGTGCCAAAAGGTGCTTAGTAATGTTTCTATATTATTCTTTGAGAGAGAACACGGCACTGCAGTCATTGCTATGGATGTGATACACTTCAGTTTTCCTTTATTAGTTTTATTTGTGGAAGGAAAAAAAGGCATACAGGGGGTTAGACAAGGGCTTAGTGATGCTAATGCTATGTGGGAGTCACTTTGGCCAAGAGTCAGAGAAGGTTCGTGCATGCTGCAACACTGACGTAGGACTGCGTGTCTTTAAGTGCCTGACTTCAGAAGAAAACAGCTTCTGAAGTTCAGCTTTACTATCCTTGTGCAGCAGCAACTCATGAGAGAACCAATCACGTTGAAGAATATATTATGTTTTGTGGATTGTGTTTTGATGTGGGACATCTGAAGTTAGGCATTTCTACTTGGTTAGATACTCAGATGTCTTTTGGAAAGTGGGCTTTTGTGTTTGACTTACTGGTAGAAAGTTAGTTTCTAAAAAACTTTAAGCCAAAGTCTGTTCTGAGCAATAGTAGTTCTTTCAGATGAAAGAAAATAAATTGGAAAGTGAATTCAATACAAGTTTGATAGGAATATAGTAACTGTTGTGTAAAAACTGAACAGCTTAAGGGAGTGGAAAAGAGGCATTTTCAGAATTCCATAAGCAATTCACTGAATTCCTAGTAGGAAGACATCAAAATAACAGAATAAAAAAATATAGTAAAAAAATTAGTGAAAATACCATGCAAATAGGAGGTACCAGGATTTACGGATAGTTAGTAACATGAGAACAGAACAGCAAATGACATTTGTGAATAACTGAGTTTGAGGCCGCATAGATTTCAGTATCCCAGAACTACAGTTGCTTTCAGGAGAGATGTTTGTATGGAGCCCTAGTAAAATCAGAACAATAGTGCCGAGACGCAACAATCTTTGTTCATAAATGTTGCTATAACAGTATGGGTTATAGTAACATTTTCTGTTTCTATATTTAACTGCAGTGCTGTAATGATTAAAATCTTTCACACGTCTGTGAAACGGGGACAGAAAATACTTAGTGGAAACGTAACTTAAGAAATTACACATGGCTTAATAGTTTTTCTGTTCGTTATCTGTCTATTTTTAATTTCCTAACCTTCAGGCAGAGAAGTAGTCAGTATGGTTTTCTGAACTGTAGCTGTAAGTGTGATCTCTTTAAGAATCTTGCGAAACTCACGTTAGGAAAATCTTAGGTTTACTTGCAGTCTGTCAGAAATTGTTGCTTTGCCTTTGTGCAGTGTTTTTGATACAATGCTGTTTCTTGTGACTTGTGCCCTGATTTTGTTTGCTACTACAAGGAGTCTTTTGTTTCAAACAAAACCTTGCGGTTAATTTTCTGCTAGGTCTTTTCATGAAAAAGGAAGGTCACGGCTTATAGCATTTGTATTGTCACTGCAAAGGACTGTACAAACTGTTCCATGGACCAGGATGTTTCTGTGATTAATGCTTGCAACATGCTTTTGAAAGTAATATTTTCCTTTTTACAATTTCAGCACCCTATTATTTATACACTTGTCTAAAAGAAATAGCATTTGTGAGAATGAATTACAAAATTACCGTAATTTATGCATCTATAATTCACATGAAGTTAGGATTGAATATAAAGACACGTTGAAATATTTTCAAGTGTGTTCTATACAGCTGATGCTAACATCAGTTTAGTAGTAAAATAGTATTGTATTTAAGTGAGACTTTTGTTTAATGAATTCTCATCTACAGTTATCAGGAGCAAGCACCGGTGCAGATTTTTACTTACTGCTTACCCACATCGTTATTTGTATCCTTGACATTTTAATATGTGGGCATAATACAGATATTTGACGCTTTACAATTTGTTCTTTGTTTGCATGCAGCAAGGAGTTATGGGCGAAGACGAGGTAATTCACTTCTGTTTGTTACAGTACAATTAATTCTGATTGAGCTGTTACTGATCATTACAATTAATTCAGTTTGATTATAAATGCTTATCTGCATGTTGTCTCAGTTTGGGCAAGATGGATGTGAGGGAAGGAGGGGTGCAGTCTGGTGTGTTACGATCGTTCTCTTTTTGGTGTTTGAATTGCAAATCTTTTGATCAATTAAAACAGTAGTTCTAATCGTAATTTACTTCATGCTAATGGCTACTGCTTGCAGTCATTGCCCCCTTTAAAAGTGTAGTTTGCTAGTTCTTTTAACTTTGTTTTCTTTTGCTTCTGTAGAAGAAGTAGTGCATAGACTAAAAACTAAAAAACCTTTCATAAACTTACCAAGAAATCTAGTAGACAACTCTTGGAATCAATAAACAGTGTTTTGTAGCATAAGCCATTATATGCTCACTGACCTTGGAAAAGCTATACTTGATTTACCTGCATGAGGAATCAGCCTGCAGTTGTTACAGAGGCCACGTAAAGCATGCAGCAAAAACATCAAGATCTTTGATTGCTTCCAGTATTCACAACATACACATAAGTTAATGTGTCTCTCGCTTGACCTCTGCATCGGTTCATAATTGATTTTGCGGTGTCCTTGATGCAGAGAGGAATGATGATCTAGATCAGTGTCTGTGTATAGAATTATAGCATCGTTTGGTTGGAAAAAGACCTTTGAGATGTAACAGTACAGTTGTGTTTTAATGATTCCTGGCAGATTCTGCTTAATTTGTTTCACTGTCATAAAACGAAAAGGACTAAGTGTTTAAAAGGGCTTATGCTTTTAATTCACAGACATTGGAGAAATGTGAATGTCTAGCAAAATGCATTTTTGCTCTCTTCATCTGAGAGACTTAAAAATGAAAAGGAAGGAGAAGAAAGTATTAGGAGTCATATAGAGCATGTTACTGTAAAGGTGTTAATCCATTGTCCTCTATTGTCAGCTTAGCTCTCTGAGAAGCTACTCTCATTTTGGCAAACCTCTACCCCCATTAATGTAAACTGATCCACTCCAGTATCACTTCAGAATGTGTTCTGATGATTTGATTTGTACTGAGAAAAGAGCCTTGGATTCTCATTGTTCTTCAAGTTTAACATTGGTCTGTGGGTAAAAAATAACTTTTTCTGAGGATTATTCTTTGGTTACTTCTTCCTCCTATGTATTTGTGTATATTATAAATGTGAATTGTTTAAGAAGTACTTTTAGAGAAACACAGCTATAGTTTTGATGATACAGAGAGGCATCTTCCTTAAGTATAAATTGTATATTGTTGTTAAAAACATAGAACAGAAACTGACTGTCACCCTTAAACGCTTCTGTGACAATATTCTACTGCCACCAAGTTTATTACAACTGACATGTTCATAAGTCACTTAATTTTTTTTCCTGCTCTTTAGAGACTTGGAGGGATAAACAGTAAATCTGTGTGCTTTTTATAAGGATGACCCAGCTAAATTGTAGTCATTTTGGATTTAAGATATTAAGAATAACTCTCATGCATTAGTGAAAATTCTTTAAATTTCCAGTTTTGTGATTTCTTGCAAGATCCTCCAATTTGAGCCTTGTTCTCTTAGCCACTGTCTCCTTTCACTACCACTATAAGAGCTCCATCATTGACATCAGTAATTCAGAAACCCATTGTTGTATCTTTTGTGATTTTACTACTTCTTTATGTATATCTTTAAGATCCAATAATTATTATTAGTCTTTAACTGAAACTCATATCCACATTACTCAGTTGCTGAAGTCTTCGTAGCATGATCCTGCTCCTCTTAGGTCTAAATAGATTATTTAGAGGAAGAATCTGCCTGGCTGCTTCTTTCAGCCATGTTAACTTTCTGGTTTTCACTGGCTTCCTCACTTTCCTGCCCATTGAGCACTAGCTACATGCTTCCACTTTTAAAAGCACTCTACTGCTCTGTTACCTAGCTGTTGAATGCATCCTTGTGATAGAAAGCAAGGATGCCATCACTTGATCTCCACTAGTCCTATTAACAAACACATGCATTACCATTCTTAGTAGAAAAGAGGAGCCTGCTACAGCTTTGTGTTTGCTGTCCTCCTCTCCATCAGATGCCTATTTTAGACATAAATGTGAAATGCTATCATAAGGGTATTGTAGTTAGTCTTTACTCCTTATCGCAATCTTGTAGTCCTGCTTTTATTTTTGTGTTCCTTGTGATATTTTATTATGCTTGGTTGTTTTCTATCATCTGGTGTTTTCAATCAGGATTTTTGATGTATTATGTTTTTATTATGGTTTCGATACCAAATCAGGGCCATTGGCCATTGCTTCCACATAGATCATTATTCAAGATATTTGCTTTCTATTCTCCAGGCTTGTCTTGTAGCATTTTATTCTGAGGTGGTCTTCTGAAAGTGAACGGCTTTCATACTGGTCCCACACCTAGCTGAACAGCAAAATATCTTCAGATGTTCCTACAGTGCTGTCCTGAGAATGTTCCCTTGAGAGGGGATAAAAGTTAGAGGTTGCAGTATGGCTCACAGCCAGGGTACTGCAGAGTCAGCTGTTTGGGACCTACTGCTCCTGCGTATGGATTTGCAGTGGGTGAATCTGGAAGAAGTTGCTTCCCAAAAATGCACTAGGTTATTTTTTGGTTTTATTTGCTTGCTTGATTTTGGAAAGCAGTTGAATTAATTAATATTTCTTGTAAAAATGAGTGAGAGAAACAGGAAAAATTGCACTTCAGGAGAAATGGTAATAGGGGGCATTTATTCTGCTTCACAGAAATGTTTCTTTTGAAGCTTTTCTTAGTTAAAAGACTGACTTCTGAATTTGAAACAGTCATTAACCTTTGTTACTAATATGAAGCAGAAAAAAATTGAATAAGCTAAAATGTATATCTAGGCCTTCTGAATATTTATATTTTAGAGTTTTCTAAAATTTTAAATATGAAATGAGGAGGAAATAATGGATCTGAATTACAGTGTTTTTCACTCACCCCTGACATCAGTTTGCATTTGCAAAGCCTTTGAACTTCTCAGATTTTACTCTTGCTTTTCAGGGTATTGTAGTTTTAGTGCAGATTGCTACGTGTTAGGAACCACCAATGGCTTCTGTCCAGAGCTGTGGTGGATTTGAGAACAAGAAGGATAGAACAGCACTGTGACTAATTTTTCAAGTGTTAGAATATTAATAAATATCTTCTGATTTCTTAGAAATTAGATCTATTCTTATGTTATCAGCATCATATACCTTTAAAAGAGAAGGGAAAACATACTTCTTTGAAGCTTCTTACTGTGTATGTGTTTTTTCTGATTCTCTTTAGCTGAAAGTGTAAGACTTGTAGACATGCAGTAGTGACTCAAATGAGGGAAGCTATGAACTTAACTTGAAGCTAAACTAAAGGCAAACTAATGAAACTCACATGCAGCCCTTAATACAATTTTTTATTTAAAAACAAATGACTACTTTCCTGCCAGATGCAACAGAGTAACTATAATATGTAATGTAGGGTGAAGTATCACGCTTACAATGATGTTGGCTCGCAATCTTGAATTTCCTTTCTGAAGTTTAATAAATTTTTCGTCTTCTTAATTTTTCTTTGGACTAATGTGTACTTTTCTAATATCTTAGTGTCTTCAGTTTTACTTTCCGGACTCCTGTTTCTCCATTCCCTAAAATCACATAACTATGTACTGCCACAAATTATTTTAATGTGTATTATTATCTTTTCTTTTTAAGGCCGTTCTTCCCTCTTCCCAATAGATGATGGTTTGCTGGATGATGGTCATAGCGATCAAGTTGGGGTCCTGAATTCACCTACCTGCTTTTCAGCTCACCAGAATGGAGAACGAATTGAGCGGTTTTCTCGGAAAGTGTTTGTTGGAGGTCTTCCACCAGATATTGATGAAGGTGAGCCACCTGAAAGCTAAGCAAACTAAGCGTGGAGGGAGAGAAAAAGATTCTGAAAAAGCTAAATGAAGTATCCACCCAGCAAAATAATGTTATGGTGTAAAAGGCTACAGCTATGTATATATATTTTTTTTTTTTGAGAGCTGGTGGATATGTTGAGCTTTTTGGTCATCTCTCTTGTTTGATTTTTAGAGCAGACTAGAATTGCATGTGATGCCTGGAATTTGTGCTCCTGCTTACCTTGCATCTTCCTTTGAAATACATCTTAGTCCTTCATAGTGTCCTCTATCTGTGCCTACTTTATTCTCTATTCATAGAAAACGTCTATTAGTAATTGAATTTCAAATTCTGTTTTACCATTACCTGATGATCTCTGAAGTGGTTTAGAAAGGTTAATGTTATTTCTGTTCATAAATGGAGAAACTAAGGCAGAGGAAGGTCAAGTAGCAAAGTACTCTGATGCGTTGAACACAGTGTACCACGGAAGGTCAGATTGTTACATGATGCAGTTGGAATTGCTTAGTACAATAGTGCTGATTTGAAGTAATTGTGCTGGTTTATATTAGATTCCTCCTGTGCAGACTAATGTAAATTAGATGCTAGCTTTGTTATGTAAACAGAAGTCCCTTTATAAGGCTCGCTGTAATCCTAGGGTAACTTGCAAATCAGATAAGCTGACTGTGATTAATTAACTTCCAGACATGGAAGGACCATATTTTGGTTTCATCTTCAGTGTGATGCTCTCTTGCAATGTACCAAAAGATTTATTTTATTATACTTCAGCTTTTTTTTTTTTATGCACTTTAGCTTCCAGTTCAAACATGCACTGTTGACTTTAATATGAACGCTAAACATTCATACATAAAAATACATTTTCTTTCCTCCCTACCTGTTCATTTGCTGATGGCAGAATGTAACTGAAAGAAATGGAACAGGTTTGTGTTTGGTGAGCTATTGCTCTTGTAAAGATTAAGGTAGTTTAATTTTTTTCCTCATAATGAAGGTTCTTACAGTCAGTGACTGGAAAGAGTAACTGGGATAGAAAGGCATCACAAAGTTGTTCAGGGGGTCATAGCAGATCTTGCAACAGGACTGTTCATGGTTATGTTAGAAGCACCTCTAAACAAGGAATTTTAAGTTTCTGGGCATGATATCTCCTGGAAATTGCTAGCATGCTAATTGTGGTGGTGCTTAAACTATGTGAGTATCTACCTACAACTCTCAGAACTGTACATCATTAAACAGTCATTTACTTTGATTGCATTCTATCCAGATTCTGGATTCAAGGAAGTACCATGCAGTTTTCACCACTGCCTTTAGTTGCCCATATACTCCTGAAATGCTTCTCTTATTAAGCAATAAAAACAAAAATAAGCTTAATCAGCAAAAATGTGTTGTGTAAATATTAAAGCTTTGGAAAATGTCTCTAAGCTTTTTGTTTGACAACTGGAAATTTTGTTCCGTTTTTGCTATGAAACATCACCTTTGCTAGAAACAAAGATCTTTGTTTGATAGTGCTTTTCCATTGAGCTATGTCATTTATTTTAATTGCAACTATTATACTTGTTTTCAGATGAAATTACTGCTAGCTTCAGGCGATTTGGGCCTTTGGTAGTAGACTGGCCTCACAAAGCAGAAAGCAAGTCCTATTTTCCACCAAAAGGTAAGAGTTGGAAGGTTTTGACCTGTCAGTGAGTGCAGATCTTACTCTGGGAAACTCTCATCTTTTTCCAAAGTATGTAGGTTACAGTCACTGTGAGCAGTTTCAATGCGTATTCAGACATGATTCCTATACAGCCCAAGTCTAACATCTGAGAGTATTGTTTTGATATTGTGCACAGTTCAGTGCTGGACTCCTCATGGATCTTCTGTATTCTGCTTTCCCATATATCCAGTCAGCCTTATGTTATTATATGTGTGCTTAATCCTAAGTTTTATATTTGTATTTCTGTCTGTTTTCTAAAACTGAAATATGATCAAATTTTTAAGACTAAATCTTAGATAAAAGTTTTCATAGGCAGTTACAGGTAGGATGCATTTTGGTATCTACTCAAGATAATCAACGTTATATTTATTTCAGCTTTAGGATGTGAACTTCCTATAATATCACTAAATATCTTTTTTGATAAATTAATTAAATACTGAATTTTAACAATTTCTAGTGTTGTGTTTGGACTAATTTTTTTAATATCACTTTAACTGTTGAAAAAGCCATTCTATACATTAAGTAATTATATTATGTAGTATATCTCTGTACACGTACAACCATGTATTGGTTGCATATCAAACATGCAAAAATCTGATCCAGATAAGGTACTAATTCATTTTGTAGAGAATGCAGTGATTCGTTCCTGACAAAAGTAGATGTAGTGCTTTTATTCTTCATTTATTTATCTGATCATCTGTGCTGGGAAAAAGACAGGATTAATATCACAGATGGGTCATATAAAGAGCAGGAAATGGAACTAGAAGTATTTGAATAGTATGTATGAACACTACATGGAAATTCTGAGACAAAAAAAGAGACCGGCTTTTTTGATTGTCAGCTTGACATATAAAGCTACTGTCAAGTTAAATTTGATTATCTTTAGGAGTGCTTCTCTTTCCATAAATTACCAGAAGAAATTCTTGACAGACTCTTTGTGGAAGATTTATCTCACAGAGTCTGTGATGAATACATAGAAGAGGGAAGATGTACTGTATTCTTACCTGAGAGGAATGGGTTCTTTCATTCATATCCAAGGAGACAGTCCTTTCTCAGTATCTGAGCATCTTAAGGATAAGTTTCTGGACTTCCTCATTTAATAAATCTTTTTGCAATTTTTATAATTGCCACAATAAAACCAAATAAGTAAATAATCTGTATTGTAAGCAGAGCTTTTTAAAAGCACGGAGTACAAATAGAATAACTTCAGTCTGTTGTTCTTATTTATTCAGGAAGCACTTCCAAACTAAGCATTAACTTGATTTCCCATGATTAACTGATCCTTATTTGAAAATTGATAGCACTTAATGTTTTCAATCTCAAAACTTCCTTGTAATTTTCAGTTCACTACATTATTCAATATTGTTTTATGCTGTAGCCTAACACATTTTTACAGTGTAGCTTTATCTTTGTAGATGCTCTAGAAATATAGCTACTGAATATTACTGTGTATATATTTGTTTTTTCAGTGCAGTAGATGTGGGCCAAGATTATTTCTTTAAAATTTGCCTTGCATATTACTCGTGTGTGCAGGCAAGAACTGTGTATACATATATTTAAGATGTCTGAAACTGCTGATAATAGGTTTAGGCTAAATACTAAGAAAGCTTTGAGATTGATCATTAATTAGCAATTTGGAAATACATACTATATTAACCCAAGAAGTTAGTGTTTGTTTTTTTCTTTACTTTTAATCTCCAGTTTTTAGTTTGTTACTCTGTGTGGAGTCAATTCAGTGTATATATTTTTTTTTTCAGTCTTATTAGAGATTTGATATAGTATTACTTTCCACAGTCATCTCGGAATTACTCAGTTCTGGGCTGATTTATGTAATAGTTTTCTGTGTGGTGAAGTGATACAGCCTGCTTTTTCTCGTTTCTCACTCTTGTTCAGTTTTCCAAGCTGTGGTTCCTTACAGGCTCTCTGCCTCTAGAAAGTCCTGAGGGAAGGCCAAGTTCATAGTGTTTCCTTGCTTGAAGAAATGCAAGAAGTGTCCAGATCCATCAAGGCTTATGGCCTCCTGAGAAACACCAACTGCTTGTTCTTAACTAATTGCATTTTGTATTGGCTGGCCACAAAATTAGGCCCAAAGAAAACAGGAATTTTAAAAACTTCACACTAATCTTAGAAAGAAACTATGTTCTGAAGCAAAAAAGAAATTTAGTTGAGATCAAAGTACAAAGTATGTCGGTGATCTGCCAACTGTAGTGGAGAATTCCTTCCTTTCTTACTTGCCATTGTTTATCATAAATCCTGTTATGACGTAGTTGGCAAATATACTTATTTATGAAGCAGTACACATGTCCAAAGTGACTTGCTGAGTTGAGGACTCCCTCTAATGAAAACAAAACCCCTAGAGCAATGGTGCTATGAGGATATGCAAATCCAAAGAAGGCCTTTCAAAATATGCCCAGTTGTTTTTGTGCTCTGTACTATTTATAGTCTGTATCAAATGGAGGATAATCTGATTTAAACAGGACAGTATCCCCAGCCTTTTCTAATTGTCTCGGTGTTTCTGTTGCCTTCTATCACAGCAGTTGTGTGTAGCTTCATTCATTCAAGGTTTTTAACTGCTAATTTAGAACTGACTGAAAAAATGGGATTGAAGTGTTCTATTTCTGGTTTAAGAAGCAAAACCCCACATCCATCCAAGTTCTTTTTAACTTGTTACTTATTTAATCACACTGGATGGGATTGAAGTCTGGATTCAGGCAAGTAACTGGGTGTCTCCATGTGTGATTAGTGTTCATTAAATTAATGGGAATCTGGCCAGTGCAGTTGCTGGAGTGTAGAGGGCTATTCAGGTCACCATAACATAAGCACATTGAGCTTGATGCATTTACCCAAACTAAAGATATCTGAAGGATTTACGCAAGTCTCACAACTGTGATGCAGCACCTACTGAAGCTTCACACCATTCTGGAGCACCAGCTGAAGGTTAGGCAAAGTCCTGTAGAGGATGGATGGTGCCAGGCATCTGTCTCCCACTTGGTCAGTTGAGTAGCTGTCCAGTCACCACTGACTGCGTTAACTGGATGTCTATACTACAGTAGGAGCTTAGACTCAGTTGCTGAAGAAATGTGGAAATGAGTGTTTGGGTCATGCTCCCCCATACTCAGAAGTGCCTCAGCTGATCGCTACATTAAACTTGTATCAGCCTGGATTCTTTCCTTTCAAGTGTGTTTTGGAGTTAGTTCTACATCAAAGGAGACTAAACTGAAAAAGTGAAAGATTTGTATATTGAAGATTAAATTTAATTATCACGGTGATGAGACGTCTTTAAAGAGAAACAGATTAAATGTTGTGTGGCCTTTCCAAATGTGAATTATTCCCATCATCAAATGTGGATTTATTGTGTATTAACCTGTAGTTTACACTGATTCTTTCTGATTTAAGCTGAGGAACAGCATTCTGTGGGCAACATTTGCACTGTGCTGAGACCATTTAGTCTCCTCTGGGGAGAGTCTGTCAGGACAGTAGAGGAGCCACCCCAAAACAAAACAAAGCTATACTGACTGGCATGTACAGTGCCATGCTGGCTTGCAGTGATTTTTCTAGATTCTTCCCCTAAGCCACTAGCAACAGGAGTTAAAGGGAGTTTGATAGATGCTGCTCTCGAATTTCTACACAGAGTATGCAGAGCAGAAGAAGCATCCTTTCTCGTTGTGGTAAACCTCCATATTACTATGAAATAAAGAAATTACTATGCTTTGTTCAGAGGATTTTTTTAGCTACCAGTGTGAATCTAGACTAGAATGCTTTGCTTTTGATTTGTTTTTAGGTAATAAATACAAAAAATGAAAAGGTTTAATTTGGTAGTACAGCTAGGACTCTTCAAACTTATCTCATGGGCTTTGTTTCCAGTGCTGACTCAATATAGTAAAAAGAAAAAGTATTTAATTTCTTGGTCTTGTTCCATTAAGAGAGATGTCAGCTCACAGTAAGGATGAGTGTAACCAGTGCAGTTATCTTCACATATCAAGGAATGAGGTTCTAAAGCCAGTTACTACGTGCAGAAAACTTGTTCGTTTTGACATAGTTTTCAGGTACAATTATTATCATAGCCACCTACACTGGTTACCTTTGAAAATAGGAGTATTATGAAGAGGAATTCAGTTAAGTGATACACACTAGCAAGGGGTTACCCTTGTGTCCCACAGGAGATGTAAATTCTGGTAGAGGTGCACGTGAACAAGAAATTTTTGTAGGACTCTTTCACCTAATAACTTTTACCTTGTGAAATATGTACAAGACATCCAAGCTTTTGCCTCTTGGAAAGTAATATCTGATCATAACCTGCTGCTGTTGGTGTACATATGACCCAAAGACATGAAGCAGCTTCCTTCAAAGAAAACTATTAGAGTAGCTTTGCTTTTCTGTTCTAAACAGACTTGCGTTGGTATTGTGTGTGAACCTTAGCCTGTCTTTGTAGGAGAGGTGCTCCAGCCTGGTTCTGATTTGAAACAGATTATATTTAAAGTTCCTTCCAAGCCAGATCATTCTTTGGTTCATGGCCTTCCTTTGTACCTGCTCCAAAAGGGCCATATGCTTATGTTGGGGCCCCTGGAGCTGGTCACAGTACTCCAAGTGGGGTCTCATTGAGAGTGAGTGTATGGACAGAATTGCTTCTCTTGACCAGCTGGTCACACTTTTGGTGCAGCCCAGGATACAGGTGACTTTCTGGGTAGCAGGCACATGTTACCTGCTCATGTTGAGCTTCTCTTCCCTCAGCAGCCCCAAGTCCTTCTCTTCAGGGCTGCTCTCAATTCATTCTGTGCCCAGCCTGTATTCATGCTTGGAATTGCCTTGACCCAGGTGCAGGACCTTGCGCATGGCCTTGTTGAACTTCATGAGGTTAGCACAGGCCCACCTCTCAAGCCTGTCAAGGCCCTTCTGGATAACATCCACACTCTCCAGTGTGTCAACTGCACCACACAGCTTGGAGTCATCAGCAGACTTGGTGAGGGTGTCCTTGATACCACTGTCCACGTCACCGATGGTAGAAGAGCACTAATTTATGATATGTATCTGAAATACTGAAGATAAGAGTGTACTTTCCCCTTGCAAGTGCTTCCTAGCTAATGAATGTAGGCTGGTTGCCTGTGTAACTGGTGATCTTTGGAGAAGTCTGTAGTTAATGTATAATTGATTTGTGACAGTAAATGCACCCTTATCCAGGGCAAGTGATGGAGAGTAATTTGTATGCAGGCTGTGCAAGTCTAGCATTCTCTGGAGGGGATTGGCTGTCTTTGTATATGCTTGTAAAATGAGCAAATTATCTTCTCTAGACAGTTTTCTTCACCAAGAGAACTGGTTGTTTTCTTCCAGTCTAGACTGGGAGCTAAACTAAAAAGCACTGTAAATCATGGAAGGACAGAGCTGTGGAGCAAGACTACACCCCAACCTGTTAGATAGTACAGACTATACCCAGACTTCCTCTGTGTCTTCTTAGGGGCAGAAAATGACAGTGCTTTAGTAGTTTCTCTCAGAAATTAAGTGTCATTTCCAAAAGGCTTAGTAAAGCAGCCATGTTCCCTCTTGCCAAGCCCACTCTAGATCAGCTACTTCAGCATTTTTTTTTTTTCAAACCAAGTAATAAAATCTAACTTTGTATGAAAATCCCACACTTGATAGTAATCTTGGCAGGAAATGTGTATTTATGGTCATTTTAAAATAGAACCCCTTTTGTGCTGTTGGGCACCTGTAAAGTAAAAAATTTTGTATATATTGTTATACTCTGTTAAAGTAATCTAACTTGTGGAGTTCTTTCCTTGCCTGACTGTTGTTACTGTAGCATAAAATAAGCATTTTAATTCCTACTTTTGTGGTGTTTAGGAGGTTTGCTGGGTCACTTACATAACAAAGTACTTTGATCTAATCTCTAGAATAGAGATTAGTTCTTTGTGCCAAGTCGGATTTTCATTGTATAATGGCCCTTGCTGCCAATGAGTTATGCGCAGCCTAGACTTCCAGTACATGACAGAGCACATGTATGCTCTTATTTGGTTATTAGTCTCTTTTGACAAAGCTTGTTCATCATGGCAATGCAGCACGTAATTACAGATGACAACTAATAACAAAGAATTGCTTTGTTTTGCTGTTATTTTTGGAGTAGACACGTTTAATGGAAAAGATACTGGCAAAGATGATTAAGAAAAAAAGACATAAGAAAAAAATATCAGTTGGTTTGGCTTTTTTTTTCCAGGTTATGCATTCCTCCTATTCCAAGAAGAGAGTTCTGTTCAGGCCCTAATTGATGCCTGCATCGAAGAAGATGGAAAGCTCTACCTGTGCGTTTCCAGTCCTACTATCAAGGACAAGCCAGTAAGTAAACAGTAGATGGCCTGCAGGCTATAGCTGCCATCTGTCTAAAGCTGCATGTGAAATGACAATGATGAAAATAATTAAAGCAAGCTACTGTTGGCAGAGCTCAACATCTGGAACAGTTGGGTGATTTTAAAATTTTAGCGTTTCAAATTAATAGGATTAAAAAAGAGCACCTAGACATCCTAAGCTGATGAAGTCATGACTATTTGAGAGTCTTGTGGATATTGTAGTGAAACTTAAAATAGCATACTCTTTTCTTTCCCAATTTCATAGGTTCAGATCCGTCCGTGGAATCTAAGCGATAGTGACTTTGTGATGGATGGTTCCCAGCCACTTGATCCTCGAAAAACAATTTTTGTTGGAGGAGTCCCCAGACCATTAAGAGCTGGCAAGTATAATCTGTGGCTATTTTTAAAACTAGGAGATACGTCAAAGTATTTTGAACGATGCATACTTCTGTGTAATTATGTATGGACAGTAATATACACATAGAAGCCTGTTGTGATGGTTAAAACCGCAGTACAGTATTCGAATGTTATGTTTTTCTACAAAGTGTTTTCATCTGGCTTTGGCCATAACCACTGTTCATCATTGAGATTTATTGGAAACTCTGACATGTCTAAAACTATAGAAAAGGTTTGATCATTTTAGCCAAATTGTAGTGTAATCTATGTCACAAAAGAGTTTATTTTTAAAACAACGCTATGAAAACCTCTCTGCCATGTTCCATGGGTACATTGAGTGCTATTTGTACTTGCTTTTCATTGTGCATTAGCTACTTTTCTACCATTATCAGGTTGCATTTACTCTTGCTAATGTGAACAAAGCAAAAATACACATGAAGTACTTGAAAGAGTAGGAATGGCAGGGGGAAAAGAAGAAATTCAGAGAGTTGGCACAGTCTGTAAGGCACAACATTATATGAGGTTGCAAGACTCTTCCTAGACTCTTGCGGGAGTCTATGAAGGAACAAAATAAGTGTTTCTTTAGCTGTGGAATAGTTGATCTACAACCTGGGCAGTCTGCTTTGTGAGACTTGCTGCAGTAGCCTTTTACAATATTTTATCGTGGCCTTTTAATAAGTAGGTTGAAGTGAATGTTGAAAGTATAACATAAAGGGGTTCAAATTCCATTTTCTTTGGAATGACTCCTGGACTTCCTTAAGTCTTCCACAGTTTGTAATGAATTTTATTCTTACAGAAAGATGAGCTTTGAGATGGAAGATGTAGGAGAAACAGAAATTGGTAGTGCAGATTTGCGGTGTAAAGAATTTTAAATTTTTCTATCTTGGACCTGCAGTTCTTAAGCTCTTCTGTTATTTTACTTACAACACTGTACTCTTGGCTGTACTACAAACTCTGTAAATTAGCATAAACACAGTATGTTACAGCTGTGGATTATTTTTTCTTTAAATTAAGTCCAAATACTCCAGATTACTGTGCTGAATGTATGTGATAAATGTAATGCATACATTCTGATGCGTAGCTCTCAAATGCCCTGTACGTTTGAAAATTGCTTTTATGACATTGTTAAATAAGAGTCATGACTACACAAAAACTTCAGGAGACTTTTCAAGCAGCTATTGAACATCAGTGATTGCTGACACTTTTATACCCTAGCACAGAGGATAGTAATTCTGAAAAAAAAACCCCATTTTTTCCACTTAAATGAATTGCAAAAGTGAATTCAGGATAAAATATTACTAGAGAATTGCTAAAATACTTGATCTGTAAAATCTGAGATGTTTAATTCTATGAGCTTCAGTGTTGACGGTAAGTGCAGCACTGTAGAGAACATCAAGTTCTGCATGGTTGATGAAAACAAGCTAACTGTATCTTTAAATTCAAGTAGGGCATAGAGCAGCAGTACAGCCAGAGAACATGTACCAAGGAATTTGTGGCATGTGGGTCTATTTTATACAGCTTACATTCCAGGCCTGCCCAAAAAATCTTTCTCTCTAATCCCCTGAAGAAAACTGCCCTGAAATTTCAGTTCCAGGTTATCAAGGACTACAAGAACTTACAATTCCATTATTCCTTGGATGCATGTACCCACAGTATGAAAGATCTGTCTGTTGAGTATTTCATGGCTTTTTTAATACGCTTCTGTATTTCTTGTAATTACTGTTACATCGGCTGTTGCAAAACTAATTATTAAAATTAACTTTTCTGGTATTTTTAAATACAAGCACATTATGTAAAATTTGTTCTGTAAGAAAAGTTTAAGTGAACATTATTTTGTTTCTTAATAGTGGAATTAGCTATGATCATGGACCGTCTCTATGGTGGAGTCTGTTACGCAGGAATTGATACTGACCCTGAGCTGAAGTACCCAAAAGGTGCTGGACGTGTTGCTTTTTCCAATCAGCAGAGTTACATTGCTGCCATCAGTGCTCGTTTTGTTCAACTTCAGCATGGCGATATTGATAAAAGAGTAAGTTATACAGAAATTTAAATAAATAAATACAGGAGTGATGATCTATAAAGAAACTTTTCATTGTGTAGTAACATTGCATTTGATTTGGTTTCTTGCCAGCTTCTACATTTCTTTTGGTATTCCTTTCAAGTCCACTAGTTCCAAGAATTAAACCATGACTGCCCCCAAACAATTCCATAGAGCAGCCGTTTTTATCTTGGACATGTGTTAGATCATATGTTCTTTCAGTTATGGAGTTCTTGGTTTTGTTGTTTATGGGCAAAGGAGTTGAAAATCTTTCCCTCCCTTTTTCTAATGAAACTAAATACTGTGATGATTTCTCTGGCATTCATGGGAAACTCTACTATTCATTGGTTTCAAATTAGTGTTATATTTGCAACTGCCTTTAGTTTCAGCCATAGTTGTCAGCACTTCAGAAAATCAATCAAGCTCAATACATAAAATACAAAATGTCTTACCCTATCTGTTTGACAGAGTCATCTCTGTATTTACCAATGTACGTTTCTGGTTGCAACAGATGCATATTGCTAGCCAGAGAAAAACTAAGTGTTATTAAGAATAGTGAACTTCATTACTCCTAATTAGAAGTGTAAGAGTAACAAAGAAAACTGGCATCTAAATTATGTTTGACTTAAATGTCACTAGTTTTGATGTCAAGAGCTGCAGAGGTAGTCACTGGTATTAATAGATCTTCTTTTGGGAAAATAAGGTCTTAGAGGAAGAAGGTTCAAGTAAGTAAAGTAGTTCAAGGTCCAGTCTCCTCTCAGATCAAAGACATGGGAAAAAGATAGTACAGTTAACAGAAGTCTGTTGCAGGGAGGTGGCACTTGCTTCTCTCCTTTCAAATACAGTAATACAGCTTTATATCTGTCTCACAGATACCAGTTGCCTCATGAGTTTTGATGCCCAAATATGGTCCTTTCCAGAGGATGAGTGGGTCTGCATGTGGGGGGTGAATTAAGCTTCACGATAAGATGGGACAGCTACATTTTACTGGTGGGATTGCTGTCCTAGTGACTTGCTGCCAACTTTGACTAATAGCTCTACCTTTTGGCTAATTATGTAACAGGAAAAATGGACTTGGTGCTGTGGCTGTGTAAGGGCAAATAAATCTGTTACTCATCTTGCATTTGACTGTTTGGACAAAATGGTAGTAAGCCTGAATACAGAACTCCTTTTAAATAAGCACTAAGATCGGTCATTAAGCTTCAGAACTGGGTATAGCTTAATGTGTTTCAAGGACCACTTGTGGTGCATTTGGCTGTTAGGTGACGTAACCTTAAAATCAGAGGTGGATATTTGAGTCCTGTCCAGACTAGTTCCCACTCAAAGGGTGAGACACGTGGGTTTGAACCCTGCAAACTAGGGGACACTTTTTTCTTGGTATTCCTTTTGCTATGGGAGTATCCTTTGTGGTAGAGGAGCCATAAGAGAATGGAAGTCATGAACCTGCCTTTGAAGGCTGCAGTTCCAAGTAGGCTTGTTTGTTGTTTGGTTTGGATTTCTTTATGGTATTAGGTCAGCCTTTCCATACCAGTTAAATCCAGTTTCTGTAGCTGTGCTGTCCTTCAACATTCTTTTCATAACCAGTTCTGTCTGTGCAAAAGTCTTTTTTCATTGCTACATTTTGCAGCTCACCTGTTTATCCTTCAATTTAGTTCAAAGTATTTATAGCATTTTTTTGTGCATAGCATTTCAAGCCTTAATTGGAAATCTTAGTGTCACACTTGCTTAAGTGTTGTCTGTGATCTTTACTTTTTTCTTAACTAAGTACTCGGCAGCTTCTTTCCAGTTCTTTTGATGTGTGGATATGTTTCTTTTCTCTAACAGATGTTTTTCTTCAGTAAAGTGCTCCTCATCCTGTTTTATCATATATGAAAGCTCAACTCTAAGTATTTCCTTGAAACTTGCTTGGAGTTTCAGCTTCATACAATTCCTTAAAATGTTAGCTTTCACACACCAGCAATCTGCATCCACTTCATGTAATACTTCCATTTGCCAAAGTGTTTCTCTTAATACATTTGTAATCATTTTCATACCAATCTAGGGGCATTAATGCTTGAAATATATGCTGCTTCATGCTTTCAGAAATTTCAAACAATGGACACAGTATCTTACTGCATAAGATACTTCTTTATTGGAAAGTTTGAGTGTAATTTGTGATAAGGCAGGTCATTGTAGTGAAGTAAGAAGCAGAGCTTGTAATGAATATAGATGACTGGAAGAAGCATACTCTTATTTCAAATGTAGATACATTAGATGTGTTAAGTATGACCTCTACTTCTGAAGCGAAGAACATGAAGGCTATTCTGCTGTAAAACTTTGTGTAAATAGCATTTTAAAGTTCTTATGTCAAACATATTCTTGTTCATAATGTTAACATCTACGTGTAGCATTTTTCTCAGGTCGTATCTTGGGGAAAAAGATCTCTTACAGCAGTGAGTTTTAGTATGAACTGGAATAACTCTTATTGCCAGCAAACAGCAGAAAATGCCATCTTTAAAAGTGAGGGAAATGTGGAAGACAGCAATATATTCCTTAATGATAGAGTCAACTGATTTTCTATTTCATTATGAAGTTCTTCCTGTCTGATCACAGTCTGTAACAGTTCAGTTATACAAAGCTATAATGCAAACCTATCACTGGACTTCTGCTACTTTTCCACTCTGGCAGTCAGAGCGTGTTGGAGAAAGAAGCTGTGTAAGTCAGGTGTTTTTAGCAGTCTGTAAATTTGCAAAAGGTCTTTTAAAAGTATTTTCAGAAATGCATTGAATTCAAATTTCTATACCAGTCAGTACCGCAAAAAGGTACAGGTAATAGATGACCAAAACCTGTAGCTCCACATCTGACCATATTTTAGAAACGGGTAGTGGATTTACAGGGAACAGGAGTGCTAAAAGATCTATATTATAGGCTGCAGAAAGTACTTCTAATTTGCATACAAAACCAGTACTTTTTTTTAAAAAAGGTTAATGTATAAATGTATGTATGTTCAGTTATTTTTTGCTAAACAATTTAGAATTTGTCTTTCATGCTGGGGTACATTCAGGAACTGATGAGATTAGTTGGGAGACCTTTGAGCTTGTTGTTCTGATGTAACTATTCATTATGTGGACAGTGCACTTCTGCAATTTGCCTTGAAGTGTTCTGCTTACTCTATGGATAGATCTGCAGCCAATAAATGGTAAAGAGTAATAACTGATTAGGTAGCTAAAGGCATTAATATGTCTGATTTCAAGATGTTTTGGTTTGGTTTCTTTTTTTAAACCAGAGAGAAATGAATGCCCCCGTATAACTTTTAAGTAGGAACACATATTTACTGGAATTGTTTCTGCCTTACTCCAACAGGTGGAGGTAAAGCCATATGTGTTGGATGACCAGATGTGTGACGAATGCCAGGGCGCACGATGCGGTGGAAAGTTTGCTCCTTTTTTTTGTGCCAATGTCACTTGCCTGCAGTATTACTGTGAGTTTTGTTGGGCAAATATCCACTCTCGTGCAGGACGTGAATTCCATAAGCCATTGGTAAAGGAGGGGGCTGACCGCCCACGCCAGATCCACTTCCGCTGGAATTAAACATGGTGAACCAGCATCTACATAAGGAGAGAAGGGTGCATGTGGCTTACTGTGTTTGAAGATACTGACATGCAGAAGAAATAAGTGCATTCTTCTGCTTTTCACCCCAGCTATCAATACATGCATCTTTATCAGCAGCCAAAACACTACAAGCCTCTTGTTTTTCACCAAAACCCTACATCTCAGGCTTACTAATTTTTGTGATATTTTCATGTTAAAATAAAATGTTTTTTTGTATTTTCTCCAAGTTATTTTTATATGTAAAGTTAAAACTAGATATGAGAATGTTTTTGCGTAGGGGCACACAGTCTGCTGCTATATTTAGTGGGTGAAGCGTGCACTTATTTCTAAACATGGGTTTTTAACTTCAAGATCTGCCCCAGTAATTTACCAAAGGTAGCAAAATAGTGAAGATGGAATATGTCTGCTACAAAAAGCTTATTTTTATTGTTGTTGCTATTTTCAGTGTATACATAAACTAAAAATTAGGATTGATTTTTTGCTCTCCATTTTGACTTGCAAGAAATAATACCTCAAGATAATCTGATTTATTAGCTATTTTTAAACATTTTTAATCACAAGCTGTATTAGCTTTGCTGCTATATAGGTGTTATGTGTAATGCCACCTATTAATACGGGATTGAAATGTTTAAGACACACTGCATTACAGATTAAATGCAGGCAGCACAATATGGCCTAAACTGCCATAGTTTTAGAATGTGAAAAAATTGCATGTTTACTTACCTGTATACACCATATGCATGCACTAGAACTATTAATTAACATGAGGTGAGTTATTGCAGATGTTCAAAAAAGGCTCTCTTGAAACTAGGTAGCATGAGCAAATTTACAAAATTTTTACAAAAAACAAACTTGCATGCATTATTGTGACTGAAGTAAAACAATGTCCTACATGTGTACAATATGCAAATTAGTTTTAGACTAGAAAGTGCAGCCATTTTGTGACCTGGTCAGTAGTGGAATTCAATTTTATGCAGACTGGATGTAATATTGTAATCCCTGTGCAATTTTGTGATGTGTGCTTCTACTTAATATGGCGTGAAGTAGTATAGATACAAGTTTGAGTAAAAAGTTAGCATTTAAAAAGTTCTTTTAAGCCCCCTTGATTGTCCATGGTTAAGATTTCCTCTACAAACCAAAGATGGCCAGCACACTGCTAACCAGTCACCAAATGTGAAACCCATGACAAATGCATACAAAAAGAGACTTCTATAAGAATGCATAATGCTTTAGAAATTAAATCTAAGTCAAAATGGAGAAGGTGTAACATACAGATGGCTAGTTGCATAACAAACTAAATTTTACCTTCAAGACAACAGTGAAATTTGGCTTAAAAAATCTTGCTTACATGTTTGACCTGTGTGTGTTGTGGTCTTCTGTCAAACTGGGGTCACTGTTGCATGAGAAGTAGCTACTTGACAGTCAAGGATAGTGGTTTTATTTTAATGAAGGAGTTTGAGTAATGACATTGCTTGCAGATTTTGAAAAACAAATGTAGTTAGGTCAGAGGCAATATTTAACTGAACACTAAGAGAAAATCATAGCAGTGTTTTTGTCTATCTCAAGAGCATTTTTAATGCAACTAGCCCCTACTTTTTAATGGAACAGTTATTCTGCAGTCTAAGCAAGCACTCAACGGTAAATGTTGTAATGCAGAATTAAGAGCCTGATGCTAGAGTTGAAATTACAAGGGTGTTGTTCTTTGCAATCCCTTGGGACAATCCTTCATGTAAGCAAAGTGTTGATCTTATATTGGTTGTCTACGGTGTACTTTTTTGTACTGTACAATACGTGGTTCATGTCTAACTCTGCTGTTTTATTGTGGTTGTGGTTCAAGTTTTTAATGTTTAAAGTTGATGCTGTTTTAAGAAGAGCTTTTTACTAATTTATTTGTCAATGTTCCCTATTTGTTACCTAACCATGATCCTCCAGATTTTTTGGAGTATTCTTTTCTAACCTTAACCCTGCCAAACCTTGATCCATTTTGACATTTGTTATGCACTATTTTTATATCTCTGTGAGAGATTTTTCCAACAGTCAGCTATTTTAAGGCACACTTTTTTTGACTGATGACATCTCCTTTGCTATACCTCAATTTTTGGAATTTAGAAAAGAAATCGGTAGTTTTGCAATGTTAATTATTTAGATATAATTTAATTCTGCAGATTTTTTTAAACTTTATTTTCATATTTTCTGCTTAATGGTAAAAATCGAAGAGCCTTTAAATATATTAAATAATTAACACTAATATGAAAATAGTAAAAATTGAAATAATTGGAGATGTTGAAAATCACTTTCCCTGTTTAAGTGGAACTACAAGAGTTACAGGGGGACAGAACAGGGATGCCCTATTTTGGCATAGGTAAAAATAACTGAAATGTTCGATTTTATTCGTCACTTCTGGAGCAATTCAACTTACGGTAATCGTACCCTGCACCACCACCTTTTTTTCTTTTCTTTTTTTCCCTTTTTTATCTGCTAAGTTCTTATTTTCTAACTGTTGAACACTGTATTTGATTTTTTTTAACAGATCATATTTATTTTACTATTTTTGTAGAAGATTGCTAGTTAGTTTGATTGTATTTTTGTATTTTTAAAGCTTCTTCACTTTTTTTCCCCAAATGTGCATATTGCTGCCCATGAGTATGACTGTGGAGGAAAAAAAATACTTTAAAAATCCACACTTTTTGTTAAGAAGGAAACATTTAGCATTTATATATTTGTGTATGGAAAACACTTGATATTTTATCCCTGTTGCATCTGGCTGCACAAAGCCTCTCCTCAAAGATGCTACAAAACTTGAATATAACACATTTTGGAAGGCTGACTAACCTCGATTCTGTGTTGTGATGTGCAATACTGTTTCTAATGTTTGTATAAAAAAATAACAGTGTAAACCTTTTTAATGCAAATTTATTTTTTTCATTGCATATTTTGCAGATTTTATCCACAGTGTCATTTTTTACTGTCAGAAAAGATACCCCTTTTGTCATTGCAACTATTTTTTAAATCCAGAAATCTTTGTACTGATGTAAATGATTGTAGTTATTTTGGATAGTGTTTTGCTAACAAAAGGAGAGACTTTTTTCATGCATATTTCTATTTTGTTTTTTTGGTTTTTATTTTATTTTAATAGTAGTAAAATACTTGGAATAATTTTTCATATTCTTGTCATTAATATTATTTTGTATTTTTATGTGGAAATATATAATTTTATGACGCTAATTGCTAAAGTTTATTTTATGTTGAATTATTTTTGGAGCTGAAATCTTTGTAATATTAAAGCAACTAGTTTCTAATTCCGAGTTTCTGTATAGAATCGCACAAGTGGTTTATGGAGTGTTTGGATTGTAATTATAAATGGTTCTTTGATATGCAAATTAATATTTTCAGTTGATTTTATTTTGTATTCTTAATGGGGTGTTAAAGCAGTTTTTTATTTTTTTCTAAATAAAAAGAGAACCCATGCTTTTATGGACACTAGGTATTCGCCTTCAGCTTAAAATTTTTTTTGTTAAATATTTTAGTTTGTTTTACTGTTATCTTCCAGGTGTCTAAATCTCCAGTCTGTCTGTTGTACTGGTAATTTAACTCTGTAATGGAATAGTTTGCTGCCAACTATTTATATTAAGTAATTTTTAAATATTTGTAATATTGTTGACTGACTAATAAACTATTAAGTTATTGGCACATTTCTTTTGTAATTTTGTGTCTTGTGCAACTCTTTAACGAAATGCTGTTAATTATTAAAATGAAAAAGCAATTGCTTAGTCTCATGAGGAAAATTACAAAGCCTGAGTTTGGTGCAAATTAAAGTCCTGTCATTGTATTTCTCCCAGGTGACTGAAGGCACTTTGAAACTTTACGGACGCTCAGTGTCTCTCACAGCTTTTTAAGGAAGATTCTCTTGGTTTTCATTGAGAATTTCATTCATTTCAGATATTTGCTTTGCTTTACATCCCCCATGCTCCTGCTGTTGAATGCCACTGCTCTGTCCTTTCCATCCATGTTTCTACAGATTTCAGGGAATACACATCTGTATCTACCAGCTCTGCAACACTAGAAAATTTGTTTCAGCGCAGGAAATTCTTTGGAACAATTCACTGAAGTCTTAAGGCTGTTTGCCATCTTTCCTGGTGCACTGAGAGTCAAGCTGGTTGAGGGAAGCAGGCCAAGGGCTGAATCCAGAACAGCAAGTGTAGCTGGGTCGTGCTTGGTGCAGGTGAACTGAAATTTTATATAATCTTTCACTGATGGTACTTTTAACTGAAAGTACTCTTTTTCCAGGTATGTGGATTTGTTATGGGAAATACAGACATTTTTCTCTGTTGCTTTGATTGGAACAATCAAAGTTTCATTGTTGTGACTGCAGGCTTTTTCTCCCCTGTGCCGGGGAAACAGCTGCTTTCTCCAGTGCTGATCTCACTCGGGTTTCTCTTCTGCTTTCCTTCCCCTGGCTTCATTTCTTTGCTCCCACAGATCTTTAGGGAAAAGTCCTTGGAAGCATCTTGCTGTCTTCAAAAGCTGCCCATAAACCTTTCCATTTGTGAGACCCACCTCAAAACAAGGGCTTGACCCTGATGCCAGCTGCTGGCTGGAAATCTGTAATGCCTGCACAGGTCTCTGCAGCTTTGGTGCCCCATGGCAGAGCAACCACCTGCTGTCAAAAGGCAGCCTGGGGTGACCTCTGAACATGAGGCACTGGCAGATGATGGGCTACTGCAATAGCAGTGCAGCTTGCCCAGCTTTGATAGGGCTTATAAAAGTGGATTCTCCCAACCCTCCTGTGTCTTTGCCTGGAAGGGACAGGAGGTGACGGTTAAGCTTGTGCTGTATTTCAGCGCAGGGACAAAACTCTCATGCCCAGATATGTACAAATGCCGGTCTGGAGGAAGAAGCCTCCATATGGGACACAACAAAAAGGAGCTTGAAAGGGAGAGCAAGCACACACTGCACCCACCCGTGGATAACCCAGGCTCTATACAGGGACTGCCACTGTTAGCTTGATCTCCACTTTTTCTTTCGAAATACCTTTCATGTATTGCTTTTTTACCTAGAAAAATTTTTATTATATCTAATATGTTGATACATTAAACATCATATTAACCATGCTTATATGCAGTGTTCCTAAATTATCACTAGAGAGCCACAAATCCATCACAGCATCTCTGCTGGTAGAGGAATGGGGAGAGCAGCGCCATATGTGGTAGGCGTGAATGGCAATTACCTAGCTTTCTATTTTTGGTGGTGTCGGAAGAGTTAAAGACTTTATTTTCCACAGGAAGAACAGAGTAAAACAAACAGCAGTGACAGTAATTGCTCTGGCTTGTTTTATTTTTGCTGCCAGTGGTGGGATTTTTATATGCCATCACTTTCATCAGCACTTAATTGCTGGCACAGAGCTGCAGCTGCCGAATTACCTGTCTCATTGCGATGTGAAGGACTGTTACATTACTCGCTTTCTGAAGAATCCGTGGCCATTACTGAGTAAAGGCTGTGTTATTTTTTGCTTAACACAGATACTAAACTTCCTCCATCTTGTGTTAAACATAAATAAAAGATCAGGTTGTCCTTCAAACAACTGAGCATGTTGGTGAGAGAGAAGGCTGCCGGCAGCAGGGAGCCTACTGAGGTGGCACAGGAGAACCAGGCAGGGTTTATTGTAACTATGAAAGTTATCAGCTGAACTGAAAAATAAGCGGGAAGAATTCAACATTGAGCACAGTGGGCAAGGAGAGGGTAGTGTGTAAAATTGTTCCACTTCCTTTAAATAGGAATCATCATATAGAAGAGTTCTAGGTCAATATTCTGGCCACAGGTGCTTCTGCCATGGTTCAGTGGATCTCTCGTGGGACTGTCACCAAGAACTCTGTGTAAACATTGGCTGACACTTTACCCTCCATACTTAAAGGGATTCACACAGTCGAGTGCCACTGCATCGCTGCAGAAGGCAGGTGCTGGGACTGGCTGGGTGGGTCAGCAGGGAAGAGGTAGGACTGGCTGGATGGTCTCTCCTCATCTTGCATTTTAACAGGTTCAGATGTCTCTGAGCTTCATATCCCTTTGATCTGCTTTAGCATCACCTTCATGACACCCTGGTATTGCAACTTACCCAGTGCTTGTGGACAGATAAAGAGCTAATAGGAATTTTATCTAAGTATATTTTCTGCTAGCCTGATTCAGACCAGGGACTTGAACCAATCTATTGAGGTTTTGATGAATGCGCCAACCACTTACTGTTTGCTCTTCAAAGATGGCGATTCCTTAGTTATTCCTTTCTGTCTGAATTCAGACTGCTTGGTTCACCCCATTTGTGGGCTCTCTGGCAAGTTTGCATCTTAGTGAATGGGAGAGCTGCCCTCCACTCACCCAGCATGAGGCTCTGGCCAGCATCTGATCTCAGTGCTCTCCTGTGGACAGGAAGCCACAAAGGGGAGAGTTTGGTAAATAACCCAATTACTCAGGTACACACATGTTCCGTGTGCTCCTGGAACCCTCAAGGTCTAGCTCCTGACTTCAGATCAAGCATCTCATTTTCTACTTTCTTTCATCTGGCTGTATTGAACTAGAAAAATGTGTTTGGTCTGAGAAGTAAAAGAAAGAAAGAAGTATTAGAATTTAGCTGTTGTGGTAGCAAAGTTTCAGTGAGAGTAGAAGAAGTTTCCATCCTCACCCTGGTGAATATGTGAGGCTGTACCCTAGTAAAGCAACTGGTTGCCTCTGGGATGGAAAATATTTTAATACTTTGCTTTGAAAATGTGCAGAGATATTGACACTTAACCAGCGAAGATGCACGTTATCTGCTGAAATCAAAAAAGTGATGCCATAAATGAGTCAAATGTGACATTTTGTCTGTGCTTCACAACTGTGTGAGGAAATGATCCTGGTGAACGGTGCCCATCTCTCCTGGAGGTGAATCACACAAACTCCATAGAGGGTTCTTACATACAGTCTCAAAATTGGGTTTACAGCACCTTCAGAAGTGTGTGGGCCTTCCACTGAGAGCTGAATTTCACTCATCAAGTGTCATTAGCATGACACCCATTCTACGTGAGAACATGGGGCTCATTTGCCAACATTATGAGCACTCTGTAGAGTGACCATACAGGGACACTCATGACAGAAATGTGATTCTGGGAACTACAGCAGTTTGATACTGAGTTCTCCAAAGCATGTGAATAGTGCTTGCCTGAAATGCTACTTCCTTGTACAAAACCAGAGTTTCTTTAAGTAGAATTCATAACTAAACCTTATTGCAGTAATACTTCCAGGCAACTTCATGTCTATAAAAGTATTTTCATAAAACTTGAAGTCTCAATGAATACTGAAAGGCAAAGAAAAAAAACTAGGCTGTCATTCACTTTTTCCATAATTTAACCTCCAGTGACGAGAAAAATCAGGCAAAATAAATGGTTGGAAGTATGAAAATCAAGCCATAGTACCCAGTGGTTGACTATGTCGTTGCCATTTCTACTCACAGGTAGATCATGTCCACAGTCACAGTTTTATTAAATCATAGCTACTCCACCTGCCCTGCTGGAGCTTTGCCACGGCTCCTGTTCCAGTCTGCTCAGGGAGCTGAATGCAGCCCAGCCTGGGCAGCGGGAGGGGCTTTTTTGGTAAATCTGGTTGCACTGCCTGCTGATATTGAGCTCAGACTTACAGCATCTGGGAAACTAATCAGGTGGCCCATCAGTCTTCTGGTCCCAAGCACAGGTGAGACTGTATAGGGCAAGTTGCTTTGCTTCTGCTGCTTTGCATCATGGTTGGGGCAGAGCTGGGGTTTGGGAGCCAGGGTCGGGGCAGAAAGCAGTAAGTTTGTCAGCCTCTTGACTACTGGGTCAAGTTGAGAAAGATACATTTTTCTTGTGTGTACAGTTATACATTCTGATGTACTCTATGAAGTTATTTCTAACTACAACCCTCAGTACAAATCAAATGTTTCCTGTTCTGTTTTAAAAAACAAGTCATATCTATGTCCTTGGAGGGCAAAGCCCAACACAGACAGGTTGAAACACTTTGGTGCAGCTGAACTTCTGAACTGGAGCTGGATCACATTCCACCACTTTGAAGCATAGAAGGAAGTAACCGCATGACAAGACCACATAAAAAAACCCCTAAAACATAGTGTCTAGAGCCTGCTTAGGCCTGGTGAGAAGGCTGAACATGACAGAGGTGCTGTCCCCAGGAGCAGCAGCTGGGTGACAAGGCAGAGAGGAAAATCTACATCTATGGTATAATGATAGGATCAGTGGGCATGACCAGAGGGCAGGGAAGTCTGAAAGCTCTTTACTGCTGTTATCCAGGAAGTCTTCAACATCTGTATCTGACGGGCAAGAGGGAGATGAGTTGCTATGGTTTTGATGCACAGTGCTTATCCCTCCTGGCAAATCTCAGTAGAGTCAACAAGAATGCTTTGTGTATACTTGCCTAAAACCAACTTTTCTAAATATCTGAAGAGTGTTAAGTGGTGGAGAAGAGGCTGGCTCCAGGAGCGGGTACCTGGAGATCTCTCTGTCACATCCATCCTCATCATAAGTCACTCCAGTCCCACCTGTGAATAGTTTGCATTGCTGTGGCTGTAGCTAAGAAGTATCTGCTGTCACTAAGGCTTGACCTAATGCCGGGTTGGCCAGGGCATGGATGCGGATGGAACAATTTATCCCATCACAGAATCACAGAGTCACAAAATAACCAGGTTGGAAGAGACCCATCGGATTGTCGAGTCCAACCATTCCCACCAATCTCTAAACCATGCTCCTAAGTACCTCATCCACCCTCACCTTAAACACCTCCAGGGAAGGCGAGTCAACCACCTCCCTGGGCAGACTGTTCCAATGCCTAACCACCCTTTCTGTGAAGAATTTTTTCCTTATCTCAAGCCTAAATCTCCCCTGGCGGAGCTTGAGGCCATTCCCTCTCATCCTGTCCCCTGTCACTTGGGAGAAGAGGCCAGCACCCTCCTCTCCACAACCTCCCTTCAGGTAGTTGTAGAGAGTAATAAGGTCTCCCCTCACCTCCTCTTCTCCAGGCTAAACAACCCCAGCTCTCTCAGCCGCTCCTCATAAGACATGTTCTCTCTTTGAAGAGGACAGAAACACCTCTGGCTGCAGAGGTTTGGCTTTGAGCCCTCCGTGAGGGCCTTGCTGCAGGTTTAATGCTTGCTTTCTAGAAGAGAAAGCTGAAGACTTTGAAGGCCTTTTCAGCCTCCGATGCTGAAGTTGTCATTTAGGCTGCTAAGTGGCAAAGATTAGATTTGGTGTGTTCTCCAATAACCTACTGCATCATCATTTAGTCTCATTACCAGTACTACACCAGATTTGAATGACCTTTGCAAAAATAAAATCAAGCTATATTGACATATTTGCTTTAGAAGATGCTAATCAATATCTATTTCGTTAGCCAATATGGTTATGTCTCCCATTATTGTGATTTATTTAATTTTTGTTGACCAAAGGTTGTTGAATGGGCGATAACAGTACTGAAAGTGGCAAGGGTTAATAAATTCAGATGAGGTTGTCATCTTATTACCAGAGTGCAGGAAGTGAAGCACAGCCATTTAATTAACCCAGTCGCAATGAATTTCATGCAACATGCAGTTAACACTTCATCTATTAAAACTGCAAAACAGATGGTAGTGAGCAGTTTTGTCTGCTGTAAATAGGGTACCAATTTAAATTACTTGCTGCACACGACTTTATAGGACAAAATTATCTAGATATTAAATGCTGAGATACTTAATAATCTCTTTCTTTTAAGTCATGCGTATATCAGACTCTTGTCCAATAGCAGAAATCTCAATTATTTCCATGAAATCCCCAAAATGGATACCTAAAAAAAAAAAGGCAAAACTTTGATGAATTGGCATTTCTTCAAATTTCAAGGACTTCAGTCATCATCTCTGCTGGAGAATGTAAAGTTTTATCCTACTTTCTCTAGCTGCCTAAGAAATTTTTATTATTCACACAAATGGATAATCCTAGATGACTATCAAAAGGCCACATTTCTCAATAGACCAGTAGTTTCTCTCTTGCTCTTGAAAAGTGATTGTGATAAATATTACCAAATTTAACATTTTCCTTTTCATTTCCCACAGTTAGGGAGAGTTATGTGAGCACATGCCTGCACACACGGGCAAGGGGGCTGTATATCAAAGGTGCTCTGAGTGACTTGGGGCCTGAGGCTGAGTAGCTGCTTTGCTTCCCTGTTTCTTATTGTAGGGAGAGGACTGTATGCTTCAAAAAAAAAAACAACAAACCCACAATTGTGTGATATATTTTCATATGCATATAACAATTTAGACACTGGAACTTGCATTGAAATAATTTCACACACAAAATTGCTGCTGTCATATAAAATACAAGGCAGAGAGGCTAGGAAGAAGCAAAGAGGCTCTCTTAAAATTGTGATTGCCTCAGGACTGCATGAAACCCATTTTTCAGCAGAGAAGCAAGCATTTGCTTGAAATCAGAGCAGAATCCCAGGAAGAAAAGGAAAGCCTGAGCCAGCAGAGCAAGTAGGTCGCTACAGCACCAGGAGTGTGTGGCTCCCACATTGCAGGCAAGGGCAGAAAATTGTCTTTCCACTTCTTCAGAGAAAACAAACCTGACAAACCAACCTCCTTCACCATTCTCCTTCTTCCTTTGAAGACAGAGGCTTGACAACAAGGCTCTGCTTCTGGTGAATAAGGTTCATTAAGCCTGCAGAATGCTAGAGGGTGTGCATTCATGTATTTGAATGACTCTCAGAAACTCCTTTATTTGAATGACTTTTTCCTTAGAGAGGCAGAAGGCAAGTGTGTCCTTTGTCACCTCCTCTGATTGCTCTGTCCACTGAACCGCTAGCAATAGCTATCAGAAAGTCTTCAGAGATTCGAAGCATCACAATCCATGACAAAGGACATAAATTGCTCTTTTCACAGATGACATCCCACTTTATCTCAGTAAAACACAAATCTCTCTTCAATGCCTGAAGAAGTCCTGGAGCATTACTTCACTGGAGCAAGGCTTCATGTAAATATGACTAAATCAGAGGTGATTCTTACACAATCATCCAGTGAGATTTTTTTCCTTCTCTGTGCTATTGAACCCCAGGGGAAATGAACTATTTATTGGTACTGGCCCCACCCTACTTAAGCAAACTGCCACAGTCCTTTTTCAGTCCTTCATATCTAGGTCAAGAAGGGCTTCATTTTCCATTATTTTTAGTAGCACAGGTTTGGTTTGGCTGTATTAAAAATGTATGGTCCCAAGCAATAAGTAGTATGCAAAAGATACCAATAATCAACTTTCAAGGCTCAGGAAAAAAAAAAAAAAAAGAAAGCAAAATGAAGACTTACCACCAGGGAGGTATTTTTTTTTTTTTTTTTGTGGCCAGTTTTACCTGCTGTCTTGGGAAAGCCTTGCAGAGCTCCCAGTGCCAGCCCCACCTTCCAAAGAGAAGCACAGCCACACTCACCTCTAGGTTCCCACAGTTTTGCCACAGCAGCAGGACACGATGCTTAGTAGATGAGAAGAAGAGGACTAAGGAGCAGAACAATGGTCATTGTTGAAGACCACAACCAAATAACTTCAAAGAGTTCAAAACTAAATTTCCTTTCGGTTTCCTTTCAAACATCCTATGACCTATTTATTTCCTTCCTAACCATCGCTGCTGAAGGGAAATGGACAGCCAGCCAGGTGGAGCAGACGGCTTGCTAAGGCACAAGAGCTTGCTCAGGCACAGGACTTGACACTGCTGCAAGTGGGATGTCCTCCCTGCTTCTTCACTCTGAAGAAAAACAAAAGGCATGCTAATGTTACAAGTTTAATAGTGCCAGCTTTTAAGCTGCTTTAATTTACTGTCACTCCATGGATACCAAAGCATATCAATATCCACAGCCTTATAGTTTCCCCCTTTCCTTTATCATAGAATCATAGAATCACCAGGTCGGAAGAGACCCACCAGATCATCATTCCTATCAAACACTAAACCATGCCCCTCAACACCTCATCAACCCATGCCTTAAACACCTCCAGGGAAGGTGAATCAACCACCTCCCTGGGCAGCCTCTGCCAGTGCCCAATGACCCATTCTGTGAAAAATTTTTCCCTAATGTCCAGCCTAAACATCATTAACAGGTTTTCCTAAGAAAATAAACATTTTAAAACTTGGGAGATGCTACTGAAAGACCGTGAAACAGATTAGACTATTGGTAGGATGTGGATGGATATAGATGTTGATATTGATATTGATTGTATATCCATTTGTTAAGTCGGATCAATATTATTGGTCAGTCTGAGATGCTGAGGCATTTCAAAGCAAAGTGACTAGCCTGGGCCAACTCAAGAGGTCAAAATCAGGCCCAGAAACAGATCCTGCCTCCTGGCTGCCAGACAGCACTGTGTCAACAAAGTGCACTGCTCCGGTGCACTAATTTATGATGCAGATTAGGTGGATGAGAGAGAAATTTAGTCATTTGGAATGACTAATAACTATGCTAATGTGCTTAGATAAAATAAGCGTTCACATATGTTGAAAGCATTTATAGTGTAATAAACTTCTGTTATCTTTTGAGGCGTGCAGTACTTTGATTTTCATATATCAACTCGTCTTTTTTTCAAGCGCAATACAAACCATATTTTTAAAAAAGATTACAAAGCTCAGGGCTGCTGAACCTCATAATAGTAGTGCCAGTCTGAAGTATTGACAAACTACTACGAATAGTAGGCTCTGGGGCTTGGAGTTTCTCTGGTTTTGGGGGGTTTTCTAGTCCTTGGCAAAAAGCATCAAACCAGTTTCAAGAGTTGGACTTCAGAGATGGCAAAGAGCTTCGAGGATATTAATTTCAATGGATCTGAGACTTTGTGTGTACAGAAACACTAATCCCCTTGTGAAGGGTATTTTCCTGCATATGACCAAACACCGGCTTTGGTCCCCTATCTGAATTCCTATTGTTCTTCTCCATAACACAGACATATTTATACCATATTTTAATTTTTTTTCTCTACTGTTGCAGCCACCATTGCTAATCACACCCTTGTGATCTCTTCCATTACACATGACACTTGCAGGCTTACCACTGGCTGTAGCTCCTTTGCTACATCCTTCCCGCTGCAGCCACAGACCCCAGAGTTACAGCTGCTGAGGTGCAGACAAGGCTGAATGACTTGCGAAGCAGATCGCTTTCGCCTGAAAAGATCTCAAAGTGATGCTGGTGCTTGTGTGGGAGGCCAGCCCTGGAGCCCACCAGCCTGTTCCATCGTGCTACAGCCTTGTTCTCCTCAGAGAAAAGTGTGTTGCTGTTCTTCACCCTCGTGCTGCTGCTGTGCCATGTTGTGGTTCACCTGTATGGAGCACTTCAAAAGCAGAAAAGTAAGTGAGAAGTCATGGAAGAAAATAATCTCAGAGGGATACAGAAAAAGAAGCTTGTGTTCTCTATAAATTTCAACCTACAGTGAAAAAAAAATTAAGTTTGGAGAAAATCAACTGCCTTTAAAAAAATGTACTATAGTAAATTCATTAATATTTTTTATTTAATCTTCTTCCCTTAAGATGAACAAAATGTCATAATACTCAGTCTGTTAAAGGAAAGAATCCCTTGACAGGAGGCATTAAATGATCAGATATTAAAAACATCATCAAGAATGACAGAAGTTCTTGAGGTTTTGTTTTCCTTTTCAGTCAGACAGTGAAGGATAACTAAAATAAAATAATCATAAAGCAATGGTATCTCATTCTGGATGAAAGCACAAGCCTCACCAAAAACATTAAACCAAGAATGTGCCTTTAAATAGGAAATAGGGCCTCTCTACCCGCTCGGCTTTTGTGAATGAGTGCAGAGAGCTCTATAAAGGGACGGCTGCCAGCACGGAAAGGCATAAATGCTGCAGAGGAGGTCTTCAGGGAAAAATCAGGAGTCTACTGAAACTGAGGTAGAAAATAGAAGGAAGGCTGACTGGGAAAGTGCAAATCTTAGACAGTTTGTCAGGCAAAATTGCCTACCTGTTCCCATCTCCGTGGTGACGCATGTGTTATATTTGGTACTTGAAAATCTGTCATCCGCTCTTAAATAAGTATTTGTCTGTGAGAACCTTTATTTAAATTGCAAGGTTAATCAGTCATGCCGGCAAGCAGTGCTACAGAATGGAGATGAAATGACCGACATCTTCAAGTGTTTCTTTAAAAGCTCACTGTTGATATTTTCTAAGTTAACCTTAAAATCCAGATTCCAATAGCTGTATTCTTTATGCTGAAGAGTTACTCAAAATAAAAGCTAATGGGAGGATTTTCAGTATTTAATGCTTTACTGCAATCTGGAAAATAGCCAAGAGGGAAGATAGCGCTTTCAGGCAGAGGTGAAGCTGCCACAGGAGCTGAGTGTGAAGAAGCAGCCCATCCTGGTACCCCATGCTGGATGCCCAGGGGTGCTTAAAAGCTTTACAAGCAGACAACTGGGTTACATTCCTCATCCTGACACAGGCTTGCTGGACCAGCATAGATAACAGTTGCCATCTGCTTTTTTCTCCAGAAATGCCATAAATAAGTGCAAGGTATGAGTATTTAGGAGGAACATTTCCTTATCCTTATCTTGGCCTGTCCAAAGCTAACATTAAGAATGTTACAGACGTGAGTGGTTTTTTTCTTTTTGCAAGGTAGGTAGAGTAGTAGATTTTTGCAGTCTAACCAGGCATATGATACATGGTGAGAGCCTTGAGAGGCATTTAAATAGACCTTTTGAGGCCTTTTTATGCTTATTTTAGTTTCCGTAGAATTGCATCTGCTCCATATGTCCTGATTCACTACAGGATGCTTTTCTTGTCGGAGGAGTGGCTCTGTTTGATCAAGATGGTACTGACCTCATTTGTGAAATCAAGCATCAACTCACTGTATGATGAACTGCCTGCCTAGAACAGCTTCTAACAAAAAACTTTTAAAAAGAGCAGTTCTATACAGGTTCTAATAAGAGTAAGCTAGAGAAAAAAAAAAAAACACAGGTTCTAATAAGAGTAAGCTAGGGAAAAAAAACCAAGCAAACTTTATGTAATATCTTATCACATAGACATGTAGCCTTCCATTCATCTGATTAAAATTTTAATCAGAAGAAAGCCTCAGCTGAAATAAAGACTTACTGTGTTTTTAACAATCTTGGGTTTCTGTGGCCACGACAATATAAGGTGCTGAAATTGTACTGCTAAGACTGGATAGCTCTTGTTTTTATTATCTGTGAGTGAGCAAAATGGATGTTACTATTATCTGCATGTTACTATTCCCTATCAAAGAGAGGGAAACAGAGGGAGAAGTTTTCCTCCATTATAACCGACTAGACCATCAAGGTGTACACCCTCTGTGAAAATCTCAGCCCTTCTTTATTGTAACAGATGAAATGTTCACAAAGCTATGCTCTAAATGGTAAAAAAGTGGACGATATACCTGAGATATCCTTGATAAAAGCCGTAAAAATGTTGGTTAGACTACAGCCTATGACTATATTTAGATACATGCCTCCCTGAAGAATGTAATCACCAGGGTAAAGTATTAACGGCTGGTTTATGGTGCTGCTATTTCCCTTTTGCTTCCTCATTCACATGCATGTGGAACAGAGCAAACAAGTTATCTGGATGAGAAGGGCTGGGGACAAGCTGAGGAGGGAACTATGTGCAGGTAGGTACCAGGGCAGGGGCTCGGTGACGAGGTGTAACACATTCTCGTTGCTAAAGGAAATTCTGAGAGAAGTCACTCATCCCCTGTAGTCAAAGGTCAACCCACACTGGTGGTGCAGAGCCACACAAATTAAACTAAATCTTTTCACTGGGCTTTTTCATCTGTAGAAAATGCAGCAGAAGTCATCTGGCACTAGATAGTGAAGGCTTTTCTGAGGGATGTACAGATTTGTGTGCATCTACGCCCAGACCTGGTGCTAAGTGAAGAACGCGTGAATCTCTACTGCCTGAAATGAAATTGGCCTCTGAGAAAAAACACATAATAACTTCATCCAGCGTACAGCCATCTGCAAAACATGCCAGAGTGGACACACTTGAACAACACAGCAATGTCAGCAGCTGAGGGCTGTGGGCTACTGCCCACAGCTCCTGCCAACACACGGTCCCAGCGCGGCCAAGGAGACACGTGCTTGGGTGGTGTGGCCTCACAGCAGCTGTGATCCAGCAAAAAGTCCAAGGGAAAAATTTTCTGGCAAGGACAGGGAGATGGTGTAGCCTGCAGGAATGAACACAGGAGTTAGCTGGTAGGAAAAAGCAAGCAATAGCACTTTTTTGGATCAGCAGCTGGAAAAAGAGGCCACATGGGCTGTTTCTGAGCTTAAGCATCTTCTCTGAACCCTGCTTTAAAGCAGAGAAAGTAGAAAGCATAGCTAAAATCTGACAAATGGTGCTGAATACTTCCCAAAAAAAGTGCACTGGGAGGAGATGTTCATAGAGTCATCCACCTCCATGCTTTGGGAGGCTGTGTCCACACTGGGTGGCGTGCTAGGAAGGATTTCTTATGATGCAGCATTGTATATACTGTAAAGATCAAGGGGGCATTTACATTCCTCTGTAAAGCATCCAGGCTTGATATTGTTAGAGACAATGTAATAGCCCACTAAAAATGGATCCATGGCACAATCTACTATGGTAATTTCTGCTATGATCCGTTTCCAGGAATATAAGGAGTTGTGTTACTATTGGAGCCACAGCAGCAATAGCTGCCACAGCAATAGCTCCTCCAAGTTGCTTGTCCCAGCTGTTAGAGAGGGACTGCAGATGCTTTCTGCCTTGCTTTGTGTTGCTGTTTTTAAATGTAGGAGATGCACGTGATTAAAGTAAGAAGTCTAGTTCTAGAGATTGTATTTTAGCATCAGGGAGTGTGTGACAGAAATACAGGCAGAAAGGATTTGTTTCTGAATTAGTGCTTGTAACAGTTCTACAAACACAGACAAATTCGTAGTCAAAAGGATAATGTTGACATTTCATTGAAAAGCCTCTTTAAGGAGCTTCATAGCTGCATTTTGAAAACCTAATCTTCAAAAGACCTGATGTCTAAAAGTTTGGCTTACTTCTCAAATGTGTCAATCGATATTTTCCTTTTTCGACCTATTTATCTTAAACATTTATAATCTGTTAGGGGATGTGCACAGTTAAATGTCCAATTTGATTTGTTTGTTTTTTAAATCTGCAGTTCAGTTGCCAAGAAATTAAACAAACAGATGCCACTCTTTTTGAGGGGCTCCATTAAATACAATGTCTTACAGACCATCTGCTGGATCTGCAGCAGCAATTAACAGCTACAAGCTATTCCTAGAGCAGAGGTGACAACAATTGATGGTGCCGGGATACTGGCAATTTCTCCTTCCCACTTCTCACCCTCTCACTTCCAAATACCTATATAATACAATATTTCTGCATAAAGGACTGGATCTGCTAAGTAAAAACAAAAGAACGAGGTATTCCTTGTTGTTCAAATTGTGAGGAATTGTAGTCTTTTGTTGGCATTTCACTTTTTAAACAAAGAGTGTATTCAATTATAACAACTGAGACTATAGATGTCTGCAAAGACAACATGAGTGAAGTTTGTCCTGCATCTTTTGCAATCAGTCTTCTCCATACTGGTACACAGCTGCTCTGGGAGCTGGGGGCTGAGACAACACACAGACTTTTCCCTTCTGCATTGCTGGCTTAAACCAGCTTGGTGGGGAGTCACTGAAAACAACTACCTCTGTTTGATATTGAGCTTGAAATACCTGGGGAGGATCAGTCTAGCGAAAAATCGTGAGCACTGGGTATGACTCATGTCCATCATCCAATAGCCAGGTAAATGGGGTTTTGTAGTAGCAGAAACTCCTGGCAATGACCTTTTATTGGTAAGTGACCCTCTTCCTCAGGGGATAACATAGAAACATAGAACCATAGAATCACCATGCTGGAAAGGACCCATCGGATCATCAAGTCCAACCATTCCTATCTAACACTAAACCATGCCCTTCAGCAACTCATTCACCCATCCCTTAAACACCACCAGGGATGGTGACTCAACCACTTCCCTGGGCAGCCTGTTCCAGTGTCCAATGACCCTTTCTATGAAACATTTTTTCTGATGTCCAGCCTGAACCTCCCCTGGCAGAGCTTGAGGCCATTTCCTCTCGTCCTGTCCCCTGTCACTTGGCAGAAGAGGCCAGCACCCTCCTCTCTACAATCTCCTTTCAGGTAGTTATAGAGAGCAATAAGGCCTCCCCTCAGCCTCCTCTTCTCCAGGCTAAACAACCCCAGTTCCCTCAGCCACTCCTTGTAAGACTTGTTCTCCAGCCCCTTCACCAGCTTCATTGCTCTTCTCTGGACTCGCTCCGGAGCCTCAACATCCTTCTTCTGGTGAGGGGCCCAGAACTGAACACAGTACTCGAGGTGCCATCTCACCAGTGCCGAGTACAGAGGGAGAATAACCTCCCTGGACCGGCTGGTCACACTGTTTCTGATACAAGCCAAGATGCCATTGGCCTTCTTGGCCACCTGGACACACTGCTGGCTCATGTTCAGTCGCCTGTCAACCAACACCCCCAGGTCCTTCTCCTCCTGGCAGCTTTCTAGACAGACTTCTCCCAGCCTGTAGCACTGCATAGGATTGTTGTGCCCCAAGTGCAGGACCCGGCATTTGGTCCTGTTAAACCTCACGCCATTGGATTCTGTCCAGCTGTCCAGCCTGTTCAGATCCCTTTGCAGAGCCTCCCAACCCTCCAGCGGATCCACACTTCCACCCAGCTTAGTGTCATCCACAAACTTGCTAAGGGAGCACTCGATGTCTTCATCCAGGTCATTGATAAAGACATTGAACAGGGCTGAACCCAGCACTGAGCCCTGGGGAACCCCACTTGTCACTGGCCTCCAGCTGGAGTTAACTCCATTTACCACCACTCTCTGCTTGATGCTGCAATCGTGTACTGTTTTGTTTTCAACAAGTTGTTTGCATTGCTGCTTCAGCAGAAGATTTATTTATCTTAGTTTGTCAGACTTGTAGACTATCCTCAACACACAGAATCATAGAATCATTAAGGTTGTAAAAGTCCTCTAAAACCATCAAGTCCAGCATTGACACAGTACCAACAGGCCCAATAAACCACGTCCTGAAGTGCCACATCTACAATTTTTTTTAACAGCTCCAGGGATGGTGATTCCACCGCCTCCCTGGGCAGACTTTTCCAATGCTTCACCACTCTTTCAGTAAAGAAGTTTTTCCTAACATCCAATCAAACCTTCCCTGGCAAGAGGAGTTTATCAATACAACTGACTTCTTCTCTGAAGTACATAAGGAAGAAAGGGATCTCCGGGTTTAACATTTCAGCCTGATCACAGTATCAGTATAGACAGGTGTTCATTATTTTTAAAATTAAGATTTCCATCCTGACAATAAATATTTATAGTAATTTTTCTTATTGCCCTGTATGGCGACCATCTGTAGATGCAATCTGTACTTAAAAAGGCCATCCCATAAATCAGGTGCAATTTAAAATCTTCCAATAGTTTATAAATCTGCCCAGGATTTAGAGATTAATTGAAGAGCAGAGAGCTTAATACATTAACCTTTCACCCCTATGGGCCTGGGTTCAAGAGCTGCCTTAGGTCAAGAAGTAAAAAATGAGATTAGTGACTTTGTCTTAGTTGTTACAAGTGCTGGGGTTCAGGAGAGTACAGTTAGTACTGCTTGCAGTGCCCAATATTCTCAGTGAGGGTTTGCTTTGAAGGTTGTGTGTATCTTGTCTGCTGCTGCTCCTCTATTATGAGGTTACTAATTTAAGAATTAAAGCAGGTGCCTGAGGAGACCTGTTAGTAGGATATGGTGGCTGTAAGAGAGGCCAGGAAGCATCAAGAATGGCCCGTTAGTAGTTTCGTCCCTAAAATTGAGCCAAGTCACTGAAGCAACAGCAGGGACACTGGGACAGATGAGGACAGGAGGGGACATCCTTGTCAGCCCTTCTTCAGCCCTGCTTAGTCTGATGGGCAGCCTCACTTTTTGTCCTTTCGCGTGCTCCCAGCTCCTCATCAACCGTATCCTTCCTCAGGGCTTGCCAAGAAACCAACATAGCAAGGAGGCCAGTAAGAGAAGCTGGGGTCAGCAAGCATTCCTTAATTTCTTTGTCTGTGTCTGCACAAAATAAAATGCAGCAAAGTGGACCATCCCTCTTCTGTTTCTTTTGGCTTGTGAAAGATGGGGACCTTGATGAACCCTCAGATGCATGATGCAGGGCATTTTGTCACTTGGCAGAGACCCTCAACAGCCTTATTCTCCGACTCAGAGCCAAAGTTACTTTCCAGGGATGCTACATCGCTGAGGATGAAAATAAGCAAACATCCACAAAGGTGGTAGGGTAGTTCCTTCGTGCTTGGATGTTGGTGGCTGCCCCTTACTCGTAGCCCTGGCCTGTCAGCAGATCATTTATGTTGGCTTAGCACAGAACGCTGGTGGCAAAACACAAAATGATCTGCACCCTGTCGAGGCTGGGAAAAGAAATTGAGCAATACAAATGTCTGCAGCATACGTCTCGCTGGGGAGCCAAGCACGCTCTGAATGCCCATTAAATAGGACTGGTTTGGGAAGTCACTTGATGGGTTCATTCCTTTCTGTCGACGTGTGAGTATATCTGTGTAATTTATGCCTCTTGCACCCTTCAGACCACCCTTGAGAAATACCTATGCAAAAATAAAAATTACCCGTGACCCCTGACTTTGACTTTTCGACCTCTCCCTTTCCCCAACACATGCCCTGTCTGCTCAGGATTTGCCAGCTGACTAATGAGATCGAGTGAGATCTCTGCTCTGAAGGGATGTTTGAAAATCATGTGATTTTCTGGAACCCCCAAACACACACATAGAATCTACATTTCCTGAACTGGGTTGGGTTTTTTTGATGTGTTTGGAACAAACATCATCCTGGGGGTTTTAAACTTAAAAAATCCATTCATTACTGATCTAGGTCAGAGGTGAGATGAAAAACACACTATGAAATCCAGTGATAGAAAGCTTAATCATTTATTTTTTTGCCTGGAATCTTTTCACTTGTTCAGCTGGTTCAAAAGCACTTGGAACATGTCAACAAGGATAACATGACTGAAAACAAACCTTTGCCAGCAGTAGAACCAGACCAACAGAAACAGGACAATAGTCTTTTTCATACCACAAAAATGCTACTAAGCAGCATATAGTTTCATGTGTGCTCCCACTTCCTCTCCCCTCCTGCTTAAATTATGAAATACTATTTACTAGCAAACATTATAGTTTGCTGTTTAAGAGAATTAATATGATTAAAGGGTTGGTTGGGAAGTGATAATTGAAGTCCCAACTATTAAAATGCACATCAGTGTGCAGGGAAAATAAAAAAGCACTGAAATTCTTTTCAAACCCCTGCACCAGGTGCGTTAATTACATTTCATTGCATGTTGGTTTATTACTGCGGTCACTTGTGCCTTATGATCTGCATTAACACCTGCGTTCTATCGATATCTTGGTATTTCACTAAACAAGATGAATATTGGCCAGATGGTGACTCCAGTAGGAAGCATTTCATGTAGATTTTCCTGCTCTGCACAGTTGCCTGTAAAGGAATCCTGAATGTCATACTACACCAAAGCAAACCCAAAAGGCACAGCACTAAATTTGAGAGCAACTGCCTTGACAATATATTCACAAAGGATCAGATGATGACAGCCGGATCCAGGTCTTGTAATGTGGATCTTGCTAATAAATCTCCCATGTGTAACACAATGGCATTGCTAGTACCAGCATTTCACCCCACAGGGTGACCCTGACCCATGCAGAAACACAGTTTCACGGAAAACTGGGTCAGCTCAGGTCTGAAACATACAGCACAGATGACTTGGTGATTTTTTTCAGTTTTTTTTTCCTCAGCTTGCATACATGACCTTTCTTCCATAGTACAGGTTAGTTAATGTTCAACAGACATCCAGCCCCAGGGAAACGCCACAACAACGAGTCAGTACTTAAGCCCAACCACGCCTGGCACCTTACCCTTTGACCAAAGCAGGGTGCACTTCAGGAGAGGTGGGATGGAACACAGACCTCACTGCCCTGTTATTGGCATAGTTCGGCTTTTGTCTAACACATCAGTGAGTTACTTGCTCACCTGTATGAGAAAAGAACAACAAATTTCACACTGGCATGGTATTACACTGTTAGAAATTTGGAAAACCTTCTAAACTGTGTAATTGACCTCAAACCCACAATAACTAGGAAACACAGCATTGTTCCAGAACACTCTCCTGTGCTGCCTGTGAGCTTTGCCGTCCTTGTTTCGTGGTGTTGCAGGACAAGGAAAAAGTTTTGCTCAAGCAAGTTAGATTTTTATTGGAGATGTCCATGTACATGGCTTCTTTTTGTATTCCTTCACTTGTGCCTGTGGGTTGAGCACTATGTGACCATTGCAATTGTCAATGCAAATTGTCATATGATCAGAAGTGCAGGTTTTTTGTAGTGTCGATGGTGTTGCAGTGCCCTTGCCTCAACCTGGGTGTGCAGGGAGGAGTTCAGGGGTGCAGCCAGTGCTTGTTAGCATCTCTTTCTGCCCTCTCTGCCAGCACCAAGCTGTGAAATCATCAGGGCCAGCAGCCTTGTCTTCCTCTGGGGGGAACAGTGGCTGCCCTCTCCCACTTTAGGGCAGGTAAAGATGGGATGCTCTGAGTGAGCTCCTCACAGACCCTGGTCCCTGGACTGCTCCTGTCATACCTCTGAGAAAGGCAGAGTTTGCATGAGGGCACTAAGCAGAAGTAATGGAGCAGGATAGGCAGCAGATGGATGACCAGCAGACCATCCAGAGTGTGGAGTACACATATTATTTTGGAAACCTAGGCCTTTTCCTTAGGACAGAACAACTGTGATGGCTAATAGTTTGCTTTCTGAGCACTGTTCTTAGTGAGTACAGGCTCATACAACCTCCCAAACTGCACCCAGTCTCCAAGTCAACACTCTGATGCATAGAAATGAAGACAGAAAGTGAAGCATGGGACTGGCCAGCAAATGAGCTCAGCTCCATGCTCAGGATGGGTGCAGAGCACCCACTGACACAGCTGGGTACTGAGCCCAACTAGTACTGCCCTGGCTGTGAGCAGCCAGCTCCTCACCCTGCTGATATACAGAGATGACCATGGAGCTGGCAGTTGCCATCCCCTTCAACATCTCAACTCTTCAGGATGGTGACCTCATTGTTCCCACCGAGGCACACGACACTAGATCCAATCTACAAAAACAAGAAGCCAAAATATACGAATTAACTCTCCTACCCTTTCCCTGGGCACACTTCCCCCCAGCTGCTGTTTTATAGAAGACCAATATCTCACTCTTGGAGGAGTGTAAGCAAATCCTATTACAAGTTGAGATTAACCATCAGTCAGATAACTCACCAGTGCAGAGATCAAATATAAAAGATGTATGTTCTGTGTCATCTGTTTAGCAACCTTAAATTAGCTCACACGGGTGGATGGTGCTGGCCAAATGGCAGAACATGTGCTGCAAATGGAAATCAGAGTCAAAACAGAATCCTGTGGGATACCCCCAGCAATTTTAAAGTAGCTATCTTATTACCTAAGCAATTTTCAGGGACAAGCAGAAATCAAACCCAGCCGACAATGCTCTCCGGTCCCACCTTGGTGAAACTACTTCATTATTATTTCAGTAGTGCCTGGAGAGCTCTATCTGCTGTTCCAATTTCTCTGCAAAACCCCTCCCAACAACCCACAATGAAAGACATCTCCTGCGAGGATGTGCTTACAGTTTAATTTAAGACAAGGCACAGCAAGTGGAAGTAACAAACAACCAGAGAGACTAGAAGGGAGAGGGTTGATGGAAATGCTGGGAAGCACTTGTCTCTGGAGTCCCTCTGTGTGTACACATACATACTACACACAAATTAATGTGTGCGCAGAGATTTCAGAAGCCTGTTAACTTGAATATAACACATACAGAAGTAATTGATAAAAAAAATGCATGCATGAGGCGGAGGACTGGAGGATGGGAGACCTGCCCTGCTCTCTTCCGAGGAAGCAATGCAAACGGGTGGGTTTGACTTGGCTTTTTTTCACGCCGTGAGCATCTTTGGGGTCAGCAGGCAGTTATCAGTCACACACCAGACTGAAAACTCTCTTCTTTCTCAGTATACATAGTATATACATTTGACCACTTGGCTTTGGTCTGGGAAGCAGAAGAAACAAGAGGACTCTGCAAAGTGGCCTTGATGGGGGTTTTGGGTGAGCAGTAATAAAAAGCTGGGCACAGAGGGACTGCAATGCCACCAAGAGATGTGCATCAACCTGCCAGCCACACAGGGAATCCCCAGACCCTGAGTAAACCCTGCTTGTCAGGGTTTGGTGAGGAGTGCCCTTGGGAGGAGAGGGAAACCATTAAGGAGATCCGTTACTTCTAGCTGGAACAAAGCATGAGGGTGTTGCCTCGCAGACATGTACATTTTGCTGCCGGGGGCATCACTGCAACCAAGCCAGAAAGCAAAGAGCATAGCAGCAAAATTTACCCCAAAGAGAAAAAATTTAATGTTTCTTTTAAAACTTGATGAACGACTACTGTATTGCCTTATTGCTTGTAGAGCCCCCAGCAAGCCTTGCCTCTGTGTGTGGGTAAGAAGATTCAGCCTAGCAACCCCCCCTCCGGAATGTTCTGGACTTCACCTGGAGGTGTAAAGGGGCGTTGGTTAGGCCAACCCTTTTCCTGACGGAAACTAGGTGCACAGAGCACATCTCTCATCTTCCTGCCACCTGGTGTCACAGTTACAGTAGGAAACAGATTGTTCAGGCACATAACTCAAGAAGAATACTCTGAAAGTGAAAAACAATCTGCAGAGGTATGATGGCAGAAGGATGCTTTGAACATTTCCAGGTTTGTGTTTGCTCAGGGCTTGGGCATTCTCAGAGGAGGCACAGTAATGCTATTGAAGTGCAAACTACTATGAAGGTGATTGTTCAAAACCCACTGCTTGTTTGGAAACAACATCTTAAGAAGTAAAGGACTAGTTTTGGGGAGGTCATTTCCAAAAAGGATTAAAAAAATTCCTCCGGGTCACCAGCAATGTGTGCCTTACTCTCAGATGAGGAGTTTCCTCCTTATCCCCCAGCCCCTAGAAGAAAAACATAAAAATTCACTTTGAAAAAAAAGAGCACCTCCAATGATGTCTACAGGCTTTTGACTTTGCTCTTTCCTTCAAACACAACTCGTGATGCTGAGCACTCATTCTCTTGGCCTATTTGTTCTTGGCAAACAAAGAGCAAATTCCCCTGGGTACAGCAATCCATTTTTAACACTCTGTAATTATTTAGAAAAATGTTTTGATAGGAGCAATGAAAAACTGGGGCATTTCAGGTGTCCCTGGGAAAGTTGTTGGAGCACTATATGAAATGGAGACATAAAGTCTCTTTATTTATGGCACTACCCACCCCACTCCGCCCCCCCCAAAAAAGACCACCTTTTCAGCTGTGGCATTTGAATCTATTTGCAATTCATTGAACAGCCCCATCTGCCTCTCATCTCCAACTGCAGAATGCACAAAACTACCGAGGGTCAACTCCAAAATGGTGAGGGAAGGGAGAATACAAGGACTTTGCTCCAGGAGTGTTGCTGATGGGGCAGGTCAGAAAACTGTCCCTTTATGAGCTATTGTCTCTTTTGTCCTCCCAAAATATATGGGACCTCATATGTTAATGTACCCTTTTGGGAAGCCCTTTGATGGAAGGTGTTGCAGCAGAAAATGTCAGAGTCCTTAGCAGGAGACTCGAAGGGCTGTGAATTATATGGCCCAAAGGCATATGAGTTTGATACAGAAAAGGAGATGTGTCTCTTGTCATCCTCTGGCCAGCTGAGAACGTCAGGGATGAAATCTAGAAGCTAAATGTCGATTCGATTTTGCCACAAGGGCATATTTTCTTTGAAGTAAACATGGGTAGAAAAACACCCAAATCAAGGCTGTGCACTCGGTGCAGGAGCTCGCACACGCATTGCCTGCCAGCTCTGAAACGTGTCATCTCCTTTTCTTATTCATCCCCAAATATTGTTGTTCAGCATCCTGATGCTGCTCTGTGGCTGCCCGTAGAGCTGAGCCGCTGGCACTGAAAGGTAAGTAGTTGATGTTGGGTGCAGGGGAGATTGTGGTGAAGAAGGAGGTAAGGGAAGGATGTAAATGCGAGCAACAGAGAAAGAAAATTAAACAGAAATGAAAACGTTACAGCTCAGTTGTCCTTAAAGGACCTGTCATCCTTAAGGGACTCTGTACAAGTAAAATAAAGGAGGGGGGAAACCCATACTCAGCATATTCACTGCCATCTCCTGGTGGACAGAGAAATAGCCCTAGCCTGCCCTGCCGGCTGCCTGTATCTTATAGCACTTTAATTTCTTCAGTTATCGAAGAATCACAGAGTCAAATGGCAGTGCTAGTAAAAGGCACTATGTGTACTTTGGAAGTGCACTGCATGCTAAAAGTAGAAGAGCATCAGGCCAGAAAAACAGATTTGTGAGTGAGTTTTTCAGCCTTTACATGTGATTTTTTGTTTGGAAAAATCCTCAGGTACCACCATAGCCCAAGGCAATGTCAAAACAGAAATTTAAATGGGCCAAGAAGGATAAAATGAGCTACATGCAGATTGAAATAACATCATTTCCAGAAAAACAGCCAGTTCTGTGAGTTCATACTAGTCAAAATGGATCACTCTTTTTCACATTACATTTCATGCAAGAGTGAAAAAAAATTATAAATGCAGGAAGTAACATATGCAGGAAAGCAGTGCAGGGCTTTAGGGATCTAACCCAGCAGAAAAACTGGATTGCCCCAGCTCCCTGCTGTGGGTCAGCATCTCTCCCTGCCTATGGTCCTCTTTCCCAGATAGTGCTCCAGAAAAACAAAGTCAGAAGCTGAGATCAAAGCTAGGGAAGATTTGAATTTTGCCCCCAAGAAAGGGATTAAAGTAAGTGAAGAAAAAGTATTTAAAAAATTAGTTCATCCAAGATACTGGTGATTCAACACAGTTCTTGAAGGAGGAGTTTGAGTCCTTACCCTGCAGTTTGCAGGAGATAGTTTGCAGGCAACATTCGCTGCCTGCCTCCTGAAAGTATCACTCAGCAGTTTTAAGTATGTCACCATCAGGATCAGTCTCTCCTTTTAAAAGCAAACCTTTGAAAAGACACCTCTTTGGTGACGGAATATGGAGAAGCAGGCCCACGGTACACAGAGAGATTTTAAAGCTTCCTTGTTCGCCTGCATCTGATGGAGCTAGTATTTCATACACCTGTCAGGAGCTGAAAACTAACACACAATGGCACTTGGAGAGGAAATATTGTGACAGCTTTTATTTCTGGCGAAATACACCAAAGAGAGATGGAGTCAGGTGACCAAGTGTAGAAGCAAAAGGGTAGGGAAAAAATAGAAGGATTTGAACTGAGGGAAAACTCTTGTAGCACTTTTCCTGAATTGCCTTTTCTCTGCCTTGCTGTTTTCAATGTTTCCCTTCTGCCTACTTTAGCCCCTGGATAAAAATATAAAGAACCATTTAATAGAGAAGAAAAATCCTTTCTTTTCTGAGATGTAGGTTACTGATATCTGTCTGGTTATAAAATCAAACCAAGATTTCTAGCTCAGGAAAATTCCAATGCAGAGAAAAGCATATTTCCTTTGGTTTGCCCCTGTATGTTGGGTTGCATTTCCATACCTGGATGGGTCAGTATCATTCAGGAACCCCCATATTTCAGCCTCTCCTTTTCAGCTCAGGAGACCCTATCCCAGCTCTCGAGCAGTGTCAGCCCAAGTTCCTTCTAAGGAAGGAACAGTAAGCCCAGTTCCTTCTAAGCTCCTATATAGCTGCATGCAATGGTACCAATATTCAGAGTGATTTTGCATATAATTTTCTGAAGATGTTGAGGATCTCCAGTGGTTTTGCTTTCATATCTTCTGCTGAGAAAAAAATTGGTTCCTTTGAGCACTGACTTGATCTTTGGGAAGGGGGAACTAGGCCTGACGAATAAGGTGGGTGCTTAAAAACAGTGATGATGTTACTAGCTAAAAACTACTTCTCAGACAAAGTATTTGGGCTGGCACACACCAATATTTTCCAAGCAAGAGGAAAAAAACCTTTATATTTGAACACACATCCACTCATACCAAGTGAAGTGATCAAGTTAAGGCTTGTCTCACTATGACTGGATAGAACATGTTCTATCACCATCACTTTGTCTCTTCCCTCCCACGCTTGGTTTCCAAGCTATTGAGTTGATCCCAGGGGTTTTGTGTCGGACCTCATAGGAACTCCCAGAGAGACACAGATTTGTCCCACCACTGCTGCCAGTGAGGGGCCTGTTCCTGGCCCCACTCCACAAAGAGCAGTAGAGAACCATCTGTGCCTCAAAGCTGAGGCACAGTGATGAGGCTGGAGCCGAGGCCAGCTGCGTAGTGGCTGTTCATACTCAGAACTTCCAGCACAGAGAGTCTGGTTGGGTGATTCTCAGCACTAGAGTTTTTCTGGTACATGTAATTTTGAGAGCTAGCACGTGCAATTGTGCTGGCAGGTCTGAGAAGCTGATGAATTTTAGAAGCAAAGAAACAAAAGGAGCTGATAAGAGCCTTTTAGCTCTGCATCTACACCAAAGACTCTTTAGAATCAAATGATACCACTGCAGTTCTGCTCTGATTAGTGTTATCCATCCCCTTTGCTTATTTTGCACAATTACAATTGCTTTTGTGAGCACTGGGCAGAGGTGAAGATACTACAGATCTTCAGAGAAAAAATGATGCATTGCTAATTTCTGAGCATTAGAGAGAGGTCACATCTGAATGATTAAGTTAGTTCCAAAGACCGCTGCTCCTATCATACAGCTACCTCAATTAATTTAGCTACAACACAAGTATGGATACTACAAAGATACTAACTGTCACAGTTCATCATTTGATTCATCTTACATTTCCTGGGTTACTTGCCTTTGCAATGGCAATACTTTCTTGCACTCATTTCTTTAGCTGTTCATAAATATTTCAGAAGTCTAAGATCTTTTATGTTGGTTGTGCTATAGTTTCTTGCTCCTTTTGGTTTAGAGGAGGCTTTCATCTTGGGTTCAGCCAAAGATATATATCTTGTAGGCTATTGAAAGAAAGATGTCTCTGGGTTTTGTTACAAATATGCCAGAGCAATTAGTCTGTTTGAAGAAGTACGGAAGGAAGTTTTCCTCTGATGGCCTGGACTGGGTCAGAACAGGAAGGTATCTGCCAGCAGACCACGAGGGGTACTTGGTTGTCTTGCTTCAATGAATAACCAAAATGAGGTGCTCCAGAAGGCAACACCAGTTACTTTATAGTGGGAAGAATGGCATTTGTTGCAAACAGAGAGAATAGATACACTTTTCTCAGTTAACAGCACGTATATGCTCAACTAAGAAATTCAGTAGTCTTAATCCTTATTCCTATCAGGATGTAACTATGCATATAATTTCTGCCCATGTTGTTGTGGGATCAGTAAACTCTGATCACCTGAGTCATAAACTCTGTAGGAAAGTGTTATTAGAGCTCTCCTTGGTTTAAGATGACTGAGTAAAATTTATATGGTTCATCATTTTGTACCCCATCCTTATGCTCCTCTGTTGCTGTTCTTGGGCTGGCATAGTTAGGGGTTTCTTCTTTCTGAGATAAACAAGATAAACCTGCCTCTCCAAAGAGCCACAGCATCCCTTGCAGTGCAAGCAGTCTCAGAGGTTCTCCCTGCAGTTCTCTCCTTGCAGCACTGAGCCCAGCCCAGTTATGCAGCAATGTCAACCTTCCTTATTGTTTCTTCACCTTTGTCTCTCAAACGCCTTCATCTTTTCCCTAGGCAGTTTCTCCCATTTGGGAAGAAAGGGGGAAACAGCTGCCCATCACAACTAAATGGTTGATCCTTTACCTCCTCCACAAAACCTTGATGCTGCTGCACTGCTCAGTGAGAAGTGCGCGCTGCCCAGTCAGCCAATTACAAGCCAACAGTCTGGCTTCATAATTTGCAAGAAGCCCTCATTTTGGTGTCATTCAGTGCTGTACATTGGCACACACTGTTTCCCACAGATTTGTTTATGTACAGTTCACGTATAGCCACAATTGTGGCTGATGAGTGTGCTGTTTGTTGCCTGATTCCTCCCTTGCTTGGGCAGTAGATGGTCTGGTTTTGTTTTGGTGTAATGGGGACTCCAGCCATGCCTGTTGCTCTGGACGGCACCCATTGAATCAGGCACATGGCACATGAACTTTCCACTCTGGAGGATTTGCTATTTTTTGCAGGGTGACTAGCTCAAAGACAACTCAGTCACTGATCTGAACTCCTAGATGTTGCAGTGAAAATGGAATGCATGTAAATGTCTCACAATTTAACAGCCTGTCTGTTTTAAAGCTCAACCTTAGTCTATCTAAATTATGTTCATAGTAAAGGCCAGTTTAGAGCCGCAAGAATAAACTGGGGTATTTTGTATGTCCCCCCTATCCTCATGCTGTCCTCCAGCCCAACACTGTGCTCACATCTTTCAGTGGGATGCACATTTGCAAGCTTTCATGTGAGAATATGTTGCGCTCCCATTTCAGGTTTCTGAGACAATATTTTTTGTGCTCCCATTTTGGTTTATGAGACAGAAACAGAAACCACTGCAGTTCCTGGTTTTGCAAAATGAATTTGCTTTAAACTCGATAGTTTGTTTAATTTACCAAAGCTGTATCTGTAACACCTGCAAGGCACATCCTCATATAATTTTCCAGCAAGCAGGAAAGAATCCAGTAGGGAAATGAGTTTCTTTTTTTTTTTCTCTCTCTTTCTTTTTTTGGTGCATCAAAGCTGCTTTTCTGTAAAGATGCCAAAAATTTCTCTGCCCAAACAGTGACTTTAGTATGTTTGGCTTTGGGATGTGAATATTTTTACACAGCTTCTAATCTGCTGTTATTTAGTAAGAGTTTTACATGGTTATTTTCCTGCACTACTTGGAGATTGCAGAAGGTTCACAAAGATTTTTAGCAACTTTTTGACTGGCCTGTTACAAGTCTGTATTTGTGCTTGAAAAACTGAGGAAAAATTGGACTCAGCGACAGAAAGCTTTTAACTCCCCTGGCTAAACAGAAAGGTTGAGAACATGGACTGATTTCATCTGCAAGATTCAAAAGCCAGAAGAAAATGAAGACTCCTACATTTATTTTATTTAACATTTTATCATTTGGGATTGGAAGTAGCTGAATTCATGAATTCTGAATGTTTGGAAGTGCTCTTGTTATAAACATTTCCTAAATCAAATGCAAGTAGCAATAATCAGACCTTTTTTAGGGAGCTTCTAGGCGAGGAAAAAAACTTAAATTACTTGTATATGTGTAAATGAAAGCTTTCCAAATGACCAGATGAGTGAGAGAGACAAAAGAATAGCTCAAAATACATTTAAATTGGGTCTGCAAACATTTTGATCATATATTCCAGGCATGTCCAACCAAAGCAGTTGCTATAAACCCTCAATACAAAATTGAAACGCACAGCACAGGTCTGCGCATCCACTGCTGAAAATCAGACAATTCTTTTGACAAATGCCTCCCTTTTTGCTGGAGTAATGTTCACTTCAAAGTCTAAACAAAAGAACGATTCACAATAAAACCAACATCCTTAAATTTTCTGAGGCTCTGAGCTGTGTTTAGCTCTGCAGATGCAGGGTGTCTGCAATCATGCCACTCAGCACAGACTGCTGCTGTAAAATCTGAGCTCTCGCCTCTGCGCAATGCTGTTCTAGTTTTGATTTACTTATTTTAAAATAGCCTATTAGCCGCAGAAATTAAAGATATTGGAACACTACTTCCACTAAAATAAAAAATCCTTCAGGGATATATAGAAGATGTATTTTGAGTACATTTTTTATACCTTTTAAATGAATGACTTTTACATGTAGTAATTCCACCTGTACTATAACAAATTCTGTCTTTTTTCACCATTGTCACATTTGAAGGGCATACAGTAGTTCCACAACTACTGTACTTTTCACCCATTATGTTAGCACGAACCTGCCAAATCCACCAGTAAACTGTCTCCACTGCTTTCTCCAGTGCAATGACTTGTGACCTTCAACTCCTCAGCTGGCTTGGAAGTGATAGCCATGACTGCGACTTAGTCACTGACAAGTGCTTTGGAAACCCCACTGCCCAGCCAAATTAAAGAAAGGAGGAAACTGATGTAAATCTGGACACAGCCACAGCTCAGGCCAAGTGCTGTAAGATTCATATCACCCGCTTAGTGGTCCTAGAGAACTTCCAGTAACATAGGGCGGCTTGACACTTAAAAGTCAGCAAGACTGCACCAAGGGGGAAAGGGTGATGGGAGCCATGGGGGAAAGGGTGATGAGCAGCTGGATCACACAGATCAAACATCTTACTTCCACTGCTCATTCGTAAAATAAGGATAAAAGCACTGCAATCCCACAGGAGATGTTCTGATAAAAAAAAAATTGGTTAATGTTTTGGTGCTGTTATGGGCATATCAGAACCCAATTCCTCAACCTGTGTATGGCTGCTTTAATATGGAACATCAGTAAAAACAAGCCTCTTCTGCCTCTACTGCCTGTTCCCTTCCTCTGCAGCCTGATCCCAGGTTCTCTCCCCAAGCCTTTGTGCCCCCCTTCCCTGTGCCTGCCTGTGAGCTATTTCAACATGGAAACAAATAACCTCAGCAGCACCTAATTCACTCCATTCACAGTGCAAGGAAAGTACTACTCAGTTTCATAGCTGTGGCATTTTGTAGCTTAAAAATTGCTTTGCAGTTATTGCAATTGGACAGTGAGATCATATCCATGTTTCTTCTTCCATCTTACAGCTTTCAATCCAAAAAGCAAGTGACATTCTTGTTCTGCATTTAGGGAGATAATTTTTTAACTATGTAGCTTGAGGTCAAATTCTTGGATTTTTTTTTTCAGTGATTAGCTATAATAGGAACCTGAAATTTCACTTCCAGAAATAAATTCATTATTGAATTTTCTGTATTACATTACTAATAACATGTTCAGCTCTGGGGCCCCCAGTATAAAAAGGACATGGGCCTATTGGAGTGGGTCTAGAGGAGGACCATGAAAATGATCAGTGGCCTGGAGCAGCTCTCCTGTGAGGACAGGCTGAGAGAGCTGGCGTTATTCATTCTGGAGAAGAGAAAGCTCTGGGGAGACCTTATAGCAGCCTTCCAGTACCTGAAGAGGGCTACAAGAAAGCTGGAGAAGGTCTTCTTACAAGGGCAAATTACCAAGGCAAGTAGTGATAGGACAAGGGGCAATGGCTTTAAGCTGAAAGAGGGTAGATTTCGAATAGAGAAAAGGAAGATATTCTTCACCTTGATGACAGCAAAACACCGGAACAGGTTGTCCAGAGAAACCATGGATGCCCCACCTCTGCAAGTTTTCAAGGCCAGGTTGGATGGGGCTTTGAGTAACCTGATCTAGTGGAAGGTGTCCCTGCTCATGTCGGGGGCGTGGAACTGGATGATCTTTAAGGTCTCTTTCAACCTCTGATTCTATGATAGTTCAAATTTTTGTAAGAGGAAACTGCAGCAGAGTGCTGGGAGCTGAAGTAAAATGTGTACTTGATCCCACTCAGGAGACTTTCAGGTTCTGGCAGGGACCTTGAACAGGTACTGATATCACATAACCACATAGCCAAAAATAAAGAGAAAACCCCATGATACACTAAGACAACTCTTAGGGTGAAATGACAAACCAGATTACATCTTGGCCTTCATCAGCATGAGTGAGGTGTGCCACGGGGCTGCTGTTGAAAATACCAATGGGGCATAAAACCTCAGATTTCCAAAAACTAAATTGGAGAACTTAACAAAATGGGATAAAAATTGACTTATTTGAGCACAAGGAGTATGAAAACAGATTGAAGACCCTGGCTTTCTTTCTACTCCTTTTTCCTTAAAAAAAAAAAAAAAAAAAAGGATCTTCTATATGACACTGTATAAAAGTTCCCAGTTTCAAATTATGAACCCAGTCCAGCAGTTCATCAGCTAAAACTGCCATCAAAGCCCTAGGCAGAAGCCCACAAGATAAAGACCTCCTCCTCCTACTCATGTGCAAGGAACCACGACATGGCCAGCAGGAGTCTGATCACCCTGGCTCATGCTCAGCACCACCGCTCAGCCACAGCATTCCCACGAAGACCAATTCTTTATCCGTACAAGCCGAAGCTCAATCTGTTGGTATATTCATTTCCAAAATAAGGAAATATTTTCCCAGACTATTGTTAAGGACTATGGATGGATGTACTTTCTGATTTCTACTGCAGCACAGGATTTAGCATCTGTATCCAGCTCTGCTGCTTTCCTTGTGTGCTAAATTCCTTTAAGGTCTCTCTTTTTCTCCCTCTACAACTTTGTCTTGCTTCTTTCTGCCAGCCCAGCAGATTGCTCTTGATCCTTGCAGGCATTTGTGATCTTCCTGGCCCTTTCTCTTTCCTCTGTGCAGCTCTAGGGCTTCAAGGCTTCACCCCAGAAAGGCACCATAATTTGCTTTTCTCACTCTGATGTGGGGGAGTCCCAAAGGTCTGTAAGCAGAGATATCAACAACAGCAGGAGATTCTGAAATGTCAGGTTGGCTTTGCTCCTGTCTCACTTCTGGGCTGGCATAAAGCAAGACCTCAGATCTGAGCTCTGCTTTTATGTTATTTGGGGTTTTTCCTGTTTTGTTTCGTAAGGTCTGAATTCTCATTGAGGGAACAAAATAATTATTTTAAAACCTCTGTGAAAGAGCCTCACGGAGTCTGGGAATAGCTGGGTTGCACAGTTCAGATTGGAATGCAAGTGTAAATCATCCTTTTCATGTTATTCCATCTTGTGTTATTCCCAGAGAAGATCTGCTACACAGCCACAAAGCAGAGGATAGCATTGGTGTATCACAATAGCTTGCCTGCTAGCTGCTGTCTGGCTGCAGAGAGGCCCCCATGCCAGCTGGTTTACTTGGGTTACTGCTTTTCAGGACCTTTTGTGCAGTTAGCACTAAGGTTTCTGATGAAGAGACAAGGTCTCATCAAAATGACCTGCTGGAGGCTTTGCACCCTCTCCAGCAGGAACAACGCTACATGCAGAGAGGGCAAAGCCAACACTATCCTCAGATTTCAGCTGGTCAAGTCACCACCAGTGAGATGATTATTTGACAGCCTAAAGATCTTTTTTTTTTTTTTTACCAGGAGGCAATATAGCTCATACTCTGTATGACAAGGAGGCGGACAGTGAGACTGTTAGGTTGCAGCTCTCCTCCTCTTTAGCAGCCAGCCAGCACTGTTCTGCATGGTAGGTCTGCAGCCTCACCCTTACACCCTGTAAACAGCTTTCCTACAGGGGACCCTCAAACCAGCAAAAGCTGTGGGCAGCCTGGTCTTTGGGGCAATATTTTCCAAATTTAGTCAAGCTGACTGAAAAAAGTGAATATTTTCCAAATTCAAATGAAGTATAAGTGAGGGGTATTCACTCATTTATTTTATGTGAAAGCTCTCTAAACTTTAAGTTATACCCCTAAAAAATTGTGCATGTATTTGTTTTTTTTTCCTGGGGGAAGGGAGCTGATGCCTAGTTTTGGTCCTTTCAAAAGTGCAAATGTTATGCCAAGAAACCATAAGCTTTTTATCAGGAAGATCAGCTTCATCCGTTTTCACTGATGCACTGGAGAAATCAGTTCATTATTATCCTGCCATCAGAAAAAAAAAAAAAAAAAAACCTTGCTGAACAAAATTTGTCTCTGAAATATGAATCAACTGATGCTCTTAGCTTATATACAGGGCAAGAGGGACATTGAAGCCTGACCACCGGGATGCGCTGCTCAAAGAGTGCTCTAAAGGGCATGCAAAAGCAACAAAGCCATGTCCTGTGCTGGTATGATTAGATGTAGTTGCAGGAATTTTCACACAGAGTGGGTTAGGTGAGTAAATCATCAATACCAAAATACCTGCCAATGAAGGAGAAGTTTTTAAGCAACTTTGGTAATCACATGATTGTGTTTTAGCATTACCAGTGTAGGCTATTCAAGCTGGCAATGCAGTCAAACACGCTAGAAGCAATCTGTAGAAGGGGGCTGGAGAACAAGTCTTACGAGGAGAGGCTGAGAGAGCTGGGGTTGTTTAGCCTGGAGAAGAGGAGGCTGAGAGGAGACCTCATCGCTCTCTATAACTACCTGAATGGAGGTTGTAGAGAGGAGGGTGCTGGCCTCTTCTCCCAAGTGACAGGGGACAGGACAAGAGGGAATGGCCTCAAGCTCCACCAGGGGAGGTTCAGGTTTGACATCAGGAACAAATTTCACTGAAAGGGTTATTAGGCACTGGAACAGGCTGCCCAGGGAGGTGGTTGAGTCACCTTCCCTGAAGGTGTTTAAAAGACGAGTGCTCGAGGTGCTGAGGGACATGGTTTAGTGATTGATAGGAATGGTTGGACTCGAGGATCCAGTGGGTCCTATCCAACCTAGTGATTCTGTGATTCTGTGATTCTATGATGAAGAATGAGAGCAATGGGGGACTAAATAGCGGCCCCAGCAGCAAAAGAAACGATGATGGTATTTTCAAAGGTGCCACCAGAGGGCAGTAACAGGCAGAAAACGAGCTAACCTTGGGCTGGCTGGGACGAGGTGCTTCTTGCATCTAACCCCCAGGTGATGGAAAGGCCTTAGACTTGTCTTGGGGGGAAAAAAAAAATATCATCGATTTGCCTCTCCCACCCTGCATGGGGATGCGAGAGGCCTTTGCATTTCAAGGCTTCGCATCCTATTTGGAGCTGGGCAGCAAGCGAAGAACATTCCTGGGTTGGGCAGGGCATGGGCAGCCAGAGCCGTGCCCGCAGCTCAACTCTCTGTCCGTTCCCTTAAGCACAGAGTCCATGCATGTTCCTATATATTTCTTATCCAGGGCAGCAAACAAACTGCTACAAGCATGGGCAGTTTTCTGCTGCTTTTATTTTATTTATTTTAACTTTTTTCCCCTAATGGTATTGGCTTTCATTCATTTGAGGGAAGTTTATTTTGGATGGCTGTGGTGGAGATCAATGCCGCAGAGGGAACTGGTCTCATATTTGGGCACACAGTGCAGATGTGTCTGTGGAGCTGCGAGGATTTCCTATATTGGGAAGGAGCCTCTGGCCTTTTCACCTCTCGGCATCCTCTCCACATCCCTGCATCCTTTCTTCCCCACATCTGCACACCCCCACGTCCCTTCTTCCCCACACCCCTGTATCCCCACAGCCTCTCTGCCCTGAGGATGGTAGATCCTCCCTCTCTGATCTAACGCATCTGCACAAGGAGGGACTGCTCTTAATTGCTCAGCAGCAGACACTCCCCTCAATGAGTGGCTTGAGAAGCACTGATTTAATAATTTCTGACCATAGAATTAAACTGTGGCAATGGCAAATGTTGCTTTGACATCATCTCTTTTTTTTTTTTTTCTAAAGGATTAAGAGCAGCCACTAAACTAACAGATAGATTAACTGGAATACAGCTAAGCGGCATTATGTTTCTTTCGCCTTTTCTTTGGGGAAGGGGCAGGGGAACAAATCATGCATTCTTGAAATAAAATCATTTTGAAGCAGCAGGTGAGAATTTCTGAAGTCATGCTGAGATTTTGCATTGAATCACAGGAAGACTGACTGTGAACTGGAGCCTCTCCCAGCACTTGGGAGTGCCCTCACCCCCTCAATGACAAAATAATCTTCTCTTCAATGCAGAAAATATTTACCTAGCCTGTGTAAAGCTGAACTTACGTCAGACTCACTCAGAGGATCCCTTAAGAATCTCCTTGTTGTTGGACATTAGGATGCTTTCCTGGAGGGAGGGTTGCATTCAGATACTCTGAAGCAGAGGGAGTTTATCTGCTACACTTTATAACAGCCAAATTGCTTCATTGTCTTATAATATCAGTGTTAAAAATATAAATACTTTTCTAACTCAAAGCAGCTCTTCCCTTCTCCTCCAATTTTCCTTTTCTCTTTGCTTGAAGAAAAAATAAAAGCAATATTAAGTATTTCAAAGCAGCCTCGCACAATTCTTCTCCCAACTGGCAGCTGAATTAAAAAAAAAATCCATGAGCTGCAGAATCATTATATACACTTTTTTATCCAATATTGAAAATGCGGATGCTTGAAAATAGCAGATTCCTTGTTTCTGGGTAACGACCTTGTACACACACACAGAGTCTATAGAGGGAAAGAGTAATTTAGCTCACATGGAAAACAGAGGGAAGTGGTGGGATAGAGAGATATCTCCTTGTATATATGCTGATATGGAAGAGGCAAAGTCAAGCCATGCTCCCTTTCTTGGTATGACTAACAAAATGTATAGAGTTCCTTTGTGTATTAAGCTGTAATCATGGTTTTGTGGAATATTCAGGGAAAAAAAAATACCAACTTTAACCAAGAAATTATGAGAAAAAATTAACTCTTTCTTAGGAAGTGATGCTCAAACACCTTTGAAACCTTGCTCTGTCTAAAAATTGCCAGTTGTTCTTGCCCTCAATGCTGCCATCAGGAGGGGATCTCCTGCAGTGGAAGGTAACCTGTGCCTCAGTGTGATGGACTTAGCTTTGGAAAAGTGACACCACGTACTGCGATGCTGCTACAGTGCTGGCTCTAGATGAATGTGCAACACCAGGAGGGAACACATGCCTGTGGGGAGGAGGATGTCCTTCTCCCCCACCTCACATCCCTGATGCTTCCCGGCTCCACTGGCAACTGGAACAATGGGCAGGGGAACATCCCCTCCATGCAGGATTTGGCACCTGTGCTCCTTTTCAGGTTCTTGCAATTACAACAGTTCAACTCCAATACAAGTGGATCCCTCCCTGCTTCCCTCAGCTGTTTGAGCTGGCTCTCCTTCTACAGTTCTGTGAGTTTTGTGGTACCATGTGTCTTCAAATATTTGTCCTTTACAACATCCAAGGGCCCCTGCAGTGATAGCTTTTGGTGACCAGGAAGAGTTTCCCTAAAATCCCAAAGGACAATTCAGAGTGTCACATCTTCAGAGGTATAACCTTTGGGTACTGAGTGAGGAAATCGTTTTATTCTCACAGCTTGGGAGAAGGGATTCTGAAGGTTCTTTAAAAGAGATTTAGAAAGCAGAGAAAAATATCTGTTAAAAATAGTAAAAATACCCTATAAAAATTGTTCCAATTTTCAAATGCTTCATTCTCACACCAAGGACAGGCTTTTAGTGGCAGAGAGGGTAACAAATAATGATAATTAAAACTATGGCCATGCTTTCTGCATTTAGGGTCATTTGGGAACTAAAGTAACTCTGTATCTCAAAGATGAGTCCACTTCTGTCCTGTCAGAGTAACCCTTAATGAGCCCTCTTAAATGCTGCAAAGAGGCACAAAGAGACATTAGTGCAGAAAGAGACTGAGTCTGTGATTTCTTAGTAATTCCTAATGATGTAATTCTTTTGCCTTGCAGCGCTATTACTTCTAGGTTGTTTGGCTGGAATCATTTGGAAAACTTCAAGAAGTTCCGAAAAACAGCACTATGTAAATTAGAAGTCTCTCTCATATCTGCAAGGGTAAATATATTGTCAGTGCAATTAGTTACTGTGGAGTTAAAATGCTGTCCAAGAAACATAAGGGGTGGAGAACAGGGACATTCTGGAATGAGAAAAGAAAGATATTAGGAAATTTTTAAAACAGAAACCCTATAGAAAACAGGTCACATGGGACATAGAAAGGATATCCTCGTTTTTCATCATTAAAGGAACAACACTGTAATTAAAAACAGATTCCAGAATACTGATCTGTTTATTCACTATAGATGGACTGAATTAGCAAATGTTTAGGAAACAAAAGAAAAAGGATACAGAAGACTGTATTTTTCCTTTCAGACTTCCATATGCAAATACACACATCTTTTCATCTAAGACTATCTGCTTTCATCTTTGCTGCAGTGAGCTAGTTAAACACTTCCCTGCCTTCACTGGGAACAGAGCATGCTGGTGATGGTCTTTGCAGCTTTCTGGGCTTGTTACCACTCCAGCTTCTGCCACATCACAGGATTTTCCAAATTCCTTGCTATTCTTTGTATTACATGTGTATCTTCACGTCCAAGTGGTAAAGACTGAGACAGAGCATCGTGTGAGGACAGAGAGGGGGGACCCTGCTTCTGGCTGGGGGCTGTCTCCCATCCGTGGGCGGCAGAGCTGCATAAGTATTTGTTCACAGGAAGGAAAGTGTTAGTGCTCCTTTCCTCCCCTTTCCCATCCTTTTTCCACTAATGGCATCTATCTGAGTGTACAAGTTGTCCACATGGCCTGGCTGAAACCACACTGTCCTACTAGACAATTCTGGGCTGCTCCCTGCTGCTGCTTCAGCACCTTCTCTCCTTCCTCACCGCACCTTCACCCCAGCACCAGGCTTTGCTATCAGAGCAATAAGGTTGGAAGGAGCGGAGTTTCCAAGCTCTTCCTCCTCATGCAATGCCTCGGCAGCCAGACTGGGCAGCCTCCACCCTCCCCACAGAGAGTGATGCTGACTGCCACAACACCATGAAAGAGACCAAAAGGTTCTAGCATCTGCTGCTTGAGGCTCTCCAATAAAAACCTAGAATGAATACTCGTGGACTCTGGTCTCTGTTTAATTCAATGAAAAATGTCCAGCAAAACAAAATCAAATACCTGTAGGCAAACTTGTACACTCCCTATCTCAGCCAACTGCTTGCAATAAAACAGCTTCAGACCGTGTTCTTGACAACTGGACCATGCCATGAACAGCAGCATCTTGTACAGCCCAGCATATGCCATCACCACTTGCTGCAGGCTTGGCAGCCTGCAAAGCGGTGGGTGTTGATACCAGTGGATGGTAATGAACTCAGCTACCTGGGTCTGACCTGCAGCCTGGTGTGGGTGGGCACCACAGGGGCTAGTGGCCACAGCCCCTTGCATGCCACATCCCTCCAGCTGCAGGGAGTTCTTTCTGGCTCACTCCCCACTGAGCACATTTGCACTACCTTTTATGCATCCTGAGCCCTCTGGTGACTCTTTTGGCTTGTTAATTTGGCAGAAGAAAGACGCAAGTCCTTGCTGGGTGAGTTTGTGCCAAGTTAATGAGCTGAATCTGCCCACAGAGATGTTGATGAGTAGGAGAACTAGCAGCAGAAATGCACAGCTTAGCAGGAGAAGGTGCAGGGGGCAAACATCCCATTTTGGGCAGAGGAGAACTCCTAAATAAGCTCAGCTTGTCTTTTTGATTATACTCTGACATAGCTGGTTCCCCAATGCCTGTATATTTGAAAACTAGATATTTGTGGGCCCCAGTGATCAGTCCTCTGTTAGTAACAATGCTTGATTGCACAAAGGTAGCATTGGGTCTCCGTCTTGGGGGTTTATGATGAGTGTTAAAACCTTCAGCTCTGCCTGCTGAAGTCCCTATCTCAAACTTACAGCCTTTCTAGTAGATCTCTGAATGCATAAAAGAAATGCTTTTATGCTAATAAAAATAAACGTTCCAGCTTTTTAAGATAAATTGCTTATTCTGCTCAGTGCTGTTATGCTAGCTTAGCAGGGTAAAGTAGGAAAGTTAATTGTAACAGAAATTATTTGTTTGTTCTGAATCAGACATTTCATTTCAGAGAGTTAACAGATATATTTTGTTACCATTGGTGTCAGAGAACTCGTACAGGTCAGGAAATGCGTATAGTCATCAGCCTACTCACTTGGAAAGGCATCTATAGACAATTAAGCTTCATGAACAGAAATGTAATGGCATGGATCTTTCAAAAGAAGTTGAGCTTAAATGATTATTTTAATGCTGTGTCCTTGCAGTTGGGTAACTGCTGGTAACACAGGCTGCATCCTGTGTTACCAGCAGTTACAAAGGTGCCATCTGTAATGAATTGAGCTTCAGCTACCCTGTCTTTTTTTTGTCTCAGCTTTGAGAGATGATGTCAATTAACAATTAAAAGAATCCTCTTTCCATTAATTTAAAGAGCATTTAAAAAAGAAATGCCACCCTCTGATGGCAGTTTAGCAGCCAGAAGGACAGTCAGGCAGCAAAGGAACAGCAGAAATGAACATACATATGTGTACCCAAGTTTAGTGTTTGTTTTTCTTGAGCAGTTGCTGTTTTATCCTGGAGTAACCCTCAAATTGATTGCAAGAGGGTGTCAGATAATGCTTTCTTCAAAGCCAAGTCAGCTGTACGTGCAGTCAGGAAAAACCATATGGTGCCTTGTGTGCAAGGATGATATTTGCTGGGTTATGAAGATAGTTCTAAAGACAGTCTGGCTGCCTGTCTCATTGTGTCACCACTAAGCTGTTCTCAGCAGTGGTCCTGCCTGCCCAGGAGATGCATGGATCAAGGTTCACCTTGTGAAGGTTGGAAGGCAAAGCATTTTCCAAATTGTGTAGAAATCTGCCCCTCCCCAGGTAAGGGGCTTTTTCAGTTTCTCGACTCATACAAGCCACTTTCATCAGCTAAAACAACTATGTATTTTCTTAATGCTTTAGTCTTCCTGGTTATACATTGCATGAATTCAGTATAATTCCTGTGCTTCTTGGAGTTATACAGCCTTTTCTTATTCAATTCTTTTTTACTATAGTGGCTAATTGCTAGAACTTATATTATGAGTTTTGAGACTGGATAACTGGGCTGAGACTTGTTCAAATACTTTATTTCTGTTTGCATAGGACTGACAACATTTCAGCACAAATTCACAAGCCTACACTTAAAAACTCACTTTTCCAATGTTTGAATTTCTTTTACAGTGAGATTTTTTGTGTATGCTCAAGCCTAGTATTGCTTGAGTCACTTTCACAAACCCCACTTCTGAGAGGTTTATGATGTTCTTTACACCTTCTTGATTTTGAAGAACTCGCTCTTTGTAAAATATGACTAGAATAGATGCAGCTTTCCACATCCAAGGGCTCAATAGCCTTTTATAAATAGCATTGTCCAGTGGAGTTGTACATGCAGGCTGAAAGCTACCCTAAGCCTGAGGGAGTTCAAGTCTAGACCTCCTGCTGCTAAGGAGGGTGCCCTGACTGCCAGGCTAGGGGTTCCTCTGACCCCAGGACATCCGCTGCTGAAGCTGTGCTGTGCTGCAGAGAAGCTGTGAACCTAAGGGTGGTAAAATGGGAATTTTGTTTTTCAGCCCTGGGATTAGGGCCTTCATTTGGAGATGGTGGATCTTCTTTCCTATATGTGCTTCTAGGGCTGCTTTGGTTCCCATCCTAGCACTGTTGATGTTGAAATAAATAGCACTCGTCCCTGTATTCATTCAGAAGTCTGGGGCTGGGAATGCAGCACACTGATGTGCCTTTCATGAGAGGCAGGTAGAGAAACAGTTGCTTGATATTAGAATTATAGAAAAACCAGGTTGGAAGAGACCCACCGGATCATCAAGTTCAACCATTCCTATCAAACACTAAACCATGTCCTCCACCAGTGCCTTAAACACCTCCAGGGAAGGTGACTCAACCACCTCCCTGGGCAGCCTGTTCCAGTGCCCAATGACCCTTTCTGTGAAAAAATTTTTCCTAATGTCCAGCCTAAACCTCCCCTGGTGGAGCTTGAGGCCATTTCCTCTTGTCCTGTCCCTTGTCACCTGGGAGAAGAGGCCAGCACCCTCCTCTCTACAACCTAGTAGGAAGGCAAATCTGAGCATGTGCATGAGCACAGCAGAGTGGGTACTCTCTGGAGAACCTTGCTTGAAAGCTATGATTAAACTCTTAACTCCATATCAGCTTGTTGATCTCTATCTTTCCCTCTACTCTTCACATTCCTGGGCAAAAGTGAGGATCAAATAGTAAAAAGTAATGGGTTACAGGAAATTAGACAAGGAAAATGTACAGTTTGGTTTTAACTGTGTTAAATTAAAGGAGTTGGCAAGATAGTCAGAAAGAAACTGGAGAGATCAACAGCAGAAGTTAGATCACTGTGAGAAACAGGAAAATTAACTGCCTTGTATTGAGGTGATGGGATCACACAAGATTATTATTTTTCCCAAAAAGATTTATCAAAATACTATAATATAGTCATAATTTGTCAGCAGTTGTGAAGTCCAGCACTTCAGGCAACTTTTCAAATTCTCCATGATCTACAGTTTCTATGGGAAATACAATTAAATATACTCTATTCTTAATTGATTCCTTTTGCACCACATTTTTCACAGAGGTTTGACTGTTGTACTTTCTTTGCTAAGTGTGGGTTTCAACAAGTGGAGAAGATGGATGGCCAAACCAATCAACTACAGAAAATGCAAAAGGTCAATGCATTCAGCTAGCACATTGCAGACTGCTTCCAGATAAACCAAGCATAATAAATGGGAAAACTTTCTCTTTGAATAAACAAAATAAGGAAACTCGAATGTAATTCAAGCTGATAATGTTTTCTTTATGACTTGAAGTACTACATGTACAGCCCCGTGGAGTATGAAACAGGATAAAAGTCTTCTCTCACACTATCCTGTTGAAACAGAAGAGAACAAAAATAAGAAGTTTGCATCTGTGATGCTGAATAGATTGTGTCAACATCTAAAGTAAATTAAGATTGATGTGTGCAAGCAGAGAAATGTTGTTAAACTTTGTAAATAGCTGTAACGTTCTTATTCATAAGGGTTCTGAATGAGGGGCTTGTAGAAACATGACCTCTCTAATGCACCCTTTTGTCCCAGGCAATAAATCTAGAAGGGCAGGAGGGTTTGTGTACTGCTGCTGCCATGGTCTCTGTTTGTGGTCTCCAATGCCAACAGGCTTTCATTGTAATAACTGTATGGATGGCTAGGATTTAATGTTTTGGTGGGTAGTGGTGTGGGATTCTGCCTATGACACAGCATTAGTAGCAGGGTTCTGGGAGCTCTGTCGGTGTCAGCAGAGAACTGACAAGGGGCCAGTAGAGCTTGTTTTCTTAGATGTACAAACTCAATGCACCCAAGAAGGGGAAATTGATAATAATGCTCATAGGAAGTATTTGATTCTCAATCCTCTCAAATCAGTATGTGTGCTAATTTTAAATGGGTCTTCATTACTTTCAGACTTATCTTTATTTGCTGCTTGAATGCACTTTGCTGAAGATAAATAAATATAAGCTGTTCTTATTACACTATCTTGAATACCAAGCATGTTTGCATCCCATCCAGCTAACAGAAGACAAACTGGTGGCTTATTTGCTTTTCCAAAATAAAGGATAACGACAAGCTGAGACCTCATGGAGAGGAAGCTGTGCTGCCTCTGGAGGGTACAGCTATACAGGCACCCATGACACAAAGGGATTATTGAATCTGGCTCTGAAAGACATGTGAACTAGCTGGTATGCATGAAATACTTCTGTTTACCTGGCTGAAGCCCCTCACACCACTCTGTAGGAGGGGAAAATTAGGCTTCTGGCTTTTAGCAGATTTGTGACTTCCTGCAGTGCACTGTACCATACGAATCTGCTCACCCTCTCTGTATTGAAGCAAGGTGACTTGAAGTTGGTGATTTAGGGCATAACTCAGGATAGACTTTTCAGGACTCTCAGTTTCAGATAAAAGTGTGTTGTGGTACTAATGCAGAAGATCAGAGATTGAAATTTCCCAAATCACAATTATGTTTTGTAATGGGGCTTTTTGTTAGAGTGTTTTTTAGCTAGCAAAGTGCAGAGAAAACTCCGATTTGGAAAAGGAAACATTTTCTGTCAATTCATATATACACACCATGTATATCAGCCATAGCCGGTTGAAACAAATTCCTTGCAAAAAAAGAGGAGTTCGACATGGGCCCCAGCAACTCTCCTGCATGGACACCATTTCACATGCTCCACTATATTAATTTAAGCAAAGCAGAATGGAATGATCCCTAGGAAGTGGCCGCCTTTGAAAATCAAACCTCTGTTATTTAAAGCTGGACAACGTCTCAGGAGATAGGATCTTTGCCATGAGTATCATTTTGAAAGGCTTTTTTTAACAAGAGGGAGCAGTTTGGGATGGTTCTTGGCCATGAACCTCATAGTCAAGCATGCCAGCTGCCCAAAACCTGATACTCACAAAACCTGATACTTGGCTTGTCTGTGCCATTGCGTGTGAGAGGGACATCTCATACCCTGTTAGGAGAGGCAGCCCAGGATAAACCTGTCCCCAAAGCCTTAGAGCAATAAAAATACTAGTCTTTTGGCCAATTTGGGGACTAGGCTCCTCGGAGAGTTCAGAGCACTTTGTTTATTTGAGGCTGTTGCTTCTTCCTCCACTTTGAGGCAGATGCTACTCCTCCCAAATCCCACGCTGAGGAGACTATATGCCAGAATAAGCATGATTTTTTCCTCTTCTCTGTATCTTTACCGAGAAAGAGACAACTTAGCCCATCATGCTTTCCAAAGATGATATAACATTACCTCAGGGAGGCTGTACCCTGGGTCCTTTTAGGACTCTGTTGTACCGCTTCAGTCCAGAGCACATGCTTGCTCCTTGCTCCATCATATACATTGAGCTCCTTCCAGCAGGATTTTTACAGCAAGCTCACAGTTGCTTTAAATTAGAAAAGTTGGCAAGTGTCCGAGGAAAGGAGTGGGAGCTTATTCAGCTGAGACAGACAGTTACAAAACTCAATACAAGACCATCAAGCTTCAAATAAGTTTTTGGGAAGTACATTACTTGTGTTTTTAAATCTGTTCTAAAGGATTTTGAATCACCAGAAATTACCTGTTGGCTTGAATTTACAATTCTTACAACGCTACTCAAAAGAAGCACGTTGCTTTCCCTGGAAAGTCTGATGCCATCTTCTCCAGTATAAAGGTAAGTTGTAACTGAATTAACTTTCCTATTCTGACTTCTCTGTAATACATTTGAAGAAGGGAACACACACAATAGGGACATCTTTCAGAAAAATACAGATTTTTGCTGGGATAAATGTGATTCCATCAGAAATCAACTGTGGTACAACTTCAGTGAGATCTGTTTATGTAAATTATCTTGTAAGAGAAGAATAATAAACTCAGGTGTTTATGCATATAACATTACTATCAGAAAGTTATCAGGTATTATTTTAAAAGTCAAGGATGCGATTTTCTGGCAAAATAATATTTTTAAATGTCTAACTTTCACAGAGTTTAGGGTGATTAAATTGCCTGAGATCTTTTGAAATATTTCTTTCCATTTAGTTTTAATCTTACATTCCATTTACCCAAAGAAAAAGATTATTGTTTTTTTCCCTCATGAATGATTCCAACATCATTCCAAATCTTCACTTTAACCTTTGTTGCTATAGTTTCATAGAAACTTATTTTGAAAAAAAAAAATAATAATCTGCAGATACCAAATAACTGATTTTGCTTCAGGGTTGTGGCCTTGCAAAGTCAATCTCCTGCATTTAACTTGTTAAACTCTCACAAATATATCTATTTGCTGTTGTTAAAGTTTTTCTTATGGTTTGTTTTGGTTTTTCCTGAGGTTGCTGAACTTTTTGTGTTTCCACTGCTACCAAGAGTATGCTTTTGTGCCAATGTGCAGACCAGGGAGAGAACATGTGTTGTTAAATACAGATTAAATGCTGAGTGTTAAGTGATTAAGCACATCCTTGATCTGGGTAGGTGAGAGTGTAAGTGGATTAACAGTTTCTTGCTCCCTTTTTTCCCTGGGGACTTTGGTTACCATTATTCAGGCAAGGCTGAGGCAAGGCTTGCTTGCATGCCAGCTGCCCAAAACCTGATACTCACAATGGTGGCCAGTTTCTCTAAACCACTCACTTTCAAGGAAATGATGAAGCTTTTCAGGCTGAAGTTCTAGGAAAAAATGGGTGTGAGTGCAGCAATACCCACACCTCTTGCTGCTGTGCAAGCTATAGAAATTTGCTAACAGCAAAGTTGTTTCAGAAATCACACAACTATCATGTTATATACCTTGTTGCATTAAAGAGGCAGAAAATCCATTCTTCCTACAGTGCTTACCCTGTTTTCCCTGGCCTGGAATAGATTCAACTGTGCTACTGCAGTAGATTTTCCCTGGTGGGAATTCAGGGCTGTTGGTCCCTCTGATCCACCAAAGAAATGCAGGTAAGAGTAGAGAAACATGAAGCAGAGAGGACAGGGAAAAGGGTATGGAAAAGCAAATTTAGAAGTGGAGGAGCTGATGAGCCTGCCCACTGGCACGGCCTTTAGAGCTGCCCCTGGGTTAAGTTTTTTGCCAAATGGGAAGCCCTACATTATCCCCCACATCGAGCTCTGGAAAGGCAGAGCTAATATCTCCATCACCTGTCAACTGGATGAGGACTAATGTGGCGTGGAGATTAGGAAATGTAATCCCCTCTCTCAGTGGTAACCTACTCCTTGTCCTTCCTCTGCAGCACCTCACTGATCTGATGGGTAGATGACACTGGAAAATAAAGGCTGAAAGCAAGATAATTACTTGCCAGATCTATGTTTTAGTTACAGGCATTGAGTTGCAACTGTGAGCAAAAGGTATTAATTTCTGTTCACAGTCTCTTTAAAGCAAGAAGCACAGTCTGGTAGTGTTGTTTCTCTGTTGGGTTGAGGAAGAAATCCAGATTACTCTGCATGTGCAGTGCTGAAGTAAATTGCATGGGATATTCATACATTAGAATTCAGCTTTCAGTTTGGAAAAGCAGTGTGAATCTGTTCCTGGTTGCCTAGCCTCAAGCCTCACCTGATGTCAGTTGCAGAAGGGAAAGCTCAAACCAACTAAGGCAGAACTGCAGAGCCTTCAGATGCTTCACAGTTTCACTGCATTTTGGAGTGGAGGGAGATAGGACTATGTGATTGGTCTATACATTTCTTGAAGTGTGTGCATTGCAAAGGGCAGGACAGTTTACTATAAAACCAATTCTCATAATAAAGAATAATGGAGATCATTTTTCAAGGGGAAAATAGGCTGCGCATAATGGGAAAATAGGCTGTGCATAATGGGAAAAAGATCCTGGCAGTGAGCAGTATACAGCTATAAAATAATCCAGAGGGAAAGAGGGGAAAAGTCTCAATGGCTGGGATATTTCACTCAGTCTGGGCAAACCTAGAAGAAATCTGTGGGAAGCAATCTTTCGTAGGCTGAGAGATGTGAGACTCCATATGTTGTGCTGGCTTAAATATATTGGCTCATCTTCAGTCTATCTACTGGATTTGTCTTCCTTATCTGTGTGAACATCACATCTTTCAGACCCAAACAGGGTCTACGGAAGTAGAGGCCAAATCTCAAACAAGATTTAATGGAGACAGTTGACTGTGTATGGATACCATCAGACCACCCATCTTATTTTCAGTTTATGCTTTCCCTCCCTCTTTGGAGATACCTCAAACCCAAAATCAGACACCCTGCAACAAACAGGAACATCTGGCAAGGATCTGAGGTTAACGCTGGGGAAGGAAGGGAACTGTTCAGTAAGGGGAAGTTTTTTTTTGGATGTATTCATGCTCTCTGCTCTCAGGTTTTGCTACATTCTTTCAATAAAGAGGAAAAAAATAATGACAGCAGAGAGGGTGTTAATAATAGAGGTGGGACCTGAAATGTTGTTTAAAACATGTGCAATAAAAAAGGGAGTGGCAATACTATAATAACTGGAGGGGTGGAAGGGCAGAGCTGAGGAGGTGCATGTCCAGACTGCTCACCCCATCTCCTGTTTGTCCAAGGGGTCTCATGGCTGGCTCCAGGCCAGTGTGGACATCCCATTACTGCAGCAGAGGTCTGAACATTTTCTGGACTTGTCCAGGAAAACTCTCCCTTTTCTTGGAGGGAGGTGCTCCCTGTGCTGGAACATGCATCTGCTATTCTTGCTAGCACTTATAACTCAGGACCAAAAGTCATTTCCCTTTTCAGCGGTCTATAAAAACTTGATGTTATGCCAGCCTTGCTCGCCCTTCGCCGATGTTCCTGCACAGTCCTGGCCTCCTGCACTTCAATGCACCTGGGGATTGATTCCACCTCCCTGACACATCCCAGACTGCTGTTTCAAGTCCATTTTCACCATCAGTAACTGTGGAAGTCATTGGCTTCAGACTTAAGAGAGAAATATCTAGGTTTCTTTTTGCATCTATTGTTTATTCCAGACACCGTGTCATTTGTTGTGTTTTTTTTTAAGAGAAGAGTTGGCTCCTTTGAGTCTCTATGAGCTCTAGCTCTGCATGGATGTGCTCTGAAGATTATCTTCCAGATTCTGTCTTTTTTTTCTTTCGGTCCTAAAACCTGAAAACTGTCTTTGATCACAGACCTGCTTTAGCAACTCTCCCAGTTGCACACATCTTTACTTGTCTCCAATTTCTCTTCAGTTTCTCTACCCTTTTCCTCCTGTAAATTACCAGTCTAGTATCCTCCTTCTCATAGCCCTTCCATTTTCTCAGTGTGCCTGTGTGTTCACCCAGGAGCTCTCTCTTTACCACCTCTTCCTAGGGAGTTTTGAGGGGTGGAGTGATGACAGCCATTCCTGCCTGAAGCAGTAGTGGTCAATGGGCCATTCTGCAGCCCCTGTTTAAATGATGTGGGAAGGCAGCAGCACTCTGAATCATCCTGACAGCTGATTTCCAATGGCTGGAGGAAGACCAGCTTGGCCTCTCTTAAGTTCCTATTATCCAGTACGGTTGTTCCTGCTAGAATGTGGTAATACTCATCTGCAGATGACCTCTGAGCACCAGGTTTGAGGTGGGGCAATGAAAAATCATTCCAGGGAGAGGTAGTGATTTTGGGGGTGGGAACAGGATGGTGTAAATTCCAGTAAAGCAGTTTGCATGAAAGCCTGGTGTCCAGGTCACAGCTCCTGCTCCTCTCCTGGAAGAAAGAAATGTTCACTTCTCTCCCCAGTTCAGATAAAGGGAAAAGGAAAAAAAAAAGTTTCCTTTCCTGATTAAAGTCCATCATGTATCTGAATGATGCCCATGGGAATCCAAAGATCAAGTAACAAGGGCAACCAGGCAGAAGTATGCAGCTTAAGCAGGGCCAGTGGTCCTGACTAGCTGTGAAACAGGTAGTTCTGCTACCTCTCCTCTCCCTTTTGCACCTGTAGAGAAAAGAGGCTCTCTCTGGTCATGGTTGGCCCCCAGGTCTCAGTGGTCCTCTGCTGCACACCTAGGGCTCTGGATATGCAGTGGATTTTTTTTTGGTTTCTCTAAAGGAGGAGCTGAGTTTCACTGTACCTTTACAGCTGGATTACTATGCTTTATATCAGAACTGGGCTTTGGAGTCTGTATTGGCATTTGCCTTCAGCTTTTAAGGGAACTGAGTTTCCCTTCAAGATGTCCAGCACTTCTGCCTGCTTGACAATGGGCCACACACCTCAGTCTCAATTTTGTAGCCTGTTTCAGGCATCACTGTGATTCAAAATTTCTGTGCCTGGAATTTGTCAGACAAAAATACACTTACATTGTACTGCATCACAACTGAATAGTGCCTCCCATACAGGCAGGAGGTGACCAACTCATAGGACCTGTGCTGTACAGGTAGTCTCACTGAACTTGCCTGGGGTTTGTTACTCTGCCAGAGCTGACATTATCTGAAAAACATGGTTAAATGCACGTAATCCTCAAATCCACCTGGAGAAAACATCCAGGCAGGAAGGAGGGCATCATTGGAACAGGAGCTGTTAGAAACTGCCCAGCATCTCAGTTTTTCCTTTTCCACTGGCATACCCTGTTCTTTCAGACAAGGGCTGTCATCTGACAGTTTTTAGTACCAAAGGCTGAAAAAAAATCTGACTGGTGTGTGTAGAAGATCTGTTTCTGCAGCCCAAAAGGGCACGTATTAAGATCCTGCAGTGATATCCAGGCCACACCGACGTCAAAATAATCCTTGCAGTTCCATCTGGGGAGGTGCCATAAAATTGATGCGCAGAAAAATTCCACCATTGGTGTAGCTCTATGGATGCCTGGGTTATTTTTGGATTGCTGCACCTGGCAGGATCTAGCTTCAACTTTCCACTCCTGCACATAATGGCTTGTAGCCAGAAGGATGTTTTCATACCTCCTGCACAAGTCAAAAGGCCGTGTGAGATGCTTTGATATGGTATGTCTCTTGACCATTTCTAACCTGTCACAGCAGTCAGGAGGCCGTATCACATCTTTAGGGATACACCAGAGCTGTAAAACATCTCAATTTCCTCAGTTAGCACCATTTTCTGTTTCAGAAGAGATAGCCAGGCTGCTTACTGCCATTGTTGTCAGACTTGAGCGACTGCTGCAGTTACTCTGGCATGAGGTTTGGATTCCTTGGCATTAAGACCTGATGATCCTATAGCAAGAACTGTTTTGCTTGCATAGATGAACTCCCAAGAAACCCTTAAAAGGAAGGCTCTGCTGAGCGCACGTTGCTGGAGATGTTGCTGCTCTGACATGCCCCAAACCCATAATGAGCAAGCCCAAACCCCTGCCCTGCTGAGCCCCCTCACAGAGGGGACAGGGCCTGATCTTTTTGGGCTTCATGGCCAGAGGTCATCAGGACCTCACCCTGGTACCAAATTGTCCCCCAGGCACTGGAGAAGCCCAGCCAGCCGCCCTGCTGTACGTGCCTCCTTTCCAGCATGTTAGCGGAAGCAGATGTTTCTAATTTATCACTAGAACCAAACAACTTAATCCCCCAAATATGCAGCAGTGGGGGGTGAGGAGGGGCCCTTCCACTTAAAGCTGATTTATAAATTGGATAATTAAGGTTAATTTATCCATAAATGAAGCAAATATGTGTCAGATATCATTACCAGCGCTTCCTCCCTCCAATTTTTGCAAGCCCTAAACTTGCAAAGCCCTTCCAATGTGAGGCAATGGGACACATTGCTGTTCTGCTGGCCAAAAGCAACTGGCACTGTTTCCTTACAACAACCCTAATATTTATCTATTTAAGCCTTCAGAACATTAGTTATGTGTAGCAGACATTGCAGCCCTCCATTTCATGGATGCCAAAGGTAGATCTCAGCAGCATCTCCAGCAGATCCTTTCTCACTTTTGAAGATGCTGTTCCACCTTGGGATGCCTGCACATGAAGCCTGGAGTGCAACATGGTGCCTGAGCGAGGCTGCATTGAGAAGCCCAGGTGGGACTGTGCCAAGAGCTTTCACAGAAACAGCATTCAGTTCACTCAACAGAATGTCTGAAGGCATTGGTGGAAAGGGGCCCAAATCCAAAGCCATTTCAGATGAGATTAAGAAAATTATTGCTTTTACTTACGTTGTGTCAGCGGCGGAGGCTACGGCTAACCTCAGAGCACTCGTATTTCAGCACGTGCACATATACTGATCCATCCAGCCTAGAAACAATATCCATACCCTGATTCTGCTTACATCTATTTTGGAACAGCAGTTCCTACTGCTTAGAACTTGTGTTCTTATTTATTAAAAAGGACTCTTGTCTAGGCAGCATGACACCTAGCCACAACACGTCTGCCATGCAGAGGCAGTGATGAAGTAACAGCAATGCAGTTGCCTTAAGATCTTAACAGCTGCTGAGACACAGCAGCATCACCAGACTGGTTCTGCAGAAAGGCAGAATAGGGGGTTGGTACAGTGGAGGTCTCTGTACCCTGGATGTCTGTAAAAGGTGATGGGGAAAGGCAAGTCCTATCGGTAGTAGGATGATCAAAATGCCTGGGCATCACAAACCAGAAAGTATCAGTGTGAGAATATGAGAGGGTCCTCATGTGGAGCCTCAGCAGCCCTCAGCCCCCTGCCCTGAGGTGCTGGGCTGGTGATGCTGGTGCTCCATGGGGCTGGTCCTGCTGCTGTGGGTTGCTATGTAGCCAGAATAGAGGGTTCAGGCGGCAGGGAGGGAGAGGCAGAGTTCATTAGCACATTGTTGCCTGAACCCCAGGGGTTTACAGGTTTATTACCTAAAACGTAAAATAGGAAAAGTACTGTGCTCAGTCTGCAGAGTGCTATACTGGACCTGGCCCTGATATGTAGGAAATGGACAGCTCTACCAATTTCTTCAACTACACCTTTAAAAGTAGGGTTTAATTATGTAACCTCTCCCAGTCGACACTGCAATGCTCCTCAATCCTCTTATACCTGTGTCCCTGCTGCAGAAAGGTACTGAGTGACACAGCCTGTCCCCTTGAGGTGTCTCACACACAACAACTGGCCCCTGCAACCCAGGCATGTGGATGCACATACTGCAGCTGTGGCATAGCATGCTGCTTTTGGAAGTCTGGGGGTTTCAGTTTAATTGCAGCTGCTGGGTGGGTTGTAAAAATGCTAAATACCCTCATTCTGCTCGGATCACTGGAAATTAAGTGCAATGACCAGTGCTCCTCTCCTCAGCATTGTCTTATTCTATTAAAAGGTAGGATTAGGCAATGTATCAGGATTGCAAGGAACTTCTCATCGAGCCCAAATGTCAGGTAGGCTAAAGGAAAGAGTGAGAACAAGAAAAGAAAAAAAGAAAAAAACAGAAGGAAAGTGGTATTAGAGACAAAAGCAGCAGAATCGCAACCCTCAGTGCTCTGCTCCAGCTACTACACTTCATACTCCTGTCTCTCCCATACAATATCCATTATACACTCCGGGAAAAGAGCAGACTTGAGAAGAAAACTGAAGACAACTGGAAAAACATTGAACAGCTTGAACAGAGCTGAAACAATTTTATTTTTGGACTAAACAAACAAAGCAAAAAAAAAGTTTAACTCAGTCCAGACAAGCCTGTATTGCTTAAGCAGTTGTGAGCTAAGTGCAATGAGAGCACCAGCACCAGATTCTTCTGCAAAGCTGCAATCTGTTTTTCAGTTTTGAAGCCTTTTCCCAAATGAAGAAACCATATGCAATCACATTAGTTTGCACTAATTTGTACTTCTTGCAACCTGGGCTTTGCTTCAAACAGTGATATACATTTTAAGCAGTGGCTTCTCTGTGTAGTTAAGGAGGTACCTTCCCTTATGCTGTGCCCATGAAGGATGGTCAGTGATTCTCTTGTGTCAGAAAGCCTCGTTCTTGCAGGAAGGAAAGTGGATGCATCTCATTGCAAGAAAGAAAATACCTCTTTGATGTTTCCAATACCATGGTCTGAAATAGCCTCAACCTCACTCCAGACCTAATGAAAAGATTGATGAATTTAAAGGAGGACACCTGGCTGAAATTTCCAGATATGTCTTAAACATATTTTGGGACACTGATTTTTTTTGTTTGACTGTTTTCTCCATGGTTGTGGGGAAGAAAGGGCTACAGATTTAATTTACAAAGGATTTGATCTGATGCTAAGAGGACAACTTTCTTAAACAGTTGAAATATTAAACAAAGTTTTGCTATCACATTGAAGGTGCATGAGCAGCAGATTTTTGATGGGAAAGTGACACCAGATACCGATGCTCACAGAAGTTGGAAAGAAGCTTAACTGGATCACTCCAGCAAGCAGAACGAATCTAGCATAGATATGTGAACCATGATATACTCTTTTTGTTTTTCCCAGAAGTAACATCTATTTCCTAGCTACATGCCATTTAGATGTATAAAATAGTGCTACTCTCAAAAAGCTAAATCTGAGATCAAAGTGTGAAGGCCACGCATATGAGCCATTTGTTTAAACCTTTTCATTTTCATTCTTGTCTTTCAAGACAAGTCTATCTTGTCTTTTGATTATTTCCAAGCCACCCTTGTGTATGAACTGAATTTGAAAACAAAAATTGATTCCATGTGTCTCAAATATATTTTTCGAAGCCTGCAATTTAAACAAGTTACAGCAATACTCACCTTCATACAGGTTTTGATCATTATAATGAATTCTCACTGACAGCAGTGGAGATCACAGGGACCCTTCCTGGTTTCCAAAACCAGCTTTTACTAGTTTGGATCCCATTCCATGTTGTCAGAAGGTCTGTGTTTTAAGGAGATTCATTTATTTGATGAACCCTAGTACAGCTGCCTACCACATGTACAGCAGCAGCGTTAGCACTTCTAAATTTTCACTTTCAGCTTCAGCACTGGAATCCATTATACAGCTGGTGTCTCACAAGTGCTGTATTACTTTGCCTCTTGCCTCAAAAAACAATCTGTAATGATACGGTGGCTGTTAATAACTAATAGTTAACTAATAGGAATGCACAGAGAGGTGACAGCAGTTAGGATACCAGCCTCTGACAACCGCTCAGTTTCTTACTCTGCACAGACTATGTGATCTCTGACAAATAAGGTGATCCTTGTGTGCTAGGTCTGCATCTGTAAAATGCAATATTATTTTTTGACTTCTATGCCAGATGTGTACAATCACATGATTGGATTCTCAGATACTACAGTAACCAAGAGTTTGCTGTTAGCTGGAGTGAGGTGCTCAAAATCACTCTGGATCATAATTGCTGAATCAGTTCCTTGCTTCTGGGTGTACTGGAGGTCAGGTGTGCTGCATGGAGTGGAAAACCCTGAATAATAGAGTCAACATGGCACATACTGCGGAGACAGATTAGACCTGCTTTGAGCAGATGTTGGATGAGATGAACCCCAAAGGCCCCTTCCAAGCCAAATTACTCTTGTTCTAACATCACCCCTCTGCAAATACGTCCTCTTGGAGCACTGGAGACTATGGAGCACACTCCTGAGGCAGCGTTGCTTCCATCAGGGATGGACCAACTAAGTAACGACAGACTGAACTGATTCAGGGCAGGTCAATGACTCCACCAAAAGTACTTGTGGTCCCTGATCCTACACACAATGTAAGTGCCTTTAGGTAGTCCTTTGCCTTCACTGAGCCAATCAATGGCATGATTTATTTCCAGATAACTATCTAAATGTAATGGTAGTTTACCATATTGTGAAAACAAAGTCTGATCTAGGTAGTTTAATGCACTGTGTCACATCAGACACAGGAACCTACTCAGGTCTCAGAGGTAATCATACAGCATCATGCCAGGAGAGCAGCACTTCCACAGCACTACCCAACCAGTCTTCTGAGGATGTTTGAAAGATAAATGGGAAACATAAGACTTTAATTTATGTATAAGGGTATACACTTTTAAGAAGAAAAAAAAATAATAACATTTTACAATTTTATATATGATCAATTGTGACATAGACCTCACCCAACAAATCTCATACATTTCTGTTTGTGTTATAGCTTCTGGGGTCCTGGCCAAGCTTCCACTTTCACATTCACAACTGGAATTGTAACTGTGACCCTTGGTTCGTAAACTGTTTTCTTAACTCCTATATAAAAGTCTGTGAGTGCATGTACAATGCTCAGTAAAGCAGATGGTATTTCCAGAGGCTACTGCTGTCTCCAGTCGTGAGACACGGCTGCACGTGGCCACAGCAAAACACAGTGATGCAAGGGGCTTACACAGCTGTGTTGTGGCAGAAACAAGCTGGGGGAGAAATGACACCGTCCACGCACAAGGGGCTGCAAGTGCACTGCCTGACAGCTTGTTGCTTCCTTAGGGGAAAGACAGATCCCTGGGGGAGAAACAGAGTCATGGCCTGTGGTAATTAGCTGGCACTCAAATTAGTGGTGTGTTTCAGATGTCTGTGCTGAAAACAACAAGATTTGTTTCTCAGAAGTGATGTTCATACTCCTCTTGTCTCAAAACACTTCCCAAAGAAGAACTAATAGATCCCAAGCAGGTTTTGAAGTTTAGCCTCTTCTGTTTACAGGCAGAAAGGTGGATCCCAACACATCCCACTCAGGCCATGTGCAAGTCATCCTGCATGCCAAGACTTGTTCCTACAAGGCAGGTCACAAGGCCTCCGCACAATAAAACAAGACTAAAAGTAAAAAAATCTGGGCTATTTTCTAAAAACAGAAAAGATGAACTGGAAGAGAGGGAGAAAACCTGTGCCTGCTGATGGCTTAGAGAAGAGGGATGAGGTCAGGTGTGGGAGGTGCCAATAGGCTCACCCCTGCGCGGCTGAGCAGGAGCTGGTGCAGGGGAGTTCAGCATCAACCTATGTAAATCATCCCTAGGTGTGAGACTTGAGGCCACTGTAAGAGAAGGGTATTTTTCTGTCTGAAGTACAATATTTGCATCTAAACCAGTTTATAAAGCAACAAATTTCAAACATAAATTTTAATTAAAAATAATGCAAATACTTTGAAATTCAACATATACATGTATAGTTTGATAGTGCCTTATATTTTGAAAACATCAGTGGACAAAGGAAAGGGGAAAGCAGTAGGAAAAGCTGAAAAGAGTTGAAATTAATTTACTGTAGACTTAGAGTTTCAGTATTTCACAAAGGAAGTGGATACAAATGGAAACTAAATTGAAACTGAGACTTCTCTCCTTCAACTCGATATATCACTACTGCTAGTCAGCTACAACTGGCAGAGGAAATTTAATTACCCATAAACAACTTTGAAGCTGTACATGTGTTTTGGTGTCTTAATAAAGTTGCAAAAAGAAAAGAAGCAACTTTAAAAGCTGAACACAAGTCTGAGGTTCAAGAAAAAAATGACAACACACATATAAAATGTGTAGGGAATTTTTCAAGTCTATTGTCATACAAGAGGAATAACACAGCACAGACAAAAGAGATTACTTGATCACTCTTCATTAAAAACTATGCTTTCATCAAGACAGAAATGCTTATTGAAAGTTTTGACGCCTTTTTAATCTTTATTTTTCATAAAACCAGGAATATTTACAATATTTCAAATCTTTATTTTAGAATCTAAGTTTGTTTCCCTTTTTTCCTCTTTTGCAAATGAATGCAAGAGGATGAACGAGGGCTTCAGTTTTTTCTTTCTTATCTCTTTCCTACTCCTTTTATTATGCCTAAAATATGGTATTTTTTTCATCCATTCCATGAAAACTCCGTCCTCACTGTCTGGGAATTGCATGACTACATTTAAAATAATGTCTTTATTCCTGTAAATATAGTTTTACTGTGGAGCTTCTTTTTTTCCTGAAACCCTACCTGTACCTATTTTAATCTACATCACTAATTTGCTTTATATATTTGTCTCACTATTTCTTCTACTGTGGACTTGTTCCAGAAGCTATGCTTATTTTTATGGAGTTTGATAAGTTTAAGTAGACCAAAGGAAGGAGCGAGAGAGAGGAAAAAAAGAAAGAAGTAAACAGATCTTTTGAAGGAGAAAAAAAAAACTGAAAATCACTCGTTTTGCTTGCAGGGTATTTGTTGCATTTATGATGTCCAAAACTCTAAATATGAGCCTGGGTTACATTTCCTGGCTGAGATTCAGAGATTCTCAGAAAACTGAGGTTTGAAATAGAGTCAGCAGCAACTTCATCTGGAACGCAAGGAACCTCAGCAGAGGGGACAGAGCTGCAAGCACTGCCACTCTGGAGATGTAAACTGAAAAAGAAAAGCCTGTCATCTTTGGTTTATTTTTTAAATATGTGAACAAAATAAAAGCTGAAAACATGCATTGTGCTCTCATTTTCCTGTGCCTCTGTTAGAATCATTGCTTGCATACCCTACCAGTACAGAGCACAACATGCCACAGTTTCTGCACTCCGATCGCTCACTCTTATGTTACTGTTCAAGTATGCATTCAGAAAAGAGCCAGCAGATATAGTAGATTTATTCTAGTTGTTGAGGTCAAGGACTCCTCTTTTTTTTTTTTTTTTTTTATTCAGCTAAGAGGGAACTCTTTCTTCATAACACCAGACAAGCTTTCTACTTTGCAGTCTACTACCAGCACGCACCACTGATACAAAAAACCATATAAGAGGATTTTGTAAAGGAAATTGTTTACCAATCTGAAGCATCGGTGAGTTATGTGCTGTCTCCAGTGCCAAAGTTAGGGGGCTTTCAGCAAAGCACAATATCAGCATGTGCCACAGTTCAGAGACTCCAGCTGCTGGAAGCTCTTGCAAGTCATGTAAGTAAAGCCTTGTAAGCTTTATTTTGCTGAAGCCAACTTTGTATATACTCTTGCCTTATGAAAACTCCGAGATAATTTGAACTTGAGATGTATTTCCTAATACTAGTAATGTTATCTTGCTGTTGATTTGAATAACACTTATATATTGGCACAGTAAATAAATAACTTACTTTTCTAGATTTTTTTTACTTGTGAGTAGTGTACAGAGCAGAATCTGTATGTGGCTCAAGTAGGCTCTGCTTTGTTTTTCCAGTCACCAACAATTTCTGTTTTCTATTTGTGACTGGCACATTGAACTGTCTGATTTCTCCAATTTCTTGTTACTCTGATTTCAAGGACAACAGGAAGCTGGCAGCAAACCACAAAATCTGTGCAAATGAAAACAAAGCACAGAACGGTGGTTTATAAAGCAGTGCCAGTGAATGCAAAAGTGCTGTGAAACCCCCATGTTCAGCTTGCAGTCTTGTGGGATTTTATGCACTTTATACTGAGGTTTAAGAGGTCACAGATTATGCAACTAAGAGGAACATTAAATGACAGAAGAAACATTTTGATTGCTTTACAAAAATGTATCTTGCTGTTAAATTAATCGCTTTCTGTATGGTTATTTGGACTTTATTGCAGGGATAGATCAGCTTTCTCTGAGCTTCCTGCTGCAATTAAGGTCTTGAAATATTTCCTTGTTCTCTATGTGGTTCCTGTATGTATTGGTATCAACAGGCATGGCAGAGGTGCTGAAATCCCAAATTTCCCTTCATTTCCTCCCTGCCCTTTTGGTGGTTGCCCGTATACAGATAGGTGACAAGTGAATGGGAATTGGCTGTTGTGCCAGGAAGCTTAGTTAGCTCCACTGACCAGGTACAGGTGATATTAACTCGAGACAGAAATTTAATGCACTCAAGGTTCCCAATATCTTCCTGTCCTGACATCCACTAGGCGCCTTGCATTCCTTGCAGTCTTCTCAAAAACACCTAATGCCTCTGACTTTGCACTTTCCGTTTGGCTTACACTTTTTCCTGGCTCCAAATAGCTCCTAGCAGGTCCTTCCCTCCAGACCCAAACTCTGCCTCTCCAGCCTCACAACAGAGATGTGCCACATACTCACAGGATGACACCAACTTTATTTATTGAGGACCTTATTGCTGCCTACAACTACCAGAAAGGAGATTGTGGAGAGGAGGGAGCTGGCCTCTTCTCCCAAGTGACAGGGGACAGGATGAGAGGGAATGGCCTCAATCTCCGCCAGGGGAGGCTAAGTCTAGATATCAGAAAAAAAATTTTCATGGAAAGGGTCATTGGGCACTGGCACAGGCTGCCCAGGGAGGTGGTTGATTCACTTTCCCTGGAGGTGTTTTAAAGATGGGTGGATGAGGTGCTGAGGGGCATGGGTTAGTGACTGATGGGAATGGTTGGACTCAGTGATCCAGGGAGTCTTTTCCAGCCTAGTGATTCTGTGATTCTGTGATTCTGTGGTATGCCACCACAATTGCTTTTGAACCAGCTGCTAAGAGGAACACAGATGTTGCCCTAAAGAGCTAGTTACCACTCCCAGCCATGTTGTTGACCTTCATTTCCATGGCAATGCAGGAGGGGAAAGGGTCACTGTCCATTAAGGGAGATGCCCATGTTCCATTGAAATCAATGGGAAGGTTCTCCTTGACTTCAGCCAGGCTGTCAGACCTGAGTGCCAAGAAAATCAGTTAACAGGCAGGGCTATGGAACTGCAGCAGGTTGCTCCTAGTGAGGCTGAGATGTCATCTCCCTATAGTAAAAACAAGGAAATGCTCTGTAGAAAGAAGGCTGCTAGGTGGAAACAATCATGTTTTGAAGTGTGTGGCCTGAGAAACTCAGAGATTTGGGGGGTCAATGTGAAAGTCAGACTCCACTGTTGATGGAAGAATAAAATGTTGCTTTTCAAGAGTGTTTGGAGAGTGAAAATAAAGTTTAGTCTTCAGTATAGAAATGGGTAAGAGCTGAGGTAAATCTTTAACCTTTTTTTTATTTACAACTCAGCTCTTACATACCTAGCTGGTTTAACTGCAGCCCATGGAGAAAACAGCAGTTTGTTATCTTTTTGGAATTTATGTATAGTCATGTGTTCCATTAGTCTCTTGGCAAATGCATCTTTTTGTGCTCTTAAGCTTTCTGAACCTTTCATATAGTCCTTTGCTTTGAAGCAACAGATGTCTGTGATAAGCAGATGGTTCTGGCTTTGATTTGAGCATCTTTAAATACTTTGTTGTGTATATTTTATGAGGAGGAATATACTCTGTCTTACTGTGCAGAACTGTGCATTAATGAAAAGTATCTATGTCTCGATGCTTGACTGCACTTCCTAGCTTGCAAACTGATAAACCACATGTTTTCAGGGTTATATGTTGTGAGATATTTTCAATTCACTACTCAATTTGTGTTTTCAAGTTGCAAACCAACTGCGAAATGTGCTAGTCTGAGCTCAGTTAAAGCAAACAAGCAACAAAAAGTGTCAAAGGATCTGCCCTGGTTATGAATTGCATTCTCACTCCGTTGTACACTGTGAGCAGGCTGACATGTTTCTCTTGCAAAAGTTCCCAGAGGAAATAATGCAGTGCCTATAGAAATAACTGAGAAAAAAATCTTTCGATCTTTCTTATTCCAAAATTTCATTTTTCAGGAGATACAGCTATGAAATTCAATGAATGGGAGATCTAAGAACATAAGGTCTTAGATCACAAATAAATTGGGAGCACAAATGGGAAGAATAAATCTCAAATAAGAAGATAACTCTCATTTTCTTTCAAAAAAAAGAAGCCAGATAAACAGATTTAATCGAAATGGATACTACTGGATATCCATATACTGCTTTAAAAATTTTAGTTCTTTTCTCCCTCTTCATCTGACTTGCACACTCAAAGTGTTTATTTTTTAAAGCAATCTTTTCAGACAGCCTGTGACATGTAAGCATTGTTGAAACTTCAATAAGCTGGTATTAAGAATGGATTATTGCACAGGTTGTTGAAGGTTTTGTTAATTTGGCTAACAGAACCACTAGTTTGACCAAAGAAAGCAGTTTTTTCAATTGCTCTTCAAAAGTTTTAACATCTCTGCGTATCCAATGCTGTAGGGCTTAAAGAAGGAAAAAAAATTTTTTTGAAGGGTTCTATTTTACAGTCTATTTTTGACAATATGAGGTTTAGAAATCTACATACAAATGCGAGTGAAAAATTCTGATTGATGGGCTGTCTTTCTTTCTGACAATTCTAATTGTTTAAATGCTGCAAATGTTCAAATATTTCAAAAACTACAGGTGGTACTCTGCTACCTGAGAGCAACATAACTCAGTGAGAGACTTTACTAAATAAATCCTTGCAATAATATGAAGAGATTACATTCTGATGTATGCTAGACTTCTCTTGCATCTGTCTCAAAATCTCTTTTGCTCTGTGGAGCCCTACTAGCTGTTACTTGTCTAGTGCAAGTCCTCAGCACATATGTATTTATTTTTCTGAATACTACCTCTTGGGCATACAGGCATGTGAACTGAGGCAAGACACAATAATTATTGAACTGAGATCATACTTGAAGTCTGTGAAGATACAGAAAACTGAGAGTAGTTTTCCTGAACTATGGAAATCTGTGTCCGTCCATGGTCATCCATAAATAAACAGGTTCTTTGTAAAGAGGGAAAGAAAACAGCTGTTAATCTTTGCCATGTTGCTGTGTGCCTACTGTCTTCCCATAGATTCAGAAGTAGAAACAACCCTTCCAAGCCTGCCAGAAAGCTTCCAGACTAAATGTTGTACAAGACAATTCAGCAAATCAGACAGCAAAGGAATGTAAGTAGCAAAACATCCAGAGGTGATAAGTATGGAGAGCCCAGATCAGTTACAGTTACTGTGGTTCCAGTAATGGAAAAGCTTTTGGCAGGCAAGGAAGCAGCTCATCATCATCCCATTTTGCAGGTGAAAAACTGGTCTGGAAGCTGCTCTAAGGAAGCTGATGCAGTGGAGGATTACAATGGGAACATGGCCTTTTTGTTTGTAGGAAAATGAATCTTTGGGAACAGGTGTTATCATCCTTCGTGATCAATAATTGTTAGATAATGCACCCTATTTTTGAGTGACTGACCACTTCTGAGTTTCAGTGAAGTAACTAACATACTTTATATCTTAAATGCAGTTGGACTTAGGAGGGAGAAACCTGCTTGTGCTCATATTCCACAGGGAATTATTTCTGTTATAGTTTTAAGCTTCCCTCTATGGCTTTTAATATTTTTCCTGAAATCTGCAATCACATTTATGTAACATCCATGCCCATGTTTTTCTAAAATAATGGTGAAGAAAACTATGATGTAATTAAAATAATTCTTCCACTGAACTTCATCTCCCTTTTGGTCTATCAGCTGATGCTCTAGCAAGCAGTTTCTGCCTTGAGGGGCCATTGAAAGAGAGTTCACTGAGATAGGTCAGTATCTCAGCTAACTTCTCCTTGGGAGTTCCTTGATAAAACTGAGGAAAAAAAATATCCGGTGTTCACCACAAATTGACTCTGGGAGTTATCAGAAGTTCAGATCCTTGACTGCACAGGAATCCTTTGGTGGATTGCGTGGGTAAAGGTGACAGTGCAAGAAGTCCACAAGAAAGCATTGGAACCGTTTGGGGCTTTTTATAGCAATACAAACCAGATTGACATTGTTGCAAGGGCAAGGGCACAGCCAGCACACCCTGATGACTATCTCAGTGCATCAACAATCTCCCACCTACCTACACAGTGTTATTAGCTTGTTCCCTGAATCTCCTCTATCAAAGGAAAACATCCAGACTAGAGAATTCTGGAGAGCTATGAATAATCTTCAAGGTTCAAGAGAGCAACAACACAATTGTCTAAGCATCCAGTCGCAAAGCTAAAGATTTGGACACTACATGACCATGTTGGGTTGAACATACTATAGCTGTTATGTTCTGCTTCATAGAGAAAATGTTTGTATTCTTGGCCTTTCAGTGTTCACAAAGGAGGATGGTCACATTCTAGAGTCACAGAAAAGGAGGATAAGAACCCACATAAGCTGAAAATTGTAATTATTGACAGACACTACATACTCCTAGATTTTTGTGATCTACAAATGGGGAGTCATCTGTCTTTTATCTATACCTGCTTTTGAACATTATTTAAATTCCTGTAGTGTAGGTGGGAATCAGAAAAAAAAAAAATCTGGAGTTTCTGCTCGAAGCAAAGTAGTTAAGGCCAAGGAGAGAGACGTAAATTAACACATAAGGCATAGCTTTCCTGCAGGTGCCTAAGGTTGTTCTTGAAGTTCATGTTCTTATACAGACAAGGTGGTTGGCTAATTTCTGCTTCAAATGGCTTCTACCATCTTTTCTTCATGGCTTCTAGTATTTTCTCTTGCTTCCCTGGGGACATCAGATGCATCCAAGGAGTCCAGTTCCATCTTCCAAGCTGAAACAGGCCATGCACAGCAGCCATATGTTGTTCAGATGCTTGCATGGGAGAGAGAAATTTTTTTCCTTTTTTCTGTTGCTGACCCAATTTACTCAATAACAATTTGGTTTAGGTCACATTGGCACTGCTTTTAGCTATTTCTAACCTTTTCCAACTTTATTCTGAATTTCAACCTTTTACTATATCCAAAAAAGAGGAAAGTTGCCTTAAATGAAAACTGGTGCATGGGGGAGTGTACCTTGCTCCCAGCTTCAATGATATGACAGGAAAAGCTTTTAAACCTGAAAATCACAGGCTGTAGCTAATGCAAAACAACACACCAACCAGACACATGATTCTCCCCAATGCTGCATAAGTAGATATAATATGTAATGTACTGCAACATCACAGCAGGTCTCCCAAATTGAAAACAAGGAGAAATAAAAGACTACCGTACCTTGGCTCTTAAATCCTTGAATGTGCCGTCTGAGTTGATTAGTTACTTTGATTTGTGCTTCTCCACACACCTCATTTTTCCTTTTAATAAGAGTTCAGCTTGTAAATTGTCACTTGGAGTGATAGTATTTGTACCAAGCAGTGTAATTAGGCTGGAGTGACGGAATATATTACATTGTTTGTTTTCCATTATGTTTATTCCAGACAGTTTTTGTCATTTACAGTTTTTATGAGCTGCGCTCTTAATAAACATAAGATAAATAGAATGAATAAATTTGCTGTGGTCTGTATAGATCTATGGTGGTGACTTAGATGGGGTTATGCCATCAAGTAATGGGCTGTCATTAGAACTACAGAAAGGTTAATTGTCACTCATGTATAACAGGGAAATGGAATCCATGGATAGTGAGGAGTTGAAGAAGATACTTGTTTTTTCCCCCTTAAAAGGCATCTGCTTAAAAATTAAGTTGAAGTTATGATGAGTTCACGGTTGTGGTGCTTTATTGCTTTTCTGGACAAGGGATTCTGACCTTTGTATTTTGGAACAAGCATAGTTCTTGCTTCTGAAATCTTTGCTTATGCCATTCTCAGCACTCAGAGGCCTCTAGTAGGAGTTTCCATTCATTTCATATTTTTCTCTATCATCCTTCTTACTTTCCAGCTGACCACTTTCCATGTCCCCAAGCAGTTTTCTGTGTGGCAAGCGGCTCTCGATTTCAGCATCACACTTCTGCCATCAGCAGAAATTTTTGGCACCAACTGCAACTACTGAAGTGTTTTTTCTTAATCTCTGGAGCTTTTGCCTGCTCTTCTCGGCTCATCTCAGCTCTCCCTTACCTCTTTCTCTCCATGCTCTCACACCTAGGATTATGTCTGTATTTTCATTACTGCCTTTATGCCTGTTTTTTCTTAGAATACAAAAGGCTGTCAGTACTTTGCAATTCCTGTATTTGCATACTTGAGATGCAGTCTGCTAAGAAAAAATTTGGTAGTAGTGGTTTTCCTCCTATTAACAAGTGGAGAATATGCAGTCAGCAGGGTACTCTCATTGATCAGTAAGTCCTATACAAGGGAATGAAAAAGAGAGTAGAGGAACATCAGCCCAATTTCTATTTGGTTACTCACTGGAAAACTAGAAATAACCATGGTGTAGTCAAATTACTTACCCTGGATTTACACCAGTGCCAATGAGAACATAATTTAGTCCACTAATTTTACATTATGTCTCAGTGGACATGGATAATGCACACAGTGTGTTAAAACCCATCTCAATGCTTATTAAGAGTTAAATAATAATGTTATTTATTGAGAATTGTTTAAAAACTTATTTTCTTCCTTCACTATTTATACCCTATCTCTTTTTATCTTCTGATATTTTCTCCCATAAAAATTAACAGCTAATGCAATGCCTTTAGTGAACCTTGTGAAGTATTTGGCACCTCTCATTTTACTTGTTGCAGTATTTTGTAGTCAGCTAAGATTTTCCTAGTCTTGTCGTTTTAACTCCAGAATGCACTACTAAGTTTGGAAATAGTTCATGTAGAGTTTTGAAAGAAAAAGGATCCCTAGCACCCAATTATTATGTTATGTACTAAAATTTATCATATCTCCTTCATGAAAATGACATCTGAAAATCATAGCCTGTTACAAGAAATGTTGATAATAATTATCTGATCTCTGCATTGACCTTGTTAATTCCATTCAGGGTGGCATTTAACAATGAAAACTGTTTTACTTAAAAATCAGTTGCATAGCAACTTTTGTAGCAAACTCAAATAGAAAAATGTTCTAGATCTATTATTAGGCTCTACTCAATTCTTCTCATGCCATTAAAGATGCTTCAGAAAATACTGCATGCCTGAGCCAAGTCAGCTTCTCTGTGTATATCTTCACAGTCCTAGTGCACATGCTTGACTTGATTCATGTCATTACTCCCACATATTTTCTTTGACTGAAAAAAAGAAGTAGTTGCAGGGAAAAAAATGTCTGTGCTTTCAGCCAGAGTAGTAGAAAGCAGAAGAATGGCATTAGAGCAAGGATCCCCTGCAGAGCTGGAGGTTACAGGAGGTGTACCTTGCACTGAAAATTTCTTGAGCCTTGATCACTTATTTATTTTCATCTCCATGGCATGCTAACATGTTTGCTTTACAGTGTAGCATGCTGCCAGGGCATTTCAACAGTTATGCTCAATGCCAAATGCTTGAAAAGTTTCTTGAAATATTACTAAATAAGGTATTGTGCATGTTCTACATGGGGAAAATAAGTAAATTCTCTGCGCAGCAAGACTGAGGGAATCTCTTCTTTCTAGTAGCTCTTTGTCAAATGCTTGTAGTTCTTAATGGTGTTTTTCTTCCCTTTGATTTAATTCTCCAACTTTCAATCTCAGCTTGATCATTTTTGGAGTAAACTAAAATCATCTCTAATTTCCTATTGCTTTATTACAGTTTGAAATTCATGTTGATCCATTTAGAGGAGTAACAACACGTCCAGCTTTCAGTATCTAGCAATAAACAGTATGAGAAAGCTAATTCTTTGGAACAAAGTGATGCTAAGGTCTGTAAGTTAGTACTGTTGCTAGACATGTTACTATATTTCCTATATAAAGGGTTCTTTTTCAGGGTCATAAAACACTTTCTGCAGGTTGCCATGATGGGTAACTCTGCCTTAAGCTTTCTCTGGCCAGGAGAAGCACTGTTCTCATTTAATGAAGACCTTGCTATGAGGGAAGACAAGTCACAAGTCCCAGAGGATCATGATCATGATGCTACCATCCAAAGCTGGAACCCAAGAGACTTTTTTTTTCTATAGCAGCATTTTCAGCACTAGGGATAACTTACAGAGCAGTGCACATGCCTCAGCCTGGCTCACAGCCTGCTTCTGCAGGAACCATCCAATATCCCTCAGCGTGGTAGCACCCTGCTCATTGCCTTCCCCAGGCCCCATCTCATCTATCACAGCAGCTCCTGCAGAACACCCAAGGGTCTTCTCTCCACCCACCTGCCATTTGTAGGCAAAAGGGCTGACCTTGCACAGGTTTGTAGGTTTTACAGCACGTGCTGTGTGTGCTTGTCCTGCACTTTCACAGCAAGCACATCACTGCAGGGGACAGGGACTGCTGTATGGCCTCTCCTTTAGGTGGGGTAATGTATCACAGCCAGTAAGGCCTAGGCACACCACAGCAGAACAAGGAAACAAGTTGATAAAATATCTCATTGAATTTCTGGTCCATGTGAAGGACCACCAGGTGTTCCCATGGCTGTGTGGTGCTTGCTGTCACCTAGCTATGGCACAGCTTTGGAGGGAGTAGCAGGGGCTCAGTGTGAACCCAAACTCAACCTTTGTGTAAAATGTTTTCTACACATCTTCTATCTACCACATTTGGTCTCCCACAGGCAGCTGAGACAACTTTGTTGTTTAAAATCTTACATGGAAATTTAAAAGTCTTCAGCATCATCACTAAATTGTGCAGTGGGTACAAACAGAAAAACTAAGTTTATCACTGGAAAAACAAAGCTGATACTCTTGCAAGTGGTTGGAAATCAGTTTGGCACTCCAGTTACAACACGTCAGTGTCTTATTTTTCTTATTAAAATTGTTTTTCTCGGTTTTCTTCAAGGCCAATCAGTAATCATTTGTTTCATCGTGTCTTTTTTGGTCTGACAGTTTTCATCTCTCTCTCTCATTCACAATCTGATTCCTCAGTTTGCTAAAGGACAGCTGATAAAACTCAGTTTCAGATAAACCAGAAATTACATTTATGTCATAAATACTCTCTGTGATTATGGGAAGAAACACAGTCAGCCTCTTTTCATTGGCAGTAAAATCAGTGTATAAAGCATGCTTGAATATCATTGTTCATTGTTGCAATATTATTTTCTTTGGGTCATCATGCCATATTCTCCTTTTTTCTGTACTGTCCTTATCTGAACCTTTAAACTCTTTCTTTCTAAATCATGAAATGTAGTTCCCAGTATACCCAGAAAAATCCTCTTGCTCTCCTTAGGGTATCTGTATCCACTATACTCAATAAAGTTAAGTCTGAAAAGAAATATATCATCTCATGACCACAGCAGTCGTACCATTCAATGGATTTCCTATCATTTTCACTTAGCTCCTAACAGCGTTCAGAAATGTTTTAGCTTATAGTCTGGCAATAGTAGAAGTCATTATAATCAGATTGCATATTTCAGTGGTAGAATCAACAATGCTCCTTATCCTGGGGATGTACAAGAGACGATACCTTTCACACCAGCTGCAAAGCACTCCAAGTAACTGGTAGTTTTAATTACTCAAACCAGAGAGTGCATCCAAACTTCAAATCTGAACTGAAAGTTGCCCTCAGCTGGAGGAAAGCTGCATTGAGGATACAGGTCAAGCCACACAAACTACCATCCTTCAGGCTGTTTCTTTAACTCAGAGAAGTTTTGGAGAGCAGGAGGTAGGCTGTTTTCATCCATCATGAAATTTCCATCATGAATTATACTGCATACGGAACAAAAAATGCTAGTCCATTTATTTCAGTGGTTCTGTTTTCTTTCAGAAGCATTCAACAATGTTTCTTCCAGTACATTTTACATTTATCCATACTCAACCATCTTATAAGTAGCAAAACAATAGCTAAATGGTGCAGGATGAACAGATCGGGAGAAGTCTGCCTTACAAATAGCTTTCGGGAGTCATTAGTATTTTTCTTCTCTCCATTCACGCTTTATGAGTGTTAATTAACTCCTCTGGTACCACTGCAAGGCAGAAAATATTGAAATAGAAAAATGTAGCGGATTATATGATTCGCCCAAAGCCACAAAAAACAAATCATTATCAGGACCAAGATGATAACTGATGGTTCTTCTTAGCACCTGGTCCTGTAATGCAATTAGCAGAGCAACCTCCCTTCTCCTCATCTTCTGCTTATATTATCCTCCGAGACTGGCACTGACTTTATCAGTCCTTGCTACTTGCATAAGAATTTCACTGCTAAGGTTAATTTCCACTCAATAGGATGGCTATCAACACATTTTTGCATCTAAGAGAAATATTAGAATATGCGTTTGATTAAACACAACATAAGAATCCCCTTTAACTGCAGCATGACCCTGATGCTGTTATGCTCATACATACAACAGCGGTTTTTATGCCATCTAGTGGCCTCAGAATATCAAATGCCAAGCTTAAACCCAGCATGCCACCCAGGAAAGGCAGAACAGCAAATATAGCTGCTGTTCTGATCATCCCTGCCTCGATTAGGGCTGCTTATGCCTCCTTTTCTTTTGTTGGTACTATTGTCAGTCTTTTGCTTGGATGGCTGCAAGCTGTGCTGCTAAAATGCTGAAAAGCTGCTGTAAGAAGTGGCCTGAAAACAGAGTTAAGTAAATGGATACTCTCAGGAGGGCTCTCAACTTACATCAATAAGACGTTTCCGTGGAGTGGGGAACATGGTTCCTTCATTGTTTGGACAGTGCAAAGGAAACTGCCGGGACAGATGAAATGTCCGATAAATAATAGGTTATAAACACACATTAGTCATTTGTTTCCTGAGGAGATCGACACAACCTGGTGCCTTGGAGAACAGGGATGACCTTGGTGTCTCAGATTTCCTTCTCTCCCTCATGAGAAACAAAAATGGGCACAGAAACCTCTGTTTTCTGCAGAATTCTCCAGGAATTACTGATTGCTTCCTATTATACCGTAACATTTTGCATGGCTGTGGCAGGTCCTGCCCCTCAACATGACATAGAGAGAGCAGTGCTGGCTCTCTCATCTGGTTGAGCAGTGGTTGCTGCAGGGAGGACACACAAGGCAGGAACTCAGGGAGGGGGCTTGGTCTTGGGGTCATTTTTAGCCACTTTTTGGTTCACTTCTCAAAAAACACAGATAGGGTCTTGATTCTGCATGTAACAATTATCTCTAAAAGTGCAATCAAAAGAAATACTCCCCTAGCAAGGACAGTAAGGAAGGACTGCACTATGTATGTTTATAATTAAAAACTTACTTGGAGAGATGAGGAAAGCCAGACAGCATCATCAGCTATAGTGACATTTTTCCTACTATTCCATGGAAACAACATTACCTGCATTCTTTAATAATAAGCAACTGTTGTTGAACAATGAGAAAAAAACATAAATTTAGCATGCTTGAAAATAGGTCAGCTCAACAGCTAAGGTCATGGCCATATGAATGTAAGACATTTAAGGTTCTTTTAAGCTTATACATTTTAACCGAGAATTGCCATGAGAATGAATATGATTGCTGCAGATAGAGTTTACGATATAAGAAGCACGTTAATTTGTCACACTTGACCTTAGTATTACCTTGAAGGTTTAATACTGTCTGCTAAGATATTGTTTCTTTGGCCAAGCGAAGCTAGCAGCTCACCAGACTTGGTCAACATTGTGTCATACTTTGTCTGTACACACATTAACACAGTTGGTAAAAACATAACAGCTTGACAAGAAAAGCTTCCTTGTTTGGACTGGACTGCTTTCGACAATCCTTCAGCCACCCACATGGCCCTAGCTCAAGACAATCCCAACACCTTGACAAGTGAGCTGCCCAAAGTCTCCTGCCACTCTCCAAAACTTCTAATTCACAGGTGGCCACTCACTCTTTGCAGCAGGGTTTCTGCTACCGCTATGGCGCAGCAGGGCTGCAGACGGATGGCCTTGTCTAGATCCAGCTGCACCAAGCCAAGCTTGTGCCCTGTGCTCCCTCTGTACCCTGGCCCACTAGGGCTCCCTACTCCTTGTCAGACACAATGAAACAAGAACACTCTTATTCCCACTGCACAGGCCAACCTGGTTTATTTTGACTGAAAGAGGCCAGGACACGCACTTGGGAGCACAGAGTAGGGCTGGTGCAGTGACAAGGAGGCCAGTGTGGTCAGGCAGGTGATGACTTCTCCAGCCATCACCACCTGAGATCCATGTCTGCACCCTGCTTGAGCGAAAGAAGGTTTGAGATGGTTCTGCCAGCAGAGCTGCGAGGGCAATAACCTCCAGCGGTGTGGCTTGTAATCTTCATCTGGCACAGCTCTCTACAAAATGAACATCTGTCCCCTGCCTAAAGATATGTTTCAAAGCTGATTTAATTAGACCAGCGCCAGGCACCCATCTGGACACTTTCAGAGCTTTGGCTCCCATTCACCTCGCAAACAATGGTGCTGGATAAAAGTCATTTTCATTTGCCCCAGTTGAAAAGTGACCAGAAGGATGTATCGGCCACACTAGCATCTTAAACTTTTGACAACTAAGTCTAGTGAATCCACCCACTGAGATCTCCTGCCCAAGGTGGCCACAGCCACAGGAAAGGCAGTGGGAAGAACATGTGCCTGTGACTCTGCAAAGCTCAATGTCTCAGCTGACACAGCCGGTTTCAGTGGGTTCAGCTAGTGTAGGAATGGTTTATGCTGCACCATGCCACTGAATACCAGGGAACCCTTCCCTCTCTTACCCACCTGGCTCTTTTGTTTCCCTAAACAATAGGACAGGATAGCAAAGGATGCAAATGCTTCTCATATGATTTAATGTAGTGTTGGATGGGTTAAACAGCCTGTGGAAGTGACTGATCTACAAGGAAAGGAAGCCTCAGCAGAACAGCAGTAACAAACTGCAGAGGGATAGTTACATTTTAAATTGGCACACACATTTCTGCACCAAGAGCCTGACTATATTCTTAGTTTATATAGCCTGACCATATCCTTAGTTATATAGCTCCTTACTCTAGCTTATGCCAAATAAGAATAAATTGTTTGACTGTAAATCAATTAAGGCATCCACTGGGGATTTGGCATTTATTTAACTAAATTATTTGAAGCTAAACAAATGCAAGTTTGTGCATAAATGTTAGAAAAACATATCATATTGGATTGAAAGAAAAAATAATCTATGACAACTGAACACACAGTCATTTTTTCAGCACCATTTGGAGGCTGCAGATAACCCAAGACTCTAATAGATTTTTCTGAAATCTTAATAAAAACCTACAGTTTAAATTATATTTAATCTACCTCATGCTTACAATTCATTGTTAATGTCCTTTTTAAGAAAAAATATTAAAATTTTAACTAGTTACAGATGGTGGATATAAAATTGATCTTTATAAATCTGTGTTTAAAACAAGATTCTTAGGGAAAGTACTGTTTAGGTTTGCTAACATTATGCAGGCTGTCTATTTGTAATCAGGAGTCAAAGGTTTACAAGCTTTAGCCTGCAGTAAATCAGAAGAATAAGGGAAGACCTTAAGCATTAAAATCCCCTGATATGCTGGAGTTGCTTTAACCTAGGCAGACCGGTCACAGCAAGGATCAAGGAATGAGAGGAAGAGAGTAGATGCCCTTGAGATAATTTCTGTCCTTATGGAGAGGGTAGTATTGGTAACTCATCAAATGGTCAGATTGGCCTTCTTGTTCCCTTGGCCTTTTCCTGGTATCTGGACTAGACCAGGTTGGTAAATAGGGATGTACATAGGCAGACAGGATGATCTCAGGGTTCCTGAGCTGTACAAGTTAATGGGCAAGAGGGAGGGTGAGTAGTCTCCATCTGGCTTCTCCCTGATGCAGGTTTTGGCTGCTGTTGCAGGAGAGAAGGCTGAGGAGCTTAGCCACATACTCCTGCTCCTCAGACAAGCTTGTCCCCTGCCTGCTCTTGGAAAGCAGATGTTCCTCTAGGCGAGAGTGTGAACTCTCCTTTTGCTTAGCACAATAAGACTTGCGCAATCTCTTGCTTTATTCCCTGGCTACATTAATTTTTCTCTCAGAGATATCAAAATGAAGCCATGTAAAACCCAGAAGCTACCAATCATTTGTCATTTGTAAACAGCAGCAGCATGTCCATCAGCTGTCCATCCACCTCCAGGTCGTTGTGATTTTTGGCCCAGAAAGAGCTGCAGGTGGCCTGGTTCATCCCAGGCTTCACTGTGGCACTTGCCAACAGGATAAAAATAAGAAAAATTAAAAACTATAGAAAAAAGAATCTCCACAACTTACAGATGAAACTGCAAAACAGAAAAAACCCTTCATTTAACAGGATCCTTGTTTTTGCTAGTAGATAGTGAGACATTATTGACCTTTCTGCACAACTGAGGGCCTGGAGAGGAGGCTGTTTTGGCTGCAACTGCAGCCACAAGTGGCACCACCTGCACAGCACCTCTGTTTCTAGGGTTCTTAAGAGGGAACTAGTCTGCAAAAGTTCACAAACAAGGGGAGAGCAGCAGCAGTGCATGAGGACTCAAGGCTGTACCCTACACTCCATGACCTTCAAAAAGGTCCCTCTTCTGTAACTGCTGGCACACTGTGTCCCTGTCACGGTTTGAAGATAGACCTCAAACAAGGGGAAGGGACTGTAACATCTGGGTTTGCCACGGCTTAAACATCCACTGAAACAGACTACTTCAGCCAGACTTCTGGCAGGAAAACCAAGTTCTACATCTAAGATTTCCATGTAAGGACTTTTCCCAGTTATCTTTCAACCAGCCAGCTGTAGCATCACACAGCAGGGACAAACCTTCACACTGCCACCTCCCTACCACCACGCCACTCTCTGGTTAGGTGCCTCTTTCTCTCTGTCCAGTGTGGACACATCAGCAATCTGGAGGGACATACAGAGGCACCTCACGATGGCCCTGGCAGCCCCTGGGTTTTGCATCCTGCTGCATCTCTCTTTCCTCCTCACCTTCAGCCTCAGTGTCTGTAAATTAAAGAGAAAATCCAGAAGAATCCACATCCAATAGACAGAAAACAACGACTGTTTTCCCTATATGCCTGTCAGGAGCAGGACAGATTTTGATGTTTGGCCTCTTTGTGCTGGGGTGAGAGTTCAGCTGTGTCAGGAGCCCAGCGAGGCAAGGGAAGATCTGCACTGGCAGGCACAGGAGACTCAGGAAGAGAAGGAAGAAGAGGAGGACAAGAATGAGGAGAAGAATCACCTTGACAGGGAATGGCAAAGGTCATCACCCCATAACTTAGCCTGCATTGTGGTAGTGAGGATGTGTGGTCATCAGTGACACTGCTGCATTCAGCTGGCTACTCCTGAGGAGCAAAGCAAGAGTCTATATAATCTGACATTCTGTGGTTAAAACAGATAAATAAACAAATTTTATTTTGAGTAATAATGAGACACAGCTGTATTAAGAAACCATGACTGTTTTGTTCTAAGTGTGCCAATGAAAGCAGTATTTTATAGAGTATCTGGAAGACTCTCCTTTCAGCTGTCTGTAGCAAACACAATGAGAGTTTATGCAGCTTTGATGAATTCATAGCAGGTTTTTTTCTTTCTATTAAGAGTCACCGATGTCTCCTGGAAAACATTATATTTACTTTTTACTACTATTCTTGGCTTTTAAGTCTAGCAAAATGACAGCTGCTGCAGTGGGGAGATTCTGTCCTATATTGTATATCTATGGTTCAGACCAGAGTACAAAATCTGAGGTAGCTTCATTTTTGCAGCTGTACTTTTGCATTTTTGTTAGATATGACAGGTTTACATTGATCTGAGGACATAACATGAAAGCAATGAAGGTGGTAGATCTACAGGTTTTGTATGTCTTCGGAATCTTGATTATTAAGGTTAATACATTACAGGAAAAGAACAGATGGCTCTTACAATTTAGTGTACCATGTAATCACAAGAATTTATAATTGTAAATTAAAAGTAATGGTATTTGTGGTAATCATGAGGACTCCAAAGTTATCACTTTTCTGAGAGATATAATGTACTAAGGAGTAGATTAATCACTGCCTGTTTTAATGTAATAAATAGAAGGAATCAATTTAAATTATCAGTTAAAAAGATTGAAGGAGATTAAAAGGTTTGAGGGAGACACATGCGTTCTGCATGTAATTCATCCAATAAATTTAGCTATGAGGAAAGTTGTGGAATTCCAGAGTTAAAACTTTTTCCAAGTTTATGGATAAAGAAACCAGCAAGGCTGACAGAAAACAAAGACTCAGAAAATATCTCCAGTTCAGAAGACCTCAGCTGCAGAGCACTGGAAGCAAGAAGATAACCTCGCAGCACACAGGACTGTGTGCTTCCCACACCCTCGGGAAAGCGCTACAGGACACTGTCACAGAGTGAGGGTACAGGGCTAGGGGGGCTTTTGATCGTGTTTACCAGAGTTATTCATATGTAACATCAATCCCAAAACAGAGAGATAATGAAATGACTGTTATGGATGACTTCATAATTGCCTCAAGAGAACAAACCGGAACACCAATTAATTTTATGGAGAAGGAACAGCAGTGCTTTATGAACTTCTTCAGAGACTTAGTTTCATGCATTAACAAATAACCAGAGCAGATAAAAACTGTGAGAGAAAAGCTGTGCTGATACAATTGTCTCCAAATGAAGTATTTTGATATTGAACTGATAAGTGCATACATTTTTTTTTAACTTTACAGTGTGTGTACATAGATACACATATGTGCATACACAGACATTTCAACTTTCCCAAAAACAAAGGAAAAACAGAAGCCTCATAAGAAATCACAGCATCTCACAGGAAGAAAAGGAGAATTCTAAGCAGGAAAGATGTGGCATTTGATCATAGGAGAGTTTCCAACTGCAATTATAGTGTTCAAGACATAATGTGTATTTTAAGCAATAAACAAAATCACAAGTATCAAGATGGAGCTTTCTGCAGCTCCCAGTAAAGATAACTATCAAAATAATAAAAACAGAAAAAAGGCTTATTACATGCCAGCTTACTGTTTATCAGCTAGAAACAAATCTTAAGTACATCATTAATTCAGGACATCAGAGAGTAGATCTGTATTAAAGAAAATTAATTCTATCAGTCAAAGTCAAATACAGAAAAAAACCCTTAATAATATATTTGACATAAAATGCATACACGATGTTTCATACCCCTGAAGAAAAGCTAAGTAAGAACAAGACTCCTTTGGTTGGTAAAGATACAGTTGTGTATGCATGTGCATGGACATACCTGCGCATGTACATACATTTGTCTGTGATAAAATTAAGCCCTAGCTGAGGGAAAAGCAACTGCCTGAGCTGACCTGAAAGACTTTAAATTATATGATTTTTTCAGTTTTATATCTTGAGTCTATGCTATAAAATTCAAATAGTTTTATCACTGAAAGAAAGGTCATTATAACCAAAACAACAGAGAGCTTCTCCATGTTTTATGTATTTCCAACTTTATTTATAAGTCAATATATTCTGAATCTCTGTAGGTTTCCATTGAAGTTGAAATTGCAAAACCCTTTACCTTGATGGAAATATGAAGTTAATACACTCTAAGCCTTGCATGACTCCTCTTTTAAATATATTTTATTTGTAGTAACAATTATGTAAGGAAATTTGTAGGGAACAGTTAGTTGGAAGCAATTCTGGCATGCTGTTTGTCTTAGACTAGCCAGAATTTCTTAGGAAATGAATTCATATCAAGGTTACAGTTTAAAATACAAAAAGGCTCATAGCAGACAGAAGCCATGGGGTTGCAACTGTAAGATAACACTATGTCTATTTATTTTCATCATTGTAAATTATAATTAGATACTTGAATGAGAAGCCTGATCAAAATTCCAGATATAACAATAAGGCGAAGTCATATTTACTGATTACGGAATCGCAGAGTGATTTCTACAATCCCTTTTCTTTTGAAGTTATATGCATACTTTAGCATAATCTATCACATACCACTGCCTTGGGCTGTGTTTGCAGATGCACCCCAAGACTGTGTCATCTGTGGAGATCACTCTGTGCTACCTGTGTGTCCTGTTTACTCCTTCCACAAAGGAACCTCTGTGTTTTTGTGCCTAGGCAAGCCAGTGGGTGCCTCCAGGGCACAGCACACCACACAGCCCATCCAAATGTAAATTGGCTATGTGGACTAACTTCAGCATCCTGCATTTGGATGTCTCCATCCATGCTATTTGCTGCACAGTAGCACCTTAATCAATGTGGGGAAGGCCAGATGGATTGGGCAAGGCCAGATGGATTGGGCACCTTCTAGTGTGACTCTAACACCCCGTGTTTTAAGGTTAGGTGAGACTCATTGACAGGCTGAGACCAGGGCAAACTCATAGAATCATAGAATAACCAGGTTGGAAGAGACCCACCAGATCATTGAGTCCAACCATTCATATGAAACACTAAACCATGCCCTGAAGCACCTCATCCACCCCTGCCTTAAACACTTCCAGGGAAGCTGAATCAACCACCTCCCTGGGCAGCCTGTTCCAGTGTCCAATGACCCTTTCTATGAAAATTTTTTTCCTAATGTCCAGCCTAAACCTCCCCTGGCAGAGCTTGAGGCCATTCCCTCTCGTCCTGTCCCCTGTCACTTGGGCGAAGAGGCCAGCTCCCTCCTCTCCACAACCTCCCCTCAGGAAGTTGTAGAGAGCAATGAGGTCTCCTCTCAGCCTCCTCTTCTCCAGGATAAACAACCGCAGCTCACTCAGCCATTCCTCATAACGCCAGTTCTTCAGACACCTCACCAGCTTTGTTGCTCTTCTCTGGACTCACTCCAGAGCCTCAACATCCTCCTTGTGGTGAGGGGCCCAGAACTGAACATAGTATTCAGGGAGCAGTTTGCTTGCTAACCACTCTGTGACCTTCAGACCATCGAGAAATGCCCTCTTACGTCACTTGAAGACCCTGCTGAGATCAACCTGAAGCATTGCACACGTGCAGAACAAAGTCAAGGGGAAGCCCACTCCTTTAGGTCAGGCTTTCCTGCAGAAGAGTGGAAAGTTGACTGACAGCTACAGCTTTTTCTTGCTATTCACTGGAGAAACCCAAGGAAACTAACACTTCCCAGAAAGGATGAATCTCAAAAATAGTCAAAATATTGTTGCAAGGACTTAAGTGAGAAAAAATCTTCAAGGACAGATATAAGTACAAGGCACATGGTTTCAATACAGCTATGCCCAACTACATGAGGCCTTGTTCTTAATGATAAAAAGGAGTATGACTGAAGCTGTTTTACAAAGTCAGTACTGACCAGCCAGCAGAAGATGGACCTCATCTACACTGTACTAAAAAACTGCAGGTATTATGCTGACTTAATCCATTTTAATTTCCTATAAAAGAGCCAATTTGAAAGAGTAAATGGCAGTTCAAAATTACTTAAGAAAAGCGGAATCTGAAAAGTGCTTTTGAAATAACCTGCTTTAATATCAGCAGAGCAATATTATCCTTGTTACTATTGATGCTGCTGTTCTACTGATGTAGGAACAGAAGCGTGTACAGTTAAATAATTGCCATGAAATAGGCATTTTTGGTTGAAGAACAGAAATCACATCTCCTGGAAGAAAACTCTGTGCTTGCCTCTCTTTTGTTCCTTTCTGTGAATCTGATCAAACATCGCTAATAAGACAGATATTTGCATTTGATTTCAGTATGTACAGAATCAGACTGACAAATGATTATGCATATCAAATAGAAGTTATCATCTCACAGGAAAAACTGTCATTCTTCTAAATGAATTTGTGTCAGACAAATTTGTGTCAAAGAAAATTGTCAAACAAAAGGAAACAAAGTCTTCTCCTTCTCTCCTCCCCTCCCCTGCTTTCCTCTCTCTTCCTCTCCCCATCCATGTCTTCCACTCCAATATCTTATGCTTTTCAGCTCTTTTTCAAGAATTGTTAGGATATGTTGCAATTAAGACACAGAGTAAGCTATAGTAGAGAGCAAACCAGATTCAATACCTCTTTTCCTGCATAAGCTTTTGTGATTTTAAGCTGTCTGCTTGAAATGTCCATGTCAGAAATACAGTGGAAAAAAAACATTAGTGTCAGTATTACTTCAATAAGTAAAGCTTTTCAGTAAGAAAAAGCTTTTATAACAAATTTTAGAATTTTTTCAGTGTTCTAAGAACAATCCAAACATTATTTCAAATAAGCAAGCTTGATATTTACATCTTCACAACAGATAGAAATTTGCCTATTAAAAAAAAACCCAAATGACTCAACCTAAGACCCTGTAAATCCAAACGCGCCACTACAGAAATAGTTCTCATTGATAGACTGATGAAAACAAAAGCAAATCCTAAAGAACAAGAGTCAGCAATGCAGGTCAGCAAATCTTGCAGCAGGGAGAGGGGTAAGGATCCATATGGAATTAAATAGACCTCTGAATGCCTTGTACTGAAAATTGTTGTTTCCATATGTGTAGAGTGGACTCATACTGCCAGATTGGGATTGCAGTGCTTTTTTCCTATTTGAGTAAGTACAAACTGTGAGATCCATGAGGGCACTAACACCCCAGACTGTCCCTGCTGGCCTCTCCTGGGGTGTCTCACCACCTTGCCCATGTTCCAGGTCCCCATTCCAGCCCAGATGACCCCCACCCACAGGCTACCAGCCTGGCCCAGCGCTGTATGCTGGGGTGCCCCTGGCTGCCTCCCAGATGCCCTGCTCTGCCGACCTCCCATTCTAAAGGAACAGCACTTGCCTGACACAAACACCTCCGCAAGATGCAAAGTTGTAGATCAGGCTCATCAATTAGAAACACAGGTCCTGCGGGACTGCTTGGTAGGTACCAACGGGGTTGCCATGAGGTGGGCTTGGGTGGAGCTGCTGTTCCTGTGGAGCCTGCTGGGAGGCAGGATGCATTGTCCCTTCTGTTCCTTGAGGGAAACTCAAGTCTTTATTTCAATAAGTAAATATCATGCCATATAGAACTTAAACAGAATTTTATTTCAGAGCTCCAAACTGCTTAGAGTTCTTCCTGATGTGCACATCCTTTAGTATCACAAAGAGGTCAACCTCACTGATAATCGAGTTGTTATTTAAAGGTTTGGTTTAATCAGGAAGAAGCATGCTTAACAACATGTGCTATTACCCAAAAGCAGACATTACATAAATTTCATTCTATTTTTATATCTTCCTGGCTCAAATCTCTTGAATCTGACATTAACCATAACAATCACACATGTGGCTGAGCCAGGCCAAATCCTCCTTTTTCTATTCCAGTATAAATATAGGAGTAACACTGTTGAAGTAATAGCTTTGAGGTAGACTCACTCCACAAGAACAGGATTTTTCTCAGAACAGCCACAGTCAGGAGACTATGTTGACTTTGAGTTCAGATTTTTATCTCCTGTACTGATAAGTTACAGCACCAGCGTGGAGACCACCTGGGCTGATGTGCAAGCCTGACAGTGCCAGAGGCTGAGGACACATATTAGCACGGGTGGCATTTTGAAAAGCATATGAGGCTTCAAAGTTCTGATGCTATTTTCAAAATTCATTTGGCTTTCAGAAGACTACACTCCACTGATTTACAGTAAGGGTTACACATATAAATGCATTTATCTTTTATGATGATGAGACATAGCCTCCCAAGACCCAGACCTCCGTGAGATTCAGTTTCACAGCTACAACCTCTCCTTTAAGTTGCATTCTTCAGTGTTATGTTGAGGGTCTCTTTTTAAAGGTCCTGAACACACCAAGGGCTGGAAGATGGAGACCTTGCAGCTAACTGAGCACTAGATAGTACAGTGCCCTGTGAACACAGTTCTGCAAGAAATCCAGCAGTACCAGCATGGACACAGGGTGCCTGGGCATTGAGAGACATCGGGTGGGCACAGCATGGGTCTCGTGTTGCTGTCCTGAGTATGTGTTGGCCAGCACTGCTCCTGCAGAAGTGCCCCGGGAGACCCTCTACAGAAACTGTGGGGAAAGGCAGCCTCTCATGTTCCATCTGGTATGTCACAGGTTTTAAGGTTCATTTAGACTTAGGAACTCAGTTCCCCTCAAGATGCATTTTCTATGTGTTGAAGCCATGAGGCCTTCTTCTAAGCTGGAACTGTTAAGAACTTTTCTAAATTCAACCCAAAGGTCTTAGTTCCATGAAGTTATTTCTTACACAGGAATATTTAATTCAGGAATGCTTATTATCTACATCTGTTTTCAAATGCACAATTGTGCAGCTATCTTTTGCAGGTTCTCAAGCAGGAACCTGGGAGCTGTAGTGAGTTCAGGACTGGGATTATCACAGCTCTGTTGTGCAGTTCTGCCATATCTGGGAGCACAGCTTGGCTAGCACAGAGCACTTTAGAAATTCATGCTTTTATGTCACAATATATAAAGTCTCAGTACTAAAATTCAGAATAGTTTAAGATAATTAAATTCATACGATGGGGCTTTTACAATGCCTTACATTTTCTAAGTGTCATATAAATAAAAACTAATTGGTCCTCCACAATCTTGTCAGATATTCATACTAATCCAAGTTTTGAAGTTAGAAAATGTATACCTATCCTAACTTTGTGCTCCCCATTACATTAAGGGCTGTTCACCTGGATTGAAGGGACCACAATGTAATCCAGTATTGTCTGGATTGAAGGGATCACACTATTAAGTAAGCTATTTCACAGAATCACTAGGTTGGAAAAGCCCTCCAAGATCATCAAGTCCAACCATTCCTATCAACCACTAAACCATGTCCCCAAGCACCTCATCCACCTGTCTTTTAAATGCCTCCAGGGATGGTGACTCAGTTTGTAGCTGGGGATTTGCCCTGTGCATTCTTAATTGCTAACATGACTATTAGCAGTGTGAAAAAAATTACTTCTGTCAAGCCCTGAACAGTTGTCTTTTTCCATGTACAGCAGAACAGGGATAAGAGGTTGCCAGTGAGATGAATGCAGCTGCACTCTGCTTCAGGTCACAGCCTCCACTGCTCCTCCAGCAGAGAAATTTAAGGAAGCCTTACCCAGCTTGCTGTGGGAGAAATCAACCAGCTTAGTCCTGCTCAAGCATTTAAATCACTTCTTTGCTTTTTTTCACTTTGATGTAGAGGTGTAGTCCCCAGCTGGATGCCTACATTTCCACAGGGTTCCCAGAAAGGTACAGTGCCCAGGTGATATCACCTGATGAGCTTCAGAAGAAAATGATGTGTTGGAGGAGAAGGATCCCATTAGAGTCCAGAGGTTTTCTTCTCCACATGATTATCTTTTTAAATAGCAAATACTGTTCTTCAGTACAATATGCTGTCACCGAGGGAGCAACTACATGAAGGGAAATCCATCTTCAGAAACGCCCATGATCTAATAAATGATAATTACCTTGAGGGGATGAGAATTAAGCCATGCTGAAGGACCAGAACATGTTCATCCAGATATCAGGGAACGTTCCCAAAGCTGTTCTTGCTGTGTGTGTCCCAGGCTGGCTTTGCTGGTTGGTCCCTCACTCACCACTGTGCAGGTGATGATGGGAGCTCTTTGTGGACTTTTCCCTCACAAAGCCCAGGTGTGAACACAAGTGAGCAAAAGGCACAAGGCATGGAAGTCCATTCTCTATGACCTATGGCAACAATCTGTGCATTCTGTTCTTGGTTGTCCTTATGTGCCTTGCAGTCTGACATTTTCTTTTTGCACCCTCTGTTTTTCCTCTTTCCATGCCATCTGAAATGGTTTACTTGGTCTGTTGTCCTATTCTCTTATATCATTGCAAGGTTGGAAAAGAATGATCTAAGACAGGAGATGGAAATTTTTATCAAAAGCTGAGGAGGAACCAAGAAGAAGAAGGCTGCCTGAAGTGAAAGGCACTCCGTGGGAGATGGGCACATTGCTCTAGGCAGCTATCCACATCTTTAGATACCTACATACTTCACATGCTTGACACCAAGTCAGATTCACAACTGAACCCGCACATTGCATCTTATCTCTGAAGACAGCTGTCCCATGCTTTTTAAAGCAGTGACTGGGGAGAGAGTCATCAGCATGGTATCAGAATGATGCAAATAACCCAGGAGGAGAGTGTAAACAATATTTTACTAAAGAAGGTGCATATCCTGAAACACTGGGTACAAAATAATCAATGACCCGTAAGCAATATAGCACCAACAAGAAAATCGTAAAAGCTCAATGTTACCATGAAGAATCCACAGGTCAGAAACACTGGCAGTGCTGTATTAGAGACAACCTGCTTAACGAAACCAAAAAAAAATGTAAAGAAGCTTTATATTGCCAGAGTCAAAACTGAACCAAAATGCCCACTACAGCCACATATATTACAAGGGAAAAAGGAAAAGTGAATGAGGAGAGAGGGAAAGAGATAAAAGAGAGAGATAGTTGAGAAGAGATAGAAAAGATGAAAGATAGTCACCACCTTCGAGGTTCTGCATGGTGTAGCAGGATTTTTGTCCACTGGGTACAATAAGTGTGTCCTTGAGGTGTCCATGAGGCAACAGGTTAATGTGTGGTTTTTTAAACCCTTTGCCTCCGCCTCTCACCTTTGTCAGGTGGCAGGTCAGGTAACAGGTTAAGACATGTTCTCCAGCACACCAGCTCCTGGAACACTGCCCACCCTGTCCAGTCACTGGGAGTGCAGGGTCACGTTCCAGAATCACCTGGTTTGACACACACACCAGGTGTAGGGTCACTTGTATCCTGAGTCTTCCAGTGTTAAATCCCGACCATTTTCCATTACATTGCAAGCAAAAATATTATTGTCTTTGTGTTAATTGCCAACTGTAAGCAATTGGCCTAGCTTCTCAGCTATCTGTCAAGACAAATTCTGTCAGATTGCATTTATTTGCATGTTCTGGTACAGCTGGCAGTGAAACCCCTTCATCTGCCAGCCCTCATGTTAAAATTCCCCCCAGCTGACTCAGACTACCTCACTGATACATGCCTTGACCAGCTGCTAGAGCATTTTTAGGAAAAATAATCTTCCAAATAATAGGAATGGTGGGAATGAGAAAAGGAGACTATGTTTCAAGTCAGAGACCGAGAAATAAAATTACTTCCATTCCTTTCATATTTTGAAAATTAAACACATTGAACTTCTGTTCTTGATGGTAAGTGCTTTGTTTTTCATAAAGGCTTTAGATGTGGCTCAATAATCTGACTACATTCAAGAGAGTTGTAAAGAAGACAGTTCAACATGAATGTGTTCAGATTTAAGTGAGCAAGACTGTTGCATGTCAGCATTGCTAATCTGGCTTCTAAGGATTGTTTAGTCAGCAAAATTTAGGTATGTTCCTTCCTACTGGGTGATTGACCCCTTGGGGCACCATCAGCCCTTCTGGGACTGGAAAACAAAAGTTTAGACTGCTCAAAAAGTATTAAGTCACTCTTCCCTTCTTACATAGGGGAAGTAAAGAGAATGTAAAGCCATGCAAAGATTGCTGGATTGTGTATTAAACCCAAGGAGTGTGGTAGTGGCCAGCTGTGGACTTGCTTATTTAGAGTAAGGCATGGTTTTACAGGTGGAGCTCTGGAAGTCCAGAAAGGCCCCCTTAAAACAAAGCAAGCTGGTAGATGCATAAACCTGTGTCCAACTGAAAGTGAATGATCAGTGTAAAATACTTGGTAAAAAAATCCATAATTAAGGTTTATATTTTAAATAGTATAAAAATCATTCAGTACAAAGAAACTGCAGAGCTTGGTGGGCTACAGTTTCTGAGGCTTTGTAGAAAGTTCAACAGCTATGGCAAATTGAATGGCAGGTTTGGACCCTTCAAGAATGTGGACACAAAAGATTTTTTTGGGTCATTTTTTTGAAAGGAAAAATATAGACATAGCTAGTCAGGATTCAAGCTACAGTATCTCTCGCTGCTTCTCACTCTGATTTATTACCTCATTCCCTACCTTGTTTCTCCTGCAACAGCTCTCCTGGCTCCTGGATGGGAGAGCTGGGGAAGGACTGCACATTCCCCAGTGGCGATGCAAGACAGTAACACGAGGCAGTATGGGACTTTGTCCTGGAGGAGACTGAGGATGTAGACTGTCTTGTTTTGCACCACTAAGCCATTGTCAGTCCTCCAGACAGAAAAAGCTCTGGAGCATTAGTAATTCTTGTCTACATCATTTTGCACAAGGAAATTAAAACACATCTCCTCCTCCTCCTCAAATTGTTGTGCATATGTATTGGAAGTGAATTCAAAGCTAGCAAGTAAAGACAAAAGTAGGAACATCGCCAGCATGGCTTGCGACTAATAATTACTGGCTTTTGTCCCAGTTTTTATTTATAACAGATTCATGACTATTCTATGATTGTTTCCAAACAATGAGTATTAGTAGATTAAGACCTGCAAAGCTGGAGATGGGAGGAAGATTAGAGCATATAATAGGTAGTCTCAAACCTGGGAATTTGCTATAATACCTTAATTCCTAATCTTAAAAAAAAATTAATGACAGTCTGATTATATTGCTAATGAAGTGAGATTTCTTAAAGGCTTGATGCTAAAGACTCTCTGCCCAGCACCAAACTTCAATGGAAACATAATGTATAGAGTATCTTTTCAATGTATATTTGTCACATTAAAAGATTACAACTACATATTAGGTCCAGAAAATATTTTTAAATATTTTTGTAACATCAAATGAATCAGATGATCTTTAGCTTCATGCACAAGGGCAGTGATTATGCTGTCTGTGCAATGTAAACAGTGACAGAACAAATGAATCTGCCACTATCACTTAGAAAAACCTGTTCCAGAAATCACTGCACATTAGAAGCAACGAGCATGTCCATCATCTTCCAGTGAACGCCTTGGTGTGTACTGTGTGCATGCTTGCTCTGCCTACTGGATTTGGTAACTACTGAAGTGCTGCTTTCTAAACTCAGAATAACATTATTCTAATCCTGTATTTATATCATTCTCATTAATTTTTTTTTTTTGTGATGGTTTTGATGAAGATGACTGTTATTGCTGTGAACAAGAGTACCACATGCTTCTTCTGGCTTTCAGGGTTTGGATAAAAGAATGAACTTCTCAAATGTTGGTTTTCCTTGAAGAAAAACTACTTGACATATAAAAATTACATATTTTTCCCTACTACAGTTTATGGGCAAAATTGTGTCTTTGAAAAGAATAGCCAGAAGTCAGGAACAAAGTCTAATTTAACTCTCTACCTAACAGTTAACTCTCTGTGATAAGACTCCTGGAAAGCAATTTGGGAGATCTATTCCACCCTCTAATTTAATAAGCTCAGGTGAACTGTAATGTCTAATTTTGGCCTCCTAATTCAGTCTGAAATTTCAAAAGTATGGGCATGTGTTACCATTCACCTTTAACCTAGCAATTTACCTTTTAGAACACACCCCAGGAAGCAGGAGGCACGAGTTTACCTCCTTCCTTGGTCAGAGAAGATTCACACTTCCCAAGGAACTACTGCAATAACCAAGAGAAGAACTCCCACACCTCCTTTTAATAGCAGACCTTTGTGCAGGAAGAAATGCAGGAGTCTGAAGTCAAGGGCAAGAGAAGTCCTCATTCTGTGTCCTACAGTAAAACTTCCCAAATGTCATTTTTTGGGTACTACTGTTGGAAGCAGCCTTCTGTATCCCCACACAAAGCGTAAATTCAGAACTGTAAACTTCATCACCTGAACATTATCACCATCGCTTTCCAGTCCCAGCCCTGTTCCCTTTCCTGTGGTCCCACCATTCTGCTACACAGTCCTATCTCTCCTTAAGGCCCCCAAGCCATAGCTGGAAGCTCCATCAAGTTTGTTGTCCAGCCTCTATATGCCTTTTCCTTCCCAAATTTGTCCTCCAACCCCAATGCCCCGGCCATCTAAGGCACATCCTATCTCAACAACCCTATACCCCTCATCTTCTCCAAATGGCTTTCATCCCGTGGCCTTAGCGCAAAACAATGTCCCATACTAATTCATCTCCTCTAGGCACATAAGAAGAAGAGCAGGGGAGGTCTCAGAGCCAGAGACAGCTTCAAGTATCAATAAATTACTGGACAGCCTATGACAGGAGCAGCTGTGTGAAGGCTTATTCTGATTTGTAAAATATCCTGGACACAGGGAAAACCAGCAGTTGTTGATACTGTTTTCATCTGGCTTACATGCAACACAGTGTGGGAACATGTAGCCTACTGATTTGGACTTTCATCTGGCAAAGGACAGCTTTTGTTCAAGTCCTCAATCCTTAGGTTTTGTCTGCTTCTTATACATCAGCTTTCTGTAAAATGCATACGCAGTATTAGGCATCAACTCCCTCCAAGCTGCTCACTCCTGGCTAAGCACTTAAAATTGTTCCTCTCTGCAGAGAGCTTTGTTGTTCCTGATCTAAGTTAAGTCCTATGAAAAGCCACAAGCTCTATTTGGGTACAATCAGCAGTACATCAGAGTAAACATTACTGTGAGGTTTGTGCTTCTAGCCAAGTACTGCCTTGGAGTTATCACTTGCTGCTCTGCTGTAATGTTAATCATTCATATGTTAATCCACTCTTGGAGGCTGTTGTTCATGACTGTACTGTAAGCCTTTATCAAATGACAGCAAAATTAGTAGTCTGGGTTTTGCCAATTTGATATAGGATTCTTAACATGAAAAACAGAATATAGATCACTGAAAGTAATTTTGGGTGATCGTTTATTTGTCTCCAACTGCAATATTTTCATGGGGTTTTTTCTTCATTGCCATTGATACCAAGACACACTTTCTCATTTTCTAGTCTGTAAAACAGAAAAATTTCTTCATAAAGATTGTGTGTGAATGTGTATATGTGCTGGTCTTTTTCCCTGCTGAATAAATTTGACCATGCTACATGTTGAAACATCATGAATCGCAAAGAAATATAATAGTTTGGGTTTTTTAATCAATCACCCAATGCTAATCAGTATCATAGAGAAGGGAATGGGAAAAAGGATTTGTAGATTGATTCACTTTGCAACTTCTTTAACTCTGAGTTTGAGAATGAATCTGAGTTTCACTGTAAAAAGCAAGTTTTCTGAGTCCGCCACCTCATTTCTTCTTTTTCTCCCCACAGAAACCAGTGTACTCCAATTACCTTGAATGCTGTAAATTGGCTCTGTAGGAATGGATAACTCCAACAGAAAAACCCACACAAGTCTTCCGAGAAGCCAGCCAAGGAACTAGAAACAACAGCTTGACTTGCAAAATCTCACCTGACCAATGACTGACTCTCTGCTAATGTAACACCTTTGTGTAGCAGGTACTGCAACTCCTCAGATGGCACTGGTTCTACAGGGCTTTTTCTTTACTCTCCTAGTACACTTTGGTATAGAAAAATCTACTTTACTTTCATTTATGAAAATCACTAACTGCTATATAAAACGCTTTAAAGAATTTCCTTGCAAGATTTTGCAATAGTTCATTTCATAAGAGGTATAACTCCCTTTAGCAAGAGGGCTTTTCTCAATAAAGCTTATACAGGTCCCAAAGACAAAATAAACTATGCAAGCAAAGAACTTTGCTTTGAAAAATCCAGATTCTTTTTTTTAAGTGCCAAATTTTGGTCCAAAAAACCCTGGAACACATCAGTTATCCTATGTTGGTCTAGAGGCTGAAAGACAGAGTAGCTTATACACCGACCTGGCAAAGGTTCAACCTGACAGACTTTCCTTCTTGCATCCTACATGGATTCTGGTAATGCAGAAATACCAGGCTGATCTCTGTGCATGTATCTGTGCATAATGTGCTGCAGTGTCACACTTATTACAAAGTTCAGAGCCATCTACATGTCATTTAGAGTGCCATAATATGCATAAATATTCTTATATGGATATATTTTTCCAGATCCAAGGATGTTTCTACTGCTTTACATTACAAGTTTTGCCATCTACACAAGTGAACAACCTCTTCAAAGCCAGCTCAAAGGAGAAAATTACTATACGAGATACATCTGTAGCATCCCTGGTTTGCCAGGCCCTGCAGGTCCCCCTGGAGCCAATGGATCCCCAGGGCCACACGGACGCATTGGTCTTCCAGGAAGAGACGGTAGAGATGGCAGGAAGGGGGAAAAAGGTGAAAAAGGGAGTGCAGGTATTGAATATTTGTGTAACCTATCACAGTACTACAATAAATTAAGACCCTTCATCATCACTGTTACACACACATATATATGACAAATGTGTCTATGTGCCTGTGTGGGTTTGTGTGATGCATTTATATGCAGTAATATGCAAGTAAGATAGAATATATTCAGGTATATTTTAGAAATGTCTAATACGCATATACTGAAATATGTGTAAAAAAATGTAAATACATAGCTTTCCTATGTGTAGACACTATGAAAAATTTTGAGAAAAATTAAGCATGAGTGGTGTTAAAAACAGTCTAATTTGTGCCATTAGCCAAGAATTAGGTACATACTAAAAATGCCCAAATAAAAGGAGACATTTAGAGCACAAGAATCATTATATAGGTAGCCACACTGCTGTTTCTTCCGATGAGCAGGGCTCCTAGTTCAGTCAGCAGTGGACCGATTACATATAAAACTCTTAAATGTATGATCACGATGTATGTAGAAAAGTAGGAATACAGAAACAAAGGACCCATGGAGCTTGGTCCTCTGTTCCAGCCTGCCATTCTTTTTGATTACTAGAAGATTTTTAAAGTATTTTTAGAGTACTTTGAAATTCTCAGAGTGTTTGTATTGTTTGTACATGCACACACAGTAGCCCACACAATGATTTACTGAGATGATATGTATAATGATTAACTAACTTAAAATGTTTTTGAAGGTTTAAGAGGAAAAACTGGGCCGTTAGGACCAGCTGGAGAGAAAGGAGACCAAGGTCAGTCTGGTAAAAAAGGACCTGGAGGATTAACTGGTGCCAAAGGTGAAGTAGGTCCCGCTGGACCACCTGGACCTAAGGGAGATAAAGGAGACCGAGGAGAGCCAGGTGCACCAGGGGTCTGTAAATGTGGGAAGATAGTGCTGAAATCTGCCTTTTCTGTTGGCATCACCACCAGCTACCCAGAGGAAAGATTACCAATTATATTCAATAAAGTCCTCTTCAATGAGGGGGAACATTACAACCCTTCCACGGGGAAGTTTATTTGTGCCATCCCAGGGATTTATTATTTTTCTTATGATATTACCTTAGCAAACAAGCATCTTGCAATTGGGCTGGTTCACAATGGGAAGTACCGGATAAAGACATTTGATGCAAACACAGGCAACCATGACGTAGCTTCTGGATCCACGGTCATCTACCTTCATCCAGAAGATGAAGTATGGCTTGAGATCTTCTACACTGACCAAAATGGTCTCTTTTCTGATCCAACGTGGGCAGACAGTTTGTTTTCTGGATTTCTCCTGTATGTTGATACAGATTACCTTGATGCTTTATCGGATGAAGATGAGCTCTGAAGCTGGTGATGTTAACTGGCATTCAAACTGGACACCTCAGCAAAGGATTTTATCTAGCTGTGTGGGGAACACAAAGTTGAAAAAAATTAATCTGGAAGTTTATTTTTGCTTTGATAAGAAACAAATCTGAGCTCAGAAGGATCTTTCTAGAATCTAAGCTATATTTTTGTCTGAACAGCAGGGATATCAAACGGAACTGTAATTAACAAAAGACTGCATCACTCCAGGACTGACTCCTCCTGAAAGCTATGTCTATAATACTATTTAAACAAACTTAAGATACTGTACATTGGATTTTACATAAAATATATTAAGTTGCAATGTAGAATGGATATTTTGTATATGACATTAAAGTAAAATTGAACAACTGGTGGCAATATCATCTTTGGTCATTTTAAGACAGAGAAAATGTTGATTTTGAAAAAGGAGTGGGATAAAATATGAATATTAAGATGCAGCTGAACAGTCCCATCTGATATTTACACCAACAAATTCCATTCCTAATTAACTCACCACCTAATAAATACATGAAGATTGGTAGTAACTGAAGACTGCCCAATGACAGTCATAAAAGAACAGAAAAAATATGTATTAAACATAAAAATATTAAATCCTGAGAGATCTGAAAACCTGGAGATAGACAAGCAGTATTAAATGCAGGTACAATTCCAAGCAGGTTTGCTAGTCTTTCAATTCTACCTTTACGAGAAATGTGGAAGAAAATATAATATTTTTGCTGAAGAAAATTATGGATGTCAAAAAAAGAAAAAAAACCTAGAACAGTAACCAGTAATGAGAATAAATTATATGGAACAAACTGAGTCATGTCATTAAAGCAGAGTTACTTATTTTTCAACATTTATAAATGCAATAAAATAAATGTAGGTCACTCACAAGACAAAAAACTGCATCCAGGAAATCAGTGAACTTGGAAATGGTACATGGGACATCACGGACAAGCAGCTAAATATGAGCCATCAGAGTAAGCTGTTGCCATAGTCCATTGGATGTATAATAAATGGAATTATTGCACAAATCAAAGTAAGGAGCAATTATTTATGAAGCTGCTATTTCTGCCAATGTTTCAAAAACGTACTGGAAGTTCAGGAAAAAAATTGTAATTCTACCTGTGCAGATTACATATGAGACGCAACAAGGTCAATTTATTTTTCTTGTCAATGAGATTAAGACGTGATTTGATCACAGTTTGTAAGTCCTTCCTGGAGATAAAACTTCCTTCTAGCAGACTGGACCATAGTGAGATCCACCGGTGAGAAACTGTACTGATGTATGAGGAATCCATTTTTACCAGTGGCACATTTCAACCATTGTAAAAATACCTAGGAACATCATGAGTTCTCCAGCATTCAACATTTTTAAGACTTGAAGACTTGAAATCTTTAATTGGGTGTTCTTACTTCCCAAGAACTTACAAAGTTCTTTAATTTATATCAGGTTTACAGAAACCTGCTATTTTAATCAATTATTCAGAGAGTTTCCAAGGCTATTGGTTTGCATTGCACACTTCCTGTTCTCACTTTATTAAATGATCAAGGGGGAGGAATCTTCTGTGTAATTGACTTTAATTAAGAAAATTACAACCAAACAAAATTACAAAAAAAAATACTGCTGAGATTGCAGAATGAGGAAACCTGAGCACTACAGCTGCGTATGGAATGTTAATCTATGCACCCTATACCTGTGCCCCCATTTCCCCACGCAATAACAAGCACATCTTTGAGTATGATTGCTGCTTTATGCAGTGAACAGGAGCAAAGTCCTGTCCACAAATCAAACCAGCAATGCCTGTACAACCCTTACGTTATTTGACAGTGACAGCTGTATGGTAGAAGAAAAAAGCTGATTATTTTTCTAACTAGACATCTAATTTATCTCTGTTATACAAGAGCTGCTTCTTGTGAAAAAATATGGAACAGAACACTTTTAGGTTCAGTTTATCTCTGTGCTGTACAATCGTTTACTTATCTGCAAATTAAGTACAATAGGAGTTCCAAATGCTTCCCAATCATCACTTTCAACAACAACTGATGCCAATGCTTCCCAGCCATCAGTGCCCATACAAGGCACAAAGACTATCAGCATTACACAGTGTTTTCTGCAATGAAATTCCACAGAACAGAACAGACCCATGACATCCAGGAAGCAGAAGTCAACAGATACAGGATTGGATCTGTGACATGTATTATGCAACAAAAGCAACTAATAGAAGTATTTAATTACATGTTTGGGTTTGTTTGTTTGTTTGGTTTTAAATGGATGTTTATGGCATTTCAATCAACAGAAAGTTTGTTAGGAGTAATAAGTCAATTTTTATTAGAATTATTTCACACCTTGAAATTACAAAATCTTTTCTAAAGCCAAACTTAAGAAAGAGTATGACCTCTTCTCTTCAGACTCTACAGAAACATACATTATATCTGACAATTTTCAGACAAAACTACTTTTTCACCATGGAATAGAGAAAAAATAGGGCTTTACAGTGAAATGTTCCTGGTTGAAACACTAACTAAAAGCAAACTGCTTCTATACAATATCTTATAAAAATTAATGAAATATGAAAGAGATTTTAACCACACCTATGTTGAAAATTATACCATGGGAATAAATAAACCAAGACTTATTGCTTTCTCCTACTGATTTTAGATTTTTGTTTGTACAATCACAGAATATTAATTTTGGCCTCTCTAAGTTTTCCCATTTGGATTCCATAGTTATTTGAACAGAGTCTAATATTTTGGCATGAATTTTTAAAAATAAACAATTTTGTTAAACTATTTCTATACATTTTGGCAAGAATCCTTTAACTACATATATGGACAACATATGTACACAAGTAGCACATCCCTGTCTTCATTCAGGATCTCTTACTACTATTGTACTTGAAAACAGAACAACTTTGATGACATATTTCACTATGAGTATTCCTCTGTCTAAATCTGAATTCCCAAATACTCTCACAAAATTCACAGTCTCTGATATTTGGTTTGTCCTAGCTGCAAGCATCAGATCCGTTCATAAAACTTGCTAAATAAAGCAATTATTAATTAGACATATTATACACATACCTTTTAATAGTAAATATATACAAAGAATAAAGAGTCTCCAATTATTTGGCTTATTTCCACCAATTCTGAGTGTAAATAATTTAGTACCAGCAGGATGAGGGATAAGGAAATTTTACCTCTATGCAGATTGTTCCTGCAGCAGCAAATATTAGTGTAACATTTATCTTACCTGATTTTGATCTCTAAAAGCTCAAAGATCATTGCCTCGGCTAAATTAGTGGTTAGCTCTGCTGTCATCAGTGTGAAGAAATAGATAAGATAAATCTCCGAATTATACTGTATTAGACACTTGCTTGAAGAAAGGAGGAATCAGGAGGCATCCATCTCTTCATTACCTGTATCTACATGACTAACTTAGGTTTAACTTTGAGATGGCAAAAGTTAAATATGATGTCTCCTCTTGGAGAAAAATCTGCTAACTGGAAAAATTGGTGTAATTTAATTTGGCAATTTTTTATGTCTCACAATTAAGACAGAAGATGTGGTTTGATGAGAACATAGGCATACCCTTATAATGATGGAAGTGACCTCTTGTCAGATCTTTTGTAAAATATTTCTCAAGTTTCTCCTAGGATGCTTCAACTGCAGTACCTTGGCTGTCCTCCAGAAAATTTTACAGCCTATTAAGGTGGGTTAGATAATCTTCTCATGCCTCCAAATTCAACACACTTAAGTATATATCAATCTCTTTAATCATCTAAAGACCTGCTCACTGCTGATACTGATGACCCTTCCACACTGCATTCACTTACACTTTGTCAGATGTTCTGGTACACAAACTCGGATTCCTTCTCCACCTGCGACAAATTTCAGGCTATTTCTTTTTACAATTTCTGTCATGTTGGAGTAAAATGTGATCGATTTAAAATCATGAAAATGAGCAAAGTTTGTGCTCTCTTGTTTGTAAACTCCATGAGAGCAAGATCACTGCAGAGTTGCATATAGTATTTGATATTCCTATTCTAAGAACACAGCAACATGGCCTCTTACTTTGTAAGTGTTGTACATGGCTTGTAGGATTCAGAAATTTGTTTTCACTTGGCTTTACGACTTTTGGTTTATAAAAGGGCAAGGCAGGTAGAAAGAGGTGTACATGGCAATCCAAACCATATGTTATTAATTTTAAAATTTATTTTTACCACTGAACTTGGGGCTTGCCACCCCTTAGCCTGCCCACTCCTGGGGAGCCTGCGACACGTGTCACTACAAGCTGCCTTCAACCTTGCCTGTGCCAAAGACCATCCTTGACTATCACTGACAAGATAACTGTTTGATAATGTCACAACTGACAAAGTAGAGCTGCTTATATCATTTTATTTGGAGCTCTAAATCTTCTGTCAAGTATAATCAATGACAGTGATAATCAATGGCATAATCAATGCCTTTTGTTTTTACAATGCTGACTGAGATAAACAAGTTGTTCTCTGCCCAGGAAACATGTGTCATGAATTTTGTACGTCTCCTGTGAGCAGAGTCATTGTACTGATGTGTTCTTAAGCAGCTTTACATCCTGTTAAGTAGAGGTTCCCCGCTGCTGCTTTTGGGTATTATAGTAATGTGTCTTACAGAATGCTGTTTGTATTTGTCCACCATTTAAACTGTTTGTACAATTGTTTCTGAGACAGGAATAAACTGTTGGGGCAGTTATTAACAAAACATTGAACCTCAGTTCTTGCCAAAAGTTTGTTTGAAGGTTCACTGGTAGAAAGATTCACTGGTTTGAAGGTTCACTGGATCCTTTCCACAGTCCCACTCAGTGAGACAACAGGAGATAGGTGACAACACAGATAGTGTACTGTACATGTTATCCTAAGGAACCTGTCTTCCTATAATATTTCTTTCCCTTCTTGAAAGCTGTTGTCAGGTGTCTTCTAGCTGTTATAGTTCTTCTTCCAGCATTTAAAAATGCATACCCCCAATCTTTTTGCCTACTATGACTGTTTACTTCTTCCCACAATCCCCTTCTTAAACAGCATTTAGAAATGGGAAACAATTTAGTCATCTCTTTTAATGTGATTCCAGCTACTTAAACTCTGCAGTAACAGATGTTGAGATGTTATAGGGACTGTTTATACAGAGACAATTATAAGTAAGCCTAATAACAACTCCATTTAGCATCATCAGTTTTGTTTATTTTGGTCATACCTAAGATACTAGCACATGTGTTAACATAAGAAATCACTTTGTTAACAATTCAATGAAGCAGAAAAGAGACCTCCCCAGATTTGATAGGAAAACAGTAACTTGTTTGTACCTATAAAAAGTAGGATTTATATATAAGACAATCCATATTTCCATAGACCATCTGATAGTTGCAACATTTCTAGTATCTACATAAGCTGGCTGTAGCATTTAACAAGCAGATAACCCACCCTCCCTCTGCCTCTCTAGACTGGGGCTTAAGCATTTTATTCCCCTTTAAGCAGGCTCTAGAACAACTCTAATCAAGCCTTCATACTCTTCTTTCTGCTATGGAAAAGTTATATCAAAGTATATAGAAAGCCTTATAAAGTTATGAATTGTCCTGCTTCTTACTCGGGTTTCATGATCCACCTTCCCAGTGTTCAGAGCATTTACTAATACATTTTTAACCATGGACTGGCAAAAAGCCTGCCTTTGCTAATTACAGCTGCTAACAGATTACACCTTTACTCTATGCTGCTATGTTTCCCATTACCTTCCCCTAAAATGACATGCTAAGAAGTTTGCTGAGGAGTATGCTGATTCATAAAGGTCATCTGTACAGAATAATGCATCATTGTCCCCTTGATACAGCTTCTCTTAATACGCTGAGTACTTTAATGCCTTGGAAAACAAAGACAGCACTTGGAAAGCAACAAGCTACTAACCATCCACGTCAAGGATTTATCCCTACATGACTGCTGTCAGGGATGTTTTTAATAGTGAAATTAATCTAAAAAAAAAAATGGTGCTTGCTGGAATGTTGGCATATAATCTGAATCAGAGGTTTACTCAACAGAGTGATAGGCTTTTCTGCAAATGATTGATATTCAGGAATCACATACATAGAGTCTGTGACTCTTTAGTCACAGAGGTATGCAGAAATTAATTCAGAAAATTTAGCAAAGTTAGGTACTTAAAGTTAGAAGAAGTGACTATTTTTATTGCATTTTAGTCTGAAATAACCATCCTTAATCCTTGATCCTGCAAAATATCACGGATTTTTCCTTTGTAAGTCACTGCAGTAACTGAAACGCGCTGCTTTCTGCAGGAGCTTCAATAACTTAATCCTCTCCATTTTTTATTCATAACTTCCCCTTTTATAGTAAAAGAAATTGTTAACAAAAAAAAGAAGTCTTCCGGAAGTATTTTAGTGGCTTAAGGGAGAATCTGACTCTTTTTTAACAAAGCTGAGGCTTTGTTGCTAGGGAGAGCATTGTGCTTGGCTTTTTTTCCCTACTCTGAAAGGTGCCATGTAAGAACCCGGTAGGAAGCTAATGTTTTCCTTTAGGTCCATTTCAATACCACTGCTTCCGTGTGCTTTCACAAATGAGACAGATCTAAGAATCCAAAATCCTTAAAATTATTTTCTAGGTACTTTTGATGCACTTTTTTTTTTTTTTTTTTAAAGAGGAATGAGAGAAACTTCACTGTGTTTATGTTACCAGTTTTAGGTGCTCTGAGCCAACTGAGATCTTTACAGTTCTTGCATCCAGTTGTTTATTGCATATTAAAATGCCTGCTGTAGTACTTAACTTCAAGAATTGCTAGAAAATTGTTGAAGAAAGCAATCGTAAAGGCCTGTCTGCCATGCTGCTAGCATTTGCCATTTACATGTGCCTTTAGGAAAGATGGTTTAAATTTGATACAAGAAGCTTGATTTGAAAAAAAGGATAAAGTGCCAAGCAATAGAAATGCTGTTGCTTCTTGCAGTGCTGCATTTTCTTTGTGCTGTGAAGAGGGCATTTGCTTGCAGCAAGAAAATGTTGCCATTTTTAGGTATCCCACCCTGTGAGATGCTTACTGAGGGACTAAGTGCTGAGAGAAATGCACAGATGGTTTGGGAGACAGTCACATTTGCCCAAGAAAACCACTAGTTTAGGGCGAATTCAGCTCTTTGTGCCAGCTGAGACTTACTTAGAAACCAGACAATCCTTGGGGCTGATGGTAAAGGCTAAGCCTCAGGCAAGAAATAACCATATTAGTCCTCCTCTGCTTCTCCAGATGTTTTAACAGACACCTCCAAAGAGATAAAGGGGACTATGCCAAGCACTCTTCATATTCTACCTGGGGCTAGAAGCACTTTTTGAGGGGAATATGCACAAGTCCATGCACACTCAGTTCAAAGAAGTGATGGGGAAAGGAAAGCCTCAGTCAGCCCTCTCACTAGAGGAGATTTAGCCAGGTGTGGAAAAACGCCCATGTTTTATGAGTTGTTTTATGGGGATTTTGAAATCCAGAATAAATTATGATGTTGCAAGTTACTTCATCTGTTAGGTTAGCACATCAGCACTCGGGTTCTGCATCACTGCAGCTGTGTTGGTACAAACTTTGTGGAGGGAACAAGTATAGCTGAGGCTGCTTTCCTGTTGATTTGAAGGCGAAGCAAGACAGGAACATGCAGTTATAGTAGCCTGAACATGTCTCTGTGATTTGAACCTAGCAGGTGCCTTTATTCACTGTAAGTTGGTTGTTTTTTAAAAAATCCTGTAACAGTGTTCATAGAGCATATATAGGCCCACATTATTCACTGCTATATAGAAAAACTAAATAAATGTATATATAATTTTTTAATCATTCTGTTCTGAAAGAAAATGGGGGTTTTAAGTACTAAGGCTAGATATTAAATGGTACGTCATTTGAGTGTTAGGGTGAAAAGGTTATATGGACTGTATCTCACAATCATTATGCACATACTGAAGTGTCTCTCTTATGAGTAATTCTTGTGTTGCTTGTGACAGCCAGGTGTCAGCCAACAACCAGATGAACAACAGTGAAGAATCACAGGTGATAATCATAGAGGTTGGTGTCCAGTTAGTTGTGACAAAAAATGGGGTGCGATTGTTTTTCACAGAAATAATAGGAATCTTTCACACACGTTAGCTGAGAAAAGTCAAATAAATAAGTCAAGCATCTTGCAATCTCTTTTTAGCCCTAAGTCAGTCAGTGCCACTGTAGTTAATGCAGGCATGCACAATTATTCATTTCTGCACAAATACATTGCAACCATAGATGCCGTTTTCTGTGAAATAGGCCCCTTTAATGTGTAACCATTTAATCCTATTTCATATTGATCCAACACTTTGTTGATTAAATTATCTTCAGTTTATTTACTAAATATTTTTAGTCTGGAGTAGTTACAAAACCAGAAAGCCTGGTCTTCCTCATCTGCACGAATGTTTTTAAAATGACCACATTTAAGCTGTGCCTGGTGCTTTGTCAGTAAAACCTCTGAAGTGGAAAAAGGAAAAAAAAGCCCCCCCAAATAACCTTTTTGTGCCCTCAATAGGTTTTAATCTTGCTAACAAATAGCAGTGGTTGTTAAGTTCAGTGTCAGGACTGTAGCCTGCTGATGACATCAGTGGAACTGGCACAGGGATGCAGGAACCTCTATCCTCACACCTCCAATACCTCAGTTTGGGTCCTTACGATAAGAAACAGTGAGGTGCTGGAGCATGTCCAGAGAAGGGCAGTGAAGGTGGTTGTGGGGCCTGGAGAACCAGCCTTACATGGAGCGGCTGAGGGAGCTGGGATTGTCGAGCTGGGAAGAGGCTGAGGGGACACCTTATTGCTCCACAACTACCTGAAAGGAGGTTGGAGAAGCAGGTGTTGGTCTCCTCTCCCAAGGGACTGGATGGCCTCAAGCTGCACCAGGGGAAGTTTACAGAATCACAAGCTTGGAAAAGACCCACAGGATCATCGAGTCCAACCATTCCCATCAACCACTAAATCATTCCCTGAAGCACCTCATCTTGGGAGAAGAGGCCAGCACCTTCCTCTCTACAACCTCCCCTCAGGTAGTTATAGAGAACAATAAGGTCTCCCCTCATCCTCCTCTTCTCCAGGCTAAACAACCCCAGCTCTCTCAGCCGCTCCTCATAGGGCCTGTTCTCCAGCCCCTTCACCAGCTTCGTTGCTCTTCTCTGGACACTCTCCAGAGCCTCAACATCCTTCTTGTGGTGAGGGACTCAGAACTGAACACAGGATTCGAGGTGCGGTCTCACCAGTGCACTGGACATTAGGAAAAATCTCTTCACCCAAAGGGTTCTGGGGCGCTGACAGAGGCTGGCGGTGTCCCCATCCCCGGAGGCGTTTGAAAGGCGAGCGATGCAGCGGACAGGTACGCTTGGAATCCCAGATGCCCAACGCCTTTTCCCACTGAGGGATCCCGCGGTGCGCGGACGCGATTCGGGATCGCAGCCGCCCCGCCCCGCGGCCGGACCCGCCCCCCAGGGCCTTCCGAGCCGGGGATCGCGCCATGGCGGCCGCGCGCGGTAAGGGGCGGGGCTGGCGGCCTCTCCGCGTTCTCCTCGGACTCTTCCCCCCCCCGCCTCCTTCTCGCTGCCCCCAATACTCTTCTACCCCCCCGCGCTCCTCTCCCCCCGCTTTTCTCGTGTACCCTCGCGCCCCGGCAGGCGGTCCGGGGGCCGGAGCGGCTCCTTCGGGCTGAGAGCGCTGGGGGTGTTCGGCCTCGGGAAGAAAAGGCTCCGGGGAGGCCGTACGGCAGCCTTAGCGCTTCAAGGGGGCGACAGAAAAGCTGAGGAGGGGCTCTTCATCAGGGAGTGCGGGGATAGGACGAGGATAACAGTGTGAGCTGAAAGAGGGGAGAGTTAGATGAGATATTACGAAGAAATTTTCTACTTAAGTAGTAGACTTTTTCTGTTAAGAGGAGGCTGAGGGGAGACCTCATTGCTCTCTACAACTACCTGTAAGGAGGTTGTAGAGAGGAGGATGTTGGCCTCGTCTCCCAGGTGACAGGAGACAGGACGAGATGGAATGGCCTGAAGCTCAGCCAGGGGAGGTCCAGGCTGGACATTAGGAAAAAAAAAAAAAACACAGGGTCATTGGGCGCTGGCAGAGGCTGCCCAGGGAGGTGGTTGAGTCACCTTCCCTGGAGGTGTTTAAGGGATGGGTGGATGAGGTGCTTCAGGGCATGGTTTAGTGACTGATAGGAATGGTTGATCTCAATGATCCAGTGAGTGTTTTCCATCCTGATGATTCTGTGATTCAACTGTGAGGATAGTGAGGCACTGGAATGGGTTGCCCAAAGAAATTGTGGTTGCCCCATCCCAGGAGGTGTTCAAGGCCGGGTTGAATGAGCCTGAGCAGCCTGATCTAGTGGAAGCTGGCCATGCCCACTTATGACTCGATGATCTTTGAGGTCCCTTTCAACCCAAACCATCCTATGAAAATACACAACATTCTTCAACGGTGTCAGTGTAGACTTAAAAGTATTTATGTGTTGTAAATCTCATACTTTCTGCTCTAGATGTTGTTCATGCTTATGATTGCGTATGTTTATTGGTGGGCTGTTTTAACTGTCACATGTGACATACTCTGCTCACAAAGCCGAAGAGTCTAAGAGAGCAATGATGTAGTGGGAAGCTCTTAGAGGTGAAGAACCGATTGCAGGATTGGAAAGAATGGAGGTAGTTGGTACTTGAAAACTAATATTCAGTTTGTTTAGCAAAATCTGCAATATTCCTGTTAAATACTCTGGACAACATTAATGTTGTGAATCTTAGTGCATGATTTTATGGGCTTATTTAAATAGAGTGTGTAAAAAAGCTGACTAAGAACAGACTATTAAAAAGTCAGTAATACCAAAATCTAGTGACTTATAAATGTGCTTAGTTTTTGATTAGTGTTGAGGCTTATCAAAATAAAATATACATATTGACCTTAAACTCATTTTAGCAAAATGTATTATTTGTTAACAGACGTCTACAATTTAGGGATGTTTCCAGTTATTTCAAGATCTATGCACTTTTCTTTTGAATGTTATTTGAGTCTCACTATGCCAACTTGTGCTAGGAAATGATGCACTGTTGGCAGATGGGGTCCAAACAGTTTTTAGAATTGATTGCATGGGAAAATCAAGGGACACCCTCTAGTGATAATTGTTTTATTTTACAGAAGCTCATTTTCCAAGAGTAAACAGAACAGCACAGCAGTAGTCTGAAAACTAGCCATTAGTTCCCTTCAGTGATGAATGTTTTGTTTTCATAAATGTTTTGCTCTGTTACTTGTTGCTGCTTCTGAAGTCCCTGTAATTCTCCTAATTTTGTATGATTGAGTGGAAACTACTGCTTGTGGTATTCTGAATAAACTGTATCATTGGTTTACTTAATCGCAGTGTAACTTCTTCATTTTTTTAACTACATATTAAATTTTGAGAAAGACTGAACCTTAAAGTGAAACTTATTTCATTTTTCTCTCAAGTTACATCTGACAGATTTATAAATAATTTCAATTTCAGTCTTCTGTGTGTTAGCCTCTTGAATATGGTGACACATTTGCTGTTGTTTTGCCTAGTCAAAAGTTACAAGTAGATTTCTACTCAGTTCCTTATTGCTTTTGCTTTTTGTATGAATTAAAAAGTAATCCCTCCCCCCATTTTCCACATGCCACTGAGAACTTCTACATAAGCTGTTTCCTCTACTGTCTTGTTTTGGTTTAGTGCTTATGATAATACATTGCCTCTATTCCTAAGTCTTTATTGCATTGTGGTTATCACCGTATTTGTTCATTGTTTATGTTATATTTGTGGTGTTAAAAGAAACACCACAAAGAGAACTATTTTAATAGAAGTGGGAAGTAGATAATGGAAAGAGAACTATTTTAATAGAAGTGGGAAGTAGATAATGTTTGTGGAATTATGAATTTCTGACATACATCAAATACTTGGTTTATTTTATGCTAATGTGGTATGATCACTTTCTCATTCTGGTCCCACTGTGGCAAACTTAGTTTGAAACATATTGTTCAGCTGTTTCATTACTTAATATTCATTGTTTCTGTTTCTCCCTACTATCTTTCAAATGTTCAGTCAGTCTAAACTGTTTCTATTTATAAATTTATTATTTTCTGTAGGCTACCTATGTGTGTGCTTTGATGCCTGTATACCTTTCATAAGCAGAAAAACTTGGTTGTATGTCAGTCCACTAGTCAGACTAATAAATAAGAGTTGTGAAAGGTGAATTGTTTTAAATAAAAAACCCACGTCTGATAGCTATTCCCTTGTGGAGTAAGGACAGCTACAGTGTTACAAAATCTTTTTCTTAAGTGTTGGGTTTTTTGAATTTGTATAGTTCTTTGGTTGCAGTTTCTGGAGTGTCCTATAGTGATTTTATCCATGAAAAATACAAAAGCATTTCTAGGACCTATGCTGGAAGTTACTGTTCCGTGTTTTCTTTCAGGTCACTCATGCTTGGTGACAGCATAAATATCTATGCTCTTTCCCTCATGCCTGCATCCCATTCAGATGAAGCTTGATGTTAAGATAATTGCAGCAGTTCTTGGGTCTCTGTAAGTGTAGAGAGCTTTGAGGTTGCAGAGACCTGGTGGGTTTGGGCTCCTCCAAGTACAGGTGGAACCAAGGGAGAAACTTACTAGTGACATTTTCAGGTTCTCAGTTGGGCTTAATTTCAGTTTGACTATCCAGCAGGCTTATTAGATCTGCCCAAAATAAAACACAGAGCCATTGCAGGATATTGAAATTTCCAGTGCAAAACTTGGTGTGAAATTTTTTTGATCCAGTCCTGTAATGGTGATCCTGTGAAGTAATGCTCTCATGGATATTGGTATTAACTCTTTTACTTGAAAAATGTATTTAGAAGTTAAGCACAAATTGGTTGGCTGTGGAGCCCATTCAAATAACCAGAAAAAACCCAGTGTATATGCAGAGAAATAAGGTAACAAAAATATTTTGATGTAGTCTTTTCAAGAAAACCCAGGATCCTGCAATAATTGATGCATTGAATTAATCTTACTGCAACTATAAAAGCTTTGAAGTGTTTTTCATTATGCAAAGGAAGGATAATTGTCTGGTTGTTGCAAGGAACTGGTTCATTCATAAAAAAATTTGCGTACAGAGCATCAGTTCTGATGCTTCAAGAGGTGCTTAAAGTAGTGGCAGATTGATTCTGCACTATTTTTGCCTGTTTACTTTAACCTGGCTAACTGAACAGTAAACAATGGTAGAAAAAAATCACAGGAGGGAAATCAAAATTAACTTAGACTAACTCAAGTAATTTCATCTCTGTTTCAGTCTTGATTCCTGGTTTTGGTGGGATTTTTTTTTTCCTCATTGCTTGGTTTTGGGGGGATTATGGGGGACTGGGGCTTGGTTTTTTGTTTTGTTGGATTTTTTTTAACTTAAAAGTTTGCACCAGTGAAGATTCCATAACTGTTTAAGGGATTCAGTTCCAATGCTAGAATACCCCAAATGTTAAAAAGCGTAACCACCTTCCTTATTGCAATTAAAATTTGTCATTTCCATTTCTAGCAGACACACACAGTCTTTCTGTGTGCAACAGCCTTTTGTGGACTTGAGGTTGTAAAATAGTTTTTCCTCCATTCCAAAAATTCTTTGAAGTAAGTCTTTCAGGAAATGTGGCTTCTGACAATTGTTGCCTGCGTGTTTTATACACGGATAGACATCGTTCCATCATTCAGATATTAACAAATATTTTCAAGGTATTAGATTGAGGCAGACCCTGAAAATACCTACTCAGTATGGTGCTTGATAAAGTGTTACTTTTTAAGTCTGTTTTTTCTGTGGCTTGCATGTGCCCTCACCCCCCCCGTCATTTCATCAAAATATTTCCTACTGAGTGACACCTTTGTATAAGGCAGGCTCAAATGTTGACATATGTGCTTTTTCCATTATTCACAAAATTCAGTAGAATAGATGTTGAAGAGCATTAGGTTGGCTTCCTAAGTCTTGATGTTGACTGATCTAGGTCTTCTGTTGCTTATTATTTTACTGTCTTTTATATATTTACAAATAGATTGAGTCTTTTTTTTTTTGTGGAGTTGAAGTTAGACCACTTGTGTGTGCTTCTGCAGCTTGGTCTTTCCCATTTCTTAAAAAAGGCACTTGCCCAGGATTCTGGAACTTGCCTGTTCTCCATCACTTCTCAGAATCACTGAAATCCTGGTGTTGCTGCAGTCAGTTTGTTATTGGATACCCTGCAGTGATGGCTTTTAATTAACTCAGGCTGATAAATATTTATCTGGATCTTTTTCTCTGTTTTATCTTGAATTCTTACCATGTTCTTACTGATACTGTGTTTCTTGATAGGGAAGTCAAAATGCAAATAGACTTTCTGTAGGTCATCTCTTAATTTCTTTACTGAAGATTTGCTTATTTCTGTCTCTAGTATTCCTCTTGGTAAGGAAGTGATTACAGGATGCTTGCTTTTCTTGTGTGTCGCACGCTAGTGATCACAGAATCACAGAATAACCAGGTTGGAAGAGACCCACTGGATCGTCAAGTCTAACCATTCCCACCAATCCCTAAATCATGCTCCTAAGTACCTCATCTACCCTAACCTTAAACACCTCCAGGGACGGCGACTCAATCACCTCCCTTGGCAGACCGTTCCAATGCCTAACCACCCTCTCCGTGAAGAACTTTTTCCTAATCTCAAGCCTAAATCTCCCCTGGCGGAGCTTGAGGCCATTCCCTCTCATCCTATCCCCTGTCACTTGGGAGAAGAGGCCAGCTCCCTCCTCTCCACAACCTCCCTTCAGGTAGTTGTAGAGAGTAATAAGGTCTCCCCTCAGCCTCCTCTTCTCCAGGCTGAACAACCCCAGCTCTCTCAGTTGCTCCTCATAAGATTTGTTCTCCAGCCCCTTCACCAGCTTTGTTGCTCTTCTCTGGACTCACTCCAGAGCCTCAACATCCTTCTTCTGGTGAGGGGCCCAGAACTGAACACAGTACTCGAGGTGCGGTCTCACCAGTGCCAAGTACAGAGGGAGAAGAACCTCCCTGGACCTGCTGGTCACACCGTTTCTGATACAAGCCTGGATGCCATTGGCCTTCTTGGCCACCTGGGCACACTGCTGGCTCATGTTCAGTCGGCTGTCAACCAACACCCCCAGGTCCTTCTCCTCCTGGCAGCTTTCCAGCCAGGTTTCTCCTAGTTTGTACCTCTGCTTAGGGTTGTTGTGCCCTTCAACATCGAGGTTGTGTGTGATATTCCCTTTGTACCTTGTTCCAAATACAATGAATGCTGCTTTTTACAAATGAAGACAGTAAATCGTATAAATTAAAAAGATTAGGATTCTCCAAAATATTTTGATTTTTCTGAGTGGAATCAGTATAAATGGGGTTTATCTTAATGTATTTTTCTTTTCTAAATGACAGTGGACTAAGGTCATCCTGGAAATTAGATTGCACTTTTGACTTTCGTGTAGTAAGTAGCCTTTAAATGTTTAAATTGTATATTCAACATGCAGTATTTTCTGCCACCAGTAAAGCTCTTGGATTAATATTGAATCAGCCATAATGTGATATACATTGTGTGACATTACCACTCTTAAGCCCTTACCCTTTGCTGTTTTATCTCCTTGTTATGAGTTTAATGCCTTATATAAACCTAAAATCACCCTTTACTTAGACCTTGGCAAACACTGTTCTTTTGTAAAAGCAAAGAACAAATCAGTGTTTGGCTCAAAGAACTGGCAAGGCTTGCAATTCTGTAAGTGGAGATAACTAGAAAAAAAGAAATCACTTACCTAGGATGTCATGTGTTCACAGATTAAAAATTGAAAAAAAAAAGGCTGTGCACCACAAAGCACATGTGTGGAAAGAGCTACAGTTTTCTCCTGCTAATTATCTTACAGTTGTTCAGTAAAAGGGCCAGTGTGTTACGTGGAATGATGGAGCTCCTTCTGCAAAGAAAAGCTAGTTAGAAAAGTTCAGAAGAAATAATTAAGATAAATAAGAGGAACTTATCTATGAGGAGGGATGCAACACATTTCTCTTAAAGAAGTTAATATTGCACTTATCAGCCAAAATTACAGTAAGGTCTTGAGAATTTCCAGGTTAATTCCAGGGCTTCAGTGAAACTGAAGAGGTCTGTGCAGATGGTGAAACAATTATGTAGCTAGAATTAGTTTGGTTAAGAAGAAATGTATTAGGTCTTTCAAAAACGAAAAATACTTAAGTAATGACTTTCTAAGCTATTAGGCATGCATGTTTTCAGCTAAAAATATTCTGGAGATTTTTATAAAGAGGATACCCTTGACTCTTTTACAGTGGTGGTGCCATCCAAAAGAGAGAGATGGGTACCTTCTCAAAATACTGTGTAGAAGACAGCTGAAAGTGTTGCCATTTGCTTAGACATACAATCTCATTTATATTGTACGTTTAAAATGATTTTCATTTGTGTTTATATGAGAGGATGGGTTGTAGGTATCTATGACTTTGTATTTCTGACCACTGGAGTGCAGTTTCTCTGTAAACAACTAGATAATTTTTCATTCTTTTTATTTAGTTATCATGGAATGCAGTAGGGAACACAGTCACACTACTGTTATATACTGAATCTACCCGAATAAATCAGAATCTAAGAGGATCTGATATGTGGAAGAAAAGGGGGAGGAATGCTGTGGTTTCTTCAAAGGAAAATGAGGTCTTGATAACTTTGATTATCAAAGATACATTCTCATTCACTTCTAATTATAGAAGAAAAGCCTGGACTTTTGGGGAGCAGCAACTCAAAGGCTACAACAAACATTAGTTCTCCTTTTCCATAAAGTCAGTGTCCAAACTTGCTATTTACTGTCTATCAGAAAATCTAAATATATGTCACTGATTTAAACCTCAGATTTGCATGTTTCACAGCGTCAACAGAGAATACTTGATCCTAAAGGATGTAGAGTTTTGATGAGTTCTTGTGGTTGGAAGTTGGATTATGGGAGTCTTTTTTGTTTGAAATCAGCCCCAGGGGTAAAGCTTAAGTGCTGCCCTCCAGGTGAAGTTTTTATTACTGATCACAACACTTTGAGTCCAACAGGTCAGCCAGTTTTCACTCCACCTATTTATGTAGTCCATACTGCATCTGTTTTTCTCTGAAGGTGTTGCAGGAAATAGTGATAAAAAACATCCAGTGCTTTCCCTTCATCCCCTAAACCAATTATCTCATCTTAGGAAGCTGTCCCATTGTCAGCTAGAAGATTTTCCCCCTTAATAGGTCTATGCTGATGGCTTCAGTTTTTTTCTTATATTTAATGTATTTGGCAATGGTTTCCAGGGTTATTTGCTCCATCACCTTCTTGGGCATCAAGATGAAACTGACCAGCCTGTAGTTCCCTAGATTCTTCTCCTTGAAGACAGTAGTAATGTTTGCTCCTTCTAGGACCTCCTTTGAACATCAACATTACTTTTAAAACATAATTGAGAATGGTCTTTGGGTTGTGTTAATCAGCTCCTGGTACTCGTGGGAGTATCCCATTAGGACCCATGGATGTGCATCTGCCCAGTTTGTTTAAATGTGGCCTTGCTTAATCTTCCTCTACTGTGGGTAAGTTTTTGTTGTCTCAGTCTTTTTTCACTGGTCTCTGGGGCCTGGTGTTTCTGATGGCAGCGAAAACTGAGATGAAGAAAGCACTGATTACTTGGGTCTTTTCTGTGTCCCCTGTGACCAGTTCCTGTGACCTATTCAGCAGCAAGTAAGCATTTTGCCTAGTCTTCCTTTAGTGGCTAATGCACGTGTAATATTCCATCTTGTTGGCCATTGCATCCATTGCCAGATTCAAGTCCAGGAAGGTTCTGACTTACCTAAGCCCATCCCTGCATGGTTGGACAGGTTTGTAGTATTTCTCCCTTGTCACCTGTCCCTGTTCACCTCTGTTGTAAGTTTTCTTTTTAATGCATGAGTTGAGTTAGTTCATCCATATAGCCTCCTGCAGGTCTTGCTTGACTTCCTGAGAATGGGGAGAGCCTGCTCTTGAGCTTGGAGGAGATTAATCAGGTGACACAGGTAACACAGGTGGTAGGGTGACACAGGTAGACCTGATAGTAGCTTGTGCTTGAAGTGGGAAGTTACTTGGTAATGTAATCAGTCATACACGGGACAGGGTAAAATGCATCTTACTCTCTTAGTTGTACTAGAGCTATATCACAAAAACATTGCTGGAGAACTTAATTACTACAAAAAGCACGTGGCTGTAAGCTGCAAAAGAGCAAGTCGATAAATTCTTTACTGTTCCAGTCACACCTGTATATGGATGTATAGCATATCACCATTCAAAATTAGATCTAGTCAGTTGTGACTAACAGCTTATAAAATGTTAGGTAATTCTTTACATATTTTTAATAGAAAAAAGTGTGTAAATGCTTAAGGTGGTTCATGGTATGTAATGACAAATAAACCCATCACGGTTATAGGCATTAAGTAATAATCTGTAAGATGTGAATTCCAAAAATGTTCACTTCTTCATGTTTTATCATGCAGATTCTGTTGGAACGTGGGACTTTGTATGGTACATGTGGATTTATTTTACATAATTTTAAGTTTCTTTCAGAAAATACTTAATTTATATGTGTTGCTGTGTGTTCTTGGTTTCAGACTTGCCACCTGTTCCTTCAACATCAAGGACAAGCTTTGCAGAAGTTTCTGTTAGGGAGCGAATGAGAGAGAAACTAAAAGCAGCAAGGGTGAGAATCTTTCAGAAGTCTTTTCTGGTTTCCTTCAGTCTTAGAACTACTGCCCACTACCTTTTGCTTGCTTCATGCTATGTGAATCTGAATTGAGATAGCTCCTTTTTTATTTCTAATGCCAAAACAATACTCAGCTGATCACTACAGTTTTTTTTAGTGTATTTCTATTCCTGTGTTTTTTTTCTAAAGTTTATATTTAATTTGTTTATGATAGTATATAAGCCTGGCTGGAGAGCTGCCAGGAGGAGAAGGACCTGGGGGTGTTGGTTGACAGCCGACTGAACATGAGCCAGCAGTGTGCCCAGGTGGCCAAAAAGGCCAATGGCATCTTGGCTTGTATTAGAAACGGTGTGACCAGCAGGTCCAGGGAGGTTATTCTCCCCCTGTACTCGGCACTGGTGAGACCGCACCTTGAATCCTGTGTTCAGTTCTGGGCCCCTCACCACAAGAGGGATGTTGTGGCTCTGGAGCGAGTCCAGAGAAGAGCAACAAAGCTGGTGAAGGGGCTGGAGAACAAATCTTACGAGGAGCGGCTGAGAGAGCTGGGGTTGTTTAGCCTGGAGAAGAGGAGGCTGAGGGGAGACCTCATTGCTCTCTACAACTACCTGAAGGGAGGTTGTGGAGAGGAGGGAGCTGGCCTCTTCTCCCAAGTGACAGGGGACAGGATGAGAGGGAATGGCCTCAAGCTCCGCCAGGGAGATTTAGGCTTGAGATTAGGAAATAGTTCTTCACGGAGAGAGTGGTTAGGCGTTGGAACGGTCTGCCAAGGGAGGTGATTGAGTCGCCGTCCCTGGAGGTGTTTAAGGTTAGAGTGGATGAGGTACTTAGGAGCATGATTTAGGGATTGGTGGGAATGGTTAATCTTGACGATTCAGTGGGTCTCTTCAAACCTGGTGATTCTGTGATTCTGTGATTCATTACAAGATCCGTCTATGTTTTTGTCCAAATAATTCTTACGCTATTTTGAAATCTATGGATCTCCTTGTATGTTTACTGGGCAGTTTAGTAAAGGTGTTAACATCTAGGTCTGTAAAAGCACTTAAGCTGATTATATAGTTTCTGTCTCTAGCACAAACATGCATAATTAGTTGACTTCCTGGGAATTATTGTAGCTTTGATGTTATTATATTTCTGTTACAGCTAAGCATTCTTTTTTTTTGTTTGCTTAGTCAAAAGCAGCAATCTCTTTATTGCAAGAAGACTCTAGTTTGCAACCAAGACGTTTAAAAAGCATCAGAGGAGGAAAAACAGAAGTCAGACTCGCTGAAGCGGTAAGAAAGGTGCATTGTATCTTGCTATTCTGATAATGAGAATGTGAAATAAATCAAAGACTACACATAGTCTTGAAGATCTGTTTTGTTTATTTTAATGAGATCAAAGTTATACTATTGTTTGAATTATTGAGAGTGGAACCTTCCTGATTATTGCTTTTAATGTACTTATTTAACAACAATCATTAGCTTTTGTTAGAGTATAGATATCATGTGAAACTTCTGTCATTTAAAGGTTTATGACTTCCGTTAAGATGCCATGAAGTGTTTAAAAGTTACTGTAACAGAGGGTTCACTGTGTTATAGCTATGTATAAATTTGCACAGGGCAATTGCTGAAGGCTGAATATTAACTTTATGTCATTATATTGTATTGCATTGTTGTGTTACTTTTCTGTATTCAGGGTTTTTTTTAGTATAAGCATGTTCTTTATTAGAAAATTGATTTTGAATTAAAAAAAGTAACAAGGCTATGTCTGTGCAGAACTTGCACCCAGATATGCTTCAGAATTCACAAAGAGATTGCTTGCCTGAAGAAAATGTGTTCCAAAGTATGTGTATGCCCAGGAAATAACAGCATGTGGCAGTAAAATTTTGATCTGAAATTCCAAACGGTATAAATTAGCCTGGCTAAATTGCTTTTCTAGGGGAGAATTTCCTAATAATGTAGTTAGAGGGGATTTTGGGGCAGTGTTTTCTTCTAATAAGTAGTAGTTATCACTTTCACTTATGTACTGTTTTTTTAATATGTTTGTATTGGGAAAATGTGGAAGTGATATTATAGTTATTGATTTTTATATAGAGTATATCTGAAACCTTCCGCGTATTGGTTCCTGTACCTATTTACACAAGTATGAAGAAGTGTTTTGTTGTTTAACAAGTAGCCACTGGATTGCCTGGGTTTGGGATTTTCTTCTTCCTATTATTTTGAAGTTTAGGGTGAATAGATGTAAACTTGAGAAACGTCTTCCTTTAATCTAAGATTTCAGGCCTCAAGGAGGAAACATGGATAGAATGTTAGATGTGTTTATGTTGTTTGGGCCTGATGAAGATCATTTTAAAGCACTTTGGTTCTGAGGTTGCTTCAGCACTTGTGATTTGTGTGCAGGGACAACAGGTAAGGCTTCAGAAAACTAGATAACCATGCTACCTCTGCTCTTGAAAAGGAGAGGAGTATCATACGTGGAGTTTTAGAGTAGTTTAGCAGTAATTGTTTGAGAGAAAACAAAACACACAATCAAGTCTGTATTTAGGCACCCAAGCAATGGACACTACCTTTCTTGAATAATACCAGATTGATTTTTCCTGACTGCAGCAGGGACTGTGTGAGAAGTTGGCCTTAGCTCCATGGTTCCCTTCTCTTGTCAGCAATGTCAGCAGCAACCCTCCCACTGCTGCCTGGCTTGTGCTGTCTGTCAGCCTCTCGTTTGTAGATGGGAAGATTTCACATTGCTGCCCCATTTCTCCCCCTTGCGGAGAAAGGGCATGTGGTTAGAGCTTTAAACTACATGTGAAGGGGGAGGGGGACAAAGCCAGACTAGTCGGGAGAGAGCCTGGAAGCAGAACTCCAGTGCCTGAGAGATGGTGTGCTGGCAGGGACCGCCAGTGTATCACCACAGAGCGAGTGGGGGCGAGTACACCTGGTGACCGAAAGGATGAAACTGGCACTGAAGGGTTAGATATTCCAAGGACCAGTCAATTGGGAATGAACACTATTCCCTTTATGAGGGCTGAGGATTCACCAGCCCAGCTGAAGTGCATTTACACCAATGCACGCAGTATGACCAATAACCAGGAGTTGGAAGTTATTGTAGGGCAAGGAGACTATGATGTGGTTGCCATCATGGAAATGTGGTGGGATGACTCGTATAACTGGAATGCAGCTATAGTGGGGTGTAAACTCTTCAGGCTGTGATCATGCAATATTTAATCTGTGTATTCAGATATTTGTCTTTTTTTTGTTTTTAGTGGATCTGTACGTGTATGTTATAACTTACGTGTATATTTTCAATGCAGTCTGATAACGAAAAATTTAGGGAGATCAAAGAGGATGAATCCCACTTACCGTTAAAAATAAAGTTTCGTGATACTGTCGAAAAGCTTAAGCAAAAATCAACAGTAAGTACCAGTACATTCATTTCAGTAACTGATGTTAGTTTCATTTAGCCTTTATATGGTTTAATGATTCTCTTTGAAGAAGCAGTCAGAATTCATTCTTAAGTAATGGAGAGGATTTTATTTAGTTTAAAAATTTGCAAGCAACATATGCCAACAATTGAAGTATAAAAAAGGAGCCTTCATCAAATATAAGACTGGTTTTAAGTCATTTGATTAAAAAAAAAAATCAAATAAATCCATCTGGACACAGTTACTGAAGCTTGGAGGAAAAAAATTTTTTCTGTTTAAATCCTTTCTATTGAATACCACCAAATGGCAGTTCAATCAATTTACTGATTAGTATATTGATATTTATTAGCCACAAAGTGCTATAGTTAATTCTTATATTAGAGGATGCACCCTAAGAATAAAGAAGCCTGGGCCTTTCAAAGGCAAAACTTCTCTTTATATCATACACCTAGTTACCTTCATTACAGCCAGAATTTAAACTTTGGCTTTTGTCATTTGCAAATAGTTTATATTTAAAATGATAAGCTGGTTCAAATTGAACCAGGTAACTTTTTTGAATAAAACATTGCAAGAAATATTTGATGGAATATTAGTATAGCAATAGAGAAAGTTTTCGTGCACCAATTAAAAATTTCAGTCAGCTTCAGCATTTAGGCCAGTTTTCTTTGAGATAAAATAGTTATTATCCTGTGGCAGGTGTTTCTACATGCTGTTATTGATGTTATTAATGGAAAGATATATTCACTTGCTGAAATTCCTTATAAATATCATATCATAATATCTTTGTCACCTTTTCTCAGTTCCAGAATGATTTTCCTACTGCTGAAGAAGCATATAATTTCTTTACTTTTAATTTTGATCCTGAACCAGACAGTATAAAAACTGCAGCCAGGAAAAGGAATGAACTAAATGAAGAGGCAGAAGAAGAATGTGTAGAAACCCATGAGGATGAACAAGAGGAGGATGAAATGGTGTGAGTGATAGAATAAATGTTCATGCTTTTAATCAGACTTCTTGAATTACTTTGAAACCTCTAATACAAAATGGCAACTTTTGTTTCCTTAAAAATTCTGAAAGTACACTTTCTAAAGGTGTCATTTTTAAGAGATGAATGAACTAACAGAGGCGTTTGCTCTTAAACTGTAGGATGAAGACATACGCCTAGTTAAAGATGATTTATTCATTATAGGACAGACAGCTGAAGATCTTCTAGTAATGAAACCTGCTGAGTGTGAAAGCTACTCTGAGCAACTGAAAAAGGAAAAAGAATTTCTCTTTATTCCCAGCATGCAGGCAGGTATGAAGATTTTGCTTATACATTTTGTTCCTGGATTTTGCATAGCATGGTGCTCTTTGATCTGCTGAAAAATATTGTATCAAACTGTCTCTAGCAGTAGAGAGATTTAACTATTGTTCTCTGACACTCATCGTCCAGTCAAGCCTGAAAAGGTCTGACAAAATGAATTAAGTGGGAATATGCACACCTCAGCAGGTCGCCAGCAGGTAAGCTGGCAAGTGAATTCAAGGCACATCAGTTGCTCTGGGGCAATTAACCTTCATGCTGTCTGTGCTTCACTGGGGTTTAGCTATTACGTTATTTAACATATGCAGCAGGTTACTGGATACATGCATTTAGGTACTAGCAGTGCCTCATGCACAGTATATTGTTCCTTGCAATGTTCACTTGGTCACATCTGCAATTTTTTCCACGTGGCAAGTTTTTCAAGTCATGTAAGTAACACAAGGATTTTTGTAATTCAAGGGGCCCTTTTCCCAAAATCTGATTTTGTGAATTGGAAATAGTCAACATTGATCACATCTGTGACCTTTTAGCCTTATTTCCATAGAACTGCAAAGTCGCAGAAAATTGCTTTATAATATCACTTCCTATTTAATATTTGAAGTAGAGGAAACAGAAGTGAGTCTTTCCATGGTCTGTATCAGAATGGTATCAGCACAGCTTGCAATGCAATGTCAGAATATTGAAATGGATTGCCTCTGTTTTTTCTTGTCTTGTAACTTATTTCTGACTGCTTCCAGTGTAGTCTGCCATCTCCTGATGTAGGGGCTAAATTTTATTGCAAACTCACTGTAAGTTGTCCCTGTTTTGACATTGCTCCTTGAGAAATACTGAGCTCTTACACACCAGTGAAATAATACTGCAGGAAGATTTTAAAAAGTCCACCTGCTGTTGTTGGGCTAACATGACTTTCTGTGCATATTCCTTATTTTTGTACAAGAGTAGCTTAAGCTACTCTAGTAAAGTTCAGATTAATCTTAGTTAAAGTTTCACTGTACACAGGAACAGCTTAAAAATGTTTGTCTATTCAGTTGTTGCTGCTAAAGAGTAAAGTATTTATTGGTGAGGATATTATCTGTTTAGAAGGCTTATGACAGTTTTAAACTTGGGGTCTATCTTCATTCAAATAAGGACCTGTTCATATAATGTTCAATATTTATTTCCTTTTTCCTAATTAAGAAAATATTTCTGACAGCATGCTTTATATGAAATGTTTTAAGAATGGTGTAGGCTCTTAGAGAATTAATAAACTAGCATTACAGTTACAAGATATGTTACAATGCTTTTCTGTTTAATTTCTTATTAGTACCTGCTTCTGAGAAGATGCATAGGGACATGCAGCCTAGGTACCTTGAGGATGAGGGTCTTTACACAGGAGAAAGGCCATTTGTATCACAGTCTAATCAAAATATTTTAGAAAACAGGATACTCAGACAGGAGCAGGTAAGTCACTGCTGCCTTCTTAGTTATCTTTTTAAAATCCTTTACTCAACTGTAACAAAATAAAATACTGATGAGTAGCTAGATGGCCATGATAAGGGGCTTTCACCTTTAAAATATTTAGCAGTATCAAACATAGAATTGTTGTAGGAGTGTGTTTTAGTGTATCCCAGTAGTCAGAGCTCCAAACTGGGTCTTAGAAAAGGAGTGTCTCTTCTTGGCTGTGCTTGAAGCCTGCTGGGGGAATAAATCACTTTGCCTGTCTGTGCCAGAGTTCAGTTGCCACAACAATAAGGGGAATTATAATTTACATTTTTAATGAAATGCCATGAGAGCTAGTATAAAGACTTATGCAACAGCTGGGCACCGTTGTTGTTATTTACTAGGAAATCTAAACAAAAGGAAACAGTATGGAATGGGTGTTTTCAGTGTCCATGGAAGATAATATGAAGTAACAGACTTGTAGAAATTTACTGATCAGACTGTAAGGGTAATTAAACATGGGTAAAGATTATCTGGAGAGGTTTTAGAATCCCTTTAGATTTCAAAGAATGGCTTATGGAAACACACATGGTGGTGGCTTGGATATGTTTTATCTACAGTATTTCCTCCTATGCACAGTAAGGTGTGTATAGTTTAGTACAGGTTTAAGCTACTGTACAGCAGTTGCCCTTTATATTTTATTGTGCTGATATGAATTCTTAGCGGTCTGTCAGAGGTACTTTTGTAAATCGGATTGGGAATATTTGGATCTAGACTTTTTAACTGGCCAGCTTCGGGTTTGCTTCACCATGTTACCATGTCAGTGTTTGGTTCTAGGGTCAGCTTAAATCAGATGTGGGAATAAGAGAGCAGAACAGCATCTTTCAGCAGCTGCACTTGTTTAAGCTATTCTTGAAACCAGGTCATGAGTGCAGAAGGATGAATCAGGACAATGTTTAACATGTGAAGCCACAGATAGCATTGATGTGTAAGATACTGATCTCATCTGCCTTCACAGATGCTGTTTAATTAATTCAATTTGTGGACTAGAACAGCTGAGAGATGATTTGATAAATGATCTCTCTGTGCTACTGTTTAGCTCTTTTATTCTTTACTTTATAATTTTTATAATCCAATTTAAAGATGTGGATGACAGTCTTGTGTAGAACATTACAATTCTTTCAATTTTAGTGATTTAAGAAAAAGTAACATTTAGATGCTAAATGATGTGCTGATTTTTTTCCTTTTTTTCTTTCAAATCTGTAACACTAGGTTGAAGGAAAAAAAAATCAATTTAAAGCTTGAGCAAGCTCTTGGTCTTTTGATTTCAAAACTTACCTATAGTATATTTGAAGGTTTCATTTTGGTATCTTAGAAAAGTTTTGGTTAATTCAGTCACAAAAAATAGTATTAATCTTTTCCATAATTAGTTTTAAAAAGAATTATAACTTTGCAGATTATTTCTATATAAAGTAAGAAACATGGTAAAATTATGTTTTTATTTGTAGGGGAAAGAGTGGTTTGGTGATGATGGTAAAATCTTAGCATTGCCTAATCCAATTAAAGAGTCTTCTACTAGGCCTCCAATATTCTCATTGGAAGAAGACATTGCACCAGCGCTTGAAACAGTGTATAGAAAGGTAGGAATATTTAATGTATATGGTTCCTGAGACCCAATGTCCTAGTTCTTCTGTGCCAGAAACCCTGGTGAGCTGAAGGGTTTTGCGCTAAGAACCATGAGTAGTGACTGCTTTTTGGGTTCCACAACTGGTCTTTAAAAGTACTGTACTTTTTCAAGTATATTCTCCCTGTATTTTTCTGTAAAAATAATGCATATAAAAGGATGAAGAGTTTAACTGGTAGTACTGGTTAAAGAATAAACCGGCAGTCCATGACAAACTGCTTCAAGTCTGTGAATCACTGAGGTCTCAGTGAGGCACCCCTGGATATTCTTGTGCCAAAGTAGGGTAGTTCCTATATAAGTGTATATATAAACTCCTTGTGGCAGGAGCTGACTTGGTGATCAGGACAGAGGTGTTCTCTGCAACTTAAGGGAGAAATAACTGAAGAGCCTGTGCATAACAGTTATTTTAGAGTGATGAAACTCCTCCAAAATAAGTCTTTACATGAAGTTTGCTCATGTAGAAAGCAACTAATTTTGAGTTATGTGGCATCAGTTCAGGTCTTGTTTTAGTTATTTCTTCAACCACAGCATACCTACTCTGGCAAAGAGCAATTGCAGCGTGCACTCATTACAAATCAAAATAAATTTTACGTGAAACTATTCAGCAAGCTTCAAGCAATTGTTCTGCTTGTTAGTGCTTTATAACTGCCTTGGAAAAAACATGACTTTTTACACTTTAGATAGATTGCTTTTTTGGTACACATGACTGTTTGTTGCTGTTGATACAGATTTGAATGTTGTTCTTTAGTTGGTGCTGCTTACAAATACACAATTCTCAGGATGCTTCAGCACCACAGATCTATGCAGGGTGTTTCTGCATACAGGAAAAGAAGTTGCTGCTTAGATATCAGTTAAGATAGGCCAGGAGAGCTTATGTTTCAAAATCACCACATTTACATCAATAGTGACATGTAAATATCCAAATCACTATTGAAAGTAAGACATTAAGTTTAGGAGTATTTTATGGTCAGAAAAATAGTCAAAGCATTAGGAATTCAAAGCTATCATTTTTATGACAGATTATGTCATAGTAAGCATTTTGATGAGAAACTGAATGTGGAAGGATCACAAGTGAGCTTAAGTGTGTTTCATAGCCATTTATACCAGTCCTGTAAAAGAGCTATGCAAGAGCTGAATTCCCCTCTTGGCCCCCCACATTCCTGTTTTTACGAAGATGCTGCAATGAACACTACATAACTAACAACTTCATCTTTAATGGTACCAGAATTTAGCATCATCGTCTTCATTGCTCAGCAAAACCTGCAATAGTGATAGATGGCTTCTTATTTCAGCCTTATATGGACTACAGAAATTCTGTTATGTAGAATACATGTAATGGGTTTATGCCACCCACTTCTCAGTAAAGTAAATAAGTTACCACAGAAGCCTTTACAGTTTAAGCCTCAGTGGTTAGACATAGGTAGTGCTAAGTGGGTCATTTTTTAATCACAGGATGTCTTTGCAGAATAGTTTTGTCAGGTTCTGTAGGTTCATTTTGTTTTCTTTTTTTCTTACAGGCAATAAAAATGACAGCTACCAATCAGTATCTTGTTGGACCTGGAGATTTTCAGGGGCCATTTCAATTGGATATTGATATTTCTGGACTGATATTCACCCATCATCCCTGTTTTAGCCGTGAGCATGTGTTAGCTGCTAAATTGGCTCAATTGTATGATCAGTATTTAGCAAGAAAACAAAAGAATCTTACCAAACTTCTCACAGACAAGGTATTTGTGTTGTGTCATCATAGCTTATTGAGATAACGATCTGACAGTTTAAGTTAAAAGCTGAATTTGTTTATTCAGAGTAGAGTAATGAAATTCTAAATGTATGTAATGAAGAGCGTTTCATCAGAAGGTAAATCCCTAAATATTTCACCTAAGTTGCTGTGTGTTCAGTGCAGAGCTGCAGTTTTAAGATTATGGATTTATTTGATCTTCTATTTTAAAATGAGCTTCTACTTAAAATATATGGAGGTTCTGAGTTAAAGGGAATGTAATTGTTGAAATACAATAACATTTAGACAGTATTCCTTTAGAATATCCAAAATGTTTTCCAGTGAATGATAAGACTTCACAGGATTATGTACAGCAGCTCTGACAGGCAGACTGCAAAAGACATTATGCAAGAGTGGAAGGAAGTTAGTGAAGTTTAGTTTTAGTTGTTGATTAAAAGCATAAGGAAGCAGTTTCACCAAATGCTACATAAGTTGGTGACCTGTTTTTAGGTGTAGATTCATGACAGATGCTGTGTTTTAAACACATACTGTTGTCATATTTACTGGGTTGCTGTTGTGACATAGTCCAAACATAGGCTCCAATGTTCCTGGCTCTGTTACTGACTTGCTGGATGACCTTGGCTGGGCTGCTTACCTGCTGCATACCATCACTCTTCCTCCATCTGTAAACTGGACTTCTCTGGTGTAAATTTGTAAATGAATATTAGGCATTTTTAGTACAATTCTGATATTATCAGGGTACATCAGAATATTTTTAAATCATTTAAAAATGCATTTGAAATCCTAAAGGGTAATGATTCTTTAGAAGTGTAATGTAAATATTATAATATGGCATAGCTCTATGTAGTAGGGCTGGTCTGCTAAAAAATAGTTTGATTATTAAATACTTATAAATTCAGATTTGCATAAATTAAAGATGATAATACTGAGAGTAATGTACGCAACTGCATAATATATTTTTCATAAATGGATTTTGACAACTGAGTATTTCAGCCATTGTTCTGCTACTGACAGGCAATTTTAAAAACTCTCTTCTGACAGTCATTATTTAATGGCTAGATTGTTGCAGCCAAATTGTTTCTAAGTCTAAACAATTCTTACTCTTTTTTCTTCTTCCTCTGTGCCATGTCCCAGTGGACTTCTCCTTGTCTACTTCTAATGCTTGCTCTTTGTATCTTAAAATATATCACCTTTCAATCCTCCTTTTGGCAGGCTAAAGAAGCTGTACTTTTTGTATCCTTTTATAAAATCTGCTCTCTGTGCCCCAGATGGCGTTAGCAGCTTTCCATGTGGTCAGTAGTTATTCTTTCTTTCAAAATTTATTTCACTGTCTTTTTTTTATATAAGCAAGTTTCATTTTGTCGTTGCTAATGTATGCTTTCAGCTGTAGCTTACTGCTCTCCAGTTAACTCTCAAACTGGAGAGACAATATTTGTTTAAAAAAAACTCTTTGCTCCTTGATTTGTAATTTCATCACTTCTACTTTGGATATAATTGCTTTCGTCTTTGGCGGTGCCATTAACCATTCTGGTTTCACGTTCAGTGTTATCCTTAAGGAGATCTACAGCAACATCATAACTAAAATTTTGGTTCCTTTCCTACTGTTCGTTATTTTTTTCTCTCTTGTCCTTGCCAGTCTTTTACATTCTCTTGCCTTCAAGAGTATATTTATGTGTATTTTTGCCTTCTCCTAAAACAAGGTGTACCATCTCCTGTGTAATAATTTGATGCCCAACTTCAAATCTTAGTTGAAGGAGTAGTCTCTTGTCTTGGCAGAATATCTTCAAAAATGCATTTGAATTGTACCATTATTCCCAGTTCTGTTTCGTCCTTAAACTTTCTCTTCTTCCAGTTGTTACCTGTAATATGTTATGCTTAAATGCTTTGTTGCAAGGCTTCTGGCTTCAGAAAGGCACTCATCAAATCCACAATCCACTTGGCTTTGTTGTTAATGTTGGTTAATTTTGTTTATTTTCTAGAGTTACATTTAGTGACCATTCCAAGTCCCAAAAAAAACTTTCATAGAAGGTGTTTTTTGGCAGGCTCTTTTTTTTTTTTCCCTAAGGATTTGTTTGCTGAATTTTCAAAATAATTCCTATATCAGCTTTGTCCCCTTGTTTAGATCTGTTACAGTGATCAAAATCAGTAAATCTCGGTCATACATCCAGGGATTCTAATTAGAATTTCATCCTGAAGAGCCAGCACCTCACAGACATGGCAAAACCCTGTAAATACAGAATGAAGACATTTTAGACTTTTTTTTATGTAGTAACAAGCTTTGTCATGTCAAAGTGAATGTCTGAAATGTCAAACTATCTGCTAATTGATTGTTCTTTTCACTTAAGCTGCATGCTTTGAGGAATGCTGTGCAAGGTATAGAAGGTGGTGGTGCTGGAGTTCCCAGACCTGTGGCACAACAGAGCATACCTGAATACAAAATTGAGATCAGGTTGGTATGGATTTATTAAACCAATGTTTTTTAAAACTGTATTCCTTTTTTCCTTTCCATGCTGGTACAGAATAAGATTCATTTCACACTAAAAAATTCTGCCGTCAAGAGCTTTAGAAGAATTTTGTGGGCTTAAGATGTCTTACAGTTAAGCTGAGTAAAAAGTAAAAATGTGGCTTAGACTGAAATCTTGATTCAGAAGTGGAACAATTTGATTACCTTTTATTAATTACTTAGTAATTATTTATTGGTGTGGTTTTTGCAAATTAAAATTTAATTAAAATAATGTTTCAATAGACATCATCTGGATGCATGAAGCTCTCCCAACAATGCAAGTGATGTAATTTTTTGGTTAGACAAAATCCCTAGTTTTTTCCACTTTCTTCCTCTTTACACAAATGATCTCCATTCACTTCCCATTCTTGCATATTTTGGCCTTTTTTTTGCCAATGGCTTAATGTACATAAAATGGTAGAATTTTGTTTTACATGATTGCAGTCATCGTTCTTGGACAGTAAATGGGTAGTAAAAATATATTGCAGTTTTTGGCTTCATGGTGAAAGTATTTTTTTTGGCAGATGGACAGTGGTGAGCTTTTAAGTATAAGCAGTATGATAAATTAAGTTATTTTGGAAATCTATGCTGAACAGACTTTTAACTAGTAGATACCTAATAAAAATCTTAACATTTTTCACCATCTGAAAGTGGGCAATAATGTATTAATTTAAATATAAAGAAGTTTAGACTGATATAATGGGTGACATGATAATACAGTATTAAAAACATCAATTTTTTCAGTAACAGTTCTACTTTGAGACTTGAAATCTACATCTGCTTACACTTATAAATCCACTGACTACTCTTACTTTGGGAATTGCTTCTTCAGATTTCCATCTTTTAAGTCCTGTACATTGATATCTTTACAGGACTTAGAATTGTATAATGTTTTATTTTCTACCAAAGGACAAAAATTCTTTCCTTTGAAAAAGGAGCAGCTTTTATTAATATTTCCTTAACACATCTGCTAGAGGACCAGAAGCAGGAGATGTGAAGTTACCGTATAGTACCTTGGGGACAAGTGCTCTCACCAGGGAAAACATGAGAATAGTAATGAGAAGGTTCACTGTGGGAATGAGATTCTTGGATTTTAGCACCAGCCTTGATGCTTGCTTGATAGTTAATTCTAATTAGAATACTCCTTCTGGATATTTTAAGTGTTTTTCTAGGTCTTGACTGTTTAGTTTAGTGTCACACTATTTTGGATCAGGAGAAACTGCTTAAATCAGTGAGATCAGTGTTGCATAACTAATGTGAGATGAGCTTGGAAGGGATTATTCTAGGGCTTTTCATATCTGTAATTCTTTCTGGCTACAGCTCTGTTGTTGGAAACACATATGAGTCTCAAATGGGCTCAGGAATTTTTACTGTCATGATGTTTAATACTAACTTGGACCACATATTTTGGTAAAAAACATCTGACCTGCTTTGTCGCTTTCTTAACATTGCATTTCCCCAATGGTCATTGTAGTACACTCATGAGACATTACAGATGAGAATAGAGTCTAGCATGGAAAATAACAATCTTAATTGTTTCCTCCACTCTCCTGTAACGTAACTGATGTGTACACTTTAGTGTCTGAAGATCAGAGCTGTAGTTTTCCATCAGTTTGAGGAAGAAACGTCATCTGAATACAGAAAACATTTGCAAATTAGCAATTTCAGTCCTACTGTCCTCATTTTCTGAGGAGGAAGCCAATATATGCTGTGGATTGCAGGTTTCAGACTCTTTTGGCAGATGTATTTTAGTAGGAGTGATTACTGACATGTATGTTTGTCGTGTCTTTAAGCTTTGTCTTCTAGCTTCATCTAGCAGACAAGAAGAAAAGGTTGTTAAGCTGCACGGATAAGTAATAATCAAACTGCTAGTTAATGAAGTGGAAAAGTTACTAATACTGCTCTCTAGAAAGTCTGTATTTCATCTTTGTTTATTGTTTTACTAAATGTGCTTATGCTTTTAATGTATAATGTATTTCTTCTCTAACTTGGCCTCCATCTTCCACATTCTCTGACTATTACTAGTAGTAATATGCTAGTTTACATTTTCCATTTTATTTTAAATCACAGTATTTTTACTAGACATGTTTAGCTACTAAGATAGTACTGAAAAGAGTCTGTGCTTGTGCTGCATAAACATTTACATCAGAAGTGTGTGTTGGTGTTGCTAATGAATAGCTGTTTTGCAAACAGATTAGAGGGTAAAAATGTAAAATACCAATTGTGAGGCAAAAAAAAAAAAAGTCATGTTAATTTTGTTTATGTTAAGAATCTTGTAGGGCTGTCTTAGGACTTGCATTACTGCACACATTACTGTGTTACTTCGTCTTTGCAAGTACTTTTTACTGGAGCTAGAAACATGTTAAGTTTAAAATATAATTTGTAATGTGTGATTGCAAGGAGCATTACTTCATAGCAGCAGTGTAAGTTTCCTGGCCTGTTGTTTACATGAATTGACTTAAAAATGTTGTTAATGATGTGCAGCTGTAATAAGCATTTCAGAAAACTTTGAGGTCTCTAGAGAATGAACTGTAATTGAAGTCAGATTGTCCAAAATGCAAGAGACGAGACTACAGAAGGAAATCAAATCCTGCCATCTTCAAGTCTGAGTTTTATGTTCCTTGGATTGAAACCGCTGCAGCCTTCATCAAATTGAAACCGACATCGCTTGGCTATTGGTATCACAAGTTTTGACTCTGTTGTTCCACTGAGTTATGCAGTTCTGACTGATTTGTGTATTTGTATATGCATTTCTAGGCAAACCAGAAGACTTCGTGATACTGAGCAAGAAAAAGACAGAATGTTGCTTAAGTCCATCATAAAAGTTTGGAAACAAATCAAATCCCTCCGTGACTTTCAGAAGTTTACTAACACACCCGTGAAACTTTATTTGAGAAAGTATGTTTTGATAACACTTTTTGTACTTCATTTGCCAGCAGTGGAGTTGTAATGAGATTAGTTAATTTGAGAACTTAAAATTCTGATATGAAAGGTGCAACAGTAAGAATTTTAGTTGTATGGGGCACTGAGTGAACCTGCCACTTTCCTCTTTGAGTTTGAGGGGGAGAGAAGGTTAAAATAACAAGTAATTACTGTAACAGAAAGAAATTTCTACAGACTAATGGGTATAGAAAAAGTAATTACATTCATTCTGCATAGTAACTGTCTGCTATCAACTTTTAGACTGTCTATGCTAGTTATGTTTAAATAGAACACAATTTTGATATAATGCAATTAATTAATGGAGAAGCAGTCTTAAGTTATATATTAAAGACTTTATTGTAGTCCTTATGTTAATTCATGCAACATGTTGGTAACTTGTTTTGAAGGGAAGAGGTTGATCAGAGATTAGATGAAAAAGCCTATGAAGCAGAAATTCAGGCTGAAATAAATGAATTATTAGAAGAATATATAGAAGAATATGAAAAGAAAATGGAGGAGTATAAAACTGAGCTACAAGAGTGGAAATCCTGGAAGAAGACACAGGTTTGTTTAAATCATTCAGTTTCATCAAAAAATAAAATAATTACTAAATGTGTTGAAAATTTGTCCTTCTAATACAGAAAAGTGTCAATTTCAAGGTATTTATGCATGAATTTTTTTAAGGTTTTTGGATACATTCTGTCTACATAGAATTTGTTAGTAAAGTAATTGTTAATTAAAAAACTAAAATGTTCTAGGTTTTAGTGTAGGATTATCTTATGCCATTGATTTTCAGCACTTCAGCAGTTCTTTCTTTAATAGTTTGCAGCATTCCCATTAAATTCATGTCCTTGCAAAAAAAAAAAAACGTAATGGATTTTGCGTGTGTGTGAGTAGTGAGGCCAAATAATTATGGGATGTTTCTAATGAACAAGCAGTTGATGTCATCTCATGGGAATTTACGTTGAAGAATGTTCTGAAACTGAAAAGATTAATTACTCTTCTAGCCTTTTACCTCTGGAAAGCTTTATTGCTAATAATCTGTACTGTAGTTAAGGTTTCAGTCGTGCTTCAGGTGGATACAGGCAAACACAGGAGCTAGAACAATACACTGCCACAGGATGATTTTTGAAATAGCCTGTGGTAGTGCTGGCAAAATCAGACTTGCTGTCATAGTTATGGGACAATCTACTGGATACCTCAGAGTAATGGTGATTGTACTTTAATATAATTACTGCCCAGTTTGTATTCTGTGGGGTTTTAAGGAAATGCTTCAAATACAGTTTTCAAAAATCTAGTGCATCTGCTGATACTTTTATGGAAAGTTTTTTTCACGTACATACAGCATCTATGGAAAACACTTTAAATGTTTGAAGGGAAGCTGATCTGCAGGTATTGGAAAGTCCTGTGGGCAAAGACTCAATATCATTTCAGTTCACTTGTAGAAAAAGATGAAGAAATGTAAACCTTAAAATGAAGGCAGATAGTCTTGATCATTAATCCTGATGGGAACTGTTCATCTCTCTCTAGCCAGTTATGCCTTTCACAAATACCATGGTGCATTGTTCAGCCAAAGCTGCTCTCAGCATATTATGTTAGTCACAAACTATCTTGAGACTGAGATAGTTGGTTCTTTACTTTTAGACCTTCCTTTCATGCCCAGAGATGCTTTATTTTATTTTACTCAAAGTACTTACTTGTTTAATCACTGCTGTTGGTGTCTCACTAGCACAGATCACGTGAATCTAAGGAAGACTAGAGGCTAGATAAATTTAAAAGGAAATACAAGAAAAGGGTAACATAAAATTGAAGAAAGAAAGAATATTTACTAATAAAAAAATGTGTGAACAAGTTGTTAATCAAAATACTTCAGTTAGTAAGGGAAAACTGCTTGCTTGCCTTGCCTCCTCCTGTTTTGCTTACGATGTTTTAAATTATGCAGTAATTGGTGTTTCCAGGCAAGTTGTACTTCCAAGTAGTCTGTAAGACTGTGGAACAAGGAACTTGCTTGCGGTTGTTTAAAGCTGAACATGCATATGAACAGTGGAGTTCTGCAGTTCAGGAGATACAGAACGGCATGCAGTGGTCTGTGTCTTTGTTCTTTTTGGCATAGAGGAAGGGAGGGGATCATTCTGCACAGGCTAAAGATACTGCTAAGCTAAAAAGTCTTTGCTCCAAAATTTGTGGCATGTACATTTGTTTTATCAATGTGTATGCAGACAATACATCTTGAAGAACTGTGGCTACTAGTTGAGTAACCTTCCTTTAATCCTAATAGAACACACATGGTAACTCACATTAAATGAGAAATCAGCTGCTAGTCAGGAACTTCATGAAACGTGCTTACTTTTATGTTGATTAGGAAGGTTAAATAAATGTTATGTTTGATGGATGTTATGGTTTTGAAGCATATGAATGGAATGCATTGCTGAATTCTGAATCTGAAGCACTACTACACAATGAGTGAAATCTTAATTTTATGTGTTATTATTTTAAAATTATGCAGTTGTTTCTCAAACATGTTTATCAGTTGTGAAGCAAGAGAACTAGACAAAAACACTCTACTGATTGAACCAAATTCAGGAAGAACATGTTTTTTTTTTTATATGCAGAAATCCAAGAAGAAAAAAAAGAAAAAAGACATTAATGAAGAAGAAGAATCAGTAGAAGATTGCGATCTTGGTGAGGAACATGTAAAACCAATCCCACCTAAAATGGCCAGTAGGCTAGAAATAGAACAGCAGGTTAGAGAAAAAGCTGACAACTGCAGAAGGAAACCTGGAGAGCCTGCTCTAATTCCTGAACTGGTTCTGTCAGGAAGCGTAACTCCAACTGAACTGTGTCCTCGGTAAGATAAATGTTGTCCTGCAAATCACTTTTTTGTTGTACGCTTTTATCATTTTCTGCTGTTTATTTATTAATTCATTGTACAACTTGAGAAGTGTGTTCTCACCATTCTGTTTAGCTCAGTGATTAAAATGTTAAAACTTAAGCATCTTAAGCTGATATAATTTAATTTGGTTTTGCGTCACAGGTGACCTTGTAAATACCAGGCTTAGAGAATGAAAAATTACAAAAAAATAAATGAAAATAAAGAAATCATGTAGTAAACCAGAGATTACACTGTGGATAAAATAAATAAATTTACTTGTTTGTATTACTTCCACATACAACTTCACATACATCTAGCCCTAGACTTTAGTCATTTAAAAACAGCTTTGTTTTGTACTGATTAAGCAAATAGCCTCATCAAGGAATATTGCCTGGATATTCTACTCCCAGTGACTGAAAACTACAAAATCTTGACTCAATTTGGTATCATTTTTTGTACTTCCGGAGTAAGGGAGTAGAAGATAATTCTGTTTCACTAAATAAAACCTTATATATATATAGAGAGAGAGAGAGATGGCTTTACTGTCTCTAAATGATTTTTAAATCGTTTTATATTCATGAGAAGATGAAAAACCTGTTAAATAATAGTTTTTACGTCAATTTTTGTGTTGTGATACTTTTTAGAAGTATACTGTCTTAATTTAGGTGACTTTTGTTTCCCCTTGAGCAATCAAATTCTCATCAAAAATTTCATAAAATAATTATGTTATGACAGCTTGTTTCACGTATTTACAGAGCAGAAGTTTCACGACGAGAAGATGTGAAGAAACGGTCAGCATTTATAAAAGTCCTTTTCAACTCCAAAGAAGTATCACGAACTGTTACCCGACCAATAAGTTCAGATTTCCGAGTTCACTTTGGACAGATTTTCAATTTACAAATATTCAATTGGCCAGACAGTTTGAAACTAGAGGTAGGTTATGATTTATCATTGTAACTTTTTTAAAAAGATGATATGAAGTGTAATCACTCCTGTAATGCATGCATTTTGCTTTATAGTAACATTGTAAAGACTGGAAAACCTGTGAAAGACCCTTGAAAGTCATCAGTCTACTACCCATTCCTGATTCCTCCAGTCCCAGACTTTCAACTTGCTCCTACATTTTTGATGCTTGTGCTTTATATACATACGTACACGTATGGATATGTGCTTTTTATGTATGTGTGTGTTATATGCAGAATGACTCTGGGCTGCATGGGGGAAATTAAATAATTGGGACATGCGATTAAATGTGTTAGTTGAACAGTCTTTTAATTTTAGAAAAACTGATTCATGTCGCACCACTCCCTCTCCAATTATGAATTAATTAATGAGTCAAATGAATAATTTTGATGTGCCAATTTTCACGTAGCCAATACGGTATATTTTTTGGAGGGAACATGGTCGGGATCTTTAGTCTTTTGTGGGATTACCTTATCTGTTAGGTAACTTACCTTTGGTAGTTCAGGGGAGGATGTATACACCTCTCCTGCTCCATTGATGCATTGCATAAATGGAAAAGGAAAATCATCTTCTTGAATTAAAAGCATCTGAATGGAGAAATCACTCACATCTGAGCCTGTGACTGACCAGGAAAGAGGGAAGCAGCCTGCAGTACTGCCAGAAGAAGGACTTTGCTGTATCCTGCCTTTCGTGGCAATGGAGAATTAATGAGGCAGAATCCCTCTGGCACATTCACCTGATGCTGGTGACTGTCGCAAGCAATTGCGTATTGTACAGTGATGCTCTTTAAAGCCAAGTTTGTTGTACTATCCTCAGGTGCATTTGAAAGGTGAGAATAAGCTTTTAAGAAGAATTCGGACCAAGTTACCCGCTGGTAGCTGATAGGTCTGTTAGGTTGCTATTCTAGAAAGTAAGTTAACACAATTGCCTTAAGTGAATTACTTCATGTTCAAATCATGGTAAAACCTTTTTTTCTCCAAGTAGCATAAAATATGTTTTTAACTTCTCATAAAAACATGTAATTTTTTTCCTATGTCTGTCACCATTTTTTTTTCTAGATATACGAAACAACAGGTATGAGTAGTACCACCTTGTTGGCTGAAGTGTTCATACCTGTCCCCGAGACTGCGGTTCTGACAGGCAGTGCTCCTGTGGAAGAAATAGAGTTCAGCAGTAGTCAGCGGGTGATGTTGGACCATGAAGGAGTTGGAAGTGGTAGGGTCTCTCAGACTTTGTCAGTTGAATGTTTCTCCTTTTTCTGAAACGATGGAGCGGAAACAGTCTGGCGTACATTTCAGAGTAAATTCTGTTAAAAGCATTTATAGCTTTTGTAAATCTTATGAAATAGTCATGATTCTTATAATTAAAGTTTGCTTTCTTACTAATTTTAAGCTGTATGTAATGAAAATGTGATTATTATTTGGCTTGTAGTATTAGTGAAGGTCTACTGGTTCTAGAAGGTGTTTGGGCCTTTTTTATTATTTTAAGTTATGGGGCCTCTGGCACTGCAGACCAAGCAGATGGTATGAATCAGTGTAGCTCCAGTGACTTTAATGTTCTAAACCGCTAAAGAGCTGGCTGTATAAGAGTATACGCAGAATAATTTCTTTTGTCTTCTGGTTGCTTTTATGACATCCTGTGACACATTGTATCCCTGGGATTTTGGAAACATAAATCAAGGGAGAGGTAGGAAAAAGGGCAACAAGAGCAATACATAGTAGCATATGGAACCTTCAAGTTTGTTTAGTAAGTTTGAAAAGCATTATGGGATAATGGAGTTGCATAAATTTGCCATATATGAAATATAGATGAAGCTGGAGCAGAATATTAGATAAAATGCTGTGGAGGAAAGAAATGTGGTAACAAAAAACATTGCAGCAAATGTGTGTGTGAGTGTTATTGACCATGATGACTGTATATATATTCTGTATCACAAAGCTTTAGGACTGACATTTCAGTCATGCATACTTCTTTTGACTTTGAATTTCTCTTTCATTAATAGCAGTATGCTGAATCTGAAAATTATCACAAATATTACATGGGGTTCAGCTGTGAAGAGAAAGAGTGCCTTTGGCATAGCTTTCAAGGTATAGTCTTTCTTTCCAATGCAAATGGAAAGCCTTTCTGTAGGCAGAATGGAATTTTTTCACTCCTTTTATAGAACAGAGTCCTTCCCCACTGCGTGCAGCAGAATCAAGTTGTTTCACACTACCCCATGTATATAAAGGCACAGATTATTTAACTACTTGTTTTCAGGAAGTGTTACTAAAGGTGTTTAGATGCTGTGTTTGAATGCATAAATATAATACTTTGGATTTTTTTCCCCCTTCATAGGTGTGCCCTTTTCATTTGAAGCTGATGGTAGCAACAAAATGGCTTTAATGACCTCTGGGAAAGTATCCAATAGTGTCTCTTGGGCTGTTGGAGAAAAAGGAATCCCCTTAATTCCCCCACTGTCTCAGCAAACAGGCATTCCAAGGTAAGACGATATGAGTTTTCAGTGATTCATGGGAGACTGACTATACTACTATATTAAAAAACAGACTTTCATAATAAAGAATTTTCATAATCTTTTTCCTTAGGTGTAGATATTTTACTTTGCACTGTAACCCCCTACAGATATCTTGCAGTACACATTTTTGCTAAATAGTTTTTAGTGAAAAAATTTATCTTTAAGTATATTATTTATAAACAATACTAAAGTTAAATTCAAGCTGATTAATTCACTTTTATGATTTTCTAATGGAAGATGTATGTATTAGCAAGGAGCTTTCCTGCAATCATTGTGCTAAGAAAAGGAGCTCCAGCTGTTTCTTATCCAAAGTGCATTTGGGTGGATTATTGGTACATGTGCTTTGAATGCCTTTTCTGTAATTAATAAAAAAAAAAATTGCACTATGAAAGCAGTACAGTATGAGGGCTTGACACTGTTAGTGAATTAATCAGTGAAAAATTAACATTTGTTAGATCATTCCAAGAAAATACTTTTTCATTATTTTTCTCCATTGGAAGCGTATTGACCTGCAGAAATTAGTATATTATTCCATTCAATACAATCTAATTTACCCTGCGGCTGCAAGTTGGATACTATAGACTGTTTCCCCAGTTTGTTGCTTTTAAATAATTCCAGTAAAGTTAAGAAGTTGATACATAAAGTCTGCTTTTGTGAGGACCTCTGGTAACTTCACTGTGAAGCCTTAAAAGTGTTTTCCTGTGCTTACTAACAATGAGCAAGTACCTCTCTTAGCTGATGAGATTGTCAGATTTTTATTTACTTAGAGGCTAGACATTGGCATCCAAATCACTGTTACTATTTCTGACCCATGGTGCTGCTATGTGAGTAGTTTGCTGATTGGCATATAAGTAACCTGCTGACTTCAATGAGACTAGAATGGCATGAGATTAAAACATAAGGATGTGTTCCGTAACTTTACGGATCTGTAACTTTACCCTTGGGAGACAAATCACTATAGTAAATGGAAAAATGAGGGATTTCTGAAGTAAGTTTGCTGTAAAACACTCTTCTTTGAATCATACTTTAGAGATGAACAACCCTCTGAATTTCCATTGTCTGTTCTGAAAGCTGGAGACAAGATTTTCATGCCTAAGTTAGGGGTTTACTGCCCATTAGCTTTTTGTCATGATTGTGATTCCGTGTGCATTTATTCAAGACTGGTACGTAAAGATATAACCTTGATGTTATGGCTTCATCTACTGCTCCAATAACTGCTGGATATTCTGTGAGTAGACATCAAAGCCTGGTGAGCAAGTCAGCATATGAATGGCCTCCAGATAACTTAAATTACTTCCTTCCTAAAGGAGTAGAGCTGGGACGCATAGTGTTGAGGAGGACCAAAGCAGGGCTGAACCACAAGAGAGAAAGCTACAAGGGCATCCCAGCACAGGCAGTGCCATCACCAGCTGGCACACAGCCCTACAGGAGCTCAGTGTGACAGGCAAAGCAGAGTGCCATCAGCAATCCCAGACGTGGTGAGCAGAAGAATCAGGTTCTGGGGTCTATCCAGAAACAGCAAGTAAGGGCCAGAGACCAAGGCTGCAATGCATATTTGACAGTGCCATCCAGGAGATAGGTCAAAGACAGGTTTTAAGACACAGAGCAAGCAAGGACTGAACAAGTGATAAGCTCTTTTTAGTATGGATTGTCAGAACTTTTATGTTAAATTGCCTGACCACACGAAAGTTATCATCTTAATTTGTGGTAATCAGCAACATGGAATAGTGTAGGTGTATCATGAATGTACCAATAAGCATCTTGTATAAAAGTTTCCTTCCACCAGTTCCTTCATGTTTCCCCCTTACTTTTCTTTTCATCCTTCCCTCGGTCACAAAGCTACAGCTAAGACCTGTGTAGTGGAATTTGCTATTTGGGTTGTGGGAAGCTTTTTGTTTTTTCTCTAAGATTATTTTAAATACTTGATTATATTGCCCAATCATATGTGGCTTTGGTGTAAGTTCTGTTGATTCTCTCTTTTTAGTGCTTTAAAAAATATTGATGCTATTGCATCCATTGGCACATCAGGCTTAACTGACATGAAGAAACTAGCTAAGTGGGCAGCAGAAGCAAAACTAGATCCAAATGATCCGAACAATGCAGCTCTGATGCAGCTGATCATGGTGAGTGGCTTCTCCAGAACTGAAGGGTTAATGGAGCTGTAAAACATGTACCCATCAATATCTTCTCAGGCAGTCTGCATGTGTGCGCGGGATGTAGTAGCATTTGAATTTGTGATAAGACAGATTTGTGTGAATGTTCAGAAGCAAAATGTCTATTAAAAATATGATTTATTAATCTATTTAGTAGTGGGTTAATGCTTTATTAATGACTATGATTTATTGATCTACTCGGTTGTATTCTAGCGTTGAAAAATAAGTAGAAGGGAATATGCAACCTGATTAATTTATAAATTCAACAAAAATATGTATTTTGAGTTTATTGTTTCCTTGAAGTGCAGGCGTATTTCCAGTGTACTTGTATTGAACAGGAAATGGCTTATTAGTGACAATTGCACAGATATCTAATGTATTGTAGAATTTGGGACTTTCCCTGAGCATCAAATTGAGGAGCTATTGTGTAAATGAACCATCTTTACAGTAGGCTTCCTCAGTTACTCTGCTTTGTAACACTTTTCCTAGTGTTTAATGTTTTGTTTGTGTTACAAGGAAATAGATTGTATTCGTAAATATCCGATCTCTCATACTTTGCTAACAACCTACTTTAAACAGTATTTCAGTCTTAGTTTGATCCATTTCGGGTTTTTTTGCTTAAAATTAACATCCTTTTAATATACATGTTAGACTTACAAAAGTTATTTTATAGACTTTTGTCACTTTGTATGAAGAGTTTAATGTTTTTTTAACTTGTTAGGTTGCTACAAGTGGAGAGTCACACGTTCCTGATTACTTCAGATTGGAGCACTTGCAGCAAGAATTTAATTTTGTTTCTGATGAGGAATTTAATAGATCAAAGAGATTCCGACTCTTGCAGCTCAGAAGTAGGGAGGTGGCAGAGTTCCGAAACTATAAGCAAGTACCTTTACATGAACGAGAAATAAGTGAGAAAATCTTCCAGGTAGTATGTTACCTATTTTTTTTTCCTAATTTAATGCTGATAATATTTGACTTATGGTTAAGTCAGTTGATCTTTTAAAGAATGTACAGCTACAGTGACTTCTGAAAAATGAGAATTTTATTCCTTCAGACTTTTCTAGTGTTATTTTAATCTAATTAAGAAAGATTCCTTCCAAGGCAGTATTTCCACAGCTATACAGGTATACATCCTGTGGAAGGAGAAGAAGAAAACACAGTAACTACTGTATTCAAAATTTTCTTAGATACATTTTTTTAAATGTAGGAGAGACTTTTTTCAAAGGTGATCTCAAATACAGAAAGGTAATGCAAAGGTAATTCAGGCTTAGGCTTATTAACTTTTGAGCCCTTTCTATGGAGTCTGTGGGAAGCAATGACTGCTAACGAGAATTAAAACCATTTTATGTTTCACTTCAGGCTATGTTGAAGTTATTTCTGTTTTAGTACATTGTTCCAATTGGCTTACCCTATCGTTGCCTGTCTGTTAATTGCCTCACTGAAATGTAATGTCTGCATTTTTTATTTGAGTCAGACTTTGATTGTTATTAATCTCAATTCCGTTACTAGTTTTGTGCATTCTTCTCTTCTTTAACAATTCATATAGCTAAGGAGCTTTTTAGTGTGTCCATTGCCTTAGAAGCATTAGAATAATCTCAGATTCTGACAATTGATACTTTAACCCTACTTCTTCCATAAATTTCTTTGCAAAATTCCTTTCTTCCGTTTCTTTTGGATAATATCTTCTTTTAATGGTATGTATTAGTTCAGTCGTGTCTGGCTCTTTGCAATAAATAGTCTTCCATTTTAAATTTTAAGTTAGTCTTGTATTTTCTATTTGAAGATGTGCCACATCTTTGACAGGTATTTTTCATCCAGTTGATTCCATGGAGTAATTTTATTCATTTCATGTTATCATTCAAAATTGAATACCGTAGTTTTACAGTTGATTTATTGGGGATTTTTATTAAGAACAGATAGGATAAACCTGTGATCACCTGTTCCAGCTTCATTTTATATATCACAATCTTCAAAACTAAGTTTAAAGTAATATTTTTCATAGTTGGTTTACTAGCTATTTGGCAAAGTCTGAACAGTTGTATAGTTGAGGAAATATTGTTTGGGAAATATTGTCTGGAGGTCATCTAATCGCGCTTTCCACTGAAGTGATGGTCTGTTGCCAGCATTAGATGAGATCAGCTTTGTATTTGTCTAGCCAAGTCGTGAAAACTGATAAATGGGAGATTTCACAGTGTTTCTGGATAGCTGGTTCCAGTGCCACACTATAGTTCCAGTGAATATTTTCAAAAAAATCAAAAAATCATGACCGACCTGAGCCTTCCAAGTTATATTTAATGGCTGTTTTCTCTTGTTATATTGTTAGGAACTACAGAGATGAATTTGGCTCTCTTCTTTGGAACTGCCCCTCAAATAATTATGGAGAGATATTAGATTGCTCATTGATCTCTTCTTCACCAGACTAATTAAGCTGAACACCTTGTCCAGTACAAGAAAGACACTGAAATATTGGAACATGTCCAGCACAGAGCTCCTAGAATATGTGTAAGGCTGGAGCACAGGGCATACAAGGAAAGGCTTGAAAGGACTAAGTTTATTTTGGCTTAAGCAGGCAATGCTAAGGAGGTATCTTACTGCTTCCTTCGGGTACCTAGTAGTGGGACAGTGCAGAGAAAGCAATGTGAGACTTGTTTTAGAGGTGAGGTGATGACAGATACAAGTTACCCCAGGAGAAATTCCAGTTAGATGTAATGAAAGCATTTTTCACAAAGATTATATTCAAGTTCTACAACACATTGTCCAGCAAGTTTGTAGAATTGCCATCTCTAGATATACTGCAGATTCAACAGGCAAAGGCCCTGGAGTATCCCGATTGGAGTTGTTCCTACTTTGAGGGTTTGGATCAAGTGACCCAGAAGTCTCTTCGAACCTACATTATTATAAGAATCTGACCTCTTCTTGTAGATCATGTACTCTAGGCCTCTGACTATCTTAGTAGTCCTTTGGTGGACCGCATCCGGTTTCTCCACATGCTTCTTGAAGTGGGAGCCCCAAACTGACCACACTATTTCAGGTACGCCCTTACAAGGGTCTGGTTAGAGTGACTAGTAATTTCCTTCTGTCTGTAGGCCATGCTGCTCCTAATGTAGCCTGTGGTTTGCCTTTTGCTGAAAGAGCACATTGTTCGTTGTCATTAAACCTTAACTCCTATATTTTTTCAGTATGTTTATTGTTCCGCTTGTTCCTTTCCAGCACGTGTACCAGCACGTGAAATCACTCTACCCTCAATAATAAATTTTGCCATTTCATCACTGAGACTTTAGTTGTCATGGTCGTCAATTATCAAGAGCCCTATGAATTGTGGTTTAGTCAATCATTGTGTTAACCACTCTTTCTAGTCAAATATCATTGGCTAAATTGCTGACAGCATATTGTTTCTCCTCATACATACTGAGTAATTTTGGTCCTATAACCAGTCTCAGGGTATTTTGTTAGTTTAGAGAACACCAACTGGACATCCTTATTGTAAGAGCTCGGTTGTCCATCCTGTTCGCAGCCAGTGAGCAGTCCATTCAGTTCATTCAAACCCATACTTCCTCAGGTTATCACAGCTAGGAATAACTGAGTTTTACTTGTTAACAGTAGTGATATTTTCAGTCTATATCTTGGCTCCGTTCCTAAATGACAAATTCTCTAATTGTGCTTAAATCTGATAGTGGAATTTTCTTGCTATCAGTTAACCATGGTAGGTCGCAAAGCACCACACAGACACTTGTTCACTTCCCCTCTCCCTCCCACCATGGACAGGGAAGAGAATAAGTGGAGCAAAAGCAAAACTCATGGGTTGAGATTTTTTTCTTTCTTCTTCCCATTCCCTTTGCTTATAAAAAAGCTAAGTCGTAAAAAGGCACTTGCCACCTCCACCTGTTGACCAATCCCTAGCCAGTCTCTGAGCAATGGCTACCTTCCCCCAAATTCTCTTCCTTTCTGGTTCACTACAGAGTGTGACATATGACATGGAATATCCCTTTGATCATTTTAGGTTACCTGTTCTTGTGTCCCTTCCCAGCTTCTTGCATGCTACCAGCCACTTACTGGAGGGGAGTTGGGAAGAGAGATAATTTTGATTCTGTGCAAGCACTGCTCAACAATATTCAAAACACTGCTGTGTTATCGGCACCATTTCAGTCAGAAATTCAAAAAGGCATTATACCAGGTGGTATGAAGATCCCAGCCTGACCTAATACAATTAGGCTATGAAATTGTCTTCATGTTTTCCCACTGTGGTATTTCCACAAATGATTCTGGTTTATTCATCCTCTGTTAGAGCACTAATACACAGAACTGCTATGAAATCTTTTGCTTTATACTTTTGGTTCCCTGTGTTCCTCAGAACAAGGAGTCCATCATCTTTGCCAACAAACCCAGCAGCAAGGGTTGCAGGATTTTAATAATGCAAGACATGCCATGCTCAGGGATAAGCAGAATGTCTTGATACACTTGTGGGAGTAAAGCAACACAAGTGTCTTGGGTCAAACAGGAAGAGTTTTAATTTGGTTCAACATCAGAGTCTTGACCAATCAGTCTGTATCTGGGTATTTGTTTTATTCTAAGTTCATGATCTTTTTCAATTTTTTCTTAAAGTTAATTTAATGTCGACAGTTCACTAACAGTTTACAAGTAGTATTCAATGATTTGTGGCACTTAAATCATGTTGCAGTAAAAAGTCTTCTGAAGGGAGCAATGCACATGCATGTACCAGTTAGATATTCAGCTCTCATTATTGGACTGTTAGCTTGTTCATTACTATATCTGCCTAAAAATTAAGATTTCTGACTAAGAAGAGCTATTCTTTATTTATTGCTAAGCTGAAGTCATTCAACAATAATCATTATGCACTGGAAAAGTTAGATAATGATTTATTGTGGAAGTAATGAAACACTTTGTTTCCAGAATGTGCTTCCTGGACTCTTTATCTTAGAAAAAATATATTATTTTAAGCAAAATTACCTGAAAATTAATTTTGCTGAGTAGCTTTTACCTGATAACTAGCTATGGTTCTAAAACCAACCTGATTTGCAGACTGCCATTAATCTGCAGAATCTGGGAGACAATCTGGACTTCTGTGGGCTCTGGTGCTTTGCTTGGAAGCCGAGTATCAGCTCTAGCCTCTTCTTAGTTTATGAGTCACTTTCCTAAACCTGTGAATAAATGTTTCTGTGAGGAAAGCTTTCACTGTAGTCCACCAGGACAGTAACCATAACCTCGAGAAATATTACATCAGCATAGCTCTCATCCTTATGCTTAGTCTACAGACTCTTTTTATCAAACATCAGGCAAAGCAAAATCTTCACGCTCTGGCTGCTTATAGAGCTTTCACTTTCTCACAGTGTGCAAAGACTTTTGTTATTGCTTCAGTAATTATTTCTCAATGAACTCTCCATCAAGTAGAGTTTCTTCTAGTGTTAGATACTATGCAAACTAGTTAGGCGTATTACTAAAATACAGTTCAGATTTCAGGTCATCTTCCATGAATACTGCATCACTTCTGTTTATAAAGGATTCTCTCTGTTGTAGCTGCAGGAGGAGAAGCCATTTCCAGTTGAAATGGGATTTCAGTTTACCACAGCAGTTCAAAGTTCAGCTTTAAGAGAAACTGTAGATGAAAATGTTCAAGTTATTCATAGTAATTTAAACCACGTGAATCTTGAAACATAATGGAATTCTTGTCTCTGCTCATGGAAGTTTAGCAAAGCTTAACTTTAAAAATAGCTATATAAACTTTTGCATCTGTTTTGGTTTACTGTGTTCCATACATTAATATTAATGAAATATTTACCAATTTTCTTGTATGTAATAAACATTGTATATATATGAAATCACAAACTCTAGTAAATATCTTTAGGACTATGAGAAGAAACTGCAAGAGAGGGATGTGGTTGACCGCAAAAACTACCTAGATGCACACAGAGCAGTTGTTGCCAACTATCTACAGAAGGTAAGCTGCAAAAATACAGATTTGCCATATTTCTCTACACCATACATTGCTTCTATGCTTGGATGCTTTATGTCCATGAATACTAAAAACTGATTTGTCTCTACACATGATCTTTATAATTCCAAGTTGTGCCTGGAACTGGTCTAATTGATTAAGTGGATATTTATGAATGACTAATTTAGTGTTCTTAAAATGGATGCTGTATATGCAATGCCCATCCATTCTTGATGCAAAACTTTGTATTTGGTTTGGATTAGAAATATGCTTTTGTCTCTTCTCCCTCCCCATTCACAGGTTCGAGAATCAGTAATAAACCGTTTCCTCATAGCAAAACACCATTTCATTCTCTCTGATCTTGTCAACGAAGAGGAGATTCCCAGCCTGGGGTAAGATAGCTATCTTCTTTTTTCTAAATAATAAAAAAAAAAGGTAAAATTGCCCCTAATATTTTTTTGCAAAGGGTATCAATGTGACTGACTGCCACGATTTCATGTTTACTGTAATATGTAAACTTTCAGTCACTGTGTACACCTCTGCCAGTACAATGTGCTGACACACAAAGTGAGTAAAACTGTTTTAAAGTAGGTGTCAGGTTTCAGCAAAGGTAATTTGACAGCATGTAAATAAGATCTGGCATGATGTAATGCATCAGGCTGTGATCTGATGAACGTAGCCCTAGCTACTGCCAGACTGAATGATTTCCAAATATCAGGCTAGCATCAGAGGCAGTAATACTGATACTGGTTCTATAGATGATGCTCACTTAAATTCAGTGTGCTCTGCAAACAATGTGCAACTGATTTTTTTAACAATCATTGTCTTTATTTTACTACTTGTTGCTGTTGCTGGATATCTTAATATGCTTTTTACTTCAGAAAAGTTACTGGGTTTGGAAATTACTTCTTTTTTCTTTTAAGATTATTATTTGTGTTATTGCTAAGTACTTTCTTTGATTTTTTTTTTCCAAATCCCGTACTTGTTGATTTTGACATTTATCAGTCATCACAGCATAGATAACACTTAATTAGTGCTGCTCAGTAAAATCTGTACATGTAAACAAGTTTTGAAAGACAATTATTTTTTCTTACGTGTAGAAGTAGCTTCTGTTCACTGTAAACGTGACACCTTTAAAGTACAGTAAAAGTTTTTTCCATAAGCAGTATAAATCTAAATAGTCCCATCTGCTGGAGATACAGAGACTTGCTATCTTACAGAAGAGTTTATCCTACTATTTGTTCCATGCTTTCACATCACAAAATGGAAAAATCCAAATGAGACTATAATCAGCTATTGGAGTTGTTTAAAAACAAATGCTTCACTTATGTTTTCTTATCATAAATAATAATTTATATTGGATTCTATTAGCTAATATATATGGTTAGTGAATTTAAAATATACTATGATTTGTTTAAAGCATCTACTTAGTGAGATGTTTCAGGAACACATGTTTTTGCATAATTCTAACAGTAATTATTGTGATTTTTTTACTATGTATAAGGAAATACCGCTACTGACTATCAGTTTTTAAAGTAGATTCTGGAATATCTGCAGTTAATTTTGTGGTAAAACCTTCATCTGCTTTTTATTCTTTCTCTGTTTTTTGTTATTTTTCTTTGGTTCTGCTTTGCCATGGGTTATAAGTTCTGAGGGTCCAGGGTACGTTGTGGCATATTCATTTGTCTTCCTTTCTGTAGCCTATTGTTTGTTGTATATAGCTGTGTAATTAAATTATTATTTACCTGTAGTATACAGTGGTTGTGGTCATCTGCTAGATACCTTGTTTATAGCACTCTAGTTTAGATCTCACTCTAAACTGTGTAATTGTCTTATTTGCATCTTACTTAGTTTGGGGTAAAAAGACTTTTTGGCACAATTAAGTTATAATTTCTGATATATATGACAGACTGGATTATTTAGTACTAAACAATTAAAACATTTTGACATTTCCTAGAGGTTTGTATGGCACTAGCAGGAACATGTATATCCTTTTTCTGTTAGTGCATAATTTGCATGTGATTCAGGGAAACACTAGAATGCTGGATTCTGTGCAATAATGACTAAATATCTGGTTTATGATTATTAGGATTTTGGGTCTCAGCCTCTTTAAACTGGCAGAGCCAAAACGACCATTAAAGCCAAGAAGAAAAGAAAGGAAGAAGGTCACAGCACAGAATTTATCAGATGGAGACATAAAACTGTTAGTGAACGTCATTAGAGCTTATGACATACCAGTGAGAAAACCAGTGATGAGGTATGTTTAAATACCTGTTTCCAGTACAGACTCATTTTCTGTTTTCCACTGTTTTGAGTACAGCTGAAGTAAATAATGTTGAAATTCAGCCATATATGTTGTTTTGATCCTTGCAATAAAAACATATATATTTTTTTTTATCAAGAGCAATAAAGAACTTCTGTTTTATAAGTTTGTAGGATAATAAGATCATTTATCAATAACTGCTAAATTCAAGAAATGTTTTACCAAAAACTGCGTTCATCTGCTTGAGGAAGAAAATTATCTTTCAGGTATCTTTTCAGATAACTTACACCTTTGACGACATTATAACTATAGTAGGATGAATGATACCTTATGCATAACCTCCCAGTTATACTCTGCACAATTTTAATACAAAATACCTTAATTAAATACCAAAAATAAATATTAAAAAGATCCATTTCTTCATTCCAGGATTTGCCTCCTGGATGTAGCATCTTGGTCTCCTCCTTCATGAACTGATTTTTTAAGTTAATGGACTGAGCCTAATTTGGCTCTGATTAATTTTAAAGGTGACCATTACCTTCAGGTACATTAAGGCAATACCTGCACTCTGTGGTGCTGTGTCATGTAGAGATATTGGAGTTCTGAACAGTCTGGTTCAGTTCTAGAAGCAGTGCATTACTGCAGTGTTACATCTCTCTCCCAAAATAATACACCTTGAATTTCACTTTTGAGATATTTTCAGGCTGACCAGTTACTGTGCATACAGAATTTAGCATGTTCTGCTGTTTTCTCTCTTCACTATAATAAAGGTTCTGTTGCATTTTTGTAATTAGGTTCATACTGAAAAAAGCAGTTAGTATCAGAAACATGGAGAGAAAGGAAAGGATGCAAATTTCAATTCATTATCGGTATTACAAAGCTAACTAAAAACCCTCTCAGTCTTTTTTGGATAAGACGATGTCTTATTTTGAGCTTTCTTCATGAATAGTTATTCTTTTATAATCTCTTCTGTGGTGTTACTACAAAAGAAGTTATGTGGAAAGACTATAAAAATAAAGAAATTAACATTTATTTTATTTCACTCATGGGTTGCTGATTGTGTAATATTCATATGGGTTTAATTTTGCATAGAGGCCTTGCCTGAATACTATTAAGTCTGCACTGGTTTTGTATTCTGTGGGGATTCATCTCCTTGAACAGAAAAACCTGTAGCTCAAAGAGATTGTACAGGGGAGACATAAAAAAAAATCTGGTGTTGATAAACTCTTTAGAAAAGAAAGCCTCCAAGCACAAAACACACTTTTGCAGTGAGGCTTACAAGAGCTACACACTTGCCACCCCTTTCTGGCATTCTTTTCGTGTTACTTGATCAAGTAGATATCTCTCCAAGGTTAAAGTCATAACATAAAAATATCAGAAGTATTTTCAGAATTCTGTATGGTTAATGCAGAATATGAATGATTTGTATTTTTTGTTGTCTTGTTTTCTGTCAAAGCAAACTTCAACAACCACCCAAGCCTTTGAGGTCCTTCAATGAGATGCTTGCAGCCCCTCAGAGCCTAGCTGATAGCCCAGATTGGGCATTCAACCAGGTATGTTACAGAATTAACACTTTCTTAACATGAAGATGTGAGCATTCCTCTTTTCCACAGACAGTAAAGTTTGCCATCAGAAAGAGATCTTATTATTGAGGTTGGCTTCCCCACTCCTGTATCTCCACAAAGACAGGAAAGCTGCAAAAAGTTCAGAGAAGGGCAACAGGTGTGTCAGAAATACAGAATGGATACTGAACAGTGAAAAATGGTAGGGCTTTTCAGCCAGAATGGCAGTAAACGACACATGGGAGAGGAGGAATATGCTTGACAAGCACAAAATCATGTGTAATGTAGAGACTGTGGGTAGGGATTGACTGTTTCCTGGCTATTTCAGTACAAGGGTGAGGTATTGTCAAATGCAGCTGATAGGAGTTTGGCTCAGAACAGTTGGAAGGTGCTGATTCTTTAGGCAGCAGTTAGTAGGTGCCCAGAGCAGCTGCTTACATGCGTTATGGTCTACAGAGGTTTGCTTGCATTGAAGTGGCTATCGAACAAGTATTTGGAAGAGTGATCCATTGGGAGTTACTACATAGAAAAATCATTAGAAGTGTAGGAAAGTCCTTCCTGTGAAAACAACTGAAGCCTGGAAAAGTAATAGATGCCTGCTCTGTTCTTACTCTCCTGTAGGTGTCATCTGGTGGCCATTGTCACAGCCTGAATTTTGGGCCTGGTTCACTCTTAGTCTAAACCAGCACAGCCATTCTTAAGGCAGATACTGAAACTACACTATTGTGTTATTAAAACTAAATTGAATGTCCTGAATGAAAACGGTAGCCCTTCAGGGTTTTTTCCTGTTCTTCATATGATTTTCCTTCAAAAATAGTATTTCTTGAAAGGTAGAAAAGGTTCTGCCATATGCATTTGACCATTAATGAAATACTCCAGTAAGGCTTTTCTAATCACATTAGAGGTTTGTTGTGTCTAGTAGGAGTTATATATCTGTAGCAGAGGCCAGTTTCGGAGCAAGCAGGATTGTAGAGTAGGGTTCTTGGATTACATACAGATCAGGGGATATGAGTGTGCTTTTTCCCACTGATGTCTGGATCACGTGTTCTGTTTTAGTTACCTTTTTTGATGAGATAGCCAGTAGCTTTCCCACTGTCGGGAAAACATGGTTTTACTTTTGCATATAAATATGTCAGGTATTCTGAATACATGTAATCTTTTGGAAATGCTGACATACAGAATGGTTTTAAAAGCTTCATAAATGCTTAGAAGCCTGGGAAGGGCAATATTTAAGGTGTGTTAAATTTTCATCTGAGCTGCACCAACTTGATCTCAGAAAAGCATACATTTATTTCTCTAAATATGTGAAAATGTGTCATTTAATGTATTCTTATGGCTTTTTATGGAGGTCTATTTCATTTGGTTTTGATCTATATTTACAGGTTTTAGTCCGTCCTTTTGTAGAAGTTTCTTTTCAGCGAACAGTCTGCCGGACAACCACAGCAGAGGGTCCAAACCCCAACTGGAATGAAGAACTTGAGCTTCCATTTAGGTGTGGCAAAATGAAATCACAGTATTTCTGAGTAATAATAATTTAATTTGAGCATGCAAATCTGTTCAAATTTAAATCACATTTTTTGTTTATGTAACCTTTTCAGAGCTCCCAATGGTGACTACAGCACCCACAGTTTGCAGTCAGTGAAGGATGAGATCTTCATTAATGTTTTTGATGAAGTGCTTCATGATGCTGCAGAAGTGAGTTCATAATTGGAGGACAGTGCACATTACAGATTATTATGATCTTTTTTAAGCAGACAGAACAAGACGTTTCCGTGTTATAGCTTCCACCCTCCTTTTTCTCTGTTTTGTCATTCCTTACAGTTTTATATCTACTCGATAGTGCAAGTTTGATAGAGAGAACAGACTTTACAGTGTTAAGCTTTGTCAGCACAAATTAAGATTGTAGTATATAATCTGCTGCTGGAGCTGAACATGTGTATGTAATCAGTTTTACTGATATTTAGTGAAATTGGAGCTATTAAGTTGAGAGAAAACATATGAATTGTAATCTGAGTCCTATTTTTCACAGGCTTCAAGATTTTTACTAAATTCCAGATTAATGATCCCAGTTCCTGTATCTTTTAGTAACTATCTTTTTATGCTCTGTCTCTCCCTGTTTTACAAGCCGTTTGGTGAAAACAAAACTTTTAATTGTATATATTAATTTTTTTGGATGAGAAATATTGCAAGTACTAGTAACGAGATTTTTGTAAGTGCTCAGTGTTGGCGTAACTCCTTCCCCTGTTGAAACCAGTAAAAGCTTTCCCAGTTGCTTCAGCATGCACAAAAATGCACTCAACATGGTTGAAAATATAACCCAAAAATAAATAATGCACACATTTAACTGAGAACAGAATTCTGTCCTCAAAACTGAAATGCAATTTGATGCAGCTGGAGGAAGAAAGGTACAGGCTTGAAACATACACATCACTCTAGCCTTTAGAGAATTTTTTTTAAGTAACCAGTGGGCTGATCACACTAGATTTGGAAATCTCTGATAGGCAGTGCACATGTACACAATGCTTTTATTCCACAAAATTTAGTTAGATTTTCATAGAAAAACCTTCAAAAAGCTTTTCTAAATACAAATAAAATATTTCATTAGAAGTCTGTAGCTTAACTTAAATTGTCTGAGAAGGCTTTTGTGGGCTCCTCATCTGATTTTTGAGTTGTCCATCACAAGTTATAAAGGAGTCAAACCCTGAAATGCCAGCCCGTTATATCATGAACCGTGGTGTTCTTGTATTTGTTCAGCATCTCACATGTTTGAAAGACATGCAGAGTAATCGATTTCATACAAGTAACTGAACTTATATTAAGCTGTTAAGACAATACAGAATTTTTATTAATGCCTTGATTCAATTGTTGGTTCAATTAAAGGAGGTGAAGCTGTCTTACAGTTTTGTTGCACAACTTTTTAATAGGATGATCCTGAAAGAGGAAGTGGAATCCACACTCATGTTGAGAGACACTGGCTGGGATGTGTTAAGATTCCTTTCACTACGATATATTTTCAAGCAAGGGTAAGTGTCAGTCACTTGGAGTAAATTTCTTAAAATACAAAAGTGGAGAATAGAAAGGGGCTGGTAATGGAATGTCGGATTTATTGATGTTTTCTGTACCTGTTGGTTTATTTTTATGGAAATGTTTGAAAATGTCTTTGAAGCTGCTGGGTTTTGTCAAATTTGGTATTTGCAGTAAGTTCAAAATTTTGAAGGGAGCAGTGATAAACAAACATACTTCTGTAACGACAATGCAGCCTGGCTTCCCTCAGTAATGAAGTAAGAAGTACAAATTATTTAGATGGTTTTGTCAGATTTCTCGCATTGCACAGCCTACATAGGTGAACTACAAACGCAAATATCATCTAGATAGGTGATAGGAAACTTGACCTATGTCATCTTTTTTTACACTTTCTATCAATCACTAAATTTTTGCTTGTATCTCTTCCCCCTCCCTTTTTTCCTCCATTTTTAGAACTTTTCAAGAAAACCTTTCTTCAAGAGATACCAACTGTTAGTTATGAGGGTAATAATAAAACATGCAGCTCTTCACTGGGGAAAGGCATAGTTTTTGTCCAGCCACCTGTCCTGGACTTAGGTTAAGGAAACTAATTTACTTTTTTTTTAAAAGAAACTAAATCAGTAGTCCTAAAGAATTGTAATCTTGATGTAGAACTCCTGTTCTGCAGGACAGTTTTCATGCAAGATCAAGTCATTATATTACAGAAATCTCAGTTTCTCACTTCATGAAGATTCTGACATCAGTTACGTGCCTAATGTCATCTTAATTTGCTCTGGCTATATGGTTCACTTCTCAGAACCTTAAGGATTTTAAGTCATGCTGTGAGTCTCCTGGATTCTTTGAGTGGAAGATAAGTCTGTAAGATTCTCATTTAAATTAAGCGCAGTGCATGGAGTTCAAAGCGGTTTTCTTGGACTCTCCATTTGCAAGGCATAATTGTCACAGGATTTGAGAAAGCTTGGGGTTGGTCCTTTTGATTGCTGAGAAATTTTGGACAGTGAATGCCTAACCATTTGCTTCGGCTAGATCACTAAAAATCTGCTATATTCAACTTGGGAGGTTAATGAGTGAATTCAAGTGTCTGAGGATTGTGGTGCCCATTGGAATGAAGCTTTCATTGACTTCAAAGTTGTTAGTAGTAAAAAGGTCTAGGCTCCTTTTCATGAGTCTTTTGGCCATCCTGTGCAGACAGTGTCATGTAATGTGACCACTGTTCTTAGAGGTCAACAAACAAGAAAGAGCAAAATTCTTTAGTCTATTTAAGGAAGTGTTCCGTGCTAACTGCATGAAATTCATCTGAGAATTGTGTCTGCCTGCAGTCCTGAAAGACTTAATGGGCAGACTCAGACATTTTACCAAACTGCTTGCAAGTAATAGTGAAGGATACAACCTATTATCCATCTTCAAGGTTTACCAAAACTGATGTCAAATTCTCTTCATCGTACTTCTTGTTGGTCTATCAGACTTTCTGTTGTAGAACCAGAGTAGCTCCAGGATTCTTGTCAGACTCACTCCAGGCTGTCTTCAAGGAGGTATTGCAATTCATGATTCCCTAAGCAGAGAGTGAGTGCCAGCATGAATCTTGCCAGCATGAATCTTGCTAGCATTCTTTTCATAAGAACAGGATTTCTTACCAAATTTTAGAAAGCCTGATCGGTCCAGTGGTTATATCAATGTGCATCTGGCCATTACATTTCAATAGCAAATGCAGCATTTCTTCACACTGTTCTACTCTACTGTAGCAGAAATTCTGTGTAATTTATTTAGAGTTTTCTCCTCATCAAAACTTAATATTGTTCTTAAATGTTTAATGGGCCAGCCCAGTGAATCGTTGTTTATCTTCTCTGTCCACTGAAATTGCCCTTGCTCATGGCAGTCATCTGAATTCTGTGCAAACCAGGAGGTTAACTTTCTTGCTTTTCTCTTAAATCTGTGTACTTCCAGTGCTGAGACTCACCTGAACAAACGCGAGGCATGCCATTTCTTGTTTAACAGGGCTGTTCAGACAGACCTTATCTTCTGCTTGTGGTGGCAGAGGGAGGTGCAAAGGGCTGGTGAGTCTATAGAGCGCTCTTCCATGGGGAAGGTGGCTGAATGAACCCAGTTCTAGTTGCACTGAAGAAGCATCAGCAGCTTCTGTGTGGAAGGGATCAAACTGTGAGATGCTGGAGCATCCTTCCCACATCACTCAGGCATAGACAAAGGCCTGTTGGAGTGATGCTGCCTTCAGAATTGTAGTCCTGCAACCTGTATTTTGCCATTTTGTCATTTTTCCAGGTAAACAGTGCCATGTGGAGATTGTTGTTTGAAAGCAAAACAGTGAAAGTCTAGCACTCTCTCTTTCTCTAAGAACTAGTTTGCGTGATTTCCTTTACATTAAATATTTGTGTCCATAATATGCAGGAGAGGATGAAATCCAATTCTAATTATTACACTTAACAATGAGATGTTTTGTCTTTTCCCCATGGTTAGTCAATGTATATGTCTTGTTCTCGTTTTATTGTTTTGTTATTCAAAGTAAAGAAGAAATCAAAGCAATAAAATATTTGCATACAAGTAGCAAATGTATTTGAGAAGGAAGTTTTGCTTTTTTGCTTGTAATAAGTATTTCTCTGACTATGTTTTAGATTGATGGTACATTTAAGGTGAATATTCCTCCAGTCCTCCTTGGCTACAGCAAAGAAAAGAACCTGGGAATCGAGAGAGGTTATGATTCTGTGCGAAATCTGAGTGAGGGCACATATATAACACTGTTTATTACAATTGAACCACAGCTCATTCCTGGAGAGTCAATCAGAGAAAAGGTAACTAATCAATAAGTCACCATATTCTTGCTTTTTGTTTCCAATGGTGCTGTTCTTGACATGGATATAACTAGGTATGCTCCGTGTACCACAGAACCCAAGTACAAGTATGGGAAGACATTAATCCAAATTCTGAGTATTCTACTTCAGATTTCTTTGCTGAGTTCAGTTTAATTGGATGCACCGTTAAGTTAGGTGGACATTTAGTGTATGAGAAATAATTCTGTAGTTCCAGTTTAATATAAAGCAAATTTGCATTCATTATCTGTGAGTATGTAGTTTTCCCATTTACTTCTGTAAACAATAAAGTATTCATGTGAATATTTGTGAACAGTGGACAAAAAGGAGGTGACAAGTAAAAACATTATATTTTTTGCTTCTGTGTTTATACACTTCAGATACAGCATCTATTATTTATGGCTTCATGCATGCCTCCAGATCTTGAAGATAATTATTTCTGAACAGCAGCTGTCATTTTTCAGTTATTTTACTAAACCAGAAGTGCTTCACTTTAACAACAATATGTAATTAAAATGTATACTCCAGTTGCTATTTTATGTAACATTATATAACGATTTGGAGATGAATTCAGCAAGGATGTATGTTTTTCATGCATATACAGCAGTTTATTCTTTTCAAATTCAGTGCTATGCTGGCCGTTTATTAGAGACAAACAAGAACTGGAGAGACAGGTCTATTGTGATGTAATTTTTTCAGACTAAATATAACATTGTATACTGCATTCTAAAAACCCTTTTTCTTGTTAAACTATGGTCTTGGAAATAAGATCTGTTTATGCTGCAAGAAGTACTACGTGTCAAAGCTTCTCACAAGGAGTCATATTGAGAAGACAAGAGGCGTTGTGTACAGGTTGCATGGAGAGAGGTTTTATCTTGATATAAGAAAGACATTTTTTTACAGCGAGAGCAATCATTCACTTGGACAGCATCCCCAGCGACATGGCAGAGCCGTCACCGCTGGAGGTTTTCAAGATGTGATTGGACAGGGTGCCAGATAATCATATCTGGGCTGCTTTATGATTCTGTCAAAACTAAACGAGTAAAGCCAGTATGCATTGTCACTGAAGTGCATTCAAAATAAAGCCAGGAATAAAGAAAACGTTGCTGAAGTAAGAAAACTACTGGTACATAAGATCTGGTATCTATAATAGGAAGAAAGGTGAAAAAACAGTTGTGTTTAATAAATCAGTAGTGGTTTTGTCAGATTTTTGTTTAGTTTTTGCACTAGGGATTTTTTTAATCTCGTACAAATTTTACTTAGCAGCAGATGATTTGTTTACCTTGAATAACCCCAAACCAAGTTATTTCTTTAGCAAACATTGTACAGGACATTTCAAATAATCCATTTTTTCCAAAGCAGTATAAATAGAAAACTATGAAATATAACTTCATGTTAGAAGAATCTCAGTAAAGTAAGACAAAATTCATTAAGAGACTGTTCTGTTTTAGATATATCTAATGAAATCTGTATATAATAACACTACTAAAGTGAAGTGTGTGTGTATGCCAACTGTGACTGAAAAAGTAATTATTCTTTGCTGCACATCCCCAAATATAACATATATACCTATTATAAAAAAACCTGACTAAATATTTTTGCTGTCCTTTGTTCCTAATCCTAGCCATTCCTTCTGTAGTGAAGTCATTTTAAATACTAGTGTAGTATTGTAGGATACTAACCTTAATTTTAATTTCATTTTACAATACCTTTTTTGTTTCTTTACCTATGTTTTCCTCTCGTTCTTGCTGTCCTTCCTGAATCTCTGTGTAGATGAATGAAATGCTTAAGAAGGTACAATATTACTAAATTAAATTAGTTGAGAGATTCCTATTGTTTGCTGTTTAAGATTTAGCTTGGGTTTGTGCCATTCAGTAATCTTTTTGCACTTTGCATTACTTTGCTCTGGGATAGTAGTTGTTTATTTGTCAGTAATATTTGCGGTGAAATACTACCTTTAAATTTACAAAGTGCGAGAGGCTATGTATTTCAGCTGTTAATTATGGTTGAGAAGGATCGCCACTGTGTACCTTCTCTGCTAACTCAGAGGTTTAGCTGCAGGGTGCTGCCCAGATATTTCACCTCCAGTTAGTTTGAGAAGAGCAACAAAAAGTGGCTTATTTTGAACAAAAATATTATGAAGGATGAACTGTGATTCTGAGCACCTCTAGAAATACAGAAGGGATTCTAAGTAGATGTGAAAAACTGTTTTGGGTGATTCTGAGACTTTTAAAGGATGACATCTTAGGTGATGTATGAGCAAATAATTGTTATTATTATATAATTATTATGTGCTTTGAGTCATAGATTTGCTGCTGCAAAATCTCACCTTAAAGCATTAAAGTTGCAGACAAGTCTGAGTTATAAGGATTTATCTGTGAATTACTCGGACCTTCTCTGCAAATATATTGGCATTGTGCAGGGTTGTCACAGTATTATTTATATAAAAATTACTGTGATGTTGTGCATAACCTCAATTGTGGTTTTAATGGAGAGTGATGTGAATGGCATGTAGGATTAGTACCTGACCTTAACTGTTTACCCTTGAATATGTGGTGTTACATACTCATCTTTGCAAGTTTACTTGGCTATAACTTTCACTACCTTTTCACTGCTTTAATAAAGCCAGCTATAGGTACAGGTCATGACGTGCATTCATTAGTAAATGCAAATTGCCTAATTTTCCATTACCTTTTTTATGTGTCAGTGAGCCAATGTATATACTACAAGAAAACTTCAAAATTCTGTTACAAAACAATTTTATGCTCCTTTAAATTGTGAAATAAGGCTAGTAAAGACTTAAACCCAAATCATAATTAAAATAACTTTGTATAAATTCTCCTGTCTTTTGAAAAAGTTTGATACTCAGGAAGATGAGAAATTGCTCCAGGCAGCAGCAAAGTATGAAGCTGAATGCACATCAAAGGTTCCAAGCCGCCAGTGCCTCACAACTGTAATTGACCTCAATGGCAAAACAGTTTTTATTACCAGATACATCAAACCTCTCAATCCTCCACAGGAACTTCTTGATGCTGTCCCAGATGGTTCTCAGACAGCAGCAGTAAGTACTGAAGTTTCTGGGATACAAGTTTCAGAATGTGTGTGTTTGCATGAGGTAGGCATATAACACGTTTGCTGTATATCTGTGCTTTTTGTAAAGGAAAAACTAGAGATATAAAATAAGGTAGTAATGACTATGTGTGATATGCAGTAAGTCTGTCCATTTTGATGCTGGAGAAGGGTATTTATTTTCTCTGGAAAAAAAACAGGTATATTGTTATTGTCTATTAAAAGACAAAGAATTATTCCCAAATCATATCAGTCTTTGACAGAAGTTCTAAAATGAGCTAACTGCTGCTGTTATGAAGTTAGTCAATGTTTTGTCATTGATACCTGTGGAAATAGCACTATTCTTCACAGCTGGTGTAACAATAATGTTGTTAGATACCCGTGTCATAAATTGTGACTTGCTCTGTTTTGTTTTCTTGCAGGAATTGGTGGCTCGATACGTTGCTTTGATACCTTTTTTGCCAGATACTGTGTCATTTGCTGGAATTTGTGATTTGTGGAGTACATCAGATGTAAGTAATGCATTAAACAAGTTCTTTATCATCTGGAATGTGATGTAACATCCTAGCAGCCCCTGCTTTCAGGAGGAGATTGTACCAGATGAGCTTTTGAGGTCCTTTCAGACCTAAATTATTTGGTGATTCTATTACTGTGAGGATTATTTTTCTTTATAAGTTATTTATTCAAAAGACCAAAGCTTGAGAAAAGTTGCTCATCTTGATGTGAGCCAAAATTGTTGTCTTTCATAGAATCATAGAATGGTTTGGGTTGGAAGGGACCTTAAAGATCATCCAGTTCCAACCCCCCTGCCATGGGCAGGGACATCCCCTGCTGGGTTGCACGGCCCAAGGCCTGGCCTTGGACACCTCCAGGGATGGGGCATCCACCACTTCCCTGGGTAACCTGTACCAGTGTTACACCATTCTCATCATGAAGAATTTCTTCCTTATGTCTAGTCTAAATCTTCCCCCTTCCAATTTAAAGCCATTCCCCCTCATCCTATCACTACATGCCCTTGTAAAAAGTCCTTCCCCGTTTTTCTTGTAGGCCCCCTTCAGGTACTGGAAGGTTGCTGTAAGATCTCCCTGGAGCCTTCTCTTCTCCAGGCTAAACAAGCCCAGCTCTCTCATGGCATCCCATCCCTCAGCAGTGTGCCTTTGATGGGCTGCAGTTGATTGACCCTAAGAATGCTTAGGGCTTTAAACTTTTCCTGGTTGTCTTGGTAATAAACCAATTCAAAATGGGTTTAAAACTAGACTTAAAACTGATCATTGTAGTTCCAGGAAACTACAGAAAAAACACTGCCCGTAATGTCAGCAGTAATGGGATATTTCACAGAATCACAGAATTGTTTAGGTTGGAAAAGTCCCAGCCACAAACCTAACGTTGCCACGTCCACCACTAAACCATTTCCCTAAGCACCACATCTACACCTATCTAAATACCTCCAGGGATGGTGACTTAACCACTTCCCTGTGCAGCCTGTTCCAATGATTGACAACCCTTTCCATGAAGAAATTCTCCTAATATCCAGTCTAAACTTCCCCTGGCTCAACTTGGGGCCATTTCCTCTCATTCTGTCACTTGTTACTTGAGGGAAGAGACCAACACCCACCTCACTACAGCTTCCTTTCAGATAGTTGTAAAGAGCAACAAAGGTCTCCCCTACGCCTCCTCCAGACTAAAGAACCCCAGTTCCCTCAGCCACTCCTCATAAGACTTGTTCTCTAGACCCTTCACCAGCTTCACTGCCCTTCTCTGGACGCGCTCCAGTGCTTCACTGTCCTTTTTGTAGTGAGGGGCCCAAACCTGAACACAGCACTCGAGGTGCAGCCTCCCAAGCTCTGAGTACAGGGGCACAATCACTTCCCTACTCCTGCTGGCCACACAGTTTCTGACAAAAGCCAGGATCCTCTTGGACTTCTTGGCCACCTGTGCACACTGCTGGCTCATGTTAAGCCAGCTATCGACCAGCAACCTCAGGTCCTTTTGCACCTGTCAACTTTTCAGCACTTGACCTTGTTGAACCCTATACAGTTGCCCTCGGTCCATCGATCCCGCAAATATTCAGCCTTCTCTCTCACTTAAAAATCTGTCAACTCAGAAGACAAAGACCTTAGAGCTTGTGGTAAAGTCTCAGATCTGCATCATGGATTTTCACAGCATTCACTCTTTGTCCTGCATGTTGAAACAGTGCCCAGTAAACAATAAAGATTAGTTGCAAAGATCTGGGAGGACTCTTGCTTCATAAGCATTAAGAAATATTATTAAAAGTTCTAAGTTGAAAACACAGTTGATAACTGCATAGAAAGATATTCTTGGGTTTTTTTTTGTATCTCAATTAGCAATTTCTTTATCTTCTGGCGGGAGATGAGGAAGAACATGCCGTGCTCTTGTGTAATTATTTTCTTGGTATGGGGAAGAAAGCCTGGCTTATCATTGGAAATGCTATTCCTGAGGTAAAAGTATTTTTTCAATTGGTTTGAATATTAACTTTTATTCTGTGAAGTCTTTGTTTCTCACCAATGGATAGGACTGTTACTTGCTGGGATGTTTTTTCCAGAAAGTTATCTAAACAGTGATGCTGCAGGAACTTGACATTTTTCAGAGAGCAAAAAATGTAAGTTGAAAGTATATCTTAGTATAAGTATTGTCTGTTTTATTTTTTCCTGGACCTATGCTTCCACATTTAATCTCATAGTAGCTGTCATCCTCATAGTGCATTACCAAGCATCTGTAAACCTTCATTAGACTTTAGCTTGTGTAAGTGGTGTGTCCAGGACAAAGGGAATGGAGACAACTCATTCAGCTTCCCAGCTGAGAATATATAGCCTGTGACAGAGTTGGGGTGCACAGGGTAAAGGTGGAGAGGTGGCCAGAGAAGGTTAGGGGCTTGCGGGGATTCTTACTGGTATGTAGTTCTCTCTCCAGCTGATGGCAAAACTACAGCAAGAGCAATAATAGACCTGTTTGGGCTCAACCGTTCAATCTTCATCTGCCTTCTGGCAGGTTAGGCCGTTGGCTTTGCCTTGGGGGCCATGTGCCCTGTCCTAGCTGGAGCCTCCTGTGGTAGCAGCCTGGCTTAGGCTGGCTAAGAACTAAAACATTTAGATTCTCTTGCACATTAGAGATACGTTTGTTCTCAGGGGCGCACTCAGATTTCCAAGTATACAGTACTGCCTTTTTCAATGGGATGGTAAGGCTGTAATGTAAATTTCCCCTATTTTGCTGAACAGAATTTTGGTAAAAATCCCTGTCAAGACGCGTTTCTTCAACACATTCCGAGATACTGCAGTGGCAGGAACAGGTACTCCAGATCTGATGGAGATGGTAGTCCTTAATAAAGCATTTAGCTTATGCATCCTGTAAGGAGAGATGTAATTCCAGGTATTTCAGGGTACCTGGAAGATGTGAGAGAAGATGGCAAGAAAATGGAAGAGCAGACTAGGGATTCCTGGTAGAGAATATAAAAAGGTAGCTGGTAAATAGCTTATGTGCTTGTAAGAAGGAAGGCTGCTGGATGAAGCAGCAGCCCTTCAGCTTGGGGATTGCCCACTGATGGGCATAGCCAAGTAGGACATGCTGATATTTAAGTGGCATGCATTAAACATTCCTCTATATGGAATTTCACATCAGTTGATAGCTGAACCAAGACAACTTTTAGAATCTCTATTTTGAGAATGGCTTGGGGCTGTGTATGTGTAAAATTTCTTGGCCACATGAGACATGGAGAACAGATTATTTTGTGTTAGTTGGTTGAGTTGTAATGAACCTGTAAATTCTTCCAACCATTTGCCCTAAAAAATATTGTTAATAGTAAAAAATAAATATTCCAAACAATACAAAGCATACTGTCTATGCAGCCAGTTCTAAAACATCTTTCTCAGACTTATTTTTTTCTTCCTAGGGACCAACTGCATATGTATTAACTTTGGAACAAAGTCAGTATGTAATCTGGAATCCCAGTACTGGATGTTTTTATGGGCAGTGTGATACTTTCTGCCCTTTACAGAACGTGCATTGTCTGATCAGCTGTGATAACGTAAGTCTACCCAGTCTTGTCACTTTTCTATACATATAAGAACTGATAACTTGATGTTTTTCTTCACCTTATACATTTATTCATCAATGTAACTATATTTATGGTATCATATTATTAGTGAATTTATTCAGTCTTTAGCAGCTTTTTCAGCTACTTTAAATAATAAAAAAATTTTTAATCAGCAGTTAGGCGGGTCATGACATCCATTTTTGTTACTTATGCGTTTTCTGTGGTCTAAGGATATAAGTTTATGACTGCTTAGCTGACGAGTGGTAATTCAGCAAATTTAATAGGTTGCAGGTAAAATGCAACCGAGAGATGCAATATAAAGCATATTGGAAGGAGTTAGATGAATGACATACATAATGGCAGGCACAGTCCTGAATGGTCCAATGTGCAAAACAAGGAGCTGGCATTACAAAGCACAAAAACTTTTGCCTGGCATCAAGTCCCCTGTTTATTTGCTGTAAAGCCAAGTAACATTAGTGCCTGTTCACGATAGATTATTCATTGTGTGGCTGGAAACCCTGAGAACTAGCAGGAGGGGAGAGAGAAGACATCGTAAGAGCTGCGCAGCTCGGGGCAGGTGAACTAAAAGCCACAGCATGGGGCACGGCTGAGCTTGTGGCAGGAGGGGCAGAAAGGCTGAGCAGCTCCCTGCCAGCTGAATGCCCTCCCTTGGCTGCAGGCCAACGCTCACAGCTTCTGGGGACAGATACAGGGACACAATAACGAGACAGAGAGAGATGTGGAAGCCTGAAACTGAGGAAACAGAAGGTGTGTTTAAAAAAAGTTTGGTTCCAGAGTTTGTTCCTTGTTTTTTTTGGAACCATTATAAGGAAACAGTGAGTCAAGTTTCTGTTGTGCACTGAAATACAGCAAACATTTGCTTTTATTTTCTGTTATTGAAAACATACCTGGAGAAGTTGTTCAAAGTGTCATAAATTCTGTGGTTTTATTGTAAACACAAGAATTTGGATACGAATTAATATTCTAAGGCAAATTTTTTTGAAAGTGTCAGTTCTGTCTTTCACTCCGAGGAGTGGTTGAATCTGTTTGGTGTTTTGTTTTATTTTCTTTTTGAAGTAGTACTTAACCTACAGTAACTAAATTGTTAATTGCTGGAAGAAGCAACCTACCTGGTTAACCCTGAACTCCAGAGCTCAATAACATCTTTCAGGGCAACTAACTGCAGTCGACCCATGACTTTGAGCAGGGGTGCTGCTAGCAGAGCAATAGCACTTCATTGCCAACAGGGGAGGGAGAAATGACGCTGTCATACAGCCTGTACAGAGAACCACCAGTTACAAATTAATTAGAACACTGACATATTAATTGTCAGTACATCTTTCAGCCTTAGCAGAAATTATTTAAAGGTTGCCTTGAATAAGAAGTCTACAGCGCTTCCATGCTTTGGACTAGGCTCAAACATACGACCACACTGAATATCTATAAAGAAGTGGAGTGCAAGACAAGTTTCCCTTGGTGACAAAAGTATACACAGGAGCTTTGTGTGTGCAACATCTAGTTATATTCTGTGTCATAAGCTTGGAACAGTACTGGTGCTGGGGTGCAGCAAGGTATCACAGCCCCAGCTGCTGTGCTGGGCCTCGGGAAGAATTTCATCAGGCTCTGGAAGAGACTTGCATAGCAATCCAGAGGGGTGGAAAGCAGCTCAGGACAGCAGCAGAAGCTCTAGAGTACACTGTAACCCAGCACCGTGCAATGCAGAAGGGATGGCAAAGGCAGAAAGCTTCTGAAAGTGTAAAAACTGCCACAGTGCAATAGGTGAGCTGTTGGAAAGGAAACAAGGATTCAGCAGGAAGAGCTGCCAACTGCAGGCACAGCAGTTCTGTTCATCAGGTCTTAGTCCACACTTAGCACCATCCCTTTTGATGCAAGACTGCAGAAGTTGCACTTCAGATGTAATAATGCACGATTGCCCTGTTTTGTATGACCTCACACTGATAACTGTTATAGGAGGTCAAAATTGTATAGTATTTTATTGCCATGTAGGTAGAATGTGTTTTATAGCTGTGATTATAAGCTGAAAAGTTAAAACAAACTTGCTTTCTTGTAGATTTGGTTTAATATGCAAGAATATGATTCTCCAGTAAGGATAAATTTTGATATCAGCAAACCAAAACTTTGGAAGCCTTTCTTCTCAAGAAGCTTGATGTACCCTGGTCTCTCCAGCATTCAGGTATTAGCATACCTATTACCAACTTCATTTGAGGGGCTGAGACATCAAACACATATAAAGAAAGCGACACTAAGTTCTTAGACTTGTAGGGTTAAATATGTTTATGTAATGGCATGGGGTTTTAAAAATATTTTCCCAGGCATTCCTTAAGAAATGAAAGCAGGAATATGGCAAAGTATTTGGTTTTATACAGAATGAATATATGTCTATTGCCCTCAAAATATCTATGTTAGATCTTGGGACAAATAACAAATGCACTACCATTAAAGCAGCAACTCCTGGAGTTACACTGCTGTATAGCTAGAGGAGATTGTGCTTTTTAATATTCAAACTTTTTGTTTATTGCTAGCCTGAAGAATTAGTTTATCAGCACTCGGACAAGGCTGCTGCGTTGGAACTACAGGGCAGGTAATTCTACCTCCGAAACGAATGCTGTCAGTGCCGAGCACTAGAGGTTGGAGTATCTTCTTCCATAGGTTCTAAAAACCTGCTTCTAATGCTAAGAATTGAGGATGGCCTGAAAAAAAAAAAATCAGAAACTGTTGTTCAGAGGACTATTAAAAATTCACTATTACCAGATACAAAGAACTGATCAAGCATTGCTGTACTTTTTTGTAATAAGCAAAATGTTGTAGAGGGCTGAGAGGAGAGCATATAAGCTAAAAAAGGGTTGCAAGCCCCAGGCCTCCTGTTACATTACAGAATGTGCAGGCACCGCAAAGCTGTGCTGGCATCGCTTTCCTAGGCTTTTAAGTAGCAGTAAATTTAACTGAGATCACTTGTGTTCCCCGTAATCTGTACTAAATTTGTCAAGGGAGATCAGTTCAGGTGTCCAGTAAACATTAGATTTCTAATAATTAGTGTATTCTAATAATTAGTGTATTTTATTGCAGGATTGAAAAAATATTAAAAGACAAGATTATGGAATGGAGACCAAGGCAGCTAACTCGTTGGAACAGATACTGCACCTCTACCCTACGTAACTTCCTGCCGCTGCTAGAACAAAACCAAGGCAAAGATGTAGAAGATGATCACCAGGCAGAGCTGCAAAAACAACTGGGAGATTACAGGGTACAGTTTGTGAAAGTGTATGGCTTGTACATGGAAGCAGAAAGATGTTGAAGATAAGCACTTTCTATTACAAATGTAAAAGTACCCTGGCTGTTCTTCTGTTATTGCTGTACCACAGCAGTCCCTACCTCCAGTACAGAAATACAGGTGCAGCCTCCTAGCACTGGGTGCTGACAGCTCTTAGTAGGCCGCTAGCTCTCAAGTCTGGTTGGGGAGCAGGGCTAAACAGTCTGCTTACAGGACCAGGAGCCCACACACCATGTGCTTTAACTTCAGTTGTCTACTCTTTGCTCCATTCTTTAAAGATGGAAGAAAATTTGCAGCCACTGCTGTGCCCATGCATTCTTCCTCCAGGCTGTTCTAAAGGTTAGGTGCTTCTGTTCCACATGGAAAACAGAGGTAGTAACAATGCTGTGTACAACTATGACACTTCTTAAAATGAGTCTTCAGTTCTTGTTGCACCTGAAACGTATTACAGGCAGATGTTTGCCTCCTCAAATCCCAGTCAGGGCAGACAGAATTCATTCTAACCAGTTAAGAGACTAAAAAGCAGCAGTTTTGTTGTATGCGTTCAATAATGTAACTTAATTCTAGTGGATTTCTAAACATCTTCACTTTGAACTTTTCCCAGACTAAAGAGGAAAAATGGCAGAAGCTTGCCTGGAGTAAATGAAATGGGGAGGTGGTATGAAAATACAAAATGGGCTTTTTTATTGCGTCTTATCAGGCCAGCAACAGAACAGACATTTACATGCACAATAAAACAGACTTTTTGAACCACATACTTATTTATTCAGGTGCCTTTACCTTATGTGTTTTTTCCTTTCTTTCTCCCAGGTGTCTGGATTTCCTATTCATGTGCCATTTTCTGAAGTCAGACCTTTAATAGAAGCTGTACACAGCACAGGAGTTCATACCATTGATGTCCCCAATGTTGAATTTGCTCTAGCTGTGTATGTTCATGCTTACCCCCAAAATGTTCTCTCTGTGTGGATTTATGTTGCTTCACTTGTTCGAACTAGGTAGCCAGACCAGAACACCTCAAGAAAGTTGCCTATGTAGGAGTAAACATAACAGACTTCTCATAGCGCTGGTCTGAGTTATCCCAACTGTTTTAAGAACAGAGTGAGAACCTAATTTTTAGTAGCTACAAACACAAGCTTTATTCACCCTACAACCACTTATTACAGCTAAGGAAGAGACTGAGAGCTTAAAATTCCAGTACTAATAGGTGATATTTATACAGTATTTTATAACTTCCAGAGGAACATCACACTCTTTAAAGCCTTATACATGCCCACATAAAGTGACATTGCACAGTAAAAGGGTAGTTTGGCTACCTATTTTTAGGTGAAACTTGGTTCCTGGAATCATACCTTAAGGCCTGTTTTTAGCTTGTCAGTTTATTTTACCTACCAATCTTCTTCCTCTTGAAAGACACCGTCATTTCCTTACAGTACAAACAGTTACAGTTTTCCAGTATTCCTAAATGAAGAGCAGGACTGTTTACCCATGAATAAATTTCATGCAGCGAGGAGTCTTCAAGTGAAGGCCATACTGCAGTTTATAAGAGGCTGCTTCTCCTACTTTGTACTTAGTGGCTCTCTAAGGCCGGCACCATTTAGAGATGTCAGTTAACATTTTCTTTACAAGTTAAAACATTTAATAAATATTTACACCAAAAACCAAGTGGAATCTCATTCATTTTATACAAGAATTTTATCAAATTACTTCAGAGTCTGAGATCCTTATCTGCAAGTTACTCTAGTAAAAGATTATTTTACTAAAAACCAAACTTGCTTATTTGTGTGTTGACTGTTAATGTTGATATAATTATGTATATCCTTTTTCTCCAGTTACCTTCCTTAGCACACTCTTCAAGTGAAAATGAATGTAGGTTGAGCTAGGAAAGATGTTCATCAGAACCTGTCAAAGTTGAGGTTGTTCTTGAGCTCAATTCCAAACTAGACTCAATCCATCTAATAGACAAAATCTATGATTAGAGCCTATGGTTACCACATGTTCCCTCTATAAACCTCTAGTGGAAAGGGGCAAGCTACATTGTCATCATGTGATGCTTTGGTGGACAACACTGATGACAGCTCCCAGATTTAGTCCAACTCTCCCTCAGAGAAGGGTGAAGAAACATGATGTAAACAAACAGAATTTTCTGCAGCTGATTCAGCCCTCAGCTGTGCCTCTACCACTCTGCACACAAACCACCACCTATCAGCAAGAAGGACCTTCCCAGCCTCAGAAACAAGAGTTCTGGAACACAGACAGATGCAAGAATGTCCACCAGGTACCTCCTGATTCTCATCTTGCCTCAGTCAGCATTGCACAAATGGCCACAGATCAACTCTAACCTTCAGGCTCCAAAGTGAATTTAATGCAGCTTAATTGAAGCAACAGGTAAAGGAATAAACGTGTCCTTTTGTATATCTTCTGTGGGCTTTGGCTGAGCTCTGTGCGTTCTGCCTGTAGCCCACATTCACATGAACATCTAACTCCGCACCAGCTCTACATTCACCACTGTTTCTCTTGCCTTACAGCGCTTCAGTATTTGTGGGAACAAAATGGTATCGAAACTTGCAGTTTGTTGCAACTGACAGTGATGCCTGCAAGCTGACTTCCCAGACACCAAAATCTTTAAAATTACATATGCCACCATGACTGCCATCCTAAATCAATACTGCTCCGAAGAATTTAATGAGTAGAACATAAAAACAACCAGTCTGGCATACTGGCAGCCTTCAAAATTATGCAAGATGGGGGAAAAAAACCTGTTTGCCTCCTGCAACGTCAGGTGCTACCTACCCTCACTCTGGCCAAGAGAAAAACAACTGCAGCTGCAGGTGGTGAGCAGGTGCCCATGAAAGCCAGTTACAGCACTCGCTTCCTTTTGCGACACACTCGTTCTCCAGTTCTCCACACCCTCCCCACCCCCCTGGTGCGCTGCTCACACATCCCTCCTCTCTCTTCCTGGCACAAGGCTTCACTCAGTCCAACAATGGATTTGTTGCTTCCCAGGCAGGATCTGGGAGGGGTGTCTCTAAAAATCAGTGCAGTGGGGAAAAGGCAGTGTTGTCTTTCACAGCTTTCATATTAATAGAGGCTGACTTCTTGGAAGCTGGTTAAAACAATGCATCTTAGTACATCCTGGGGGTACAACCGAAACAAAACAAAAAACCCAACCAAATACCAACAAACCCCCACACCCTGCAACGTTCACAGCTCTGTAACCACCAAACCACCCCTCACCCAGTCTGCACAGCCCACAGCCACCGCACACCTGCAGACTGCGCCCCGAAAGCACATAAACTGCTACATCGATTTCTTTACTGGTGGGAATGTTTTATTTGAATATGTCTTTCAAGCCCAAATACAAAACCAAATGCAAAAAGAAGGTGTGAACTTCCCTAATTTTGCAATATAAGGAACAACTTCAGGATGAGAAGAAAGGGGAAGAAACAAAGCTCCTAAAGATGTATAATTGTTACCCAAATGCAAACAAGACATTTCCAATTCTCTGCAGAGCTTTATATTGTACTTATGGAATCAAATTAAAAAAAAAAGAAAAAGAACATTGACTTAACACAAAATAATCCAGTAAAGTATATTTAAGTGCCAAACTTGGAAGAAAAGTGGCATTAAAAAAAGAATCTGAATGTTTTTCCATCTTCCCCAAATGAAGTAAAATAAAACCCAACCACCTTCAAACCAAATGAGATTTTGCGAGATTGTTACAACACTGTACAGTACACTCAGAATTAAGATTTTGAAGTTGTGGGCAGGGTCGGGCTAGTAGAACAAATCTCACTCCAAGGATTGTTAACACAAGATGCGAACTGTAAGTAAAGTGCATGAAAGGAAGCCTGCTCAGCTAAATGAAGTAGACTGAAAGATCAGAAGTCAGCGATCATTCACCAGAGCGGCAGCAGGCCCGAAAACCACACTGCAAGTTCTGGCATCCACTGGCGGTTTCAGCATGAGGACCTGCACAAAAATAGAACAAATGTGAAAAGAAGAAATGGCTATTTATTTAGATTCAAAGTTCTTGTAACCTGGTAATTCAGAAAGTATCTTTTTTAAAAACACTGAACTTCATTCAGCACTGTGAAATCTGAAACTGTCAGTGCTATCACAGAATAAAATCCTCAGCTGGAACAGATTTTCTGAGATACTGTTGCTCTGATGTTTTAGCCCCATGAAGATAAAACATTCCAACAGGCACAGATACACAACGAGCAATGCTAAATGAACAAGTTCAAGCAAGCTCTCAAGAGCTAGCTTTTGGAATTGGGATATAGAAGTATTTTCACAATGCATATTTTAACTCCCATATTTCGAATTCAGATGATGACTTCATGGCATTAGCAAAGAAACCAGTCTCCAAAACCATTTCTACCGTAACGGAAACAAATATTTTGTCTGGAAGGGTTTTTTTGCCTCCATGAACACTCCATGGTTGGCAAGATCTCATATACTCTGACTGGAAATTCAAAAACTGAAGAGAAAACCACCTTTAGTATCATTGCAGTTATCAGAAGCCATAAGGCTAAAAGCCATCCATTCAAAAAGAAGGAAAAGTTGCGAGCACAAACAGTATAAACCAACACTGTAATTCTACCCACCTCCACTTACCTTGGCTTACTGTTATCCCTTTAATTTGAAATGTTAAGGTGATCATGAGATAAGAAAACTATTACATTTATCAGTACAGGATTTTATTTCCTGCAGCCACTCGCCTGCTTCAGAGACACAAACATTTATATTCAGGTTGGCTGGACTCTGGCACCCAACATAAACTGGTAGTGGGTTGCTACGTTAACTAAAACAAGCTGGTAAAAATCTAAACCAGAACATCTCAAATTTTCCCCACTTTGAGACAAATCAAAGATTTAAGGTGTTTTTAATACATTCACAAAGGGCTAGCAAAATAATGTAATGAACTAGGACACCATGCTATGTTTGGCTTGTTTTCTCCCCTTGAACAGTAACTTTAAGTCATAATTCAATTAATTTCCAAGAACTTGGTATCTGGAAATCAGGTCTCTGCTTCATGCCATACACATGTGAACAATACTGTACAAGATGATTAAGTTAACATGCATGAGACTGAATAAAACAAACCTGAAGCTATAATGCAGAACACTAGTTACAGTATGCAAAAGAGTAAACTTTTCATTTATCAATAAATTTCCCTTTTCAAGTCTTTTTATTCACCTGAACTAAATTTTGATCCTGCAAGTCACTTACGAGCTAGAGTTTGAAAGCTTCTTCACAAGTCCTTTAAAAAGGAGACTCGGTGCTTCTGAATAGCTGGTTTAGCAGAGCATGTTCTGTACGGCAGCATTTTCCAAGTCGTAGCTGACCTTCCTCATCATTACCACAGCTAAACAGCGCATCAGTAATTCTGAAGCAACTGTCAAAACTTCTAGTAAAATGCTCATTGATGGAACATACAGAACCACAACATCCCAAGAAAGGGAATAGTCAGTATACTTCCGCATTGTTTTCCATCCTTTACTTGCTCATTTTAAGAATGGTCTTTCTCATGCTTGTAACTGGAACGTAAAAACTACCCTTCTAGGTCTGACCAACGCTTCATCTAACCCTACACCTTCATCATTGGCAACAGCAAGTGTTCTCTAGGAAGAACATATAAGTCTGTTGTGCATACCTTCTATAACCCCCTAGTACCCTTTAGCTACTGTAGCAGGGACTCTGAAGTCCATTCCTTTCAATATCTGTTTATAGTTTGGTTGTGCATGCATTTGTTTAACCTCTTTTTAAACCTGCTGATACCACCTGCTTCCACAACTCCTCACAGGACCAAGTTCCAGAAGTTCACTACATTGTACATCTGCTTTAAATCAATTGCCTGCCCACTTCAACTCCTGCCACTGAGCTTTATTACTGCAGGACTTGGCAAGCTACTGTTGCACATTCACCTCTGTTGCACTTCCCTCCCAGTTGTGCAGTCATCTCCCTTCCTGCCTTTTCATTCTGATACTAAACTGTTCCAGACTTTTGAGTGTCTCCTTGCAAGACAGCTGCTCCGTTCCTTAACTCTCTAGTAGATCTCTTCTGTATCTTCTGTGACTCTGCTATATATACGCCTCAAAATGGGGAGACCAAAACCACATACGAGTGCCCCACGGCTTCCAGGACCATGTAGCAACACCCTCTACCTCCTTCTCAACACCCTGATGTTGCGTAACATCGGTGGCTGTTCTGGCTGCTGCTGCAAACAGGAAAGATCTCAGAATTAGCACCAAGAACCCTCTGAAATCATCGTGTCCACATTGCAACTGCCAGCTCTGAATTCAGTTTCATGCAATCACAGTTTATTCCCAACCACCCAGACATGTAACCATACATACAGCTACATTGAAGCTCATAAGAAGTCCTTCTGGAAATCTTCAGCACCAGTATCATTACTTGAGCCAGCTCAGTACCACTCCAACTTGGAAATTACTGGGTGCATTTCTTATACCACCACAGCAGTGGAAATGCTGAATGAAGAGTGATCACAGCACAGAACTCAGGGGAAGGCGTGGAGAGAGATATGTCATCTCCCAGATTCCTGTCCATCCTGAACAGTGACAATCAAGCCCCGTTCTTTCTTCCCATCTTTTAATTACCTTTCAGTTTAAAAGTCTTACAGCACCTTAAATCTCAAAAACTTAGAAACTTCTAAGTAAACTGCAGCATCTGAGAAGTTTGAAGGTTCATTTCCTGATTTATTAGGCACTGAATTAAAGCACACCACAGTGAAAGTTTACCCTTCTTCCTGTGCTGCATTTCTTGTCTCATTTCTAAACCTTATACCCTAACTATCCTTTATAACCTCTGATAAAGAACTCTAACAAAACAGGATATGCAACATTCAAAAAACATCTCCCAAAGTCTCCCACTCCATGTTCTTTCTTAGCACATACAGGCAATTCCCATAAAAGCATAAAATACCCTCTATGTTATTACAACAAGGAACTAATTAATTAATGGTTGTTTTCACAGTAAGGCTACATGTTTATGACTCACTGCATTTGTGTTTTGACACAAATGGTCTCCTCCATCACAGGTCATTTATCTCCTCTATAAATGCCCTCGCCTTCCTTAGCTTGTTCTTTTTACATCTGATAAGGACAGCAAAACTGAAATGCCTTTCTTTTGATACCCACAGAGACTGTTTCCATAGCTTTATTTACTATAACTGGACTTCTGGACTTCCCATTTCCTCACTCTTTGCTACTGACCTCATTTGGACTGGACTTTTGTTTTCAAACTACCTCTGTTGAAGTCTGAATGGCCTCTTTAATCTTGCAAAAAACCACTCCTTTGTTTCCTTTAGACTTTTATATTGCCAGTGAACAAGTTGGTCATTTCCCATCTTAGACCTGGGCTGAATCACTTTCAGGAGGGTCCTTCTCTTTCTACTGACTGTGAAGACTTGAGCTGTGAAGTAACTAAAATGTGGTTTGAGCTGGTTCTCTTGGGAAAGCAGAGTTAATCAGATTCTCACCTAACCTGCCTCAGTCTACGTTACTGGTTTAGTTACCTCTAAACCGGATTACCGCAATGCTCTTTACATGCATGCCTGATTACTCAGATGCTTCAGGTGACCCAGAACAGAGGTTTGTTTACAATGATAAACAGGTCTCAATGCTTTCAAACGAAGTAAATATAAACATGTCTCGCAGTTTAAGAAAGGAGCATAGCTATTCAATTACTCCAACCTAGACCAAGATCATGGTGAAACAGCCACCCCAGCCAGGATAACCGGCTGCCACCACCACATCCCTTTAGCCACTTGTTGCAGCTCTCACCTGTGGTGGCAGGAACAGTCATGTAGCCTACAGCAAGGTGGATCCCTGACCCATCTAGGACGGGCAGAGGGGTAAGGCTTTCAGCTATCCCAGTTCTTGATTGAGTTTACCAAGGAGCTACACAGAGGCTAAGACGGGCCATAGGAAAGCAGTAAGAATGCACTGGGAGGAATACAAAGGAGAGAGGGGAACAGTTCTCTTCTAATGCTGCCAGCAGTGTGACGCTCTATCACCAACACTGCATACCATGTTTCATGGTAATGTAGCAAAAGTAAAATATTACAAGGGTATTGCCAAAAAAAGTGACCAAATTAAGCATTAGGTTAAAGGCAATATTGCATTCAAATCTGAGCTTCGTAAGTGCCCCTCTCTTTCAGCCTTTGGTAAAGTTACACTTACAGAGCTTTGAGAGCAGCTTGGTTGTCTGTACAACTTCAGAGAGAGACCAAACAAATGATGCATTTCCCTATAACCCTGCACACAGGAGTCCATAAATCTTAACAGAAATTGCAAGGTCTTGGCTCCATTGTTGGATCAAACCATGACCAACGAATTCCTAAATGCCAGAAGTGAATCATCCAAATCACCTTAGCCGTACTTCATTAATGCCCTAGTCTTTTAATTAGAGCACTCGAGGAACTAGAGCACACTTTAGAAACTGAATCATACTTCAAAGCTACAAAGAGCTACTGCTGCAGAGATTACGGAACTCCATTTTTCTACTCCTGAAGATGACAGCACTCCAGGCTTTAAAACTGAGAATATAGTAGAGAGACTGAATATAGCTGGAAAAAACAGCCTATGGGGAAGTACAAGCTTTAAAATGCCAAAAGGTAACTCAGACATTAAACTCTCTATACTGAGTTCAGTGTGCTTTACAAACAATGGTTTAGACATTAAACCAAATCATGTTTATCTAGCTCCAAGTCTTCAGTGCTGAGCAAAACATAAGTGGAAATCCTAAACATCAGTATGCAAATGAAGAATTGAAGTCATACTGACAGTATACAAACAGAAAACAAATCTGGAAGTGTGTGTAAATGCATGGTGTCTGCTCATAAAAACTGTATTGTATTACTGCTGTGCAACAGCACTGACTCAGACCCAACTACATCTGTCTAACCACAGCTGCTCTACCCTTTTAATTTTAGTTTATTGAGAAAGTAGAGCAACTACGGTTAGACCAGCATTTGCAATGAAAATCTGAAAATTGCAAAAACTACCTACCAAACAAGTCCAGCAAGCCTTCCACAAGGAAAATCCAATGAAGCTGTGTGTAAGGGCCTCCATTAAGCTCAGTGTTTATAGAAAACATCTGACAAGTAGCTGTTGGTGAAAGTAAAGCCCTTATACATTGACAGAAAACAGTGGCATCCTTATTATTCAAAATGGCCAAATTCCATGCTGTCGGCTCCACTTTTTGTTCTGCAAGACTGACAGGTTTTCAAACATGATCACAGAACATATCTCCTCACCCCAAAACAATTTCTGATAAGCTGGTGGGCAAAGCAGATGAAATTATTCTCTACATGCTTTCCAACTAGTAATCTTTGTGCAGCAGTTAGTAATATAATCCAGGTATGTGCAAACAAACAGCTTCACATATGAATTGCTCCAAGTGAAACGCTTTTTGCTTTCTCTACAGTTCCTTTAGAAATACCAAAAGATACAGAAATAGCTCAAGCTGTCACAGAAATCCTGCTGCCCACAGAGCAGAATAAGGCATAGTTGAAATTTGAACAGCCCTATCACAATGAAGTTTGAGTGAAAATACAAAGAACAGTACCCAGACAAAACCTCAGGGGGCTGAGTTATAAAAGGTTATCTCACATTTCAGAATTTTGCTAGGACACTCTTCTAAGTTTTTATGAGCTTCATTCTTAAAGAAAATAGCCACAAACTTTTGAGATGCTATTATTTTTCAATAGAGATGAGAAGTCAGACCATTACAGCCTCACCCTCCTGTTGATTTCTCTCTACAGGAGTTCTTCCAAAGGCATGCACAATGCTTTACAAAACCAAGCAGAGCTTATAGGCTCCCAGCAGGCAGTAAAAGGAAGGAAATAAACAGGAAGAGGATCAGGACAACTTGACAGAATAATTCCATAAAGTATTCTGTTTAAATATAAACAATTTCTTGAGGATATTATGTGGTGTACTCACACAAGAGATTCTGGCTTTGTAAACCAATAAAATATAGTGTATTTTAGGGACAAGGAGAAAGATAGAAATGTGCAAAGGCAAACCAGAACATCAGGTCTGATGTTACTGACAGAAGTGAAAATAGAAGAAAAATAGCAAGGAATAGGATGTAAAAATAGCAAAGAATCAGATGTAAAAGGAAAAGGCTTTCAACTGGTCTTTGAAGACTTATTCAAACTCAACACAATGCAGTAAGGAGAAGCAGTGAAGGATTTAAAGAAAAGGAACCTTGAAATTTTCAGGCTGAAAAGCTACAAGATTTTTTAAAGCTGTAGGCTGGATGGAATGGACAGAAATAAAACACAGAGGGCTCAAAAAACCCAGTGCCAAAAGTGCGCATAAAGTGGTACAAAAATTATTAAATACTTTCACTGCTACTATTAGGATCCAATCCAAGTGCATAATCTTACATCAATTTCAATGGATCAGATACACAAATGCCAGTACAGATTTACTTGTAGTACCAGAGCTCTGTCACCCTGTACCCCTGCCATGGCTGCATCTCAGTATAGATGCAAATTACTGAGCTGAACACCACGAACTACCAGGAACCGTGATTTTGTTTTACACACAATTAGCTCTTATAAACCTGTGAGCTCAGTTACTATTCTCCTTCTCCCTCTCTCTGTTGTACTTACCTGTTTTATATCCACACCTGGAATACAAGTTATACCATGATTCCCATCTCTAGTGCTGTGAATTCTTACTGGTCCTAACATAATAGGCTGAATTCCAGTGTGGTAAAGACTGAAAAGACTTGCACCATAAATATTTTATGCATTTATCTGACTCTTTCCCACCTTAGAGCCATCCTTAAGCTCCTGACTCACAAAAAAACAGAAAACTACATTACACTTTCCATAAGGATATGCAATGGTAGGACTGACAACATTCTATACCAGAACTACTATATGAGAGGTTTGCACGGCAAAAATACATGTTATTCCTTTCCTAAAAACAAATCACTGCTTCAGTACCAAACTAATGAAGCCTCTGTCTGAAGTTATGACCATAAAGAAAACATACAACTACATGGATTACAGTGAAGACATGTAGAGAGCAGGTGAATATTAGCTACGTGGAAACTTTACTTTCTAGTCCCTATCACTTATGCTAAACTAAATTATGAGCTACATGGACTAAAAATGCTTTCGTAGCTAATAGAGCTGTACTAGTATGAAGTACAAAAAAAACCAAACAAACAAAAAACCAAACCAAAACATAATAACAAATAAGGAAAAAAAACCTGATATTAGCTGTTGACATTTCATAATTACCCTTTGAAACTCCATGCTACACTGCCAAGAAGAAAAAAAGAGAAGTGGGGTTTTGGAGGTTCTTTTTGCTCTTGTTTTGTTTTAGAAAGTGTACTTAAACCAAATATCACTCCTTAGAAAAGCGCCATGTCTTCATAAAAAGACATTACCGTTAATGTTGTCACAGTAGTAAAAGTGTTCATCGTTTAGAGAAGGGCAAGCAGAAACTAAATCCTGCAGGCCTGCCCCCGTTACAGTGAGACAACCCGAGAGGTTAAGGTGTTCCAAATGCGGCAGTCCTCCTCCCAGAGTCAATGCCCTGTTAATAGACACAAGAGAGCCATTAAATCCTGCACAGAGCAAGACCAACATGTTCTCCACTATATCACCAAGTCAGACTTAATTGCATGTTGTAACAAATCCCACACATGTCTAAGAAAGCATGTAGATTTAAACCTTGCAGTTTCATCATCCCTGAAGTTGAGTAACAAACCTGAAAATTGAACCGATTTCTACAAAAACTAACAATTCCTTCTGACAGACTTAAGTGGCAAATCACTTTGTTTATGTTCAGTGGATTACACTTCCAAAAGTTTGAGTGTCTTATTTTTCTGGTTAAAATTTTCCTAGGTCTGACAGCAGAGCTTCTCTGCCAACATACTACCTTATTATTCAAGTGGAATTCTTTACTTCTGAGTGCAAGAGTTTGGCTGCTGATGCAAGAGCCTCATGGATGTATCACACCTGAGCAAGCACTCCTTGCTAGGCTGCTTGCTTCTCTGTGAGTTCACAGGGCAGCCAGCCCACATTCAGTCACAAACACGCTCACCAACCTGAAAAGAACGCCAGGTGTGAATCACTAAGTTGCAGGATCAAGCCAGCACATAAAACTGAAAATGCATTCAGAGCATCACTGTACAACTTTCTCCTGTTAGCAAGCAGAACTGCTGACACAAAACCATCTATCAGTATAGAACATGTCTATGAAACGAATTCCAAGTGTTTCGATTAAATTTTACTCTCTCTTCTTAGGGACTCAAACTCGTCTGATGAGTGCAATCAGCACTTGTTGCAGCACACTCCCAGCTCTTAAGTATCATCTTTTATCCAAAAAGCACCAATGGGAAACTGGCATCACAGCTAAACGCTTCCCATGACTTGATGACCAAATCTCCCTTTGGTCGTAGATTACTAAGTCATGAAAAAAAAGACCAGTAGCATGCAAACTACAGAGAGCACGACCTCAGCAGCACCAATCCACTCAAACTTTGAACAGCAACAACCTCAAACACAACACTGCTATCTGAAGCTTACTGAGCAAAACTAACACTAGTGACTCTAAGAGAAAGTGTGAGAACCATCACCCTGGGAGACACTAGAACAGCTGGTACTTCTAAATGTCAAATGGGGATGAACTCTCCCAAGAGACAGACAAATCAATGCCAGCAGCACCTCACACTATTTCTCAGCTGACTACAGCACACGGTACAGCTAGATATGAAGTTTTCCCACTCCAATCAGCTCTTTAATTAGCCTACTTTAGGCTAATTAACTTTGCAGCATACCTGAGCAGCAAGTACTTCAGCCTCATCCCATTTTCATTATGAAAAAATAGCCATTTTTTTTCTGACAATACAAAATAAGCCATCCCAACATTCAAAGTCAACTCCAACTATTTTTTCTCCTTTGTTATATGAAGTTATATTTAACATGTTCTGCATCTACAAAATTATCATTGAATCGCAGAATTGTTTAGGTTGGAAAAGATCTTTAAGATCAGTGAGTCCAACCATAAACCTAACACTGCCAAGTCCACCACTAAACCATATCCGTAAGCACCACGTCTACATACCTTCTGAATACCTCCAGGGATGGGGACTCTACCACTTCCCCAGGCAGCCTGTTCCAGAGCTTGACAACCCTTTCAGTGACAAAATTTCTTCCAATATCCAATCTAAACCTCCTCTCACACAACCTGAGGCCATTTTCTCTCATCCCATCACTTGTTAATCAGGAAAAGAGAGTACTACCCTCCTCACAACAGCCTCCTTTCATATAAACATACAGAGTGATAAGGTCTCCCCTGAGTCACATTGTCCTCGCTGGACACAGAATCACACAATCACAGAATAACCAGGTTGGAAGAGACCCACTGGATCGTCGAGTCCAACCATTCCCACCAATCCCTAAATCATGCTCCTAAAATACTACCTTCCTCACAACAGTCTCCTTTCAGATAAACATACAGAGTGATAAGGTCTCCCCTGAGTCACGTTGTCCTCGCTGGACACACTCCAGCTCCTCCATGTCTGTCTTATACTAAAGGGCCCAAAAACTGAACACAGTATTCAAGGTGCAGCCTCACATGCACTGAGCACAGGGGGACAATCACTTCCTTATTCCTGCTGGCCACACTATTCCTCATACACGCCAAGATGCTGTGCTGACCAGCACACCCAGATATTTTTCCACTGTGAATTTCCAGCCACTCTTCCCCAAGCCTGCAGTGTTGTATGGGGTGGTTGGGACCCAGGCTGAGGACTCAGCACTCGGCCTGGTCGAACCTCGCAGAACTGGCAACAGCCCACTGACCCAGCCTCATCATCCAGACAGGTTAAATGAGGTTCAATGTTACTCAAGTTTTACAGAGTCTTAAAGTATACCAACAGGCATAATGAATAAAGCAGCAAATCAACACAGTCTCTTAACAAAAAAAAAAAACACTGAAGATCAACTCCAAAGGCATTAGTGCTGCCTGGCACAAATTCACAAAAACACATCAGAGGATACATCTAAGATTTTTTTTAAAAAATTTCGAAAGAAAAAGTCAGAAAAAGTTTTTTAACTCTGGTACTATAAATATTTTTAAAAAGCAAAGGCCACTTAAAACTTACTAGAGGTTCTTCAATAAAAATGTTTCTACTGGAACTAGGCAGATTCACCCCAGAGTGACCCAACAAATAAAGCCACAAGAACAACCTGCAGCACAACAGCTCAAAAAATCTCCTCACCTGAGAGCACGGTCTGTGATCTGGTAACACCCAGACAGACTGAGAAACTGAAGAACTCGTGCAGTCTCTTCATCTGTTTTGTCACTCCCAGAGTATGCAGAGTCTTTTTTCTCTGACTGCTTAGTCCTTGTTGGTTTTGTACACAGTGCAGAGGACTCTGGAAGTGCGCGAATAGTTCTTAGTGCTGTTCCAGCACAACAAAATGAGTGACCGCAGTAAATCAAGTCTGTAGAAGCACAGTGCTGCTGCCACCCTCTAGTCCTTAATCCATATATGTCTCTACTGTAGCAAGATGCAGAACAATTAATATGGGATGGTGGTTCCATAAGACAAAATCCTTCAACATTTCTGTGTCTCCACTCCGCAGCATCTTCAATGTCAGCTAAATCATCTGCATCTAGCATCCACACATAAGCAGAATTCAAGTTTTCCGAGCCATCAGGTTTAGTCCAGTCCTGCTCACCATCTCCTCCCTCAATGAGATTTTCATTATTGATTTCATTCAGACAACTGCTGTTCTTGTTGGACTGCAGAGATATCTCACTGTTTCTCCACAAAGTCTTAGCATTCCTGTTTCTGCAGCTTTTCAGAATACCTCTGGTATGGTGAGTCGATATGATACCCAGTGCTCTGGAAACCCTCTCTATAGACACATCTGTGATTTTTTCACATCCAGACAGATCAAGGTGGCGTAGATTTTGACAAGAACCAAGAGAAGCCCAACTGAAATCAAGGAAAAATTGGTTTGGTTTGATCATTTTAGTTTGCTAAGGTTTGTTCAGAGACAGATTTTAAGGCTTAATATTCAAAAGAATATTTCATAATCAAAATATTAATTCACAGAATAAAGAAAATACCCTAGACAGGTTAGATTTGCTACTACAAGTGCTGCATATATGCTTAGAAAAATGATGCTTAGAAAAAATACAGTTACCAGGAGGTAAACATCACAGTTCACTTTCTTCAGCTTTGAGAAGTTAACTAAGTGACCCAGCAAATTTCACACATTCCCCCCAAAAAAACACATCCGTGATGTAATACACAGTTCCAAGTATTTTAATAGCTGTAATTTCTAGTACTTGAATTTATCTCAAGACTGGCCATTTATACATACAGAAGTACCAGTGTACTTAGATCATATTATCCATCTCTCATTTCCCATTTCTTTCAGAAAACCAGGGTGTTGGAAATACATATACACCAGAGACTGGCAAAAGCTCACAAAGATTGATTTCTGAACCAGAGAAATTCCATAAGGCTTTTATTTCAAGTAAAACTTCCTGCACAAACTGCAGTGTTGTTACTAGCATCCACATTGGTGAAATATTCTGTGAGAGCACTACATGATTAAAGTGTTTAACACTAAATTAGCCACTGATTTTCAGCACCATCTTAAGACCCATTGGTACAGGCTCTGTATCCATGCACCACCTCAATGAAATTTCTGCAGACTTTAGTAAAACTTCAGAATCCACTTAAGCCTTAGAGGTTTGTCCTCCATTTGATCAGTGTCTTAAATAGCAGTATTCCAAGTACCACCAGCTATATCACACCAAGAACTACCATAACTGAGTGACTCTGCAAAAACGATGGACAATTTCAAGTCATTAACACTAGAACAAACCATAACTATTTTTATGGATAACTGCACATCAATAGGTAATACGTACCTATAGCGAAGATGGAGCATTTTAAGTGATCACTACAAAGTTACATGCTTTATTTGCTATTTCACCAATTTGTTATGCTGGTTTAGTTCCTAGTAATGTGTAAATCCTGAATGCAATTTCTCCATTTCTCTCTCCACTAACAATGGACTAAGACATGTTTGAATGTTTTTCCCCCCCTCAAAAAGCTAGATTATTTTTTTCCTAAAGGAAACAACTATCTAACCTTTCAAATGCAGAGTCTGAAATATCAGTTTGAGTGAGATCCAAATATTCCAAGTTGGGGCAAAGCTCCAAGATCTGTCTAACCTGGAAAAAAGGAAGAAAATAATCAGTAAAGACAAGCCAATAGGGCTACACACACTGTCAAGAGACAACATATGAGTCAAAGTTCTCTTGAATGGCAACCCATTTTTTCTAGCCAAGCGTTTTAAACTCAGGCACATGAGCAATTAATTCAAGGCTGCATATCCACAATTATTAAATGCCAGTTTCAAATTACATACCATCTTGCTCGACACTGCAGAACTGTAGGCCAATACGAACGTCTTCACTGAGGAGCCAACATGTGGAAGGACATTATGAATCAAGCCATGAAGTAAACGTTTTTCCATTTGTGCTATATTAATGGCAAGTGAATCTTCAGCTGCCTCTTCTGCAAAATAAAACCAAAAAGAAAGACTTAATGTTCTTTGTGTCATTTGGAATTCATATGTTGTCTTACACTAAACAAGTTAACGGGAAACTAAAAGCTTAAGAACACCTAAGTTTCCATGACTACCTTACATACTACTTAAGCCTCACCTTTAAAAATTATCTGCTTGTCTTTCTGACAGTCCTAAAGAGTTTAACTCAAACAGCAAGTAAAAGCAGTAAGAGTCTTAACAGCAAGTTATCATTAGAGGACTTCAAAAATATTTACTACAGATTATTTATTGCTCAGAGCTGTCCAAGCCAGCTATTTCCACTGATTTGTCTTATACATTGAAATGCTACGTCACAGGGCATTTCATATCCTGTGATATAACGGAATTAATTTTAAATTAAGCCTAGAACAGATTGGGATGCAAGACGATCCATCCAGACTTCCTGAGAGATGAAGCCCAGCTTTTCACTCCTTCCTAATTGCAGACAGATCCCCATAACCCTTTACCTCCTCGCATTCATGTTTGCTTTCTCCTAGATGTCTTAATTCCACTCATTAAAACCAGCTGCCTGCTTCTCCTCCTCCTCTCCATTGACCCTTTTTCCTTCCTCACCCAGCTGGCAGTCAAGATGAGATGACGATGTGGACAAAAGAGCACCCCTTTCAGGAACCTCAAGTGGTTGCTAGACAAAACTTCAAATTTGCTTTTACTGTGTAAGTCTACTTGGCTTGGTAAGCGTTTCATCAAGACAGAATGTAAATATTAATGCATTTGACATTATTTGAATGCACTGGTATCAACTATGATTAAAATCTGTATTTTAAAATAATTTTACAGAAAAGTCTATTTTATACATTTCTTGCTTATAACTATGCCATCATCAGGAAAAAGTTACCAAAGTTGGAATTTACGTACCAGATTCATCTATGTCAGCATCTTCATCCCATTCCTGGAAAGCACGACTTTCATCTTTTCTATTTTTCACCCATTCCTCATCAGGTTCCGTCTCAAGATCTGCCGCAGGACCACTATACCAATCACCTATTCCACAAACACACACACCGAGAAAAGAAGGAAAGGACCAAAAAAAGAGTTAAGACAAACTTCTCAATGCTGCAGCAAACAGCAATGATGATTTCTCAGTATATTGTGACCTGACCTAAAGATATAAATTAATTTTGCATTCCTCTCAAGTAAGGTTGGACTGGACTTTGACATAATTCTTGTTTGATCTATATATTAGAGCTTCAAAAGATTCTTGGAATAATTTCAGTACCTTTACAGAACACACAGTCTAGTATGTTATTCCAAGACATTCTCGTTGTCCTTATTTTCTTATTTTCGCAGTCGCGAAAGAACTAACACAAAACTATTATAGAATATATTGACTGTGTAGGTGCTGAAGTTCTTTCTAGTAGATAAATTAACCATCAACTTTCAGCGTAACACTTGGTTCAAGGCATTTCTGTTTTACTCTGGAATCTCACAAATTTAGTCAAGTAGGAGACATTTTATTAGCCTACTTTTAGACACTGCACATAACTCCAGAATCAAGAAACCCAGTTTCCATAAGTAACCAACTTATAACAGCTATACAATACTTGATTATAACATACAAATTACTCACATCGATAGACAGTTTTTAGAACATCTGGATAGATGTGAATACCACCCACAGCTCCACTGTGTTTTAGGCAGTAAGGCACTCACTCTCCCCAAAGGTTACTGGTATAACTTAATTCTAGTTTGGGTACGCGGTAGTGCTGCACTCAGTATAAGCAGGTCTGTTGCCTTCCTCAGCACTGACATGCTTAAAACAGAAAAACCTGACTCCACTATCTTACTATGAGGAGTTCCTACTAATCCCAAACCAAGAGCAACTTTTGCTGAGTGGTATCTAAAGAAGCAAGGTATCTTATATGCCCAACTGAAAATCAAATCTTAATTGAATCAATACGAAGCAAAACATTTTGGTATTATTTCTCATCTTCTTTAACCCTTCTTTATAATGCATTAAAAGCCTCAGAAGCCTTTTCATGACTAGGAGAAAAAAAACAACATTAAAACTTTAAATTAAGCCTGTAGGTCTTAAGTTCTTTTTCTACCCCCCGGCAATGAATCCCCTTGGAGAAGCAGCCACCCACTTCTGCACAAACTGTAGAAGTATAGACAGTACATGAAGAGCCTCACTTCCTGTTGTGCCAAAAACACATTTAAGAGTAAGTCGCTTTAATATCTTTTTTTTATATTTTGCCAAATATCTTTTTTTGCTTAGCACTAAAATTTTCTCATGTAAATTTAACAATTTGAACTCTGAAACCTCTCATCTCCACTTACTCTTCTGCAGCTCAGTGACCAATTTATTACTTTCAATAATATTAATCCAACCAAAAAAAATTATTTCAGACCCAGAAGCCATTTAACTCCTCCTTGCTTTGTATAGATTTTAGAAGCTATAAAGGTCCATCCAGAAAGTAGCTTTTAGCTGTTATGTATCTCAAAATTTAATCTATATATCATTAGCTTTCGCTCTTAAAATCTTTAAGGTATGTAAAATGTAGCTTATTAAACAGCACAGACTGTCTCCTTTTTACTCAGCTACACTGACACAGCAGCAGTTGTGAAGCCTGCAGTGCTGTACTCCAGTGTTTAATACATAAATATGGACAAATACAAATAAAATATTTAAAGCTATAAATATGCTCCAATGACTCGTAACTTGCCTCACTGGAATACAGAGTATTTTGTCTATTTGAAGAGGAACTTCTACAAAGGATACACTTCTCAACAGGAAATTTTAATTAACAGGAGAGTCTGAAGAACAGAAGTTATAGAAAACCACTTAGACCTTACTGCAGTAGAAGTTATTGAGGCAATATATCTGAAGCATCAGTATTAAAACTAACATTCATATGGTTTTCTTTGAAGTTTGACTATAAAATTAAGAACAGATTGTGAGGGAATGTTAGAACTCCACTTGTTTTTATTTTCCATTCTGCAGTTATGTTTTTTATTTCTACATAGTAACCCAAACAAAATAAAAACTTTACTCATATAGGTGTAATAGCAGCATTTAAAAGTTATAATTAAAAATTTCTAATTAAAAATTCCTTACATTAAGTCATCGTTAAATGTATTAGTGAATATATTTGTTAGCATTCATACAAGCAAACAAACATCAGTAAAAGTAATCAACAGTGCGTATATAAGAACTACTTATGAGTTACAACCATGGCAACTTTTAGTTTCTTAATTCTACAAGATAGAAGGACACTTTGGGGAATCTCACCTAAGTTTCGGGGCACTGTCTTTACCAGAAGGGTACACATCCTTCCAGCATGCTCAGCTGTCAGGTTCACTGTACCTGACAGCCTACACTATAATATTCTCTTTCACAGACTCAGAAATTCTGACAATTAACATGCTTTCAAAGGGAGAATTAAATTTAACTTACCTCTGGCCCAGCGAACAGGGTAAAGATGTTTCCAGAGAGATCCAGTTTTAGCCAACTGTGACCATTCAGTGCTTACTTGACTACACTGACATAACTCCTGGGGGGTAAGGTAACTGAAAATGGTCAGCATCACTTCAGGAGGAAGATTAGTAATACCTGTGTTGTGCCCTGTTAATTCGGTTTCTGAAACACAGAAAGTGTAGGTTACGTGAAGCACAGCATCAGAGCTTTAAAGAGCAGCAATGGAACTCACATTTAGATCAAGGCAACGCAAAAGCAGGATCTGAAAAAAATCCTAAACTATTGTTTGTCAAAACAATTGAAAAAATAGGTAACACTTTGGCTTCAAAAAGGTTTCACTGTAACAACACCTTAAACTATCAGCTCAGTCTTCTCTTTGCTATTTTCTCAACTAGTTAGGTTTTTTCCCAACCTTGACTCCTCAAAGGTTCAAAAGAGTAAACTGCTGCAACTCAGACACAGCAAAATGAAAGCAGTATCCACTATAAATTAAATGAAAGAAGAAAATGCCTTCCATCACAGACGATATATATACCTGCATTGCCAAATTCCCAGGAAACAGTACCAGCAGAATCCAGCAGCTGGGATCACTCTGACTGAACATACTCAATCTCTTGACTGGGCACAGCAAGAAGTTCAGACTTAACTCTTAGCAGCTGGCTCGTATTTTATTTCTGGCTTTAACTGCTAACACAGACAATTAAATTTAACTTCTGAATTGTGAGAAGCTTTTCATGTTGAGAAGTAATACTAAAAGTTTGGTTACAGACTAAAATTTGACCGCTGAAATTAATACTTCAGTGGACAGCAGCAGGAACCATCCCCAACAGCTCTCTTATCACCACAGTACAGACAGCTGCCAACTATGTAGAACAATAAAATCAGTGCTTTGGTGAGCTGGAGGATTTGCTGTTTAAAGAGAAGTTTTAATGCTTTAAAAAAATAAGTTTTTCTAAACAAATTTTCAGGAGTACTTGGAAATAGCAGGTTTTATGAATTAGTGGGACTTAGTCTAAATCTTAGGACACAAAGTACATAAGACTTCAGTGAGACAAGGATCAGGTTCCTTTTTGCAAAGAAGCTTCAAAACTGAGTGTAATTTAAACTTCACCCTCTGATAATCTATTGTTACTTCAAAAACAATCTAACTAAATACAGTTTCACTTGATGAATCAATACACACCTGGCAAGTCGCTGCACGTAAACTACAGAGACTTTCACACTAAAATGCAGTTAAAACTGCCCAGGACTGCAAGCTGTGTGTTCTTCCATTTTGAAAAAACAGATACAGGACACATACTTCCTCTCCCTAAGTCTAGAAAACACTGACTGCAGAATTCCTACTGTCCCAAAACTCCTATTCCACCTAGAGGTAACAGCAAGTAATGACTTTGGGCTACTTCTGTCACATTCATCTGTTCAGACTCGACAGTATTTCACACCATGGATCATTATCTTTTCTGAAGGCTTCACCTGAAGGGCAGAAAATGATCAGTTCAGAAGTTCAGAGAAGTCAAGTTTCATCATTAAAAGAAAATCTGATTATAAAGTAATTTTCCAACTTTTTTTAATGAGAGCACCACATCCTATCAACACCACAAAGTCAGTCCATGAGAGCTTCCTCTACTTATCAGTCTTACAGCCTAGTATTACACTTTTGGTACATTAATTCCCCTTCTTTGGGTCATCAATAATTCTTTGTTAGTTAAGAGTGAAAACTGTAAACCATGGACAACTTAGGCTGCTTGAGCAGTCACAAAACATGCCCGAAGTGCACTTTATTAGTAATCCATTTATTCTAAGGCTCATAAGGAAAGGTAGTTACAGATGAATGCAAATTAAATATGCACTTTGAGAACACACATTTCATTCCCTTGCATTACTCCACACACAGTTTCTTCCTTTCTGATTTGTGAGAGGCTCAGGGAAGTTAGATTATGGAGGTGGGAAATGTGATTTGCTTTTAATTTGAAATGTTGCCAGTTGGCTAACTATCCTGTGTTATTGAACCATCAAAAGAAAAGCTTACAAAGCGGTCCTGAAACCCAAGAATTAAATGCAGGGTCTGCAAATAGAAAATATAATTTCAATGGAAGCATAAATTAGAACTTAATTATTATTTTTGCCTGCTTATTATATTAAATAAAAGAACAGAAGGGAACGTAGAGGAACAAGGTTGAGAACAGGCAAGCTGGGAAATATTATCTACACTACAACCAGCCAAGACGACTCTATCAAACAGTGAAGTTCCTCAAGTTTGAAAAGTAGCTTGAAGAAATTCCCATTTTATATAAACTACTGTTTCTGCCAGTTTATAACTTTAGGTATATCACTGGTGTAGCTTTTTAGATAAAAAATGCAGTTTGAGAAAAATTTTAATTATATTCTTCACCTTGATCTGCCTTCTCATCCACAGAATATTTAAAGACCTTCTGAAGCTCTTCTGCTTGATTCCACTTACTAAGACCTCTGAATTCTGCAGCCTCCTTCTGTGAGCAGTGCTGTGCAATTACTTTCTTCTTAATATCTTTCAATTCTTCATAAGTAAAGTATTCCATCAACATTGGCTGGAAAACCTAAAGCAAAGGAAAAAGGGAGGAAAAAAAAAACCGGCGCTGACAGAGATAGTAAAAAATAAACACAGACCTACCCACACAGAATTTCCAATTTCCTGTTTCAAACTCTCTCCAAGTAAAACATGTCATACATTAAGCAAAACTAAGGACAGGACCATGGGAGTTCTGAGTTCCAGCCCGCTGCTTGCCAACAGATCACTGCATAGTCTCAGGCGATCTGTTCTACCGTTTTCCCCAACAGAAAAGGGAAGTGATTAAAGCTGCTTATACTACATAACTTAACGAGGTACTCACATAGAAGACAAGTGGCAAGGAAGAAAAACATGAGAAAAGATTTCTCTTGGACAGACTTCGGAAAATTTACTCTGCAGAAGTTGCTTCCTAGGTTTCAGATACCCATAAATCATCAGACTGGCAGTACTAGTCTACATTACAAATATAGGTCAGAGGCTGTTTGGGAGTGCCAGTCTGAGTCACAAAGCGCTGGTTTACAGGACTTCTCTTTTTACTTCAAGTTTTGCTAGGCATCCTCTTAAATAACTACCTACTGCAAACAAATCCCATCCTCAGCAGATTTTTGTTATCCATTTTGCAAAGGACCAGAAGTTGATCATAAATTTTCAGTATATTCACTGTTTCAGCACATCACATTGCAGTCAGAGAACAGATAATGACATCACAGTCCTGAATGTAAATTGCAATACTAATAACAACAGAATTGTGAAAAAAACTGAACCTCTAAGCCTTTTGTCTCTATTCAATCATTCCAAACCCCATGGAAGATCAACATAATATTTGAGAAAAATTTTTACCTACCTCCTCTTCCTCTTTCATATGAGGAAGGAAATCCCTGGTAAAGGCTTCCAACCTCTCCTTCAGCTGTTTTGCATAGTTTAGCTGTTCATATTCATTCTGAGAAGAAAGCAAAGACTTCACTATTATCTAATCTTGTCCATTCATTCAAGGACTGAACAGTTAAATAAACGAGTGTTTCAAAGGAAAGTCCGTGATATCTTCCTCATGTACGATCATGGTAAGAACGTGTTCGCTTTCAAAATCTCATGAGCTTGACAGTACATTGGGCTGTTACTGGCCAGAACAAAGTATGCCCTTCCTGCCAATTTGTTTTATTATCAGTTAACATGTCTAATCACATTTTCACTTTGGAGCAAAGATTGAAGTCTGCCAATCTACAGTCTCACCTGAAGTTCAAAGTAGAAACAGACTAAGTATTTCCATGCTTTGCATAAGCATTATTGTAGGATACAGCAGTTTCACTTCATCTTTTATCTGCATACTATTTACATTAATTATTCCACAATTCTAGCTTCCAAGTTATAGTCAGAATTTACAGTCAGAAACACTCAATAAATCTTTCACTTTGAAAATGGAAAGAACTCTTAAATAAAGATGTAACTGACTTTTAAAAGTCAAAGTTAGACCAATCTCACCTATCAATTTGTTCTCTGTGCCAGTGCTGGTCCTGAAGTCTGCCAAGTAATTGCAACATACTCAAGTTCCTCACAGCACTTATGGTAAATGTTGTAAGTTTTTCTTTTCAAACTTCTACCTCAAGAAACCCTGACTATTACAGAAAAAAGGATTAAGTCACCAGTTTAAGTTAGACTAACCACTCTCTCAAAATGCAAAGTTAACGTATCTAAAGACAGCTAGAGAAATCTGGTTTTCCACACTTAAAGTCAAATAACACAATACTGGCATAAAGCCAAGTGTTAAATTTCCCCTCTTCTTCATTTTCCGATTCACTAATGGAAACAACTTAAGAAAAATGTCATGGTTTAATATGCACAAGAGAATAAAAACATTTGCATGATTCTCTGGTCAAATACAGCCTTAGATGTTGATGAAATCAATCAACTATGTATCTAGTATTTTCTTACCAAATATATGTACCAATGTACCATGTGTACTAGAAATGTAATATGCCAGATTATTACTGGTGACTAATGCCTAGACTGCAGAAAGAGGGAGCTGTGTTAGGTACCCTAGAGGAAAGAAATAGCAGAATTCAAGTAGGACTCTTGGAAAAGAATTTAACAACTTCAAGTTGTTAAAAAGTCAACAACTGGAGAAATAACATTTAATGTTTCTTGAGGACTGGAATATGAACAGCATTATGGAGCAAAAGGATACTTGAAGGAGTACATGACTCACCAACAGAATAAAACAACACCTTTTTGCTTTTAAGCCAAATAATCACCTTCAGTTGTGACAATAGTATAATGCTATGTCGCACAAAACAATTTTATTAATTTACTAGGGCTTCCTAGTAAATTAATAAAACACATTATTTCTATACCCAGAAACTCTTTTGATCAATTAGCAGAGCAGCTTTTATATCTGAAACGTCCATGCTGTCGCTCCAAAACATTTCCAATTATGCAGCGATGGACTTCTGTCAGAAAATACACCTGAGAGGAATTTTTACTAGAAATTTAGTCACTGTGATGAATGGCAAAAGTATTTGTGTTTTGGACTGGAAAAAGTTTTCAGTATTGTATTAATAAACTACAAACATTTCCTCTTACACCTTAGTTATTTCTGGAGTAAGAAAAGTTGAAGCAAACTAACACAAAATCACAGCACATTTTCCTTAGGATACAAGTTATTCTTATACTTTATTTACCTTTACATTCTTCAACCCTTTCTCAAAGAGGCTAAGCATCTCTGAGAGTTTGTTGTCTGAGTGCACATTGTACACTGTCCGGCTACGTTGCTGAAGTAAACCAATGATGCACTCATTTTCAATCTGCTCATGCATTTTAAATTCCTTGAATGTGGCATAAAGAGATTGTAGAAGAGCCCGAAAATCATTGTTGTTGGAGAAGTTGGTCTTGGAAAGCTAGAAGAAAGAAAAGCTCATAAATAAATCAAGGAGAATCATGCCAAGGTCAAGTTAAATCCTTACAATAGGTATTAGCTCCAGTTATTCATTGCTCCTCTTACTTCACAGAATCACTAGGTTGGAAAGGACCCACTGGATCATGGAGTCCAACCATTCCTATCAATCACTAAACCATGCCCCTCAGCACCTCATCCACCCACGACTCCAGGGAAGGTGATTCAACCACCTCCTTGGGCAGCCTGCGCCAGGCTTTTAACATAAACCTTCAATGTTACACAGAAAATTGGCAAAAATTAAGTGAATGTGCAGTTCAAAGACATCAAAAAACAGAGCAACAAATGCTCTTAACCTCAATCATCAAATGCCGCACAGAAATATCAGAGATTCAGGCACACAGATAGGAATACGTAAACTACTCCTCTGATTGAAAAGTAACTTTCTGGTAATTTATTTAATTGGTGCACTAAAATGTAATTTAATACAACTTCTGTAAGAAGTGGGCAGAATATTGGCTTTTGAATACTACAGATTAGCAAACACTTAATATCTCTATTAACATGACTTAAAATTATGCACAGAATTCACAATTATTCCTGACTGACTTGTCATTTGATGTTTATTTGTTAACAGAAACTGACACATTTTATATTAAACCCCTCAAACTTGTATTAAAACTTTCAAAAACTCATTAAGCATCATTTCATGCAAGTTTCCTCTTACAGTTCATTAAAAAAAGTAAGCCATTCACACTTATTTGGTTAACTCCTCAAAATAACTTAACAGCTGTTTTACTACAATATTCTGCTTTATGAACGAGGTTTAGGTACACTGAAGGATTTAATTACATCATTCTCTCATTTCCAGTGGCAACTATGTAATGCATGTAACTGTAATGTGACTCTGAAGAAAAAAAAATCAGCTACAAATTCCAGAAATATAACAACTAATGTAAGATGATTAAGAATGTTAAACATAAGTTTAACAAAGCAGAATACATGCAATAATGCACATTGTAAAGAAAACTGCTAAACTTGATCAGATAATTCTGAAGGCATTTGCCTCATTCCACAAGAATGAATAAGCTTAAGACAACAGGATAATAGCAGAGTGACTTTTTAAAGGAAGATCATCCTTGAGAGAACAATTTAGGTGTAGCATTAGCTTCAAGAAGACACTAAAATCAAAGCTGTATTTAAGCAACAGAAACCAATCTTGTGAAATACTGAGATAAACAAATGTAGAAAGATTTCCTGGCAGAAATCAATGCAATATCCCCAGCCCAGCACACAGCTGGCTTCACCACTTCCCCACATCTTCATTTTAGTCCTTACTGAGAAGTCAATATTGTAGACCCCTGTGCCTACCTTTAGGGACACAGCCAAAAGCAACATCGAGTCCCACCAAGTGAACACAAACTACATTAGCTGTTGGAAAAGACCAACAAGTCAAGACAGCACAAAGACCTACGTAACACAGTAGTGCCATTTTTACATGCATACAGTCACCATCAGCAGCAATGTTTTAAAAACTGATTTTCCTTTCAAAAATGTAGGAAAACCGATATTTTTTCCATTCTTACACACACACCTTCAAGAATCATAGCCTCCAGCAGTATACAAGAGCAAACATTATTAAAAATTAAAATATTTTAATTTCATTCATATTAAAGTTAAAAAAGCCACTGAAGTATCCAGGTGTGCTTTAGTTTACAATGATTCCACAATCTAAGGCTTTCACTAGAAATGGTAATCCGAGACATATATGTTCACACACAATACTTATATACACCATAAACTGCAATATCTAAATTCTGGCATCGCATTGTTACTTCTTGGAAACCACCAGCAATGCAACTGAAACACACTGGACATCTGCCAAGGACTTATGCAAGTCCAAGTTAGCTGTGCACACTGTACGTTACATGCTGTACATATGAGCAAAAAGGACTGTCTTTATGGAACAAAAAACCCCAAACATTTGCTCTACCCCAGTGGAGACAGAAAATAGGGCAAAGTTAAGGGTTGGGGGATTTCCCCCAGTATCTTTTAGACCACATACTGACAGGCTAGAAAAAGATTCCTGTGTTTGTGATGCATTTCATTAGGATTAGACGCGTACATTGCTACCATACATATCCCAAACAGGAAAAGCTCTGAAGACCATTTCTATCCTATGCCATGCTCAGCAAATGTAATATTCGAAGCAGTACTACTAGAAGAAACTACAGGTCAGACTTCCCACAATGAAATGCAAAACCCTGAACGAGCCCAGGAGGCAGGTAGAGAAACATCTCCAGGAGAGTCTCCTCACCTTCAGCCACTTGCGATTCAGACCTCAGTAATGGTGAAGTTCAGTTTCCAATGGAGTATTTCTCTTCACCAAGGACTGTCTCAAAATTGTTCAATCTACCCATAGGGATTCTGTCAGTTCCCAAAGTCCCTTTTCTAAAGAATCTCATTTGCTCCCAAATGGTTAGCTTTTTGATTCAAAATGTAAACAAAGCTGCTAAGTGTATAACAGGAAGATTATACAAAAGCATGGTACTTTGCTGATGAGTTAAAAAAAAAAAAAAATCACAAAACTGTGTCTGATACGTAAAAGCACCTTTTCATCCTCATGATTGAAAAAAAATCATTTCAGGACTCAAACTTCTGCTGAGCCCACCCAAAATCCATTTCTGCGTGCAATTTAAGAATTCCTGTTAGATATGAATTCTTACAGAAGACAGTGTAACATGAAATGCTTGCATATTCACCTCTGCTACTGAGGCTTCCAACAAATATCCAAGAGATTAAGAACTATGAGAGGATATTGAAGTTTAATGACAGTACTTGAATTAGCAATCACTACTTTAAAAAGGTCAAAGCTGAGGAAAACCAGCTTTTCAGAGGACAGGTAGCCTAGCAACAAAGTCACTCGGTCAGATCTGTAATTTCATTACGAGGACTGATGAAGTCTTATGACAGGGGACCAAGACTATTAACAGAGGGCAGCTGCTCCACTCTAATGTCCACTTTTCACCAGCTCTACACAAGAAAAATTAGTGTTGGAGTTAAGTAGTGCAAAAAGAAAACCATCAGCTCCCAAATTTGGACAGAGAATCCCAGGAGAATGGCAAGACTGAAAAAATGGATTGCATTAATGACATTTGCTGACTGGACAAAAATACAAAGCACTGTGCTGGTGTGACCCCTAAGCAGGCTTAAAACACACTTCACTAAACTGATTATGACAGCCACAGATGTTAGAGATACCTGGGAGCTTTCTGGACTTGTGTAGATATTACATTTAAACAAGTGGAAGTCACACCACAACTGCTTTTGTGCTTGGACTGCAAACTTAAATTAAGAAGAGGTACCACAAGACTAACAGTTGTGGTGCTTCCTGAAGCCCCTTGAAATGTAAGAATCCTACACAATCAATCTTGAGCAATGGGCCAAAAAACAGTCAATTGCAACACAAATTGTGTCTGAAACATGTCAGAGACCTTTGGCTGATGCAGGCATACTCCAGAAGTAGCCAGGAGCTCTTAAACTTTTATAATTTTATTCATCAAATCCAGCAAAAAAACCCCAAATCACACCAAAACCCAAAAACCCACTCATCGCACATCAACTTTATTTCATTTAAGCTGGGGAAGGCACATAAATAATCCAAAGGTTACTGTGGGGCCAGCACTGAAGTAAAGCCCAAGGTCACAAAACGTACCAAATCTGTTTCAAGTAACAGCATGACAAGCAGATATTCACACTAACCTAAGACTGCTGGTCTCCTCTAAAGTTCTTCATACTTAAACGGTCAACTCAGGGGTTTGCAGTAAATAATACTTAAAAGACTGAATTAAAACTCAGAAATGCTGATTTTTAATGAGGTTGAAAGTAATGTATAAACTAGTATTAGGATTATTAAGAAATAGATCTTGGAAGCTTTCTGCCATTGATTCAAGATCAGGTAATTCCATTCTTCCTTTTTCCATTCTTCCTTTGCAGGAAAAAAAAGAGTAGCCTCTGAACTAAGACAGACATTTGTTTTAAACTTCAAATTATGCAATTAAAGAACAGATATGCTTGAAAAATCTTTGTAGCTCAGACAAATATATAGACCAGCATTAGGTGTGTGCCCAGATCCAGTGGACTACAACCAACCATTAACACGGTCAAGATGAATATATAGATGCAGCAAACACCCTTCCTTAGTGTAAGCTATTTCATTTTTGTGCTTCAAGAACAATAAAACAAACACCAGCAAGACTAACAGTAATTGTTATTTATACAGTGTTCTGCGTTCACAATGTTCAATAGAGGGTAATTCTACATTCGACTCTCGCATCTCCTTCATGGGTTTAGTGCTTTTGTTAAGAACATGAAACTTCATAAGATGAAGATGGATATTTCAATCAAAAAGTGCTGTTAAAAAATAAGAAAACTCAAGACTACTAATTAAATCACCAAAGCAAACACAGTATTACTTGGTTTCTGGTAGTGTTTTACATATGTGCCAATATGGAAAAGCATGTTCTCAGAAGAAAAAAAAAAATAATTTCCTAGAACTGTTACAGTGAGTAAACTGAAACAGTTATTTCATAAACACCCATGCCAAAATACATTTAATGAGTGGAAAAGGTTTAAAAATACCCAAGGCCACTATTAACTGGCAAGAAGAAGGTAGCAAACAAGAAAAAGGAGTGCATGGCTCTCAACAGGCTAGCACAGCAGTAAGCGAAGTCTATGCTGCACGCTGACTTTTCCAGTTAGAATGGTATCTCTACTCCAAACTACAAGTTGGAAAACAACAAATACTAGGAAAAAGAAAAGGAAATGAAAAACTGATTTTATATTGCCAAAAGATTTCACAAATTTAAAGTGGAATAATAAGTTTAAAAAAGTAAAGAGCTATAAATTCACAGACTGACATATTTGAAATTAAAGTTTTCCCCAGTAGCACCTGCAACTTCTGAACAAACCCGAACCATAAAATCTCAGTCTGTAATCTAAAACAAATTGAAGACAGTTTTTCTTCCTTTCATGCATTATCACAAGCAACATTTTTGATAGGTCGTTCCTATGCAGTCTACTTTCCATGCATAACCATTGTGTTCAGAGACTTATACAAGTAGCCAATTGCCAGTGGCAGTGAAATAACGATACAGTATTCCTTGTGATCAATGCAGACTATATTTCTACCACTAGTTAACTCAGTAAATTTAAAACTCATTAAAAAGCAGTAATTTTTTTTCCTTATGGAGCTAGCAGACCATTTTGATTAAAAAAACCTAACATTTTTAGACTAGACTGACACCAGGGGGGAAAAAAGCAGCATGGCATTATTAGTCAGCTACAACTTTCCACTCTTACATTTTCAGATGTTATCACTTCATATATGCACTTGCACTAAAATTCAAAGGAAAGGAACTTAGACTCTGCAGAGATATCTCAATTTTATGAGCAACAAGAGGGAAGGTCAAAGACCATAACAAGGTGTGCCTGTGTCAACACCAAGAGCATGCAGATCCATACTCTACTTCAGCTGCTGTAAAAAAGGGGCAGGGATGGAGGAGTTACAAGACACACTCCCCTGGGTGGAAAACTGGTTGAATGACCAGGCCCAGAGAGTGGTGGTAAATGGAGTTAAATCCAGCTGGAGGCCAGTGACAAGTGGGGTTCCCCAGGGCTCAGTGTTGGGTCCAGCCCTGTTCAATGCCTTTATCAATGACCTGGATGAAGGCATCGAGTGCTCCCTTAGCAAGTTTGCAGATGCCACTAAGCTAGGTGGAAGTGTGGATCTCCTGGAGGGTAGGGAGGCTCTGCAAAGGGATCTGAACAGGCTGGACTGCTGGGCTGAGACCAACGGCATGAGGTTTAACAAGGCCAAATGCCGGGTCCTGCACTTGGGGCACAACAAACCTGTGCAGTGCTACAGACTGGGAGAAGCCTGGCTGGAAAGCTCCCAGGAGGAGAAGGACCTGGGGGTGTTGGTTGACAGCCGACTGAATATGAGCCAGCAGTGTGCCCAGGTGGCCAAAGCCAACGGCATCTTGGCTTGTATCAGAAATGGCATGACCAGCAGGTCCATGGAGGTTATTCTCCCTCTGTAGTCAGCACTGGTGAGATCGCACCTCGAATCCTGTGTTCAGTTCTGGGCCCCTCACCATAAGAAGGACGTTGTGGCTCTGGAGCGAGTCCAGAGAAGAGCAACGAAGCTGGTGAAGGGGCTGGAGAACAGGCCTTATGAGGAGCGACTGAGAGAGCTGGGGTGGTTTAGCCTGGAGAAGAAGAAGCTGAGGGGAGACTTTATTGCTCTCTACAACTACCTGAAAGGAGGTTGTGGAGAGGAGGGAGCTAGCCTCTTCTCCCAAGTGACAGGGGACAGGACAAGAGGGAATGGCCACAAGCTCCACCAGGGAAAGTTCAGGCTCAACATAAGGAAAAAATTCTTCACTGAAAGGGTCATTAGGCAATGGAACGGGCTGCCCAGGGAGGTGTTTAAGGTGCGGGTGGATGAGGTACTGAGGGGCATGGTTTAGAGATTGGTGGGAATGATTGGACTCAATGAAACTGTGGGTCTCTTCCAACCTGGTGAGTCTATGATTCTATGAAGACAGGGCAGCCCTGCCCTGCTTCCCACTGTACACGCCTACCACTTCCCTAGAGTAAGCTTCAGCAATTATGTAGCTGCAGATGAACCTGTTTGGTGGACTGATCCAGGAAGAAGCTGTGTCTTTTTAGTGGGTGCATTTTTCACCTGGTCAGTGTGTTAGTCCAACAGACAGCCTGCAGTGACACTCGTTTACATGCAGTGCATTACTCAGGAATCCACAACAAGAAGCACTGTCCACAAGGAAGAACTACAGGGCCAAGATAACCTAGCAAAAGGAATTACCGTCCTCCGAGTGAAACCTGCTCCTTGGCTTATCTTTACATAGAGGTATATGAGGTGAACAGTAAGAGAATTGGCTAAACTTCTTCACGCTTCAGCCGTTCATTATGTATGAAGCCTTGAGTAATACAGGTTTTCCATCGTGGCTGTTTTACTTGGCAGTGGGTCAACCCAAAATAATAGTGATTAGTAAGGCAGGTGGGACAAGATCTGGCAGAACTCAACAAGAAATCCAAATGCCAATCACATCACCTTCTCTAATTAATCTCATCAACTGTTTTGTAGCTTAACTGAAAGGCTGAAATAGCCTTTCAAAAAGAAAAAAACCAAAACACTGTGTTAGCTCAAAGATTAGGGCAGACAAAATTATTGCCTTTTTCTAAGAGCACAGGCAATGGGACAGGTAGTCTTGTACTCTGTATTTTGAAAGGCTGAGGTCACGCTGATAGATGCTAAGCATAATAGTACAGTGAAGGTAAAACAAACTGCTGGGGAGGTTGTAGAGGAGGGTTCTGGCCTCTTCTCTCAAGTGACAGGGGACAGGATGAGAGGGAATGGCCACAAGCTCCACCAGGGGAGATTTAGGCTGGACATTAGGAAAAAAATTTTCACAGAAAGGGTCATTGGGCACTGGAACAGGCTACCCAGGGAGGTGGTTGAGTCACCTTCCCTGGAGGTGTTTAAGGCACAGGTGGATGAGGTGCTGAGGGGCATGGTTTAGTGTTTGATAGGAATGGTTGGACTCGATGATCCGGTGGGTCTCTTCCAACCTGGTTATTCTATGATTCTATGATTTTCATTTTTATTGGTGCTTTTCATAACACACTCTTGCACTACATGGTCAGTTTTGTCTAATGAACACCTATAGATCAGTTCTTGAATCATGAAGGGCTTTCTACAGACACAAATCAAAAAGGGCACTGACCGCACCAAGATTTTCAGTGATGCAGTTGCTATGAGTCAGACCCCACTGGGGACCCTAGCAGAAAGCAAAGCACAGCTCATGAAGCACTCATAAAATCAGCTGAGTTTCCTCCACTACATGGTTTCTGCAAGTAGAAGCCTACAGGGATGAATGGACAAAGGCTGTCAACAGGTCTACAGAGACAAATGCAACAAAACATTAAAGAAAAAACTATGAAGGATTTGAGATAGCAGGGCCTCAAACGAAAGCATGACAAAAGCTTGCAATGATGTGTTTAGGTGTCTGCATCACAGCATTTCTCATAAGCATTCTTGATATAATAGAAGTCTTCTTTCCAATCTTATTTCCTCACATGGCCAGGTTTCTGCTAAGACATGGCCTTTTGGCCTTCTGTCAGGACATATCTGAAGTCCTGAGAGTAAAGTAACAGCAGCCTCAAGGATACTCTCTACTTTCTCACTGCAGTAAATCACAAACTAGAAACACAGCAAAAATGTGCCTCACTGCAATTTCCTGACATAAGCAGGGGCAGCAACTGGAAAAACTCACCACTCCAGCTTAATCCATCTGGGGCACTCCTGAAAAAAAAAAAAAAAAAAACAAAAAAAGAACACCACAAAAAAACCCTCCCCCACACGTCTCTGAAGTACAATTTATACTCCATTTAATCTGTTAAAGCATATTCTAGGATAGAATCATAGTTGGGTTGGAAGGGACCTTTAAGATCATCCAGTTCCAATCCCCCTGGCATGGGCACAGACAACTTCCACAAGATTAGGTTGCTCCAAGGCCTTATCCAACCTGGCCTTGAACACCCCCCCAGGGATGCAGTGTCCACGACTGCTTTGGCCAGCCTGTTCCAGTGCCTCATCACCTTCACAGTAAAAACCTCACTTCCAATATCTAATCTAAATTGCTCCTCTTTCAACTTAAAACCATTACCTCTGGTCCTATTCCTGCAGCCCCTGATAAAAAGCCGCTCCCCCAGCTTTCCTGTTGTAGGCCCCCCTTAAGTACTGGAAGGCTACTATAGCCTCCACAGAGGGTTTGTTTCTCTCGGCTGAACAAGCCCACCCAATTCTCAAAATGATCCTAAAATAAGGAGGGAAATGTGAACGAACACTGATAACCCACCAGTTACAGTCTCTAGCTTTTTAGAAGGCATACTTTTTTTTTTGGCACCACCAAGTACAGGAGAGAATAAATTGTTGATTAAAGCAGAAAAGGGCAAAGGTGGGTTATTACTGCTCTCCACAGCAGGCTAGAAAAGAGGACAAAAGATCAGAGTGACAGGCAAAGGGTGCATAGAAAACTTTTTTCCTACAATTCAAGGGCAAAAGTAGGTGCTAAGTAATTACTTAGGAAAAATCCTGCTACACTGTCTGACAAAAAAATACCCTCACATTATTCTTATGAAGGCAAAAATAAGAGACAAAAGGGTGAAGGATCCTATAGGTTAAAACAAAAAAAAAACAGTGTTTTGCTAGATAAAAAAAACCAAGGAAATTGAGAAAACGTTTGAGGTGGCAACAAAACCAAAAAGTGTCCTGAAAAGGACCTTTAGTCCTGAAAAAAAGGAACTAAATTGCTATGCAAGTCTGAAGAGCCTCAATGAACTCTAAACATGTTTTATGACTGCTGTTCCCCCATGTCAGACCTTGTCTAGCACTTAACTTAAAATGCATTTGCTTTAAAACGTAGGTATTTAAAGTACAGATTAAACTTCAAAATATTCTGCATGAAAAATTAATTAAAAGCTTTTATTTCCCAATAACAAGAAATTGCTGAACTACTCAACACACAGAAGCTAAGATAGAAAGACTGGTAGTCTCTCTGATGTAACAACCAGAGGTATGGACAGTAAATTGTTGACCTGTCTCTGGATACTAATGAGGAGGTTTAATTTCCTTCCCTTTTCTGCCTGTAGTGATAGTGTAGCCCATCGTTTGCAGTTTTATTAACATTAAGCATCCTAAGTTAACCGTTAATGCATTCTGAGCACAGGTGAAGTCAAGTGCTCCATGCTACAGAATGTTAATAACCAAATACAATTAATATCTAAAACAACACCCACAAATTTGAGGCAGCAGTGGAAAATGAATGGCAGCGTAGCAAAATATTTATAAGTAGAAAGCTTTACCAACAAGTTTTACCAACATTCACCGATTAGAAACAAGGAGTTTTATCTTCATGGTAGAGTCATTTTCTGTTCTCAAGGACATCATGCAAAACACCCTTGAATAAGAAATCGCAAGTCAGAATGTTGATAATCTGCCTAATTTTTCAGATTCCAGTCTCCCTGCCACAAAAAGTGTAATCATAATATGGTTACCCAGTTCCCTGGCCAATGCTTTACAATGTCAATTCAACTCAATTCAGGGTTATTTTTCACTCCTAAAATGGTTTATCTGCAATACCCTAATTGTAAGAGCATCACAAATTTTGCACACAGAAATTCGTTCTCATTTGCAGAGGCCAAAGCTTTAAATGAAGAGGAACAACTGAAGCACAACAGAAGGCTACTGAAACAGGCACAAAGATAAAACAGACATGTGAGTTATCAAAAGAAACCATTATCAGGAAATAAAGATAGGCACTTTTTATTTATATGTAAGCTTTGAAAATAATTCTACAAAAATAACCAAGAACATAACACTGCAGGTAAGCAGAAGAGAATAGCATTTAGACTTCAAACAAGGATGACAGAGGACACAAAACCAGAAAAAAAGTCTAAATATACTCAGATAAAAGAAAATTAGAAATGGTATATTTTAAGTCAACTATTTAACAGGAAATGCACAGACAGATGACAACAGCAAAATTAAATCACGTTTGCCCAAGTCTTCTTATGAAGTTAATTAGGAAAAAATATTTATTTTTAACAAGGAGTCAGAAATACAGGCTATAAAGAAAAATATTCTTTAAATATTTATACAAGTTCAATGCATTCAAGCCAGCACAACATGACAAAACTGATCTGAATTTCCTGGAAAAAGTAGCCAGAGTAAATACTGAACCCCAAGAAACAACTACAGATCTTCTGTAGAAAGGTGAAATCACAGAATACTGAAATCAGGCAAACAGAAGAAATGCCTTAGATTATTTTGATCAAACACCTAAAGGTTTCACAATACAATTGAGCTATTAAAGCAGTTGCTTATTTCTGCACTGGTTAGTCCTGGTTCTGGAGCTTGCTTGGCCTCTTGGTTGAGCCAGTTTTACTGAATCACCTTTCACTTCAGCTGGCTAGATCAACCAGTTGCTCACCAAGGAGTCAGACAAGCACAGGGGACATCATCAACCATTAACTATTCCAGCAGCATCTGGCTGTCAGATCCACTCATCACAGTATGAAGTCACACACTAGTTTTGGGAGGAAGACAGAAGGCATAAGAAAGTCAATCAATCAGTGATAACTGCATTAAAGAGTTTAGAGCATTCTGTTGGGTAATTCTGGAACACAAAGATTTGAAAACACTTTTCAGATGCATTAACTCCACAAGTCAGCAGGGAGTTCAAAATCCCATCCAGCAACACCAGGTGTCTTGATCAGGGGAAGGCCCAGCCAAAATTTAGTCAAAGTCTGTGCATCTAGAGTCAGTGTGTATCAGTGTCTACTACATGAGTAGCCCTGATCTTGCAGCTAATGAAGTAACAACCGCCCATCACAGACTTGGTTAGACAAAGAAAACTGATTTCTTTTTGATAAGATAACCAAACTATTAAGAGGAAGGCATACATGTTACAGATCCTGATTTCTCAAGGTTTTTGATACCGTTTTGCTTTACAGCAAACTAACAGCCTACAGGGAACTGCAAGGCTCAAGCACTTGCAAAGAGGGCGCTCGAGCCATAACTACCAATGAATTCAGCCAAACAACAACAGGATTTTCAATACATGATCAATCGAAGTCTCTCCTGCCTCATGACAGATACCATACTTCCAGTCACAGCTGTGAAAGCAGGAAAGCTGTTAATATACAAGTGGCACACTCTGGAATGCAGGAAACACAGGATTATAACATGACAACAGAAACAGTCTCTACCAAACACAACATGTTGACTTGGATGACTGCATACTTCTACATACAGCACTTGTCATTAGACAATGACAAATATGAAAGGAAATTTGCGTATCCGTCCTCAGAGAAGCATGGAATTACAGGGAAGCACAAAGCAAGCGTGCCGCTGTTAAAAAAAAAAAAAAAAAACACACAACAAAAAAACCCCTCCAATTGCAGAATGATACATCCAAAACACATCTGCTCTACTCAACACCAGCAGAGGCCTTTTTGGACAACAGATTTCAGGAAAACACAGACATAATTAGGTTGAGGTTTCAGAGTAGCTCAAGCCAATCTAGTTGCTGGCTGCCATGGTCCCACCCTCTGCCTTGCAATAGGTTCAGTGCTTGATGGCAGCACTATATCAGCAAGATAAACTATCCTGCTTCAGAGAGAAAACGTTTTCTGCCAGCTTAGAGCCTTTGTGAGTCATTTCAAGTGCTGATGGGAGCAAGAAATGCACGTAATCGTAACAGTGGCAGACAGGGAACTTGAGCTGTTACGGAGCAGCAGCTTAGTCCTGACCAAAGCAACAAGTACACTGAGGTACATCTGTTTGCTTAGGCTAGAAAACATAACTAAGATGGAGAACACTGCTGCAATTTGCAAATTGGCACAAGACTCTTCTGTAAATGAGGAACGGTTCACTGGAGATAGGAAAACAGAATCTGCTCTATTTGTAGCAAAGATGACGTCAGGCATGAGGAAAACCATTTTAACTATAAAAACTGTCTGCTGTAGCACTTTGCTGCCTACAGGGGGTTCACCACCTGAGGACTTAAAGAATCTATTTATCAGAGAAGGCAATAGACTTGATAACTTTTATTTAATTTGATAAATTTTACTCATCATTTAAGTCCAGGGCACTGTGTATCATGCAGTTAAAAATGCCATTTAAGAACACAGCAAATGTATTGTGAGATCTCTGCTAGCAACAATTAAAAAAGAGGCAGGGTAACTTTCCTAAAGCACCAAACATCTTAAATGCCTCATTCACTGTTATGTCTCTCATCAAGTTCTGGAAGAACAAAATAAACTGTGTTCCTCTCTGTCCTGAAGCATTAAATACCTACATATTTTATCCATCAGTAAGACCATAGCTGTTCCCCTGAAATGTAAAGCACAGATGCACCCATCTCACCCATGCTAACATTTGGTAAAATTTAATAAATTCAGCTGCTAACAGACAGCAGCAATATTACAGCATACAGGGAACATGAGAAACAGCAAGTAACATGTAATTCACAAAATTAAAGACCCCTCAAGGACAAACTAAATTTATAAAGATCACGTCTTTACAGATCATAATTGCCATGGAAGCAGAACTACAGACTTATTTCATTACAGCTTCTCAATCACACAAGCAGGAAAGTCAAATACAGTTCAGATTTAGTTCTGATGCAAAGCTAGCATTATTCTAATACAAAGGTCTAGGCCAGGCACACTCTCTAAGTTCTGAGACAAGGTTAAAGGATGCAAGATTAACTACTTAAAAAAAAAAAAAAAAAAAAAAAAAGCACAATTCACCTATGCCTGCGCTTCTTCAAAAGAAAAAGGCAACAAGCAAACTCCTCCATAAGTTACGTTGATTTCTGTTGGGTGTTTTTTTTAAGAAACTGAAAGATCGTGTTCACTGGAAGCTCAGTAGTTTTAAACAAATTGGCCAAATTTAATAAAAACACTGATTTTACTTTTATCAAGTCATGGCAAATTTGCTCAAAACTTTGTGGAAAGCTCAATAAAAGTGATAGAAATGCCTCCCTAGGAACAAAACGAAAAAGAGTACAATACCTGGAGGTTCAAACAAAAACTGTCAACGATACGTTAATACTGCCGCTGGGGCTGGGTGGAGGGGAATAGAGCCTCAGGTGTTGCCCTTTATGTAAAATTCGTTCTGTTAAAATATCACAAGTTTTCATGATGCCACAGGTTAAAAATAAAGTTAATTATAAATGAGCTCACAGATAAGAGGCAAAGTGAAGTTACACAAGGTCTCACCTCCTCCTCCCTCAAGATCCTCTGCTCAGCCTGTTCGGTTAACTAACCCAGCAAAAAAAAAAAAACAACTCGCATTTTCTTTATCCACAAACTGAACAGGCTCCCGCAAAGGGACCTGGCGAGCCCCAGAGCAGGTGAAAGCGGCACGTGGAGAACAGGCGGAGGAAGCGAGAACTCCCCATCCTCCCGGCAGCAGTTAAGCCACTACACCGCGTCTCACATGGAACTTCACTCTCCTTTTAAATGCCTGTTAGCCAATCTGGTCCCCCAATAGCCATCTCTGCCCGGCGAGGGGAGGTGTTACTTCTCTCAGCAGAGCGCCGGCTCTGAAGTATTTGCCCGAAGCGCTTCCATCGCGCCCAAAAGCCGCTGCAGCGAAGTTTGCGTAGCAGGTGACGCGCCAGCCTCGCTCACTCAGTACCCCGACGCGAGAGCAAGAGTAAAACTATATATTTAAAACAAGAACGACCCACCCAGGCCACCTTTAAGCTCCTCCGCAAACAAACGCCGCGCATCAAGGCGCAAGCGGCCAGTTCAAAGCGCTGCGGGCGGCCGCCCCGCGCCGGTGAGCTGAGGAAAACGAGCCCTCGGGGCCCCGGGACGCCGCCCCGCGGGCAGCGGGGAAGGCGCGGGGCGGCCCGCGAGAAGGCCCTGGAGCGGCGGGAGCCCCGTGGCGGCGCCCGCAAGTTGCCGGCGGGGCCCCGCGCCCTCCCGCCCGCCCCGGGGGGAGCGGGGCGGAGACCGACCCCCCCCCGCCCCCGCCGCCGCACCTTGTCGCAGTAGAGCCCCACGAGCTGCTTCATCCGCCAGTGCGGAGCCGA